>OX424576.1:138263455-139601869 GCA_949152435.1 Gastracanthus pulcherrimus | reverse complement strand
CACCTAACGACATCTGTCGATCACTATAGGAAACTACGTGAACACAATCATGTATTTGGGTGTAATAAATAAAGAAATTGGCTTATTTTCCCTAAGTTAGACTATTATGGGATATAACGTGTAAATCTGTTTCTGATTAAATAATTCAATTTCTTTTATTTTTTTCTTGTTACTGAGTTACAGTACCATTTTGAATCTCATTTTATCTTAAAATATACATCTAAAACTACCATTGAAATTTTTTGCAACAAAATCGCTTATGGCACTCAGCTTAAAATTTCATCGGTGTCTTGACAGAAATTTGGACGAATCAGAAACATCAAATTTGGTGATGAAAAAAGTACTATCATATTCTGCATCAAATTCTATTTCCAAAAATTTTATCTTTTATAGTTCTCGAGATAAAAATACATACATTTAAAAAAAATGAAAATAATGCAAATAATCATGTTTTTCAGCTTGGCATAAATGCTGAACCAATATAAGTAAGGATTAGTAATTTTTTTTACATATTTAGGGTATGAAATACATCATTTTCTTAAAGTTTCAGAGTTTTATAATTTTTTATTTGCTCACTTGAAGTGAAATTATTCATATATATGTAAATGTTAACTGATAAGGTTAAGTTATATTGATATGTAATTTTCCTGCTATCTCTCTAATTGAATAAATGATAACGTATATTAAGTATAAAACTCGTCTCTGATTATTATCGCATCCCATCACAATTTATTCTTGGTTTATTGTTATTGATGTTTTGATACTTTTTCTTATTAAATCTGGCATTACTTATGGATTCTTTAATTTCATTTACTATTAAATCAATCGTAATATTAGGGTCTTTCATTGACAATATATACCAATTCACTTTACTGGCAACTCTTTTTAATTTATTGTAGTTGATACCCTTAAAAGAGTTATTTCTTTCTTGTTTCATTTTTAGTTCGTCTATGTTAATAAATAATGGATAGTGATCCGCAAATTTATTTGTTAACTTATATGATTTTTAGTTTAAGGAATCTGTTTTTATGAATATATTGTCAATGGAAGTTCCTTTACCTTCTAATATATTGTCTATCGATCGTGTAATATTTTGAAAACATCGTATGTACCCTTTTTCCATGAAATTATTTAATAATTCCTGACTTAAGGTGGTTTGTGCGTCAATACGTACCTAAAATATAAAATTTATATGATACACTGTTTTCATATTATAATATGAGAAACGATATAATATAAAAGAAAGACACTTTAAGCATCGAAAAATTTTTTTTTCAAAAATATTTTCATATTTCAAAACTATAAATATCGAAGACTACAGCAAATGCGACCGAACACTAAAAACTTTTGTTTTCTATCCGATTTTTCAACAACGCGAGTATTAACTTATAAACAATTGGTTGTAACTTTGAAGGTTCATCGGTTTTTTGCAATTTTTACAATTGTGACTCAAAACAAGACGTCTAGTATTCAGTCCTAAATTTCATAGTAATGAGTGCAATTTTCCTACATCATATTTGATTTACTTGAGGGTCTAGTAGTGGTTACTAATTTTTCTCTCGGTGTATCAATATTAAAATCACATATTACTAAATGGTTATTACTATATATGTGATATAATAGAATTGTTTTGTTTTCTACTTGTGATGCAAGAGTATATAACAGCACACTTTTGCTAGTTATTTATCTGATTGTTACATTTTCTGTTAAACTATTTAAAATTATCAATAAAACTCTGGAAATATGATGTTTACTTGAATCGCTCCATAAATCTAACTGCTCTGACAAACTGTACATAATATAAAAAGGTCGAGAACATATTTTTCTTATCACTTAATCTTATTCTTCAGATCTAAGAAAGTAATAAATACTTTAAAAATATATAAAGGATAATCAATAATTCAGCTTTCGGAAAAGATTCGTCGTAATTCCGGAACAATCCTAAGCTGGGTCGTCGTAAATGAATGACCCTCTGTAGCTTTAAAAGACATTAATCAAAATGGAATCATGTATACTTTGAGGACGTTCACTGGATAATTAAATTTCTTTAAAAATTCTTGAACCATTTATTATATGTAAATTTAAGTGTGTTTTATAAGTGGTTGAAATTTCGTCCTTGCTGTATCAAAAATTTAAATATTTAGTTTCAAAGTTTCAATTTTTAACATGGGAGCCGTATCTTGGGCTCTCAGAAAAGGGACATATTTATTTATTGTAAGCTAGGTTTTCCTTAAAATCATCTGAAAAACTAGTATATAATATATTATAAAATAAGCGTATATAGAATATACATAAAAATCTGGTTATAGCAAGCTGTACTATTTTAAAGATATGGGTATTTTTCATCTAACGCGTAAATTCATGTAACTACTCAATATTTTGCCTGATTACAGAGATAAAATTACGGAATAATTTTTTTTTATTTAAGCATATGTACCTCTATTAGACACAACTGCGAAACTTACAAAAATTATTTTTATTTGGAGGAGGGAATTAATTAAAATACGAAATCTTACGTCCCCTGGCTGTAACCAGATATTAATTGCAGACTTTGAAGTATTACTGTAAATGTAATTATTAATATTCATACTTAAACTTTGGATTCACGTTATCTTTAATGTGAAGAAATGTAATGATATTCAATCAGTATCATTGATATATTTATTTTAAGCCAAAACACATGTTAAACTTTGTAACCAACTTTTGTTGAAAAATCTAATATTCAGAGTTTAAATCCTCTGAAGAAAAATTCACAAGAGCTTTTTAAAACTATGTAGAGATGATAAGTTAACACTTACTTTATAAATGAAAATTGCAACATCCATGTTATATCATAATATATAGCAGATATAGGACACTTTCCACACAAATCACACGCGTACCTTTTTACTAGTAATTCTCCTGCTACGTTATACCTTAAAGGGGAATTAAAATTTTGAGTGGCATAAGGATGCAAAATTTAAGTAATACTATGCTCTAAACAATTGTACTTCATACTATCGCATTTTTTTATTTATAATCAGAAAATAAAGAAATTACTAATATGTAATTCCCTTGGCATGAAATTCCCCTGGTATATTTTAGTATAATTTGTAGTTTTAGTATTTTATGCATAAAATTATTATTCTTATACAGTTTTGAATTAATATTTATGTACAAAACTTGAAATATATTATAATGTATAAAATGCAGTACGCTATTTATTTACATATAGGTTGTTGTAGTTTATGATTTACATTTGTCTGTTTAGAACAGTATAACTTCCTTCTTTCATATAAAACGTCCTCAAACCATTTACTACCCAGTTCATTTGATTATTTAAACCAATCTAAAAATTCACGTTTAAAGGCACCATGGCGGTTACGTTTGAACAATGATTTGGGGGCATCTCATAGTTTCGAATTTTGTCCACTAGAAGCGCGCCACTTGTCGCTTAACATAGCGAATAGTATGTCAATCTTTTTTACCAATTTTTCAAGCACATGAAGGGTCTTTAATTCCGTATAAGCGTGAATTGTTTTAACATATATCGAAGTTTACGCAACCGAAAACCATAACGTAGAATTAATTTTTGTTTGAAAAGTCATCTAAAAATTAAAAAAAATATAACCAGTCAAAATGCCTTGAAAAGCCAAGATTAAGTTGAACCCGCAAAAATATTAAAAAAAATGCCACTAACTGATTTGGCACTCTGCTTTCTCAAAGAAATCTTTCTAATTTCAGTAAAAATTTCATTGAATTTCATAATTTAATTTGAGAGTCATAGAGGCTAAAAAAATTACTAAACACACTATATAAAAAATGAAAAATGGTATCCTTGGAATCTATTTCGGTGTCAAATAGAAGGATTATATACTTCTTCATCAAAAAATTTTTAAAAAACCTCAATTTTTAAGTTTTTAAAAAAGGCTATAGAAACAAAATAAGTCGACCATTTTTGTTAAAATTGTCAATCAACTTTTAGTAATATATAACAAATATGCATGCAAAATTTGGTCAGGTTAAACCGGGAAATATTCGAGAGCAGATGAGCGACATGTATAAAAAGTAATTTTTCGGAAAATGCCATTTCGTTCCTCAAGTGATGTAATCTAGATTCATGAGAAAATATATTAAAAAATGTTATCAAAACAATGTTAATGGGCGTATATATCTATATACTTAATACATTACCACTGTAACTTAGAAAGGAAAAAAATAAAAGTTTTTTAAAATGTCGTTGCCCAACATAATACATTTTGTTTTAAATATTTCTGAAGAAGCAATGATTCTTGCGACTTGATAATATATAAAACTAATATTCAGTATAAATTTCATTGAATTTCATTATTTAATTTGCAAGTTATAGAGACTAAAAGAAATTACTAAACATGTGGTGTAACAAATAGAAAATGGTATATTTTGAATCTTTGTACATCTCAAATTAAAGGATCCATCAGTACTTTATTGTGAAAAAAAATTTGCTACCCAAACAATATTTCTTCATAAAGAAATTTACAAAAAACCTAATCATTTAAATCTTCAAATCTGAAAAATTGTCGCAAAATTAAATTGAGTCAACCAATTTCGCTGAAATTTTGAAGCTTCTCTTAGACACGGATAACAAACACGCATGCAACGTTTGGTACACACACATACACGTACACACACATGCGCACACACGCACACACGCAACACACACACACACACACGCACGCATGCACGCACGCATGCACACACACATAGACACACAAATATACCATACACACACATACATACACACACACACGTCCATACAGTGGACATTTTTTCAGAGTACCTTATTTGACCTACCCATCTCATATAGTATGTTTTTCCGTTAAAAGATTTCAACAAATTTTTTTTGTCAAAACAATGCTTTCTCTTTTAGAAAGCAAAAAGTAAATTAAAATAGAAACGATACGAATATATTTATTTGGAAAAATAAATTGCTAAATTATTTTCTGTATTTCTTTGACAAAAGTTTAATAGAAAAAATATGCTATTTAAAATACATTACTTACAATTACCGTCAAGTATTGTTAATAGTATTGATTCTTTCAATGAAAATAATGTTTATACAATAAATCTCAATCTGAAATGCTTATATGCTCCTCTACACATTAGTAAACCTCTTGTTATTTTTATTTTTCTCGGTTTTATGATATGTGTAATTCTCCTGTCAAGCAATTCCCTGATATCGAAAATTTTCATTTATTTTTTTATCATAAAACAATGTTACGAGGGTAGTTCAATAAGTCTTTAGAATAAAGTATAAAAACAATTTTTTTTGGGTAAATTTTTTTTTATTTTTCAACATAATCTCCTTGGAGCTCTATACACTTGGTCAATCGCTTTTTAAGTTTTTTTAATCCTTCAGAAAAGTGCGTTTTCGGAAGTTCCTCAAAATAAGCACTTACAGAGGCAATGACGTCTTCGTTGTTCGTAAATCTCTGTCCACCGAGCCATTTTTTCAAGTTTGGAAATAAGAAAAAGTCACTGGGGGCTAAATCTGGTGAATACGGTGGGTGTTCGACCAATTCGAAAACTACCCTCGTATCTTCATATTCAATGTAAACCCACAAATCAGTTATTAACAAAGCATCTAAAATACGTTATTCCATTTAAACTAATAGAAAATAAATGCAGTTTTTCTGAATTTTCTCTCAATTAAGAAAAGTGGAATTATCCGGTTTTGTTCACCCCCTCCTCATATATGTAAAAATTTTGAAATATCTTTATGTTTATTTTTTGTATAACGAAACTCAAAATTGACGTACCAGATGAAAAATACCCATATATCGATCTAACGTTGTGCTCCAATGTTATTAGTATACCTATATCGTGGTACAGTATATGCAAACATTAATGCTCTAGTTTGGTTCTTGGCATTATTACATTACATTTATATTCTTTACGTATCTGTTAATGCTTTACATTGAAATTTAAAAGGTTTTCATTATATATATTACAATTTTATATTATTTTTTTTTAAATTTAACATGCTTACCTTCAAGCGGTATACTGGATACAAATTTTGGTTTCATGCGTAAACATGCACACACACACACACGCGCGCGTACACACACACCCACACACACACGTATGTACACGCATATGCACAAACATACGAACGAGACATATACATACAAACACTTACATATACACCCTCGCATACAAACACTTATATATACACCCTTACATACACACCCTTACATGGAAACAATATTCAATACAGAGATATCAGACATTACTCAGCAGCACGTTTAGTTACGGCTAGGTTGCAAACTATTTATACTATTTATGAAATATATATGCAAAAGCTCGTACAAAAGAGAGACTGTAGAAGACCAAAAAGACTGATTTATGAACGATGAGAACGGTTACCATGTAGGTAACATTTTTGTAACTTTACAGAATGATAGTTGGAATTGCGTTGAATCCATATCATAAATTTAAATGTTTATTAAATATATTATACAGTCATTAAACATTATCTGTAATTTTAAGATACTTTTTTGTGACCCAAACATGTTTTATTTTAAAGCCGGTTATTCCACAACCTGCAGATAGCGGTTTTCGATGAGGCTTCATAAAATGATTTCTAGTACCTAAACATGTTGCCTAACATACGTAGTTTCATCTCATACACGCTTAAGGGGACAATTACACCTTTAAATTAAGAAAAATCACATTTCGGTTTATCAATGTTTCTTATGTAAAATACCTAAAACGTGCATAAATTTGACATGTTGAAGTGATCAAGTACATCAAAACTCTTTTAAAAGTTTAAAATAGATTTATTTTTACATTTAATTACATTTAAATTCCAAACTTTAAACAGCTCTCCTGAAAACTTGTACTTTGACTCCGGTACCGCAAGGTTTCAAAAATTAAAGGTTAAGAAAGTTATGACCACTTAATTATGAAAATTGCAATTAAAAATTGAGAAAATCGCAATTTTCCATGTTAAAATAGTCATAACTTTCTTAAACTTCAATTTCTTTCCAATTCCAACACTAACCTCATAGACACATATTTTCTGAACAAGATGAGCCCAGAAAGAGTTCAATTCAATAATCTGAGCTCCTCTAACCTTGCGGTACCGGAGTAAAAATACAAGTTTTCAAAATAGCATTTTAAAATTAAATGTTGAAAAATAAATTAGATTTAATAAAATAAATCTTTCTATAAAAAGCATAATTTTTTCTCTTATCCGGTTGGATGGAAAATTTTTTTGATGTGTTTTTAATAGCAGATTATGAATAATCTTTAATTTTCCATTTCATTCCAAGTTAAATCTGAAAAATAAAGAAAATTCTGAAAATCACATGAATACTAAATAATCAATAGTTTTATAATTCACTCTCAAATTTTCTCACCTGAAAATGTTCCTCTCAAATAAATTAATAAAAAATATAACTTCATGACCTAAAAATGCTCAGACCATGACACATGACTATTTTTATGTGATTCTTATGAATGTAAAGACACTTCACAAGAATATTTTTGTCTGAAAAAAAAAATTAATAATTAATAAATAATATACAAATTTTGGGATTTGACAACCAAACTATTTATATCAAATTGATGTATATGCACCAATCAATTTCTCAACAACGTAGAGACAAAATGTGAGCGAGAGAGAGAGAGAGAGAGATAGATAGTCATATAATTTAGTGACCGCCAGGTGCGTAAGCTTCATTAGGTATCTTTACCCTAGTGTGAGAAATCTATTAAATCCCATTAATTTCTTTTTCCAAATATGAAAAGATCCTATCTGCGAATAGGATGTATATGCAATTTTTGTATTGACGAATAGGAGTTAATAGATTTCTTACACTCGGGAGGCTTCCGTCTCAATCTTCTTGCTTCCTTCGTATTCATTGCAATGTGACGTTCAGCCTCTTTTATCCTATTCTGGTCTTGCAAAACAGCTGCTTGCAGAGCATGTTTTCCAGGTTTTATACTTAACTTCTGCATTAAGTGGAGAATTCCTTTCCAACCTGTGGTGAATGTGATACAAGGAAGATTGGCAGCCATTTTCAAAGTTTTTAGACCAACAAACTCATTTTTTGGTGCAAAGTTCCATAAGACATTATTAAAAGATTCATTGGCATTCTGCGTCCTTCCTCCTAAACACTTCGACAACAGATCTGGAGTTAATAATCTTTGGAAAACAATTTTTATTTCATCCAAAATTGCTGGAACAAGCGCATGTGAATGCTTGTAATCGAGTTCATTACCATTCGTCACTGCCTTTTGAAACTTGCACCATGAATCAGGACCCTCTGGACATAAGTGATGTTTGTGATTGTTGTCTATTGAACCCTTATGGAATTAAATGGCCCAGATTGCTTTAGTCATCTTCTCAATGGAGTTACTATTTTCTCTTATAGCATTCCCATAATATGTTTGCATCTCATTAAGGGGGTATTGTTAATTAAGTTAAAAAAGAGCCTTTTTCAAGAATTTTTTAAAAGATACTGGTAAAGTATTTTACATTAGCTAATTACAGTATTGTAGTATATCACTTAAAAAACGTTTTGTTAAATTTTCAGTGAAAAATATCGAAAACTAAGCCGTTGGCAGCTAATTTCCGGAGACGTCTCGAAAGAAAGATATTTTGTGGTGACGGTCATTTCTCGGCACTCGATCATCTGAATTCAAAAAATCAAATTGTTTTTGTTATTTTATGAGTTTCCCCAGGTAACCCTGTCGAGTTTTTCTTTTTCTACTGATTTTTCAAGTTTTGGTAACAGTAGAAAACGAAAAACGCAATTTTCGTTTAAAAAATCGGTCAAATTGTTATTGTAAAATAAAAAATTACAACAAATTTAAAAAAAACTCGACAGGATTACCTCATGAATTATACAGAGAAGTAATGTACAAATTTTTGAGAGGATCGGTACAGCGGATTTGAAATAACAGCCTCCATCGGCCTCGAAAACGTGAAGTTTGGGAAAATCGATTTAAAGTTTTAAACAGTAACAAATCAGAATTATTCTCTTTTTCTCGATGTATACTTACACAGAATCGTCGATGCTAGGTCCGTACAGTGAAGCACTTTCATTCAAAATGTCCAAGGCATCTTTTTGCTCTTGTCTTCGGCGAACTCGACCTTCTTTGGTTTCCTTTTCAGCTTGTTCGTCCGCTCGGCTTATGCGTAAGTTGTCGACTGAGCACGCCCATGCGTGAGCGCTTGGTCCAGATTTGATTTGTATCTCTTCCATCATAATTAGTAAAGCAAAACATCCTTCATTAAATGTGCAAGCTGCCACATTCGCTGCAATTTCGACCAAAACCGCGGTACCACTCACTGATTTCGGCGAAATTTTCCAGATTAGTTGGTTCAAGCTTTCATTGTTATTCTTGGTAAATCCGCCGAGACATCGCTGCAGAAGAGCATTCTTGCTTAAATCCTCGTAGATAGGTTTGATAGCACTGAGCACATCACTAGGAAGTCCAGTATAATTGTATTTGAATGTCCTTAATTCATTTGCTGCTGTAGCTTTCTGCCATTCGCACCAAGAGTCGTCGCCGCTCGGGCACTTATGATGCTGCCAATTGTCGTCCGTCGATAAATAGTGGTAGTACGTTACCCAGATCGCGTTCTTCATTTTCTCTGTAGAATCATGGTTGCGACGAATAGCTAAGCCATAATATACGGTTAGTTTATCGCTAATTTTGGCCGTGAGCTTTCCTTTACCGGACAAACTTTTGCGTTTAACCTTTTTTCCAGCCTTTGTTTCTGTTTCCACGACACTCGTCTTTATTACATCTCGCAAACGTATACCCATCCGTTTTTGGACGTGTCCAATGCACTCCTTCTTGTTGATAGAAAAATTCTCACCGTAAGGTTTAGCTTTGATGACGCCGGTGTACGTTTTTGAGTCACCATCCCCGATATAGTTTCGAAAACGTACACCCAAATTCGTAACTGAACGTTTGAACATAGATACAATAGCATCGACCTCCATATTGCCAGTTGCTCCGATGTGGTTAGCTTTGCATTGTCCACTGTTTGTATACTCTTCATACCACTCTTCATACTCAGCACTGTCTAACTTGCTCTTCGACATTTCGCAATTGTGACAATACGAACTTTTAACAAAAATGTAAAGAACTTTTCCAGTGTAGTGTTCAATCAATGTCTCCTGATACAGTTAGTTCGGATGTTTCTGCAATATTATTTTCTTTGCACGTTGCTTGTTTTTCTTCTTTTACGGCAGAAGCAAATAAGGTACTTGCCACTTTCTTTACGCTTTCACACATTTTTTTGATGTACGTGTTATAGTTTGATTTCGTCAAAATAGAACTGGCTAAATCCATAACCCCGCAGAATTTTTCACAGCCGGCTAAGCCTAAACCTAACACACGCATTGCGAAAATAAATCTACGATTGATTTCATATCCACCAGATTCGATTCTTTCACTCGACGAAACGTAACGAGGATTTTTACAATTTTGGCACGTAACTTTTATTTTAAAACCTAGGCCTTCCTTTTTGCAAGACTGGAATGATACATTTCCTGCACAGACACCACGCTTCACTAATGTAGCAAGAGCTGTAAACACTAACATAAAATCAACGATTCTGTAGTGTTTTGAAAGATCTTCCTCAATAGATTTATTCGTACTTATTTTTCTCAACTAAGTGATTTTAGCTTCAACTGTATCTTTCTTACGTTTGTGCGGTGGTACAATTTTTTTGGGATCGCTCAACCGTGAGCTACTCCTTTTTCTTTCATCTCTGCTAACTTTTGTCGGCATTTTCACTCACAAACGTATAACATGTTAAAACTGTAACGAAAAACAGTAAAAATATTCGAAAGCTGACACGAAACAAGTTAACGTACGTACAGAACTGCTCCGTAGAACGCGTCGTTCTCTACTGATCTTTAGTACACTGAATATGTATACAAGGCCTGTTGTAAATATGTAGTAGTGTACATATATAGATACTTTTATACCTGAGCAGACCATAAGTATAGAAATAAATTTGGGAGTTATTAGAACTACGAAGCAGTTGTCAGGTAGCCTCGCCATGCAGCTACTGCGCAGGTATACAAAATTGGAGCTAGCGACTCGGAGCAGCCGTTGATTAAATCGCTATAACATTCTTCAGATGCTGTACATTCATCAAATGAAATAAAAAAAAACGAAAAAAAAAGTTTACAAACAGTACCCCCCCTTAATGGTCTTATCAGTCAAGCGACCTTTTCCTCCTAGTTTCTTTCCACCTGATAGAACTTTTTTCTTATTTACTTCTTTTAATTTTCGCATTTGAGTTCCAAAGCGCTTCTAGACATGTCCACAGCATTTCTTTTTGGAGATAATTACATTTTTTCCATATGGTCTTGCTTTCTGGATGTTTGAGAATGTAGAGGAATCGCCATCTCCTAAATATGTGGTGTACATAACATCATACTGTTCGATTGAGCGATAACAAATATCAAGCATTGCTTCTGATTCCATGGAACCCGCTGATTCATGATGGTTTTTCGAACATACTAGTAAGTGTTTATCATACCACTGATGCCATTCAATCACATTTTCACTTCCATGGGCTTTTTTCCATTTAGTACACTATGAACAGTAGGATGATAAAACTTCTTTGTCTACCACTTTTCCAGTTTCTAAACCTAAAACTGTAAATACTCCATTCAAAGACTGGAAACCCTTACGCTGCCATGTACCATCACCCGCAACACCTATTTCTCTAGAACAAGTCTCTTGTTGGGAATCATCTCTTGACTCTCTATTAGACTCAGACTCAGAAATTGCAGTCTGAACTATGTGAAGAGCATCTTCCAATAGTTAGTCAGTTTCTTCTGCTTCTCTTTGATCACCACTAATTTTATTTTCCTTAGTCATCTCGATTTCTTCTTCCACTGACTCGTACATTATTTGTCTAGCTGTCATATTTGATGCATTCCAAATTTGTTCTTTTATTATTCTATATTATGATTTACGCACTGGATGCGGCAGATCCATGATTCCACAAAAGATGTTTAAGCTTGCCAGACCGACACCAGTCATTCTCATTGCCAAGATGCTTTGACGGTTAACCGCATACATATTCAATTTTGTTCCAATTCTTTTTGAACTTGAGAACACACTTTCACTTTTGCATAAATCACAAATCATCATATAATTTCCACCAAGGCCGGAGAGATTTTGCACATAGAATTTCACATTCCCATCCCACTTACAGTACACAAACTTTTCAAGATTTTCAAACAGCAATCTTATATCAAATAAACGATATCCTTCAAAGTTGACTTTAGGATAATCGATAGACTAAAGCTTTCGAGATGAAGCACATCTTTTTTTTTAAATTGGCATTACACATACGGTTTCTTTTCAGTGGTCTTCCAACAAAACCTCGACGATCTTTTACATTATGACGTTCACGAGAATACATATTTGCTACTACTGAATAATACAAGCTAATACCAATATATTCACTCAATAACGCTCGTCACATAAAATTGTTTCTAGTACCTAAAAATGTTGCCTAGCATACATAGTTTCGTCTCATACACCCTTAAGAGGAAGCCGTATCTACTGTCCTTGTCTAATGACGAATTTGCTATTTATTTAAATTGTAGTTTGTTAATTGAAAAACTAAAAGTTGGCCCCAATTGATATTAAAATAAGGAATATTTTGAGATCTTAAAATGTATCTAACATTATTTCCTTTTCGGGAAAACTTCGGAACGCGAATATTGAGGTTAGTTTTTCCGTTCCGAAGTTTTCTCGAAAAGGAAATAATGTTAGATACTTTTTAAGGTCTCAATATATTCCTTATTTTAATACCAATTGGGGCCAACTTTTAGTTTTTCAATCAACAAACTACAATTTGAATAAATAGCAAAACCCTGATTTGACAAGGACAGAAGATACGGACTCCTCTTAAGGAGATACACCTTTGAATTAAGAAAAATCACCTTTTGGTTTATCAATGTTTCTTATATAAAATACCTAAAACGTGCATAAAATTGACATGTTGAAGTGATCAAGTACATCAAAACTCTTTTAAAAGTTTAAAATAGATTTATTTTTACATTTAATTACATTCAAATTCCAAACTTTAAACAGCCATCCTGAAAACTTGTACTTTGACTCCGGTACCGCAAGGTTTCAAAAATTAAAGGTTAAGAAAGTTATGACCACTTAATTATGAAAATTGCAATTAAAAATTGAGAAAATCGCAATTTTCCATGTTAAAATAGTCATAACTTTCTTAAACTTCAATTTCTTTCCAATTCCAACACTAACCTCATAGACACATATTTTCTGAACAAGATGAGCCCAGAAAGAGTTCAATTCAATAATCTGAGCTCCTCTAACCTTGCGGTACCGGAGTAAAAATACAAGTTTTCAAAATAGCATTTTAAAATTAAATGTTGAAAAATAAATTAGATTTAATAAAATAAATCTTTCTATAAAAAGCATAATTTTTTCTCTTATCCGGTTGGATGGAAATTTTTTTTGATGTGTTTTTTAATAGCAGATTATGAATAATCTTTAATTTTCCATTTCATTCCAAGTTAAATCTGAAAAATAAAGAAAATTCTGATAATCACATAAATATTAAATAATTAATAGACTTATAATTCACAAGCCAATACCAATATATTCACTCAATAACGCTCGTCACAATACTATTCATAATTTGGATCAACTCCGAAAGATTTTCAAAAATTCAAACAAACGTATAGATCTCTGAGTTAGCTATATGTTTGTAAACACGAAGCACTAATTTAACTACCTAACCTTCTTGACACTCGATGCCATAGTAGAAGAAAAGAGTGGTCTGCTCCCAAGGAGCCTGCTGAATGTCCGCCATTTATAGCTCGTGTATTTTTAATGAGCTGTAAATGGTGCGCATTCATAAACATGAAAACGTATATAGTACTTCAAATCGAAGCAAAAAGTTTATAATAAAACATTGTTATATTCTTCTTTCTAAACTATTAGTTTGTCGTGATTTTTATACAATTCTAAGGTTTGAAATTATTCTTTGGTTTCGAATTTAGAAAAAAAGAGAATAAATAGTTTATTCTGTAAACGTATTTTAATGAATTATAAATCACGGGCAAATAAAGAAATTGAAAAATATCGATTTAATAAAAGTTATTATAAAAGCACCATCGCATATATGGCTGTAACTTTAACTATTATGCAAATTTCGACCTGGGACATTTTTTCCCTTATTCTGCAGGACAAATACTACGTAAATGTGTATCACCTTAAGGTAAACTTATGAACTTTTATATTCAAAATACGCGTTATTTCAGTAGAAAATGGTACCTATACAGCATATCATAACTCTACAAGTTTGTTTTGTTAAATAAATGATGTATTAAGATAAAAAAGTTGACTGAAAGAACTTTAATTTTAAGCTCTGTTTAATATAAAAATATTATTCTGTTGTAGTAAAGTTATGGACAATCAAAAATGATGATGAAAAATCCTCAAATTTTCATGCATTTTTCTTCATCATCTTCGATTGTTCATAACTTTGCAACAGAATAATATTTTTAAAAGGGGGGTACAGGTAATGTGGCCACCTTAAGGATTTTCCGATTCCCAGTACATGTATATCTGGTTTTGGGGCTTCGGAAACTATTCAGACATGTTATTTTAACATTTAACTCTAATACCTACACATGAGTTTTTCGCAAGCGAAATGTACTCTCTGAATTTTAATTAAAGAAGTTTTAAGTAGCTAATACTGTTGATAAAGTGACCACCTATCAGTTCTTATAGTAAAGTCGATTAGTAAGTGCTTCAGAAAGTCAAGATCAGCCTAGCATAGGCTTCCATTATATGTTATTTAACTACATGGTGCTGCAGCGTACGCCTTGGTGTCAATATTTTGAGATCATTAGGCTTAGGAATTTTGAAGATGAAATTATAGGTGCTAGGCATTATTTTCATATACCAAATCTCTTCCTGGAGCTTCATCGAAAACCGCTTCTCGCAGGTTGTGGACTCTCCATGTAAGACTAGGCTAAATTTTTTTATTTTTTAGCAATTCTAAAATTTAAAATAGGTCATTCACCGTTTATAACAAAATTTATAAAAACTAACACAAATTGTTCTACTTTTTACTAGAATCTTTCTAATTTTGATTTTAACTTTTTACAAATACTTACTAAAATTTTAGGATTATTTTATTGGCTTCAAAATGAAGGATTTGATCCTAGGATTTTGTAATTTTTCAGAAAGTTCGAAGATCGAATTTTTTGTTACGTTTTGATAAAATTGATTCTAAATTATTACTAAGGATGTGTTGAATGCTTCGTAGTAAAAATTTAAATAAAACGGCTGATTCGGAGGGAAGTGGGTGAGGGAGACAGTCCAAGATCACCCAAGATACTCTGGTACTTCTATTTTATTGTAAGAGTCGCAAGATACAGCGGGCTGACAACAGAGATGCGTCCGCTTGCTTGGAGGGCTCGAGACTCTCTGGCCTGCCGCTACGCTCGTTGCTCAGCGGTCGGCGCTCGGAGGGGGCAATAGAGCGCGTGCGGCTAGTGCCACCTGACGGTGGCGACTGGGAGTTAGGCCTCACAGAAAATTGCCCACACAACGGCCAAAAATATTAAGGTAGTTCCTACATGAGAGTAGACCATAAAAATTAAAATTTATACAATAATTTTTTTTACGTTTTACTATATGAGAAATATTACGATATGAAAGAAGGGTACTTTAAGTACCAAAAATTTTTTTTTCTATTAATATTTCGATATTTAAAAATTAGATATCGCGTAATTAGAGAATAATTTGACAAATGATCAGAATCTTTTTTTACTTTTTAACCGATTTTAATTTAATTCAGACGGCTTCATTTTATTCATTGAAAGATTTTAGGGGGACTTACAATATAAAATCTTTAAAAAGTCGAAGAACCTGTAAAGTTACAGCTAATAAATGTTTTCTAAAAAAAATCTATTTTCTATGTCATACGATAAAAGCAGTAAAATTGCAGCAATCAATCTGAAAATTTTCTAAAAGTTAGATTTTTACTATCTCTTGGTTGAGTTATTTGCCCAGCTCATAAGGTCTTTTAATTTCCGAGATATTTGAGTTTATATTTTCTTTTTCATCTCGGGAACGGCATGATCAGTATTGTCCACTCAAGGCTCATTATTTTCGTTTTTTGCAAAAGATATAGATTAAAAAGAATTTTTAAGTTTCGTCAATTCGTTTTTGTTTTATAACGATTTTTATAACCCATGCTTTTTCTTGTGGTGATAAATAAATTGACTCCTCGTAAACTTAAGTGTTTTACTAATTATGATACTTTTCTCGTATTAATTTATTATTTAGCATGTAAAATAGTATTTATATCAATCTAACCTCAAAATCACAACTTTGATATGATTTTTCTGTGCTCGCGGAATACAATACGGTTCGAAACTAGTTTAACTCGCTTCGCTTGAGCGAAAAACGTCACATAAGGCAAATAATCTATTTCCGCACCCGTGTCAAACTTTAACGGTTATGGTTTTCGGGAAAAAAAGAAAAATATATTTATTACGTTCTTTCTACGGTAATATATTTTAATAATATTTAATACTCTGAGAGATTTTGAGGCTGCTGATCGCGAATTTGGTGATAAAAATACAAAATTTTAAATATGGACAAAATTCGGAATGGTGGAACCAATATGGTGGAGAAAATTAATTGGATTTATATGAAACTTACTACTCGGGAGTTTTCAGTGTCGTTCAGAGGCTAAAGAATTTCTTGATGTTAATATTATAGAAGAACTTTATTAATAAAAAAACGAAAAAAATTGATAATCTTTTGTAATAAATTTAATAAATTAAAGTTTCTTTATAAAGTAAATGAAAAAAGCTATATTTAATATATCAATTGGTATATGAAATTATACAATAGGTAACTTCTACACAGTTGAACTCCGAGCATTGAAACTTCGCACACTGAAAAACCTAAAGGTTATTATATATATAAACCTGATTGATTATTGAAGAGGTTAGGTTATACTTCTCGCATAACATTGGATAGTAAATAGGTTAGGTAGCTATTAAAGTACGTGAAGTTTTCTGCAACAAGTACTTGCAACGAATGAGGTCCAACTGTAATAATATGCAGTATCTTGGAATTATTTTTAGCTTACCCTATTTACATAAACCTTGATAATTTATAATCGTTTACCTTAAGCGTTACATATCTTATACATTTTAACTGTTTACATACAATTGGCGATCTAAAGATAAAATAAAAAAATGTTTATTGTATACGATACTACTGTATGATTCGGTTTAGGCGTAATAATAAACACTTGTTATTGCAAACATAAGCACAGTTTGTTTCTAAGATACAAGAATAATTTGTTTTTCTCAATTAGCTAAATAGTAAAGTATGGCAGAATGAAGTATACAAGAAGTCTATGTATTGAGCGTGGCCATAAGAAAGTGCTTTTTCTTTTATTTATTGTATCTATAATAACTCACAAAATTACCCATTTTACAAGTGTGAAAATAAATATATTTTTGCCGCCAACACAAATGAGTTTATATTATATTGGAAGGTCATAGTTTAAAGTATAGTATCCTGCAATAGTTTTCTTTTATTAGTTTATTGCAGAATTATAGAATATTAAACATATTTTCAATTGTTTAATATTTTTGTTAATAATTCAATTGTTATTATTAGAAAAATAAAAAATTTAACTTTAAAAACTATTGAATAATAAAGCTGAAGTCTTAAATATAAGCTCTGAATTATTTTAGATTTTTAAAAAATGAATAACTTGAAAAACATCTGCCTGAACAAAAAAGACCAAGATTACGGACGGAGGCTGCAAAAATAAGCTAGCGGACGGGAGGGTAACATCCTCATTAAAAAAAAAATATATTTCGCTAATAGTTCGCTTTTCATCGAAAACCTACGGACTCTTGCCGAGCACTATCCCATCTATCAGTTTTCGCGAACTTCTCTGGGTCACGCCAATTCAGCACTCGGCATCCGCCCGCGGCGTGGCCCATTGTCAAGTAGGTAAGTAGCGTCATGCATTTTGCCGCGGCGGGGAGGGTGGGTTCGCATAGTTACTCGCGTGCCGTTGAGTCATAACCCTGGCGCGCGTCCGCCCCCTAATCGCCAACAACTTCTGTTTTATTAGAGAAATTGCTCCGGCGAACTCCCGCAATTGCGCTTCGTGACACTGTTGCCGTCATTATTATTACTATCCCAATTATACGTACAGCGTTGTCGGAGCTCATTTCTGCGTGTACGGTGGTTACTTGGTTACTGATGTATTAACTACTGCGCGAGAATGCGAGTGTATACATGTGTGTACGTGTACACATGTGCGAGTGAGAGGGAGAGATAGCAAGAGAGAGAGAGAGAGAGAAAGTGAGATATATAACTAATTAGAACGTACGAGATGTTATTACTGTTACACAATAATAAAAAGTTGGTTAACCAAAATTATGACCAGTTGAAAATTGAGGAAAAAAAAACAGATTTACACAGTTGGCGATGTTATCTTCTTTAGGGATGTAAATAAAATGAGAAATTTTAGCACAAGGATGGCACCGAATTATTTATTGATACGTTGTAACTGATAATCGTATTCTAGATTCTAAGATACCATTCCAAATAGGATGATCGAGTGGCACATAAAACATTAATTATTTTACTTTATACATGTGTAAATGTTGACAGTACAATTAATATTGAGATTAACTTTAACAAATAAACCAACGCTGTTCGTTTATTAATTTAATAAATATGTCAAGATTACTGTAGATAGCTATATAGTTTATTGTTAAACATACGTTGTGTTTATTATATTAGTGTGTATGTAGACAATATTGCTTATGATACTCTTAATAGTAAGGAACCTTCCGTTAAAATTCATGAAAATCAATTCAATATTTTTTAAGTTTAACAGTACAAAATAAACAAGCGCTCTTTAATTACTTTATTAGCGTAGATAAGTGTACATAGTTTATGAGATTAGTTGTGACAATTACAAATGCTGTTTACTTATTATATTAGTTTGGACATAGATTATATTGCCTATATGAGATTTGAGAAGTAGTATGTAAGTTTTTGTTAAAATTTTGTGAATTTCAGTTCAGCGTTTATTAAGATTAGCGGTAACAAATAAGTAAATACTATTCCTTTATAATATTATTAGTGTTGATTTTTAAGCTTATGAGGAAATATTAAAATGTTGAAAATACACGAAAAATAAGTTCCATATTTTTCGTTCTTTGACCAAATTAATCAAGAAAATATTTACATTTTTATTAAATGTTAATATCGTTGTATGCACATTCAAACATAATAATACCTTAATTTCTTATAGTGGCCGCTACAATAAAAATTTGTCAAAAAATGCCAGCAGATATATCATGAGAATGAGCAAAGGACAATGAGTAATGCTGATGAAGTTCGCACCGGCTACAGCGAAACTATTTTATTTAGCTCTAGAACGGGTCATAAACGTCCTCCCAAATTAAGCAGCAAGAGGGATCATCAACAGTAATAAACACCAGTATGTGGACAATATACTCACATTTCTCTTTCCCGTCCTCTCTTTCTCTTTCACTGTCTGCATCTGGCTTATTTCGTGTTTTATTCGTTCTTTACATCTCTCATTCTCTTACTGCATTTTTCTTACATTTAATTTTTTAATTCTTTTTCTTAATTCTTACGTAATTTTCTTTCCTTTCCACTATTTTGTTCAAGCACTTCATTAAATCATCTCATTATTTTATTTTATTTTACTTACTGTTTACATTTGTAATTGTTATATACTTATAAATCAATGTTCACGTCCCATAACGCAAATGTATTGCAAATGAATTCTAGGATTATATAGATTACACAGTAAAAGAAGAGAACATTATGTAACAATCGGAATAAAACCGACTTTATTCCCGCGTTACAAATAGATATTTATTACCGACTTAGCTGTAGCCACTTTATTGACTTAAAAAGTGGCATTCACACACAGAATCGAGAGAAAACCAGAAAAACTGAAAATCGCATTTGCGGTTAAAGTAAAATTTTACTTTATTTTTCCCGGGAAATAATACTACATTACGCAACAAGGGAATAATCGACTTCTTCTCATAACCTGGCGTAAAGTATTGTGTTTATTCTCCGTTTCCAGGAAATAAAACACCACATTATCTCATGCCTAGTAACTGCGATGAGCATGCGTGCCGCAGTTTCTAGAAGTAAGGTTATGTGACGTTTTCGACCCTGAAATCGAGAATTAAAAACAAACAACTTTCCGGGATTTTTTCTAGGATCTTTTTTCATGTCCGACGGAAAGTTGTTTATGTTTAATTCTCGATTTCAGGGTCGAAAACGACAAATATATATATATATATATATATATATATATATATATATATATATATATATATATATATATATATATATATATATATATATATATATATATATATATATATATATATATATATATATATATATATATATATATATATATATATATATGTCTGTTTATATTTTTTAGTGCAACATCAGCCAATGAGTATATAAAAGAATTGACTTTGTCATAGACATTTTTTTAAGGAATTAAACAACATCAAAAAGTTATTTACTATCGTTATATATTTGAAATTTCTTACTTCTATGGTTGACATATAATACTTCTTAAACTTACGTAATTTCTAAGAAAATTGATTTTCTTCACCAATTAACCATATAACGTCTTTAATTAGCATTGGTGAAATACACCATGTTGTTGTTCTATTAATTATCATGGCATCGCATATAAATACAAACTAATTCTGCAAATTTCTGCCGGTCTCAAATTTTCTTTTTTCACTTCTTTTTGCACAAGTTATCGTGGCTTGTAATTTAATTTTTTGTTCCCATTTTCATGCCATCTGAAATATTTGTTGTTGTTCCTCCGTTGATATTTCTTCCTTCACCCCCGCACTCGCGTCCAGCACACATCTCACACTATAAGGGGTGGTCCCCTTGTAGTCCAGACAAAGAGTAATAACGAGCCGAAAAGGACATACAGTCGGTGTGTTTCATCGTATTACTGGCATTTTAACAGCACATGTCGACTTGTCTCTTCGTTTATCCATACTAGAGGAAGCTTTGTAATAGTAAAAAAAGTTTTCTAAGAAACGTGTTAGAAACATATTTTGGACCATTTGGAATCAAAATACTCTACTTTTAGAAAATGTCCATGTGGATGTGTATGTATGTATGTGTGTGTGTGTGGGGGTGTATGTGATTGTGTATGTGATTGTGTATGTGTGCATGTGCGTGTGCGTATGTGTATGCGTGTGCGTGTGTATATGTGCGTCTATGTATTTATGTGTGAGTATACGTGTAGATCATTGCCTCCGCGCCACGTCATCCATCCTTTTCGGAGCGAGCAGTTGTCTGGGGTACAGCAGGGGTCATTTCGCGAGGCTTAAATATTTACTGCTATTCTGATTTATAGTAATTGCCGTTGGTGCATGCGCGTGGGCGGGAAGCTATGCAGAGACAAAAAGCCTCCGGGAATGAAGAGACGCGACGAACAAGTGCTCCGAAACCGTAGATAGTCTGAGGATTTTTGCGCTGTATTTGTTGATGGAAAATGTTTATTTTTGAGGATTTTTTCGCGTTTATTGACTTCTATTTCGTTCAGGGTGCATTATGTGGACTACGTTTATTTTTCAGAAATACAGTTTTGAGCTTTCGGGAATTCACAGTTGTTTATTTAGCGATATTCAGTTACTGTGTAACAAATAACTGTAACTCTTGCGGAATTCTTTACTCAGTCGAGGAATAAAACTTTCGTACTAATTTTATAGAATAATATTATAATGTACGGTGAAAATAAATAATTACGGTTACTAAGCAATGATAATGACTGATAACTTAACTATCCAATAAATAGAATCTATAAATAGGTAATTCCAGCCAGCTTTTAAACAACGCTGCGCAGGGGGCTTCACGAAAATGGTTGCAAATTTTTTATATGAAAATATATGTTAAAAAAGATGTTTCACATTTCGATCACCCCTTGATGCCGGATGGCTTCTGTCATAATTTCTTAAATTTTCTATACAGGCAAGAAAACGGCTATTTTCAAGATATTGTACAGAGCCCCCCTCTTAACAATTTTGCATATTTAAAAAAAGGATTTCTTAGTCTATTTACGAACTTTATGGAAACAAATATAAGACCCCCTTTGTAGCTAATTGGATCAGCTCTACAGAGGTGAATGTATACTTAAAAATTCGTATTTTTTAAGTTATACTTGATCGCTTGCCATTTTGGGCAATCGGCACCATTTTACTTCTTCGACATCTCAAAATTTTTGTCTTGAAAAGACCTTTAATATGTTTTTTCAAACGTTAAAGTTCGTAATTTATAACCAAAGTTACTCTTTCAATGTTAGGTCTTTTTTCGAAAATCGCTAAGTTGGCTCAACTGCCACCGATTTCTACGTGATCCACACTTGATGTCTCACATCGCAAAAGTTTGTTTAAACATAGTAGAAAAGTTTCCCAAAGTTTCGTTCTGCCTTAGGCTATATTCCGGCGCTATGATATTTTTTGCAACCTCGTTTTGTTACTTGAAATACGTATATTTTTAATGAATTTGGTTACAGTTTGATATAATTCACGTTAGGTAATTTACGTCATAGATAATTTTATCAAATTTTATATAAAAGCTGACATCAAGACCTTTAATTTGCATGGTCAGAGCCCTTCTAAGGACGTTCTGGTCAAAAGTTATGCAAATTTAGGTGATAAATAAGCCTTTCCAAAATATTGAAGAAACAGCAGGTCGGATTTGCAATATTCCATGTATCACCTTCATTTTTTAATACATTTCAATTGTATTATGAAGGTCGACAACTCAAGTAGTAAAAGTTCTTAAGTCAAAGGCCGCTCATGGAGAGTGGGTTTGAATCCCCGTCAGTCCGAATTTTTCAGGGACATTTAAAGAAAATGTTTTTCCGGATTTTTGAGTGGCGGAGATCGAGCCCGCAACCCGCTAACTTAATAAGGGCAATAATGCCCGCATATATGTAGGTATAAAAAAACCCATGGTTAGTTTCCAACATATACACTATTAGAAAAATGTTGTTTCCCTGTATAACAAATTAACAACGATATCTAATAAAAGACGCTGCCAACTGATTTGGCACTCTGCTTTCTCAAAGAGGTATGAAGAAGCTAAATAGTGAATAAAGTTATTTTTATGCAATTGTATGAAAAAACGTAGGTCTATATTAACCAGGTGTTTTTGATTGCTTTCTATAAAAGTAACTACGTACAGTTTAAAAATCGTTTCATAAATATTCTAACTTCTTCTACTGTTGCCTCGTCTTCACTGGCAGATTAATAGAGTCTCGTTTTAACTTTCAATATCGAATAACATTTATGTTATTTAGAAAAGCAAACATTTTTTGTGTGAAAAAATAGAAGACACAAATCTCTACCCCATATAACTCTTTAAATGTTACTAGCATTTATCACTGTAATGATATTTAATATTAAAAGTTAAAGCGAGATGCTATTAAAGTGCCAATGAAGCCGAGGCATATACAGTACATGAAAAAAAAGAAACACTTTTAAACAACGTTTGAGAAATAGCACATTGAAACCATTTGAAATACCTAATCATTAAATAACCTTTCAACACTCCGTCAAAGTAAATCCAGCACCGAGTACAAAATCATATCAGCATCGTCGCACACAGAAAACGTGTACAAAATACGCTCTCCCCGATAATTCCCGTCGATGCACAGCAGCAGCAGTATAAACGCGAATCGGCGCAATAATGCGAGTGACAAATAGACCAAATGGGCTTTCGCGAAATCTGTTGGCTACGGTGCTTTTCAAATTTTGCGCACTCCCTCTCTCGCCTCAATGGGAATATACGTTATAATGGCAGCAGCGAGAGTGTGTGACGCGCACCGGTGACGAGAACGTTCCTCGACGATTTTGGCAAATGCATCTGTCAGCAATGGAAAACGTACACCGCGTCAAAATGGTTTTCTCTTGCTCGCTCGTCGATGCGGCCGTGCGGGTCCTGATTTCGAGAGCGTGTATGGGTGATTCCGCAGTAACTTGCCCAAAACAAGCATAAAAACGGCGGATGAGCGAAAATTGTCGATTTTTACCCCCAGCCTGCATTAATTATCCTGAATTTACAAAGTTAAATTCGTATGACTTTTTTTGGAATTTTGAGCTGTAGAATCACGTGGTGTTATTAATTTTTTACGAAAATGATTGAAAATAACTTTTATTTTGATAATGCTTTTCATAGGGTGTTACGGAACTGACATTTTACTTTGAAATTGCTTTCATAACTCTTAGACTCTTAACATACGAACTTTTTTGCAAGTTAGTTTTATGTACTTTACTATTAAGTAACGAAAAACACTTTATTTGTAGTGAAACATCTAATAAACAGTACCTAGATAGTAATTTAGTAGTAATAGTGAACTGTCCTCTACTGCTTTTTACTGAAATCTTAAATGAGAAAACTGTTTATACTCGCAAATTTTGATATCCGAGATCTTTTTTCGCATATATTTGATGAATCATAATATATAGTTTTCGAATTCACCGTCAGGATGTCTATTATAGCAAACTACTGCGCTTTATGGTAGATACTGTTGTCATCAATACTTTATTGCCAACTGATGGAATTAGCGCATGAGTGTGAAAAGCTATTCCCATTGAATTTTTTCATGCAATATTGTTCAGGAGGTCCCACTAAACATAAAAATGCATGTTGCCAGCCGGTTACCTGATCAGATATTGTTTAAACAAATAATTTTTAAACAAGTTGCAAAAATATAAAATTTTTAGTTAGACCAATTTTGATTAGATTATTTGATTCATTAGGAACGAAAAATGTTCAACATAATTTTTCTTCAAAGTTATTATTTTCCAGTTATGATTTTCCTAAAATCTTAAATAATAAGTAAATAGGCGATTTTCAATGCTTAAAAAGTCAATTATAAAATGTGATTTTTTGCATACTCAAAATTTTTGGACATAATTTGACTTACGATTAACAATGTTGAGCAAGAAAAGTTTTGATATTTTAACTTTGAACACTCGTTTTATTTATAATTATTAATTAACCGCGTGCACCGTTTGCGCACTTACGAAATGTGTACGGACGGTCGGCCGGCACTCGGCATGAACGCCTGAATACTTGTAGTGTTTTCTAATATATAAATAAATGAACTGATTTATTCATTAGTTGACATAATAAGTATAATAATTAATGTAAATTTTTATTAAGAAATAACTTAACTTAAAAGAATATAGAGGAAATAAGTAATAATTACAATTTTTTACAGTGAAAAGGCCTTTTTTAAACTGTATTCATCAAATTAAAACTACAAATAATCAAAAAACTTCTTTTGACAATCTATTAAAATATCAGGCAATAATCCTGCAGCTTTATATTTATAACCAAATCACGTGAAATCTAGGTAATACTCGGTACTTGGTACTGTAAATATTTTCAACGCGTAACATGCTTCCGAGATAGATTTATGGTAGCCACAGATTTGGTTTTATACATACATACATACATACATACATACATATATACAATACATATATTTCCTAGATATCACCGTTTAAGCAAAACATAGCATTTTCGTGTATAACAGAAAAAAGAAAATAGCTTATTTAAAATTTCGGGATTGGAAAAGATTGATAATTTTATGCTCTTTCTAATTCATCAAAAATGAATCGATGATATTATTTGAAACATTCTAAAAAACCCAAAAAAATTAAAACTCAAAAATCAAAAAGTGGCTAAAAAAAACAAAAATACTTCGAAAATAACAAATATGTTTTTCAGCCACTTCTTTAAAAAAAAAACAAAGTCATTGAGACCTGAAACATTAATTTTGACCGTGAATGTTCAGAGTAATCTTCGTACACATATGTCCACACACACCCACATACACACACATACATACATCCATACATACTTTTTCTAAAAATAGTGTATTTTGACTCCTAATGTCTCAAAACATGTTTCTAACATGTTTTTAGCAGAACTTCTTTTTTTACCATCTTTTTTTCCTCTATGAGGAAGCCATTTTTTATTTTTGCTATTTATTTAAAAATTATTTGTTTAAACAATATCTGACCAAGTTATAACTGGTATACCGGAAATATTGCACAAAATTTCAATGGAAATAATTTTTCATACTCATGCACCACCCGGACTATTAATGATTATTATCGTATTTTGAGTGGACGCAAAGTGGGAAAGTTACGGCGGAATCACCCATATGTATATGGCTGTCTTGTGTATCAATCTGTCTGTTTTTCTCGTTTTGTCGGTGTTTCTGTTACGAGGTTTTTTTTAACTCTGGGTGCTGTTACGCGGTGCTAAAATACTCACGCTGATTTTTTTCAGCTAGATTTATTGAAGTTGAGAGGCTCAGGAAGCTGCGTAAAATTTTCTGTTGAGTTTGATTCTTTTTTTGTTATTGGATTTTTCGGTCTGATGAAAAGAGTGCGTTTGAATATAGGTCATACAAAGCTTATGATAAATGTTGTAACATTAAAAAAAAGAGAGCGCGCCATTGATTTTTTAACTAATACCTTAGTGAAGTGCTTTTCGAGCAAGCTTATATTTCTTTGGAAAAACTTGTTTTATAAATCATTGTCACGTTAGGGTACAACGATTTTCCAATTCCTTATAATAAAGGGCGAAATTAAATTTTATTGTAGTACAAACTAGGTCGTTCATAAAGTAAAAATTTAGTTCATTATTTTTAAGCATATATTAATGGGGAGTCTTATGTAAATGAGAAAAATCAGAGGTGATTTTTGGGGATTTTTCACAAACAATGTATTCAAACAATTCAAAACTTTTTTATGATACATCTTGTGATATATATATGGGTGATTCTGCCATAGGCAGTTAAATATTCGGAAATATAAAGTTACATAAAATTAAAATTCGGAATAATATTTTATGGAAAATGGAAAATTCTGAAAATATTAGTACTGAATATAGAAATATTGAAATACCAAAATAGAGAAAAAAAATTCGTAAGGGTGAACATATGGAAAATAAAAATTCGTAGAACCAAAATACTGAAAATCAATACATTTATAGACTAAAATATAGATATCCGTATAGATTTCAGAACATCCCTGCACCATACATAACACCTTCGTTCTCGAACAGAGTTTTTTCCTGTCTACTTTTAGCCAAAACTATGATTCTCCGGGCCTTTTTGTATGTTTCAGTTGTTTTTAGTACGATCCTACTGAGTTTATGCTCGTCCAAGCTTTGCGCTACCGACAGTGTGTATTCTCCGATTGACGGAAAAATTAAAATGAGTTTGATATTATATCGTTTCTGAGTTCGATGTCACGTAATGCATTTCACATTCTTCATTCTATTGTATAGTATATGGTTGTATATAGTTGTAGATAGTGTCTGTAAATAATAATACTGCGGTTGTAATGAGATTTTGTGTATGCTATGATCGTATATAACATATCTGCTTATGAGAGTACAACAATCAGATATGATAAGGTTTACGTATAATTTTTTGTTATTTTCATTTCACCGAAACGAATTGATGAATATAAAACTATAATTGCTTATGTATTGGGGCTCTCTGCAAATAAACCTATATAATAACAGTAATCATTTAACAATAATTTACACAATGCATATTATAGGTGCATGTCATTATTCCTATTACGAGTAGCATTTTCTATGTTTTGAAAGCAACATCGTTTACTTCGTATTCGAGTATTCTCTTTAGAATAAAGTTGTATATTATTAAAAGTTCAATTGTAAAAGTGAAATCGTCGTCCACATGAGAGGAATTTGCAGTTCATATTAATAAGAATAATCAGTTGCATACTAATAACAGGGCAATACCATCCGGAGTCGGCGAGCCCGTGCCGCGCCGTCTGGCCGTATGCGACTCCGCGGCCGGGCCGGCCCAAGCAGTCGCGGCGCAAAAAATGCGGCGGCAGTAAAAATCTATCAGGCCCCACACTTTTTATCTTTCAGGCTGAAAATTTGTTTACAGGTTCCTGGGATTATTTTGAACAACTTAACGTATGGATTAAGGCGACGGTGCAATGGATCAAAAATTAAAAATCAGAAACCAAACAATTTTTTTCAAAATGGAGGAATTTTTTTTTTTTAGTGCACTATCTAATTTCTCGTGATAAACTACATATAAAATCATTGCATTTGTCCCCGCACTGATTAACTATCACTATGCTGAAATTTCACTTGGGTCTCCCCTTAAGTTATCTACCGTTTCTGAAGGTTCAAGTCGTTTTCTTATTCTTATAATCTGGTGTTTTAGCTGACTGTCATTTATATGGTTGATTATTTCTGTGAGCATAGAGGTAAGGGAGAAAATATCATTCGTGAAGGTCAGAGAAATTTCATTTATATTGCAGCTGCCGTATGATTTTCTATAATATAATATTTGGCAGGTAGTAGCTGGGAAGTTACATCCTCAACTGTGATGCTTGTGAATTTAGGTTTTTTAATTGATGTTGAAGTTATTTTTGTTTTGATTTTAACTGGGTTGATTGATGGCTTAATAACTTCACTGTTTATACTAGTTGAAGATTGTGTACTTGAAGGAAGGTGAGGGTGTTTGGGAGAAGGGAGCGTAACGTTGCTGGAATCGACTTAAGTATGCAGTTTGTTGGTTTGTCAAGAATGACGAAGTTTGAGCTGATAAAGTATTTTTTTTGTCGGGATCCAAATTTTACTGGATAGACTGAGGAGCCGCAGGAATACTAGCAGGAACTTCTTGAGAGTTTAGAGACAATAACTTGACATTTTTACAATGTTTGGCTAAATGCCCTTCTCCTTTTCAAAGGAAGCAAGATAATTTTTCAGCTGATATATATATTTTTATATAGAGAGTAGTTTGTGTCATCATAGTTTATGGTGAAAAAGGGAGGCAATTTAGTCACATCGTCTGGATGAACGTACATCTGTCTACGTAAGCTTAATATATAGGTGAGGCCGATGTCATTTACTCCTGCTCTTATGTATGTAATATTTGAATTCCTCTTGTACTGTTTGATTGGGAATTATCGGATAAGCGTTGAATAGAATAATTCATTTATTTTTCGAAATTAGTGGTCTTACTTCCAGTTGGTAAGATCCAATGTTTCTTTTGGTGTGATTGTCTTACGAACTTGTTGGTATTTTACTTGTTGTTTGCGCATTTGATGTTAGCGCCTTCGGTGAGTTTTGATAATGCATCGATATAATCTCGAATGAAAATTTCGTCAAATGCATCGAATACGATAGCATGATCTTTAGTAAGAACTTTAACTTGTGCCATTTGGGCGTAGGATGCTCTGAGACAAGATGAGGGTGAGATTTGATTCATGGCGGAATGCATTTTGAGAACTTTTTATGTGAGTGCTCCTGCAGTCAGAGGCACCTACCTGTCTCCAGTCCACAAAAATACACTGGTTTTCACAATTCGCACTCTAGTAACGTGCATAGAGTTGAATTAATTTCGATACACTTGTATAAAATTTAAGTTTGGTACGAGGGGGAGAATATTTCCAACAAAACTAGCATATTGTACAAAAGAGCACTGCAATACTCGGTGCGAGTAAGAGATATTCAAGCGGTAATTTGCATTATCGCGGGGTGACGACTTCGAGGCGTCAAAACACTGAGTAAGTTCTGCGAAGGGCTGCGGTTTTGACGGCTAAGTAGGCACGTGCCGATGACACGGCTAGAAAAAGTTAAATGAGTAAGCGCGCTGGTCAGATTCGACTGCTGGATGTTTCACAAGTAACATCGCTCCTCGAGTATAATTGTTTGATTTGGTTAAACAGAAAGTAATTCAGTCTAATAATCTCAGTAGGTTTAATGCACGTAAAAGGATTGTTGCTTTGGTTTTCGTTATTTAATAAACTGATTTAATCTAAAAGTGTTTTTAATAATCATACCACCTCCTCTCGTGAAACCTGCTTCGAACAGTAAAAAGTATAAACAAGTATGTAAACGTCTTTTTTCTTGTATTAATTACAGTAAAACATACCGAATTAACGATTTGATTAAAGATATTGATAGTTTTTTGAATTCTGGCTCTACAAAAACTGATTCTGTATTTTCGTTTAAAAAAATGTCCAAGTATTGGGTACTTTATCTTAAAATAGCTGTGTATGTATTTAAGTAAGGTAGGTAAAAAAAATTCCTCCGTGCACATAGTAAACAATATAGTTAATAGTATACATTTGTATTGGTTTTAAACTCAAAATTCGCTAATTATCATTAAAGCAATGTGCATAATGCATACTTTGCAATACATAGGTGCATACTTTTTATCCAGCAGTTTGCGATAGAATATTGAAGACAACAGTATCTACACCAAAAAGCACAGTAGCTTGCTATAATAGACATCCTGAGGGTGGATTCGGAAACTATATGTTATGATTCATCAAACATATTTAGAAAATGATCTGGGAATACAACATTTCACGGGTATAAACAGTTTTCTTACTTCAGATTTCAGTAAAAAGCAGTAGAGGTAGTTCCATAACACTACTAAATTACTATCTAGATACTGTTGATTAGATCTTTTACTACAAATAAAAAGTGTTTTTCATAACTTAATAGTAAAGTACTGTTCCGGATAGAAACCGTATAATTTTTAAAGAAATCAATTTTTGTAATTTTATAATGTAAATTAGTTAATTATTAAATTTTAGACGAGCGTAAACTGCGCAATGTCGAAAATATAGCTAAAATATTTTAGAACGTAAAAGAATTTTGTAAAAGGCGCGGAAATTAGGTATCTACTTTATATTAAGAAAGTTTTCTCGAAAGCTTATAAAAAAACATAGGGTGGGGCCTGCGGCGGCTCAGTCGGTAGAGTGTCGGATTCCCACGCCGGTGACCCGGGTTCGAATCCTAGTCTCTGCCGATTGATACAAGCACCTCTGTAAAAATTACATGTGCTTTGTTTACAAACACATCGCAGATCCCCGTTGTCGATTAGCACCATATGGGAGCACAAACATGGCGACGTTAAAAAAAAAAAAAAAAAAAATAGGGCCAGCGTTTAGATGTCATATCGGCGTACAGACCGGCAGTATGTCATAGACAGTTGAAAGGTACACATCGAGTACTTCGCTTTTTAGAAAACATAGATTATTTGAAATTTAGTTATTTTAGCATTAAAATGTCACAGGATTATTCACGTTTGTTTTTCAATAAATGAACTCATTTTCGAGATTTTGATTAGATCATAATTAGAGTGTTTTATTTTATTTGTTTTTGCCTCACCCGCGAACGTCTGTTTCACAGGATAATAAGTACATAAAACTTATTTGCAAGAGCGTTCACATGTTAAGTTCAGGAGTTATGAGAACAGTTTCCAAGTAAAATGTCAGTTCCGTAACAGGTCAGTTTCGTAACACCCTATGAAAAGTATTATTAAAATTAAAGGGATGTTCAATCATTTTCATATAAAACTAATAACACCACGTGATGCAAATTCAGGGGTGTTACGGTCACAGGCTTGAATCGCCCACCATAACTCATTCTTCGGGAGAGAGAGAGCCAGCTCTATATAATACGGTACAGCTGAACTACGCTGGTGGTCAACACTGGAGAGCTGGCGGGAAGGACTTTCCCTCCTTCCCTAGCACGCGGGCAGCGGGCGTCGCGTTTTCAAAAAACTGGCAATTCCCGCGATCTCGCTCTCTTCCGCTCCAACCGCGGTTCTATCCGAGAGTACCGTAAAACTCGTGCGCGCCTTCTACTTTGTAAATCGCCACGTGTTGCAATTAAATTTTAAATACGAAACTTTAGTTGCGTAAGAGTATATAGTTTTCTTTGTGAGATGACCATAGACCAATACAGCTCAGTTTGTTAATTGATTATTATACATAAAATCAGTGAGTCGTTCAATTAACTATCCTTATAAAGAAAACCACTTTCCCTCTTACACTCCTCGAACCAGCAAATTCGATAAGTCCTACAGCGTTTCAATCGAGCTTAAAGAAAATCCTAAATATTCCAGCTGCCGGCAGAAAACCGCTGCAGGACGAAACAAGGGGAATATAAGTTGCCACATTACCTGCATTGTCACATTACCTGCATTAGCCTTATATTGAGGAACACAATTTTTAAATTACTTATATTTTACATACAGATAGGTATATTTCAAACTCACTGGGTCTAGGTTGGTACAACGGGTGCTGATTTGTATAACTAACGTTATTGAATATTATGTAAAAATATTATATTTATCGCATATAATCGCAGGATTTTAATTATATTGTGAAAACTAACGGTTTCGTGAAAATTGCCCATACCTATATGTATCTAAATATAAATAATTTATCGTACTTTATAATGCTTACATAATAAAGATATTCTTAAAAATAAAATTTTCTTCATATTCCTTTTTGTTGTTGTTGAGAATTTAATGTTCTTACAAGTGTTTTTCGTTGCTCTGACACATTTTACGTAGTACTCTGCATTTCCGTAAAAAATTTCTTTCTATATAAACCTAATTTAACCTCATTCTTAAGGACCTAAGGCAATATTTGGCTAAACAAATAAAATGATTTTGAAGAATTTTACAACCGCTTCTTTTTGTTACCGCTTAAATAACACCGTGTCAGATCACATTGATATAAATCTCAACTCCACTGCAGCAACCAGTAAACTATTTTATTTCTTTCCATAAAACACTATAATTTCGCTAAAGCACACTCGTACTGCATGTAAATCCGTTAAACTTCATCGAATAAATCGCCTTTTTCTCCCTCAAAAAAACAAAAAAAAGACAACGATCAAGCATCCAGAGAACGCACAACCGAGAAACTAAAACGAAAGCGCATGTTTATTTTTTTTTCTTCGAAGAAAAGCACACAAAGACGCCGATCGCGCGGGGAACTTATCTGGCGTTCGCCTTGTCCACGAGACAGAGGAAGATAGAGAGAAAGCACAAAATAGAGACGACGAAATACAATAGGAATTCCGTGCAATTTGGCGCGAAGCTATTTCCCTCACTGCGCTCGTCGCTCGACAAATTGCCATGGGAGTCGAGCCATTTTCGTTCTCGCGCTATTACATACCACCCATTCTATATATATACACACAACATACCCATGCACATGCACCCACACACCTACCTATACGCATACTAGATACTGGTTTCGGGGCTGGCGGTAGAGCTGGAGGCCGTTAACGCGATTTCCGCGTGATTTTCAAATAATTATTCTCGGCATGGCGGGAAAAGCACTCGTTCTCTCCCCCCTCTCTCTTTCTCTCTCTCTCTCTCTCTTTCTCTCTCTACTGCACATAGATGCGCGTGTTGCGTAATTAATTATTTGCTAATTGCAGCTTATTAAACGTAAATAATGAGTCGACGCGAGTCGGGGAGTAGAAGCGCGAGAGGTGTGATTTAAAGCGTGGGTGCAGCAGCAGGCGCTCGATTATTTTTGGTTTTACGCGCTCTTGCCCCGAGACTCGGCGCCCATTATTATTGGGCTGCGGACGCTATGGCTGAAGGTATGAGGGGGAGAGAGGGTCATGGTGGGCAAGCAGCAGTGTTGGTGGTGGTAGATTTCTTTTCTGCGACGCATGTTGGTGTCTGTACTTACCTTCCATCTCTTGTTTTTACGCAATTTTGTAGAAGAATCATGAGTAGTATGTTTGATCCATATGTGTAATATTACACACGCTTTATGTGTGAATGTATTATTTTAATACACTTACTTGTCGCCATTTTCTACACTTCTGCAAGTGTGTAATTTTGCCATTGAAAAATATATACCTACACATATACACAAGAACCGTACACTGAGAACGTACCTAATATGTCTGCAAAATTTCAGCACGCAACATGCTTCCTACAGGAGTTATGGCGGACACAAATTATGGTTTACTTAAATTTATCAGAATAAAAAATTTTGAAGATTTTCAAAAAATTAGATAAAATTTTGTTGACTTTTTATTTGACAATTTTGTTGTCTTTGCTTGCTTTTGAGGGATCCTTGCTCTCAATCTCGCACATATCCGCTCTCCTTGTATACTAATTTATATATCAGTTTCGATCGGCGCTCTCTCCAGCTATCACCATGCATATGTATTATTCATTATCTGACGCCTGCTGTCCAACCGATCGTTTAGTGCAGTTCGATTAGATCCGTTGGATAACAGTTGATATTTATAATGACGACATTTTTATGACGAAATAATAATAAATTCAATTTTATAACAGTAGAGCGATGCTATTAAAACCTTTCATTCTCCTAAAATAAATTAAATAAACTAAATTATCGTTCTTTTATAAAGCGTTTTCATTTCCTCGCGCAATCAATTCTCAAATTAAAAGCTTTCAAAGAGATAATCCTTCGTGAAAATATCCTCAACGATGATAGAAAGAAGTAGCCTAAAATGAACGAGATAAGAAGAAAAAATTACCTTCGAGAAAAGAACGGAAGAAGGGTTATAGGCCGTCGCGGCGCGGCGCGCAAGTGACGAGGGTGGAAAAGTAAAGTGAGAGAAAGAGCATGACGGCGTTATGGCACGACGAAAAATAAAATAAATGATTGAGAATCACCCCTCATCGTCGGCCAGCAGCGACAGCAGCGCAGGCGTTTTTATTAATTCCTCTCAGATACAATTAGTTGGTCTATTCGTCAGACGCGTTTCATTAAGTTTCCCCCACCCTGTGCGTGCGCTCTAACAACCCTTTCGCCGTCGATTCTTACCCTCGTCCTTTTCTTTTTACAGAGAGCTTCTCGTTCTATCTTCCTCGCTTCTCTAAACTGGCGCGAAGTGAAACTCAACTTCATCTTTTAAACTCACACGGTCTTTGCCTTCTTGACTTCTTGCAAAAGTTCTATCCTTTTGTATCTTTCTTTTTGAACGCGAAGCTGCTGGTCGGAGCAGCAAAGTGATATGTCAGTTTTTATCAAACAATAGAAAAGTTTTATTTACATGTATGTATTTCGAAAATAAATTGTATTTATCATTATTATGGTGAAAAAATGTGCCCTGGTACTTTATCGTATTAACATGATTTTATAATTGTTGGTGCACAAAATATATTTAGTATAAAACGTTTTATGTTTGCACTGACTGCTACAATTAAAGAATTATAGTACGTATATTAAACTTTTATTTAAATAAGACTGTTAAAAAGAAACTTTATATCAAAAGCCTTTTAAATTAAACTATCGTTATGCAATGTTCGTAGTGTTCGCGCATGTGTGTGCGCGCATGCGTACGTGCGTAAGTATGTGTGTGCATGTGTGTGAGCGTGCGTACGTGCGTAAGTGCGTGTGAAAGAGAGGTTATACAATTGTATGTCAGTGTAATGTGCGAGTGCGCGTGTTAAATTACATACAGATAATGTAATTAATTACAATATTTCAGTAATGGTCTGGGTATACTCCAATGCGCGACGCGACGCAAACGCAGCGTGAATACAAAAAGATAGGAATGCGTAAAACGCACGTACAATCTGCGTAAATTTAACATTGGCGTTTGCGTCGCGTCGCGTCGCGCGCTCAAGTATACCGAGACCTTTAACGACAACTTCAACGGACAGAGAAACTTGCGTCAAAACATTGAACTGTGAACATACAAATAACAGGTACATATTTTAAAGTAGGCGTGATTTCTATTTCACTAATATATTTAACAAATATTTAAAAGCAATTATGGAGAAAGGAGGAGCTTTTAGAATAATTTAAGTTAAATGTTTTAGAGTACTTTGGACAAGCAAACTGCTAAAGTAGTTTGGTAGCATTAGTTTTATTTACGTACTAAACTTATATGTTCCTTTTTAGAATTTCGTTTTTGATATAATAATATACAGCAATCTCGATACCAAATTTACACTTAGAACAAACACTATTATGATTAAAGATATACCTATAATAAGTACATATTTCTGTTTGTTGAATATTGTATGTAATCGTACATTTCTGAAATAAAAACATTTAAAAATCAATTTCAGGTGAAAAAAATTTAATCTAAAAACTCGATGTTATCACATCCACAGCACTATGTAGCTCACTATATTATGCAAATGCTCGCTAGTTCTTATCAGTTCGAGCATTAACGAGCACAAAACCCGTTTAACGTTAATAATTTTAGAAAAATATTATATTCCTCGCGTATCTTTATTCGTAGTTGTACACTTGCGCAGTCATTTAGAGCCTGCGGCGCTGTTGCCGGTCCGGAGTTCATGTCCGGCTCGATTCGTTCGATTTAAATTTTCCTGCGGGGCTCGCTACCGAAGCCTTTTTGTTTCGTTCAATTTTTAAACGCGTCACCTGCAAATTACGAACTCTCGGCGTTCGATTACTAGCGGCGGGTGGTGCGTGGGATGCGCTATGGCTTCCGAAACACGCATTTAAACTTCAATTTTACTTAAATTCGCAGTCGTGCGACAGCGCTTACTCTCTATTGTTGGTCGCACGGAAAATAATTTGAAAGCAACGTTTATTTTTGTGTACAAGTATACTTTGAATATTATTTTAGATCGTAGAGTAATGCTTATTTCGCTCATAAAATTTTATTGCGTTTGCACTGCAGTTGACATTACTCATATTTTTATAATATTTGTATGAAACTTTTATGACATGCAAATTTCGAATAAATGTGAGGATATGTTCTATATGGAGTTCCATTAAATTAATTTATCATCCTGATTACAATTAAACTGATTTTATAAAAATAAAAGAGATATCTGAAACTTAAATTTTTGATACTTGGTAAACAAGTTAAATAATTACAGGTATGCATGAGTTTGTTTATATCTTCAAAACAATCAATCTTATCTTTTATTGAATTTACAATGTATATTTATTATATTCTGGAGCTGATAAGACTAACATTACTTGCTACTATACTAAATAAATATTTGAAAATTTTCGTTGAGTTATAGAACTTCTGAAGACGTTTGAAAAATATTGTTGTTACTATTGTTAGATACCATATTTGCAATATCATCAAATATGTTATTATGTTGATTTTTTTTCAACTCTTATTTTTATATGTATGATACTATTTTAAAATACATTACATTAATAAATAATCAGCAAGCTTGGGTAACTTTCTCATTTTTCCAGAAGATAAAGTTACAAGTTCAACCAAGTCAATAGAACTAGTTAAAGTTAGAAGTTATTAACTGATAAAAATGCGAAGTTAGAAGCCAAGTTAACTCAAGTTAAGATTGAGTTGAAAGTTAAATTTGCGCGGAAGTGATTATTAATTAAATATAAATATTTAAATAATAAAGTTGTAATCCGTAAATCTCACTAACCGGGAGAAAATGCCTTGGTAGAAACTGTATCCAACTATTCGCCAAGTGTATACCAAATGGCAATGATTTAGCCAACGATTTAGCCATCGAATGGTTAAAAATTCCTCATATTTCGTCACGGAATACTCATTGTCGTTGGTCAATTGAGACATAATTTTAAATATCATAAAAAATCTATGTAGTTATGATGGCCGATGACGAGGTTCAGGAAGTGCGATCCGTAGTTTTTAGTATCTAAATGTACGTGCTGGTTGTAGAAGGTATCTAGGTAGTTATGGTGACCGATGACGATGTCCAGGTGGTACGATCCGTAGTTTTTGACGTCTAGATGTACATGGTGTTCGAGGAAGGCATCTAGGTGGTTATGATGGCCGACGACGAGTTCCAGGTCATATGCTCCATAGTTTTTTGTATCTGCAATCAGTACCTACGTACATCTAGATACCAAAAACTATGGAGCAATCAACCTGGACGACGTTATCGGTCACCATAACTACCTAGAGACCTTCTACGGTCGGCACGTATCTCCAGATATCAAAAACTATGGAGCGTACTACCTAGACCTCGTGATCAGCCAACATAGCCACCTAGATATCTTCTGCAATCAGTACGTACATCTAGATACAAAAAACTTCGTAGCGCACTACCTGGGCTCCGTCATCGACCACCATAACCACCTAGATGCCTTCCTCGAATACTATGTACATCTAGATGTCAAGAAGTCCGAAGCATATGACCTGGACTTCGTCATCGGACACCATAACCACCTAGATGCCTTCCTCCAACACTATATACATCTAGACGTCAAAAACTACGGAGCGCACCACCTGGACCTCGTCATCGGACACCATAACTACCTAGATACATTCTGCGTTCAGTACGTACATCTATATGTACCTGGACCTCATCAGCAGCTACACGTCGGTCACCTTTAGAATAGTTGAATACTATTGAATAACACCTCTACTTGAATAGTTTATGTACTATTCCCACTTCGCCCCGGTCTCCCCACGCGCGCAACGCAAGCGCAACGCAAACCAGCGGTTTATTTTGGAAAGGCTCTAAGTCTAAGCGCCCATGCGTGAATTATGCTATGTTCACCTAACCGCGTATGAATTTTATAGGTACTGTTCACAATAAAATCGTTTTTTAGGTATGTGTATTTTTATTTATTTTATTGTTATTGTTATTTTATGTTCCAAATGTTCAATTATTACACAGAAATGAATATTGTGGTTCTGTATTAGCCAAACAAATTGACCAATACTTAGCAGACAGGTCATTTTGGTTGGGTTACCAGAATGATTTTAAATTAAATACACGTTTAAATAATAAAACCCTCAATCGTTAATCCTAGTAACAGGGAATACGACCTATTAAATAAAAAATGCTAAAATATGAAAATGTTAACACTTTCTGGACTTGTATAAGCCACCAAAATACTTTTGCTTCCTCATAGAGGAAGCTTTGAGGTGGTAAAAAAAAGGATTTTCTAAAAACATGTTAGAAACATGTTTTGAGATACTAGCAATCAAAATACAGTATTTTCAGAAAATGTTTGTATGGATGGGTCTGTGTATGCATGCGTATGTGTGTGTGTGTGTGTGAGTGTGTGTGTGTGTATGGATGTGGATTAACTTTACTCTGAATATACACGGTGAAAATTGATGTATGAGGGCTCATTTTTCTTGCTTTTTTAAGAACGGCCGCTCGAAATTTTTTTTTTTCAATGTGTTTTGGTTTTTTAGCGGTTTTTCGACTTTTAGTTTTTTGGATTTTTTTGATATCGTATAAATAATATCATCCATTGCGTGATAATGAATTTTAAAGAGTATGAAATTGCCTATCTTTTTCCATCCGAAATTTTAAATAAGCTATTTCCTTTGTTTTGTTATTCACGAAATCGTCATTTTTTTCAAACGGTTATATCTGTGAAATATATTAAGAAAATTTTTTTAAAAAAGTTGCGATGATTAGGATTATGGAGAAGAGTACTTTGTAAAATTTTTTGAAGCATTATCTTTTTCTTTTGATGAGAGATAACAATTTTTGTAAAAATAATCGATTGTTATTCAGTAGCGAATTCTCGAAATCTGAAACTTTCGAAAACGGTAGCTTTGTAGTATCTATTGAACGAGTTCTAAGTCCAGATTACAACGACCTTTGTATTTCAAGATATTTGAGGCTATGAATTAAAAAATTGTTTTGATCGAGTATGGCTCGAGAATGGTACGGTTATTTTTTACTAAGCAGGGCTCATTTTTTTCGATTTTTAAGGAAGAATCGAAATTCATTTTACGATTTTCTGAAATCGATAAGGTAAATTATTCTTATACATTATGCAGTATTTTGGCATAGCATATGTCTCATAGTTATTTTTTCATACTGGTATATTATTCTACATAATCATATCCCGCAGTTGTCCAGGTTTATGCCTGTAGGGTGGAGAAAACTTGTATCAGGATGGAATCGGCTTTGGGATGGTTGGTTTATTTGTATTAGTCATGGAGTTCTCTCACGATCACCTATTCAAGTATTAGCCGCGCATAAAAATGCTTAACTTTACCGATACCCCGAGGTGTGGCTTTGCCACTCTGCTATAACAAAGGTCAGGGGTCTGAAATGTGGCAATCATCTGTCGGGAAATTATAAATACCAAAAAACTGATGAAAAAATTATTTTTATACTTCGAGACATTGATATAAATCAAGAGTATAAAAATTACAATACCATAATTAGTTATTTTTGTTTATTTATATAGTTTTTATAAATTATAAAAATTAAGCGTAGTCAAGATTCATCGACTCGATTTTTTGTTTTTGAGTTTTCTGGAATTCAGGAATTTACATTCTAACATCTGATTACATTTAATTTAGATATTTAATTATAAATTTAGTAAATTGCGTAAAGAAAACAAATTGCTGTAATAAGGATTATTACTTATCGTTCAGTCATATTAGTATAAAATTATCTTTTGTTATACCATCAATGATAAAAAAGTATAAATTTTTTAGCTATTAGTTAGAAATAGATATAGCAATTTAAAATGAATTTATTACAACAAATAATTTAATATTGGAACAATTAATTTAGTTTGAGAAAGGTAAGGGCCAATGTATTAGCAGCGGTATTTAAAATGAACTTTTTCAAGCTTTGGTTCAATTGCTAGTAATTTTTATAAAAGTTCATTTAATTAAGGTGGCTCTCTGGCGTTTTTTCATGATTTTGACAAATTTATCTATTCATTTTCTTTTTATTAATACTATTCACTTTTTCATCTGCTTAACATTGGAAATAATTTAGTTTATTCGATAATACTGTTATATGTATAAAAGAAAAAAGATTTTGTAAATTACAAGTTTTTTTGGGAGTCATATGCACCTTTCGATGAATGGTCTTATCATAGTACTGAATTTGGACATCAATTGATCCTCGCGTATGCAAAAATTAAAAAATTTTAATCTTTTAAAATCAATCGTATTAGAATGAAAGTTGATAATTGGGCATTTTTGGGGTTAGGTTGCTATACATTGGATTGATTATGCATTTTCTAACAAAAACACTAAATTCAAAATGGTGGATTAAGTTTTAATCGGATTTACTTGACGTTTATTAATCTGAAGACTTGGAAGTCGTTATGTTATTTTTTGATCCACAATGATGATGACGACGTCGACGACGACGACGACGACGACGACGACGATGACGATGATGATGATCAAAATGATAAAATGATTTAAACGGTTATATTTCGGTAAGATATAGGAATTTAAAAAAAATTTATAAGAGCAAAGAATTTCATATTGAAACAATTAATTTAGTTGGAGGAAGCTAAGTGCCAATGAATTGGCAGCGGTTTTTTGATGTTGGATTAAATTGAAATAAAGTTAATTGATTATTATAATCGGGATAAAAGTTAATAATTTAAGTTAACCACTGAGAGGTCATAAAATTAACTTGACCTAAGGTAACTTTTCAACTTTTTAACTTAATTTAATCTTTAAACTAGTAACTCTCTAACCGTGAAATAATGTAATTAGAGATGCAATAATCAAAACAATTCAAACCTCCCGCTCAAAAACTTCAGACTTTAAGACTCCGTCTAAACGGGTCCTTTAGCAATGACTTATATAATTGAATTAAATAGCTAGAATTTAACAACATGGACCATAAAACAAACGTCCAAACAACATTTACGTAACAAGATTTATCTGACTAATGGTAAGACAATTCGTATCAATAACAATCACCCTATGAGAAAAGAGCGACGAAAAACAGAAAGTCGAGAGAAAGCAGAGAGCGTTTAAGTTCTCGTAGGCAAAAGGCGATAGGGAAATTCCTGCAGGATGCCGCCTGTACCGAGGGGAAAAAAGATTAAGAAACACCGAGTTCGCGCGCTCCTACCCCCGGGAAATTAAATAAAAGAGGATCGAATGAACTGTAACCAAAATTCAGTACTCGCTTGATAGAAAACAAAAGGGCGTACGCGCCAAGGAAAATGCGCCGCGCCGCTGGAGCAGAATGAGGGTGTAGAGCAACAGCAGCAGCAGCATGTGCACGAAGAGAGAGAAAAGGATACAGAATGAAAAAAGCAGCGAGAGAGAGATAGAGAGAGAGAGAGAGAGAGAGAGAGAGAGGGGGAGAGGGGGGCGGCGGGGGGGAACAAGGGATGCTTACGAGGGAGAAGTCTCGAGCCCCGAGGCAGAGAGAAATACGTATCCAGTTAGTTTTACACCGCGCGGAAGCACGTCTCTCCTCCAATTGATTCGAAATCGATTGTCGTTCGAGCGATTTTCAATTGATCGATTACCGGCGTCTCCGACAATGCCAAGGCGGAAGGATAGTCTGCTGAGGCCGAAGAAGAATAGCTGGGGCGAGAGGAAGCGCCATCTCTCTCGCTCTTATATCCTTCCATTCAAACACCTTCCCTTTATTCTTTTTTATAGTTTACTCGCAGCCCTTTCGATCGTGGCGAACATTGTAACGATTGTTTTTTCATTTTTGCTAATTGAATACTTTGCTTTTCGCAATTTATTGAATGAGCTTAATGTGCTACTAATTATAGTGCTATGGAACTTATTCGAGATTTGCTACATTTTTATATCTCAGTGTTTTTACTATGCGTATATAATATTAAGGAAAAAGTGTCTGAACATGTCAAACAAAACTTTGTTATTTGAAGAATGAAAATTTGATGTTCAGCAATTCTAAAAGTATATTATTATACTTATTCTATTGAAATTATTTTATTTTTGAATGATGTTATCCGTATTTAACTTTAATGAAAGGACAGATTCTGTAAATTCTTCATGCGTAAGGAAGAACGGTGTATTGCCGGATACCTAAGCAAACGTTCTTGTCATTTTCACTTTCAAATTGTTTTTGAGCATTAAATAATTATTATGTTAGTTCAAACCATTAACTTTAAATATTTCTTATTGGTTTAATATAAAAATTAAAGATATCTAAGCTATAAGTCGAAATAAAAAGAAGCATTTTTACCGGATTTGCCCCATACCAAAGGGTAATATCGGTCAACCTTGTTACAATTCCGGTTACTGTTAAAAAGTTACATTTATAAGTGAAAAATTTCTTTAAATCAATTATATGAGCCTTCATATGATACGCTGCATTATTATTCGTAATTACACAGTGAAATATGTAATAACATAACCGCTGTTCAATCAAAAACACTTAAGCAAATTGCCCCACCTGAGAGCGCAGCGCAACGGTTTCTTAGCCTTACATTCGGGAGCGTCATATAAATAACATTGTGACCGGAATTACCCAAATTCTGTAATTTAAATTGAAATGACAAAAAAGCAATAGGTTTATACTCTTTTTTCTTCACTACTTCGTATTCTTAGATTGTTCAAATTAATAAAGTTGCAAAAAATAACTGCATAAAGTAACAAATAATACGCATAAAAGCTTTTCTTATAGATCAGATTTCTTATAAGAAATGTAGACCTAAACTTTAATTGTGTATAATTTCTTAATAATGCTGAATAGAAGATTGTTTGAACACTAGATTAATTGCACTTTATGTTGCGTTTGATACACTATTCGAATTATTACCTAAAAATGTTTAGATTATTGAAAATAAAGGTGATGAGAATTAGCCAGTGACCGGCATTACCCCGTTCTTCCCTAACGATATATAAGTAGTTTAGTATCAGCTGCTTTTCAGTGAAATATTATTAAAATTAGTGTTGGTTTTATCAATTTAAAAAATCGTGTTATAATTATGTTTCTAATGCTTCCGTTTGTTAATTAATGGATTTATGTTAATAAGAAATATGTGTATAACCTCAGATATTTTGTTGTATAATTAATTGATCACTGCAAGGATTACTGATGTGATAAATAATCTTTGTAAATTGAAATTATTTGAGTCAGTTTTAAGAAGAAATTCAGATAAACAATTTAGTTAAATCTTATGGTGCTTTTGTCTTATTATAAAGGAAAATATACTTTGTGGTTTTTATTTTTCAGATTAGAGTATGAACAATAAATATACAGTTGTTAAGAATACCAAAATGTAGAAGAATTCTTCATGATAGACAATTTTGTTAGTTATTGTTGAAAAATGTTGAAGACCTCCGAATATCAAGTGAAATATATTCCATTTCTGTACCTGTTTAATTCAGCTTTTCCCACATAGCCTACAATACTACAGCAATATTGCACGAGTATCACATATACCTATGCGATATTGCTGCAATATCGCATGTTAGGTGGGTCATTTGGTAAATCGTACAATTTTATAACTGTACCTGTATATTCTAAAATTCTTCTGTATATTTGTAGGATGTTGAGATTCTATTTGACGTCTGAAAGTGATTTTCAATATGAATTTTAATTCGTTGTCAGTATACAGTATCAAGTGAAGTTTAAAAAAACGAATTCATTCATTGCAGTCTGTGAAGTATATACATTGATTAAACACTTGGTGTATGTTAGAAGAAATCATCGAGAGAAGCAAAATAATGTGTATGCAGTGTAAATAATTTTATTTTATTTGTTTTAAAATAACACGAGTAAATGAGTACATATTAGCCATCGAAAATGACTATCATCATCATCATCCTCATCTCTATCATCAAATAGTTGCTTATTCCTCCGATCTTTTGTCATGTATTTCGATTCATGCATTTTACATTCATATAAAGTCTGTATCAAGATCGTAGGTTTCCCTTTCAAGAAAAAGATCGCCCTCAGATATTTCATGTTTCATGTAAATTTCTTCCGTAAATATCACTATTACATAGCTCAAACGATTTAGAATCGACTTCAAAATTCACAGTTCTACCCTAATATTTAATATATTGGGCTGCCGGTATAATGCCTTTAACAGTGACAGCTTTCAGCGATGCTCTAATTTCTGTTATAGATAGATTATGTGCACTCCAAATTCATTCTGGCTCAGCATTTGAATTTGAATATGAAAATGCCGCTATGGCTACTTTATAAAGGTTAGCAAATAGAAGTTCTTTGTCAGCAGTTTCAAATTTCTTTAAAATGTACCAAAATCTCACGGGACCCTCTATTAAAGTAAAATTTTCCTGAAACCTATACGTATACCTTGTAAAATTTTTTCATTCATTATTAATAATTTGTATATCATTATCTTCTGGAATAATATTTGGAAAGGCTTCAAAGAATGCATTTAAATCTTCCATTTAATTAGGAGACTCTAAGCTTAATGCAATTTCTAGTTTCAAGAACTGGAATAATGTAAATCTTAGATCTTCATCTTTAACACGCTCATGAATTTTGATAGCATCTTCTTTTGCAAACATAAGACGATTAAATTTTAAATTATTTATCTCTGTTGCAGCTCCATTTTGATCTCCTTCGTCATTTTCTTCTTGAAAAAGTTGAATAAATTCATCAAATTGCTCTCCAAAGGACACTTTATTAATAGTAAAAAATTGAGTCTCCTCTCGCGGATCGATTTGCTCAATAGGTGTTGTTTGAATATAATTGTGTTTTATATACAATTCTAAAAAAAATTGCACAGCTTATCTATTTTCTCCTGCTTACTACCTATCAAAGGGTCGTGTAACTGAAATCTCCCATTATAATGTAAGAATTTTCCTAGTACATTGGATCTTTATAATTGTTATTTATTTTTTTTTTATTTACTTATTTATAATTGTTTATTATTTTTAACTTTATAATTGTTGTTTAGATCAATAACACTGATTTCTTTTTCAGAATTTGAGCGACTAGACTGATCTATATTCTTTTCAAGTTCAAAAAATATTAACAGAATGGGATATCTGCGAAGGATACGAACTACACAGTAGTAGAATGATAGCCATCGAATTGGTATTGGCTTCAACGTTTTTAAGGATTTCAATTGGCAAAGTTCCTGCAAATGTTAAAAGCGATGTAATCTTAAAGGACTTCCACATATATAGTTGTAAGTTGCATGTATAATATCAACACTTTTTGGAAACATTTTCGTAGCTTTACTTGCCTATAAATGTTCTATATGACAAATACATTTCAATATTATAATACCTGGAGTATATTGTTTAAAGCGACTAGCTACAGAATTATCATCTCCCATCATGACATTCGCCGTATCTGAACTAAATGCTAAAATATTTTAAATTTATATTCCTTAGCTCTCAAGTAAATTCGCAATAAGTTGGTACATGTGTTTACCTGTAGCTCTACTTTTCATATTTCGTCTTTTAAAAAGTGTAATCAAATCCCATAAATAAATAACTCTTTGGTTTTAGATCATAATCGAAGAATAGAACAATCACAGCAAGACAAAGTTCTCTCGTCAACTAATACAGAGAATTTGGTTGTACTTGGTATTCTTTGAAGTATATTTTTCTGCATAGGTGCTATCAGATTAACTGATAGCCTCATAGAAGGAATAAATAATTCAACAGATCTAAATGAATAATTTTGTTAAATAATTAGAGCAACTATTTTCAATTCGAATTCAGCAACTTTAAAATCTAATCTTGGGTTTTTATGTTAAAAACTCCTTCTGGATTTCCTGCAGCATTACGACTGTTTCTGAAATTCAACTATACGGTGGATTTTATTCCGAGGCTGGTAGATACCTGTACCGCAATGGCTATATTTCTCTTTCTGCATTTTCCACTTTTGGATGTTCATTTTGAAGATCATGAAATTCTAAATTTTCTTCAGTTAGTTATTGTGCAATATTCAATTCATTCACAGGCTCAATTTGTTCAATCGGTACATTAATATTGTGTATTCCATTGTAGTGTCTGTATCATGAGCTCGTACTCAATATCTTCATTTTCATATTCTACTCTAAATAACTTTTCTTGGGATACAGGATAAACCAAACAGTAGATATTCGATGTAATGAACGCAGTCATGCAGAAGTAGCTGAAAGCAATTATTTTAATAGAGGAGAACGGGGTAATGCCGGTCACTGGCTAATTCCGGTCACTCTTATTTTCAATAATCTAAACATTTATAGGTAATAATTCGAATAATACAACAAACGCAACATAAAATGCAATTAATCTAGTGTTCAAACAATCTTCTATTCAGCATTATTAAGAAATTATACACAATTAAAGTTTAGGTCTACATTTCTTATACGAAATCTGATCTATAAAATAAGCTTTTATGCATAATATTTGTTACTTTATACAGTTATTTAATGCAACTTTATTAATTTGAGCAATGTAAGAATACGAAGTAGTGAAATAAAAGAGTATAAACCTATTGTTTTTTTGTCATTTCAATTTAAATTACTAAGCAGACTTGGGGTAATACCGGTTATAATATTATTTATATGATGCTCCCGAAAGTGAGGCTAAGAAAACGTTCCGCTGCTCTCTCAGGTAGGGCAATTTTGCTTAAGTGGTTTTGATTGAACAGTAGCTATGTGTTACATATTTTAGTGCATTAAGTGTGAGTAATAATGCGACTGATCATATGAAGGTTCATATAATTGATTTAAGGAAATGTTTTACCTATAAATGTAACTTTTTAATAGAGCCCGGAAGTGTACCAAGGCTGACCGGTATTACCCTTTGATGTAGAGTAAATCCAGTCAAAATGCTTCTCTTTATTTCGTCTCGTAGCTTTGATATCTTCCATTTTTATATTAAACCAATAAGAAATATTTAAAGTCATTGGTTTAAATTAACATAATAATTATTTAAAGTTAATAAAAAACAATTTGAAAGTAGAAATAACAATCACTTTTGCTTAGGTGACCGGCAGTACCCCGTTCTCCTCTAAATTGTCATTTGACTTAAGAAAATAGTGATTTCAACAATATTTTACTATTATTAACAAATTATTTTCATAAAACATATAGTCAGAAAATGTTTTCTACTAATATTACTTCTGTATTTTGGTAATGATCAAGTTACGACTCTAGAAATTTATGTTTCTAAACAAAAATCATCCCTATTAATTTCTTAAACCGATGAAATAAATTGGTACAAATTTCTGTTTGTACTACGAAGAGAGTGTAATTGTTGATAATTGTTCAGTCAAACTAGAAAGAAATTAATTCTCAAAGAAATAAAAAGTACTTAAAAATGATAAAAACATGGACAACATAATTATAAAGTAAATTTTGATTTTCAGAAATTTACTATACTTAATCTATAACAACATTCTCTAAGAAGTACAGAATACATTTTAGGTAAAGTAGTTCATTTGTTCAAAATAAACTCAACAAGGAATGAATTTTGTTTACAGTCATGAGTTCAGTTATATTTCATTTCATAAGTCAATAATTTTACATTACTAGTAAACAACAACAGTTATTTAAGTCTAGCAGGACTTAAATTACACTTTGAAGTACCATTTTCAGTTAAAAAACGATTGAGACTGTAAAAATTGATACAAATAATTTGTTCATCATAAAATATTTTTCTTTTTTTAGATTTTAAGAGTGGCTTAACCCCTCAAACTAAAGTGCAATTAACAAAAATTAATTCTTTGAAATTTTAACGACAATTCACTAATATGCTTCTCGATAATAAAAAAAAAGTACATTATGAATAGATTTTCTAGTGAGAATTAGAAGAAATAAAGTTGAATTTTCCTTTTGCTATTCTATTGATATTATTGCTTCTAAAAGAATTTAAGAAAATACACTTACCTCCATATATGTTTACGCTTATAATATTATTATAATGTAATGAAGAAATAAATATAATAATAAACTTAATACACACGTTATATAAAAAGTTCTCTTTTGCGTATATGTAACTATAATGTGAACCGAATTTAAACAAATAAATATTGCTGTTTTTTATGTCTTTACTAAAAAAAATACTTGGTAGGGTTATGATTTCCTGTTGATTACTCTCTTAACTTCTTAGAGTGAGCAGTTACTCTAGAAGTGGGCAAATTTGGATTAATTTGATTAGAGTAAAAATTAAACTTACGCAGCCGAATTACAATAAAATTAGAGTTAAATTTTACTCTATAAAGCGAGAGAAGGATCGCTCACTTAATATAGTACAAGAGTCGAATTTTCATTCTAATTAAATTGGTCCGAATTTTCCCACTTCTAAAGTGACTGCTGATTGCTCAAGAACTTAAGAGAGGAAGTTCTTTGAGTAGGCAGCGACTCTAGAAGTGGGGAAATTGGGACCAATTTGATAAGTGTGAAAATTAAACTCTATTGGAGTCGATTTGCATTAAAATTAGAGTTAAATTTTACTCTATAAAGCGAGAGAAGGATCGCTCACTTAATATAGTACAAGAGTCGAATTTTCATTCTAATCAAATTGGTCCGAATTTTCCCACTTCTAAAGTGACTGCTGATTGCTCAAGAACTTAAGAGAGGAAGTTCTTTGAGTAGGCAGCCACTCTAGAAGTGGGAAAATTGGGACCAATTTGATAAGAGTGAAAAGTACACTTTACTAGAGTCGATTTGAACTCTAAATAGACTGAATTTTTATTCTAAGAGGTAAGAGAAGGATCGCTCACTTTTCAGAGTAATAATTTACTATAATTAGAATGCAATTTACTTTTTACTTTTTACTTTACCAAATTTACTTCATAAGAGTCGAATTAGGGCCTGCGGCGGCTCAGTCGGTAGAGTGTCGGATTCCCACGCCGGTGACCCGGGTTCGAATCCTAGTCTCTGCCGATTGATACAAGCACCACTGTAAAAATGACATGTGCTTTGTTTACAAACACACCACAGACCCCCGTCGTCGATTAGCACCTCATGGAAGCACAAACATGGCGACGTTAAAAAAAAAAAAATAGAGTCGAATTTTCTCTGTAATAAAATTGGTTTAGATTTTCCCACTTCTTGCGCGGCTGCTCACTCAAACAACTTAAGAGAGTACTTGAGTACTTGAGTACTTTAAGAACTTTTTGCTATTTACTTGCATACTTGAATAATGCCTTAAATACTTTTACAACTACTTTTATAGTCTAAGTGCTTTTATTACTCTCTTAATTTCTTAGATTGAACAGTCACTCTAGAAGTAAGCAAATTTGGACCAATTTGATTAGAGTGAAAATTGACTCTTATGGAGTCGATTTGCATTCTAATTAGAGTGAATTTGTACTATAAAAAGTGAGCGATCCTTCTTTCGCTTTTTAGACTAAAATTTCACTAATTAGAATGCAAATTTACTCTATAAGAGTCTAATTTTCACTTTAATCAAATTGGTCCAAATCTGCCCACTTTTAGAGTGACTGCTCAGTCTAAGAACTTAAAAGAGTAAGTAGATACGTACATATAAAATGTACTCGAAGTAATAATTCCAAGACAAAGCGCTACGATTAAGAGATTTTGATATTCCCTATGAAGAATATCGTGTTCAGGTTTCTCGAAAAACAATACTTTTTTCAGGAACCTCCTTCAAAAACTAGTGCTTTCTAGATTCTCAAAAATATACTGTTACTTAGTAATTTACTTAAGTTACTTTTTAAAGGAGACTCCTAGAAAAAAGTAGTTTTTTTCGAGAAACCTGGTTCACGTTATTCTTCGTAAGGAACGTCGATTTAAACAATTACGCTTACAAGGAGCGATCCTTTCAAGAGTTTTACAGAAAGTCTCCGTGAGAGAGCGATCTTATTATAAGCTTTAAGCAATCGCTCGTGCAAAGAGCGATCCTATCAAAAGTTTTTGATGAATAAGTCTGAGAATGAACGCACTGAAAAGCGCATCGAAATAGTGATTATATACGTTATTATTGTGTTACTGTGTTAGTAGTGTCTACTCAATTTTATTAAGATTTCGATAAAACTATTTTCGATAGAACCGATTCCGACAGACGGAAAAAAGTTTTTTTTTGCTCGTTGAGCAAATAAAACAGAAATTTAACATTGCGTATCATTAGAATGATACCACATGTTTAGGGAAACTTGAACACTATAACAGCCCGATTTGTATAAAATAGGCCATACAAATTTTTATACCCCCATAAACATATGGTCATCACACATAATACCACATGTATAGGGGGTCTAAACACTTTAGTAGCATGATTTGTGCATCACAGATTTTCAAAATGTTTGCCACATAAGAGGCATTTTCACAGCCTTGTGATTCTCTTTTAGGAGAAAAGCTTCGGCTCCGAGCAGGAACCATGCTCATCAGATACAAAACAATTACTCTTGGAGTCATTCTCAAATTTCAATAAAGAATCACTCAGAGAGGGAGTCTTTAAAGGCCCTTTTTAATAACTCTGAATCCCTGCTTTTGACAAGAACATTTGTACTTGATAAAATATACTTTAAGTATTTTTAAATACTCATGTACTAGTAAAAAGTACTTAATGTATATTTTTTCTAGTACTCAAATACTTAAACAAGAGTACTTAAAGATCATTTATTAAGTACTTAAGTACTTTAACAAAAAAGTACATTGATTACTTTTATTAAGTTTCAAATTGTACTTAAACTACTTATAGCCAAGTACTCAAACACTAATAGGAGATACCTTGGAACCACTGTACTTAAGTGTGGTAACCAAGTTCAGTACTTAAGTAAATTTACTTAAAAGTTTTGTACTCAAGTACTGCTTTCTTGAAAGTAACACCCATCACTGCTGTAGGCATGCGTTATCTCGGCAAACGCATGCACTCTTCTTATGTAATTCATACCATCAGGTTTATCCTCCAACATTGATGGTTTATGATTGTAATGAGGGCGGCTACGTGTGCATTTTTGTCACTCTCTTCTTTTGACGGAATAGCTTAAGAATTGTGCACTTGCCTTCCCAGTAGACGCATGATCACTTATTGAATTTTGCTGCCTCACATATATTTAGGGTACATGTAATTATATCACAGTTTTCCAAAATCAATTTTTGAAGTACTATAAATAGTGTATGTATAAGCAGATCATTTAATCCACCCACACATACACACACAAAAGTTTTTTTGATCTCAATTTCCTAGAGAATCACCCATATACATATATTAAAGAATGACATATATATATATGTATATATATATATATATATATATATATATATATATATATATATATATATATATATATATATATATATATATATATATACATATATACTTAAAATTCAAACCATTTTTTGACATTGGATGGCTCCCTTCAGAAAAAATGATATATGGGCAATTCTCAATTAGTTCGGAATTTTGTGTGACGCAATATTTTTTGTGCTAATACAATATTTTTGCTCGTTTATCAGCCAAGAACTAGATGGTATATATTGTTTACAACATGTAAACACAAAAAAAGTATTATAGTATACATTTTGAAGACAAAAATTCATACGATACATAAATAAAATAGGAAAATTTGCAGAAAACAACGCGTGACTTTCTTATTTTTTTTATTTTTTTTTCTGTAGAATTTGGTGCGTCTTTTGAAAATGTTTAAATGAGTGATGAATTTCAAGCATTTGGTGAACGCAATCGAATATGACATGTTAGAAATGTGTGCTCTTAATAGGGAAAAAGTTACAAGGCACCAAAGTGGCGTGACTACTTTTTTTCATTTTTAATATTTATTACTATTATGCCGCATCGCTATTGATGCGTAAACAAAATCATTATATAACCACATGGATAGTGTTCTAGGGCACAAAAGCAACAAATCTATACATGACGAAATCATGTGCTTCCGTAATAAGGGAGTAAACATGGAATGTATACTTAAGAAGGTAAAAGATGGCTGCTCTACTATGGTGACCGCAATCCGCAAGAATCAGCAGATAATTTTATGATATCGTTTAGTAAAAAGCAAAATATTTTTTCTGCTACTCAGAATCGACTTCTCAGGGGACTTCATTATTCCTCCTTACGAATACGAAGTAAAAATTTTAAAATTTCTGCTCTGAGTGCATCATTATTTCTCGAATTGTCTCTAGAATAATTATTTGAGAGTTTTCTATGACGCTCAATCCAAATTTTACATGAAAAAATTGTAAGTCAAAATGGCGTATCCAACATGTCAGTTAGATGCAGAAGTAATCACTTCAAATACCTGAAAAATCGTAGATCAAGCTAAAGTTACAATTCGGTGTTTTCAAAGTCGCTAATCATGAATTTAGCATTGAAAATTCTAAATTCTAAATGGCGGATCCAATATGGTCTTTCATGGTGGTCTTCCATTATGGTCAGGGACAGGAAGGGGGTTGGAAACAAAAAGAAAATTCAAACACGTCAGGATTTCATTTTCCTCGTGAAATTCTTTATGAAATATGTTTCTTACCTGCTAAAATACATACAGAAAAAACTACAGCCAAATCGTATGTCCGCTACCCCCGTAGCAGGACTTGGAAGGGAGTTGGCAACAGAAAAAAATTCAAAATCGTCTGGATTCCATTTTCTTTGCGATATTTTTTAGGAAATCCATTCCTTACCTAAAGATATACGTACAATAAAAGACAACCGACATGGAAACAGAAAAGAAAAATTCTAACACGTCAAGATTTCATTTTCTCTACAAAATTTTTTATGGATTATGTTCCTTACCTCCTAAAATACCTACAAAAGAAATTCCAACCAAAATTTTATGTCTGCTACCCCTGTGGTAGGGGTTGGAAATAGAAGAAAAATTCTAACCAGTCTGGATTCCATTTCCCCTGCTATATTTTTTTAGAAAATACGTCCCTTACGCACAAATTTACGTACACAGAAAATTGTAGCCATATCGAATATGGGTAGGAAGGGGGTTGGAAACAAAAAAGAAATTTTAACGTCTCAGGATTTCATTTCCCCTGTGATATATTTTCGGCAATATGTTCCTTAAGCACAAATATACGTACAAAGAAATTACAGCTAAATCGTATGGAAGGAAGTTTCCTACGTTCATGAAGTCTCGAAGTGCAGAAAGTTGATCAGCCAATCTAAAAATTCTTGGATATTAAGACTAATACTATTAAGAGGATATAGAATTTTTTACGAAAACCCTCGTGCCCGGCAGGCATGGAAACCGAGAGTTTTCTGAGAGTCTTCGCTGCGGTTATATATTTTTCTAAAGTTGCTAATATCTGAAGGAGCATAAAGTTGATCTGCCAGTCTAAAACCTATTGGAGATTATTGATAATACTATTAAGAGTATATAGAAAATCTACCGAAATCCTCGAGCTCGCCAGGCATGGAAATCCAAGAGTTTTCCGAGATTCTTCGCTGCGATTATACGTTTCTCTACAATTGCTAAAATCTCAAGTAGCAGCTGAGATTGTAGAGTGACCCCTTAAGCCCTGAATGGACGGTTTTCAAGACGTTTTTAGGCGACTCTATTTGTTACAAAATCGGATGTAAAAAAATTCCAAAATAATATTTTATGACGTAAAATTGTCTGACATTTTGAAAAAAGTTATATTTATTTATTTAACAAACAATACGAAATTTTCATAGAAAAAATATTTTCTTTGAATATTTTCGTATTGAAATCGTAAAAAGATATCTCTAAGTAGTGATTTGTTTGCGTCCATGGATCTTTAACTTCAAAATCTATACGTAGGTTTTTTAAAAGTAACAAAATAGTGAGGTCTCGGGCATATAAGGAAGCCACTCTTTCGCAACACTCGGCAGCCTAAATTTAGCGTGGGCTTTCTTCACGATATTTTCCGTGTTAGAGATCACGTTTGAGTGACAGGCTAACGGATAAAGGATATACTCATCTACTTAATTTTTTTATAAAATACATACAATCGTCGTTTTGCCTTTGAATATCACATTCTCATGAAAGATTCCCGAATATATAATATTTTTATAAATATATTTTTTATTTGATGTGTAAACGTGGCTGGTGATAATATTGAAAACTTTTTGCGGTTATATAGGTTTTATAGGTTGTCCACAATTATTCACAAATATAATATTGAGTATAGCACAATTTAATTTATCTTCTGTTTATTTTTGTATTGCTTATTACATTGTGTATTTGACTTAAATGTAGAATATATTTTTACGAAACTTCTTATTTTGAACAACATTTTGGATTGTGTCAGCTTTTCTTTAAAATGTCGCGTCCACCACGACCAAAAAAGCGAAACCTAGTTCGCGAAGACATTGTTGAGATTCATGAATGTGATAATGTAGAAAAAGGATGCAATTTATATCCCTTATTCAAATGATTCATGAAGCTCGGATTCTGAACCCGATTTTGAATCAAAAAATTCAAATGTTACCAAAGAAAACTCTAATGTTTTATATCGTCAGATACTACGCAGTTATCAAGAAAATCAGTCAAAATTAGAACCATGATTACAAATAGGTTGAAGGAGAAAAACAATACGACGAAAACCCTAAAAATGAAAATTTACTTTCTAATGCTACAAAGAAAAAGATAAGAAACTTTTCATCTATAGAATCATTGGAACTGTTTTTTCTGAAGAGTTGAAAAATTATACTTTAGAAAGCACTCGAGAAAATGACTATTTTATAACTTTAGATAAGTTAGATATTTTTTTGGGAATAATTATACTAACTATTTTTAATGAACGAAAATCGCCAACAGATTACTAGCCTACACACCCATTATTAGATCGTAGACCTGTTGCATCAGCAATGAGTCGAAAGAACTTCATGAAAATCAAATCTACAATAAAATTATTTAAATCACAAGATAAAGCTTGGAGAGTAAGATAAGCTCTTGAAATTTGTAGAAAAAATATTAATCAATTCGGTTTTCTTTCTATAGCTCTATCTATAGATGAAATGATGGTAAAATTTCAAGGTAGAACTAATTTGCTTCAGTTCATGCCAGCTAATCCAGAACGATTTGGGTTGAAAATGTGGGGTATTTCTAGCATCGAATGATATTTGTTCGACTGTGATATTTATTGTAGCAAGGGTTCAAATATTTATTCTGTGGATAGTAACGTCAAACTGACTAAATGTGCTCTGGGAAGTGGCGTTGTTATGTTGATGATTCAAAAATTGCTCGCATTAGTTGGTCTTCGAAAAATAATTGATTACTACTTATATTTTGATAATTTTTTTCCAGTCTAGACTTATTAGTAGACTTGAAAAACCTTGGGTTTAGAGGAACAGGTACTGTAAGAACAAATAGAGTCAAAGAAAAAAATATTCTTAATTATAAAGCAGAACTAGGCACGCACATTGTTAAACATGAAAAAACTAGCGGTATGAATTATATTACAGTTATGGATTCGAAACCAATATCAATACTTTCAACAGCGCAATACTTTCAACTCGCAGATTTCTAACTTACAAAGGCTCAAGTAAACAAAATACACGAAAGCATAAGTGTTAAAACGAAAAGAAATTATGAAAATTTTCAAAAATGTAGTTCGAGAACGTAAAAATGTGTAAAATCTGCAATGTTGTTTCATGTTCATCCTGCTTTTTGATTTTTCATAAGTAATTATAAATATTAAAATTTTTTAATTTTATAACACTGACTTACTATTATAAAACTACAAATTAAGAAATAAAAGGTTCTCTGATATATGTTTACCTCCCCGCGGTCAGAGCCGGGCAACGGCAACATGATTTGACGCCTAAGGAACGTATTTTGTAACAGTCATAATTTCGACAGTTACATTAGATCCACGATGCGGAATATGCAAAATCTGATGACAGATTAGAAATCAGTTGCAGAAAAGACCTTTATACACATATTTATAATACACAATTTTTCATTCCTTTTGGTAGCCATATTGGATCCGCCATCTTGAATTTGAAAAATCCGATTACAGATTCGTAATAAGGAATCCGAAATCCCCCTATGTACAAATTTGTATGAAAATTCAATTGATAATATTATTTTAATCAAAATTATCAGAAATAGTACAAAATTTTCGGCTTTGAGACACTATATTGGATTCGCTATTTTGAATTCAGAAAATACGATTATGGATTCGTAATCAGCTACCCAAAAATCCTTATACTCGAATGTTTATGAAAATTGGAAAATTTTCATAATTTTTGGCAGCCATTTTGGATCTGCCATCTTGAATTTGGAAAATCCGATTACGTATTTGTAGTCAGCGACCCGAAAAATCCCTATATACAAATTTGTATGAAAATGCAATTGATAATATTGTTTTAATCCAAATTATCAGAAATAGTATAAAATTTTTGGGTTTGAGCCGCCATATTGGATGTCGCCATCTTGAATTTCAAAAAACCTACCTATACATTTTGAAGTTAAAGATTCATGGACGCAACAAAATTACTATTTAAAGATATCTTTTTGCGATTTCAATACGAAAATATTTAAAAAAATAATTTTTTCTATGAAAATTTCGTATTTTTTGTTAAATTAATAAATATAACTTTTTTAGTTTACAGTATCTTGAAATTCTGAATGCATACTTCAAAATTTCAGATAATTTTACGTTAGAAAATATTATTTTGGAATTTTCTTACATCAAATTTTGTAACAAATAGAGTCGCCTAAAAACGTCAAATTCAAAGAGTCTATATATATATATATATATATATATATATATATATTCGATAAAAGTCGAAGCTGTCAGAGAGTAACACGTACAGTATACCTATATATAGGTATATATTGCGAAATTGACTGAAAAACTATACACTCTCGCTGTTTTGAAATTTCGCCACCAGGTGAAATTTACATGGGATTTTTGGCGCTTCGGTATCGTTTCGATGCCAATGTACTAAGGTAGTGCGGAATGTTCCTCTGGAACTGTCTTTCGACCAATCACTGATCAGAACGCCGATATGCTCTATCCGCAACTTCTGTATGAACGTTGTGAACGCTCTTTAATGTTGTTTACTTTGAGTTGAACCTCTCAAAATATCTCTGCTATTTTTGTATACAAATATTGTACATTATTATTAAATTAAAACCTATATTCACCAGCCTTTTTCAAGGCTTTATAATTATAGTGTAATATTGTATAAGTGTATAAGTATGTAAGTGAATAATTATATAAGTATGTATAAGTGTTAAAGTGCATAACTGTTTTTTTTAAGTGTAAGAAAAGTAGTTTGTGGTGGGTAGTGTATAAATATTTATGTATATTTTGTGACAAATCAGTATACAGTGTAAGTGTAATGTCTGTGAGTGCCAGACCAATTGATGTTCAAGGTAGAGTGTAGAGTGGCCCTGGTAAACTTACTTGGTGAAGACGAAAAAAATCAAAGAAGATTTTTTATGAAAGAGTAGGAGATGGTCCTCCTCGAAAGATGCCAAGAAATTCAACTTCCAGTAGAAAAGTTCAGGACATTATAACTGAAGGCATTGAAATCAGGAATAGAATTGTCGACATTGACATCCTATTTCCTGAATCGCAAAAAATTGCATGTTGCAAGATATGTGATGGAAAACTGAATTTCTCTGAATCTGATGTACGAGGACTTGGATTTAAAGAAAAAATTTCAATAATTACATCAATTAATTCAAGTAGATTCATTGGAAAAAAAGTAATGCATATGAAGTTAAAATAAGATCGGTTTCGGTTATGCGTACTCTTCGCCATGGACATGCTGGACTTTTAACATTTTGTGGAATTATGGCTTTGCCACAGACAATGTCGCACAGCAATTTTGACAATATCAACGATCAATTGAGTGAAGCTTGTGAAGTGATTGCTGAAGGCTCTATGAGTAATGGTACGATAAGAGTAATGAATATCTTGCCTTCAGATAGTGCTGGAATACCTGTGTCCGTGGATGGTTCTAGGAGAAAAAGCGGTTTTTCCTCACTCCATGGTGTTTCTAGTGTAATAGGCAATTCTACCGGAAAAGTGTTTGATGTTTCTATAAAATAGTACATTATGTAACAAGGGCAAAAAGTCGAATATTTTTCCTGCGGGTGAGTTTACTACACGAGCGAGTGAAGCGAATCGAGGGCAGTATCACCCGAGGGAAAAATCGACTTTTTTTTCGAGTTACATATAGTACTTTATGCCCATCTCAACTGTAGCCATTTTTTGACTTGGAAAGCGGGACTAATGGACAGTTAAAAAACAATCGAAAATCAGGGTTATTGGTAGAACTTAATGAAATAAAAGAATTTTGACTATTTTCTAGTGAAGTTACTTTTTCCCGCAAATGAGGGAAAAAAGTTATTTCCGGGGAAAAAATTACTTTTTTCCCGCTAATCATTTTTGCGGGCAAAAAGTATAATTTTGGTCTCGCTTTTCAGGGAAAAATGTGGCCATTGGAAAAATGTGAACAAACGTTCAGATGGGCAAAAAATAGTTTTTGTAATAGTTGCTCTTTATGGGAAACAAAAGAAGACACACCATCTTATGAAGAATTGATTGAAACGCATGAAAGTCAGTCTACGTCAAATCATCAAGGCAACGCTAGAAAAGTGGAGGTAGACGGTAGTGCGGAATTTTTTCAGCGTTCTCTTGAAAAACATGGAGTTATGTACTCGCAGTGTATTGTGATGGTGAAATACTTAAGAATTAACAGAGTTGATCTGAAATAACTATTAACCTTTTATCATGTAAAGTATATCTCTAAAAAAAACTTTTAAGCAAAGTAAAAAGGTTAGGCGAGTTTGATGTATTGCATATTATCATGCATGTCAATAAAATAACGTAACATAATAATATAATTTTGTTTACTACGAAATTACCGATTAAAAAACAACTGAGATCAATAAAAAAAATCAAGTTTATAACCATATTATCTTATTCATAATACAGCGAACAAAAAATCATTGTGTTTAATTGAGAGCTGAGTCAAATGATTGCTCATTTTAACTTAAGTAAAAGTATATATTGATCAATTACAAACAACTCAAGATACTACGTAACTTGCCATGCCCGTTTCATTTTATTCCTGGTGTTGTCTAATTGCAAGTGTAACTTTCTGCATATTTTATTTGTGTACACAAAGTTAATTATTATTTTTATATAATGATACATTTTCAATATAGATTACTAAATGTAATTGAACAAAATAGTATTTAATATAACATTTTTTCTTTATGTCGAAAAAAATATAGAAATTTCTGTCATGAAAATTTTATTCATTTTGAAATCAAAAATATATATTAACAATTACTTTTTAAATACCCTGGTAGAAATCTTATCGTGGCGACCACATTCGCTATAACGGCCTTTATAGGCAAACTAGATAGTACAAGAGTGTACAAAACTCGATAAATCCACACAGATCTATATAGTTTTCTCAATAATAATATGTACGTATAAAATCTGTAAGGTTATATATTATTCATTGAACAGAAGTTTTATTGTAAAAATTAATGTTAAATAAAGTTTTTTACTTTGTAATTATGAATTCGCCTAACTTTTTTAATTTGTAATTATGAATTGAATTTTTGTGTCATGAATAAAAAGCAGGGGGCGGGGGGGGGGATATAATTATTGAAACATGGAACCGGACCGCCCCATATTAAAACGTCTTAAGCATAGATTATAAACAGACATAGAAATTATAAGTCGGACAAGCTATATGTCGTACCTCCAACATCTCCGTTTTTTATTCCTATTAATAGTTGTTAACTCGAAGCCATATACTCCTATACAAGCTCTTTTTTCATCAACATAAACACGTTGATTTTTTGTTGTTGAACGCTCAGATACGTGACGTATATTATTACGTTACATATGTGAGTCCAAAACAATGCAACTGCGCATCCAAATCGCGCATGGATTGCTTTCTCATAAATTTCTGTTGTCAACCGCGCAGCCCGCAAGGGATTGCTTTCCCATAATTTTCTGTCGTCAATCGCGCAGCCCGCAGGGGATTGCTTTCCCATAATTTTCTGTCGTCAACCGCGCAGAGGATTGCTTTCCCACATAATTCGACTGTACAGCTATTGAGATATTATTATTTATATAGCTCTGAAGAATTTGTAACATTTTCTAACAAATTTCAGACTTCGTAATATAAAGGTAATGTATATTAATAGAATAGAATAATAATTTCTACGAAATACATACTCGTATAACCCTAACCTAAAATATAATTAACTTTGTAGGCAATATGATACATGTATAAATGTGGAACAGATTTGTATTTTTGTATAAAATTTTGATTTTGAAAATCACCTGAATAGCTGGAAAGAGCGGGAACGCAATATATATGAGACAGCAATCCCCAAATTACTCTTGGCCGTATGCGGCTAATTTCACGGTCGTTTCACTTTCAGATCAGATTAAGTGATGTAGATAGTTTATTAAAATCTAAATAAATAGCCCTTTCATGATAATATAGAAGGAAAGAAGTTGAAACATTTCGTTTTGTTTCAATATACACGTTAATTTTATATATATTAAAAGTTTCACTTGATATATATATATATATATATATATATATATATATATATATATATATATATATACACACACACACACACACACATCTTCTGCAGCCAATTTCACGGTCCTACCACTTTTCGGGCTGAAGAAGAAAAACGTGATTTTAGCATTTATGGATTATACACTCACATATTATAAAAATAAGCAACTCTTTTAGTAATATTTTTGTTGGAAATCATAGTTTCGCTCAAAAAACAAGCTAATAAGCCAAAAAAACTTACCAACAGTAATAATAAGCATTTTTTTGTATAATGAAAAATCCGAATATCAATATAGAAGTAAATATGTCACGGGCGCCAAAGCTTCGTCTGCTTCTCAAACTCGCATTCGTGGCGCTACCGCGCCACTTGATATTGCGTATGCTTTACAAATTAATTTTATTCATTTAGTTTTTAGAATACAAGGAAACCAACTTCTCAGCTAGAAAATAACCACCAGCTACGTCTATAAGAATTCAAAATATACGTATATTTTATGACGAAAAAAGATAAATATTGTATTCACTATTTTTACTAATAAGAATGAAACACTGTTATTAACAAATTTTTTGTTTCAGCGCTATCATGAGAGCATCTCATTGACGTATCACTCATGTGTGTCTAAGCAAGTGTTAAATATCTTAATAAAATATATAACAAGAAAATACAAAGCATTCCTACTTTCTTCTTTAGATGAGTATTGTTTATATGTGTTTATTGTGTTTTCAAACTTTAAATGCAATTATCTTAAAATAATGTTTTTTATTATTTTTAGTTCTGCCTCGTAGACTTTCTCAAAATCCAGCAATCGGTGTAAGAAAAAAGTTTTAGAGGATGTTTCTGATATTTTTCCTCACAATATGAGCGCAGTAGATTATAAAAAAGTCTATATAGCAAGTATTAAAAATATGTAACCTCAAAATTAATTAAAATATTTAATTATTTAAGGGTTTATATTTTTAATTATTACTACATAGAATTTTTTAATAATCTGCTGTGCTCATATTATGAGGAAACATATCAGAAACATTCTCTAAAATTTTCAGATTATATCGATGGCTGGATGCTGAAAAAGTCTTCGAGGAGTGGTTGAAAGATAAAAACTGAGTATCAAAAGAGTCACTTGGTACAAGCCACAGATTCAAGATATTTAAGTTTTTAATCGGTAAAAATCTTTGTCATTTTACCTACTTTTGGTAAAATAAACTTCCGATATTGTAAATCACATCCAAAAACTTATGTATAAATAAAACTGAAATTTTCTTTTTAAATTTTAACCCAGGCCTGCCCCCTTAAGATTTTGGGTCATTTTTAATTGATAATTAGAAAAGAAATGCTTAATGAAATGGAAAAGAATTATTTCAACAAAATCGAGACGCCAGAAGCGTGAATTTACTATATTTTTCAATCAATTTTAATATTTGTTGCTTATTTTCTTCTTTGAAATTAAATATTTCTGTATCCTTAAGGAGAAAAGAGTATTTGTTTAAATATAAAAACGTTCTCTATGTAAAGACTTATAAATAATTAGTCTTTTCTCGTGAAAGTTAAATTAATATATAATTCTTTTAATGGTGAAATTATAGACAAATGTTCAAAGAAGAAAATAATCACCGAAATATTAAAATCGATTGAAAATAAAGAAAATTTTTTCGTATAAGTTGAATTTTTTTAAATTGCCATTATTTACACTTCCGACGTCACGTTTTTGTTAAAACATTTTTTTTCCATTTCATTAGGTATTCTTCTTTAGTATGTTATATTATTTAAATTATACAATCTTTACAAGCTTTTTATATAATTTTTTTTTCTAATGGTCAATTAAAAATGACCCTACTACCTTAAGAGACTAACAAAAGAACACTAAGAACTTAAGAGAGTAATCAACAGGAAAACATAACATAATCAATTTTTTTTTTAGTAGAAACATAACAAGTAACTACATTCATTTGTCTAAATACGGTTCACATTCTAGTTGCACACACGCAAAAGAGAACTTTTTATAAAAAGTGTGCATTAAGTTTATTATTAATTGATTTCTTCATTACATTATTATAATATTATAAGCGTGTATATATATATATATATATATATATATATATATATATATGCAGTTAAGCGTATTTTCTTGAATTCTTGTAGAAGCACTAATTATCAGTACAATAGTAAAAGGAAAAATTAACTGTATTTTTTCTGATTCTCGCTAGAAAATCTATTCGCAATGTGTTTTTTTTATAACTGTAAAAAATATTAGTGAATTGTCGTTAAATTTTCAAAAAATTAATTTTTGTTAATTGAATTTTAGTTTGAGGGGTTAAGCCACTCTTAAAATCTAAAAAAAGAAAAATATTTTATGATCAACAAATTATTTGTATTAATTTTTACAGTCTCAATCGTTTTTTAACTGAAAATGGTACTTCAAAATGTAATTTAAGTCCTGCTAGACTTAATTAACTGTTGTTGTTTGCTGAACAAATGAACCACTTTACCTAAAATGTATTCGGTACTTCTTAGAGAATGTTGCTATAGATTAAGTAGAGTAGATTTCTGAAAATTAAAATTTTCGTTATAATTATGTTGTCCATGTTTTAATCCTTTTTAAGCACTTTTCATTTCTTTGAGAATTAATTTGTTACTCATTTTACGGAACTTTATCAACTATTATACTCTCTTGGAAGTACAAACAGAAATTTGTACCAATTTATTTTATCGGTTTAAGAAACGAATAGGGATGAATTTTTTTTTACAAACATAAATTTCTAGAGTCGTAACTAGATCATTACCAAAATACAGTAGTAATATTAGTAGGAAACATTTTCAGACTACATTTTATGAAAATAATTTGTTAATAACAGTAAAATATTGTTCCAATCACTATTTTCTTAAGTCATATGACAATTTATTAAAATAATTTTTTTCAGCGTGTTATTAACCCTATGTATTATATACTCCGGGTTTATTCAAATATATACGTTAGCTCCGAATTCTATTGTCGCCGTCAATCAGCCAATCAGAGCTCAGGCATCATGTCACGCTACTACACTGAAAAAAATAAAAGGCTGCTTCTACTGAGGACTCGAGCAGTATCTACTCGACCACCCGAGTAAGAGCAAAATAGTTGCGCAGTAGACACGCACAATGCTGTGCGGTAAAGCGCGGCAGTAGTGTCAGAGACATAGCCTCACTTTCAGTTGTGTCGGGAGCCAAGCAGATACTGCTTGTACCCCTCGAGTAGAAGTAGCTTTTTATTTTTTTTTTGGTGTAGGAGAGCGACGCTTTTACTCCGTTTTGTCTCGCTTCTCGGCAGTCGCTCCGCGGATCGCTATCAAGCTACACGCCACTACCCACACCTCGCGTTGGTTATTTAGAATCAATAAACATCAACTTATTGCCTAATTTAACAGTGTTGTGTGAGTTTTTATTTATTTAAACCCCAACCCGAAATATTGGTCCTTCGACACAACAAAGAGCTGGAACTTATTATTATTCCCGCGGGTAAACGCACCACATGAGACGCGTGCAAATCGCGAGCGATGGCAGCCATTTTGAGCGCCGCAACAGGTTTCGCGCCGCAAAGTCGTAAGGCGACTTTTCGTTCGCCTCATCGAGCTCACGCCTTGCGAGAGTACATTTTTTTTCTCTTGGCGTGTCGCGTAAGTGCACAGTGGGGTTAATAGGGAGAAGTGATCACACATGAACATCTTCAGTCAAGCCCTACAGCAATCACTAAAATTGCACTGCAGTGTCGGCTAGACCGTCAGCCACCACTTCGAGACGGAGACAGCTACAAGCACATCTACTATGGGGCACAGGCGATCCGCGTCAAGAGTGGCAGAGAGGGGGCAGGGTTTGCGCTCCGACTCACTGCGGGCGAGTCCATTATGCCGAGCAGGGGTGGATCCGCACATCCACTGAGTTTGGACCACGCCACCTCCGCATTCACTATTCCTGTGCAACGTAAGACTCGGGCTCGCTTTGCGTGCGGTGCCACCATAAAGCCGTGCAACAGGAGAGGCAGGGAATTCAGGAGCAGGTACAACTCACCGTCTGTTGGAGCAGATCGCGCGGCGCGTTCAGCTGATAGACGTGGCGAGCGAGTTAATGCATACCGCCGCGCCTGTACATCAGCTAGCGTCCAGGGGGAGCTGCGAGTAGCTTCCATACCGTGCGCGCGGCGAAGTTTCATTGCGGCGGACCGGACACAAGACGAGAACTGTCTGTAAGGCTGTTCCTAGCAGCTCTCTTGGTGGCCACGGAGAAGAGGCCGCGATCGGAAGCAGGGAAGCCGCTGACTCACAGCGGCCAACAACTAGAGGCCGCGATCGGAGTTCAAGGAGGCTCGCTGTCTCACAGCGGCCAAAAAGAGGAGGCTGCGATCAGGGTGCATAGCCTCGACCACAGGATTGGAAGAGAGAGGAGGATGCGATAGAGGCGTACGATTGTCAGCGGAACAAGCAGCAGGACATTCAGTCGGCTACGAGTCGTCACATAGGAGTGCCTGGCAAAGCACGGGCGGCCGGAGACGACAATACGGGCGGAGGAGCACTAGCGGCACAGCAGACGTGGCGAGGCAACCTAACCTCAACTCAACCAGGCAGAGCATAGGAGCCACAGGTGTCCGTACTGACACTCGGATTGGCAAGCGTCAACAACAACGATTCAACAGATATCAGGTGAAGTCGTTCCTATCCTTTGCTCCTGCTTTCTTTAAGAAAACTAGGTTTCCCGTGCAGCTTCGTAGGTGTAGTTATATAAAATTAAAATTCTTCAATGCTGCTCTTCCGTCATTTAATATTTACATATTCAATAAGCTACAGCTTTGAATATTTTTTTGGCGTGTTTCAATACTTGAAACTCTAAATTGAAACAGTTTAAGGCTCTTCTCTTGCCTTCTGTTGTTTACATATTCAATAAGCTACAGCTTTGAATATTTTTTGGCGTGTTTCAAGTATTAAAACACTAAATTGAAACAGTTTAAGACTCTTCTCTCGCACTTTTGTTGTTTACATATTCAATAAGCTATAGCTTTGAATATTTTCTGGCGTGTTTCATTACTTGAAACAATAAATTCAAATAGTTTAAGGCTCTTCTCTCGCCTTTTGTTGCTCAAATATTCAAAAAATTACTCTTTTGAATTTTTTTTTGGCGTATTTCAATCCTTGAAACGCCAACTTGAAATAGCTTCAGGCTATTTTCTCGCCTTTCGATGATTAGTCTCTAACCTCATATTTACATATTCAATAAGCTACAGCTTTGAATATATTTTGGCGTTGTTTCAATACTTGAAACAATACATTGAAATAGTTTAAGGCTCTTCTCTCGCCTTTTGTTACTCAAATATTCAAAAAGTTACTGTTTTGAATTTTTTTTTGGCGTATTTCAATCCTTGAAACGCCAACTTGAAATAGCTTCAGGCTATTTTCTCGTCTTTTGGTGGTTAGTCTCTAGCCTTCTGATGCTTCAACATATAATTTGTAATTTCTTCAGTATTCTGTCAATTCAACAACACTGAAAGCCAAATTTAGCGCCTTTATAGTTTGCTTGTAGTCGCTTTATCCAAAACTTCTGAAGCCTTTTGTAGAGCAGAGGTTTTTTTTGTTGATAAATATACTGGATTGTTTTGCTTACTGCCTGGGTTGCATAATAAATGCCATAATAATTGATACTTCATTTTATCATCACAGCTACGCCAAACAACATAACTCGTCGTCAGTCAAGGAAGCTGCTGCACCAGGCTAGGCCCTGTTTCATCGACTGACAGCCGTGGCACCTAAATATCCTCACTCACAGCCTGTATATTACAGTCCAGGTGCAAACAAACCGAGCCTTCCTGGATATCATACTGATGCCAAAGACAGGGATTGTATACACGTCAGTACAGAGCTACCAGGTTTTAGTTTCTTTTTTGATTTTGTTTAGCTTTATTATTTTTTTAAAACATAGAAGCATACTATCCTGTTGAGAATTTTTTATGTCAACGTAGCTGGTGGTGCTGAAGTTCTTCATAGGGCAATTGTATCCAGCTACACCAATGCTAATTTTTTTCTGTTTTGCCCATTTAATAGGAGTCTGCTGCCCTGTCGATAATGCTATAAGGCATCGTGACCAGTCGTAATAATTTTATTCTGGTTTATTGGCTTCGCAATCTAATCTTTTGCACGTCAATATGTAAGTCAACGCAGTAAATTCAGCTAGGCTCCATGTATCCATCTTCGCATTTTTCATTTTTTTATGTAGCTATAGCGGGGTATGTGGTTTTGGTGTGCGCATCTTAATATTGCAGGGCAGGATATTGCTGATTTGGACGCAGAGCAGCTGATGAAATATTTATAATTTTTTTTTGGCTATTCAGAAGGTGACAGCTTCGCATTTTTTTATCTAAATATAGTGGGGTACTTGGCTTTGGTGTACGCATCTTACTATTACAAGGTAGAAAGTTGCTGATTTGGATGCAGAGTAGATGATGTTAGAGTTGCAATCATTTGACAGGTTTTTTTTGCAGCGTCAGCTGTTGTTATAGTAGACTGGTGTTGGGGTCTTCTATTTCAGAAGATCTTTGAAGTTACCAGGATAGTGTGACGTAGGTTTTGTAATGTTTCTAATACGTTTCAGTTGTATACTGGGATTTTTAATTCCTATAAAACCAGTGTTTTCTAGAAATAGGCATCTACACCAGCAAAATAGACACTTAATAGCTGTAACTTCTATAGTCTAGAGGACCAACAAGCGGTCTTAACCTGCAATTTTTTGACATGTGGATTAGGTCGTATGAGAGTGTTAAGTTTGCTTTAGTGGTAACAGCCAACAACATGGATTTGATAGAGAAACAGATGAGTTTATACCAGAGATTAGCTCGAATATGGAGATTTAGATGGATGACGTTATATCCGGTGATTTTACGCTTCTGGAGCTAAGACTAAGCAGGAGCAAATGATTAATATACTTCATAAAGGTGGTTTTAATCTGCGGAAGTGGCTATCCAACAATTCTTCGTTGGTCGATTGGTTGCCTTCAGATCTTGTAGCTACCGAAGCTAATCTGAAAGTTGGACTAGGTTTCTCAGTTTTAGGTATTGCCTGGAACCCTGAACGAAATTGTTTTTATTATAACATTTCTCTCGAGTCGCTGAGCGGTGCTACTACCAAAAGGACGGTGCTGTCCAAGGTGGCGAAGTTGTTCAATCCAGTAGGTTGGATCTCTCCGATCATTGTTCTGTTTAAAATATTTATGCAGTCTCTGTGGGCCTTGACCAAGGAATGGGACCGATTGCTGCCGAACGACCAAACTGAGTATTGGAAAAGTTGTTACAGGTAATTGTCTTGTATTCCGTCGATTAATATTCCCCGTTGGTCCGGAATATTGCCTTCAGCTCATGCCTTTGAATTACATGGTTTTGCTGACCCTTCCAAAAGAGCATATGCAGGGGTGGTATATCTCCGGGTGTTGGGCGAGGGTACTCAAGTTCATTTATTAGGTGCGAAAACCAAAGTAGCTCCTATTAAGACTTTGTCGATCCCTAGATTACAGTTATGTGCTGCAAAGCTGGTCGCTAAATTAGCGTGAAAATTTGTAGATATATTAGGCTTAACTCCACTTGAGGTAAATTTGTGGTCCGACTCCAAGGATGTGCTTTATTGACTTGGGGACATTTCGTCCAGATGGTCAGTGTTCATAGCTAACAGATCAGCTGATATATCGATGTTACTTCCGGATGCCTACTGGCATCACATCAACTCGGCGGACAATCCTGCGGACATAGCCTCGCGCCGCTGCCTAGCTAGCGAAATAGTTAACCATGATTTGTGGTGGAAGGGCCTCAAATGGCTAGTTGAACACTCGTTAAGTTGGAATCGTGCTCACGATATTGATTCTCTTCCGCCCAAGACGCCGTCGAGTAGTAATGTAGAATTAGAGATATCCTCTGTACAGACAGTGACGTCAGTCAGAAAATCAGATGAATTATGGCCATTGATCAATGAATATTCTTCCTTAAGTAAATTAATTAGAATTACGGTATACGTTTTGTGGTTTATACGTAACGCTTTGCATAAATCTTCATTAGTTGCAAGGATAGCCCCCATTTTAAGAGACTTTCCAGTAGGTTATACGACTTCTATCTGAGAAGAGGACGTAAAGCAGGCTAAGCTCATGTGGGCCCGACTCACTCAACTTCAACATTGGCAAACTGAAATAGACGTTCTTCAGAAAAACCAAGAATTAACTAAATCCCACTTTCTGAAAAGCTTGAACCCTATGTTGATAGATGGGTTGATTAGGGTGTGCGGTCTATTGAAAAATTCCATGCTCAGCATAGATGAGAAGTTTCCAATCATAATACCCTTGGATACTTGCCTGGCTCAGCTAATCGTTGCTTATTATCATCATTAAACGTTCCATGGTGGCATTTAGCTCACTTTGGCCTGTATTCGCAGAATGTTCTGGATCGTTAAAGGAAAGCTCAAAGTAAGAGCTTTTGTCCAAAAATGCGTCACTTGCAGACGGTTTAATGCCTTACAATCTCAGCAGAAAATGGGTGATTTACCCACCAATCGTGTGCAGCCTTCTCGCTCGTTCTCGCGGGCAGGGGTAGACTATGCAGGCCCTTATTTACTGCGTACATCGCGGCACAGGGGTCACAAGTCCTACAAAGGTTACTTCGTAGTCTTCATCTGTCTTTGCACCAAAGATGTGCACTTGGAGGCGTTTAAGCGGTTCGTCTCACATCGCGGTCCATAATAGGCGCCGACGCTGAATTACGCAGGATGTATGCCCTCGGTTCTGACTTCGTACATGTTGTAAGTCCAGCATTGCAGGATTTCGGCACGGTTTGGAGTTTTAATCCGCCCGGCGCGCCACATTTCGGTGGTATTTGGGAAGCGGCGGTTAAATCGACGAAACGCCACCTGAAACGGGTCATTGAGGATACAATCCCCAAGTTTGAGGAATTCGCCACCCTGATTTGTCAGATGGAAGCCTGTCTCAACTCTCGGTCTCTCATGTCGCTTACTGAAGATGAAGTGGATTTGTTTGTATTAACTCCTGCGTATTTCCTTTTGGTTTCAGAGCCCAGGATCACCGAGGAAAAGCTGACTCTCATGCAGCGGTGGCGGTGCATGACTCAGTTGAATCAGCGCTTTTGGGACCATTGGTCAAGTGACTACTTTGCACCAACTGCAACGTCGTATCAAATGGAAGGATGATCAACCCTCTTACCAAGTCGGTGACATCGTGCTGATAAGGCATGAGACAACTGCTCCCACCAGATGGTCGCTAGCCAGAGTAACACAGACCCATTTAGGCAAGGACGGCTGCGTGTGCGTGGTCTCGCGACGCACCGCTACCACTACGCTTCGTCGGCCAATCACCAAGCTAGTCAAGCTGCTAGAGGTCGATGCAGCCCAAGAGGGTGGTGACCATGAAGATTGAAGATAGAAGATCGAAGAAATATTGATTTAATTCGAGTCAGTAGGTGGCATTCTTAATGCTGTATTTTTGCTCTTTTATTTTTTTGATTCTTTTTTAATTTCTAACGAAGGAAACGAAATCAACGAATTGTTACGCGTTCGACGCATTAAACCTAAGTAAAATTCTAAGTAGAAGTTGTGTTTTTGATAGATCAATTAAGATGTTAAATATTGTTAAATGAAACTACATAATTTTACGAACAATTGCCAAAATATTTTTATATCGTATTATATGAAAATGAGGTGGGCGGAATGTTATTAACCCTATGTATTATATACTCCGGGTTTATTTAAATATATACGTTAGCTCCGAATTCTATTGTTGTCGTCAATCAGCCAATCTGGGCTCAGACATTATGTCACGCGACTAGGAGAGCGTCGCTTTTGCTCCGTTTTGTCTTGCGGCTCGGCAGTCGCTCCGCGGATCGCTATCAAGCTACACACCACTACCCCCATCTCGTGTTGGTTATTTAGAAGCAATGAACATCAACTTATTGCCTAATTTAAAAGTGTTGTGTGAGTTTTTATTTATTTAAACCCCAACCCGAAACACAACGACTCCTGTATGACTGCGTTCATTACATTGAATATCTACTGTTTGGTTTATCCTGTATCCTAAGAAAATTTATTTAGAGTAGAATATGAAAATTAAAATATTGTAAATAATGTATAGATACAAAAATGACTGAGAGAATAAACCACTTCTTAGAAAAACAGTACGAGCTCATGAAAATGAAACGACTAACGTTAACCAGTCAGCTCAGAATATCTAACAAACAAACGAGCCTGAAAATGGAATACACAATATTAATGTACCGATTGAACAAATTGAGCTTGTGAATGAATTGGATATTGCACAACAACCAGCTGAAGAAAATTTAGAATTTGAAGAAGTAGAAAATGTTGAAAGAGAAATATAGTAATTACGGTACAGGTATCTACCAGCCAGGGAACATAATCGATCGTATAGTGATTGGATAAGACTGTAGAAGGAGAGATACAAAAAGCACGATCCATTGTGTTCGACAAAACAATTGTTGCTTTATCATCTTCTCTGGATCAACATTTGAACAGAGACTTACATTTCAGTTCAGAAACAGTTGTATTACTGCAAGAAATTCAGAATTGGGTTTTTAGAAATTAGAAATTCAGAAATTGGGTTTTTATCATAAAAACCCAAGATTTAATTTTGAAAATAGAGATGATGAGGATGATGATGATGGTAGTGAAAGAAGAATATAAAAAAGATAGCGATGGCTAATATGTAATCATTTACTTGTGTAATTTTAAAATAAATTAAATTACATTATTTACACTACATACACATTCTCTTGCTTCTTTCGGTGATTTCTTGTAACATACACCAAGTATTTAAGCAATTTACATACTTCGCAGACTGCAATGAATAAATTCGATTTTAAATTTCACTTGTAAGTGTGTACTGACAACGTATTAAAATTCATATTGAAAATCCCTTTCAGGCGTCAAAAAAAATCTCAACATCCTACAAAACATACAAAAAAATTTTAGAAAGGTACGGCTATAAAATTGACTTGCCAATTTGACAATGACACACATAGCACGCAATATTGCAGCGATATTGCACAGGTATATGAGATACTCGTGCAATACTGCTGTAATATTGTTGGCTATGTGGGGGAAAGCTGGATTAATTGCGTACAGAAGTGGAATATATTTCAGATGATAATCGGAGGTCTCCAACATTATTCAACAATAACTAACAAAATTGCCTATAATAAAGAATTCTTCTACATTTTGGCACTCTTAACAACTGTACATTTATTGTTCATACTCTAATCTGAAAAATAAAAACCACAAAGTATCTTTTCTTTTATATCAAGACAAAAGCAGCATAAGATTTAACTAAATTGCTTATCTGAATTTCTTCTTAAAACTGGCTCAAATAATTTCAATTTACAAAGATTATTTATCACATCACTGATCCTCGCAGTGATCACTTAATTATATAACAAAATATCTGAGGTTATATACATATTTATTATTAACACAAACCCATTAATTAATAAACGGAAGCATTTGAAATATAATTATAATACGAATTTTATGTTGATAGAACCAACATTAATTTTAATAATATTTCACTGAAACGCAGCTGATCATGACTGTTTGTTTATCTCAAACCTCGATACTATAGTAGTGCAGAAACACGTGCTGAGCATGGGCCAGGCGGTCCGTTCCAATCCTTCGAAGTCGACTATTCTGAAGTTATCTGGCACCGACCAGAAATATTTTTGTGATACACCACTGCTCGTGGCTTTCCTGTATTTTCGCGCTTGTGCATTTAAATCGATATATTTCAATATCTCGGCTTCTAATGCATGTATTGAGATGACTTTCTTTTGCAACCAATGCAACGTAATGATCCGAACACGATAATTTACACGGATTTTCAATTAACGACTGATTTTCCAAGTTATAATGGAGTATAAAAATGTTAGGCTTTTTATTTTTATTAAAATTTATTAATAGAATACTTTTTAACATGTACTGCACACTGCTTGCAAAATACATGAAAGATTTATAATATTCAACAATTTTTAATCCTAAATAAGGCATTTAGAAGACGAAAAGAAGCACCTTTTCAAGATCTTTTTCAGAATGTCGATAGGTTTTGTAATCCATCGTCAAGTAGCCGTATAAAAAGCGTCTATCTAAAGTTAATTAACAAAAGAAAAAAAAATTTAAAACCCCCAAAATGTGGATTAAAATAAAAAAAATGGGGGTTTAAGGATGGGAGACGATAGATAGACCCTCCAAGTATATGCCAAAAAATTGTTGCCTATTTGAGCCTCTTAGTTTTGACGTGATTTAAAACTGAAAATGGTGCTGTATTTTTTCAAAATTTTAATTAACAAATGGATTGTGCAAAAACGGCTGGACCGATTTAAATGAAACTTGATACATACATAAGTATTGTTTTATTCAAACGAATAACTTATTCGATAACGACATTCATGTTTGAGAAAGATAAATGGAAAAAAGTTGGCAGCAGTTTCTTTAAATGCTTTAATGCATACGTATGCATCTAGACAATATTATATTTCCAAAATTACAGCTCGAAATTCGAAGTGTAAATAAAGCAGCAAATATTTTACTATGTGTGGTTTAAGATTTTCTAATATCTTATACAACTGCCGATTATTACTAAAAAATTGCCGCTTATTACCCTCCAGTGATTGCCTCCATTATATTGTGCTAATGCATTTTAAATAAATGTTATTAATCAAATTATTTACGCTTAAATGTTCCCGATACAGTTGAGTAGTAATAGTAATATTAAGAATAATAAAATTAATTTTATGATGATGATAATAATAATAAGAATAATAACAATAATAGTAACAATAATAATAACAATAACAATAATAATAATAAGAATACTAATAATGACAACAATAACAACAACAATAACAATAACAATAACAATAAAAATTATAATTGATGTAGTACTAATAATATTATTAGTAATAAATAAAACTAATTTTGTTATTTTAAGTTTTCCTGGTCTCACCATTTTATAATTTTGCAATCGATAGAGGTTTCACTGAAAAAGCTTCTACTCTCATCTAAAACTTAAAGTCATTTACCGCTTTCTGATTTTTCTCTTTTTCTCTCACCTACATCTGTTTCTTTACCCTTTATCTACTTTTTTTTTCTCTCTCTGTTTCTCTCTCTCTCTCTCTCTATCTCTGCTTCTTTCTTTCTCTCAATTTGTGTCTTTCTCCATCGCTATTTCACCTTGGTATCTCTCGCGCCTTTGCCGTTTGCGCTCGTGCGCAGCTGGGTGGCCTTTTTTCCCCTGAACGCGCGGCGTTTAGCCGGAGGGAGACTTTCTCTTTCCTTCTCTCTTACTCTCTCTCTTTCTCTCTAAGCTCACGCCAATTGCATTCTGATTCTTTTTGTTCGGCCGCCTCTTGTTCTTCCGTGCGACGTGCCTCTGAGCTTTTTCCAGCGCGCGAGCGGCTCCCTTAATTTCTATCCAGCGCATTCGTTTCTTGCTGCCGCTGCCGCTGCCGGCGATATAAAAGAGGGCGTAAAAAATAGTCGATCGGAAAATTTTTCTTGATTTACGGATTTTAACCGTTTGCCGCTTATAGCATTGGCCTTTCAAAAACTAATTAAGAATATATCAATTAAGCGTTTGTTTGATTTTTAACAATAACGCACCACTTTTTGTATCAGTGTAGTAGAAAGAATTATGAATACACACTTGAAATTTCTTAAAAAATAACTTAAGGGGATCAACGAAAATTTTCTTTTCGACGTTTATTCGACACCTTTTGTATGACACATTCAAATTCAATACGGTATGCAGTGAGTGTTTGGGTGTACAGATATTACGCAGGCAAGAAACCGCGATGCCGCGTACCGCGACAGGTACGAAAACGCGAGTCCACGGACCGCGAGTCACCAACGTGCAGCCGAAAAGAATTTAAGTCCTTCTGTTCACATTAATAAATATTAACTGGCAGGCCAAAAATGAGACTGACGCACTCGCGTAGCGCGGAGGCAGAAATTCAGACCCCAATAGCCATAATTAGGTATAATAATATAACATTCCCCTATAATACTACACCCCTCAAATTTCTAGCCCGCGCAAACCCCGATTACCTTCTAAGCATATCAAATTTACGTAACTTACCTACAATCTACGGTTTTACATTTTTCTTTTTTATTTAAAATTCAAATCTGATCTTTTTCTACGATAATCTTTTTTACTGTTCTTATGATTTAATTTAATTTATAATCTACTATATTTTCCTAATATAATCTAGGATACTTTATCTACGATTTAGATGTACGATTTAAATTTACGCAAACTTATTTACAGTTTACGATATCATATTTTTTCGTCTTTTTTATTTTTATTTAAAATTCAAATCCGATCTTTTTCGACTATAAGCTTCGGTACTGTTTCTACGATTTAATTTAATTTAAAATCTTCTATATTCTCCTAATATAATCTAGGATACCATATCTACGATTTAAATGTAATATATATCCTTATGTACTATCCTACTTATAGTGCAGAGGCACCTAGTGTTTCTTTAAACAAAAAGAAGCAGCTACGCTATTTAGTTTTAATGTATTGTGTGCCCTTGCGACAACTTATAATTATGCAAAATTTACCACTATCCTAATATACCCCTACTGTATTAATCCATAATATTAACCCTAGTATTAATCCATAATATTAACCCTAGTATTAATCCATAATATTAACCCTAGTATTAATCCATAATATTAACCCTAGTATTAATCCCTAATATTAACAATCAACAAAAAAAAGGTCATCTACAAGTGGGTGGGTACCTATCACCACTACACAGGGCGTCCCGAGGTTGCGGATGAAGGAACGACCCCTGAGAAAGAGGCTAGCTGGGAATAAACCGAATAAGCAGCCGCGGACAGCCGATAGGACCAGGCCCAGGAGTGGGTATGATGAGCCCACACTGGCGAACGCATTCATCCCAGGCGTGGGTGTGATGAGCCCATACTGACGAAAGAATTCATCTAGAAACACTACGCAGACACAACGACAACAAGAACTGTGCTTATCTCTTATCTTATTCTTCTCTTGCTACACTTTATCTTTTTTCTATTTCTTTTATCATATATTACAAAAAATTATCCAAAAATCCTGCTATCGTGGAGGATGCGGGAGCGATGACAACTGACCCGAAAGGCGATGTGTAGAATGATTCGCTATCCGACCTCACACAGCAACGAAGCCAGCGGAGGCAAGCTGTCTTGCTGGGGGGCATTTATGATGCGAAAATGAAGCCGTAGTGTGTCCGATGACGAGTTGACTTTGTCCTCGCCAAAGTCGGAAAGCTCTGATACTTAGATCTAGGACGGTATGAGGGTTATCACCCCTGGGACGGTGGACTCACCTCGATCGGAACGAGATCCAAAGCATGCGGGTCTAATTTACTATCATGGCACATAAAAACCAAACTAAAAACCAAAACCAAATAAAGAGGGACTTAAGGGTGGGAACCTAGAATATTTGGAGTCTATGCAGAGCGGGTACGTTTCGAAAAATCATAAAGGAAGCTAGAGTAGAGCACAGCTGATAGGTACGATTTAGATTTGGTAGCAATACAGGAAACTCGATGGGAAGGTGACGGACTACTTGCATCGGGTAACTACACGTTTATATATGGAGGCGCGAGCAAACATGCCCTAGGTACAGGATTTCTCATTAGCAAAACTATCGTACATTCCGTTAAAAGTTACAAATTCGTGAACGACAGGCTCTCGTATATTATTATTGAAAGGAAATGGTAAAGGTATGTAGTAATTAATGTACACTGTCCTACGGAGGATAAGGAGGACGAAGCCAAAGACTTTTATTACGAAACTCTAGAGCAGGTAATCGATCAGTTCGCGTCTTACGACACAAAAATAGTAGTAGGCGATTTCAATACTAAAATAAGGAGGGAGGAAATGTTTAGACCTACTATAGGGACGGAATGCTTGCACAAGGTCAGCATCGGTAATGGCATTAAGGTCATAAATTTCGCGTCGGAAAAACATCTTATAATCAAGTACGCGTGCTTCAAGCACAAGGACATATACAAAGCAACGTGGACAAAGCCGGGCGGGGCTGCGCAAAACCAAATCGATCATTTCCTCATCGATAATAGACGCCATACAAACTTTCTCGACGTAAGGGCCTATAGGGGAGCGGATATTGACTCGGATCACTTTTTAGTAGTAGCCAAATTAAGAGCGAGACTAGTATGAAGTCAAAATAGTAAGCGAACGAACAATGTAGAAAGTTTCAATATTGAAAAATTACGAGACAAAGCAGAGCGAATTAGGTACCAGGTAGAAATTACGAACAGATTTCAGGCGCTTGAGGAAACAGATATGTCACCGGAGGCGCATGATGAACCGAATAGCTTATGGGGGGTTATCGAAAGAACGGTAAAAGAGGCCGCGAAGAAAGTGCTGGGTAAAATGAAAAAGCCAAAGAGCAAACCATGATTTGACGAAGTGAGCGAACTCTGATTTGAAAGGCGCAAAAATACTAAATTAGACAGCTTACACAATGAAAGTGATAGGGGCCTAGAAGAGTATCGTAACGTGAGAAAAAAGGTTGGCGCGATATGCATGAATAAGAAGCGTGAGTATCAAAAGAAGGAAATTAGGAGGATATAAACAAACAGTAAGGAAAATAACCTCCGAGAAATGTACAAAGGAATAAACGCCATTAGAAAAGGTTTTCAGAGTAGAGCGCAGTTGCTGATGAAAGATGAGGACGGGAACCTTGTAACAAGCGAAAACGAACTGTTGTCTTTGTGGAGAAGCTACTTTGACAAGTTACTAAATTTACATGAAAACTGCGAAAAAATAGGAGATGAAATTCACACGGCTGATCTCCACATGGAGGATCCAACTTACAAAGAAGTGGAGGCCGCGATAAAAAAACTGAAAAACAATAAGGCCGCGGGAAACGACTTTATACCAGCTAAATTACTTAAATACGGGGACACCGCGCTTACTTTCAAAATTTATAAAGTAATATGTGTACAAAAATTCCTGATGAATGTTAATAATAATTATCTTGTTTGCATAGGTAGCATAATCCAAAAGTTATAAATTAACATAAAATTGATAGATGATTAAAAACTAACAATTATTGACAAATTTATTTTCACAATAATAGTATGATTACGTGACTTTGATTAACTTTAAATCAGCTCCAACTTGCAACAGCAATCTAATAATATTTATCACTAAATATTTGTTGTTAGAACGTTAATATATATAACACTGGGCAAAGATAAATCAAGTCCCCTTTAGAATAACCATAAAATAACGAAAAGTAACGTATAAATAACATAAAATATCGTAAAACAGCATAAAATAACGAAATATTGATAATATAAAATAAATTGAATGACGTTAAATAGCGCATACTTAAATAACGTTAATATAACGAAAAATGCAAAAGATAGGTCATAATAACGTAGAATAACGGAGATATGGAGAAGGCTTCGATTACTAGGCTTAAAATAACGAAAAGTATCGTTAAAGAGCTCATGAATAACGTAAAAGAAACAAAAAATTTTGAATAGTTGGCGAACATAATATAGAAGAAATGAGATATGGAGAAGGTCCGATTCTTATATGTAAGGTAATATAGAATAATGTTAAACAACGTAAAATAACGTAAAATAACGTACAATAGCGCATAAATAACGTAAAAATAACGAAAAATTTTAAATAGTAGGCCAAAATAACGGAAAAAAGGAATATATAGATAAGGTCCAATTCTTAGATGTAAAATGACGTAGAATACAACTGATAAGTACGTAAAAATAACGAAAACTTTCGAAAAATAGGTCAAAAAAGCGTAGAAAATGGGAGATATGTAGAATGTTCTGACTGTTAGATGTAAAGAAACGTAAAATAGCAAAATAGCATAATCGAGCGTAAAATACTGTAAACTAATAAAAAATAACGTACAATAGCGCATAAATAACGTAAAAATAACGAAAAACACCAAAAAATAGGCCAAGATAATGTAGAGAAACGGATATATAAAGAAGGGCCTCGATTTTTATATACGGTGGCGGCGAAATAATTTTATAATATATATATATATATATATATATATATATATATATATATATAATTTGAATGATTTTTCAATAAATTTGATGTTGCTGTGTTTATACTAAACGCTAACTATTGATTTACTATTAGTAATATTCAATTAGTGAAATTAATTTTACGGAAAGTGTGAAATTAGACTAAAGAGGGAAAATAATGAAGGGGGAGAGGGGGTGAAATGATAAAATAAAAGTTCGGCACTTATGTATAGTACACATGTTGAAATACATAATTATTCGTTTGTATGTGTCGTTATTATGCTTGATTTGTACGTCTATCGAAACAGTCGTGTAACGCAATAAATCGGAAAAGTGTAAGATTGGAAAAAAACATGAGAAATAATGAGGAGAGAGGGGAGAAAGGTGACAAAATTAAAGTAGGCGGCACTTATGTATAATACACGTGTCTAAATACTTAATTATGTGTTTGTATGTGTTGTTATTATGATTAATTTTTACGGCTATCGAAAAACTAGTGTAACGCAATAAATCGGAAAAGTATATAGAAACAAAAAGGAGGGTGGGAAGGGAGTGGTACGGGAGGGGAGGGGTTGATGCGATGAAATTGAAGAAAATGAAAGAAGACGGCAGTTATAGTAAACATGTCTAAATACATATTTATGCATTTGTAAGTGTAGTTATTATGCTTGATTTCTAAGACTATCGAAATATTCGTGTAAAGCAATAAATCTGAAAAGTATATAATGAGCAAATAAAGGGGAATAAAGAAGGCCGAGAGAGATGAAACAGTGCGTGATTGTCTGTCTGAGTAAGAATGTCAGCGAATATGGAAGTATGTGCTTGCGAGGGTGAGAGAGCGAGATAACTCAAATGCTTAAGTGAGTGCGTGAACACTTGAGTAATGCAGTGATTGAATAAGTAAATAAGTCAATAAGCATAAGTGAGAGATTGCATTCGTAAGTATGTCAGTGAAGGAGTGAGTGATTTAGTGAGTAAATATGCGAGGAAGTGATCGAATATGAGAGTGAGTGAGTGCGAAAGTGAGTGAGTGAGCATGTGAGTGTGTCAGATTGTACATGAGTAAGTGCATGTATTAGTGGATGAGTCAGCAAATGAGTACGTAAATGGAAGAATGAGGGCGTGTGTAAGAGTATGATAGAGTGAGTACATGAGTTAGGACGTTAGAAAGCTACGACGATCAATGGAGCTATCAGAGGAGGTCAGCATTGTAACTTTGTTCTCGAATGGATCCAATCAACTTCTTCTTCAACACATTTCTTTATTTTTAAGGTGATGCTAAGCCACATGTCACCGATAAATACGAGGATCCACATTTCTCATTTCATTTTCAATTTTCAGTAAATATCTCTTTGGAAAGTTGTTATTCCAATCAAAAATAACAACTTTCCAGAGAGGTATTTTCTTAAAATTTAGAAATGAATGAAAAAAGTTTATCCCCGTATTTACCAGTAACACGGGGTTTAACATCACCTTAAGGAAATAGGACGCAATAAAGTGTTAAAATTAGGTTTTTTACGTCATTCCAAACTCCTGTAAGAATCAAAAAGTTTTCTCTAAGATGTTCTGGAATTTCAGCTATCGTAAACATTGCAGGCCAGAAAGATAATTTTGAGCTTTTGGCATACAATACTCCACCGGACTCATTTCGGACTCATCAGCTTCCCTTTGATCCTCTTCGACGAACAAATCACTCTCAATCACATTTTCATTGCTATCAGTTTCATTAAAATAAGGTTGTGAGTATCATCCTCTTGTACGCAACTTTTTAATTCAGCATATTCAATCTGATTACCATTAAGCTGCATAGCATGATTGTCACCCAGAGAAGCATAAGATGATTCAGATAGGCGGATTACTCAAACAAATATATGAAAATTATTCGTTTTTTAAAACATCACTTTTTATGCAATCAAATAGGTTATTCGTACTCAAAGTTTTATAACTAGGAAGTCTATTTGGTGTAAAAGTAACGAATTGTAAAGTATGAGCTGCATTGAAGAAATTCACGATAGAAGATGTTTTAACTTCGCATAAAATGATTTTCGCCAAAAAGTGCTTGAGTAGTACTTCATCTCTTTAATTACCTGGTTTGCTTGTTCACAACATTAAATTGTGTGTAAGTATTTATAATTCATATATTGCTCGTATAAACCTTAAATTGACTATGTTTAATAAATATTAAAATATTTTTTTGTTACAGGGAAATAATATTACTTAATTAAACAGTATCAAAGCCTAAATTAATAGCATACTATTTAAGAAATTACTAAATCATGACAAAATGATAAAACATGGCCCCAGCAGTTTTAATACCTGTATATTTTGTATAATTAGGTGCGAAGGTCTGATTGATGCCAGAGTAAAGCCTTACTGCTTATTGTGTTTTATGTCTGCCAAATCAAACCAAGTATTATATGTATCAACAGACACAAAATAGTTTAATTATATTTTGTACATGAAGTGTACGTATTATTTATTTAAATCATCTATCTGCCTATTCAGATAACTTTAGACGTCAACTCCACAATGTATGTACGAAATGCAGTCCTATAAAATTTTATTATTCTACCATTTGATTAGATAAAAATTCAATTGTCATTTATACTCTGCAATTTTAATACATTTATATTTCTCATTTCAGGTACATAGGTTAAATGATAAAGAATGTGTGCAGAAAAATAAATTTTACAATCAGATTTTAGAGCTATGACTTTCTCTGTAATTATGAACTGTTTAAGATTCTGTTACCAATAAAAGTACTTTTGTATTCAAATTGACTTATTTTATTACCTTTACAATTTTCTTATATTTTTCCTACATTATGTATTAATTATTCAAGTACTTTTTTATGTTGTAGTTATGAAAAATTTTTTATTCGGTTTTATTTAAGACTATATGCATTCTACTGTCTTTGAATGAGCTTTATCTCCATTTTTAATCAAAGTTAAATATTTTAACTAAATTAATTTAACATGGCATCTAAGCAGTTTCAATGAAATAGCATAAAAGGAAAAAATAGCATTTAATTTATAATATTTAATATAATTTATCGTAATATGCACATTCTACTTATAATAAAATATTATTCATTGTTATTAGTAATATAATTAATATCAGTTTTATTTAATTGCTGATGAATAGTTGAGTAATTCAGATATCAACATGAAAGTTGAAGAAAGTACTTGTTATTTTGCAGTATTGAAATTATTTAAGACAGAGTGGGGGTTTAACTTATAACTTAATACACTCTTACTATGGGTTAAAACTTTGTGTAAATATTGATAACCAATAGTACAAAAAATTTACTGTATAATGATGATATCCAACTAATGAAAATCATTATGGATTGTAAAATATAAGCATTATTTTTAGGTGACCGAGAATACCCCATTCTCCCGTATACTTATATTGTTTAAAAAAATATACATACAAATGTTCATTGATTAATGAGTATTCAAATGAATAAATATTTTATTGATCATGATTTTTATGGATTTCCTTAAATTAATTATATCCAAATTCTTGAGAATCTAAAATAATTGATAATTTTGTGTTAATAAGAATGAAAAAAAAGCCACTCTTATGTTTATTAATTGTAATGTGACAAAATTTTAGTATTTTTTTAATGTAATGTAAGAATATAGCGTATACGGTAGTGTTAACAGATTTTCATACAAAATAATTTACCTACCTGGATTCGCAGCAAAAGACTCTCCTGTAAGAAAATAAACGATCGACTTTCCATTGTTTATTTTAATATATATACACCTGAGATTGTGTTGATTATAAACGTGATCATTTTGCACTTGCCTAATTCTTTCCAGTTGTAAAATTTGTTTAATACGATACATTTTTGTACGCGTATTATGCGCTATTTATACTATTCTTAATACTAGAAGAATCACTTTTATTAAAATGTATACCAAATTTTCGTATACTTAATTAAGATGTATACCAAATTTTCGAATACTTAATTTAAATGTATACCAATTTTTTGAATACTTAATTGAAATGTATACTAAATTTTCGAGTACTTCTAAATATATCGATGGATATCGACAGGCTTTGTTACTGTATTAACTTGGTAGCCTAGTATGCAGTATAGTAATTAATTTGCAAACTGAGAGAAAAACGGTCTTTGATTACATCACTCCGATTTCAAACTGCCAGCCAATCACAGAGAGCATAAGAAAACGTACGTCAGTATGTGTAGTTCGCACTCCCTTTTATATTTAACACGAATATTAGGATCCCTCGCAAAAAATCTGCTAGGCGGCAGCAGGTGTCGCGAGCTAAATATAATGGCATCCACTCACACGTGAGCGATGCTATATATGATGCTGTGTGAGTATCCGTGATGTCGCGCAGAGTCGGTAAAGCGGTTCACTGCTTATCCAGCGAGACTAACACAAATAAACAGGCACACAGATATTCACATAGGCAGCATACATAGCACCGCGCACGTGTGAGTGGACACCATTTATTCGCTCGCGGCACCAGCTGCCGCCAAGCGGAACTTTTTGCGAAGGATCCTAATACAGTGCAGCGAAATTTGGCGGCTTGTGGCGTGGTGAAGTATGTGCAGTGGGTGTGGTTTATTTTGTACCGATTCAAGAGGGAGCATTTTGGCAGTTGTACGCTTAAGAAGATAAACGCTGTATATGGAAAGTAAGTACTTATATTATAAAATTGACATTGTGTATAGGCCAACAACCATGTATTCAATATACAGTAAACGGGAGAGTGTGATAGGAATTTAAAATTGCTATCTGGTACTAGCGCCCAATAGCGCCTGCAATAATAAAAAATGCCGACGCTTGTGTACCTTTTACAAATTTCACATTGTTAACGAAAATAATATGCCTATATATCATAACAAATCAAGTCGGAGAGTTTCATACATGAAGTTATCAAGTTCTGTATAAATTATAAATGCCTTTTTCAAAACAATAAGTGTAATTGAAAAAAAAAAATTAAGAATGTAAGCGTCGTATTCGTAGAACAGTAATTTATTGTTTTGTTCAATGTTTGTTTATAAAGTTCTTAAGTAACTTTATTATGTTTCTATACATAAAAATATGTGAAAGGCGTACCGGCATGAACCATATTTGCTCTATTATATTATATATCATTAATGCATGAACAGTAGAAATTTTTATTCAAGATAAATGCACAATGACTGCGGCGTCCACTTTTACGTCGTGTATATTTACGCTGAAAGTACATCTGATTTTACGGTGCGCTATGACACTTCCGCAAAATAAGAAAATAATATTTTAAAAGACGGAACATATATTGTGATGGTTACAATATAAATCATAATATTATCGAAATAAATTATCATCAAATTTACAAAAATCATAATAGGTTATAATAATTAAAGGCATTATGAAAATTTATGTTAACTTGAAAACAAATTTCGATTATGAAATTTGTATGATTATATTGATATTGATGGTTTTCTACATGCATTGTACACTTTATCGTGAATTTTGTGCTATGTTTTGTTGTTTGTTCTACATGCACTACTACTCTCTTAAAGAGAAACGTGTGGCTCTGGTTGGAGATGCATCCGCCGTATGTATAATATAGGACGAAAAATAAAATAAACAAAAACCCGAAATAAACTACACAGCCGTTGCATCGCAAACTGACCCACTAAAACGTACCAACTTTGCCTCTTCTGGCGGAACCTACCCTGGTACCGTTTATCACATTACCTCAGGGTGGTGCCATTCTAGTATCGTCTCGACCACCTCTGCTGCCTTGACCTGAAACAAATTTAAAAATTCATAATTTTCAATCCTCCGAGGGGACGTCAGATCCAACCCGTCTCATTTATACGCATGTTCGAACCGGCTCATTCATCTTCGTACGGAAAGGAGAAGTATCCCTGTCCCTCCCTGCGATATTCATAAAATGAGAGAAATTGAGCGTCTCCCGGTTAAGAAAGCGTCCCATCTTCTCCCTCCACGTCCATTTCCATGGAGTCGTCCGATGTCCTTGGGTTATGTTGGGGTGTCGGAGCATCTCCCAGCGCTTCATTCATACCTTCGTCAATTGCCCTGTCTAGGTACCATTTCTTTTGTCGTAGGACCATCTTGGCGAATTTTACCGCGACGGCCCACTTATTCTCGCGATGTTCTCAGGCGTGAATTGTCCGATGGAGCCGATAAGAGCTGTTCTTTCTTGGTTCCACTTTTCGCAGATGAAAAACGTGTGAAACGCATCGTCACAATCAGCAGAACAGAAGATGCAACTCGAGCTCTGAACCTTCCCCATACGCCTGAGGTAGGAGCAGAAGTACCCATGATTACTCAGGAATTGGGTCAGGTAATAATTTACCTCCTCATGATCTCTGTTAATCCAATAGATGGGCCAGCTGGTCTATCAGCCTTGCTGTCCATTTACCTTTGGTCATGGTTGTCCAGGACCGTTGCCACGTATCCATGGTGCGTTCCCGTTCTTCTCTATGGACTGTTGTTATGTCCTCTCCTGTTTTCTTCCGTTCGTAGATTCGCTTGCGGTCCACCGCATGTACGAGTAGGTCGATCGGAGTCCGACTACGGGTCCCGAGACCGTGCGATAGGCGCTGGTGACTCAAAGAGCTTCTCTACGCTGAACGGAAGTGAGTCGAATCCGGTATGAGTCCTTTTCCATTCCATCGGCCCATATTTCAGAACCGTACAATAAGATGAATGTAATGTCGCTGGTAAATTCCCTGTCCGAGTAGTACCTCGACTAATTTTTCCGCGTTCAGCCTGGCCAGATTCCATCAGGGTGGCTTTGTCGCGACTCTTTCCGATTGGGATTTATTGCATAGCTGAAACGTGATGTATTGGTGGTTGCTTCCATTGTAATCCTCCATTACCCTCCAGTTCGACGATATACTCTGAGTCAGAAGGCTGTTGGCTAATTCGGCTCTATGGAGGTTCGCTTGAAGTACCGTTATGCGGTCCATCATTAACGCATGGCTTTGGTCTGCCTAAGCATTTCTCGAAACGTCCTACACTACCCTGAGACCGGCGTGTGACCCAGCTGTGCTTCGTTTACTTTCAGGTCAGTGCACAAGACGCACTTCGCCTCGGTAGCCTTGCAAGCTGCTCCTTTGTTACCTTCCGCGCCATATTTGTAGCAGGCCTTGCTTCTATCTGGGCCACGACAATCGCGCGCTTGATGTCCGTAACCCAGACATCTAAAGCACTGCTAGAGCCGCTGCCACCTTCTCCATCGGCAGTTCATATAGCAGACTTTCAGGTGATTCTTCTCAAGGAGGACCTCTGCCCTTTCCTGGTCCATCTCGACGATGGCTAGTCGCTGCTCTCTACTGTTAGGCTTGGTCAGCGAAACGCTAGTCTCACCCGTTAAGACTCCTGCTTCGTCAAAGACCCTCTTGATCACCGTGTTCACTTCTTCTTTGGCGGTAAGGCTGTCCAGGTCTCTGACTTCCACGTTTGTCTTATGCATCAAGGTCTTTACGGCCCTCGACGTGCCCAAAACCTTCCTGATGGAGTCTCCTATAGTCCCCAGCTCCTGGTTGTTGCTTTTTGTGCCCAACTCTACCAGGACGTCGCCTGCCCTGATTTTCCTGATACACTTAATATCAGTCGTTGGACACTATGCTGTGACCTTTTCGCGGACATTTGAGAGAACGTCCGTGAACGTGACTCCATCCCTCGGTCGGATAAGGACAGCCATGGGTCGCTTCCTGGGCGTTCTCCTCCTTCTCTTCTTCTTCGATTGAGCAGTCTTGCTCCTCTTGTCCGCCGATGTCCTGGCTGTTGGTGCCTTCTATTATTGCGGCTGCTGCTGCAGTTGTTGTCGCAGCTACTGTCGCTGTTACTGATTTTGCTGCAGCTGTTGTTCTTATGTCGGCTGCTCGGGTTGTTTCTGTAGCTGCTGCTGCTGTTTTTTAGCTGCAGCTTTCTCCTTCTTTGAAAAGACCGTCTCAAAGCCGGCGAACTCCGAGGGCCCGGTGGATCTAGCCTTCTTGTCAATAATTGAAGACTCAGCACTATCACAGTCACCGTCTCGCGATCGCACCCTCTTATTTTGAGGACGCTGGCTTGAGATAGCTGCGGCTCCCAGAGGGTCTGCCGCACTGTGCTCTCCGGTGTTGGTGAGCAGGCGTTCCCTCCAAGAGTCGAAAAGTTCGACGAGGGTGGGTAAGCTGTGTTTGATGTCGGTATTGACACCAGGCTGCCTCTCCAAACCTTTACCCATCTTTTTGAGGAGTTCGTCCACTTGCTTCACGAACTCCTGGACTGTTACTATCTGCGAGCGGCTGGACTGTTTTTATGACACCCGGCAATGTGTGTAAAGGAAGCTGCTCCATTGAGCTGCTCCATTGAGGGTAATGACCCCCATTGCTTCCTGGAAGGTTTGGGATTTACCTGCCTCCTGGTTTATCTCTTTATTGCATTGGGACATTTTCTTTCTTGATTGTTTAACCGGCGCATCGTGCGAAGGGAGGGATATTATTTGATATTTTATTAGGTATAAAAACTATTATGATGTACTTTTCAGACTTTTTTTAGCCTATATATTCAAAGTTATTCAGCAAAATGTGTTATTTTTTAGTGAAAATGGGCTATAATCAAAGTAGACCACGCGCACACCACATTGTCATACATCTCTAAGGAAATTCTGTCATGTTTTTAAAGCTATAAATAACTAATATTCGCTTTTAATTTGACTTGATTATTTATTATATAGCTCTGAAAAATATATATGTGATTCTGTTTCAAAATTGCTACATAAGTACCATTATTTTATTAAAAATTGTATTATAAATAAACTTTAAATCATCAAATAATATATAATCGAGCGAATTTTTGTTGAAAATATCTTAAAGAATGTACTCTTAAAGTTTGAATAATTTTTTAAATTTTTGTATGCATGAGGATCAATTTATGTCCAAATTCAGGACTTTACTAAGACCATTTATCAAAAGGTGCCTATGACTCCCAAAAAAATTTTAATTTAGAAAATCTTCCTTTTTATACATATAATAGTAGTATCGAATAAACTAAATTATTCCCAATGTTAAACACATGAAAAAGTGAATATTATTAATGGGAAGAAAATTAATAGAAAAATTTGTAAAGATCATGAAAAAACACCAGGGAGCCACCTTAAATTAAATAATTAAGATCAGCCTTGTATTGTAACCTAATTGTGTACGCTTCTTAAATTTATAGATATTTATTATATCAATATTTTATTTTTGACATTAGGTTTTCAACCTTGCTGGCATTAGTCTACAAAATTAAATACGTGTGAAAATGACTTGCCATCAAATGAAACTGCAGTTTATTTTGACTTATCTAATTATAATATGGAATTAGATTACAACTTCGGTCAGTGTAAATATTTATTTAATGCAATACAATTTTTTTAATACTTGGATTTAATTTAGATACTATGATCATGTTTCAATCCATAACTTTCAATTTTTACAGAAAATTCAATATAAACATGCAAAAATGTTGATTAACTAAAAATTTATTTCTTATGTTAAACAACTCTGGTGGAAAGTATTTGTGTACAGAAGTTATACAATTTTATAAAATATTACAGTTACCTGGTGGAAAACAATCTAGAACTATGTAGGTTTATCTGCTGTGGTGGAAAATAATCGAGAAATATGAGATCTATCTAGTTTGCCATGGGAAATCATCGAGAGCCTCGATAAAACTCGATAATTTTTTACCAGGGTAGTTTGCAATGTTAAATAATTGAGGCCTCTTAAAGAGGGATAATTTTCTATTAAGGTTTGTTAATATTTTTTAAGAAAAGTTGAATATTTAGAACCTTTACAGTAAAAAATAAATAATCTTGGTTTAACGATTATTTAATGTATCATTTTGTTAGATATTTTTAGTTATTTAATTTTTTAGTATAATATAAACCTCCTCTAATTTTTTGTAAAAAGTGTTATTTTCTGTAAGAAATGTGTAAGCTTCTGTAAAGAGAGGGAACTTTGTAAAAAATGTAAACATTGTGTCCGAATCCAAACAGAAAATTAATCTTCTTTACACCTTTTTACATTTTTTATATTTGTCGTGTTTTTAATATTTTTTTTAAAATTTCCTTTATAGAAAATTACTCTTATTTACACTTTTCTCCATTTTTTTATAGAAATAATTTTCGTCGGGGAAAAAGTGACTGAATATAACAAATTTATTTTTTATATTTACAATGATGACTTATTATCTGTCTATAATAACTGATATAAAATAGTTTTTTATAACACGTGTATAAAAAAGACCATTTTCGGCGCCTATAAGTGGAGCGAAAATGGTCATTTGGACTCGGAAAACTTGTAGACAACAAAAAATGGTCTTCTTTATGCACTTTTTATAAATAATACGGTGAACAACAAGGGGCGAATGGGCTTTTTCAGGAAAATCCCATTTTTGCCCCCAGTTGTACAATGTACTATTTAACCCTTATTTTGTTCACTTATTTTCAATCTGTGAATCTTGCTTTAGTTATATATTATCCTTGTAATTATTAATATCCCTTTGTCTCGACAATACCTACATATGAGATGTGTTTTATTGAAATGTAATCTTATTTTATATTTCATATATACACGTTTTAGTAGAAAATGTAAGCTCGAGTTCTGAAATAATGCCTAAAATGCAGAGTACCTACCAATTATCTCAACCTGATGATTTTCTCTCATCATCCAAATTGATAGATAATAAAAGTGTTTTTTTTTAGCAGTAGTGAACAGTATTCGAGTATTTATTTATTAAATATTAAATTCATTTTAAAAATACTTTTGTACATAAATACACATATTTATTTTTAGAAAATATAAACTTGAGTTCTGAATGTTCTGATATACTTTCAGAAGGGCAGAGTACCTGTGATTTACCTGAACCTGATGACTCTTACTCATCCGATTTCGATGATACTGAACATGATTTAGGTACGTATTTATTAATTTTAATTAAGTATACAAATTATTATGAAACAATTTTGTATAAGTAAATATTAATATTTTTTAGCACAAGATAAACAAAATTTTATTAACAATAGTTATTATGTTATTTAGATAAAGTTTTTCTATTGAAAGCAATTATTTTTAAGTCTTTATATACTTAATTTTCCGTTTTATCAGCTTTTGTAGTATAATATTTAGTTTTTTAAAATTTTTAGTCTAAGAGAGAAGGTTTTGCATTGTATACTTTTACGTAGTAGAATTTATAAGTTGTAAATATCTTTTTACAGCAGGATCAACTAGAAATTTAACATAACTTATTTAGTAAAAGTGGGCAAATATTTGTATATATTATTAATTCAATTTTATGATGATTAATTTAACTTTATTCTTTGTAACTTTGTACTATATCTGTATAATATGCTAAAGGGCATAATTTAAACTCTGAACGAAAAATATGTTTTTATGAGTCAATAAAAATTTGTTGTTTCAAAGCAATCATTCAGAAATTTTTTTTTTTTACAAATACTTGGAAATATCTGTAATTTAAACGTTGCAATACCTCAAAATCTTTATCGTATGCGTTTTCAGTCATTGTCAATGCCATATTTATTGGGAAAAATATACGGAAAAAACTGCATGTTTCTAAATCACACAAAAAACAAAAAAAAATATTTAGTGATGATTTGACTATTTTTTAATCAATTTATAAAAAACAAAATAACTTTTAAAAAATTTATTTTAAAACTGTTTTTTTTTATGAAATTAATGGTAAAAACAATTATTAACGGAAGAGTAAATCGTAAAAGTTGTAGTAGTAGTTTTTTAGAAATATGGTATTGACAATGGTTAAAGACTGTGTTGCGAAGGATCAACACTTTGATGTTTTATAACAGTTATATTACATGTACTTATTATCAAATATTTCAAAATATTTTAGAATGATTACTTTTAAAGAAAAAATGTTTAGCAGCTCCTAAATAAATGTATTTTTTTAGAGTTTTGCTCGGGTTGGCTTCCGCCGTTTTCACTATGTTCGATTTTCTTTACTTTGTTATTTCATTCGTTAAAAATGCATTTTTGTTATGTAAAAATTCTTTTCATAAACACAAAGCTGTTTTAATATTCCCTTGTGCCTGATATTTCTATTTGTAATAAAATATTATTAAAATTTTTATACTAGATATATAATGAATTAGCCGATAAAACTTATAATGAGCAACATTAGAGATAGTACAATAGTTTATTGTCTGAAGCTTCATTATTTCATGAAAATGCAGATAAGATACAAGAGTCACAAAAAGTGAAAATGAGAACACGTAAACTAGAGCCTGAAGGATGGATTGATGTTAAAGCGAAAAAAGGTAGAAATATTGGGGACGCTAGTGTTTCAAGAAATGAGAATCCTGTTAGGAAAAGGAAAATGGGTTTCGGATGCAGTAATTGTAGATTCAAATGCCACAGTAAAATAACTTATAAGGAACGTAAAAAGATATTTAATGACTTCTGGGAATTAGGAGATCAGAACCGTCAACGTGACTATATTGATCGGTTGACATTTATCTCAAATCCGAAAAGTTGAACCGTTACTCTGACCAATAATGAGAAACCATATCGAACTTTGTCTCGTCAATTTTATCTAGTTACAGATGCCATTAAAATCGAAGTTTGTCGGACCATGTTTCTGGAAACATTTGGTGTTCATTAATTCTTTTTTATTATTTTATTTATTACTTTTGTTCTATACGAGTATATGGTATTGGTATTTGCACATTTTATTTTATTTTACAACATAATAATTTTACTTTATATTAAAATAGATATCAGTCCATCTTGGCTACAGACTATACAGAGAAAAAAACAGATGTCTAGGATAAGAAAAAGTATTGGAAGTGATCAGCGTGGAAAACACAGTTTTAGGCCCAAAAGAATACCAAAATTCGTTATAAACAGTGTACGAGAACATATCAAGACCTTCCTACGTGTAGAGTCGCATTACTGTAGGAGTTCTACAAATAGATATTATTTAGACGAGTCATTAAATATTACTAGAATGTATGTATTATACAAAACGTGGATGACAAACAAAAATGAAAATAATTTTGCATCTGCAAGTCGTTACCGGTACATTTTTAAGAGTGAAAACAATTTATTTTTTCATAAACCGAAGAAAGATTTGTGTGAAGAATGTTCAATATTTGATTCTTCGTCAAACGAACAGACGGTGGACATGCAAGATGCTTATAACAAGCATCTATCAAATAAAATGATTGCGCGTTAGTTTATGAAAGATGATAAGGAGTTAGCAAAAAAAAAACTCAACTATTTGCACCGCTTCTTTCGATTTACAACAAGTGAAACATCCACTACATTTTTTAAAACACAAATCTGTGTATAATTTTAAGATTTATGATTTAGCTACAATGGAAGGTGTATGCAATGTTTGGAATCAGTCGGTTGCAAACAAGGGCACGAACGAAATAAGCAGCTGCTTATATAGATTTAGTTAGAGTTAGATTTAGTCAGAATCGGAACCAAATTCTATACACAATGTACTTAAAAGCTGCGGCTGAGTTTGAAGTAACTATCACTCATAGGTAAATAATTTATTAACCATTTTTAAGAAATAAACCAGGTCGTTTTATATCTGAGTTTTATAATTACATGTTTTTCTCATAGATACTTAGTGAAGGGTCACACGCAGACAAATGGTGACGGTATACATTCTGCAATCGAAACAGCAGCAATACATAAAAAGATTTATACGCAAGCATAGTGGTGCGACATTATGAAAGTTGCGAAAATTCAAGGATCGAAATGCTTAGTCAATGAAATTGACCATTGAAGTGTTGACTTTTTCGGAGATAGTACAAAAATTTCCTGGAAAACGATAAAAATATCTCAGTTGTGCGATATAAAAGTTATCCCAAATGGAAATATAGAATATAAATATAATTATGAGGGGGAAAGGAGAAGTATTTATGTCCCCTTTAAAAAAGACGAACAATTACAGAGATGTTACGAAAGTAAAATAGCACTTAAAGATGAAAAATAAAGGACATTAAATATTTCATAGATAATAGGGTGATTCCAATAGAATATTACAGTTTTTATAATGAGTTGATAAACTGGTTTACGATTCTTGTTCCTTAAGTAAAATATAAGGCTATTGAGCTAGGAGAGTTGCTAAAGAAATTTAAATTTCAAGAAGTCTTAGAAATACTCAATATTGTACAATATAGTAAAATATATTTTATTTCGTTATGCTATTAAGTTTTCATTTTGTTCATAAATATAACAAAGATTTTAAGTTATTAAATTTTTGTATTCATATTTGCATACAAAGTAATAATTTATTAAATTATCATGAAATTATTAAATTTAAAGTAATTTTAATATTCTTTTAATATGGATATTGTAGAATATTGTACTAAACCATAACATGTTTTTGTTTCATTATGATTTTACGTTTTCTTTTTGTTTATAAATATTATGAAAAATCAAAGTTGATAAAATATTTGTATTTATATTTTCACATCTTAATCAACATAAAGATAGTACAGTTTTGAACGAAACTTTGAGTTACAGTTTTGAACGAAATTCCCAGGTAGTACGCTTTTTAAGCGATATCTCAGATTGTATCCTTTTGAACGAAACTCTCAGATAGTACCGTTTCCAATCGAGGTCTCAGATATTATCGTTTTCAATTAAACTCCCAGATAGTATACTTTACGTCTAACCCGATGAAATATTGTTTTTCCGGGATTTGTCGACGGTTTTTGTTTGAGGAGTTGTTTACGTAATATTTTCTGGAAACTAATCATTGATATTCGTTTTCCCTATAGTATTTACAAACATTGTTTTCATTGCTTTTTGATTCTAAGAAATCTGAGAATTTATTCAACGGTCTTTTTATTTTAGGAATTATTTATTTAATAGTTTTTTACTATTATTATTTATCTACTTATATTAAATATGACTGTCAATTTGGCTTCTCGCGCGAGCTGTTAAATTTGGGTTCTCGTGAAAGGTTGCTCTGTCGGTGATGATATAAATTATGCCGGCTGCATGGGTTGGCGTCACTCGAGCCCAGTCTTTTTTGCAGAGAGGATCACCGGTGATTTGCCGCAATAGGGTTGAATTGACGGTGACGTTCGGTCACAGAGGAAAAGAATGCCGATGTTCGTCCTCGTCGTTAGAGAAAGCAGACTGATAGCAGCGTGCCCCAGACAGATCCAGCCGAGGTGAAGCAAGAACCTCCCTCAGTACCCGAGGACGCTGAGAAAGTTACCTGCGACTCACCGGTTTCGCCGCTACCGGGCTCTGCTGATGAACCCATTATTATCACCAGCTCACCGTTAGGCTCCTCTTCCTCGGACGTTATAATCCTGGATCTGAGCGAGGATGAAGGTTTAGGAGGTACGAGAAAGGCAAAATATCTATGTTTGTACGCGGACATCGACGTAGGTCTAGTAGGTAATGCGTGTGTGTATATATATATATATATATATATATATATATATATATATATATATATATATATATATATATATATATATATATATATATATATATATCTTTCTTTTGTGAAACATCTTTTTCATCTCTTTTTAACTATATGACTCTTTAATTCGATTACACATTTTATCTATCCCCATATGTCCTCCTACAGTAGATTCGTGCGCTTCTTTTATTATACTTGGACTAAGGTCTTCGGGAAGTATACTAATTTCCCCGGAGCAAAGGTTAATTACAAATTCGTCCCAATTAAAATTTTCGCGTATAGCTTTTTCAATTGATAACCAACTAAGTTGCCATCTCTATTCAGTTCAGTCACAGACCTTTCATATACTTCCGAGTCATTTCTCAAGAAAATCTTTTCAAATACTATGTCATCATCTGCACTCTCATAATCAGTATCATTCTCGTTATTACCATTCTGTTGAGAATCGCTCAATCTTTTTACGTAAAGGAAAGGATTGCGAGATAATGCTTCAGCGTTCACATTTAATAACCCTCGTTTATAATGAACGTATATTCATATGATAGCATATGATAGTATATTCATACTCGTTTAATCCAATAAGCCATCGTTATAATCTAGAAACCAGATTCTTTATACTATGCATCGAAACAAGATGTCTGTGATCTGTAACTAGAATAAATTTGCTTCCGTAAATGTAAGGTCTGAAATATTCTACTGAAAAAATAATTACGAGAAGTTCTTTTTTTATATTTGAATAATTTATTTCTGCCGAATTTAGAGTCCTAGATGCATAAGCTATGGATAAATTGGACTCGGTCTCCCCTTGGCTTAACACTCCGTCCGCTGCAAAACTCGACAAATCCGAAGAAATGATAAAGGGTCGGTTAAAATCTGGATATTATAGAATTGGTTCGGAACAAAGCATTTTGTTCAATGTATCGAAATGTTTTGTTCGCAGTTGGTCCATTGAAATGGGACGTCTTTCTTAAGAGGATTGGCTAATTTAGCAAATTTATCAATAAATTTTCTATAATATACGGCAAGCCCGAGGAATTGTTTGACATTTTTACGAGTTTTTGGTCTGAGGAATTCGGCTACGACTTTAGTCTAATTTGGGCCGAATCTCACGCCTTCACTAGATATTACATGTCGGAGATAGATTATTTATTTTCTTAATATGTGAGATTTTTCTGGCTCTAGTCTTGAGTCTACCTAATAATTTTTCTAGTTTAGGGGAGAACGGGGTAATGCCGGTCAGTGGCTAATTCCGGTCACCCTTATTTTCAATAATCTAAACATTTTTAGGTAATAATTCGAATAGTATATTAAACGCAAAATAGAATGCAATTAATCTAATGTCCAAACAAGCTTCTATTCAGTTTTATTAAGGAATTATACACAATCAAAGCGTAGGCCTACATTTCATATAAGAAATCTGGTCTATAAAATAAGCTTTTATGCACATTATTTGTTGCTTTATGCAGTTATTTTTTGCAACTTTATTAATTTGAACAATCTAAGATTATGAAGTAGTAAAGAAAAAAGAGTATAAACCTATTACTTTTTGTCAGTTCAATTTAAATTACGAAGCAGAGTGGGGGTAATCGCGGTCATAATGTTATTTATATGACGCTCCCGAAAGTGAGGCTAAGAAATCGTTTCGCTGCGCTCTCAGGTAGGGTAACTTTGCTTAAGTATTTGTGATTGAACAGTGGTTATGTTATTATATGTTTCACTATGTAAGTGCGAATAATAATGCTATGGATTATATAAAAGTTCATATGATTGATTTAAAGAAATTTTTCACCTATAAAAGTAACTTTCTAATAGTGATCGGAATTATACCAAGGCTGACCGGTATTACTCTTTGATGTGGAGTAAATTCGGTAAAAATGCTTTTTTTTATTTCAATTTATAGCTTTGATATCTTACATTTTTATATTAAACCAATAAGAAATATTTATAGTCAATGGTTTGAACTAACATAATAATTATTTAAAGTTAAAAGAAATAATTTGAAAGTGGAAATAACAAGCACGTTTGCTTAGGTGACCGGCAATGCCCCATCCTCCCCTATTAGCATGGTCGGCTAGCGACCTAGTATAGATGACAATGTCGTCCATGTAAACGAAAAGTTCTATATTTTGAAGACTGAGAAAAGAAGGTCCATGGTACGTTGGAAAGTAGAGGGGGAATTACGAAGACCAAAAGGCATGCGCACAAACTCAAAGTGTCCATTTTGTGTAGAATAGGCAATTTTAGCACCATCTTGAGGATCCATCGGTATTTGATGAAACCTGAAAGCTAAATCGAAGGTGAAAGAATATTTAGCACTGCCTAACTGGTCTAAAATATCGGTAATATTTGGCAAGGGGTAACTATCAGCTACTGTAATATTATTAAGTTCACAAAAATCGATAACTAACCTCTATCTCTTATTTCCTTGATCGTTGGGCTGTTTCTGAACTACCCAGATGGACGATTTTTAAGGAGACGAAGTTGGTTTGATAACATATTAATCTAACATGTCTTTATTATCCTACATATCTCGATACTTTTACTTTTCTTTGACTTTATTCCGTCACAAATTGAAGGTTGTCTATATTGTTTAACATTAATCGGTATCTCGCTCGTAACTTTTATTTTATGACTCGCAACATTAGTATGGCCTAATTTGTCTTTAGCTAAGTGAAATTGCATTGGATAGCTACAAATATGATGAACTATTTTTTTTCTTTTTTCATTATTTAAATCATTTAATTTTAATTGTTCTTTAAGAATATCAATTCTTTCTTTATATTCATCTGCTTGAAGATTATTTCGTTTCAGGAAACGAACTTTATTTATTTTAAGACTTTCAAATTCTTCTAGTTCTAAAAAGCGTAGCCTAATTTCAATGTCTCTAGAATAGTATTAATAGCAAAAAGATTAACCTTATCGTTGTCTATTTTAACAAAATTTTCATCGATAAAAATACTAAGTCCGGTCGAGATTCTACGAACGTATCCCTCGTTTATTTCCAGATTTTTAACGGAAAGTTTTAGTAATATACGTGTTTTAGCTGGCATTTTAATAATCAGATATCTCGGAGTCGTAAAATCTAATGATAGGCTTTGCGGAAAAGTGATTTTATTATAGAAGAATTCCATTCCCAGAGTACTATCTTGGGATATGGGGAAGTAGTCCGGGACTATATGCATTTTACATGGAGAACCCTCTATATTTATAGTTATTTCCCCAATCGGCCTGACCCGTCCGGCTTCTATTCCCGTTAGCCCACAAGTTTTCGAAGCATCTATATTATTCTCATTAAATAATTTTTTAAATTGAATAATATTGATTTTTGACCCAGTATCTATCGAAAGGACTCGTAGTTTCACACATTTTGTTTCTAGTAACGCTTTTTCCTTATTATGTTCAGTATCGCGTCTTTTTATTGAGCGTGTCTCGAGTTTAAATGTTTGTTACTAAATTGAGACCATATTCATGAATTTGTGTTAGACCTAGTTAGGTTATTTTTCCTGGCCTTATAGTTACCGAAGGTATGACCATGATTTTTACAATTGTTACGAAAATTGTTAAATCGATCTTGTGAACAATATTTAGCAATGCGACCCAGCTCTCTGCTCGGGAAGCAGTAACGAATTATTTGATCCGGTTTGGAGAATTCTCTGCTTGCTTCTATGGCTCGAACTCTATAATCTCTATCGCGGTTGGAAGGTGGAATTATACTACTTTGTCTTTGTGATTTACCAAGAACTTTATCTATGTGTAATAAATTAATTTCGCAAACTTTAGCTATTGACATAACTTCTTCTAAAGTTTTTTGTTCTGTCTGACTCATACTAGTAGTAATTATTTCGTTTAATTCAATAGTAAAACTTTTAATAACGTTATCTATCATTCCTTGCGCGATTCCTTTAATTACTTCGTTTGCGTGATTTTCATTTACAAGCTCTGAAATTTTACGTAAAATTTGTGATACTCTTAGACCATATTCAGAAATATTTTCATTGAGTTTTTGTGAGATGATAAAAAGTTCAGTTTGAAGTTGTGTTAAAGGTATTGCCAGGGAATAAGTAGATTTTAGTTATTTAAATAATTGTTCTAAATTCTCAAATTGTTTATATTCGAGATACTGACTAGCCTGTTCCCTACTCGAGATTTTACTAATCTTATGTAGACAAATTTTTCAACATGGTCAATCAGTTTCTCGATATCTCGGTACTTACGAATAGATTTAGTTACTGTAATATTTTTATCATCAAATTCTGGTATTAATTTCAGTAATTTTTATAAATCTAGTTTTTTCAATGCTTTTTACAGAATTTATTTCGACGTATGTTATGTAAAAGATGTACCACTCTATTGCAAAATCTCACGTGAGATCTCACGTGAGATCTCATGCTAAAATCTCATGTGACTAAGTGCGCAAATTTACTAAGTCCCGCGGACGTAAAAATTCTAAGTTTTGTAAAAAATAAACTGTTTTTGGGGCCATGTTTTTTGCGCGTTTTAAATGATTCTGAGTTTTTCTACATAGTCACAAAAAGTATGTTTCTGTAAATTTTTTTTTAATATTTAGGCGAAATGGGTAAATCCCAAGTTTGTGAAAATTTTAAGTTACAACTAAAAAAATCCCTTTAAAGGCCGTTTTTTTGGACGTTTTGAACGATTCTGAGTCGTTCTAGAAGGTCGCCAAATGTACCTTTGTAAAATTTTTCCTTTGAAAATTTCTGCGCGAAATGGCTAAGTCCCAAGGTCGTGAAAATTCTAAGTATCGGCAAAATAATTAGTTGTTGGGGTAGGGTTTTTTTACACTCTTTGAACGATTTTGAATCGTTCTAGATGGTCGCAAAAAGTATGTTTCTGTAATTTTTTTTTAATATTTACGTAAAATGACTAAGTCCTGCAGCCGTAAAAATTCTAAGTATCGGCAAAAATAATTTGTTTTTGGGGCCATATTTTTTACATGTTTCGAACGATTTTGAGTCGTTGTAGATGATTATAAAATGTATTTCCGTAACAAAAATGAATAGTGATAATATTTTTTACTTACTAAAATCAGTGTCTTGTTGCATTTAATATTTGTGACAATAAATGGCGATGATTCACGATATCTACTTCAAACAAATATCGGATGGTGCCTCATATAATAGTATTTCCGAAGTACGAAAGTATTGGTTCAAGAACGATTTTGAGGTTTATGAGCGCAGAATCATATTTCGCACATGTTTCGAACGATATTTTTTGATACAGAGGGCGTAAAAGTGATTTTAAAAATTTGCAGAATGCGTAAAATCATACTGTTTCAGAATAATATAATAAATAATTTGAAATTTTAAAGTTATAGTTGGATTATTTAATTAAATAATTTTTCTTTTATAAAAATATATATGGTATAAAAAATATTTACAATATCACAAATTTATTCAGTAATGTAATAAATTAGGCAGGGGGCATATGTACATCTTATCTACATTTATAAATACACAGATTTTTTCCATGCTGCCTGTCGGTTCAGTTACAGTTTCCTTGTGAATTATTTCTACTACTTGACATACTTTGTAATACGTTGTGAAACAGTTTTTAGTTTATTCATAATTGCAAACTGTCATTTCGATACCTTCATCGATAACTGTTAGAAAGGCAATATGCGTATGAATTTTCCATCTTTTAGTAAAGCAAATAGTTTGTTCGAACGAGTTTTCGATATCTGTATGATTCATACAGACAATGATTCTTTACCATTTTATAGTAGAATACCGTTGAGTCTGCTGATAATTGTAATGAATTCAATATGTCGGTATCAACTTCAGATCGATTGAAATATAATATTTTACTATTAGATTAATGAACACTTTGGACTTGTCTTACAAGAATATTATTACAATATCGCACAACGTCATCAGCTCAATGAATTACTTCTGCTTCTAGTACTGAGCAACTGAGGGAGATGTTTATGAACCTTATAACTTTTTTTGTCACACCTTTGGCACATTTGATAGCTTTTAAGAGATGATAATTAGCCGATTCAAAACTAAATGTGGAATTCGTCCATAAAGGTCCCCAATTCAAAACACTTATATGTAATAAAAGATGACAATTATACATCATGGCTTTCACATTATATATTTCTTCGACTTCTGCTACAAATTGATGTAACATTTTTTTCGCTTCATTTAATTCATCAATGTGAATATTGTCTTTTAACAATACATATAAAACTTCAACAAACAATAACCAATGTTGCATAGATTTTTTGCTCAAGACTGATGGAAAAATGACAATACTGTAATACAAGACGAGATTTTCCCATTCTCGTGCCTTCTAATCTTTTCGACAACTTAAATTTCTACAATAACAAGCAGCTTGCTGTGAAACGGTTATTATATCCATTTTTGTATCAAGTGTCTTAATAACATCATCCTTTAAAACATCAACATGGTAAGAAATAAATTGTTTTGCAACACCTTCTAATGCCATATGAATGTAATCAGGCGTAAAACCTTCAATGATGTCAAATTTCGGTAAATTAATAAGAGGGGACGGGTATTTGATTCCAAAAAGAGGATTGTCCGGATCTGCTTTTAACATTAGCGCAACTGTATCATTGTGATCTGAAAGTTCTATTACCACATTCGTTAATGGATATTTAATAATTCCATGGTATTCTTCGGGATGCAAACACCAATTACATCCACATTTACCATTATACGGGGTTAATTCTTGAGCGAGCGCTCGGGCTACGGTATCAATACAACATGTCAATACCTAAAGCTTAAGATGTCGCTGTTCATTTTTAATTTTAACGGGAACTCGGGTTTTGTAAACAAGATCTACAAATTTATCCAAAAATACTGGTATGTTTGGTTTCCTTTTGTAAACATTAATCCACGTACTACTAGTTTACTTGTTCTAATTTCTTTTGGCAATTCATTGATCATTAAACACAGTGGCCAAATGGAATATTGAGAGCATTTAAATTTTGGGCCCCCGTCTGTATTAAATACTGCAGTAACATAATTAGATTTCTCTTCATTTGGTAACGAGTTAACAAATTCAGTGTATTTTTTTCCATCATAGACATCACTAATATACCCTCGCCTATGTTCTCTTTCATTCGTCGCATAATGAAAATCATTCTCATAATTACTTAAAAGATCAGCAATTTGTTCTGACGGATCTGTTAACGTAAAAAAGGTTGAATCGCTACAATTATTTACATTTATTTGCACATTGCATAAATTACAAATACTACTGGATAGTATTTCTCCAAATTTTCCTAAATATACCGAACAATTCTGACAAGCAGCATGGTATTCTACACTTTCTTTTCGATTAAGAAGTTTATCAATAATATGACGTGAATCTGGCAAAATTGGGGTCTTAAATATACTATTTATGAGCTTAAATAAATTAGCTAAGCCAGTGAAAGATAATTCATTCGTAATACTAAATTTTAAAATCATCAAAAACATTTCTCCTCTATTGTTGTCCATTGGTGTTGTAATTTTTTCAAAAAAAATTTTATTTGCAATAAATTCCTTTAAATTCTTTGTGTGGCTATATATGTTATTTAGGTCATCGTTAAGCATTATTTTAGACAGTTCGCTTATCCAATTCAATTCAGTTGGGGTGTACGTTTCATCTTCTACATCATAATTAACATCCTAAACAAAATTATTTATTAATATTTTAGTATTTAAGTAAGCATATAGCAAACTGCATTTTAAGAACTTTAGCTGCTTTAATTTTATACAAATTAAGATCTTTTTAATGATAGTTCTATGTTTTACAAATTTACTCAGACAAATTAAAAATTTTAAAAAATACTGACAAAATTAAAATCAATCTTATATATTTTTAATTTTGTAATTAAGACTGTATAACATAGTAATCTTAGTAGACCGACACTAACATTTCCGACAAATTTTTAGAATTTCAAATGCAATTATACATAAAGTTATTAAAAGAATTTTGATGGGCAACGACCTATTCGGCGCAATTTTGAAAACGTTCCTTATCTCCGATATTAACGAAGAAGGTCATGTTGACTATTTTATATTGCACAACAATACCCCGTTGTAAACAATTATTTACCTCTTCAGACGTAACGCTAAAAGTCAATTACTTAAAAAACGAATTGTTAACAGACTAGTCTCTATTTTGAGGGATAAAAACACTAAAAAGCTCATGTGTTGAAATAGTATATTGTGTACCAAGGGCGTAAGGTGGGCTTTTTTAGGCCTAGTGTGGAACCGAGACGAGTACTGCAACCACACGAGGTCCAAAAGCCCACCAGCCCTGGGAGAAAACCATATTTTTTGTAAAAATGTACTGATTTTCGCGATTTATGCCATAAAGAAGCGAGATAAAAGTCTACTTTTTGGCCCGCTAAAATTTTCTTGCCCTATTAATAGGACAAAAAAGTTTTTTTGCCCGCTAACAAATTCTTTTAGTCCGCCGGTCAAAAACAGTCATTTTATTCCCTCTTAATAGGTACAAAAAACGCGAAAATCGTGCGTGTGCGATAAAATATTATATTTTCAAGGGGCCACTTCCTACACTGAGAGAAGAAAGACAAATATGCAGGATGTATTCAAATCAAATACCTTGATTACTTTCTGAGAAACACATATTTCTTAATAGTTAATGCATATCAACTAAAAACATAAATATAACGCCAAGTAACCTAACCCCTCCCGAAGCGTTTCATTTCATTTTCAGACCTTGAGACCCAATATATTTATATATAGTAATTAAGTAATTATTCATTAACTATTAAGTCATATGTATTTAATCGTATTCAAAGCCTCACGAGTTAATAGTTAATACGACGACTTTGAGACAAATACTTTCTTCTCTCAGTGTAATAATAGTACAAATTTTATAAATCCTTCTATTAAGAAAGTGATGGCCGCATGTTACCGTGCCGGACAAAACGCAATTTTACTGGTTATGGCTACACATCCGGTTGAATAGCGCCAAAATTTAAAACGTTTTAATATAGTTTAAAGTTTAATATCTTAATATTAATCTATCATAGGAGATTTAAAGATGATGATTATTCTTTCGACTATGATTAATAAAATTATTTTTCGGTTTATAATTATTTAGCTTTTGCACCAATATTATTATTTTCCAACCTCAAAAACTAGAATGCTTTGTAATCTGCGCTTTTTAAAAATAATACTACTTATCTTTTTGAGAAAGAATAACAATGAAATAAAGATTTATACATGAATTGTAATATATTTGTTAAAGTTTTAAATACTTCTTAGGCATTCATTAACAGATCGCGAGGAATAAAAAAACTGAGCGCAAAGCGCGCTGGATTTTGCTAGTATACTAAATATTGTATTTTTTTCAAAATTAAGATTTAAGCTTGTAATTTTATACTAATTTTGATTGTTTATAAAACTAGAAATGAAATCTAAATGATACAGCTGCCAAAATTAGATTTCACCAGCTCATTTCAGGGAATACCTGATTTTCAGTCAAAATTTTATTGAATCTGGGCTTTAAATGTATATTTTAACTGAAGAAATAAAAATTAGAATTAATAAAATTGAGGAGGGAGTAAAAATTTTGAAATATAAAAATTGGAAAGGGTAAAACTACGAAAGTTAAAATTTTGAAAATTTAGATTAGGAAGTAAAATAATTCCTATAGTGAAAATTTGGAATTTAAGATTTAATGAAAGGGAAAAACGTAGAAAAAATGTAAATATGAAAGTGCTTTATATTGAAAAAAAAATTATTTGAAAGAAGAGAATTTTGAAATATAAAAATCGAATTTTTCAGAAATATAAAATAAAATTTTTTAAAAATCAAATTTAAGAAAATGACAACTTAAGAAATTTAAAAAATACAAAAAAATTATTTGGAATTTGAAAATGAGTAATAACAGAAAAGAAAATTACTTGGAAAATTAAAATTTTGAAAAATAAAATAACAGAACAATGTCTACTTTACAGTAGAATGTTAATTTTATTGTTAATGTCCGTGGCAAAAATTTTTTCATTAAAAATGATCTGGAAGCCAGTTAAGGTGGTTCAAACGTCAATATATACCTGCAAGAAACATTATGTAATAATCTGTTCTTATGTCACAATATGAGAAACGATATAATATAAAAAAGGGACACTTCAAGACAACAAAAAACTTTTTTTTCATACATGAACGATTTTCACCTGATAACACGTGTATAAAAAATACCATTTTTGACTGCTATAAAATATAGCGAAATAGTATATTACGCATCTGGGGATATAAAGAATTGACGAGTTCATAGCACGTGTAAATTGGCAAAGGCATGCTATGGAGGCTATGGAGTCGCCGTTTTACCTCCGCATACCTGCCTGAACAACAGCTCTGCAAAACTTCTTTCTGTGTAGAGAGGAGTTCTGATCCCCATACTTTTATTTTATAAATTCCAAAATTAAACTTTCAAAATTTTATTTTTTTAGAAACATTTTTTAACCTTTCAAAATATTTCAAATTCAAAATATTTATTTTCTGATTTATAATTTTCAGTATAATAAACTTTCAATAAATTCTTAACGCTTTATTTTTATTCTTCAAAATTAATTATTTCAAAATTTGTATTTTCCAAATTATATTACTTCTAAAATTATTTTTTATTAATATTTTACTTTAGTATATTAAAAATTCCAAATTTTATTTTTCTTATATGATAACTTTTCAATAATATTCATTTCGTAAATTTACGTTTCCACATATTTTAATTTAAAATTTTTCTCATTCAAAATAATGTTTTTCAAATTTTTTAACCCCCCCCTCCCTCATTAAAATTAAAAATGTTTCGTTAAATTATTTTTCTTTTATTTTTCTTCATTTTTACAATATTTTTAATAAAAATTCAGGACAACTAATAATATAACTTAATCTTTTTAATTTAATTAATTCGAAGTTTTGTTTTTTCACTTAGCAAAATTTTTAAACTGATTTTAAATAAATAATTATAATTTAGCTATACCTAAGAAATAGTTTAAAGTATAAATAAACATTTACACTGAAGAACAGGTAACTAATAGAACTAGTCATAGAAAAGTGATTTTTGAAGTTTTATTATTTAGTATATGGAACATTCCAAGTCAACTCGAGGACAAAAAGATTTTTTCTGCTGAAACTTATTATATGGGTTAAGTATTGTCAGAAAAGTATACATATACGAGGTCTGTCCCAAAAGTATCCGACCTACCTCGATTTCTCGGCGCTTGATTTATTCTTCGTCATCCGGGGAATGGCATCCTTCAAAGTAGTCCCCATTTGATTGAACAAGACGCTCATATCGATGTTTCCACTTATTAAAGCACTCTTGAAAGTCAGACTTCGGAATCGCCTTTAGTGCATTCATCGCATTAGTTTCAACAGTCTGTTTATTGTCGAATCGATGTCCTTTAAGCAGCATTTTAAATCGAGGAAACAGCCAAAAGTCGCAGGGAGCTATATCAGGACTGTATGGAGGCTGGCGGAGCTGCGCAACACTGTGTTTCAATAAATACTGCTGCACAAGGTTTGATGCGTGCGCTGGAGCATTGTCGTAATGAAGAAGCCAGTCACCGGTTTCCCAAAGTGGCGTTCAACGTAGTACTCTTTATTGATTGTCTGGCCTATAGGGGCATATTCGTGGTGCACAACGCCCTCGTAATCGAAAAAAACAATCAACATTGACTTGATGTTGCTTCGACTTTGACGAGCTTTTTTCGGCCGAGGCTCAGATGGAAGCTTCCACTTCGAAGATTGTTGTTTTGTTTCAGGATCATGACCATAAACCCATGACTCATCACCAGTAATAACCTTTTTAAGAAAGTTTTCATCACTATTAATCATTTCCAAATTGTCCTGAGCGATTTCTAATCGAAGGTTTTTTTGCTGGTCTGAGAGCAGTTTCGGGATGAATTTTGCACACACACGAGTCATTCCCAAATTCTCGGTTAAAATTCGCCAAATAGTACTTTTTGGTATTCCAAGTTCATCTTCCAGTTCTCTCACAGTCAAACGACGATCTTGTTCAACTGCGACACGCACACGCTCGACATTATACGACGATGTTCCCGTCGAAGGTCGACCAGAACGAGGATCACTGTCAACAGATGTGCGGCCACTTTTGAACCGCCTATACCACTCTTTTATTTGTGTTTTGCCCATACACTCATTTTTAAAGGCCTTTTGCAACATTTCAATAGTTTCCGCACAACTTTTACCGAGATTAAAGCAAAATTTTATGTAAATTCGCTGTTTGGTTCGTTCTGCCATTTTTAACAATAAGCAAATTGCGACGAACGCAAAAAAGTCGTTGTAAACAAATACACGCTGCACGGGAAGTAAGGCGTTTCATCGGTATCTCAGGCTACTGACGAGAAGGTTAGGAGTTGCTGGTGACGTTCGTATCCTCCAGAGGTCGCCTGAGTCTCTCCGCGCGAAGATATGAACGTAGGTCGGATACTTTTGGGACAGACCTCGTACATTTTCAGACCCTGAGACCCAATATATTTATATATAGTTATGGGCATATTAAAAATCAGCTGTTTATTATTTTTTACAAAAAATCAAATCTTTAATGATTTTTAACGCAGATGGAGGAATTTCACATTTTAAAATTAAAATTACAATTTTTATTTAACTCCAACTTGGTGACGAAGCAAAAGGGCAAGAAGTGCATATTTTAGTTCACATTGTCCATGAAATTTATTAATATTTTTTTATACGAATTGTTCCTGTTTTTATAAGACTTCAAAAATTAAAAGTAATCTTTCAGGGAGGTTATACTATATTTACACTGAGTACACACGAGACTTTTTAAGTATACGTAAAAAGTTGTGATTTGTAATGACTCGCATAACAATTCTATGACAATATAATGAGATAAATAGGCTGTTGTACCTTTGGGGATCATAGGATTTATAATGTTCGTCCTCTCACAGCAGGATTCAGACACGCCAGAGCATCGGATTAAGACCCAACAATTCTTATTTTAGTTTAAGTGAGTGTAGTTATAAATTTATAAATATAAATATAGTTGAAAATTACGAAAAAACAGTAAAAATATTTTTTTGGTTTTTGGTTAATATTTTAGCAACTAAATTTTTTTTGCAAAAATGCTTTAGGAATCATAATTTGTGGAAAATTTCTGGTGAAAAAAGCAGATAAAAATGAATAGTTTTTTTACCAATAATCGGTATAGAAATCCACCTTAATGGTTTTTATACTACTCTAACCTCAAAATCATAACATTGATATGATTATTCGGCTCTCCTAATTAATTGTACATTAATAAAATAATCACATATCATAGCACGTAATTATTTATTGTGTGTAAAATAAATTAGTTTGCATAATAGTATATTAGCGTGCGTATAATAAACTTAGAGTGCGTAAAGTAAAATAAGCCAGCGTAAAACAAATCAATGGGGCATAGGCCTGGGTTAAACGCTAAAAGAAAAAGTTTTCTTTATAAATTTGTAGAAATTTTTCTATTAAGGCAATTATTATGACCTGAGTAAAAATGAGTTATATATAATTATATATAATTATATATCTATATATAATTATATATAATTATATATAATTATATATAATTATATATCTATATATAATTATATATAATTATATATAATTATATATAATTATATATCTATATATAATTATATATAATTATATATAGCTATATATAAACGTCTATATATGGTTATATATAATGATATATAACTACATATAGTTATTTATAATATGTATTTTACGTTTTGTTGAAAAATTTTCTCAGTCCATTTATATATAATTATATATAAATTTACTATACTGCTGCACCTTACGATGTATTTTAGATACTACTTTTACAACAACACTGATGGGTCAGTGGTTAAGATAATGGCTTCATAACTCAAAGGTCTTCGGTTCAAGTTCCAATTAGGGTAACTTTTTCTTCTTTCTTTTATTAATAATTTCGTGTACTGCGATGTATAAAGAACAATAATTTTTATAAAAACAATTATTTATTATGTTAGTTTTTCATTATAATTTATTATTCCAGTAAGTAAACGACTTATATATAATTAAATATGTGTCATTTTTACTTGGATATCCGTATATAATTATTATTATATATAGAATTATGTATAATTGTATATAGTTACATATAGTTATAAATAAGTATATATGGTATATATGGTTATGTAGAGACAACATCTGTATATACATATATATATTTGTATATAACTATATATAAATCATTCTTATTTTTTATACAACTTGCGACTTTGTAAAATGATAGATAATTACGCAACGGTGGATTACTATGTCTTTGTTTTTTGTAGTTTTGCTTATACGATTTACAATAAGCAAATTAGTTGCTTTTTGTCTGCTATATTATGGTGCGAAATATGAATCCCGATCACGATACTGCTCACAATCCATATCCCGATCTCGATCACGATCACTATCCCGATCCCGATCTCGATCACGATCACGATCCCGATCACGATCTCGATCACGATCACGATCACCATCAGGATCACGATCCCGATCACAATCCCGATCACAATCCCTATCACGATCCTGATCCCGATCACGATCACAATCACCTCACCTTACACGTTAACAGCTTCCTATTTAAGATCTTCAAAATTCCATTGGAAAATATTACGGTAGGCTCAGAAATTGATAACGACGAAAGAGATGCACACTTTAATATGTTGCGGAGATATAAGTTGAGATTGTATAAATAATAAAGAAAACTTAATCTTCTCGCACCTCCACGTAAATATTTGTTATATTCTTCGTAATAAAAGTATAGTTTTAAAACGATACCCACTATACTACGAGGGTAGTTCAATAAGTCTTTAGAATAAAGTATAAAAACAATTTTTTTTGGGTAAATTTTTTTTTATTTTTCAACATAATCTCCTTGGAGCTCTATACACTTGGTCAATCGCTTTTTAAGTTTTTTTAATCCTTCACAAAAGTGCGTTTTCGGAAGTTCCTCAAAATAAGCACTTACAGAGGCAATGACGTCTTCGTTGTCCGTAAATCTCTGTGCACCGAGCCATTTTTTCAAGTTTGGAAATAAGAAAAAGTCACTGGGGGCTAAATCTGGTGAATACGGTGGGTGTTCGACCAATTCGAATTTTAGTTCTTCAATTTTAGTCATTGAAACGAAGCATGTGTGAACTCGGGCGTTGTCGTGATGAAAGAGAATTTTTTTTCTCGCCAAATGGTCGTTTTTTTTAAATTTATTCTTTCAGCTGCTCTAATAATGATGCATAATACTCACCAGTAATTGTTTTACCCTTTTCCAAGTAGTCAATAAGTATAATTCCACGTGCATCCCAAAAAACTGTAGCCATAACCTTACCAGCTGACTTTACGGTCTTTGCCTTCTTTGGAGCTCGTTCGCCTGTGGAAATCCACTGTTTGGATTGTTCCTTTGTCTCAGGAGTGTAGTGGTGTATCCATGTTTCATCCACAGTCACAAATCGACGAAAAAATTCCTCAGGATTCCGACTTATGCGCGCCAAAGAGCCTCAGAGGCGACCACTCTATTGCGTTTATTCTCAGCTGAGAGCAAACGCGGCACCCATCTTGCCGATAGCTTTTTCATGCCTAATTTTTCATGTAGAATTGAAACAACTGCACCTATAGATATCCTTGTGGCCTCAGCTAACTCACGCACTTTTAATCTTCTATCCTTCAACACCATATCGTGGATTTTATTGATGATTTCGGGAGTAGTTGCTTCTACGGGCCTTCCTGAACGTGGTTCGTCACTTATTGATGTACGACCACGCTTAAATTCATTTACCCAGTTATAAACCGTTGCTAAGGCAGGGGCAGATGTGCCATGAACTGAGTCCAATTCATTTTTTATCTCATATGGAGTTAAACCCTTTAAATGAAAATGTTTAATTACCGCTCTGAACTCGTTTTTTTCCATTTTTCTTAACAAGCAATTTTTTTTTTTCAATTGGTTATAAAAACACGTAAACTCAGAAGATGTGGACTGTGACTGCACCATATATCTAGTCGGGAGTGGTGCTGACTGAAAACAGATGATTTGGAGCGATTCGCGCGCCATCTGTTGGTCATTCTAAAGACTTATTGAACTACCCTCGTATTATTAATATATACAATTTACGTTTCGGTGGTTCCTGAATGACACAATCGTTATGACGTTGTCGTAAGTAAGGTATTTATTCATGCATACAGAAAGTTTAAATTTTATTTAAAGCAGTTTTTTAAATAACTTTATTTTTAGATATATTTAGGATTAGGAAGCAAAGTTGGCCAACGAAGTTGACAATTAATAATAAAGAAGGGTATCTCAAAGTTTTGTAGGGAGATGACCACGGTATTGTGGAAAAAAAATGTAATACCTGTTTAGAGTATAACAAAGTTAAAAACAGTATCCCAAACAGGAGCCCCGTAAAACTGATCAACCCAAGAAGATTAGAATTATATTTAAGTAAGCTATAATTTCGTTTTTTTTATATATAAGGTGAACCTATAGCAAAATTTAATGAAAATCCGAATCTTTTGTTATTCTGTATGCTAAATCAAATAAAGTGAAGTAAACAAATTTATACATTTTCTATAGCTCCAACTTTAGAAATAAAATCCTTTAAGCCTTATTCCTCAAAAATAGTTTTAACAGTTTGTATTTTGTTACAGGTTTGACAAGTGATTACCTCAATGAGGATAACAGATATCAATATCTGGATATCGAAAATAAAACGTATATGATAAAGAACAGTATTCGATGCTTAACCGTAAAAATCAGAGATACGAGGAGAATAGCTAGAAAGAAAAAAGAATTTTTTTTTTTAAGTGGCATTTCGAACTCGAAAGTTCATCGCCTCATCTACGCAAGCCTTCCACGTTTCCCTATTTTGTGCCAACCCCATCCATTTCGCGCCTTCCCGCCCAATGTCAGTTACGTCTGATTTTACGTTATCCTCCCATCTGCGTCTAGGTCTACCAAGAGGTCGCGTTGCTTTCGGTTTTCCTTTCATTATGCGCACTGCTGTACGATCATCGCCCATTCTTGCCACGTGCCCTGCCCATCTTAGTCTCCGTGATTTTATTATTCTGTTAATATTTGGTGACGCGTACAAATTATGTAGCTCGTCATAGTGCAGTTTCCTCCACTCCCCAGTTTCCTCATCTTTCTTTGGCCCGTATATTTTCCGCAGAACCTTATTTTCAAATACCCTAAAACGATTTTCCTCCACTTTAGTGAGCGCCCAGGTTTCGCACCCATACAAGATTACCGGCATTATTATAGTCCTATATATCCTTATTTTGACATTTTTCGACAGTAGCTTTGACTTAAGTAATCTGTTCACAGCGTAGAAGCAGGCATTACCCGAATGAAGTCTCTTATTAATCTCGGCTGTAATTTCGTTTCGATCATTTATAGTTGTACCTAAATATCTGAATTCGCTAACCTTTTCAAAAGTAAAATTTCCGACTCTGAGATCCCCCTCTGCTTCGCGAATGCCCAGTTTCTTCATGATCATATATTTCGTTTTCGATTCGCTCACTTCTAACCCCGTGTCTTTAGCCGCGTTTATAAGGATTTTCGCATTTCTCGCCACCGTTTCACCGTTATCTCCCACTATATCCAAGTCATCCGCATAGCCTAAAATCTGCGTTGTTCCGTTGAGTGTTGCGCCTAGCTCGCTAGCCTGCATTTTTCTAACAACATGCTCTAGCGTCAAGTTAAAGAGTACCGTTGAAAGCCCGTCACCTTGCTTGTGAGTCTGGCCTGTATTACGTTTGACAGAACTTTGTAGCAGGTAGCTAAAAGTGAGATTCCCCGGTAGTTATTGCAGTCTGTTTTATCTCCTGTTTTAAAGATTGGTATGATGATGGATTCTTTCCAATTTTCTGGTATTGTTTAATTTCTCCAAATAGCACATACTAGATAAAAAATTTTAGATGTAAGCGCGGTGCCTCCATATTTAAGTAGTTCAGCTGGTATAGAATCGTTTCCTGCGGCCTTATTGTTCTTTAGCTTTTTGATCGCGGCCTCTACTTCTTTGTAGGTCGTTTCGTCCATATGGAGTTCAGCAGTGTGGATTTCGTCTCCCATTTCCTCGGAGTTTTCATGCACGTTTAATAACTTATCGAAATAATCTTTCCATAATTTGAATAGTTCATTTTCGCTTGTCACGAGGTTCCCGTCCTTATCTTTCATTAACTGCGATCTACTCTGAAAACCCTTCCTAATAGCGTTTATTCCTTTGTACGTCTCGCGCGGGTTATTTTCCCTACTATTAGTTTCTATTTTTCTAAAGAAAGAAAAAAGAATAGCTAGAAAAATATAACGTGTTTAAAAAAAATTAATAATATTATTTATTATTTATTCAAAATTATTTTTATGCTCAAAAACTTACCTGATTCTAAAGTTTCAACTTTATACATGTCCTTTTAATCCAGTTATTGTGTCCCACAATAGACCTCTTTTTTAGTATTTAAATTCTTTCTCATAATGTAATGCATGAAACGACTTACATTTGTATAGTAGATAGTTCTTATTACTGCTTACAAACACTATCTCGTAAGGTTAGTAAGATTCGTTGACGAGTTATAATTTTTTTAATGAAATACAATTGTACGTAAATAAAATAACGGCGAATGCAATTCTAAATTATCACCTACAAAAGGTAGGTATTTCGTTTCTTTTTCGGTGCGATTTCACTACATTAATTTTATAAAATCTATCTTTTACAATCCGCAAAAAAATTATTATTCAAAATCGAAAACCTAAGACAAAAAAACAACGAAAAATAAAAAGAATTCCCACTCTACATCCGACAAAACCTAAAAAATGAGACGTGGTAGGTTAAAACACTCAGTAAAGGATGAGATTTTCGAGCACGCACCCACACACACACGCGTACGCACGCACACGCATCCACACAGTCACACACACACGCACAAACACAAACACACGACTGCGAGACTTAGCAATTACTTGTAAGTATTGTACAAGAAAATAACAAAAACAAACTTTTTGCATCAAAAAGCAACAATACTTACCGCAACTTAAAACTCAAAACCGTATAAAATGCGTAAAAAGTACGGTCCTAAAAACGATTTATTTTTTATGGAATTTTGAATTTTTACAGCTGCGGGAGCTAGACTTATGTAAACATTTTTGAAAAAAAAATTTCGGAACGTAAATTTGTCGATCATCTAGAACGTCTCAAAATCGTTTGAAATGCTAAAAGACATGGCCCTACAAACAATTTACTTTTGATGGAACTTTGAATTTTTGCGGCTGCGGGACTTATTTAATTTGCGCACTTGGTCAGATGAGATTTTGGCATGAGATCTCACGTGAGATTTTGTAATAGGGCACTATAAGTATCAGGGAGAGAACCAGAAGAAACTGGATTACTTTGAGTCGGAAACATAGAATATTTGTGTAATGGATTTAGAGCTACTACGTCATTGTTAACAGGTTGATATGTACGTAGTTGATCACCAGAATTAGGTAGGATTTGAACTAAGTTTTTCTGATTTTGCGATAATTGATATTGATGCATAGGGGTCGCGTAGACTATTCCGTTTATAACTTAATAATACCCGTCAACTAAGGGTTCTAGTTTTTCTACCGTGCGACTTCCGAGATTAGCGAGGTTTTGTTGTTGGTCGTCATTTTCAGAAAAAGATTTTTCCGGAGTTTAATTTTCAGAACGGTTAGTTATGACTAAGTTAACATCCTCTGGATTAGACATTTATAAACGATATTTTAAAAATCGAGCCATCGAGATAAAATATTAAAAATAAAAGCTTCTCTGAAGTAGCGACAAATTTTCTCCAATTTTCTGCGCCACGCCGATGTCGAAGTCCTCGATGTTGACATTGCCGTCTCGTTGATGATTTTCTCATCTACTTATTTTTCACTATTCGACTTCTGGATGGTAATGATAATTTTCCGCCTTTTAGAGTAAACGACCTGCGATTGTATGGGGTTGAAAATTGCGGCCGTGGACCCAGAGTCAACCACAATGACCCAGAATTCACTCAGATCCTCGAGAAAAACCACGTCAACAAAAACCTCGAGAACACCAGCCTTCTTCTTTTCATTTTCAGATGATTTTCCTCTGGTTTCGATCACTAGTCCGAACGTAGAATTTTTATCCGAGATTTTCAATATTAATTTTGAAAAATTCTCTCGATGCAGATCAACTTGAACTTAAGTTTGATAAACCTCACTGAAGTTGAATAATTCCACTAAAGTTGGACAGAATCTAAGCTACTGTAACCAATTGTGATATCCAACCTAATTCTTCGATTCAATATTAATCGAATATGTTTGAGCTAGTTCGATTTGTCAAGGTTTTAATTTAATAAAAACTTGGATGATTTCTGTTTGACAATTAATTAATGACTTATAAAAAATTAGAGAATAAACTGTCGTGAAGTTAACGGGCAGAAATCCGGGGTTGGACTGAGCTCCAACCCGTTGGTGGCCCTCGTTGTATGAACCGAATCTGAGAGGCGTCGTCCCTTGCAGTCAGTTTCCAGGAATTTGATCTTCGGGGAATTATCCGTTTGTTATTCCCAAATTCTTTGGAACTGGACATGGTGAAGGATGGCACATTTCCCTTTCTCCTCATTTCTTTTCTCTGCACCGGCACGCGTATCAAGGTGTGCTCCCCTTCGTCTATGGTGGGGATTTCCTGGAACAGGAAGTGTTATCTCACCGGCTCGATTATCAGAACTGTTTGTTTATGTTATTTTCTCGGGATTTACCTTGGGTTCATCTCGAGATTTGTTTTCACCAAAATGTTTACAAATATTGTTTGTCCCGGGATTCGTCGATGGTTTTTGTTTTGGGAATTATGTACGTGATATTTTCCGGGAACTAAATATTAGCGTTCGTTTTCTCTGAAATGTTTACAAATATTTTTTTCAATGCTTTTTGATTCTACGAAATCTGAGAATTAATTCAACGCTCTTTTTATTCCAGGAATTATTTATTTAATGGTTTTGTATTGAAATTATTTTTATAATTATTATTTATCTACGCCGAATTTGCATCGCCAAATTTGATGATTTTGAATGGTACTAATTTCTGTCTAGACATCGATGAAATTTTAAACCTAGCATCATAAGCAATTTTGTAAAGAAAAATTTCAATGATAGTTTTAGATGTATATTTTAAGATAAAAGAAGACTTAGAATTGTACAAAAATCCCGTTACGAGAAAAAAATAAATGATATTGGATTATTTTACCAAATTTACGCTCTCATGGGATTTAACATGTAAATATCTGTTCTGATAAAATATTTCTTTTTGATTATTTGATATTTTTGTCTTGTAGCTGAGTTATAGTACAATTCTAAATCTTCTTTCATCTCAAATTATACTTCTAAAATTATCATTTAATACAATCATTTTTTTTAACAAAATTTCTTTTGTCGATCAGCTTAAAATTTCATTGGTGTCTAGGAAACAATGGACCAAAATGATACAAAAAATACTATCATATTCTACATAAAATTATCTTTCTAAAGCACATGGACTAAAGTACTTTATCTTATATAGTTCTCGAGATAAAAATACGTACTTTTTGAGAAAAATGAAGAAAATGCGAATAATTAAGTTTTTCAATATGGGATAAATCCTAAACCAATAGAGGTAGGGGTTTGAAACGTTCTCTTACATATTTTGGGTATGTAATACATAATTTGTTCAAAGTTTCAGAGTTTTTAAATTTTTCACTCGCTCACTTGACGTGGAATCACCCAAATGCATATAATTCTTTCTTATATTTAAATATTTTTGTATTTTTCTTTAACTAACAGTTAAACTCAATCATATTCAGTATTGATAATTCAATGGAAGTGTAACATTTTAGGCAACTCGTTCTTTTACAGAAAACATTTCAAACCTATAGTCGTAAAATAAATTTTTGAGCATTTATCTAGGGTCTTTCGCTAGATATAGGATAAAACAAAAAAAAAGGAGAGTTTATGAAGGTCCTATGATATAACTTGTGAAATGTACTTAATAATGATCCATAACCATTTTCATCATAACGATTTTTGTGGAACAATTTTTTTTCATGTAGTTGTGTTTATAAACTCTCATATAATTTTTTGTTTTGTGTCCAATTATTGCGAAAGACCCTCCTTATTCGATCTAATCCATATACATGAAAATAAACTTCTGCGCAGGAGGGTTAATATATTGCACAATGTTTTATATCTGGGTAATTCTCTGAAAATGCATAAATTTTATGTAACTTTAGTGGTAATTTCGACTATATTCATACTATCTATTAAAATGTTAACATAGTAAACATATGTCGGCCTTAAACCAATAACTCCGCCGTACTTTGATGAATGAGGCTTGGCGAGTGGAGCGAATAGGAGGCAACTCTGCTTGTGAATGATATTTTAAAACTTTAAATAATTCTAAATTTGAACACGCACACACTATTAATGTTTGATTTTTTATATTTTTTATTTATCTATAACACAGAATAATCATATTGGTTACAAATATGGTTATTAGCTTTTGAAAAAAATCACAAAAGCTCATTTCTTGCTTATTTCCAAACTGTGGATTAGGTCCTTGGGGGTACCACTTCTTTGTTGATCAACCTTTATCTTGTTTACATGTACATTACCTTAAAGAATAAGCTGTACTCCTATAAATCTTTAACGATAAGTATAAACACATAAGTAAGTGTAAATAATACTAATGTGAAAAGATTTATATGAGCTACATATTAATATGATCTTAATGATCTTATTTAATAATAATTATGGATTCGTGCAATGAACAAAGTAAAGAAAACGCACCTGTCAATTTGGTGTAAAAAATAGTAAATAATATAAGAAATATTAATTATATACAAACTTTCAATTATTTAGTATGTGATCAAATTCTTCAATGTATCTTTTTCTAAATTATAATATTTTTCAAATTTCTTGCAAAAACAAAACATTATATTACTTAACATTATACCACTTAACAGTATTCAGGGTTGTTGAAAACTTGGTTATCTATATGTTATGAAAAGACTTCGATAGAAGGTACTTGGGGCTGTTAATGACGTATCTTACGGAGATTTCGATGGAAGGCACTTAGGTGGATGGGGTGGAGGGGAAAATAGAATTGCATTATAAAATAACGTAAATTTTGAACGAATTTCACGTTATTTAGTGGAGTCTTGATAGAGGGGCAGTGGATGTGCAGTTGAGGGAGTGGAGTGAGTGAGTTCCAAAATTCACTGTTAAGACTATATAATATAGGAAGATATAACAGATCTTTTCACTCTGGTTGTCTATAAATCCAATGCCCTAATACTGTAACGTTTTGAATATTAATTCAAAATGTTACGGTTTCTTATTTTTCGAAATATCTGAGCGGTTACGTATTCGTAATATGAGCGTGGCTAAGACAGGAGAGGAGGAGTGAAAATGGAAAATGTTGTTATATTTATTTTATATATCGATTGTCTTACATTGTAGCTATTGCTTCCCCACAGAGGAAGCTTTGTGGTGGGCAAAAAAAGTCGTGCTAAAATCTTTATAGAAATATGTGTTTTTTTATGCGGTGTTTCGATTTTTAAGTTTTAGTTTTTCGAGTTTTTAGAAATGTTAGAAATAAGAGCATCGATTCTGTGATAATACATGTATTTTTAAATAAGTCTTTTTCCCTGTTTCGAAAAAAAATAAAATTTTTCTTTTAAATTTGAGTAGATTAAGAATATGGAGAAGAATATTCAGTAAAATTTTCGTATCTTTACTCTTTCCCTTTTTCGAGAAAAAAATCAATTTGTGAGTAAAAACAATTTTCTATTTCCAATAATTAGTAGAGTTAATCAGTAAAATTTTATCTCAAACTTTCTATATAAAAGGTAGCTTTTCACTATCTCTTTGCAGAGTTCTTTGCCTAGATCATAATGAACTTTATATTCCGAGATATTTAAGGTTATGTTGAAACATATATATTATATTTGTGGAAATAAAATTGATGTTTATATTAATTCATACGGTGATTAATCATTATGACAACAGATATCGTGAAACTATTCATGAAAACAATAATAGTACGCAGTGGATGAAATAGCAATTGACTTTATTGTTGATAAACATTCGAACTCGCTACAATGATGTACTTAAGCAATCCTATCGATATTTACATCGCCCTTATCATATATGCTTTTATTTTACAATATTTACTTATCTGAAGATAGGATTAATGGCGGCGTTGCTCCCTTTCCGCGCCGCTGCGAGTACGTGGTCGACCCTTCTGAAACGCCGGAGTCCTCCGTGACTACGTTCCTGCACGTCGTCCTCGCTGTGCTGATCGCCCTTTTCAGGCTTTGTCTTTTTGTAGCTGATTCTCTGGCTCGGCTATTTCTCCGTGTGACACGTTACAAGCGCGTAGAGCGACGGCGACGCTGACCTTGCACAAGGCCAGGGAATTTACGCTGCAGGACCCCGACGCCAAGAAGCACGCACCAGCACACCGACGGAAAAGAGGAACGATCCTCGAGCGCAAGTTCTATTTATAGAATCCGCGCTCGAAATCCATCTATCTTGTTTTCCGGGAACTCGCTTCTCGATTTCGTAGGATCCTTAATTCCGCGAAATTCGATTGATTTTGAGGCCGATTAACTTATCGTGTTACAATGTATATTTTGAAACATTTGTTTGATGTCTTACATCTCGACAATGGTGCGGTCATTTTGTACTAAACTTAACTTATTTTGTTTCATGAAAATTTAAAATTAAAAATAAATTTTAAGATTCATCGACTTGTTTTTATTTTATAACGATTTTCTATTTTACGATATTCTGAAATACATAAAATTACCTATCTTTTACAACCGAAAATTTTGGATAGGCTCTTTCCCTTATTTCGATATACGCGAAAACGTCACTTTTTGAAAAACGTAATTATCCACTATCTCTTGGCTAAGCTGTATGCTAAGACTATCAGGTCTTTTATCTTTTAAGATATTTAAGGTTATATTCTTTTTAATTTTGATTGCTTATATTTTGAGAATGTCGTGGCCATTTTTTATTCAATAAACAAATTTTTGTTTGTTTTTTTATTAACATACGAATTTGTTTTATAACGATTTTTCTATTTTACGATATTTTGAAATCGATAATGCAATTTATGATCATAAGCTTATGATTTATTGTAATATATCTTTTGACAATCGATGATAAAAAACACATATTTTTTGAGCTATTAATTAAAAAGGAATATAGCAATGTAAAACTAATGTAGTAGAATAAGGAAATTCATATTGGAACAATTGTGTTAGTTTGAGGAAGCTAAGTGCTAATGAATTGGTACCGGTTTTGTTTTCTAACGATTTTTCTATTTTACGATATTCTGAAATAGATAAGGTAAATATTTTCGGTATGTTAAAAACAATATGATCACTTCAGTGTAAGTGCATTTGAAAGAGAATAAAATTGCCTAATTTATTCGACCTTTTAAAATAATTTATTAAGACAAAATTTTATATTGGAGCAGCTTATTTAGTTTGAGGTAGCTAAATGCCAATGAATTAGCAGTCGTCTTTTTTTCTTGCTGAAGTCGCGATTTCGTAGGTTGAAATAATTGTTGGCTTTGTATACTGATGTACGTTTATTCACAATATATTTTACACTTGTATATATGAAAGAAAAATAAGGATTTCATAATTTTAACAATTGCGTCGTTAATAGTATAGTAAAACTCCGAACCCGGGAATTAGAATTCCGTACTGGTGACCTACACTATCTGAGTGTCAGATAAATAATAGCAAAGAATTGGCCGCTACTTTGGCCATTTTTGAAAGAGAAAGATAGACGCAACTTGTACCTTATCAATGGGTTAATTAGAATAAATATTGCGCATTGCCGGCTATACCGATATGCCGCCGTGAACTAGTCTTACTGAGCTACGCGCATAGTCTACGAGTTAGACGAAACTTTGTAGACGTATCTCCGGGTCATACATTTAGTTGTCACCTAGCCCAGGTGGTACACGGTTATCTTGAGCGTATTGGCGTGACACTAATCCCTTGCTCGCATATTAGTCGGGGAACAGGTCGTTCCCATGCCACTCTTCATCAAAGGCACATAGATTATTATTTCTCTATTGAATCAAGCAACTATTTTTATCATTGTAGGGCTTTATTTACTACAGAAATAAATACATCGATTGCTCAAAATATAAGAGATACTTATCTGGGACATCACATGAGGAGAAGGCTTATTTTATTGATAACAAAAAAAGTTTCGGGTAACTTAGAATGTTACAATATTAAAGTAGTCCTCACTACGGCGCTAATTAAAACGAAAAGTATAATATAAATAAAGTATTCTTGATTTCTCTAACTGTTAAGTTTCTATTTAGTTGATGAATTGCATTTAATTCTTGATATATTTTTCAAACTTTCGTTAATGTTAATCTATTAATAAAATCTAGAATATTTTTTCTTTATCTCTCAGGTTTAAACTAAAAACCTAAAAATAAGAGTTTACAACAAAATCATTTGAAAATAAATAGTAGTACAAGTTGTTAACAAAATTATACAAATTTTAAGTGATTATCTAATATATTATCTCGTGCAAGAACTAAGTTAGTTTTAATTATCGCGGACTCGCAATGCAGTTAAAAAATAAACTGCAAAACGAAGAGAGCGCGAAATCAATCGTGCTTGCTCCCTCGAGGTCTTCTCTCAAGATGGATGTACGAGGATTGCAGTCCGGGCATCTCTGCGAATCGATCCTAATTTTCTCGGTGCTTGCCACCACCTCCTGACTAGATTTCACTTTCGACGGAAACCTCTCAATTGACATCGGGTGAGGTAAAAGCCCCCTATTCTGAGGGTTGAGATTAGATGGACTCGATTGGATAATAGGAGAGAGTGAGACTTATATATTATGCGCGCAAGCGCGAGCGGCAATCCCGATCAGATCGGTGGCAGGCAGTCACTTCAAGAGGTCGAGCTGTCGCGCAAACATCGATTGTATTGCCAGATAGGGCCGATGTCTTCATTGACTGCGTTGTCACTAAAGGAAAAATGAGGGATAGAGAATGGATTTACGATCGAAAAAATTTTGAGTGATATCATTGTCAGGATTGTGCGTTGTAATAGTTTGTCAATTTCATTTATTCACAATTAATAATTCGTTAGTATTAATGGCTTTAAGAATATCATTTATTAATTATATTTACTGTTACGCTTCAATAAGATAATAATTTTGTTTGAAATAAATAAGCATATGGCTTTTTGGGGTGGGGATAAATGTGCCGAAAGATAATTTTGCAGTCGGATAATAATGCCGAATTTATTTTACCGAAGGGTAAATTTGTCGAAAGGTGAAATGTGCGAATGGGTAAAGCAATCGATTAACAAAAGTGCCGAAAAAGAAGGTTCCGAAGGGCAAAAATGCCGATGAATAAAAATGCCGAAAGTTAAAAATGCCGAAATGTTGAATGGCAACGGGTAAAAACTAAAACTATCGAATGTTGAAAAGAAACGACCTAGTAACAATTAACACTGGCGCATATTCTAATAAAAGCACAGTTTTGTCCAAATTTTCGCTTTCGGCATTTTTAACTTTCGGCGTTTTTTTTTCGGAATTCTTTTTTTCGGCATTTTTAACTTTCGGCGTTTTTTTTCGGAATTCTTTTTTTCGGCATTTTTAACTTTCGGCATATTTACCCATAGGTATTGATTTTATCGGCAATTTCAACCGTTCGATAAATGTATCCTTCGGCAAATTTATCTTTCGGTATATTTATCCCCACCCACTTTTTGTGTCAAGGTAGGTATATAGTGACAATTTCAAACCGTAGGTTTGTTTTTTATTTAATTTTTCACTCTACAGAATTTTCTTTCTGTATGGTCATAACTGCTAAATTTAGAGTTATTGGTAAACAACATTTTTTTATTAAGGTAGGATTACCGCCGAAATCAGGAAAATAAAAAAAATACTTTATTGTCATGGAGTATTATGAGCAAAATAATTATACGGCAAAGATTAGATAATACGCTGGGTCAAAAATGAAAATATTTCGAAACTATAGGTGAACACGTGCGTGCGTGCGTGCGTGTGTACGTGTATGCGCATGTATGTGTGTGTGTGAATGCGTGTTTGTGTGTTAGTATATGGCATATGTTTGCACAGATGTTTGCTATCAATACCCGGTGTGCGCTTGATAGTTTCAGCGAAAATTGTCGAATATATTTTTTTATGGCCTTTTTTCAAAATTTAATAATTTTCAAAATTCGTTTTTTTTTAATTTCTTTTAATGCAGGAATGATTTCTGTGAAGAGAATTTTTTATGGAATAAAGTACTCAAAAAACCTTCATTTTAGGACCATAAACAATTTTGTATGAGTCGTTTCTCAATTGTTATACTGTGTGACAACATTTTTTTTACAACATTTATTACTTGAAAACTATAGGATAAAAGTAAGCGAAATTTTTACTGAATACCTGTTTCATATACAGCTATATTCCTATAAATTTTTGGTAATAAGACGGTTTGTTTTTTGAGAAAAATAAAATGTCAAAATTATACATTTTTGGACAACGATAACTTGATGTAATGCCTTAATGTCAGATAATTTCAGAGAATATTTGTTACGGATCATGGTATTTGCTAAATATTTTTAAACCGATTAGGTTTATAATCTTCTAAGATATTAAAGTTTATTAATTTTAAACAATACATTTTCACCCTGTATATCACAATATCTCTAAGCTTTGTCGTTGTACTTTTTCTTGTAGATATTCAGTATTATTATATATGACACTTACTATTCTACACTTCTAGTCAACTTTACACATTATATTGCACGAAAAAATCCAAAGATAATGTTATATTAAAAATATTATTAAAAAAATGTAATAATGACATAATTTATTTTCGCAATACTGAATCTGTATTTATTTGTAATATAACATAGACAAATTATAATTTTTATACTATTTTGATGGTGGAATTTATAAACTAGTATATGTTAAATAGTAGCAAAATTTTTAAATGAGTGACTTTAAAAAATGATGATTTTAGAATCAATGACTCATCACTGACTAAAGACACCCTGATATACGATATATACGATAATATGTTTATAGACAAATATTCATTTTTTAGTAGAGCACAAATCACTAAATGAAAATAGATAGGCAGGAAAATAATCGTGATAGACGGTAATGTGTAGCTAGCTCTTCCTTATTTATATAATAATTTTAATTAAATTCTCTTTGAGAAACCATAGTGCCAAAGCAGTTGGCAGTCTTTTATGTAAGTTATATTGAATAATAAAAAAAAATAAATTAAATAATAATGAAATCAAATTTTTAACTGCTTGTATTTATGCAATATTAAATTTAAGATTATTTTCATGCTTTAAATTCTATAAATTTATAAAATTTTGCTTACGAAAAACGTTATACATATAAAACATGTTTGTCAAAATCCACAATCGAAAGTATGAAATACAGTAATACTTGCCCAACTCTGGACTAAAATATAATAAAAACAATAAATCGATAGGTCCTAAAAGAAAAGATTTATCTTACGAGTTACGATTAGAAAATACATATCTCACGCATTACGATTAGAAAAGACGTATCTTACGCGTTCCGATTAGAAACAGCGTATCTTTTTTGAGGTTATTTCTTACACTAACTTTGAGATCATATAATTATTATAAGATATTTTAAATTATCACTTTTATTGACTTTTTAATATTATTGGTGTAAGATCATTATCTTCACGTCATAAAAGTGAGGTTTTAAATCATGTTATAACAAATTTTTATCATTGAATGGAGCCTACAAAACAACTTGAAACAAGATATGATGTTTCTAATCACAACACGTATGATACGTCTTTTTTAATCGTAACGCGTGAGATATCTCTCTAAATTTTTTGGAATGGACTTTCACTTTTTTGGAGTGAATTCTCACTCCAGGTGATTATGAAAACACAGTCACTTATTTTAGAATCTTTACTTTTAGAAAGTGTGGATAATTCATTCTTTTGTAAAAGTGACTTTTTGACTTTATTTAGAATGAAAGAATATGCGTCAAGAAAGAATAATTATTAATGTTGTTTTATGATTTACAAATGTTTTGATGAATGAATACAGTTTACTGGAAAGGCAGCAATTGAGAAATAAATTAAAAAAACTTCTGAAAAATTGTTCGTTGGTTTTGAAATCTGGACATTTAGGTTCTGGGGCTGACAGTTTATCACTAGACCACCGTTGCATCTGAATTCGTGTACGCAGATTTCTACTATGTATTTGAGTTCGTTGATGAACTTTTATTTAATACAAAAATCAGTTTAAGCCATAATGATTTAGAGCTATTAAATAGTTGTTGTTAATAAAAGGATACCAAAATTATATTTTATATGAAATTGAGTACTATTATGGTAATTTTGATATTTGGCAAAACAGTCTAATATTTTTTTTTATACATTTTCACAAATTATGCATTTTTAAGAAAAGTTTAAGATGTTTTAAACATTAAAATTTAAAAAATGAATAAATTCTTACAATTTAACGGGATGTAAAATACTGGTCTAAAATATTACTACCATACCGGTGTATCATTTATATTTGGTTTTCTGTAAAATAAATATTTATATAAAAGGTCATTATAGGCCTTCACCAGAAATGTTCAGTTGATTTTTCAAGAGGCATCATTAACTTTCTTAAAAAATTGGTCGAAAAATATTAAGAGGATGTAGGTCACCATACGCAATATACAAACTTGCAGAACATAGTATGTCATTTTTATTTACAAAATTTGTTTAATCTCGAATAACTGTTTAAAATAAAAAAAGTTGGTAAAACAGCTTCCTGTAATAAATTATAAATTATATTTTTTTAAATGGTTCAATATTTCCTTGAATTTGTAAAAACTATATCTGGTTTAATTTTTAAGATATTTTAAATAAAAGCTACTTTTTCTCCTCGAGTTAAATTAATTAACCACATAGTTGTATATTTTTTAACCCATTTTCTTGTACAATTAATAATTAAATTTCTTGAAAATTTAATTCAAGATTCCTAGTGCAAATAATGATTTAAAAGTAAAAGTCGCAATTCTAAACTTCGATTAATTTATAGGTGTTAACTCGTAAAATTCACTCCTATCTACTTTGAAAGTTAGAGTGAATCCTTAGTAACTCTCTAATTTAGAGTGGTAAAATTCACTTATTATACTGGTGTGTCCAAATTTTCACTCTTTTAGAGTGAAAATTCACTGTCTTGGAGTGGAACCATCGTTCACTCTTCATTTAGAGCGAAGATTTCACTAAAAAAATGAAAGAGTACGTCTTTTCTAATCGTAACGCACAAGACAAGTGTTTTCTCTTAGGACCAATCGAAATATTATATATTTTAAGATGTTGTTAAGAATAACCTAAATAGTTTCTTTTCAATACTTCACCAAAGCATCTTGTGTAATATCATCACTTAAGGGGTTACACCATCATGATGGGCCAAATTCAAGATGTAACTTTAAGGAATTTGAGCCATTTATTATACATATGTTGAAGAAGTTTCAGATTTTTTTGTTCTTTTTTCATGCAAAATGGCGGCGCTACTGTTCATTTTATTTAGCGCCCTTTTTGAGAAAGTACTCCAAGATGGCGTCTATGGAGAACGAAATTTTGGTGTTAAAACAAAAAATCCAACGGGACTATTTTCTACATTATAAAATTTAGGGAAACACGTAGGATTCTTTTTAAATATTGATTTTTTTTAAAAATGCACGTATTTAAAATAAAGTGTATTTTTTCGTATAAAATTTTCAACTTCAAACAATTGCAAAAATAAAAATATTGTTTAATTTACAAAAATCTACATTTCTAAAGATACTGTGAAACTTTCAAAGCAATCGGTTAAAAATAGCAGTCACTATAAACACCACCGATTTCCAAAATATCGTTTCGAGAAAAACGCTTTTGAAGTATTTTTCATTGATTTCAGTGCATTGACGCGCTATACTTGAGAGGCTCAAAACTAAAAAAATATAAGTGGTTCAGCTTTTTTCTGCGTGGCATTTTATTTTTGTACAAAGTAATGTTAGAAAGGCAAAAAAAATTTCATTATTTTTAATGACTCAGGGTGTTATAACTCCTCAACTGAGAAATTAGTAATTTTTAATAACCATTTGATCTCTGCGTAATAGCTTTCGCAATATCTATTTTGCTTCGTTACTGCTTATTTATTTTTTTCGTATCTCGCGCGTAACTTATTCCAGCTGCGTCATTTTGTTTTTCCGTCGTCCATCACTCAGACTCAAGTTACAACGCCAGTAATTAATTTTCTTTTAATTTCTGAAATTAATGGATCATCCGACTTTCCTCTCCGGCATATCTCTTTCTCTCGCCGGTGTTACGGAAACTCTTTTAACGCTACCTATGAAATTAGATAAGAGATCGAGAACAGCCGTATCAATCAAAGTGTCCTGAGGAATGTTGGAGCAACAATAGAAAGTCTTTCTGACAATTAAGTCTTTCAAAACGTAAATCGTATTTTTAACGGCGTTTAACCATCTTTTTGACTTTACTGTTATATCAATCATTAAAATATATTGCGTAATATAATGGTATCAAAATTATTTGAACTAAATTATAGCCATGGACCATTCTTTGATTTTGTGTATTAGATAATGTTTAATCTATATGAAGTACATAATTTGGATTTAGTCCAAAATGCTATATTATGAGCAATTTTTCTAAACTTAACGATTAAATAATGATAACGTACATTAATTTTGTGAATCATGACTGTAATAATTATTGTTCTATATAATATATAATTGTTTTTTTATGAGAATCGAGAGATCGGTGACCTATATATTGACATACCGAAAACTATGTAATAATTATTATTATAATATTTGTATATAAACAATTGAAGAAATGGTTTAGATAACGATATAAGTCGAGTTATACGATTTTTCAAGAGATTTCGTAAAATAAATCAGCAGGTAAATATATACATCATACTTTAATTTTAATAAACAATAATATTATTTACGAATAAAACTAAATAGGTTATTCGGAAAAACTGTATAACTTGGAAATTCTAATTTAACAGTTAAGAACTTATATAATAGCTTATGTGAGTATTTTTTGTCAGAAATCATTACTACTTTAGAATTGCAGTATTGCACTTATCATTGATGGTTAATAGAAAACAGCATATATTTAATTAGAAGTCCCCGAATAGATATGTGTGATTTTTGGACTGAATGTAATCAAAAAGTCCCAATAAATTCAAAAGATTTTTACGAAGCAGAATTTTATTTACATGGAGAGAATGTTGAAATATATACAATCAAGAATTATTAAGAAAAATATTAAGATGACAAAACGATTGTAGTGATTTTTTTCGATTAAGGGCAAAATTAACAATAACCAAAATTAAGTGTTATATCGCAATTTTATTAACGTTTATTGTGGAAATATTTGTTTAATATTTACTGTCATAATGATGGAAAAAGTACATTTTATTGGTATTAGGAGCACTATGCTGAAAAGTCGCCTATAATATCAAAACACAATAATATATTGAATTTTACCGTTGTAAAGCGTCACAATAAATCATTATTTTCAATACCATATTTTAATACCATATTTATTAAAGGAACTTTGTTCCTCATACGATTCTAGGTGACACGATAACGGAAAAATTTTCTTCCACTATCATTCGACTCCTTTTGACATATGTTACAAAATGAGAAGAGTACTTTTTCATCAATATTTTTTTATTATTCTTTTTTGTAGACCCAATCAATTTAAAAAAAATATTGGGATGTTGAATAAGTTTTCGCTGTTTTCCAACAGATGACGTTACTAGTACTGCATGCATATAGTTGAACGTGGTAACACATCTATATAGAAGTACTATAAGCAAGCTTGAAATTCAGTATATGTCATTTCGCCGAAGTGTAAACAACTTTTTTTTCATAGTGTTAAACATGTCAAATTTCGTGCCAAAAAAGGAGTATTTACGGAGAATTTTACTGCACTACTTTATTATAAAAAAATCTGCAACTGAAGCACACATAATTCTTGTTGAGACTTACACGCTAAACCCGTTAGAGTAAAATTTCACTCATACGGAGTGAAATTCCACTCGAAGAATGAGTGAAATAAATCACTCTAATTAGAAGTTTATAATATTGCAAGCGTGATAGTAGATACATTTTTCCAGTAATAATAGGTTTACCAAAATAAACAAAATAAAATCGCAGTAGTCTATATACACAAAATTAATTCTTCTGCATGTTTCATTATATAAATATTTTAAATTTTTTTTATGTTCTAACAGGAACTTTCAAAGCATTCTAAACTATAATAATATAAACTTAAAGTATCTTTAAAATAGATAATACAATTAAAACAAACTTTTTTGCCATTTTTATAGAGTTTTTTCAGTATATGACTAAGAATAGAGGTTAAAAACTTAGTAGGATTACAGTTTTAGGAGGAGAATTTTATTAGGTGAGTACTAATCGTAATGGTATCAACCTAATATCACAATATCGTAAAAACAGTTTTCTTTGCAAATTTCGTGGTTACAGCATATATTTTCTTGTATTCTGTGTTGTAATGATGGTTTTTGCATTATAGAATGTTTCTATATAAACTGCTTATTGGAACAGAAGCAACCTAACCTAAAAATATTGCTGAACACTTCTTTGGAAATTTCGAGGTCAAAATATGATTTCTAGTATCTTTTGTGTTATAATCATTGTATTTACATCAGAGAATGTTACTAAATAAATACTATATGTAGTAGTGTCAACGTAACCTCAAAATATCGCTAAAACACTTAGTTTTGTTTCAAATTTCATGATCAAAATATTATTTTTTTTTTATTTTTCGTATTGTAGCTATTGTTTTTGTATGAATGAATGTTACTAGATGAGTTTTAATGGTAATAGTATGCATATAATCTCAAAATATCGCAAAAACACGATTTTTGTTACTAATTTTGTAGTAACAATATTTATTTATCGCTACTCACCTACAAAGCCGCACACATATACGCACGCACGCACGCACGCACGCACGCACACACACATACACACACATACACACACACACACGCACGCACGCACGCACGCACGCACGCACGCACGCACGCACGCACGCACGCACGCGCACACACACACACACACGCACACACACACACACACACACACACACACACACACACACACTCGAACACATCCATACACGCGCGCATGTCTTCACGTACAGGCATATTACACACACAGAGAATTTGAAGAATAATTATATTGCGATATGTTGAGGTTAGGTTGAAAGTATTACGATTGGTTCTCATCTAATATCATTCTTTGATGCATAAAATACAGTACTTCTGCGATATTTTGAGGTTAGGTTGACACTATTGCAATGAGCACTTAGCTAGTAACATATTCTATAATAAAGAAACAATCATTATAACATAGAAAATATAAAAAAATTATATTGTAACAATGAAATTTGCAAAACAAAAAGCGTTTTTATGATATTTAGAGGTTAGGTTGACACCATTAAGGTTGGCGCTCTCTATTCATCGTCAAAAGATTGAAGATTATTCATCCGTTTTTTTGCTGACACACAACACGTGCGAATGCGCGGAGTCGACGTGAACGATCCTACTGTTAGCACCATACGTACCAACTTCTTATTCGCGTGTCTTCCGAAATTAATTTTAATTAATGAGGTTCAAAACTGCGATAAATAAAATAAAATTCGTTTCCGTTGTCATTTCACTCTAACTACTAGAGTGAAAATTAGAGCGAATAAATATCACTCTATTTTCTATAGTGAAATATTTCACTCTAGTAGTTAGGGTGAAAAAATTCAATCTATTAGAGTGAAATTTCACTCTAAAATCGGTTAACTCATTTTTTAGAGTGAAATTATTATTTCTGAGTAGAACTCTTTAAGAGTATTGTGTGGGTGTATTTATTTTAAATACACCCGCGTCTCATAAGATAATAGAGACACCGCTGAATCGACTACGGTTCATGATCGATAGAGATCGAGCGGCGATAAGAGCGCCGAAACTGGCGAAGCGTCCTGCGTAAATACGACGGGCACGCTCCGTTCTCTCTCTCTCTAACTCGGGATCCGTCGACGAGCCAACATCTCAACTGCTTCCTTGACGTCGATCCTCACCCTGACTAACCTACCTCAGCCACGTGGTATTCACTTCAAGGCAAGACGAGTTTCGTCTAGCTGGTCAATATCAAGATCGCGCCTTTGCCCGCGGACTCGTCAATTTACGGTTGAGATCCAGCGAGTACTTTCAAGGACGCCGCGTTTGCTGCGGCGGAGGGAGTCATCGCAGAGGCAGGAATACTTCGGCCCCGAGTGGGATGAGCCAACGCGACGCATCACCCTCAAAGCGAGATAAGTTTCTTGAAATAAACATCGCGAATATTAAATAGACGTTTGAAAATACGGGAGAATAGCTTTCGATCGAAGTAGATTAAGGCCGCGTGGGTTAGGCACATTGTAATAGTAGCGACCACGTGACCCGCGATTTTGTGTATTTTAATTATATCTAATTGATTTTTATTAGAGATAACTAGATAAAGGCGACGCGACTAGATAGGATGATGATGATAATCTGGCGAAGGTTTATATAAAATAGTGTAATTTGAGCGTTTACAAAAGTGGCATTTTCGATTTAGACTCTTATAAAGATATTACGTCGATTATATCGCGCATGATTAAGTAAATGCGAACTTTGTGATGCGTTTCCAACAGAGTATATTTGAATAAAAAGTAAGCGTGCGGAGACTTTAGTTGTTATTTATATGATAGTGTAATTTTCAGTCACGTGAATAAAATAAATAAAGAATATCAAAGAAATATGTGAATAATGTATTATTCTGAAAATCCTTTCTACTAACATTCGTGTGATCGTAAAACTTTCCATCGCGTCATTTGAATAAATTTCTATTTTAATATTTTACTATATAAATATATATCATATAATAAATTTTACAGTATAAATTTCTTTGGATCCCGCTATCGGACTAATAAAAAAGTTTATAAAGCGGTTTTTCAAAAACCCCTTTTTTCAAAATAGTTGAATATTTAAAAAAATAATGCATATATTAGTCTAAAATTTATACCAGATATTTTCCTCTATGAAACACGTACTTTAGTGAAATTATAAAATTTCTGCTAAATTAACCTAAAAATAAGAAATAGTTTTCCAAATTTTCGTTTTTTCGAAATGATTCAGTAACTAATGTAGGTGTCTTAACGATTTGGGGCTCATATTTTAGGTTTTAACAATATCTACAACTTTTTGTCTAAGATCAATAGGTTCTGTATTAAACGGGTCACCACTGGCCACATATGGTTATGTGTTTTGGATGCCAAATACTACCATTAAATACTATAAAATTGCACCAATTAATTTTATTGCCGTTTTTCTGCAATTCGACTGGACGTTCATTAAAACTTTAAAAAACAGACTTAATATATGCGCATAACTAAAAAATTTAATTTTTTATTTTTTAGTTTATATTTAAGTTTACCTTCTCTCTTTTACAAATGTAGTCATAAACTGATGTAGAATGATGTTCTGAAATACTATGAATTTACATAAATGTAAATTAACTTCTACTAAGATTTTACGTTTTTCTCATTTTTCTCAAAACGACATTTTTCTAGTTGTTTTGTTATTTATCCATCCCCTCAAATAAGTTTGTATTCGACAATTTTATTTTTAAAAATCAAGGAATCATTGTTTGATTATTAATATAATAAATGCGTATAATTATTTGATATTCTTGTTAACTGATAACAATATTTTTCTAAATTTATAAGTAATAATCGTACAAGCTTTTGAATGCCATTATGATCAATTACTTGATTGCTAATAAAAGTACTACAATTATTATTACTATTAAATTCTAATTCAGCGACTTGACCGATCTAAAATAGAAAAACAAATACGCTTCCGCCATCGCTACATACATCCTTTAATACGTCTAATTACTAAATCAAGTGCACATTTGGATTTAGTGACCTCTCGAGCGTTCGCGGAAATGAAATTCAAAGGCCACCACCGCCTCCACCTCCGCAAATGTCGCGCTTACATATCTGTCTACGTATATATATATATATATATATATATATATATATATATATATATATATGTCTGTGTGTGTATATGTGTGTGTGTACGTGTGTGTGTTTGCGTGTGTGTGTGTGAGTGTGTGTGTGTGTGTGTATTTGTGTCGGGGCGTAAACAGGCCTGAGTAAATAATTGCAAAGCTCTCGCGCGCTCATTTCGTCCTCTCCCCGGCTGTTATATCCTTTGCCGCAATCCGGCCGTCCCGATCTCGACCACGAACCGGCTAAAGCGCCTTCTTATCGAGCTCTTTATGCAAATGAGTTGAGCACGAGAAGTGAGTTGGCCCTGGAGGGAATGCTGCGTGCGGCATTGTCGTTGACGTCATCGCCTTAGGTGGTGAGTTGAGTGTGTGAGAGTGCGCGATATTTATCCAGTGGAGACGAGCGAGGGCGCGGCACTGTTTGTTTTTAATCCACGAAAAATTGGAATGGAAAGTTGCCTGGCGACGCTGGACGGAAAATGAAGAGAGTAAGTTTTTTGTATGCTCGGTAGCGAATTCACTGTGGCCCGATAGAAAAAGTACATTAAATACCCGGAGAGGACTTTTACTTTCGAGAGGAATTTTCCTTTCTTCAATTTCGCTCGTAAAGTTTTCCGAGAGCGCGGCACTGCGAGACGGAACAAACGTTTAACGAAGAGCTTATAGCATAGCCTCTACAAGTGTAGGAGTCGCAATTTACTCGATTTTTGAGAGAGAGCTAATTGGGTAATGGCCTTTTTCATTCTCTCTCTCTTTCTCTCTCTCCCTCTCTCTCTCTCTCTCTCTCTCTCTCTTTCTCTTTCTCTTACTCTCTCTTTCGTTATGCTTATTCATAATTGTATTGTGTTTCTAGAAGTGGCTGGCGGCGGTCCTCGAATGAGCTTGCCATCTCTCTCTTTCTCTCTCTCTCTCTCTCCCTCTTTCGTTCTTTCGCTCTCTTTGTTGAGGGGGCAGGGACATTACAATTGCTCACGAGAGGCTCGCGGTTCTCGAGTCGGTAATTGCTGGAGCTCTCGACGACGGCGACGGTGACGTATGAAGCTGGCCAATAAACTACGCTCAGTAGCAGGCACAGCAACAAGAGCAGTGCCACTTACTTGAAGCCATAACACGAGAGAATTTCAGTGCACTTCGCACGAGAAAGGTGACTGACGGGTGCGCATCAATTTTCGGAAGAGAAAAGATCATTTGATGTATATTCATTATCGGCATGTATATACATATATACACTGGCAGTGTATTTAATTACATTATATGCACCGAGGAGTGTGCGTGAGCATACTCATATACGTATATATATATATATATATATATATATATATATATATATATATATATATATATATATATATATATATATATATGTGCGTGTATGTGTTCTACTATATTTTCTATAACACATATATGATACATTAAAAACTATACTAAATAAGTGAATTTTTGAAGTTTCACATATGCTTATCATAATTTAAATTTTTTTATTATTTGCATCATTATCGATCTTATTTTCATTATAAAATTGATAAATGATACCCTTGAGTATTATGTGTAAGGAATTGATATGAATCCGCTTCATGAATATTCATAGAAAAATCTGCTGTAATCAATAATAATGGAAGTTTATCCTGAATACCTACGAACATTTAGTAAAAATAGATATACAGTACAAAAACCAGAACCATATTATGAAATTAAGATAGAAAAGTTTTTCGGTACAGGAATTAGATAGTCAATTCATCGGTTTGGACGAACAAACGGCTATATGCAAATCGTTGTGAAAAAAGCGGCTATTTGCAAATTTTGCAGGAAAGCGGCTATTTGCAAATTTTGTGGAAAAAGCGGCTATCTGCAAAATACATTTTTTCGCTATCAATTTTAAGTTTGTAGCATATTTTAATGACATTTTTTATTCCGGTGGTTTTTGAGGTCGCTCAATACGAATCAAAGGTCAAAATTTCAAAAATAAAAAAGGTACAGCTAATAACATGGCATGCTTACTCAATTTTATTACTACGTTGATAAAAATATATACAACTTGGGAATAAGCGGGATTCTGTCGGTCGCTAATTGCGAATCAAAAGTAGAAAATTTCAAAAACAAATTGGCTGAACCAACATGATATGTCAACTCAATTTTACCAATATTTCGATAAAAATTATTAAAGATTTGTGTATATGGGTTATTTTGGGTAACTGCTTATGAATCAAAGGTCAAAAATTCGAAAAATGAATTAGCGGAACCAACAACATGACGTGTTAACTCAATTCTACTAATATTTCAATAAAAATTAATAAATATTAGTATATGTGTATTTTTAGAGTCGCTGATTGCGATCCAAAGGTCAAAATTAAAAAAAAAGAAATAACACACAAATAGCATGACATGTTAACTCCATTTATGTATCCAAACATTAAACCAAATTACCTTAAACTGTGCAATTTGCATTGAAAAAATTTTTATATTATAACAAATTAAACTGGTGTTTTCAATTGTACTGAAAACTATAGGGTCAATTATGATGCATACGCACTTCACCTGCTATATTCTCCTAGGGGGGGGGGGGAGGCTATGATTACTATAGGGAACCAGGTCTAATGCGTACATGTATTAAAAGTAATTATTACCTCTGAAAAGTTTACTTGAAATTTGACTCTGGATAATCAATAAACAATAAAAATTTGTAATCCCTACACCCTAAAACCCTACTCTATATGGAGCTAAGCAATTTGCAGTAATACGAATTTTAATAATAAATTGTATTCTATAAGTTCTAAACCTAAAACCAAAATTGGATTTCTGGCTTTGTGATTATAATTACTTAATACATTTTTTTATTACTACAAATCATTTAGTTGCCGTAGTTAAGTTTAGGATTTAGGCATTGGAGATTACGGTTTGTTATTGAATTTTTCTATTACTAAAAATTGCTCAGCTTGGCATAGTTAGGTTTAGGGTTCAGGTTTGAATATCTTCTTATAACGGGGTTATCCAGTGATTTTGAAATAATCTCTCTATTTCAACTTGTATTAAATATTTATCTTTAAACATTAAATCTTCGGTAACTTATTTTCTCATGATTAAAGAATCACGCAAAAGATTTTTGAACATTTTTTATTAATATTTGTTAACAATTTATCGATGAAGAGAATATTCTGGCTTAAAATTAAGGGATTTTTAATACGGTGCTTGGAAAACAACTATTCGATTGGACTTTTAAAAAATAATTTAATAATATTTTTCAACTCATAATGACCAAAAAACGGATATTTAATAGTGGTTTTCGTTACTAGAGTGTAAACTTAAACGTTACGCACCGAGTTGTGATCGACTCGCACGAGGACCGGCGTAGTCATGTTATTGGCTCCGTTATTTTGTTTTTTGAAATGTTGACCTTTGGTTCGTACTCAGCGACTCCAAACACCCATATATGGGCGATTCTTCTCCAACATTTTCAGATAGCCGCTCTTTCTACAAAATTTGCAAATAGTCGCTTTTCCCGCAAAATTTGCAGATAGCCGCTTTTTTCGCAAGATTTTAATAACAAATTTATTCTTAGACAACTGTTTAAAATGTCATTTAAGGTCTATAATAGCAAAAGAAAAATAATTAAAGTTGTGGTTTTTTCCATTTTAAGGGATTAATAAATTAGTGCATGCGGTTTGTTCGCGAAAAATAATTTTAAAACATATGAAAACTAACTTTTAATTATATTATGCTATCAGAAATAAAACATTTCCCGATTTTAAGCAAAGAAACAAGTGTTTATGAACTTGTTTTGTTATTAAATATAGCTTCATGTCATTTTAAGAATTAAATATATTAGAATATGAGGTTTTCTCGTGAAAAAAAATTCTAGAACATATTGAAACTAACTATTTATGGCACTATTTAATTAAAAATGAAAATTTTTTCAATTTTAAAAGCAAAATAAATGTCTGGGTTCAGGTTTAAGGTCGTAAATGGCCCAAAAAACGTAAAAAATATGTTTTTTTTCAATTTAAGAGTTAAATGTATTCGAATGAGTTTTTCTTTTGAAAAATAATTCTAAAGCATATTAAAACTAACTTATTATAGTAAAATTTGATTGAAAATGAAAGAGGTTTCCATTTTAAAAGTAAAAAAAGTATCTGGTGTTTGGTTTAATGCCGTAAATTGCAGAAAAATCATGAAAAATATGGTTTTTCGCCATTTTGAGAGGGCGTACGTATTGAAAGAATCAGAAAAAATTTAAGAATTTATATTGTAGTAAAATACATAATTTTAGCAAGAATCGATCCTGCTTCGTGGATGGCTTGGAGTTATAACGATTCTAAATATTCGTTCTCAACGAATCCTTGTCAGTCCACATTTTTCCAGGATATCATTAAAGAAAACGTTTTTCTGGATTTTTCGATGCGTGAGATCAAGCCTGCAATACACTAACTTAGTAAGTAATACAGATTTCCAAAAGAATATAATATTCTGATACGTGTGTTGTGTGGGCGCGCGCGCGCGCGCGCGCGTGTGTGTGTGTGTGTGTGTGTGTGTGTGTGTGTGTGTGTAAAAAGAAGAAGAATTTAAAGGTTCAAAAGGTTAACACGTGGTGGCAAGTTTAGTGAAGGTGCTCTAGATAGAGCCGCGAGTAGAGCGGAAGAGAGTAAAAATCGGGAGAGCATGAAGTTTTGCTCTCCTTGTGCCGCCTGAAAAGTAGAGGAAAATATTAGGCGGAAGGTAGAAGTCGGGCTCTCCACTATACACCCTACCGATACTCCTCCCGCAGAGATGTCACGGCCGGTCACGTGTTGGACGAGTGACCGGCGGCGCGCTCCAACAGCCGCTTGGCGCGAAGATTTACACCTCTGCCGCAACACTTATCAATTTTACGTTAATTTATAATTTTTGTATTATAATTTGTATTATAATATGTACCTAGGAAAGCAAAATTATTATTCCTGATATCCTTCAGTAATTGTTGTTTATCCAAAAATTTCTGTAATTGTTTGTTATTTGTATGCTATCCTTATTATTTTGTGATATGTAACGCTATAAGCATTTATGTAAAGTATGGATGCCGTATATTGTTGGATATATATGTATTAGTTATTATATTATAATATAATATTCAAAGTTATTTGTAACTTTCAGTTGAACAAGTGGCTAGCATTTTCCGTCGCGGCGTTTCCCGCACTTTTTACAAAGTAGCGTATCAAGACTGAACTTTCGTATATATGCAATGCAAATTTCAAGTCGCTAGGTCTTAGGGTTTTGTGTAGGCGTTCATGAGTCAGTCAGTCCAACAGTTAGTCAGTCACTCAGTCAATCAGTCAGCATATGTCCTTTCGAATATATAGAAGATAGGGGTTGAATTTGGGTCAATTAACCTATCTAAGTGTTGATCAGTGGAAAACTGTGAAATTACTTTCTGGAGTTAACATTAGTAAGCTTTCTAACCGATAACTAACAAGTAAAGTGTCACACTTCCGGGTCGCGGATTTAGATGAAACTTTCGGAGGTATTTTCTGATACCGAAAAATGAAACCTAGCACCCGTAGTTTTGTCCCATAGGTCCTTGGGGACAAGATATGACCGTCTGTGTTCAAAACACGCTTTATTTTAGTAAAAAGTGGTACCTATACATCGTATAATAACTCTGCAAGTTATTTAGCTAGAGAAATGATATAATAAAATAAAAAAAGTTGACTATAAGAGCTTTAATTTAAGCTTTGATTCATATAAAATTATTATTTTGTTGCAAAACTATGAACAATCAAAAATCATGACAAAAAATTCGTGATAACTTGAGGATTTTCAGCTCTTTAAATTGAGTTGTTTTCCATGCATTTTTGTCATCATTTTTGATGGTTCATAACTTTGCAACAGAAAAATATTTTTATATGAAACAAATTTTTAATTAAAGCGCTTTTAGTCAACATTTTTATCTTATTACATCACATAATACAACCTGACATATCTTGTCTCCAAGGGATGGGACGAAACTACGGGTGTTAGGAATCATTTTTAGGTACCAGAAAATACTTCCCAAAGTTTCATCAAAATCTGTGAACCGAAGGTATGACACTCTCTTTGTATGTCGATATTTTCTCGAGCCTTGAAGATTTTGAATGAATCAATAAAATCTCATTTTGTTATTTTTTATCAATTTCGGATTCAACATTTTAAAAAATTACCCACTAAACGGTCGATTAGGGAAAGTTCCAGAAATGACTTTACAGAAATTTGTTTTAAAAAATAATTTAAGTGCTAATAAAACCGATATCTCAACGGGCCATGGAGATTCTAAAAAAATTCAAATTCCGTAAAATCTCATTTTGCCATTTTTTACCAATTTAGGATTTGAAATTTGAAAAATGTATCCACTCAGCGGTCGATTAGGGAAAAACTCAGAAATTCTTTCTAAAAGTTAGTGTTAAACCTTTTAAAAGATAATACAGCTCATATCTCATCGGCCATTGGAGATTTAAAAAATCCAATTCCGTAAAATTTTATTTTGCCATTGTTTACCAATTAAGATTCGAAAGTTGAAAAATTTACTCACTTAGCGGTCGATTAGGAAAAACCGAGAAATTGCTTTCTAGAAATTAGTATTGAAAAACCTTTAAAATGATATAGAAAAAGCGGATATCTCATCGGGCCTTGGTGGTTTGAGATGATTATCTAAGGAACATATTTCACAGCTTTTATACCCCTACAAATTTGTAATTTGTAAAATTTACCCCCTTAGAGTTTGAATATCTTAAAACCCCTATTTATTCGTTGCCTACAACATAAAAACAACATACCATCCAAATTTCAAGTCGCTAGGTTTAGTGGGCTTGGCTCGGCGTTGATGAGTCAATCTATCAGTCAGTCAATCAGTTAGTCTGTCGGTCAGTCTGTCAGTCAGGACATGTCCTGTTATAAATATATAGATTAAATTGCTTTTAAAATATTTAATAATAACACACAGAAATATTATTGCTAAGACAGCAAAACATTTAACTGTATCGTTCAACCTGGTACCATATATTCACACACACCCACACACGCGCACATACATGCACACGCACATATACACGCGCACGCGCACGCTCACGTACACGCACACGCTCACGCACACCCACATACACGAACGCGCGCACGCACGAACACATATACACACATATGTACACACGCAGACGCACACACACTTACACACACCATCAAAATTCATCAAAATCTTGGTTTTCAAAAAAATCATCGTTACAAAGCTGCCTCTTTCAGATAGTAAAAAATATATTCAAAATTAACCTTTGAATGTTTAATTTGTTGATTCGAAAAATAACCTATAGTTTGCGCAAATAAATATTTTATTTGAAACAAAAAGAAAATTATCCTTCATAGTGGAAAGCCAGTTTTTCTAAATAAAAGGATTATTACAGTTTAAGCAAGTGGATTCTTCTTCCTTCACGTATTCTTTATCTACTTGAATGTATGAATTTTAAATTACGTTGTTTACCTTATTGAAACATATTTCCTGTACAATGAAACAAATTTACTTATTAAGTTAAGTAAAAATTTTCTAGAATGAAGACATTTTTATTTTGGAAGGAAAACAACGCTTTCTTCATGGAAACTACCGAATATTTGGTGCAAACTTCCCGCCGAAATTCCTAACCTCAAATTCTTTAACAATTGATTACAATTAATAAATAAACTAAATTATGAAAAACCAAGACATCATTGCCCATAATACAATTATTTACCACTGTGCGGAGTTTCAAACAAAAACTTCAAAACCTCTACGAATGCCATTGGAACGAAATTCATATTAAATTAGTCTATTAGTCTAGACTCGAATCTTCAAATTTCGTTCGAAAGCCATTCGTAGAGGTTTTGAAGTTTTTGTTTGAAATTTCGCACAGTGATAGATAATTGTATTACGGAGGGCAATGACTTCTTAGTTTTTTATAATTATACTTATTCTTTTAATTAAAGCCAATATTTTATAATTTTCGGGTCGGTAAGGTAGGAAGGATAAAAATTGACTTTGACACCCCCTTATGGTCATATATTACAAATAGATAAGTGAAACCGATAACAGCTAAGACTGTTAGGGTGCTTATGAGGCCGGCCATGTTTCTGATCTGGTGTAATTATAGTAATCAATTAATTATATCAACAGTTATTTGTTGTCATAGTTATTTTTAATCAGTGCACAGTATATAGCGATTATCAAAATGCTGATGATGGTACAAAATAGTCTTAGAGTCACATGAAAAATTGTGTTCTGATGCATATTGTTGTTGTTTTATTTGAGTTTTTGTCAAAATTTCTGTTTACTTAATGGGGCAGGCCTGGGTTAAACAAAAGAAAAATATTTTTCTTATTAGTCTAGAAAACTATTTATGTTTAAAAGTAATCGTTCTAAAAATTGTTATGCTATCAATGCACAATAATATCTTAAATTTTACCGTTGTAAAACCTATAAATATTGATCCTATACGTCACAATAAATTATTATTTTCAATACCATATATATTAAAGGAACATTGTTCCTCACACGATTCTAGCTGACATGATAAACGAATTTTTTTGGGCGGTTATTCGTCTCCTGTTGAAATGTATTATAAAAAGAGCAGAGCATTTTTTCGTTAAATTCTTTTTATTACTTTTTTATGGAGATTCAAACGATGTTTTGAATTTATTTTTTAATAATTAAAGAAACATTGATTGGATTTACGAAAAAGAATAATAAAAAAAAATTTAACGAAAAAAGTGCTCCGCTCATTTTGTAATACATGTCAAAAGGAGTCGAATAGCAGTCAAAAGAAAATTTTTTGTTCCTCAGATTTTGAGGTTTTACAACTGCAAAATTAAAGATATTATTCAGCGTCGATAGCATACAAATTTTCGGAATGAATGCTTTTAAACATAAAATGTTTTCTGGACTCATAAAAGAAATCTTTTTTTGGGTTTAACCCAGGCCAGCCCCCTTAAGATAGAAACCTTTATATTAACGATTCTACGCAAGCATATACTCCGAAGATTCTGCTTCTAAATGAGCGCATGCATAGCGTGCTTCGAAAAGAAAAAAGAAAGAAAAAAGAGCGGTGAACTAGCGAGACACAAAGAGCAAAAAAACGCCCAGGGAGGCAAAAAAAAATAAAGTGAAAGCTGCAGTAGAATATAGGCCTCTTTATATTTTTTGCCGGGAAAGAGAGATAGCGAGAGAAAGAAATAGAAAAGAGAGAGAGAGAAAGGGTGAGAGTTGCAGAACAGTAGGCACAGGTGGCCCAGCGATGCCTGTCCAAATGAAGTGTTGAAGAGCTCTGCCAACACGAATTGCGCCGGGAAAGTAAAATGCTCGAACGCTGTTTCTCTCCCTCTCCCTCTCTCTCTCTCTCTCTCTCTCTCTCCCACTCTCTCTCCCTCACTATATCTCTCTCTATGTCTCCCTCTCACTCCTTTGAATCGCGAAACTACAAAGGGACCGCCGCCAGGCTAATTTGTCTGAATGAGCGAACGATGGACTATGGGGGTACTGTAGTAGGGCTGCAGGAGAGGAAACGTCGAAGTGGAGAGGAGGAACCAAAGGGACGAACAACGCTTATGCTATGATGTAGAGAGCGGAGGGTTCGTTATGCCGCTGCTTGCTGCATAGTCCTGCTAGAGAGGGTCGTGGGCCTAATTCTGGATAAACACACTTTCATTATTTTTGATCTCACCTACTACCCTGTCCCCGATGTTCTCTAGTCTCGTGTATGGGATCTGCGTCTTTGTCCTTTTCAAAAGAAGCTCCCTCGCTAGCTTCTGCAGAAAGTCATACGTGGCGCGATGACAATGCCGTTTGGACCGCGTTTATATTATGTATAACTTATATGGTTTCTCTTGTTTTAGGATTATTTTAATTATTTTTTATTCTCTTTACCAATATGGATATATGTATCTACTGAAATAATTAAAATATTTAGATTTTAATGTATTGTGATTTATATTCTACTAAAATGTGATTCATGTTTTTATTTTAAATGTATATTTTAGAAAGTTCAAAACAATTACAAATTTGATAAAAATTCTTATTTCATGAATAGAAATTAAAAGTTTAATAGATATTGTTTTAAGTTACATGATGGATAATAAATATTTTGTAATGTATATTAAAACCCATTTATGTAATTGGTAGTAATATATCTTGTAAGTCACACATACTTTAAACAGTATAATTACGTATGACATTTAACTATTTAAGTAAAATTTGTACACCGATCGTTTACTAAAGTGATTATTAATGAAGGCAATACTACTTCCTTAATTACAGAATAATTTAACCTTACAAGTACATAACATAAATTTAAAAAATTAATAAAGACCAAAATACAATTAAATCTCAATTCTAAGCCTCATTAAAGTTCATTACAATTCCCAAAATGTCTTCCTCTCAAATTTCCGCAACTCAAACAAAATTATGCGCATCAGCGCTCATGCTCACGACTTGCACTTAACGAGGCGCGTTCAACTAAAAGGCCCAACCTCCAGAAACCACCGGTAACAAAAAAATGCTATACCAGAGACGAGAAGAAAACCATCAGGAACAGCAGTAGCAGCAGTATTCCGAGACTTTGAAATTAAATTTCTATCAGCAAACTTGAATGAGCTCGCGCCTCGCGTATAGTCGAGCGAGAGAGAGAGTCAAAGATGCAACTGATGGGTTACTTCACTGCGCCGCGATAAAGGAGCGCGAGCACGGAAGGAGCAAAAAGGGGGAGAGAAGAGAGACGAGACTGCTGCTGTTGCTGCTGCCACGAAGACTGAAAGACCGTTAACATTGAAGAGACGAAGGCCCCGTGGGGATACAATATGCTCGGGGCGTACATTTCTCTCCTGGCAGAAGGGACGAGGGAGTTTTGTTTCTAGCAGACTATGGCGAGCGAGACGAGACGCGCGCTGCAGTTATTACGCGCGCGTAGTGATGCAAGTTTTAGTTCGCGCGCTATGTCGCCGCGTAATATAGATACTTGCTAAGTGAGTTAGAGGCGTCTAACGATTGTCTCGAGTCTTGCGGGCCTCTTTCTCTTTTGCGTCGCGTCACGGCAAGAGAGAGAGAGAGAGAGATAGAGAAAAGGAGAGAGAGAGAGAGACGGAGAGAGAGAGAGAGAGGGAGAGAGAGAGAGAAAGAGAGAGTGAGAGGGGGGGGGAGAGAGACAGAGAGAGAGAGACAAACATACGAGCGTTTAATGGCTGAACGAGTTGGGATGACGGTGAGGAAAGAAAGGGATAATAAATGTAAGGAATAGGGGTCGTTAACTAATTCATCAAATTAGTGAGATATATATGGTTAATTTTTGTTCCAGTTGTAGCAAGAAAAACAATTTTATAAATGTAGATAATATGATGTAAAAAAATAATACCTTTTTTTGAGTGTTATTGTTTTGCTTCTTGATTTCGGAAGATTGTGATAGTAAAAAAAGTTTTACTAAAAACATGTTCGAAACATGTTTCGAAACATAAGGAATCAAAATACACTATTTTTAGAAAATGTCCGTATAGATGCGTGTGCATGTGTATATGTGTGTGTGCGTGTGCGTGCGTGTATGTGCGGGTGTATGTATGTTTACATATATTGAGTAATCCACGGTAAAAATTAATGTTTCAGGACACACTTTTTTATTTTTCTTAAAATAAGGCGGCTCAAAAATAACGTTTCTGGTTTTTGATGAGTTTTCGTGTTTTTAGCGGTTTTTCGATTTTTGGGTTTTAGATTTTCGGGTATTTTTATACCTTAGTAATATTATCGGTTCAGTGATAATACATTTAAAACAGCATAAAATTACCTATCTTTTCGGCCCCAAGTTTATCATAAAATATTCCCTTCTTTTGTTATACACGAAAACGTCATTTATTTTAAACAGTTATATCTCCGAAAATTATCATGGAAATTTATTGAAAAAATTATTGGTTATTAGAAACATTGAGAGGAATATTCAATAAAATTTTTAGTCTTAATACTTTTCTGCTTCAGAAAAATAATTCATTTCTAAAATAATCGATTTTCTATGTCGTACGATAACTTGAATAGAACGGCATTATTCGCTTTGAAAATTTTCAAAACGGCAGCTTTTAACTATTCCTTTGTTAAATTATTTGTCCAGATCATGTGGACTTTTATTTTTAAGATATATAAGGTTATGTTTTTTTTTCAATTTTTTTATCGCTTATATCGATAACTGTGCGATCATTTTTGGTCAACTATGGCTCATTTTTTTCATTTATAAATGAAGATTCTGAATTGAGAATAAATTTTAAGATTCATCGACCTGTTTTTCTTTTACAACGATTTCTATTTTACGATATTCTGAAATCGATGAGGTAAATTATTTTAGTATGTTAGAAATAAATTGATCACTTAACTATAAATGTATTTGAAAGAGCATAAAATTACCTATGTTCTCGAACAGGACATTTTTTATACGCTATTTCCCTTCTTTTTCAAAGGTTCTGCGGAAAATATACGGGCCAAAGAAAGATGAGGAAACTGGGGAGTGGAGGAAACTGCACAATGACGAGCTACATAATTTGTACGCGTCACCAAATATTAACAGAATAATAAAATCACGGAGACTAAGATGGGCAGGGCACGTGGCAAGAATGGGCGATGATCGTACAACAGCGCGCATAATGAAAGGAAAACCGAAAGCAACGCGACCTCTTGGTAGACCTAGACGCAGATGGGAGGATAACGTAAAATCAGACGTAACTGAAATTGGGCGGGAAGGCGCGAAATGGATGGGGTTGGCACAAAATAGGGAAACGTGGAAGGCTTGCGTAGATGAGGCGATGAACTTTCGAGTTCGAAATGCCATTAAAAAAAAAAAAAAAAAAATTTCCCTTCTTTTGTTATACACGAAAAAATGATTTTATTAAACGGCGATATATTGGAAACATATGATGAGAAATCCTTAAAATAAATTGTGCTGAAAAAGGTAACTTTCTACTATGTTTTGGCTGCACACTTTGCCCAGACTATGAAGTCATTTTATCTTTCAAGATATTTCAAGTTATATTTTTTTCTAATTTTAATTGCTTATATCTTGAGAATGTCGTTCTTTGTTTTTTGATGGACATACGAAATTAGAAAAAAAAGTAAAGTTTCCCTGATTCATTTTTATTTTATAACTACTTTTCTATTTTACAATATTTTGAAATCTATGATGTAATTTATCATCATAAGCTTATAATTTTTTGTTATTTATCTTTCGTTATTATAAACGGTTATATCTGTAAAATATAAAAAGGAAATTTTTTTAAAAAGCTGAGATAATTAGTAATATAAATATGAATATTCTGTACTATTTTTTAGGCTTCACCTTTTTTTTTGAAAGGATAAAAATCTTTTTGTAAAAAAATTCGATTTTTATTCAGCTGCGAATACTGGAGTAAATCAGTAGCATTTGATCTGAAACTTTCGAAAACGGTAGCTTCGTTCTATCTGTTGAAAGAGTTATTTTCCCAGATCACAACGACCTTTATATTTCGAGATATTTGAAGTTATGTATTTTATGAAATTTCTTTAGATCTCTTATATATCGAGAATAACACGGTCATTTTTTACCAAAAAGGGCTAATTTTTTCACTTCTTAATGAAGATTTGAGATTAAAAATAAATTAAACAATGTATCGACTCAGTATCTTTTAAATCGTTTTTTGTGCAGTCTCTTGGCATAGAAAGTGTTCTATAGATATTTTTGTATTCCTTTATATTATTCTACCTAATCACATCGCACATGTATACAGGGATATCACTGTGCAGTAGTAAAACTTGTATCAAGATGAAATCTGCTTTTGGATGGTTGGTGTATTTGTATTAGTTAATGGATACCCTGATGGTCACCCATCCAAGTACTAGCCGCATAACAATGATTAACTTTGCCGATCGCTCAAGGTGTGACTCTGCTACTCTGCTATAGCGTAGGTCAGGGATATTAAATGTGGCAATCACCTACCGTGAAATTTAAAAATACCAAAAGACTCCTAAAAAAGTATTTTAAAAAATTTATTTTAATTTATTTTTAATTAATAGGGACTAATTGTAAGCCATAATCACTGATAAAACTACTGATAGAATCACTAATTGTTCTTCATCAATGTTGAAGTATTTGTTACTACATTTTTCACAAAATTTACATATTCCATTAATAATTAATTAATCACATTGTTGTTTTAAGATGTTTGTAAATCTGTATAAATTTGTGTATCCATTATTCCCAAAAGTATTTTCTGAAATCCTTCATATTAATTAATATTCATATAATTAATAACTAGTCTTTAATGATTAACAATGTTTACGAAAATCTGTAAAAATTATTATCTATAGTTTTGTGATTTTAGTAAAAAAATATTTTTGGAAAAACCATCAATGGTAAACAATTCAGATCTTTTTTGAGATATTAATTAGAAAGAGATATAGTCATTTAAACTTTGTTTATTAGATCAAAGAATTTCATATTGGAACAATTCATAAATTCTGAGGAAGCTAAGTGCCAATGCATTTGCAGCAGTTTTTTTTATTGAAATTCTACTATTGTAAAATTAGATATCGTCAATTAGAGACAAGGTTGACAAAATGGAGATAGCTTTTTTATTTTTCATTCGATTTTGATTATGAGGGTCTCATTTTATTCCTTGAGCAATTTTAGGGGAACTTAACAATATAAATATTGAAAAATAACCAAAATCTGAAAAGTTACATTTCGGTTTTCTCAATCATGTCTCAAATCGATGATATCTAATTTTACAATAGCGGAATTTCGATAAAAAAAATGCTATCATATGAAGTACCCTTATTTCATAATATATTAACTTTCATACCATTATTACTGAACGAATTATAGTAAAAAATTGTTGTATTTTAATATCAATTGTCCGCTCATACCTCCTGATGGGTTCAAGCCCGAGTTAAATTCTGTAAAAGTCATTCTATAGACAAAAATATTTTGACGCAATATAAGTTGATGCAAGGTTTTATATCTTAAATATTGGTCTTTACAGTACCATGAAAATTCGCCAACCTACATTATTGAATTTAACCACGTATCACATATTTTGAAGCAGGTGGTGCATTTTTCATGATCACCTAGGCTTTAAAGTATTCTTCAGAAGTGTACTCACGGACTTAAGGAGCTACATTTTTAAAAATAGTTTCAGTAAAGTCTGATTTTTATGGAAACAAGACCATATCAGAAATTACTATTAGCTGATCAGGAACAGGGTCCGTGACGGTATTGTTATTTTTAACTTAACGTAACCTGTCATAAAATAATTTATCTTCTTAATTCCTGTATCCGCATCTTAGTGTAAGTTTATTTTATCATGCAATATTTTATATAGCAAAGATAATGAGAAAGCTAATAATAACAACAACAATTACTTGACTAAATTGATGGCTTCATATGACACTGCTTGGACAAAAAGAGGACGGCTATATAATAGTTTTAATGGTACATACTTCTTATTTCATTTTATTATTAATTTTTTAATGACATTTAAATTGAGTTTTTTTATTACTATATACTTAGATCATCTGTTGCAACGCCGTTACCCTAAGCGGGTCCTGGGCGTAGTCGTCCAGAGCGGACGGGTGAGTATCACCACTACACAGCGCGTCCTCAGGTTGCGGATAGAGGAACGACCCCTGAGAAAGAGGTTAGCTGCGAATAAAGCGAATAAGCAGTCGCGGACAGCCGATAGGCCCAGGCGTGGGTGTGATGAGCCCGCACTGGCGAACGCATTCATCTAGAAACACTACGCAAGCACCGCAACAAATACAAACACTATACAAAATCTCCTATCTTACTTTCTTCGTCTACCTTACTCTGTAATCTATCTCTTTTACCACACATTTCAAACAAAAAATGGGCCAAAAATCCTGCTGTCGTGGAGGATGCGGGAGCGATGACAACTGCCCTGAGAGGGGATGTGTAGAATGATTCGCCACCTGGTCTTACATGGCAACGAAGCCAGCGAAGGCGCGCTGCCTTGCAGGGGGGCGTTAGGATATGAGAATGAAACCGAGTGTGTCTGACGACGAGTTGACTGTGTCCTCGCCAAAGTCAGAAAGCTCTCATACTTAGTTCTAGGGAGGTATGAGGGTTATCACCCCTAGACGGATGGACTCACCTGCGATCGGAACAGGATCCAAAACGCGCGGGTTTAACTTACTATCATGGCTCAAAGAAAACAAAACCAAACCAAAACGAAAAGAAACTTGAGGGTGGGAACCTGGAATGTACGCAGTCTACACAGAGCAGGCGCGTTCCGGGAAATCATAAATGAAACTGAGAGGTACAATTTAGATTTGGTAGCAATACAAGAAACCCGATGGAAAGATAACGCGATGCTAGGATCCGGTAACTTCACCTTTTTATATGGGGGCGCGAGCGGGCATTCTCTAGGCACCGGATTTCTTGTTAACAAAAGCATCATACATTCCGTTAAAAGTTGCAATTTCGTGAATGACCGACTCTCGTATATCATCATCGAAGGAACGTGGTATAATTACGTGGTTATTAACGTCCACTGTCCCACGGAGGACAAAGAGGAAGAAGTAAAAAATCTTTATTATGAAACTTTAGAGCAATTAATCGACCAATTCGCGTCTTACGACACCAAAATAGTAGTGGGGGATTTCAATGCTAAAATAGGGAGAGAGGAAATGTTTAGGCCCACCATAGGCAAAGAAAGTCTGCACGAAACCAGCAACGATAACGGTATTATGGTCATAAATTTCGCGGCCGCAAAATATCTTATAGTCAAGACCACGTGCTTCAAGCACAAGGATATACACAAGGCAACGTGGACATCGCCGGATGGGGCGCCACACGAATGTACTCGACGTAAGGACCTATAGGGGGACGGATTGCGACTCAGATCATTATCTAGTAGTGGCCAAATTAAGAGCCAGATTAGTAGCCGGTCAAAATAGTAAGCGAGCGAACAAAGTAGAAACCTTTGATATTGGAAAACTACAAAGCGGGGTAGAGTGAATCAAGTACCAAGTAGAAGTTAGCAACCGATTTTAGGCGCTCGAGGAAACGGATGAACAGACGGGAGTAGATGACGATCCGAACAGGTTGTGGGGGGCTATCGAAAAAACTATAAAAGGGGCCGCGAACAAAGTACTGGGTAAGAAAAAAATGCCGAAGAGCAAACCATGGTTTGACGAAGAGTGCGAACTCTGGTTTGAAAGGCGCAAGAAGGCTAAATTAGATAGTGTACACAATGAAAGCGGTAGGGTCGTAGAAGAATACCATGAAATAAGAAAGCAAGTGTGTGTGATTTACAGAAACAAGAAGCGCGAGTATAAGAAAAATGAAATTAGAAAAATAGAAACTAATAGTAGGGAAAATAACCCGCGCGAGATGTACAAAGGAATAAACGCTATTAGGAAGGGTTTTCAGAATAGATCGCAGTTAATGAAAGATAAGGACGGGAACCTCGTGACAAGCGAAAATGAACTATTGAAATTATGGAAAGATTATTTCGATAAGTTATTAAACGTGTATGAAAACTCCGAGAAAATGGGAGACAAAATCCACACGGCTGAACTCCATATGGACGAAACGACCTACAAAGAAGTAGAGGCCGCGATGAAAAAACTAAAAAACATTAAGGCCGCAGGAAACGATTCTATACCAGCTGAACTACTTAAATATGGAGGCACCGCGCTTACATCTAAAATTTTTTATCTAGTATGTGCTATTTGGAGAAATTAAACAATACCAGAAAATTGGAAAGAATCCATCATCATACCGATCTTTAAAACGGGAGATAAAACAGACTGCAATAACTACCGGGGAATCTCACTTTTAGCTACCTGCTACAAAGTTCTGTCAAACGTAATACAGGCCAGACTCATACCATTCGCGGAAGATATAATAGGAGATTATCAGTGTGGATTCCGGCGCAACAGGTCAACGAGCGATCAAATGTTTACCATAAGACACTTATTAGAGAAAAAGTGGGAATATTGCGAAACTATACACCAGCTATTTGTGGACTTTAAGAAAGCGTACGACTCTGTCAAACGAAGCAAAATGTATGAAATCCTAGTGCTCCTTGGCGTACCAAAAAAACTCGTAAAATTAATTTAAATATGTCTGAACGGAAGCACTTGAAAGGTCCGAGTAAGCGGTAATGTATCCGAATCGTTCATGATACGCGACGGTTTGAAGCAAGGTGACGGGCTTTCAACGGTACTCTTTAACTTGACGCTCGAGCATGTTGTTAGAAAAATGCAGGCTAGCGAGCTAGGCGCAACACTCAACGGAACAACGCAGATTTTAGGCTATGCGGATGACTTGGATATAGTGGGAGATAATGGTGAAACGGTGGCGAGAAATGCGGAAATCCTTATAAATGCGGCTAAAGACACGGGGTTAGAAGTGAGCGAATCGAAATATATGATCATGGAGAAACTGGGCATTCGCGAAGTAGAAGGGGATCTCAGAGTCGGAAATTTCACTTTTGAAAAGGTTAGCAAATTCAGATATTTAGGTACAACTATAAATGATAGAAACGAAATTAAAGCCGAGATTAATAAGAGACTTCATTCGGGTAATGCCTGCTTCTACGCTGTGAACAGATTACTTAAGTCAAAGCTACTGTCGAAAAATGTCAATATAAGGATATATAGGACTATAATAATGCCGGTAATCTTGTATGGGTGCGAAACCTGGGCGCTCACTAAAGCGGAGGAAAATAGTTTTAGGGTATTTGAAAATAAGGTTCTGCGGAAAATATACGGGCCAAAGAAAGATGAGGAAGCTGGGGAGTGGAGGAAACTGCACAATGACGAGCTACATAATTTGTACGCGTCACCAAATATTAACAGAATAATAAAATCACGGAGACTAAGATGGGCAGGGCACGTGGCAAGAATGGGCGATGATCGTACAACAGCGCGCATAATGAAAGGAAAACCGAAAGCAACGCGACCTCTTGGTAGACCTAGACGCAGATGGGAGGATAACGTAAAATCAGACGTAACTGAAATTGGGCGGGAAGGCGCGAAATGGATGGGGTTGGCACAAAATAGGGAAATGTGGAAGGCTTTCGTAGATGAGGCGATGAACTTTCAAGTTCGAAATGCCATTTAAAAAAAAAGTAAACTTAGATCATTTGTCACTAAATGGCTACTTCTATAAAACAGTGATAAAATATACTTGTTGGAATGTATATTGTAAGCAATGTAAGCAAAAAAAGTGTAGAGCATAGTTGTAAAAAGAATCACAGTGGATCATCTAAGGCAGTGGAAACTGATATGGCTATAGAAGTAGAATTGAAAAATGAACATTTAGTTAAATTAAATTGCAGGATGGAAACACTTATTGCCGAGATGATTCCTCTGCGATTGCAACTTTTAGACGACTTTGTCAATACACTATTCATTGACCATTCATGAATGGTCTGATTTTAATCATATTAAAACAATATTTAATACCAAAATGTACGACATCAAATGAAATGCGAAACTTGAAGTGTATTTTTTATAATCCTGAATATAATATATCTTATTATACTAGATTTTCAGCTTATTATATGCTGAGTCTATTTGAAATTGCAGGCATTTCTAAGCAACTTTCAAATAGGACGTTGCCGCTTACCACGACGATGTGCTAAGAAGACTACCAAATGTTGTAATACGCAAACTTGCTGACTTTATTCTTAATTATCTATTTTATTTCATGGTTAACACATATTCTTTATAACGACCTATTTTTTCGTAAAGACATTTCTTTTTATAACCTACTACGACATGATTGATTGTTCGCGTGTACTAGATTTATAATAAGGTTAGTGTTAAAAGTACATGATTTATAAAGTGTTTTTCTCAATAATTAGGTGGTTGATCTTATGATTTCTTAATGGCGATCAAATGTTCGAGATTTCTAGATTATTTCTGATATATTCTCAACTATAATTATAATTTTTTGAAAAGGCGCTGAAGCTACCTTAAGGTGAAACTGCTAGTGATTGGACACTCAATCCCAGTATTCGGACAACTAAAAATCACGTTATATAATTATATCTACAATGATATGTGTTAAATAAACTATGAAAATAGTTTAATATTTAAATAATCTTTAATTATTACCGAAATATACTTTACAATAAAAGAGTGATCAATAATTATTGTGTAATTTGTCCAACAACTGGGACGTGTCGAATCAGTGGTACGTTTACCTTATATCTCTATTAAAGAAATATTCATCTAAATTGTGTGGTGCGCACAACAGATTACAACTTTATTAATTATTGACCTAAATTTATGAAGAATACAATAATTTTTTACAACAAAAACAGAGTTATCGATTAGAGGATCCAAGAAGATTGATAAAGAAGTGATATTTAATATCGTGCTACAAGTGTTATCAAGATTAAGAAGTTTGTGTGTATGCGTGTGTCGAAGCTCATCTTTTTAAATCATACTCGTAATATACTAATTGTCATACATTTATGAAAAGATGAAACTCAGAAATTGTATAGAAAATGCTTTGTCAAAATACATTGATCAAACTACTAAATCTCGATTTAGAAAGAAAATTTATAATTAGTAAATATTTACTCAGTTTTATTCAAATATTAGGAACAATCATATTTTCATATTTTGAAACACATGAGCAAAAATTTTTGGTCACCTGAATAAGTAAAATAGATTTTAGAATTTCAAGCAGACGTCTGTTTTAATTTTTAATAATACAAATACGTATATTTATTAAGCTATTTATGCAAATTTTACAAGATAACACGAGAATGATCTTCATTATGAGAGTTTTACAACAAGAGAAATGTCAAAGATCAAGAAAATTCCTCTGCAGAAAAATAAAAGGCTTCCGCTAATAAATTCCATATATACCAAAAACTTGAAAGACTTCTCTTGAATAAAAAAATCCCAGAAACCCTTCATTCATTTCGGCTGCCGTTCATCACGCGAGCCCGAGAGCCACTGCTTGCCGCGCCCTATCGTCGCCGTCGCCACAGCAGCGGCGGAAGGAAGAAAAATAAAAGGCGCCCCAAAAGAGGTCCGCTCGTGCGCGAAAAAGGGACGGGAAAAGAGTAAAAGGGTCGTGCGATTATTCCGGAAATTATTCGCGGTAATTAAAATGCAGATAAGACGCACAAATCATCGAGATTTTTTCGGGGGCGTAGGGAATTCGGAATGTACACACAGACGTCGTCGTTGTCATCGTCGTCTCCTTCCGCTACCTCTTTTCCTCCTCTTTTTCCGTTCTTTCTGCCCCCTTAAAAATTCCGGGACCGCGCGCGCGCATGGCGGTTTTAAGTCGCGCAGACCAGGGAATACGGAATATGTATACGAGTGGCGGCAGTGGCATAGAAGAAACGAAGAAACCAACGAACGAATGAAATATACTCTGAATAAGGAATGAGAGGAATATTTAAGCGGGAAGAGGGCGAGAGAGAAAAAGAGAGAGCAAAGCCACTGACAAGAGCGGAACGATAACGTGCGGGATGTTCCCTGCGTACTGAATTATTGTTTGCATTTAGTTAATATCTTTAGTAGCGTATGAACATTTGAATTTAATCTCGAGATTGCATTAATTACTGTAAAACATTTCTGAAATTTTATTCATTAAACTTGGCTCATAATTTGGGGTTTAGACAATTAGCGTACTTCAATAATTATCAAATTTTGTTCGTATTGAATTATTGTTTGAATTCGTTTATACCTTTAGCGTATGCATATTTGAATTTAATTTTGAGATTGAATCAATTACTGTATAATATATTAGAAATTTTATTCAATAAACTTTCTCGTAATTTGGAAGTAGACTAAAATTAGCGAACTTTATTGTATTTTATTGTATTATCAAAAAGTTTTATTATCACTTGCGGCTACTATTGTACTGATTTTAAGTATATTTTAAATACAGTATATTTTTCGAATATATTATAGATATTATAATGATTATTTTCGTTATAAGTAAATAAATCAAATAAAAAATCTATTATTTATTTACTTTATTTGTGTAGCAGTTCATATTAAATGTCTTAGCCAAAAATCAGCCATGACATTAGCGACTTTGACGATTATTAATTCAACCACCTTAAAAGATATCTGAAATTTTTTTTCAGGGATGCTTTCTATAATTTTTTTCATTTAAAAATGGTCATTTATTTATTTTGTTTTATATTTTTTTTTTATAAATATTTTTATAAGCTATATCACGGCTTTTAACCTAAAAATCTACTTGAAAGCTTTTAATAAATGTCCAGAAAGCATCTTATTTTCTTGAAATATCTTTTGAGGTAATTAAATTAAACGCAACCGTCCCTAATTTCAAATTTTGATGTTTGGGCTAGGACAATTGACGTAACATGCTTCATTACACGGAAAAATATTCTGTAGAGGAGTTGCGCAAAATCAGATTGCGCTCATGTCTGAGCAAATCGTGCTGCTGCTATTTTTGTTGTGGGTAGCTTCTTTCTTGTTGTGAGCAGGTGCTTCCAATTGACGGCGCTGCTTCAACCCTAGCGAGTAGAGTGAGCACCTCTCTTCACGCTATGGCTGCCCAAAATCGGGAGTGCTGCTATGTATAACAAGAGAGCAGATACCCAAAACCAGACAACAGCAGCACAACTTGCCGACACATGAGTGCTTTCTGATTTTGCGCAGCCACTGTCCGGGATTTTTTTCTACGTAGATACATGTTTTAAATTGCTATATCTAGAATTTGAAACCAACGACCAAAAAATCGCCTAAGACTAATTTTTGAGAAAATGGAACAGGATTTAAATTTGCGTGATAGCTTTTGTATCTCCAATTTGAGTTGTAAACCAGTTACGTATATAAATTCCGCTAGCATCGTAAGTTAAAGCGCTAAAATTGTTAGGTTGATATAGTATAACGTAATATTCCAGTTAAAAAACAAGCAATATATTACTGGAAATGTTTATTATTTTTAATTCAAACTAGGGGGGTTCCCGCCTGCATCGTATCATACCAGCTACATTATAAGTCTCGTAATTAACGAAACCCTAAAATATTGGAATTAATAGAATATTGAAAAATCATATGGTTAAACCCAAGTTGTAAAAATAAGTTTAATTATATATGAAGAGGATTTTTAGAATTTTTGTACCAGGTTACAAGGTAAATATACTCAGATATGCATTTGAATATACACTTTGTGTTCACCTACATATATAGTGATCTAATTTCTGATATCTATGAAAAGATCACACGAACTAAGAACATAAGACATACATATATGCATATAAACCTGCGGGACCTTAAGTCTTACCGCACGTGTTTGAATTTAACCTACAAAGTATATTTATATATGCTTTAAACTTTATAGGCGCATACAGACAAGCATTAATACATACATACATACATATTTATATTTACATATATACGTAACTACATACGTACATACCCACATACATACATACATACATACATACATACATATACATTATACACTTAATATGTATACAGGGTGTCAAAAAGTACGACATATACAGTATATAATCAGGAGAAAGCCATATGTTAAATAACCCAATATCCCAATAACCCAATAAGTCAATACACAAGTATTATTCTTGGGTTATTGTGTTATATCAAAATCACGTAAATAAGGTGATATTGGGATGAATTGTTGGGAAGGAACTGAGGAGAGGCTGAAAAGTGGATAAGGGATAGAGAGGTCTCGTGCATTCTTGAATCGACGGCGGCAACGGCAGCTTTTGCATTGATTTATCTTTATGATACAGAGAGATTGACTAATAATTCAATTAGATAAGTAAACCTTTAATTAATTAATGGCCAAGATATAAACAATGTCGATCACCAAATAAAAATGATTCCAATTAAAACATTTTTTCATAATATAACATCTGAATTGCGATGTATAACAGGGGAATTATTTTAGTTAAAAAAAACTTTGTATAAAAGATGAACAACGCAATCAATAATTTTGCAATTAAATAATAGCAAATGATATAATAGTACATTATGTATTTTACACACGAATAGCGAATCGTCGTATGTGAGTTGCAGACGAGTGCTCATCGCATGAGTGTGTAAATCGTATGCACGAGTTACATACGATATTTTTTTAAACAATGTACGCAAAAAATTGGATTTTGCGTCTGTTTTGAGGGCGTGAAATGCAGTTTTACGTAATCATAGAAAAATAATGTTTGCAACTTAAGTATTGAATGATGTGCTCCGACTGTGTAATCGCACAACAAAAGGGCCGGCCCTCGAGTTGTGCGATCACGCCGGAGTGTGAAATTCCATGCCCGAGTTGTAAAACCATAATTTTTATATGCGTGCGCAAAATAGCATTTTGCACACTGAAAAGAGTTCGCAAAAACTTATTTTACGCACACTATATCGAAGAAACAATTTGAATCGTCAAATACAAATAATTTTAATTAAAATATTTTTTCACAATAGACAATCTGAATTGTGTTCTATAGAAAACAAGAATTACTTTAGTTAAAAAATTATTTGTATAAAAAATAAACGATTTTCCATATTTCGAATACGTTGAAAAAACAAATGGAACGACTTTAGCATACACAAATTGTATTTGTAATCTATTGATACAAGGTACAGTGATCAAACCAACAATACCCTTAAGCAAAATAACTACTCAGGCAGTTTACAAAAAAAACATCTCTGCATTTTTTGAATAGAAATAACAAACACGAGAACCAATAGCTCGGGCACACCGAATCTTTGTGAAATCCAAACTAAAAAGTGAACGTTTAAAAAAGAGGAATAGCTATGCACGAGGAACGAAGAAATTGGATTTCTAGGCAGTTATTTCAGCAGCGGAATAGTTCAAATAATCCCTGCCCACTCGAAAATTCACAACTAATTCCGGATTCGACGTCGTCAGACTCCTACGGAGCTCTCTCTCTCTCTCTTTCTCTCTCTCTCTCTCTCTCTCTCTCTCTCTCTCTCAATCTCTCTTTCTCTCGTCCTCGCCGCTCGCCACGTACAACCCCCGAGAGAAGCAGCGCACAGAGAGAGCGAGAAGCAGAGCGTAGTTTTAACACGATTAAGAATTAAACGGTGAGTTTTCGGGCACTCCGCGGAATTTCGTATGCAACGAGCAGCAGCGGCGGCCCGTGATTCATACATGCATGTATGTATATATGTACATTGTGCCGCGATAATATTTGGGAGGAAGGCAAAAGTATGCGTGTGCAGAGAAGAGATAGAGATATAGAGGGAGAAAGACGAGAGAGAAGTACTGAATGTTTGTCGAAATCAAGTAATCAGCTGTCCTCTTTTGCCTGGGCCCTCACTGAACTTCTGTCTATGTGAGGACTCATATGGGAAAGCATTTGACGATGGGGTGGAGATGAATTTGGCCTGGAATACATCAAAAGGGATATGAATAAAAAGGTGGAGGGACAGGCATATTTAGGATATTCATGAGGTACCAACAGTCGAGTAGATCGGGTGTGTATTCATATTATGTTATCGCGGTGTAAAGCTTTATCTTCAAATTTGGTTTTTGCCTACTTATCTTTATTCAATCCTTTTGATCACCATGTTTCTTTTTTATCCACAAACATATTATAAATTTAATTTTTCAGCTTTTAGTCATGATATGTATCTAATCTAATGAACAGTTTATGGATACAAAAAACTCATCGTGTATTATAAATCTATTTGATTTTGTAGATTTTATTTCTATTATTCATAAAGAATCCATTATGTTTACTATTCATTTTGATATCTACGTATACGACTTGGATTATAAGTTATAGGAATGTCATAGATACAGATATCTAAGGCAATGAAAGTTATCATTTTCTTTACGCTTTCTGAATTTGGATTTTATAAAGTTCATCCAACCTAACCTCACACCAAGATTTCTTTAAATACGTACTATAAATATACTATAATACCGATACTAAATTTTGTGAATTTAATAATAATAATAACGACTAAAGAGACACTTGAAAATAACAGTAATGAAAAATTATACTTTTAAAATATTGTAAGGATGTATGTTCTTTGACGATTCTATCACTTAATGAATTTTAATATAATATTAATATACTCGAAATAAATTACTTGTTCATTTTGTACATTTATTTAATTTGATAAAATTACAGAGTTACCAAACATATTTATCATTTCAATCTGATACGCTATAAGTTAAATATAAATTTTATTTCGAATTAATTTCACCTTAATTGTATAGCTATAACTCTATTGAGATAAACAGTACTGACTAATAAATATTTATATAAAATAAATTCATCGATTCTAAGTATTTGGTTTTCATATAAAATCAAACATTATATGCAATTTCACAGTACAAATTATAAACATAATTTTTGCTTAAACCGACTCATTTAGAAAAGCATACATTTTTAGTGTGCTTTAGCATCGCCAACAGTATCTACCAGTTTCTACACGATGGCTCCTTTATGCATGTACAGAGGAGAGAGCGAGAGCGCGAGAGAGAGAGAGAGAGAGAGAGAGAGAGAGAGACAGAGAGAGATGGCGACTGCTGGGGAGTAGTACGTCTTGGCCTCTTTGGTTGAGTTACCCAACAGTTTGGCGTCGCTGATGGAATAATGGTCCATTTGGGATGCACGTGCTGTCGCTAGAACCTCCACCTTCCTCTCCCTCTCTCTCCTTCTCTCCTCCCTCTCTCTAGCTAGCAATTCCCAGCCCTGCCAGCCTCTGGCCTCCCGCGCCTCGCCTCATACGCCAGTATTTACATGTAATTTCGGGCAATTAATATTTACGCTGCCGCGTGGCTTGCTCTCCCTTTTGCTACGTGCTTTCGTCGAACCTTCAGGCGCAGTCGATGCAGGAGAACTCGCGTCACCTGCTGTCTCGAGGCTGCAACCCCTGCTCGACCGTTATTCGCTGCAAACGATGTTCTTTTTTATTTTTTTTTTCATGGGGCGAGGCAACGCACTTTTTTGAGGGAATAAAATTTCATTGTGATGCAATTATTTTGCTTTCATTTGGTCTTTATAGAGGTGAATTAATTGTGTTGCTGAGTGAAAAATTGCGCTTCAAATTTTTGATGATTAAGAAGCGTTAGAAAGTAATATTTGTAGTTGTGCTCTGTGAACAAAGAAACATCTAATATTAATATATTTTTGGAGAAATAATCGTAAAATATATAACTAATGCAGTTTTAACCCTTTAAGGGGCGAATTTAATCTAAAAAATCGAAGTATTTTAATCTTAAATTGTTTATAACTAATTATATAAACAAACATTTGTAAATTTATTCTCAGGATTTTATTCCTCAGGTACCTAGGATTATATAGAAAAATATTTGAGCGATATTGAACTGCGATATTGAGCTCAAACTGTCTAAGTTATGCACAAAAAACTGAACAAAAGTAGGGTGCCACGACATTGGCACCCGCCCCGCAAAGGGTTAAAGATCTACAAAAGTAGTACATTATGTAAAAAGGGCAAAAAGTCGAATATTGTTCCCGCGGGTGAGCTTACTGTCCGAGCGAGCGAAGCGAAGCGAGGGCAGTATCACTCGAGGGAAAAATCGACTTTTTTCTCCAGTTACATATAGTACTTTATGCCCATCTCAACTGTGGTTACTTTTTGACTTAAAAAGCAGAACTAATGAACTGTTAAAAGGCATTCGAAAATCAGGATCATTGGTAGAACTTGATGAAGTAAAGGAATTTTTACTATTTACTAGTGAAGTAACTTTTTTCCCGCTAATCATTTTTGCGGGCAAAAAATGTAATTTTAGTCTCGCTGTTCAGGGCACAAAGTGGCCATTTTCGTTGAGATGACATAAATTAAATTATTATACGGAAATAATTTTTGTACGAGTAATATAGGCAAAATATCACGAATATTTTTAACTTTTTCATTTATTTATATTATGATGTGATATTTACGCTTGTTTTTAAAATTAGTTGAGTAGATTCTTTTGAAACTTTCATAAACTTTGGTTTGCAATTCTAAAATATATATTAAATTTTAGTGATAAAATGAATTTATTATCAAATTTTTTGTGCATCCAATTCCAATATAACCTGAAATCTTAATTAGCACCTAATCTTGAGCTATCTGGATAAATAAAATGATGAACAATAAATATACCCAGAAATATCATAAAATATTGCAAATTCAGTAAGTAGAGTCAATGAATTTAAGAGGAACATCGCGGTGAATGCATATAAATCTTGTTTGAGAACTTGATTATGTATATGTTCTAAGGAGCAAAAATAAATATTTTTCTCTATTTATCTATAAAATGGTCAAGCTGTTAAAATATCATTAAAAGTGCAAGTTAAACAAATTATAATTACATACTAATGAAAAAGAAACTGTTTAATAACGTTTTCTAAACAGTTTTTAATACAGATTTTAACTTGCTTACATTATTATTATAATTATCATTATTATTATTATAATTATTATTATTATTATCATTACTATTATCATTATCATAATCATCATGGCGGAGGTTTCGACAAGGAGGGAGGTTATGTATCTAGGCACTAAGCTTACTTTCTCTCGTCACCTAGTGTAATGCAGCGGATAAAGTGACGAATAAGACTGCACAATTGTACCGTCTCATGGTGAACTCGAGTGGACCGAAAGCGAGCAAGCGTCGACTCCTCATATCAGTCATTACATCCATCTTATTGCACTGTTCTGAAATATGGGCCGATGCAATAGAGAAGGACTTATACCGGATTCCACTTCCGTTCAGCGTAGAGGAGCTCTCAGAGTCACCAGTGCCTATCCCACGGTCTCGGGATCCGCAGTGCTCGTTATTGCGGCAATCATACCGATCGACCTACACGCGGCGGAGCGCATGCGAATCTACGAACGGAAGAAAACAGGAGAGCACAGAGCAACAGTCCACATCGAGGAACGGGAACGCACCATGGAAACGTGGGAACGGTTCTAGACAGCCATGACCAAGGGTAAATGGACCGCAAGGCTGAAAGACCAGTTGGCCCCTTGGATTAACAGAGATCATGGGGAGGCAAATTAAAACCTGACCCAATTACTGAGTGATCATGGGTACTTCTGCTCCTACCTCAGTCGTATGGGGAAGGTTCAGAGCCCGAGTTGCATCTTTTGTTCCGCCGATTGCGACGATGCGTTTCACACGTTTTTTGTCTGCGATAAGTGAAACGAAGAAAGTACAGCTCTAATCGCCTCGGTCGGATGATTCACGCCTTAAAACATCGTGGGCGAAATGCTGTCCGTCGAGAATAAGTGGGCCGCCACGGCAAAATTCGGCGAGATGGTCCTGTGACAAAAGAAGCGGTACCTAGACAGGGCAACCGACGAAGGTATAAATGAAGTGCTGGGAGACGCTCCGACACCCCAACATAACTCAGAGACGTCGGACGACTTCATGGAAATGGACGCGGAGAGAGAAGATGGGACGCTATCTTAACCGGGAGACGCTCAATTTCTCTCATTTTATGAATGTCGCGGGGAGGGACAGGGATACTTCTCCTTTCCGTACGGAAATGAATGCGCTGTTCGAATACTCGTATAAATGAGACGGGTTAGATCTGACGTCCACTCGGGGGATTTAAAATTATGAATTTTTAAATTTGTTTCAGGTCAAGACAGGAGCGGTTGTCGAGACGATACTAGAATGGCATCACCCTGAGGTAAAGTCATAAGCGGTACCAGGGTGAGTTCTGCCAGAAGAGGAAAGGGGGATCGGTTTTAGTGGGTCGGTAAAAAAAGAAGAGGGGAAAGAAGAAGCGTATAAAATATATATTAAAGACGAGGAGGGAGAAGATAGAATATGAAATATATATTTTGTGAATATTTCTATGAGGTGCAGATCATACAAGGGACCGTCATCTAACCGTGGCCGCATCGTGTATTGAGATGTTTTCCGCGAGGAGACACGCCTAGGAGGATCCGCTCTCCCAGGGAATGTGAGATTCTTACTCACTAAAACCGCCACTCCTCCGTGGCGTTTGTCCCCACCCCGGTACAGTCGATAAACATTATATTACTTCGAGGCAACGCCACCTTCCAGTGCCTTTCTTCTTTCTTGTTTCTCTTCATTATTCTTCGATCTTCTTTCTTCTTTCTTCTTACTTCTTTCTTCTTTCTTCTTTCTTCTTTCTTCTTTCTTCTTTCTTCTTTCTTCTTTCTTCTTTCTTCTTTCTTCTTTCTTCTTTCTTCTTTCAACTTTCTACTTTCTTCTTTCTTCTTCCTTCTTCCTTCTTTCTTCTTTCTTCTTTCTTCTTTCTTCTTCCTTCTTCCTTCTTTCTTCTTTCTTCTTCCTTCTTTCTTCTTTCTTCTTTCTTCTTTCATCTTTCTTCTTTTCTCTTCTTTCTTCTCTTCTCTTTTTTCTTCTTTTCTCTTCTTTCTTCTCTTCTCTTCTTTCTTCTTTTCTCTTCTTTTTTTTCTTCTTTTCTTCATAAATATTTATGAGCATGGTTCACGTTTCAGTCTTTATTCTGCTTTTCTCTTGCTCGTAGACGACGTTACCATGCTCGATTTTCTTCACTTCTTCATACGTTTCGTTTCTTTCCATAGCAAGCAGATCTGGCTGAAGCATCCCAGCGATGACTTGCACCGCACTCGTCGATACTGTTCTATATGTCGATACAATCCTTATGATAATTCGGTGTTGTGCCGACCATTGGCTGCTTGGCGTGCTCTTTTCCGTCTAGGGATCCTGCCCAGACGGCGGCTTCGTACAAAAGCTTGGAGTTGACTACGTTTGAGAATCACGTTCCTTTGGTCCACGGACGTTTGTCATAAGTCTGGAGAGGTTGGCTCCTGATTCCAGTGCTATATTGGCTACTTTTATAACATGCCACAGAAAGCTTAACCTGAGGTCCGGTTCTACTCCAAGGTAGGTGAGTTAGTTTTTCCACGGCATCACCGTGTCTCTTAGGCAAAGCTTTGATGCCTCGAAGCTTCTCATGTCAGTTACCAGGACTGTCACAGTCTTATCCACGGCCATTTCGAGGCCCTTTGTACCAAGCAAACTTTTGACTCATTTGAGTGCGTCGTTGATTCAGATTTTGAAGATTTCGACGTCATCCGCCTCACATATAATCATAGCATCGTCCGCGTAGCATACGATGATGGTACCATTAGGTAGCTCTATCTCCAGTAGTTCGTCGTACATAAGATTCCTCAGAAATGGGCCGATCTTTGATTCTTGTAGTGCACCTCCTGTTATTTCTTCTTCTAGGGTCCACGCCTCTACCTTGTAGAGGACCCACCGATCGCTTAGGTAGTCTTCTACTGTGCATTGTAGATAGGTCGGGGTAGCCCTTCTTACTAGGATATCGATGATCTGCTTCTATCTGGCGGAGTTAAACGCATTTCGTACGTCAATCGCAATCAAGAAACCCTTCTTCTTTCTTCTTCCTATTCTTCTCTTGGCCGGTTCTACAATCTTTACCACGGTTGATATAGCGTCACCCGTAGATTGTACTTTTCGGAAGCCATTCTGCATATCTGAGAGGGCAGGTGCATCAACTTTGTGCTTTTCTAGCCTCCGTAGAATGAGGTCCCCGAGTAGTTTTCCCATCATATCCAGCAGGCATATCGGCCTGTACGAGAAGACTTTATCAAGGGTAGTTTCTCGGGCGGAAAATGGAGGTGATTTTTCGTGACTCATAAAAAAAAACCATGCGGTCAAATATTTTAAACTTTTGCTTCAGCTTCCGCTCGGCGATACGCGCACCAGCTATCCGTGCCGACCGGGCAGTTTTGATGTGAATTCTTGTCAGTCCAGCCCATATGGAAATAAGCAGCCTAAATTTCCTTATGAATTTCCTCTACATTATCTTGATGCCTTATTAACGCTAAACCATAATATTTTTGAAATTTATTTATGATTTTGTCAGTTAATGTTACTGTATATTTACTCCTTCCTCCTATAGCATTCTAGCTTTTTAACAAGAGTATCATAAGGATTCATATCTAAAATATCTTTAAAAGTAGCACTGTCTCCGTCACCGATGTAGCGTGTATACTTCACATTATACATTTTGAACGAGCGGCCGAACATTTCTTTCATGCCGTCGACTTCCATTTTCGCAGCCGATCCGGCGTGATTAAATAGGCAATCATGATCGCTTGAGAGCCATTCTTCATATGCTTCTGGATCTTCCTCTTATTTTTTTGTCGAGTACTCACACGCTTTACAATAACTTTATTTCACTGATGTATCGATGATTTTCTTGCTATATTTTCCTGCGAGAGTCGTCACGCCATATCGTGAAGTATGTCCCCGTTTTTTCCACGTACCATCTCTGAAAACTGTTAAATTCGTATCGGAACCTTCTTCTTCAAGCGTTTTTTCTTTTTCTTCTTTCACAGCTGCAGCTATCCAAATATTTTTAAAGCAGCCTTCGAAGGTATTAATATGAAATGTTTTTGCTATATCCATCAAACCACAAAAAAGACTCAGACCTTCTCTTCCAATCCCTAAGAGCCGCATCACAAGCACGTCGATTAATATCATAGGCTTTTCCACTCTTCGGACCAGATTCGATGTAAGAAGCGCCACACTGACACGAGACAGCAATTTTAGAACCTAATCCTGACGGACTCGCTTCCTGGCAACCAAACGCGCCAGTCGACCAAAATGAGAATCACTACATGGAAATAAGTTTTTTAGTATAAAAGACTAGTATAACTATTGCGCAAAACTCAGAGAGTTCTGCGCTTCCATCGTATTGCACAGCTACTTTCTCATTTTTGTACGTCTGCTGCCCAAAAGTTGGACATGCACTGTACGAAATCGATTTGAATTGGCGGGTTCTGTTACATGAGAGTCTGCTGCATAGCTAAATTGTACACATGATACATCGCGTTGTTTCATATTTTGATCGTTATGCAAGATGAATAATTTTATTGTGTATGTCCCTGTATATATCCTAATTACCGACATCCGATAATGTCTTAATTACCGACATCCGATAATGTCTTAATTACCGACATCTGATAATGTCCTAATTGCTTACATCACATATGTGTCCTAATTACCGACAGCTTGTATGTATACCAATTTACCAACACCATGTGCATGTACCAATTACCGACAGCCTATAGATGTTCTAATTACAACATTCGATAATGTCCTAATTACTGACATCATGTATATGTCCTAATTACCGGCATCTTCAATTAATATATCGTGGAAATACGATTTGAAATCAATAGCGAAGTGCGATGAACATTTAAACAAAAATGAAGATCCAGGGTTCCAAGCAGAGTTTAATTGTAAGTAAACAAACATTTTTTGGTTATGATTTAGAGTAAAGTATATATTTTTGTTATTTAAAAAAATTATATTAGTTGTTTTAAATATTAAATTAATAATGAAAAAAATTATAAATTAGGCCTGCAACCCGCTACCTGGGTAAAGACAATAATGTCCATAAATTAATTACAAATTACACATACATGATGTCGGTAATTAGGACATGTACAGGATCTCGATAATTAGGACATATACAGCGTAATGTACATGAACGTTCTAAGTGGCGTCTAAATATTAATTCAACCCAAGTTTTTTATACAAATGTTATGTATGAAAATCAATAAAAATTAACAGCACGTGTCCTTAACAGTTCTTAAGTTTCACAAGTATTTTGTTTCAGGAATTTATGTTAAAAATCGTAAGAAATTGATTCGCTAATTTAGAGTTACGATTTTATTTATGAGGCGATCTTTGTCCTTGTTTGCGTGCATCAACGGTACGACACGACTCAGATGGTGGCGCTCACGTCGTTTTGGACCTCAGTTGCTCAAAAAGTCGAGTCACTGACGCACGGAAGGTAGAGAGCGCTGCGCTACTGGCGCTAGTTGTTAACACATACAGACGCATACACACTCACACATACATGCACGCAAGCATGCACGCATGCACATATACACAAACAGATCCACGCAAACAGAAAAACACACCCATATATGTACACACACGCCCACGCGCATATACGCACACTTACTCACCCTCTAGAGATGCCCACACATACACATACTCGCTCTTTAGCCAAGCCCAGACATACAGTTACTCACCCGTTGGACATGCCCACACATCCAGTATCAGATAAACCCGTATATACTCGCACACAAACACACACGCTCACGCATGCATACACATACACATACATATACATACACACACATGCGCATGAATACGCACGCATACATGCGCATTTGCACATGCGCAAACATATGAAACAAGTTGTTGAAATGCAGCAAGGACAATATTTGGCATTAAATAATATGCAGACAACAAACAAACGAACAAGTGAACATAAATTGAAGCTTATTAATAGTTGAAGTTAAATTGAGAATTGTGGACACCTGGTTAAGTTACGAGAAGTTTACGAAAAGTGTTTTGTGTAGTCTCTTCTTAAATGTAAGAAAATCTGTACATATCAAATTAAAATATTCGCTTACCATTTATATATTTGTTTCACAAAAATATTTATATATTTTTTTCACAAAAATATTTATATATTTTTTTCACAAAAATATTTATATATTTTTTTCACAAAAATATTTATATATTTTTTTCACAAAAATATTTATATATTTTTTTCACAAAAATATTTATATATTCTTTTTACAATAACTTTTATATATTTGTTCACAAAAATATTTATATATTTATTTCAAGAAAATATTTATATAAATGTTTTACAAAACTTTACTAATATTTATTTTTCATTATACAACTTTAATTGAAATAACTAATAAGACCAATAAACATTAAGACGCAGACCAGTCAATATTTCTGCGTTATACTCAAGCCGCAGAGAAATAACCATACAAGCGACGTGATAAATAAATACGCTCGAAGTCAGGTGCGACGAGAGAACAGAGAGTTACACCATCTCGGTTTGACGAATATCTCTTTGACGCAGCGCATTACGATGCCTGACAGTCGCGGAAACTACTGCTGCGCCGGTATAAAAATGAAACTGGATCTCTCGTATATACATGACGCAACAACGACCACGCTGGCGACGAAACCAAGACAAAGGAGAAACGGCTTGAAGAGGAGCAAAGAACGCACGGAAACGACAAAAATAAACGAATGCAGCGGGTGTAATTGTTCGCATGTCGCGTATATGCGTCTTTTGTTCGCGTTCGCTTCGATGTATGCGAGGAGAGGAATGTAAACTTTTATGTATTTTTATAAATAGGAAGCTGAAAGAGTGCATAAGTACGCGCGTGTGCGTGTGCGGGAGAACACGTGTACGTTGGAAGAAGAGGAAAAAAAACGCGAAAGAGAGATGGAGGAAAAAAAGCAGGGGTACGCTGGACGTCCCAGAAAATGAGAGCGGAGAGGACACGCGGCTTTTATGCCGCCCGAGTCGTAAATACTTCAGTGCCGACGCGAGCAATATTAAAAGAGCGAGGCTACACGGGGCCATCATCCGAGTGCTTGGAGAACGTACGCGTACGTGTACGTATACGAAGGAACGAATGAACGGCGCGCGTCGCTTTCGCGAAATTTATGTTACTTATCTTTGAGCCCGTGTGCTCCGACTCCACGGGTAGGAGTGTTGTAAGGGAACGGACGAAATAGGGGAATGTCAAGGGGACAGGAGGTATGTTGGAGAGAGGCTGAGTAATTATTGATTGTTCTACTGGATCGGTGAATAGCATGTCACGATTGTAGTAGTAATGATATGAAGGATTCTACAGAAGAATGTGAATCTGTGTTTCTGACTGATAAGTTTTTTTATTGTGTAGTTTTAAATAATAGCTGATCAGAATAGGTTTGTTCAGGGGCCTGCGACGGCTCAGTCGGTAGAGTGTCAGATTCCCACGCCGGTGACCCGGGTTCGAATCCTAGTCTCTGCCGATTGATACAAGCACCTCTGTAAAAATTACATGTGCTTCGTTTACAAACACACCACAGACCCCCGACAAACATGGCGACTAATTAAAAAAAAAAAAGGTTTGTTCAATCATGATTAGATTTTTAATTTTACTTAATGCAAAACTAGGAAACTCCGAAAACTTATAGGTGCGTGAAGCGATACATGCGTTGTTAATGATGTATTGTAGTCCAAAATAATTTACATTGCTTTAATAAAAATAAATCATACTACATTAAATAAGATACTCGCAATTTCAATACTGATACAGAGTTCATCACCCATAGGTACGATTTGTATGTTGTAAATTTAATTTAATTAATGATTTAGCTTGATGACAAAATACTTTAATGGAGAACTATAATCGAAATCTAACAAAAATCAGTATTCTTACTTAGACTGGTGAATTAAAAAAAACACTAAGATGTACTTTATTTTCTTAAATTAAATCTTTTATTAAAAATTTTGATCGTTTCTGGCAAAGGTTGTCTAAATTTAATAATATTTTATGTCAATCTCAACGAAAATGACCACTTTTTGCCCTGAAAAGCGAGACCAAAATTACACTTTTTGCCCGTAAATCACTTTTTTCCCACATTTGTGCAAGTGCGGGAAACAAGTAACTTCACTAGACAATAGTCCAAATTCCTTTATTTCATCAAGTTCTACCAATAACCCTGATTTTCGATTATCTTTTAACAATATAGTCTTTTAACAGTCCATTAGTCCCGCTTTCCAAGTCAAAAAGTGACCACAGTTGAGATGGGCATAAAGTACTATATGTAACTGGAGAAAAAAGTCGATTTTTCCCTCGGGTGATACTGTCAAGTGAAACAAGGCAGGTATAGTCAGGCGTTCATAAATGATGTACTTTAAATGTTGCTTAATCAAGAGTTTAATCACATAGAACGATGATATTATTTTTATTACGATGATACCTAATATAATAACAATTTGTGGGGGTGATCGAGTAATGCTCAAAGCAAAGTAATTATGCATATTTAGCAGAAAAGGGCTTAACAATATTATATAATATTATGCAAATATAATTAGCTATCTCGCATGGCATAAATTGGTAATAATATGGTCGATTATCACGAAACTGTTAGTTTTCTATGAGACAAATATGCCCTTATACTGTCGAAATGGACAAGAATCCAGAAGGTTTTTTTTCAAAAAACGCAAAAACCGGCATGTTTCTCGGTTTTCTTCTTATTATCCGTGAAATATTGATCGAAAAAGTTTCTGTACAAAAGTTGTTCGAAAGAAAATTTTATACAAAAATTAGTGTTTAAAATAAAGAAAAAAATTTGTCTGTTGGAAAATTTGTAACAAACATTGACGTATAATCTTACACAATTCAATTGTGACCCAAAAATCTATATGTATGTCTTTTTTGCTGTTTATTTTTCATGTTTCTCGATAAAATTTGTTCAAATGACGTTTCCGTAAAAAATGTTAAATGTAAACAAGTTGTATATTTTTTAAATCTACAACCATAGCGTGGAAAGTTTAGTAAACAAAATAAAATCTACTCAAGATACAGCTAAAATTCAATTCAAAAAGACCTGCATTATATCATCCGTAATCTCAATAGATACTCTCTAAATATTTTGGAGTTGTTTTTTACTCTTTTGGAGTGAATTCTCACTCCAAGCGATCATAAAAACACACTCACTTATTTCGGAATAAATCTTCACTTTCAGAAAGAGTGAATAATTCACTCTTTTGTAAAAGTGACTTTTTGACTCTATTTAGTGTGAAAGAATACGCGTAAAGAAAAAATAATTATTCACATTTAATAATTACTTACTTCGTTGTTTTACGTTTTAGAAATGTTTTCACAATTTACGGGACGGACAAATTTTTTCCTCAAAGTCAAAAGACGAAGAAATCCTTTTTTGAAACGTTAAAAATTGTTAAGATTAAAGCTCTGTAGAATTTCTTGAAAATATCATATTGTTGGTCAATGTCGAAAATTAAAAAAATTCTAAGGGGTACCATAGAGAACAAAAAGGGCTGGAAATCATTTTGTGGAGTTCTTTCAAAATGTACTTTTAAATAAAAAAATGGCGAACACTTTCGAGAATCCCCTGCACAGCTTTTTCTAAAAACCCGCTGGATTGACTCGTATATAAATAGCTATTTCTTCACTATTAATTTACATAAATCATGAAATCAATTTTTTTTCTTCTTGATCCAAATAAAATAGGTTACAAAATTGTATTTAAATCGTTTTATTTTCCAGATTACAGGATAAAAATTTACAAGGTACAATGTCAAAATCATACATGAATTACTGATAATAATATTTCAATTATATATTGGTAATATCATCCGATTAAGAAATGAACTCAGATTTTCGTAAAGAACAACTAATTACCTTATTTTTGGTTAGATATAATTTTTCCAATAACATATCTAAAAAGTGCTGAAAAAATAACATAGAGAAAGAGAAAAAACTCGTTATGATAGCTGGTTTTGTTTCCGAGATATTTAGAATTGTGTGCTGCGCGCTCCGACTCTAGCCGCGGCTGCTCGCAATCGCTGGCGCGCGTTCGCTCGCGCAGGCGATTGCACTCAGAGCGCATTTATGCTCCACATAAACACGTATTCAGCTAACTATCTCAATAAAATAAATATGAAAAAATCCCAGCAGCATTCAAGTAGAAATATTAATTATATCGTCTGTAAACGACAATGAGGCAAACAAAATTATCTCTGTTTTTATTGCTCTTGTCATAACGTTCTTTTTTTTTAAATTCATCTTTTTAATTCAATGCACTTGTCGCATTATTCCAAATTATAAAGTATGAAAGATGTAAACATTCAGAAATGGTTTATCACAAAAAAGAAGTTTAATTTTCAATTCGTGAAATTCTGCCAGTCTGTATATTAAAAGTGCTTATGATAAGCTGTCGATTTTAACAAGCTTCATTAAAAATGACCTCCGCGTTCAAAAGTTATGACATAGTGGTCGGTCAGACCGCCATTTTCAAAAATGTAGACGGTCTTGTGCACAAATATTCCCCACGCCTAAAGCCATCATTCAGTGCTTTTGTGTTAGATTGCAACCATTTTTACTATTTTTTAATATAATATTTACTTTTTCAATGTTTGTTGCAAATTTTACAACGAAAAAAGTTTTATTTGTTGTTTTGAAATACTAGTTTTGACAGAAAATTTTCTCCCTAACAACTTTTGTACAGGAATTTTTTGGTTCAATCAATATTTCACGAGTTATAAACAGAAAACTGAAAAAAATAATGTTTTTGCGTTCAGATGCAAAACAAAAAAAACTTCTGGACTTGGTCCATATTCGACAATTTAGGGGCATATTTGACAATAGGGAAATGGGTATTTCGAGTCATCCACTAAACCTAAGAAATAAAAAAGAATAAATTTAAAAATTCGAAAAACATTTAAATTATCTAAAAAACTCAAATTTTGAAAAAAATAAGATTCTGGAAAAATTTCGAAATTATTTTCACAACGTTTTATAAGCGGGAGGTAGTCATTCTCTCCCGCTCCAGTAAAGACGCTCGGGAAGCCCAATTTTCCATGCACTTTGCAAACATGGGAAAAAGCCTTTTTCACGCACGTGTTGAGAAAAATCTGTTTTATTTTGTACTACTTTGTCACTGTATTTAAATATTATTGAAAGCTATTAAACTCGAAGTAAAATTATTGGTAAAATCGCAAGAGCCTTTGCTTAGACAGCGCGAGGTGAACCTAAAAACGCGACTGTTGATGAAATCTTTCATTTGCGCCTTTATTTGATTGCTGTAAGTGGTACCAGTGTCTGTTTTATGATTTTTCTATTATTTTCTGTATCGCAGGGAATGAGAACTTGAATGCTTAAGGGTATGCATCCAATATTTAAAGTTCTTAAATATCACTTAAAATTTGTATTATATGTCCATTTAAGTGTGTTTTATATATTCTTGAAATTTCAACTTATCATGTGGTATCAAAAATTGAAAAATTTAACTTCAAAGTTTCAGTTTTTAACATGGGATATGTAATGGAAAATTAGCATAGAAGTAATACATAATAAGTTGGGCATAGCAAGCGGTGCTTTTTAAAATTGTTGATAAACCATATACGTCATGTACATGAAGGAAAATTGAAATAAGGAGAAAATAATTTCTGTCACTGAATGCAGCTTTACGTTACAAATTTGACATTTTAAAATCATAAACGTAAGTTTTGCTTGCATGCAATTCAATATCGTAAATTTGTTAAGAAATTTCACTTATGAAAGGTTCTTGTTGTGTATATATTGAAAACAGCAACTATAAGACTTTCACTGTTCCCTTCTACGCCTTTTCCTCGATACTATCTTAGACAACACTATCACTTTATAATGATTTTGATATTTTACTACTTTAACTTGTAGTTCTTCTTTATATGTTATATCTACATCACGAATTATAATCCTAAATAATCATTTACCCAAATTTAAAGTGAATAACCATCATCTATATACATCGCATAGTGCATTTAAAAATATTTTAAAGTCGATTTTGATCCAAGTACAATAAATTGATTGCAATCATACGTAAATGATTTATAATAACAAAATCATAAACGTTCCTTCCTTGTAAAATGCTTCAACATAATTGATATTCATACGCTTATCTACAAGATTTTTAAAACTATTTTATGCGTATTATAAATTAATTATTCCCAATTTACTTCCAATATTAACGCAATTTTAATTAAAAAATTTAATTTATTCGACAAAGTTACCAAAGTCTTTATATATTTTTCATGGCGCGGAATTTACGTCTACAACAGCTATGCTTTTATTATAAGTCAAACGCTGTGCGCTTTCCTGTCAACGCTTGTACACGCTCGCCGCTAAACAGCTACTGCTCTTGAGGAAGGCACGCGTGGACACGCTGCTGTTGGTGATCGCGCTTGAGTATAACGCGCTGTTGCTGATAAGAGACAGACGCGCGTGCTCGCGCTACCGCTGCTGGTGTCGATTCGGCCTCCGTCGCTCTCGTGCTGCCGCTGGAACTGCTATAAAAGATGGCTCTCACCGCTGCATTACTGATGCAACATTGTACACGTGAATCCTCTCTAAAATAAATTCGATAGGCAGTTAGAATTTTGCATAGATAATAAAAATTAACTTTCATCATTAACATTTTTATTAATTCTAAATTAAATTCGGCAGGTAATTTAATTAACTTTGAACAATCAACTATTTTCATTAGTATATTTGGTAAATTCATTAAAAAATTAGGTTGCACTTTTTATTTTTTATATAAATGATAAATTCAAAGCTGCAAATACTCAAAGTTTCTTAAAAGATTTGGCCGACACAGTTTATATCCAATTTTTGAACAAAGTCCGATCGCCATATAACTAAGAAATATGAAAGCATTAACTGACTGAAATCCGATACGCACCGGCAATGATTGCGTATCCGTTTGGACGTGCAACATCTTTTTATCGCCGCATTTCTTTGAGAAGGTATACTTGACTGTACCATTATTACGTCACGCGGAATTCTAATTACTATACACACTTTATTAATCATTAATTAATTAGAGAAATGTAAATGTCAATACGACTTTTTATGTAAAATACTGAAAAACTTTAATAGAATGCTGCAAGTCGTAATGAACAGACTTGCACTATGTTACTGTTTCAATTAAAAATTTTGAAAAAACTTATTATTACAAACAAATTAAGCAATAAATTTATTTCCGTAAACATCCTCTATAATTCGTTGTTTAAACTACTTTTTAAACGATTTAAACATTTTACTCTTTTTATCGACCGATACAAGTTTTGCAAATATTTCATGTTTAAGGGAAGGCACCGCTGAGTTTTCAGCCCAGTAATATTCAAATGGTCGAAGGGAGAATATCATTTTTTTAAACCTAATTTTTGATGAGGAAGCCGATGGCGCACTCAGAAAAAATAAGAAAAATCATTTTCCACCATTTTGAAAAAGTTGTTTTGGTTAACGATTTTCAATTCTAGTTCTATAGCACGCCTAGCTAAATCCATGCAATAAGTTGTTCGAAATCATCTCAGGAGCCTGCAGAAAAAATTTCAGCTCAAAATACGAAATCCTGTGGAAGAAGTTCAATTTTGAGTGCGTCGCGGACGCCCGCGCAAACCGCTCGCCCGGCGCGGAGTCGTCCATACAGGGCGGGAGGCGCAGTACGACGGCTATCTTGAAAATAAAGTCAGATCAAAACAAATGACAAAAAAAAACAATAAAATGAGTTGTATGATCATTCAGTTTGTTGTGCTTATTCGGGAAGTCGTGCTTGGGATTTGTGGTCAGAAAAAAAAGAAAAGATGGAAAATAGAGGAAAATGAGGCGGCGTCGGACAGCCCCCAATCAAACGGTATATGGGCACAAGAACAAAATGAGATAGTCGATACACTGGAATCCCCAGCAAGCAATGCAAATATTGTTCACAGTTCAATCGAAAAAACGACTCATATTTCTAAAAAATTCGATCTTCTAAGTGATAAAAAATATGACGTTTCATAACCTCAAAATGAATGTAAGTACATCTTACTAGATTTTTCACAGCTGTCTACTATATTGACAAAAACCAAAAATACCGATTGCAATGAATCTTCACTCAGATTTAATTTATCCGATTAAAAGCACGGCTTCACACATTAAATAATTTTAAATTGTGAAAATTGTGGATTGATTGGTTTAGAGAGTGAAAAATCACAAATTTATACGTCAAAGTGAATCAAAAATTCTGAGTCAGAATTAGCACGATTTGATGCCAATTTACGCTTGAGCAAAGCTTTTACGTATATGGGCAAGGGCTACGCTGCCATACAATAGTTGGCGATGATCATGAATATGTAGCTATTTTCAGAAAGCTCTTTCGATAAGTGTAAAAAAATACTCGAAATTGGTATAGATAAATCGACTCAAATAATTTTAGACGAATGTCCGGTTCTTGTGAAAGAAGCCCACGAAAATCTGAATTCTGTACAAATTAGAAATAACGAAAATTTAGATGGCGAATCGAGTGAGAATGCTGATGAAATTCAAAATGAAAATAGTCAAGCTAATCAACCGGACAATAATTGTGAAAATTCAGGTGACGGTAAAGTGACTAATAAAAACGAGAGTGTTGCCGAAAATTCAGAAAAAAATTGCGATGGTGTTAAACAAATAGACGAAGAAAAAGATTTATGTCTGAATATCGGAGTAAGTTACGATGATTCTTGGCCTACCCGTGGTCACAAATCAAAACATGACTTCGGGAGTGTGATTGATTTGCTGAGCGGGTTTGTGCTAGATTTCAAAATCGTGTCGAAGTTTTGGCAAGCATGTGCTCACGAGGTCAACGAATTGGGCGAAGATTCACCGGATTTTTCTTTCTGGTCGCAAGGTCATGTTACACAGTGCCCAATAAATCACTCAGGATCTTCTGAAACTATGGAGACGTCACTAGCTCAAATAATATGAAAGCGATCAGTAAATTATGGATACCGGTTCACGACAATGCTTTCAGACGCGACGCCAAAACTTTTTTTTTATTTTTTTTTTTAATTAACGTCGCCATGTTTGTGCTTCCACGTGGTGCTAATCGACGACGGGGGTCTGCGGTGTTTTTGTAAACAAAGCACATGTCATTTTTACAATGGTGCTTGTATCAATCGGCAGAGACTAGGATTCGTACCCGGGTCACCGGCGTGGGAATCCGACACTCTACGGACTGAGCCGCCGCAGGCCCCCAACCCAAAACTTTTAACCATCTTTTTAGTCTAAATATTTATGGGTCCGAATATCAACTAACGAAAGAGGAGTGTATCAATCACGTAGGAAAGAGGTAAATTAGACTTTTATATAAAACATATATAATATAACATATAGTACATGATCCTACAAAAATGTAGTGAGTGAAAAAAGAAACAACAAAAATATAGTTCTAAATAAATATAGAACTGTATTACATATTGTGAATAATTTTTGAGTAGCCCGTCTGAAATTAAGTTCTTACATAAATAAATATAAAATATAGATATACTTTATTGTGAGTTTCATCGAAACAAATAAGTAAATAAATAAAGTGAGAATATCATTTTTCTTTTTCTTTATTTTATGTACCGGGCCTGCGCACAGGTAACTTAGTTTACCTCTGTAGGGATTTGTATCATTCTGTTGAACTTTATGTATATAAATCTTTCTGATGGTTAATAAATAAATAAATAAATATTACATAACTATATACGTCTCTATATAGAGAAATAAAAAAATCGAAATAATGTAAATATATGATCTAAATAATTTTCATTATTTATTGTATTGCATACAGACTGTATAATGGTATTACGACGATGGTAAAAGAAGAAAAATCCCTTAAAGTTACTCTCGGAGGTAGAAAGCATGGTCAGCTGAAAGAGGCGACTATCAAAAAGTTCGTCGCCTATTACAAATTATTTTGAATCAAAATAGGCTATGAAAGATGCAATTTAGGCATCTATTTATCATTCAGTTTCTACGGATGAAACTCCTCAGCATTCAAAATGTCGTGAAGGTTCATCTTCGTGGTGCTTCTACCAATCGACAATAGCAAAGCACAAACTACCAGGTTCCCACAAAGAAAATGTAAGAACGTCACTAAACAAACTTTGTTTTGAAAAACTGCTTCTGTTGTACGAAAGTTTAACTGAAAAGCATTACTTACACGTTGTGCTAGATGCCTAACTCAAAATGCAAACGAAAGTTTGCACAGTGTGGTTTGGAGTAAATGCGCGAAAGAAGTATTTACGTCTAAATCACAGGTAAAATCTGCGGCTTCTATCGCTGTTTCGGAATATAATCTCAGAGCAAAACGAAGTGTGGCAGGAATTCTAAAACAAGTAAACTTAGAGATGGGACAAAACACATTATTGATATCCCAGAGAATAGACGATCGCAAGCTCAATAGAGGCGTACAAAAAAAGTCAGAAACATTTCTAAATGCTCGGAGGAAAATAGCTTTAGCTGAAAGTCGGAGAGAGAAAGTTTTACTCGAGAGTGAAGGAGTAATGTATGGCGCAGGGATGTTTTGAATTGTATAATATTATTATAGGCATGTATAGAATCAAATTGATATAATAATTTATAGTATGTTAAAGCACGTTTCGACTGTATATAATAAATATATATATATATATATATATATATATATATATATATATATATATATATATATATATATATATATATATATTATATATATATATATATATATATATATATATATATATATATATATATATATATATATATATATATATATATATATATATATATATATATATATATATATATATATATATTGCTAATTATATCGAGTGTATCTATAGATAATAGTTTATAATAATAATTCTATAAGAATGTTATATACATAAGTATTTAGATATGTACATAACAGTATTGTGCCTATATAGTATTATAGACTGCATATCGCTGTGTTGTTTAAGGGGTAACACCACTTTAACGGCCCGAAAAAATGCCTAATTCGTACGATTTTTTACAAGAGTAGGAAAGAAGGGTTCAAATTTCTTTTTTGAGGGTACAAAAATATATTCTTTTTTTACATTTAAATACAAAATGGCGGCTATACAGCGAATCTCGTGAGAAGCCTTTTTCAACCTGGGAGAACAGATTACTCGTAAACTATTGCATGGATTGGGTTGCAATTTTTACTGTAGCTTCACTAATAGATTCTCTAAAGATGTACGTCCCCGTTTTTCAATTGAATGTAATTTTTGAATGAGAAAAATCGACTTTTTTTCAGAAGTGCGCCATTTTTACAAAAATTGACATAAAAAAAACCGTACGTACTACCAAAGTTAACGTTATATAGATTAAGAATTTCTTTGGTTTTTTGTTCCAGGTCTCATACTTTCCGAGAAAAGAGTTCTCCCGTTTGGAGGTTTGAGAAAAAGGCTTCTCACGAGATTCGCTGTATAGGCGCCATTTTGTATTTAAATGTAAAAAAAGAATATATTTTTGTACTCTCAAAAAATAAATTTGATCCCTTCTTTCCTATTCTTGTAAAAAATCGTACAAATTAGGCATTTTCTCGGGCCGCTAGAGAGGTGTTACCTCTTAATATAATAATCTATATTGCTCATACAAATATCAAACTTTCTTTATAAAACATTTCTTATGAAAATAAGTTTGAGAATATCATTTGCGGAAGTAAAATGGCCATCCAGGGCGAAAATAAGGAAAAGAATCATATTTATTGAGAGAGCTGCCGCGCCGCGCAGCCCGACCTGTATGAATGACTCCGCGTCGAGCGAGCGGTTTGCACGGGCGTCCGCGACGCACTAAATGTTGAACTTCTTCCACAGGATTTCGTATTTTGAGCTGAAATTTTTTCTGCAGGCTCCTGAGATGATTTCGAACAACTTGTCGCATGGGTTTAGCTAGGCGTGCTATATAACTAGAATTAAAAATCAATAACCAAAAAGAATTTTTCAAAATGGTGGAAAATGATTTTTTTTATTTTTTCTGAGTGCGCCATCGGATTCCTTATCAAAAATTAGGTTAAAAAAATGTCATTCTCCCTTCGACCATTTGAATATCACTAGGCTGAAATATCAGCGGTGCCTCCCCTTAATAACTCAAAAAAATTCCGAAATCTTAAAAACAAATTCGATTTTGTTACGTTTTCTATTTTCACATTAAATCCATAAAAACAAATTAGACTGAATATTTATGTAGATCTTACTAAAACAGCATAATATTTAATAACTTCTATTTTACGCGCAGTACCGCACAGTTAACAAAAAAAATAAACATAAAGCATACAGCCATTCAATGCATATAGATATAAATGAACTTATCTTATAGCACATCTTTATTTGTGTTTCCTTCTAATACACCTGCATAACAGGCCGCTGTTTTTATAGCGATCATCTTCGCTCGGTTGCACTGATCAACTTTTTACGATTCTCTTCATTTATTTGACGGCACAAATCTATTACTTTAAGAAACTACAATAAGGATTTGGTCTAAATAATAAATATACAATTTATATCAAGTATGATTCTTTATTCGACGTATATAAACTTCATTGTTATAGGGCGCTTTGTACTACTGGTCTATACAAAGGCCAGAGCGAATTTGACGTATGCGTCACGCTTTTTTGAGCTCGATCGACCCGCAGTTTTCACCGCCGAAAGTCGCAGTCGAGAAGAATCTCAAGAACGTTATCATGTGCCAACTATAAGCAATCTTTTAACGCCTTTTGAATATGCACTTATGACGCAGCCTCACTCGGCACTATTAACTAATTTCCAAATGAATTCTATCCATGAATTCTATTCGTAACGGTTACATTCCTGTAAAAGAGGACAAACTGCAGGAGCAAGTTAGCGGAGCTATGGGACGGGCGAACACTCAGATCCAAAGAACGGACAACACGCATAGACATAAACAGAGAGAGCAGAGAAACTCGCCGCATCGCACATGAATACAACTAGCTGTGTCAGGGCGTGTGCATCACCGGTGCATTTCGGGGGCACCGAGTGCGGCAGCTGGCTCCGTTTCACGAGTCATTAGCCCCGTCGAGTGCTTCATTCGCGGCTCTCCCCGAGAGCTTCTCCTCCTCCTGTACCGTGCGTGTGTGTACGTGTAGGTAGAACGCATTTGCCCGTGGAAATTCACATAATGCCGCTGCGCGTGGAACGTTTAAGTAAATGTGGCTATTTACCCTAGAGGAAAGTGTATTCAGTAGTTGAAAAAAATGGGGAATAATCGCGCGTGTAGCTCGCGGCCGGGGATTTGAAAGCTACCGCGCGCTATTGAATCCGATTATCGATGTTGCCGAGAGAGAAAGAGAGCGAGCGAAAGCGAGAGCGAGAGAGAGAGAGAGAAAGAGAGAGAGAGAGAGAGAGAGAGAGAGAGAGAGAGACGAAAGCCCACGAGGTCTGCAGGGTGGTGCTGGTGTTGGTATTATTATTGGGTATTTTCGTAGTGTATATGAATGGATTGATTTGCTGCTTTTCGTATACCTATATGGTTTTCAGAATATTGTGATAGTAAAAAAAAGTTTTCAAAAAATATGTTAGAAACATGTTTTGGGTCATTTGTAATCAAAATACACTATTTTCAGAAAATATATAGATGTGTGTGTTTGTGTTTCTGTGTAAAAATAAAATATGAAGCCTATGTTCGCTAAATACTATATGATATGTAGAATAATAACTACAGTGGGCGAATGCCTTATGAATTTGATAAAAAATTCACTTGACTTATAATTTGGTATGCTATTCCATATAACTCAAAACACTTTTCTCTACCGGTTAGACACCCATAGAAGATTCCCTTCAAAAGTCAGTCCATGCACGGTAGCTAAATGCAACGAAAACTCCACAAAATACTATTCCTTCTGGCAGAACCTATAGTACGAGGGTAGTTCAATAAGTCTTTAGAATAAAGTATAAAAACAATTTTTTTTGGGTAAATTTTTTTTTATTTTTCAACATAATCTCCTTGGAGCTCTATACACTTGATCAATCGCTTTTTAAGTTTTTTTAATCCTTCACAAAAGTGCGTTTTCGGAAGTTCCTCAAAATAAGCACTTACAGAGGCAATGACGTCTTCGTTGTCCGTAAATCTCTGTCCACCGAGCCATTTTTTCAAGTTTGGAAATAAGAAAAAGTCACTGGGGGCTAAATCTGGTGAATACGGTGGGTGTTCGACCAATTCGAATTTTAGTTCTTCAATTTTAGCCATTGAAACGAAGCATGTGTGAACTCGGGCGTTGTCGTGATGAAAGAGAATTTTTTTCTCGCCAAATGTGGTCGTTTTTTTTTAATTTCTTCTTTCAGCTGCTCTAATAATGATGCATAATACTCACCAGTAATTGTTTTACCCTTTTCCAAGTAGTCAATAAGTATAATTCCACGTGCATCCCAAAAAACTGTAGCCATAACCTTATCAGCTGACTTTACGGTCTTTGCCTTCTTTGGAGCTGGTTCGCCTGTGGAAATCCACTGTTTGGATTGTTCCTTTGTCTCAGGAGTGTAGTGGTGTATCCATGTTTCATCCACAGTCACAAATCGACGAAAAAATTCCTCAGGATTCCGACTTATGCGCGCCAAAAGAGCCTCAGAGGCGACCACTCTATTGCGTTTATTCTCAGCTGAGAGCAAACGCGGCACCCATCTTGCCGATAGCTTTTTCATGCCTAATTTTTCATGTAGAATTGAAACAACTGCACCTATAGATATCCTTGTGGCCTCAGCTAACTCACGCACTTTTAATCTTCTATCCTTCAACACCATATCGTGGATTTTATTGATGATTTCGGGAGTAGTTGCTTCTACGGGCCTTCCTGAACGTGGTTCGTCACTTATTGATGTACGACCATGCTTAAATTCATTTACCCAGTTATAAACCGTTGCTAAGGCAGGGGCAGATGTGCCATGAACTGAGTCCAATTCATTTTTTATCTCATATGGAGTTAAACCCTTTAAATGAAAATGTTTAATTACCGCTCTGAACTCGTTTTTTTCCATTTTTCTTAACAAGCAATTTTTTTTTCAATTGGTTATAAAAACACGTAAACTCAGAAGATGTGGACTGTGACTGCACCATATATCTAGTCGGGAGTGGTGCTGACTGAAAACAGATGATTTGGAGCGATTCGCGCGCCATCTGTTGGTCATTCTAAAGACTTATTGAACTACCCTCGTAGGATGAGTCAAAACTTGTCCAAAGAATTCACAAGTACTTATCATAACATTTTCTTGACCCACCCTCGAGTTTTTGCCAAATCAACAGTTTAATTAATTCTGTATTCCGAAATATTAGGTGTTATCAGAACGGACTTAAGAAAATTGACATTCCTGAAGGTGCTCTAGACCTCATTTCCGAGATACACCTTACACACGTTACTCGAAGACAATGTTCACAAATACATCCAAAGCCCTGAACCGCAGAATCTACATTGGATTTTTGGTAGTGCGTAACACCCGGACCTCTTCTCCGAGAGCCCCAGGTAGTGTAAACACCTTACTACAAGAGAATGTCTACTCGTCTATTGTGGATTCTCGTACGTGACACATGCACCTCATTTCCGGGAGCACTAGGTGACCTAGACCCTGTACTCGAGTACAATATGCATGGAAATATCAGAAGCCTCGGAACGCACAGTCTAGACTGAATTTTTTGTAGTGCGTAACACCTGGACCTCTTCTCCGAGAGCCCTGGGTGGCATACATGCCGTATTCGAAGAGAATGTCTATGTAGACATTAAAAGCATCGAAGCACTTCAGCTGCACTTGACTTTCCTCGGTGCACATCATTTATTCTCGGTGCGCGACACCTGGACCTCATCTCCAAGAACTTCGGGTGACCTAGGTACTGTACTCGAGTACAATATGCACGTAGACATGAAAGCCTAGCGACGTACAATCTACACTTGATTTTGGTAGTGCGGAATACCTGGATCTCTTCTCCGAGAGACCAGGGTTGTATACACGCCTTACTCAAAGATAATATCTACGTAGCCATCAAAAGACTTGATGAGCACAAGTTAACCTTGATGTTCCTCGGTGCGCATCATTCATTCTTGGTTTGTGTCACCGGTACCTCATTTCCTAGAGCTCCGGGTGACCTAGGCACTGTATTCGAGTACAATCTGCACGTAGACATCCAAAGTCTCTTAACGCACCATCTAGACTTAATTTTTGGTATTGTGCAACACCTGGACTTCTTCTTCGAGAGCCCCGAGTAGAGTACAGTTACACACTTAACTCGGAAAGAATGTCTATGTAGACATCAAAAGCTTCGAAGCGCACAAGCTAGACTTCACTGTCGTCGTGTGGCGACACCTGGACCTCATCTCCGAGAGCTCCGGATAACCTAGATACTGTGCTGAGGTATAATATTTACGTAGACATTAAAAGCCGCAGAGGACAGCACCTAGACCAAATTTTCCTTCTTGAGCAAAACTTTATCTAACAGATTATAAAATAAGAAAATTAAATTTTTAAATACACGCGTGCTTTTAACAGCTAATCAAACGTCGAATAAGAGTCTAACACAATGACGCGAGCGTTTTTTTTATATTAGGTTATTATTTCACTTGTGACGTCATAAGACGTACTGACAATATTTAGACGCGTATAACTCTGAAACTCGCTAGAATTAGACACAGTGCTCGCCATCTTAGTGAAATAACCTAATAGGATTTCAATGCGCATTCATACCCCTTCTTTTAAATTAAATTTAATAAACTAATTATTACGAATAGCATGTGAATACTTTCCTGATTTTTCTTTATTTAACATATCTATTTGCATTATCGGTTAGATAGTTTATAGTTATCTTGTTACCAATGTTGTTTGTTTCCGTTAATACTAAATCGACTGATCGAGACAGCATCTACAAAATCTAAACTACAAAGAAGTGCACAAAGTTTTTACCCCCAAAACGTTCCGAAGGCATTGCACGCTCCGTCATTCTTTTTGTTGCTCTGCAAAATCACGAAATTACAGGTCCCTTTTAAATCAGCGTGGGAGACCTAAATTATAGCCGGGAGCGATTTATCTCTCGTACATCTACAATAATACTTCTTTATCCGAGCTGAGGAGTCAGATGGCAGCGAATGGGCCTCCTTGCGATACCTAGAGAAGTACACAGCTAGAGAGAGAGAGAGAAAGAGAGAGAGAGAGAAAGAGAGAGAGAGAGAGAAAGAGAGAGAGAGAGAGAAAGAGAGAGAGAGAGAGAAAGAGAGAGAGAGAGAAAGAGAGAGAGAACAAGAGAGACAGAGAAAGAGAGAGAGAGCGAGAGAGAGAGAGAAAGCAAGAAAAAGACTATAAAAAAGTAAAAAAGGAGAGCGATAGTCAAGAAAAAAAGGAAGCAGCTGGGAGAAAAATAGCTTGAGCGGCGCGGTAGTTAACTTGATTAATTGCATATTTATGTATCAGGCCATTTAGGCAAGCAGCCTTCTTCGTTCTCTTATTTTTTTTTCTCCCTGCGCTTCCACTCCCTCACCATCTTATCCTTTCTCGCTCTCCCTCTCTCTCTCTCTCTCTCTCTCTCTCTCTCTCTCTCTCTCTCTTTCTCTTTGCGCCTTCTTTCGGTGCATTGAGACAACTCTGGCTCTCGACTCCTTTGGTGCGGGCGCGCCTTAACGTTAAAATAATGCCGGTCAAAAATAAGGTCAGCTAAAATGTTTAGAGAACTGTGTGTGTGTGTATGCTTCACTCCTAAATCACCAGGTCAGCTCACTTTGTCTCTTTATACTTTTATTTTCTATTCGTCACTGGTTTTTCTATTGCTCTTTTTCGCTTGAGTATACGTGAACATTGGCGAGGAGAATTCCTAAGCGCTATTTTACAATGGAATTTCATTGGATGGAAGGAATTTGTGATTCATGTAGCGCTGCGATCGCGAGAAGTGGAATGGGTTCTGCGTTGACATTTTTAACGGTAAAATTATTAATACGATTTCATCTAAGTAGATAGATTTTGTATAGTTGTGAATATATAGGGTAATTTAATTGAACAATATATTTTTATAAACTTATTATTACGTAATATGAAAGTGATATTTAAATCTCTTATAGATTATGTATGTAAAATTCTGTGATATAATTATTCAGGATATTCTAAACCTATGTAGTTTATTTGTTTTAGTTGATCTACTATAATTTTGTTTCTTCCCGACTCAACCGTAATAGCCACTTTATTGACCTTAAAAGTGGGAAACAGGAGCATATGATTTACTTTTTTCGCAAATTTACTTTGTTCACGCAAATTTATTTTCCCGCAAATGCATTTTTTAAAATTTTTTCCTTATTAATATACATTTTCAATAAACTCTAGTTCTTACCGGAAGTCCCGCTTTTTAAGTCAATGAAGTGGTCACAGTTAAGCCGAGAATAAAGTTCTACATGCAACACGAGAATAAAGTCGAAGATTATTGCCGCGGTTGAGTTTACTGCCTGAGTGAAGCGAGTATAGTACATAATGTACTATTTAAAATATTACGGGTCATTTATTAATTTTAAAACAAATTACAGATTACCTATTCAAATAGTGCTTTGAAAACTATGGTTACAAAAAGTATGGGTTTAGACAGTCAAAAAAATTTGGTAATATGGTATGATCTGAAGTTTAAAACATGTTAGAAACAGCATTTGTTTACTTAAACTATCAGTGGTTGTTGTCAATATATGCTCAGAGTTCAGCTTTCATAGCCAAAGTAAGGAGTAAAACATAATAATTTAAATCGTTTACTATGTATATCAGGATTAGCTCCTATTCCTCTAATTCCTTTTATATATATATATATATATATATATATATACATAGAAACCAATGTAAATTCTTATTTTCTCTTCCTTATTCTATTGGGTGCAGAAGCCCTATAACTGTCCGTGCCAATTGCCTGAGCATATATCGACAATAACCACTCATATTTTAAGTAAATAAATGATGTCTCTACAACTTGTTTTAAATGTTAAAAAATCTTACCATATGAATACTTGAACAGTGCACTTTAATCTACATTTTTCTCATTGTATTGTACATGGTATATTTATCATGTATTACATATGTATATTACACTTACTGTAATATGTTCCACGTTTTCTGAAACACTGTGTAAGATTAAAATTTCAAAGCGAATACATAAAAAGAATATATGGTCTTCTACATGTACAGAAATATAAATTTTTTTTAATCCATCAAAGCATAAAACAAATGTAATTTCTACTACACACCGACATCAAATACCTACCAATTTCATTTCTATAAACATAAACATAAAAACTCACAATACAAGCCAGTCCGAAAAAAATCTGCTTCACAACCGTACACAATTTAATTTCCAAGAAAGTTATTGCATGCAGTCGTACATCGCGCATCTGCAGAGACGCAACTCTGCATAAGTACCATGTCACTAGGAAAGCAAAAATGAAAAAAAAAAAACATGCGATAGGCTGTACTCGGGAGGTCTGACTGGCTAGTTTGTCGGCTGTCTAGCGCGCACGTGTCAAGTGCAGGTGTACAAGCAATAATATGACGAATTCCCGAAATTCCTCAGCTTGCCGAAAAAAGTAGCAGCAGCTGCAGTCCGCATTCCAACGAGCTGATCGTGACGTTTGCCTCGCTGGGAAATATCAGTTTGGGTTTCACTTGGATCTCGCGTTGCCAGCTTTCGATGGGGAATTCTCCGAAACCAATATTGAAGAATTTTATACAGATTATAAATTGCTGCGTACATTTTTTAAATGATATTATTAGCTCTTTTTATTCTATTACTTTACTTTTTTCATCCGGACATTCGTATCCTTTAATCGGAGAACATTATTTTTTTTAATTTAATATTCATATTCTACAACGATACAGTTTTAAACTGATCAAAATCAACTCCTATTTTCACTTTATGACATATTGACATAAGTTCTGAATGCTATATTTGCAAGATATTGAAAACCGTTTTTGCCATTAACATTTTTAACGATATTAATAGCAAAAAATACAAGTATTTCTTAAAGCTTTGCGCCGAAAACTCTACGGGTTGTATAAAAAAAAGACAATACTTTCTTAAAGCTTACCGACTTTCTTTATTAATTATCATATTAATGATAAAGTTCATTGTTTTTACCGCTATATCTAACGATGTGCGAATTAGGTCTTCTACCATAGAGTTACTCTTTTTGCCTACAGTAATTTTTGGTTAAAAAAATGTAGAATTTGTTTTTTTTAGACTTGTGTAATAAAGACCTATTGAATCCAATTAATTGAATGTAAATCGCTGTAAAAATCATACATAATTGTAGGCTATGTTCATGGTCTTAACCACATAAAAACGGTTTTTTCGTTTATTATCTAATTTCAATATTATAAATTAACAATTAAAAATGACTTCTGGATAATGCTTGTAGTTTTCTGTATGCACAAATGATCAAAATAGTAAACATTGATATTGATTAATTTATTAAATCATTGAATTTCAACCTTTTCAATAAATATTTTTTGGTCCCAGTGTAAAACACCCAATCAATACGAAAAGTATTTCTGATAAGGAGCTAGAAAAAGCTATTCGGAAGATCGAGATATATAAAGAGAGGCGTCGTACGCTTTCTAATTAAAAACAAATCGGCGAGGTCATAATCGTTAGCCAGTATTCTTCACTCGGCGAGACGCCAGCGATATCGCGTTAGAATAAATTATTCAAGTTGCAGCAATTTCGCGGCTCCCCGATGGCTAATATCTGGATAATGGAATGAGCGAACCGCCTCAGGCTCTACCTCTCATTCGAACCCTCCTCTCTTTCTCTCTCTTTCTCTCTCTCGCTCTCTCTCTGTCTCTCTCTCTCTCTCTCTCTCACTCTCTATCTCTCTCTCTCTCTCTCTCTCTCTCTCTCTCTCTCCAAGAGAGTGACAGAGATACGAGGGGAGCAGTAGCAGTAGTAGTAACAGGCTGTCGAATCAAGAAAGAGAGAGAAGGAGGACCTACGGGCTGGAACACCTTCGTATGTCTGCCTCCTCTTTGTCGTTCTAGCCCTGATCCATGAAAGTAATTGATAAGGAGGAATAAAATAATTGAAACATAAATTCACGCCCAATCCTCTCTCCCTCACACTGACAAATTGCGGAATGACTTACGAGCGGAGGAATAATGCCGGAGCTCTGAATCTTATGACGCACCCTCGATGGCTCAATCACTCGCTCACTCGAAGTAGACGGAAATATATATGATGTCCGCTGGCTGAGCATCATAGGTAGACGAATTGGCTGGATTAAAGTTGAGTGTGTTACACGTGTGTTATAATTGTAAAGGAGATGACGTTTGTTAATTGAAATAGACAATAGTAGTGTGTGTGTGATGTTATTGATTTTCAATTTCATTAAAAACAAGGCGCTATCAATTGGGGAGATGCGCAATAAAATGGTATAAGTCTAGTTATAGCGGTTATGCATAAAATGAATCAACAATTTCAAATACAACAAACATATTTTTTTTAATAAAAGTATATAAAAACTATATTAAAAAATAATCATGTGACATATTATATCGTATCTAAAGTATCTGTATTCTTCATAAAAAGTATTTTATTGGAATAAAATATGTATAATAACAAGAAATCGACTCGATAAAAGTTAAAATTGTGTAACTTTAAATTTAAATTTTTTATTATACAGCCTGGTTTCTAATTTTACTTAGTTATCGCGTTTCAACATAGTTTCCTACGTTTTTATTATTTTTGTCAAAATGCAATTTACTATCCCAAGGCTTCATCTTTGAAGAAACAATCGTAATAATTAAAACCGTAAATTGAATTTGTTACTTAAAAAATAACTTCATTACAAATTAAATTGCAAGTTGTCAGTGTGTTTCTGAAAGGCTATACATTTTATTTTGAATACATTTCTCCTGGCAGTAAAGTTAAATTAAAATGAAATATGTTATTTGATAAAATAACTCAACCGCAAATTCAATTGTAATATATCTGTCTTTTGTATTGAAAAACTACATTATATTTTCAATATTTTTCTTTTATAAATTCAATAGCTTATAATGAACAACGCAATTAAATCCTCTATATTATTAATTAGCGTAAGCATTTTACCCGACTTTTCCGTTTCCGAATGCATATTTTTTTACGTGTTCGAAAAATGGATAACATTTCGATTTATTGAAAAATAAATGTGGAAAAATCATAAGTCGAACCAAGTTTATCATAAAAAGCAAGTTGACAGCTTTAATTTGCGTAGTCGTAGGTACTTTAAAAGTATACCAGTCAAAAGTTTGGACAAAAATGTCAGGACGAGATATTTCGTCCACCTGGGTATGGTAAAACCCTCGTATGAACGAGATATCTCGGGATACTGCGCCAGACGGTTAATAACTGGATATTCAAACATTGGCTTTCTACTGTTTGGTTTTCATATTGTAATTCGTGGCTTATATAGTCATATTGGATTAGCAAATATAAAAATCTGCATTGGTTAATAACGGAATGATTTTTGATAATTAATAATTAATATTAGTGTTATTATATGTATTCATATCCGTATGAACGTACACGAATAAAAACATAAATTGTTTATCTTCTCAGAATTTGATATTGTATAATATTCGTTCGTTCGTCCAGGAACGTTACATGAAAATTATTAAAATTCAACTAAATATTAATACCTGTTAAATATTCTGAAAGTGTCAAATTATTGTATAAGTAAACAATTTGAATATCCTTAAAAAGATTGTTTATATTCATAACTATAATATCATCCAATTTATAAATAAGAGAGAACACTCTATTTTCCTCCACTCTTCCTGAAAGCACATCAAACTTTCAAACTCAAATCCATCCCTCCCAAATCAAATCCACGTTTGTCGAGCGTCGCTGATCGAATTATTTTTGCAATATTGCCACGAATCCACCACAGAGCCTCAACGCGCCACGATTTCAGCCTTTCTAAATCCTCTCCGGTCCCGACTCTACGCGCGAGCTCTTGGTCACGCAATCCGAAAGATAGCCCCCCCCCCCGCCCCCGAGTACTTAATGGCTTGAAATTCCCGCCGCTGCGGAATGTCCCGAATGAAAATTAAGTCAAGTGCACGCCACTCTCGACGGATATGAGAGGAGTAGGTAGCAGCCCTACTCGACTCGACTGCCAGTGCTGGGGGGACACGCGTTATTGGAATGCCATCGACTTCGGGAAAGTGTGTCCATTTTTTTTGTATTGTCGGTACGTTAATCGAAGAGGAAGTGAAAGACAGTTTGATTGTTTTTTAATTGTGATTGAAATTATAATTTATTCATTTATGTTTATCATTACTAAACCCGTTTTATTATTTAGTTAAAAATTAATTAAAAGATTAATAAGGCACGTTCGGAAACATAGTTTGGACGTTGGGTGTACTATAAGATGTCGCATATTTATAGATACTAAAGTTGCCAAAATGTTTACGTGCTGAAAATGTGATCAAATTATTTAACACCGCTAATATCCTACGCATTTAAACTTTACACAAATATCATTTTCTGCACGAAAAAATTCTACACAAATATTTTGTACACGAAAATTCCATGCACTCTTTTATGACTTAATATTGTGCACTGAAAAATTCTATACAACTTTAACAATAACCTTAACAATGGTAAGCATTGTTAAATATTTTAAAATCCTCCAAAAGGGTTAGAGAGAATCAGCATAAAATGACCCAATGAAGCCGTAAGATTAAAAAAATTCAAATAAATACGACCAGATATATTTAACGTTGAGTGTACCATGTATGGTACACATGTCTCAGCAGCGCTCAACTTGTGGTTATCGAAAGCTTGCATATAACATCACTGGAGTGCGGGTAAAGTCGAATCACCTCACGTTCTTACACCTTGCCATATACGCATGCACTAACACACGCACCCACGCTTGCATTCACGTACACGCACACGTACGCACAGATTATAACATATATATATATATATATATATATATTACTAAACCTTTTTCTACATTTGTCTCCTTCCTTTCGTCATTCGTTGTCTATCGTTATTATGTAATAACTTATTTTCCCCAATATTACTCTATCTCAAGAAAAGAGTCATTAAAATTATTTTCTTTCAACATATTCTTATCTATAAATACGATTAATAGTCGACTTCTTGCAATTCTGCCACAAAGTAACAATTTTGTGCATTCAAGATTCATTTCCTTCAGTCTAATCAATCCTTGAAAACATGTCATCTTCATTAGAAATTCGAAAAGCACGTCCACGAGTCTATATACGCGTCTATCCTCGGGCATCGCTGCATTCTTAGTCGTGTATACACCGGCAAGTAGCGTGAGTTTCGATTGAAATCTGCAATTAATTAAAGCGCGCGGCCAAGCAGAAAATGTACGTGCTAAATTTATGCAAATTCGCGAGAGCGCGCGCGCGCTTCTCGAGCAATCCCTTAAGCATCAAGTAGTCTTTTCGTTTCCGCGAAGCGCTCGCGCGCGCGCCGCACCATGTCAAAATTATTCCGTATAATTATATTCGTTTCGCAACGACACCCCGGGGGCTCGAAATTGAAATTGAGCTTCCCTAGACGAGTATATATAGAGAGTCCGGGTAGAAAGCGGCGGCGGCGCGGGTACGGGTTCGGGTGCGTAGCCGCGAGCTAAGATTCTCCGGGATCGCTGAGCGCCTTCTCTTACTTTACATTCATTTTCATCCGTCTACCGTCTCTATCTCTAGCTTTATATCTTACTCGCGAGCAAGCGCGCGCTTCGGCTATCTTCTCTACCCGTCTCTTGTTCACTTTGACTTTAATAAATTAGCGATTTGAGCATTTATTTAAGTTTGCTTTCGTGTTTCTTTTTTGTTTTTGATTAATGCTATTTCTTAAATTTTATTGATTTAGAACTTGATAATTCATTTACTTATTTATTAACTTTTATAACTATGTAAATCAAGGGAAAATATTAATATTTTAATATTCATACTAAATAATTATTTTGTTTTCATCCTACACAAGTCTCTTTTTCAAGTAAAGTAGAATTGTATCAAATTATTTTAGAATATAGCCACTCTTTATCTCATTTTATGGGTCTATAATAGTTGTATTAGAAGCTTAAATAAAAACCTTAGTATGTCATCTGGTGTATGATTATTGAAGCACCTTTTCACTTTAGGTGGTTCGAACGTGAATGAAAGTACTTCAGAATAAAATAAAACTTATGCAGGATATTCACTAACATTAAATATATCCCAATGAACAATTTTAGACCAGGTTGCCGAATACATTTTAGAGAAAAAATTACTTGAAAATAGTCTATTTTACACACGTCCTATGGGAGTTGACGCAACACTGAACAGTAATATTAAGATATTTATTCCCAAAAACTTCAGATAAAACCAAGGTATAAAAGTACGAAATCCGTACTTTCTAATGACTCAATGAAGAATAAGGGGAGTCGAACTTGTTAAAAAGATATTTACTTAAAAAGTACGAAAACTCTGAAATTCTAACCTCAAAGAGTGAAAAGGTGACTCATGTGAGCGTATAAATGTCATTTTCATGACTAAAAAACATAATTTTTTATACTACAGTAATCTTAAAATTCATAAATCAATTCAATAAATATTATTTATCTGCAATAATAAGATTTTCGTAACTTTCTTTTTGTACACACTAAATCGACTCGGGAGTTGTGTGCGAACGACCTTAAAGGATTCATATTATCCTTGGAGGATCTAAAATGAACCAAAGTTTGGGAATTTACTGTGGGTAAATAGACAGCTTTATTTAAAAATAACTTTAAGTATACAATAAAATTTATTTTCTAATAAAAGTGGCGACTTGACCACTTCCGGAATCGTCTTTTTTTGAACATGTCAATTTGCGGACACAATTGCTGAGCCACTGGTCATCGTAGAGCAAAGAAAAGGAACATTATTACATCATAAAATCTACTTCAGTACCCATCCTTTTGTGAAAATTATATTTTTTTGCAAAATGGCAACTAATTTTCGAAACTGTTCATTTTTTACCCTAAAATTATTTAAATAAATGTTAATTGCAAGAAGAGTTTTCAAATTTTTTAAATACGCATAGGTATTGTAGTATATACATACGAAGATGTTGGTCAAATTTCAGATCAATCAAATAAAAACTGTAATAGAAATCGTGTTCACAAATTTAAAATATGTTTTCAGACAAAGTCTTTTAAAGTTTTTGTAACTCGGTAGCGCTCAGGTTAACACTTCGCTTAGAAGTTTCTAAAAGCTGTGGAATAATTTGAATTTCAGGTTAAAACAATAGTTGTTAAGTATGCACAAGGGTGGATTGTTACGTATTATTAAGAATGTTACTATAGTAACATTGAGTTATCTTTTAATTTTCGATAATTCGTTAAACTAAGTTGCTTGCTTTTTCTTCTTCAGCCCATCTTGCATGCACTTTTTTCTGCTATCCGATCGCTTTCACTTATTTCCCTCTCGCTTATCTTGCGTCTCGTCTCAGCGCTGTTTTTCTACACGCTCCCGAAATTCGCGTGTTTTGCGCGCTTAGCCCGGAAATTCCTTCCCGCGGGCGCTAAAAAGCACTGATTGATACTCGTTGTTTAGGAATTTCATATCGTCGCGTTCTCGCGCGCCTTCGCTCTCGCTTCTCTTCTTCTTTTGGCAGCTGCCGCTGCTGCTGCTTCTGCCCAAGATTTAATGGATTAAACGCGCGATTATCCGCTGCCACTATGATGATTAATTTTCAATGCGCCGCGTTTTATGCAACAGGGAGGAGTTATTGTTAAGCGTAAGTCAGTTCGAGGTTTTTGTCCGCGTTGATGTTTGCGTAATAAGGAGATATGTAAGCGATAAATGTTTTGTTTTGTTTTGGTGATTTCTGTATGACTATATTATTATTGTACAAGCTGAGATTATTAAAGCTTTCTGAATTTAGTGAATATTCAAATTTGATTTTACAAAATTGTGTATTATCCAATAGAAATTAGTTTTTGAGTAAAAATAAATCTAGTGTCCATCGATGAAGTTTCATAAATAACCCATTTTCTCCGAGGTGTCCGAAATGACTTTTTCATGTTTGTGTGTATTTTTAATCGTTGGTCAATTTGTTTAGAACTTTGTACATGAGGGTTTTTGGGGTCGCTCTTTCCGATTTTGCAACTTCAATTACTTATGTAAAAACAAAATAAATAATATATCATGAACATATAGATAGCCGTGTGTATCTATCCTTCTATGACCCCACAAAAGTCTATAGCATCTCTGACAACTTTAGATTATTATATAACTTATTATGCTTACAGTTACTAAGGTTACTGTTTCGCACCTCATCTACAGCAATAGTTGCATCACTGACCTTCATTATATTGACGTGTTGCCTAAATATTCTGAGGTAATAATTATCATAAAACGTGTTACTTCATTACCCACTTCTATTGGTTAATATATGTCAAAAATGTGAAAGACGTGATAAAAAATAAAAATTTTAAAAACAACGAAAAGGTAATGTCATTTGACGACAACAATAATGAAACAGAAAATTACTTCTTGTTAACTTGGATTCATATTCAGTTTGCTATGTTATTTTCAGTTATTTGATAGAACTTAACTTCGCATTTTTTATATTTATTGTATGTTCATTGCTTATTAATATATTAAAGGATATGATATGTCTTACATCTTTATGATTAATCAGTGCAGGTAAAATTACCAAATAATAAGTACGTACAATGTATATAAAAATAAATTTTCAATCAAACGAAAATATGAACTTAAAAGAATATTTCTACCGTTTATATTTTTATGACATAGTACTTACTTTCCAGTTGCGTATTCCGTGACATTAATTAATAACAGTATATTGAAGTAAATTATTGGTATTATTTTAAAGTCCATTATCAATATCTATTACCAATGAATTTATGCGATACTTGTACAGTATAACGAAAACATAAATAAACTTGAAAACATACATCAACACAGCACATTTCGTGGATACTGTAAATATTTTACTTCGCTTATCAAAATACACGTAAAAATATTCCATGACAAATATAAAGTGAATTAATCCGAAAATTAAAATATAATATAAGACCAAAAATTACATTTTCCATTACTTATTAATAATCAAAATAAAAATACCACTAAAAACAGTTAAATCCATTCTACTCCAAATAGATAAAGGGAAAACCTTTCCTTCCACAGATTAAAGAAAAAGCCATAATTAGACTGGAGTCTTCCAGGGCAGCAGCACCGCTCCTCTCCAACTCCTCGGAACTCTCTCCAAAGTCCCTTTAGACCTTGCCCGCTCCGGCGGCAGTAGTCTTTGGGTGACAACGGCAATATTAGTTTTACATCTAACTTTCGATTCGAAGCCCGAGCACAAAAGCAGCAGCCACAGCAATCTCCACGTTGCCGCCACTCCCCGAGGGCACAAAACCGAGAGAGAGAGAGAGAAAGAGAGAGAGAGAGAGAAGCAGAGGCGCGGCGCGGTAGCAAGAAAGCCACCGGAACAGACGCCACGGCGCGTTTCGTTCCCTGCGGGCAAGAGCAAGAGAGAGAGAGAGAGAGAGAGAGAGAGAGAGAGAGAGTGACTATGTATCTCGGCACGTGTTTTGCGATGCGAGCAACCGTCTTAAATAATTGCCGGCTTATACGCGTATTTTGTGCATCGCGGCTTTCGAAGTCGACGACGCTGGAACACGGTAGTGCGGAGACGAAATTCTGGCCAGGATGTTCGGTATAAGCGAGTGGCGAGTTGTGAGAGGCAAAAGAAAGAGAGAGAGAGAGAGAAAGAGAGAGAGTACACGAACGGATGAGTACGATGGAAGAAAGTCGCGGTGGCTGCAGTGAATTTTGCTATGCAGCGATCGTGTTTCACTTTTGGACGCGTGGATGAGGATTCTGGGTTATGCCATTTGTAGTGGTATTTTTCCGTGTGAAATATTACTGGTTGTGTATTTATCATGCAATTTAGTATTATACAGACTTTTAAGTAGACTATTATATTATTTGAAATATTATACGATTCTGTTAAATTGTTAGTATGATTCATATGAACTTTAAAAGTGTGATGTCAGAAACTGAGTAGAATACCAACAAGAGTTTCTTGTATTTCCACAGTGTAATTTGCAAATTTATTACCGTTATTTTCTCACCTTAACATGAATCAGAAACTTCAAAACCACAAACTCATAAATCATTCAAATTCTGGATGTTTTAAATCCAAATCCGTAATTCCTAAACTATGAATCAATTGAAATTTCTTAACCTTAAATTTAAAAACCCTAAACCTTAAATCTCCAAACTGTCAATTATCAAACTCATACACCTCCAGCTTATAAAATCTAAACCGGTAAACGCTATGACCATTTAACCTAAACACTTAAATCCAAATCCGTCCACCACGAACCTATGAACTCCAAATACGTCAATCACAATCATCCAAAAAAACTTAAACCCTTAAAACTCAAATCTGTACATCCTAAAAATTAAACCCATTAACTTAACATCTAAATCCATAAAGCTCAAACCCAAAAAGATCATACCGTCAAATTAAAGAGTCGTTTACTTCAAATATATAATCTCCAAATCATCAAACCCTTAAAACATTTAACTTCCAAAACTTTAACCATAAGCTCATAAATTCTAACTCATAAATCCCAAGTCCTACGTTGCTTATTATAAATAGGCTCAGATTAAGACAGAGAATAAAATATTCTAATTTACGAATTCTTTAACATATGAAACAACGTCAATCAAAAACACTTAAATCCCGAATTTAAAAGCGTTTAACGTTTGAACCCTAAGTGCAGTAACGTCGGGCCCATAAACCCGAAACACCAAACTCATAAACCCTTAAACCCTCAAATGTCCGAACTTCCAACCTCGAACTTATAAACATGAAACATTTAAACAGCAAACTTTCAAAGGTTAAATTTCCAATCTCTGAAATACCAAACGTTAAATTCTGAACATATTAACTTTAAACACTCAAAACCAAACTCCATAAATTTAAAACACATAAACCGTAAATTCATAAACCTCGAATCTATAAGCACCGAACTCATAAACCTCAATCATTTTAATCTAACATTCTAGAATTCATGAACTGTTGAACTTTAAACTTTTAAACTCTAAATATTTCAACCTTATATGCTTAATAATTAATAACTATTAACTTATACTTATTCAGGTGGGGTTCTGGCAAAGTTGAAAACTTTTCAATATTCAAACTTTTGTTCCAAACTTTGTACACATATTTGGCATCAAAAAACAAAATTTTGTGAATTTATTTAGCTATTTTTACTAAATATTTTAACCATTACTCCAGATAATGCATTAATTTTTAATAATATTGCACAAATTTGCTCAAGTATTCTGCACATTAGATTTCAAAGCAGACCAACAAAAACATTTGTATGTCTTCTTCAAAGCAAAGTGAATACTGTAAAAATAAAAGAATCTTTTTTACCCAAATGCTTGTTTTAAAAATACAGGACTGTAATAACCAATTTAATTAACAAAATAACTCTTATTATACATACATATGCTACGTTCTTTAAAAAAAATTATTTCAAAATCAGAGATTGTTACTATGTTGTTTTTACGTTTAAGAAACTATCCTGGAATTTTCAGATCAATCCATTGAAACCTAATGCGCAGAAGACTTCTAGAGTAATGCAAAATGTAGTTTTGCGACTAGGACACTTTTGTAAGGAAAAAAGGTATTACCCAAAAATAATTCGTATTTATAGTTTATAATTATCGTTGAAATCATATTTTATTTTTATTTACTTATAAATATACTCCTCTTTGATGTAAATTGTTCAAAGAATATAAAAGAATAAAAATATAAAATAGCGACAAAATTTACAAAATTTTACTATAACTCCACCTTAAGTTCCTTAAAAACATTTTACATTTCTGTAAATATAAATAGTGTTAAGTCTTTGGATCCAGAATTTCTATTGTAAAAATCTTTCTTTGATATTATTATAAAGGTAACACTAATAAAAAACCGCTGCCAATTAATTGGCACTTAGCTTCCTCAAAGGATGTTAATTGGTCTAATATGAAAATTAGTGTTCTAATAAATTAATTTTAAATTGCTATACCATTTTTTAATTCGGTTCTCGAAAATGTGTGCTGATTATTTATTTTTTTTTTTTAAATTATTTAACGTCGCCATGTTTTGTGCTTCCATGTGGTGCTAATCGACGACGGGGGTCTGCGGTGTGTTTGTAAACAAAGCACATGTAATTTTTACAGAGGTGCTTGTATCAATCGGCAGAGACTAGGATTCGAACCCGGGTCACCAGCGTGGGAATCCGACACTCTACCGACTGAGCCGCCGCAGGCCCCTGTGCTGATTATCATTGATGGATTCATTCAGAGCATTTAAGTGAACTAGCTGTAGCCATAATCTTATTTTTATTTTATATTTATATTTTAATTTACATTTATATATAAATTAAATCTGATTTAAGCAGTTTTCGGTAACATCATTTTTTAAATTAATAATTTTCACATTGAATTTGAATTCAACGACATCTAAAATCACATAATTATATTGTTAATACGTATGATTTTTACCTATATTTATAAAAAATAAAACAAAAAATATTGATATACATTATTTCATGTATCTTAAAATACTTTTTCAATCAATGGAAAAATTATAAAAAAGAGACACAGAAATCCTCCTGCTCGCATCACTCGCCAACCCTCAGTATATAAATTAATAAATAAAATATTACTATTACTAATTATTAATATTACTATTTTCTTAACATTTAACGTTTTTAATTTTTTTAACGAAATTTTCGTCTGTAGAAGATAGGTTTTTGTACTTTTTTAAATCCATTTACACTAAATTGACATTAAATTTATAACATTCCAAAAAAAACCCGAAAAAGTAAAACTCAAAAATCAAAAGATAAAATAATCACTATAAAACAAAAACAAGTCGTTGAATCTTGAAATTTCTTTGCAATTTTGAATCTTCGTTTAAAAAGGAAAAAAAGTAGCCTTTCTTGACAAAAAAAATGACAACGTTGTTCTCGAGATATAACCGATCAAAACAAAATTAAAAATAAACATAACCTCAGTATCTCAGAAAGTAAAACATCTCATGACCTGAAAAAACATACAGGTCATGAGATAGTAAAAAACTACCTTTTTGTAAAGTTTCAGATAACATGCTGTCGATTTACTTAAGTTATCGCGTCAAGAAAAAAGTTATTTTTTGTATAAAATTATTTTTTCTCGACAAAAGAAAAATATGAAGCTTCAAAAATCTTACAGGATATTATTCTAAACATTCCTTATCATCTCATTTTTTTTTCAAAAATTTGCAATCTTATATTTCACAGATATAACCGTTTGAAAAGAAACACACACACGCACACACACACACACATACATCCATACAGTTATTTTCTAAAAATAGTGTATTTTGATTTCTTAAGTCTCATAACATATTTCTATATGTTTTTAGCAAAACTTTTTTTTACTATCACAAAGCTTCCTCTATGAGGAAGCAAAAATGTTTTCACTTAGCAAAAAGAAAATCTCAGCTTTAATGGATTAATCAATGCCATTAGGATTTAAAAATAATTATTTAAATCGAATTATTTCAAATTTACTATCAAAATATATTTTCCTCTGATCATCTGTATTTCAAACATCTGTGTAATAATCATATCAATATCAAAAGTGTTAACTTATATTACTTTTGCATCATGGTCACATAAAAATTTGATGAGACAGTTTTCTTGTAGTCTGAACGATTATAATCATTAAAGTTTCTTCACTTAATAATTACTCTCATTTAGTTATAACTTCGTAAGCACAAAGTACTCACTCATTCTATAATTTCCTGATTCATTACACACCGTGAAAGCTTATTTCCACCATAACATCCTTAAAACTCTCATCACGGTGCTTTTAGAACCTCGCGAAGCATTTTCTGCTCTCCATAATCCATACCAGAATTAGAAAATCGAACAAGGCTAACCCAATCAAAAAACCGTTCATCGTATACGATAAAACAGTTACCCCCGACCACACTCAGGCTCCATATATAACCCTTCGCCGCGCCACCTCGTTATAAATGCAGTCACAGGGAAAAGAGAAGAGAGCATGGGACATAGACGCTGCAAACAACGAAGATAATTGATTCGCATTATGAGCACGGCGCACGAGTGTGTCACAGAAGAAAACCTGCGCGCGACCAATATAGAAAGCTACTATAATTCGCCATTGTAATTCGTAATTGCGGAAAACAGTAGTGCGGCCGTTTAATGCGCATTTTATCGACGATCGCGGTAAGCCCCCAATGCAGTCGCCCACTCCCCCCGGCAGCGGCAGCGGCAGTGCTGATCAGCAGAAATTAGCATAGCCAATTTATGTCCCCCTATAAATAACATGTTTATCGTTGTAATTTATGCGCGTGGTTGTCAGGGCTTCTCTCTCTCTCTCTTCCCCCTCTCCTCTCTCTCTCTCTCTACCCCCACCACTACTTCGACGTTGCTACCGTCGCATCGGCGCGCTTTATGCTCTCGCGGTCTTTGAATTTTGCATACAACAGGAAACGCTGCGCAGCTCCGTGCATTGAATTCGCAAAGCGGTTTATCTTGCAATTTTCGCATTAGGAGCAAGCGAGCGCTTGGCTTTACCCGTGACTAGAAAAAACAATTTTGTTGTACATTGGTGAGGGAGGGGGGTGCATTGTACTCGGGGGCAATGCAGAAACAAGTTGTTTTACATTTTAAAATATGGATTATGGGAGGGTGGAAGATTATGCAGAAAGAGTGGGTTTGAAAAATGTAAGCGAAGGTTTTGGGAGAATTGTGAATTGTTAATTGAGAATTACTAAATTGTAATGTATGGAAGATCGATCAGTTAATCAGATAATGGAGTATTACTTAAAGTAAGCTGTCCTAGACCATTTTCTGGTTTTGTAAAATAGTCTCATGTTTTGAAAGTGTTTACTATAGAAATGTTAAAACATTTTTTATACTTCAAACAATAAATCTATATCCTACATATATAAAAGAGTTTTGAGAATCTTGAATCGAAAAAGGGCATCTCTCGGTACGCGTAGCATGCTTCTATGATAGCCTCGTAATAGTTGAACAATCGAAGTATAATAATATTGACTTGATTTTTTGAATACGAAAATTTCTTAAAATTTTGCAATTATATTGAAGTGTGACCTTTAATATGTATATTCTAATAAAGTATATTTAATTTAAATAAGAAAAAATCTTCTATAAAATTATACATGACTTCTACTACTATAACGAACTATTATGCAATTATATTGAAGTGTGACCTTCCATATGTATATTCTAATAAAGTATATTTAATTTAAATAAGAAAAAATCTTCTATAGAATTATACATGACATCTACAGTTATATACATTCATTCCGAAGTTCTAATCAGTATTTTTATTAATCGTCTGATAATTTCATTAGTAATTTTAGAAATATAAAACCCTGCTACTAAATTTATTTTGATATATTCTGTCTTTGCGATTTCTGATGTAAACACTTAAATAAACAATTATCTACATGGAGAAAAATATAAATCGTAAAATTTACTGTTTGTGAATCGCCGGACGAGCATTTCGAAAGAAAGAGTTAATACTCCTTAAAAATTCCCATTCGAATTGCATAAGGAAAACAGCTTCAGCTTTTTTTAAAGTTACTGTAACATATATGTAAAATTACTAAGGCAGTCTTTCATCTTATTTGGATCTTACACACTAAGAAATATAAGAGATAACAAGAAATATCCAATTAGAGACAAGCTTATTAATAAGACTTTACTTTTTTATTAAACCTTGAAATTTCGGCGCTCCTAATAAAGGGGGAGGAAGAAATATGGCTAGAAGTACAAGAAGAGAAAAGAAAATACATGGTAACTAATAGATCAAGAATAGATGGTGGAAAGACAATTTTCAAAAAGCTTAATATGACTTTTTAAAGTTAGATGAATTTTAATACCTCAGTACAATAATAAATAGTAAAAACATGTTTTCAAACAGTCAGCAAGCTTCTTAAATCTTGGCTACTATAGAGTAATTTAAAAATTATAATTTACAAAACAATAATCTAATAATAATTTCAATAAATATCTATACGAATCTAAAAGTGGACCTTTATTTAAACTGAATATAATAATCTTATTCCACACTTGACCGATATGGCCACTTTTTGCCCCTGAAAATCGGGGCGAAAGTAGCATATATGTCCTGTAAACGCTTTTGAGGGGTGAAAGTAAAATTTGCGGAGCAAAAGTAAAATTTGCGGGGCGGAAGTAAAATTAGCGGAGCGAAAGTAAAATTTGCGGCGCGAAAGTAAAATTTGTGGGGCAAAAGTAAAATTGAAATACTTTTCTGTTCCAATTCCTTTTTTACAATACTATTTGTTTTATAATAAATTAATGTACATCTAGTTGTTTTTTACAAAAAATAAAGAAATTGTAATTACAAAATAAACCAATTTCTTATTTACATATTTTCTATTTGCGCACGCGCATACGCATTCTTCTAGATCAACCTAGAAAAATATAGAAAAATCGACGGCCCTTCTTTTCAAGGTAATAAGTGGTAACGGTCGTGAGTAGAGTAAAATACTATATGCAACACGGACGAAAATAGATTTTTCCTTCGGGTGATTATTGCCCTCGAGAGAAAATTTTTCCCTCCGATGATTACTGCAGGAGCTTCTTTCGAGCAAGTAATCACCCTAAGGACAAATCTTTTCGCTCAGGCAGTAAACCCACCCGCGGGAAAAATCTGCAATTTTCGCCTCTTGTTGCATAATGTACTATTAGAATCTTCGAAAAGAAAGTATCTAGAAATATATTTGTATTGAAAAAAGAATAAGAGACCTATAATATATTACACAATGAAGATTTAGAAGAACGTTATCCGTTATCAAATATTATCGGAGTTATTAAATTTTTGCAATCTAAGTTGGTCCAGACAGTAAAAGACCTAGATGTATAGCAAAATGTAGATATAAGGAAAATATTTAGGCTAACCTATAAGAAGCGGGGTATGAATCATTTCTAGAATTAGCATATAATAGAAAAGAATGGCGTTGATGACATAATTAACTTTTGAGTTCCGAATGCTTGTAAACTCACAATCTTGTAAAGATCGTCATTTACATATTGTCTATTTACTTGTTGTTTCCTATATTTATTCCTTGTTCTATATACTTACACCATTTCCTTGTTTCCTGTAAAAGTTCTTAGAACCAATGTACGTCTGAGTAGATTCTACTTTTTACTTCTCTCCATACAGTTCGAAGTTTTAAGGCTAATTACAAGAATAACCAAACCTGGTTTATCGAACTCGTACATAAATCAACTCGCTCTACCGTCATTAAACACTCATCCCATCCCATCACCCGTCCGCACAATCCCCCAAAAAACCTGAAAAATCCACCGAACCGTAAAAAGAAACCCCAGCAGCAGCCGCCACTGCGCGTCCTCCCATTTTTCTCCATTCCCGATTAGCCGTCCGCGCTCACGTCCATAAATGGCATAATACGTGCGCGGGCGAAGCAACGATCCTTTGATCTCGCTCGCGCCCTCCCTTGCCCCGCCGCAGAAAGTCAGCCGAGCGATTCCGCGCGTCCCTCTGTGTCACGTAGCGGGATAGGTGCGCGCGCGATATGCAACCATTTGCATACATATAGGGTCATTATAAATATACCGAGTGCGTCTCTCTCTGTCTGTGCAGCGTGCGTTTGCGCGCGGGTGTCCGCCGGGAGCAGCGGCCGCAAAACTGGCCGATGGCTCCGCTTATCCGTTATTGTGCGATTCTCTCTCTCTCTCTCTCTCTCTCTCTCTCTCTCTCTCTCTCTCTCTCTCTCTCTCTCTCTCTCTCTCTCTCTCTCTCTCTTTATCTCTCTCTCTCTTTCTCTCTCTCGCTGTCTCGAGCGCGGTTGGCTGGGTAGGTAGTTGTATCTCTCCGCTGGGATTGCGCGAGTCGTGCGCGTGGAGCGTTTTACGCGGTTGGCTGCTGAGAGAGAATCTTAGATCTTCGGGGGTTGGAGGAGAAAAAACCGTGCCTTGGGTTTTGTTTGGTTTTCCAGTGCGTTGCGGCGCGTTTTTCATGGATGTGATGAGATTTTCAGGGTGTGGTGAAAATGAGGATTTATTCGTATGCTGTTTGAGTAATGTTAATTGTGGATGAGAAAGATATTGTACAAATAACTGAATAATTTTAAATAGTTTTTATTTGTTAAAATGTATTTATCGAAATAAATAAAATCTTTTGTTATTTTCTGATTACACGCCTGAAAAGATTCGCTGTAGCAGCTAATAATTTTGTGGTTGTCTGTCGACTATAGCAAATATTTTTGCTATATCATCAGATTTTTCTTATTTTAGCTAAAATATTAGATGTACCTGTTAAACCGAACTAGCTAGAATGTCTTCCTATCTTGCCAATAATATTTCTATGTGTAAGGATATGAAGATTTCTCATTGTGATTATACGATAATTATTTTATATTTATAACAATAGGTCTTTCTACAGTAGTATTATAATAATAAAACCATTTTAAAATTATTTTTTCGGAATAAAATTTTTAATGAATAATCCTTCTTGTGCTCTATAGTTTTAGAAATTCGTTACCATGTTAAAAAGGACAAAATATGACAAAGTGAACAAACTTCAAAATGTTTCTTACGTATGGAAATTGAACACTTGTTATAATATATTGAAAAGTCAATACCAATCCATTGGCACTTAGCTTCGTCAAAATGTATGAATTGTTCCAATATGAAATTCTTTGATCTAATAAATGGATTTTAAATTACTATATCTCTTTCTAATAAATATCTCAAAAATGGTCTGCTTTTTTTATCATTGATGGTTTGTCCAAAGATGTATTTTTACTAATTTTTTTTCATATTAAATCTAACAAACATTATGTATTCAAATATTAAGTAAGTGTATATAATTTTACGTAAAGCTGTATTCCTTACTGTTAAAAAATAAATTTTTGAATTTATTGATCTATTATTTAAATTCTGATGATGTAGACGACAAGAAACCATTTTCATTAATCGATTGTATTAACGAGATAACTAAAGAAGTACTAAAGTCTTTAAAAAGTATAAAAGATATAAATTACGAATATTCAACTTTATTAATTCATATGTGAATAATTCTTCGAATAATACTTCTACATAAAGTATGAACGTTCGCTGTTTCACGATCTGCAATCATGTGGTAACTTTTATATATGGTGGACCATAACGTTTTTTAATAATCTGAAATTGGATAATTCCCACTGAAAATTAAACGCGCGTGCCGCAAAAAGGCATTGAACACCGCCAACGAATATCGTATCTTTAGTATCAAATATACCGCGGCGTATTCTATTATTTTCTGTTGTGCACACGGTATGCAAATTCGCGGGAGGCATTTATTTTTCGCGCGAAATATTTCGCGAAAGTAGGAAAAATAAAGAGATCGCTGGAGTGCTCGCGGCAGCAGTGGTGCCACTACAAAGGATATGCACGTGTATATGTAGATGAGAGAGATAGAGAGAGAGAGAGAGAGAGAGAGAGAGAGAGAGAGAGAGAGAGAGAGAGAGAGAGAGAGAGAGAGAGAGATAAAGAGAGAGCTACTGCATATAAAAGTGCTGGTGTTAAACTGCAGGTTGACGAGATACCAGGGCGCGTGGATTCGATGAATAACATTTTTCAAGCGCGCTCTTTTACGGCGCGGCCTCACCGTGCGCGGCGAACGCTGCATGTAAATTACTTTTTGCGCCCCTCTTTTGCTGCTGTTGCTGCTTCGTTAAGTAAGTGGGAGCAAAAGAGGCAGTTCTTGGTTTGTATAATTTTGTCAATTTTAATGAATGTTTTTCAAATTCCAATGTTGAAAATATAACATTATTAAAAATGCTCAAATTGTTAATTATTAATTTAGTAATAACATTTATATGAGTAATTATCTGGAAAGTCGAGATCTAGAAAGAATTATTTTTTATTTCTTCGATAAAATTGTTCCTCTAGGTATGTAGAATGTACGTAAATTTTTTCAGATGTTTTGAATCCTTTACATTCAAAGTTGATCAAGGCTAAATATGAACATGAGGATATTTAATAGCAAATTTCAACCTCCAATTATTTAACAAAATCCATAATAGTGTCTCTGCTTTAAAGTTTCGGAGATAATGGATACAAGGCAACTGACTGCCCACATGGAAAGAAGTTTTATACGTTTGCAATCCAATACAATGCGTCTGCTACTCAAAACACAGAGAGCTGTGTGGGCCCATGTATATCGTACTACTGCTCCCCAAGAGTTGGGCATGAGCCGTCCAAAATTCGTGTTGCATACGTACGTGCTGGTGGTCTCCCTATCGTTTTAGACAGTAGACGCCCAAAAACTCGAGTCGCTCTCGCACAAAATCCACAGGTCGCCATTCTAGTAGCGCTAGCACTGCCGATATCCAAAATTTCTTTCCATGTAGCGACAATAGGGAAATGCATCGCATACTCCGATATACAACTAGATTGAGACTAACTAAATCATATTGCCGACTCGGGAGCATGTACAGCATATCAGAAAGCTTTGAACCAAGCTAAGGTAAGAAGAAAATGACGAAGATTCTACAAGGAACGGCGGGCATCTTGTTGGATCAGATAGTTCATAAACGTATATGGACAAGTATGGTTTAGTGATCAGCTAGGGGTCGCAGTAATATGGATCGTAAATCCAAGAGGAGTACCGGTTACGCAGCATGGATCTGGAATTGGCTTTGTGCGGCTCATAAGCTACACGGTAGCATACGTTATTTGTTACTTTATACCTAGTGAAGACTTTATTCGGAAGATAGAAGAGCTGGAAGATGTGCTTCAGAAAATAGAAGGAAACCTAGTGATAGCCGGGGATTTTAATTCCAGGGCACTGGAGTGGAGCTCCGCAGAAGTCGAGACCAGAGGCAAAATAATTATGAAAATGGTATCAAGATTAAACCTCATTGTTCCGAATGATGACGGTACCCGATGTCACTTTTGCATCAAACGACATCGCCGGCAGCGTGCGTGATTGGAAGGTTATCGATGACTTCAATACCGGCGTTCAAATGTACGTCACCTACACCGTGGGAGAAGCGCAAAGTAGGCAAGACGAGCGTTCATCGAATTACATCAGGTATAATATAACAGAAATGAATACGGAAACGTTAGTAGCTATCTTACAAGAAGGATAACAAGTAAATTGTCAAGACATTACCGAAGAACTGGAAGTAGCTAAGGCCCAGGTAAAAGATGTAATGCAGCTTCTACACAGGGTTTGTAAAGCATCGATGCCACGAAAGCGACCAGCAGGAAACAAAAAATGACCCGTTTATTAATGGACAGTAGAGATTGCCAACTTGAGAAAGGAGAATTATCGTCTGCGTAAACAAACTCAGAGATTTGATAGAAATAAAGAAAAAGAGGTTAGTCGTAGAAATGCAGAGTACAAGGAAGCGAAGAAATGATTGAGAGCTACCATCAAACGAAGTAAGGCCCATCAATGGCAAGACCTGTGCAATGAGATCGAGAACGATCCATGGTGCCTAGCTTATAAAAAGGTGCTTTGCAGGCTAGGACAGTTTAGCGCACCTACACTTCGCGATGAAGAGGCCATGAAGAACACTGTTTACACGCTTTTTTCAGATCACGATAAACTAAACGAAGAGAACGAACAGAATCCGAGGGAAATACCACTCTTTACAGAAGCAGAATTGAGAATCGCTACTGACTCAATGAAAAAGAACAAGGCACCAGAACCAGACGGAATCCCGGCTGATGTCTTGAAGCTAGCATCAAGAGTATGCCCACGGCTACTTTTGAATATGTACAACAAGTGTCTCAAGGCAGGTGCTATTTTATAAAAATGGTAGGTACAAAGACTAGTGCTGATCAGCAAGGGAAAGGAGACCCCAACTCGCTATCGGGCAACAGACCACTATGCATGTTAGATACGGCTAGGCTCGAGAAACTTCTTTGATCGTGGCTACATAATGCAGTATAGTCAGGCCGTGATCGCTTAGATAGACAATACGGTTTTCGGAGAGGAAGATCAACTTTTGATGCAGTACTAAAGGTCAAGAGAACCTTTAAAGAAGAACAGACAAAGAAGAATTCAAAGATAGTGATACTGGTAGCAATCCTAGATGTGAAAGATGCCTTCAAGTCTCCCAGATGGGAGGGTATTATTGAACCGCTGAAGAACAAGTATAAAGTGCCACTGTATATTCTTCGTATGGCAAAGAACTACCTAAAGAATGAATGGCTGCTATACGATACCACCGAGGAACAAAAAAGAAAGGAGATTACGATCTGAACTGCACAAGGATCGGTTACGGGATTGGACTTGTAGAATGTGTCGTATGATGATGTCCTGCCACTGGAGATGCCGTTCGACACATTCCTTATTTGATAAGTAGATGACATAGCATAAGTAAGTCGCTAAAAATGAAGAAGAGACTCAAGAAAAGTTGGACGTCGTCATGGAACAGATAAGCAGGTGCTCAGATACCCAGGTGGATGGAAGACCACGGACTAGAACTAGCAACTCACTAGACGGAACTAATATTTTTAACTAGAATGTAGAAGAAGAGGATTCAGACCGAGGACGTTATCAAGTATCTAGGTATTGCGCTGGATTCTAAGATGAAATTCGGAGAACAGATCCAGCGAGCAGCAGACAAGGCAGCATCAGTTACGACGGCGCTAAGCAGGATTATGGCCAACGTAAGCGGTCCAAGAGCGAGAAACGCCGCCTCCTGATGATGGTGATCCACTCCATTCTTCTGTATTATGCAGTGATATGGGTTGATGCACTAGGAACTGATGTCAATAGAAAACGTATTGCTACAGTTCATCGGATAACGAGCACGTACCGTACGGTTTCTGAACCAGCGATCTTAGTTGGGGTAGGCGTGATTCCAATCGACTTGCTTGCGAAGGAGCGAAAGAGAATATATGAAATAAAAGCAGAAGGAAATACACACCAAGTCAAAAAAGGAAGGAAGAGATATGACCATCAAGAAATGGCAAGAGCGATGGAACATAGATGCCAGAGGCAGATGGACCGCGAGACTGATCATGGAAATCGATAGATGGATAGAACGACGGCATGGAGAATAAACTAGCCTATATCTATAATGTCACATTGGAACAATACAAAAATATAACTTAGGAACAGAACCTAAGATGACTACTGTTGTTGAACACCATGGGATTGCACTAGGTGCCTATGTAATGCTGTTTTAAATTTGCGAGGAAATGAGTTCCAGAGGCGCGTACCTTGGGGCTGAAAGGATTTCAAAGAAGAGAACTGGAGACCTCAATAGGGCGAATTTTTCCCGAAAACATTGTTGAATTAATGCTGAAGGACAAAAAAAGCTGGGACGACATCGTTGCTTGAATTGAAAAAGTGCTACAGCAAAAGAAATGTAACATCTTGGTGGACGACATCAGAATCATCGATTAATGATAAATAAGAAGAACCTTGTGTAATGCTTTGAAGACGCGAAAAAATCCACCCTAAGGTAATGCGAAAGCGGTTCCGGGGTGGCATCTCTACAAAAAGATGGGTGAAAGGAGGTGGACTTTTAGATATTGGACGTTTAGGATATTGTTGACGCAGTATTTGCGGTTTTCGCTCAGGGACACTGGAAACACAGCATTATCTGAGTCGCACATATGGGTGAGCGTCGCATCGCCCTTCTATGGTTCGTAAACAAAATTCCTCTTTTCCCCGGATAAAAAAAAACAAAAAAAAATAAAAAAATAATTGCAGTTTCAAATTCTTCTATATTAACAGTTATTTCTCAATAATTTTGAATTCTGTATTGTAATTTAAATATTCCAAGAAAGAAATAACTGTTGAATTTCATCAAAATATGAAAAAATATAGTAATAATAAATAAGCTGTATTCGTAAAATACAATTAATAGAATTTCATAATTGCTGACCATTTGATTGTTAACACTTGTATGTAGATAATTGTCATTACCATATACATCTTATTCTCTACAGCGTAAAATACACGTTGTTTATAACCTACGCGCTATTCGAACCGCGCAATTCTTCCGAAACAAATCACTGCGCTTCATTTTACAAAAATTCCGTGGAGATCGCCGGAAAAATTGCTGGTGGCTCTTTGGAAAAATTCTTTTGAGAATCAGGCTTTTTGAATCGTCCATCACATTAATAAACCCAAGTTAAAATTATAAACATTTTTAAATATTTTTAAATGTTTGCAAATTCTGAAAATTTTTTAAAAGCTTTGAAAAATGTTAAAAAATTTTAATATTTGAAAATTTTTTAAAATTTTAAACATGGTCAATGTTTAGAAATTTTTAAAATTTTTTAAAATTTTGAAAAATTATAATTACATATGATGATACGGTTTTATATAAATTCAAATTAATTATTGTTAATGCTAATTTTGAAAAGAAAAATTTATTAAGGATCAGCAATGCCCGTACTCGTTGTGCCCTACCCCTAGTGCCCGTTTGGCCCTACTTTGGGCTTTTACCTTTATTGAACTCTAATTATCTCAGTAGAAAAAAAAATTAAATTAAAACCTGCACAAATCTAAAGTAGGATGTTACTGTACCCTTCAACCATCTAGCCATTGACCCTAACAAATTGATTAGCGTTAAAAATGTTTATATCATTATTTTCATTGTTTTATTTAAGAAAAAATATCCCCTCAACGTCACCCACACCCCCCGCCACTTTTCCTACCTATCCTAATTTTGTTCCCTTATGCTAACATACCCATCTATGATCTCCAAATTGACCGTTATAGCACTATGTCATAGTTATAACAAGTTTAGTTTAGCGTTACGCCTATTTTCGGTTTCAATGATTATAATCATTCTTTTACTATCTACTGCCGTGCAAATGAAGAAAGTGGGTATCTACATTTAAAGTAAATCCGAACATTTGATAAAATTCATTTTTATTTCTACTTATTTGCGTACGATATTTGCTAAAAAAATAATTATCGTTTTTCATTGAAAACGAACTAGAACCAGACATTTTTGTAAAAGAAAAATTACGTTTCTAATCATTTATATGCTTAATTATTTATATGGTTCAAATCTTTTTGCAAAATGCAGATACCCACTTTCTTCATTTGCACTGCAGTATAGGCATAATTATATAATATATAATATATTATATAATTATTATATTATAATTATATAGTTCATATTTATAGATATTTTTAGTAATACTTAAGGTGAAGTTGTAGTGAAATTAAGTCAATTATTTTTTTGATTTATTTTTTTTTCTTTGGACATTATTACACCAAGGAGAATATTTGTAGGTAAATAAAAGTAAAATATGGTTTCAATGATGATTGTAAAGTATAAATAAGAATTATTTTTGGGATATAAAAACAAATTCTGAGATTGTTATACTGTTCACTTTGCTTTGAAGAAAAAATACAAATTCTTTTGTTGATCTGCTTTGAAATCTAGTTCGCAGAAGACTTGAGAAAATGTGTGCAATTTTATTAAAATTTAATGCATTGTCTGTTGTAATGATTAAATTATTCAGTAAAAATAGATCAAAGAATACTCAATATTTTGTTTTTTTGATGCCGTGTATGCGTACAAAGTTTGGGAAAGAATATTGAATATTAAAGAAGTTTTCAAGTTTGCTATAACTCCACCTTAAGCGTTTTGTCAGGATCAACCTGAAGAATATTTCAAACAGAATCATATGAAACTGGAAGATTAATAATATTAATAAATAAATAGGATTGTAGTAGTGCAGAATTAATAACTAACATTTGAAATTTTATATACATTGTTAGGGTCGGAACTACAATTATATGTAGATATACTAACCGTGTAAAAACAATTGAAATAGTAATAGCAACCTGTCTCAGCTTCAAACGCTGGTCCTTTGACATTGGCTATAGTATATATAGATATACTATATGTAGCAATGAAACCTTCTCTAAAGCTTGTGAAGCTCACCGTTACGGCGGGTTTCCGATCCCTTACTCTGTGTGCGTATCATGCGCGAAAATTGAGGTTAGCTTTTCCATTACGAAGTTTTCTCGAAAAGGAAATAATGTTAGATACTTTTTAAGGTCTCAAAATATTCCTTATTTCAATACCAATTGCAGCCAACTTTTAGTTTTTCAATTACCAAACTACAATTTGAATAAATAGCAAAACCGTGATTATACAAGGACAGAAGAGACGGCCTCCTCTTAAGTGATGGGAAAGTAGAGGAAGACGCGGTGAAAATTCGTTAAAATAAGTAGAAATTTCCGAGTTGGGTTAGACTTTTTAAATTGATTATAGATATCATTTTTTTCAGCTTTCCCTGCACTTAAAGGTATTAATTTTTTTTTGTACAATTTATTTCTAAATGAACTTTAAACGATTGTGTTGGTCTCATACGTTTCCTCGAGGGGGCCGGTATGGGCAGTTCCTTTAGGTTTATTCAAAATACTGTACTGAAAACAACTTTAAAAAAATTTAATTTTTTCAAATTTTAAGATAGTTTAGTATCCTTAGAAAGTGAACTATATATTATAATAATTTTTTTTAAGATACTCGAATACTACTTTTTAAGATGTACGAATACTAAAATAGCTCAAAACCATAAGTGGGTTCTGTGGGTTTTTTCAAGAACCCACAGAAGTATTCTTACCCATTTTACACACTAAATTAAAGAGTTGATGGTCAAACATTCGTTGTAAAAATTACTCAACATGAACTAGTAGTGCCACTATTTGGAGGATTCGCAGGGACAAGCCAAATCGCCTATAGCCTGCACTACAAATACATATAATAAACAATATACTAAAGATTGTAAAATAAAATTTACTTACTTTTAAAATAATACAGGAACACTGCATAACTTGCTGGTACAACTAACAACCAAACGAAACAACAACCATGAAAAACACAACCATGCATATTTGAAACCTTTCATATTTTTTCCTTTCTATACCACATAAAACCTGAGTTAGGTTGGTATAATCTAGAAACGATGATTCTTTACACACGCTGCTATGGATCGGACCATTTTATGTTACGTGTTCATTTATATTTAACTCTGTCAGTGCGAATGGAAAGTATACTTTCCACTTCTATTTTATTCGATTTTACCTTATACATTTTATCAATTCGTAAAGTAGTAGTAAAGTTTAGTTTATGTTATTTAAATAGTTTTCTTGAATGACTCATAATAAGCGGTAATGAATTTTGACCGACGATAAATGAAAGTTTTAATTAATATTAATATTGTTTACTAATCGTAAAAATGTTATAAAATACAAAAAATAAAAAATGTATTTTTGAAAGAAAAACACTTGTTTTCAAATATTGGGGTAACATCGTTGATGACGTGATTTTCACAAATGCCGCTCATGAATTAAGAGTCAGAATTATACAATTTTTAATTGAATGTTTTTGAACAAAAATTTCGAGATAGCATATTTTCAATCATTTTAAATGTAAATTCATTTTCATTTCATCATTTTCCGTAACAAAGTCAATTTTATTATTTGAATGATTTATGCTCTAGTGTATATTTATTTTCGTATGTATTTTCTTCACGATTATTCGAAACTATAGATATCTATACGAAAGTGTCTTTTGAGTCAAATGTCAATTCATAAATCATTTTGGCATCACAGACGCATAAAAAATTTGAAATACGACAGTTATCTGTTCAAAATAGTTCCAGTGATTAAAGAATCTCAGCTTGTATTGTACAATGTACTTTTTTTTATTAAATTACAATTGCTAATTCCAGTCTCGTTGTTCGCAGTAGAAGTACGTGTATCAGATAATAAGAAACAATAATCGCCAATAAATCGTCGAAGCAAGAGACAATGATAATCGTTGATTGATCGAACATCCCACAACGGTGCATGCTCACGTCTGACTAATATTGTACTCTTCTCCTACAATCCCACTTGATTAAGCTAACGATGAATCTTACAACGTCCAAACTCATATTTCTTAATTTTTTACAAGTGAGCGCGCCTACCTACGACAACCATAGTTCAACCAATCCAGCCACAACTCGCTCGAAAGGAACGCCCGACACAAAGAATCGAGTGCACAAAAAAAACAACCAAGCGAGAGAGAGAGAGGGAGAGATCGCGCAGCGATAAATACAGCAAGTTTTCAATGGGCTAAAACAATGGGGGAACTTCCTCCTTTCCAATTCATAAAGTTCGCCGGTGAGCTCTTTTACAATCGCGAGCGAGAGCGCGGCGGGGCTTTATCGAAAGTAATAAACAACGAGCCGTCACGTTATTGTCACTCGGCGAACCGTCAAAAATTCGCTTGAAAGTGAGTCGGCGGCCCTCAGGCGGCAGGAGAGACAGAGAAGATGGACGGCCCATTGCTGCTCGCATTGTCCATACGGACGAGCACGGGCGCGCGTGTACGTCGTATTTTCGAGCGACGTTCGAGCTGCGTTGCGGAATTTATATTTTTTTTGCTGCTGGTATAGTAGGTGTGTAGGTGCGTTTTTGCTCGACCTGCGAATCAGTGGCGGTGGATTTTGAATGGCTAGGCGGGTGGTTTCATTGTTCGGCTTTGTGAGTGAAGGTCGAGTGGCTATTATTCTGGAAGAAGAAACAGAATTATAAAATGTCAATGGATTTGGGAATCATTTTTGAAAATATAATTATTGTTATTAGAAGATATTGTGCTTATTCTAAGAGGTGTCGATTAAAGAGCTAATAATGCAATAACTAGCCATTTCATAAATAATGTATATCTCTAATAATAATACTCGGATAAAGAAACAAAAAATGAAAATCTCGTTGCCTCAAAGAATCACCTGACATTCTTAGTCATTTGCGATATAAATGATTTAAAAGGGTTAGTTCGCATACTGCATTCAATATTTCAGTTATACGTAAGACGGCCAACCAGGCGGGCAAGTAGGCATATCAGGTGGGCAGTTGGTTCGGGAAGTCGAATGCCTTAGTTACACAGGAGCAAGATTTTAACGTTTTATAACGGTAAAATTACAGATGTAAAGTATTTATAAAAAACTTTCTTTTTTCAAGTTTATCTCAGACTGACACCTATAGTTATACGTTAATTAATAATAATGAATAATATAATTAATTTTTTTTTCAGAATATATTTACACGTATTTGTAGCTCTTCGGGTAAATTATAAACATTTTGTTTGGCAATGTACACGATTTCGATCGTTTTACTGTTAGAATTCTTCGGGAGGAGAGAACGGTTATGGGTTCTTGAAAATAACTACACAGCAGTTTTCTTTTCAAACAACTTTCACCACGCACTCTGCTTTAATATACTAAATCTGAATGTAATAAATCTTTGCTGTGATTACAATGAACTCTGAATGTTATTTAACTGATTAGCACTCTAAGTAGCACTGTAAGTAAAAACGATGCTGCGTGTAATGCGGCTCAAGCTGTTCTGAATCGCGCGGCCGCGCGTGCCCTTTCTCGTGACACGAAGCCTCCAACACTCCCTCCCTCCGTGGCTCGTATTAGTTTCTATGGGATTCTGTAACAGACAATAAATTTCTCTGACTCTGAATGAAATATGATTGAAGTCATGTTGCGAATGGAATTTTGTCTCTTAGGTATATATGACTTGCAGGTAGAGGTTTGGTTATGATGTCAGCTTCATTCTTTTGTGTAGCTATCCACTCGACCAAAACTTTGTTTTCCAATATACAACTATTAATATAATCTCCATGGGTTTCAGCCACGTGGCTCTTGCTTCCTCTTACTTTTCTTTATTTTAGTTTTCACTGAATCTCTGTAATTCAAAATTCTTCATTTTCTGTAAACCCTCCATCTGTGTGCAGTTTCTTGCGGACTTATTATCACACCAGATTGTTACGGGATAGTAGGTTTTCCCTGTAATGTCTCATTATAGCTTTGTCTAGGGATATTAATTCTTGACAAGCTTCGCTCATGGCTAGGTACTCAGCTTGACATGTTCATAAAGTCACGTAGATTTGTTTGTGACTGTATTTCCACATAATTTAATTATGTATCCTCCCGTTGAGGAGGAATCTTCGCAATCTCTGAAAGTTGCATCTGTATATGCCCCAATTGATCACCTGATGATCTGAAAGTTAATTCCATCTCTGCAGTGCCTCGCGAATCATTGCTAGCTAATATGATTTCATCTACACATAATACTAGCAATGCCATTACTTCTTCTTTTCCTCACGTACATAAACTCGGATCGCTAATATCGCTTTCGAATGCTAGTTTCTTTGTTTCCTCTGAAAATCTCTGGTTCCATTTCTTAGAACTGACTGTTAGTCCGTACAAAGATCTTTTTAGTCTGCAAACTTTCGTTTTTTGGTGGTTTCGTCTATATATAGTCCCGCTGGAATCTCCATAAGTACCTCCTTTTCAAGTATGCCATGAAAGAATGCAGTTTTTGCGTCTAGTTGGATTGCCTCTAGATCATATTTGTTTATTATTACCAGTGCTGATTTAATCACTGCTAATCGTAATCCTGGTGCATATGTTTATCTGAGTGTTTATCTGGTGCATGAGTTTATATTTATTTTTGGTTTTAAATCCTCTGATAACTAATCTGGCTCTGAATTACTCTTGTCCATTCTAGTAATTTTTCTTCTTGAATATACATCTGGAATCTATGATGTTTGCCTTTTCATTATTTAATGTGGTTGTTGGTATGACTAGTATTTCCCAAACTTCGTTCTCTGCTATTGACTTTAACTCTTCCTGAATAGCCTCTAACCATTTGTCTGTGTTTATTAATCCAACTATTTGTCTGTAGTTGATTACGTCTGTGTTGATTTGGACATTCTGTGCATAAATTATTTCATCTTCTTTTAAATCTTCGCCCTTTTCTTTCTGGACATTCTGAATTCTGTATATAAAATTTAGATCTCTCTGGGGATTGTATTTTGCTTTTATATTCGGCAACTTTCTGACTTTTATTTCTCTTATCCCCTCTCCAAGTTCTTGCATGCTTTTCCCTTTGGTGGTGTGTCTTGTTTACGTTTTGTGCTTTTTGTTTCTACGATTTTTGTTGTCTTTGAATGAGTTAAATTTTCTTTCTCTGGTTGCACTGTAAACTTACTTTCTATGATTTCTTTGAATTCTATCTCATCAGTTTTTACTCTGTTTATTGTATCATTATATACTATTTTCAAATTGCACTTTCCGTGTCTGAAATTTACAAACTTTAGTATTTGTGGATGTCACAGTAGGTAGTCTGCGAGTGTGTATCCCACCAATATGGCTTCAATGCTCCATCTGAAAATATGTTCTTTGGATTGGGTATTTTTCGTACGACACACAACCAAATCTCTTTAATTCCTCTAAGTGACTGTTTTTCTCTGAATTAATTACCGATAAGGGTGTTTTAAAGTTGATTCCCTTATGTGATGTTATATGTATACTGCTGCTTCATTTGCGAGTATCCACATTGTTGCTGGTAGATCGGAGTCGATCATCAGCGCTCTTATTTTCTTCTGAAGCGACTTATTGAATCTCTCTGCTGTACCATTTAATTCTGGAGTGTATGCGTGCCCGAAATCAGTACTACTCTCTTCTCTTTTCATGATTTCGGGCAATTCTCCTCCTGTGACCCCAATACCATTATCTGCTCTGATGTAACACACTTTTACGTGTTTACCTATCACATTTTTCATGCGTATTATATATCTCTGTAGACATTGGTCTGATTCACTCTTGTATTATATGCTGTAAGCTCTGGCATACCTGGGATGGTCATCTATAAATACAATGATATATTTGTTTTCTTCCGGAAATGATGCCGTGAAATCTTTCCCATTGTGTCTGCATGGATTATATTAAATGGCCCGTCTCACCTGCCTCTTTTATTTTTAAATGGGAGACTTTCCATTTCTGATAAAATACAAGTCTCATAATCCTTAACCTCTTTATTTAGTTTTACATTCTGGATTTTCTCTTTATATTTTTGCATATATTTGATATAATTTAATGATGTCTTCTCTAATCTCATATGCCAAAACATCCCTTTACTTGGTTTATTGATGATTTTCTCTCTAGGGTTTCTGTGACTGTTATCATACAGTTTCTCTGTCTCTAATTCTGGCTGTATAAGTCTATTCTTTTTCTATTTAGTTCTGTTTTCTGTAACATCCAGTAATGTACTCTTGTCCACTCTCTTTATTGAAAATTCTTAAAGGAGGAATCTGGTCCAGCCGAGGTTTTCACAAAATGCATTTTTTCAGAGATAAAATTTATTTTCGATTACAGAACTTTTGGTGCATGTAAAAGTACATCTAAAAAAGAAATTTCAATGTCGATAATGCGATTTTAATATCCATATATATATATATATATATATATATATATATATATATAGATATAGTAGCCGCAAGCGGAGGGTCCGGCAAAATCGGCGGCAACCATAGCTCATAGAGTTTTCGACCGATTGACTTGATCGACTTTAATGAAAGATAATTGAATTTCTGTGCGAACGAACCTCGACTTATAAAAAATTATAAGTAGCGGAAAAAATTATTGCAAAATTAAGGTCGATTTTTCTTATTAGTTTTATCCCATGAGACTTTAAATCTGAGATAGTGCCGAAAAACATTAGCATTACTCATATAGGCAATGCTAAAAAGAATATATATAGATGTACTATCAATGTTAATGAAATACGCCGTATCTACTATAAAGGCCCATGGGATAAAACCACGAGTATTGGGCTTCATTTTTAAATACCAGAAAACGATCCCTAAAGTTTCATCAAAATCGGTGACCCGGTCTCCCTTGTAAGTTTGCTCTGGCCTCTGAATTTTTGGGTTTTTCTGCTTCTATCTATAACATACAATTTTTCATATCTTCTTTAGTCATTTATAAATCCGTTTGGCTTCTTACCTGGCAGGCGGATCTAAGCTCGTGGCTTGAATCAGACACTGCATGGTAAAAAGCCGATCTTATCTCATCTGTTAGTGGGACTATCGTACTACAACTTTCACTCTCTTATGTTCAAAATCTTTTGGCGGTAGTTTGCATCGAGAAGCTTTATCATTATGTCTCTTACTAATCTTTTTAATTTTAATGTTTTCTCTGAATTATCATCTTTAAATTTTTCTGCATTGTTTAATATTTATGATAAATCATTCACCGCCAGCTCTGAATTTAATAATTCGAGCCATATATCAAAATTGCTTTTGTTTATTAATTTGTATTCTCTTTTAATATTAATCTTATTTTGTATGGTAGACTCTAGTGTTTCATTTTATTTTATAAATATCGTATTCATATCTTCTAGCAATTTAATGTTACTGCTATTTTCTGAATTCTCTGAAGCGTTTGTATTTGATTGTGTGTTATGAGTGTCGTGTGCGGTAGAGTGTATTATTTCAGGATCTTCTGTCTCGAGAGATACCTCATCAATTTTCTCTGAAAGTGTTTTTATCTCTGCCAGGTTTGTTTTTAAGGCTGGCACCATATCCTTACCCTACTTCTCTGTTGGAGCATTCAGCACTTTAATGCACTCATTCAGCTGCTCCATGAGCTGCGCCAGCTTTTTAGTCACTGCTGTTTGCTCTTCCATGGCCCAAATTAGATCAGCCATGGTGAACTCTGGTGCTTTAGGCATTTGCTCTGAAATGTTTTATATGTTTTTAGTTTCACCTTTGGACATTTAGTTGGCGTATATGTTATGCATATAGGGGTGCATAATCACATACTGATCGATCAATAGTCTGATTCTGAATTTTCAATATTTATATTGATTTTCAATTTTATTCTCTGTGTCAACATTAATTTTTGTATAGAATTAACTATTTGTATATATATATACCTTGTGTACTCTCTGTCTCTGTCTGAGTCTCTTTTTGTTACCTTTGAACTCCAGTGTTGCCGGGAGTTATCTCGGGAGTCTTGTTACTATGATTTCCGTTCATCTCTGAATTGTGTGTGTGCGTGTGCGCGTGCGTGTACGTGTGCGTATGTGTATGCGTGTGTGTCTGTGTGTATGTCTGGGTGTATGTCTGTGTGACTGTCTGTATGTGTGTGTGTGTGTGTGTCTGTGTGTATGCGTGTGCGTGCGCGCGTGCGTGCGTGCATGCGTCTGTGTGTGTATAGATGTGGATCAACTTTACTTTAAATATACACGGTTAAAATTAATGTTTCGGGGCTCTTTTTTTTTGTTTTATTTTTAAGGATGGCGGCTCAAAATTTTTTTTTTATTACTCGATGCTAAACGAATATTTTTTCATACTTTTTACAAACACGCTCGAATTGCGCGATATTCTACGCTATATTTTGGCATGAAAAAAGGCCTATTTCATGCCTGAGTTGAAAAAAATTATTTATTAGATCAAAGAACTTCATATTGGAACAATTCATAAATTTTGAGGAAGCTAAGTGCCAATAAACTGACTGCCGATTTTTAACTTTATTAAGTGATGTCAAATATGACCCCAAAATTTCAGTTCATTTGGCTCAATAGTTTTTTTTAAATCTTGAAAATTTCACGTCATATTCAGGGGAAGAAACTAGGTAAGTCCTTTAAATCAAATTAGAATCTCAATATAGCATGAATTCCGCATCAATCAATACTCTTCTGAAAAAGGTTAAAATAAACATTTTCTCGCCGCCCAGTTACATTCGTCCGAATTGCTCCAGACCAAAATTACTACCGCAATTTCAACCCTGTTTTGCATAATCATATAATTTTTCGCTTTTTTCCCAAGCTCCTCCCTTCTGCGCCCGCTGCTCTCACCCTCTCTCGTTCGTCCCGTGGCTCTATAAACGCTGATGTGTTTGCATTAGCGTTAACGTTCAGTTCAACAGCCGGATACAGCGAGAGCGACCTGGCTCGCTTGCGCGCACGCATTACGAATGGTAATGGTGGCGACGAGCCGCACGCCGCGTTGCAGATGCATCCTGCGCCGCGGCATTAGCGTCTCGTCCGTCAGTCATTAGGCCGCTGCCGCTCTGCAAAACACTTAAATACCAAGCGGCGCGCCGGTGGCTGTGAATGAATAGAGGATGCTTTACGATATTAATGCGCACGGTGGACGAATGTTGAAATGCGATTTTTCGAAAGGTGTGGCTGCAGGTAGATAATAGTGGAGTGAACGTAGGTGGATTTAATTTTTATAGAAATTTTACGGCTTTTGAATTTGTGCTTAGTGATTCGTGATAAGTCGTATTGCAAGTTCAGTAGTTGATAAAGAAAAAGATTTATTAAGAAATAATAATATTATTTATATAATATCTTTTAATTTGTGCTAGTAACTTTTGTTCCAATTATATACGATTTACCGAAATTTTTATGGCAATGAATGATAGCTTATTTTTGGAACAGCGTATAACACATTCAATGTTTATCAGTGATAGAATCGTAAATAGATTTAAAGAATTATTTTTATCAGCTTTAGATTTGTAAAGAATAATCATATGTCTGACTATTCTATTAATTCTACTCACATTTATGTATTATTTTATTTATCTTATTGAAATAATTAGAATTTGATATTAGAATCTATTTTGAGGCAAGAATTATGAAGTTTTAAATGCTGTATCCATTTTTATTTATTTTGTGTGTATAAAGGGGGGAGACTCATGTAACTGAGGAAAATCAGAGTTGATTTTTGGGGATGTTTCAGAAATAATGTATATATTCAAACCATTTAAAACTTCTTTTGCGTATTAATATACTCTTGAACAAGTAAAAAAATGTATGATACATTTTGATACATACATACATATATATACTGTCATACTTTAACTAATTTTTTCTCACTTTTGTTTTGGATCTCTTTTACGGATGCTAGAATTCCCGCCGTTTTAGGGTCTAATTTTGAGTCCTCTCCGCAAGGCTGCTGTAAATATATACATATATATATATATATATATATATATATATATATATATATATATATATATATATATATATATATATATATATATATTTATTTAAAAATATACCATAACAATTTTTGTACTAGTTCAAGAGTATATTAATATGCAAAAAAAAGTTTTGCGTCGTTTGAATATATTCATTGTTTGTGAAAAATTCTGAAATATCACCTCTGATTTTCGTCATTTAAATGAGACTCTCCCCTTATGGGAAGAAGATACAGGTTTTTAGTAAAAAAACAGATTGTATTTTTGTTTTTTTTATACTAATTCTTAACCATTTTTCTTAATAATAAAAGCGGTTTCAAATAATAATTTGACTTTGTTAAGCTGATTTCATTTTTTTTATTATTTTCGTGTTTATCTAAAATTCAATGTTTTTCAACATTTGCTTAACAAATAAAGTTAAATAAGTGTACCCTAAGCAAGGCTAAACTAGAAAGGAATCATAAATAATTACGAATTTACTTTTATTTAATTATTACTACTACTTTACTTTAAAGACATTTTTCTCTATAAAGTGCAATTCAATGTGATGATCTCACATGCTCCAAATGAAAATTTTACGTATATATTTTAAAAACATGGATGCAGAAAGGCTCAGTGGTTAGTGATGGAATTTGATTATTAAAAACGGTTGATTAAAATCTAAATTAAAAATCAATATATTACGAATCGGAACATTCGCATGCATTCATTAATGAAAATTCTGCATATAAAATATTTAATAAAATTTATTAGTCAAATCAATTCCTAAAATAACTATTAGGAATATTAAAGATACAGATTATTGATTCTCATTCATAATTCATTTTCGCCAATAAGACTTTATTTAAACTAAAAATAGGAGAAAAAAATCATCCCCGACGATAGGGTCCGATAGCATGGTCGGTATTTCAACATCGTCATTAAAGGATGTCGTATGAAATTCCTGCATAACTCGCTTCATTCCCTCTCTACATGCCCGGCTCATCTGGTGGCTGTAGTGCAGGAAAAAACGAGGGGAAAGCCCTCCATTACGCATCCGATAATTTTATCTGCCTCCTGTGCGCGCCACCGCCGATTTACTTCGGGCAATGATTCAATTTCACCATCGACAAACTTTACGTTCAACATATTCATAAGCGCACGACAACATATTTCAAGTCACGTGAGCAGCTCCTACTGAAGAGTCTCATTATCATCACTATCATCATCAACAGCATCGTCTAACGATGCCGTCATTCATCTATACACATATATAAAAATATGCGTGCATCATCAATCATACGTACATATACATACATACACATACACATATACGTACACAGAAATACACATCATACGTATACTTGGATAGATACAAACAAATACACATCATACGTATACTTGGATAGATACAAACAAATACATATACATATATGTACATACATACATACAATAATACATTACGATACGTGTGACCTAAGTAGTCCTGTACAGCACCGCATGTATTAGCGCCCGAGCGTAGCGAGGGCGCTAAACGCTGTACTATGAAGGACGACTTTTGACACGAGTATCGTATACTATTTTATAGCACTGCTTGCCTAAATCCGCTGTCACGCCTAGCCGTGCCTTAAGCAGTCCAGTATTGCACCGTCAGGTTATTCCATTATTGCACCGTAAGGACGGTGCAATAATGGACTACTTAAGTCACGGATAGGTGTGACTTAAGCGCGGATTTAGGCCACACAGTGCTATAAACAAATATACATACCCATACAGGCATAGAAATATATACACATTCACATATACGTACGTATATACGTATACTCATGCGTACATATACTCGCATATAAATATACCAATACAATACACACATAAACATACACATATGTACACAGGTACTAACACGTATATACACATACATCGACCCGTACACATATTCACATACACATATGCACCCACATGCACACATACGCACACGTATGTACACGCACATAGTTAGGCACATATGCATACCCATATATAGAATTTCATATTCCGGCTAAAATTATGCACGCATAAACTGCCCCGATAATACAGAGCTTGCTACCTAGCCTAAGTTATATACGCGGAGAGAATTTTCGCTCTATTCATCTCTTTACACTCTCCCCCTCTTCCCCTTCTTGTGCTCCACCTCTCGGTACTATATTGTACGCACAGGTAAGCGCGAGTGCCGCGCGTCGGGTTTTCCCAAAATTTCCTGGAGGGTCCTTCGCGCACAGTCTACAGCAGCCGCGTTAACAGGCTTCTCTCGTACAGTCGGCTCGAAATACGAGAGGCCCGCCCGCGTCACCCCGATACACGCGCAAGCGCCACTGTCGCGCTCGCTGGCTGTCCTTCTCTCGTGCACGTATGCGTGCGTGGTAGACTTTGACTGGGGCTCTTTCACGAAGCGCGGAGCGGAACCGAGCAGAGCGGCAATGTTTCGGAGCTTGACGAGTTCTCTCTTATGGAAGAGAGAGAGAGAGAGAGAGAGAGAGAGTGGTGGGTGGGGGGGGGGGGGGGGCAAAGTCGCAGCCTCCTGATTCGTGATTTTCAGGGTATACTCGAGTCCTCTGTGTTGCTGGTTTAATGGGAAACCACAGCGAAAATTAAAAATTGCAGGGTTTTTGAGGGACGAAAGTTATTAGCTATTACATGGATAAAGCTTGTGAAAATGCGATTTTTTTAAAGAACGTTGGCTGCACGATAAGACGTTCAACAGATATGAAGTAGCTGGTGAAATATTCCGGGAGTCCGCATAATGTTTTAAGCTTTCTAAACATCAAATATTTTTTAATAATAGAAATTAATTCAAATGATTTTTATATATATGAGTTAGGCCAGCCAAAATTAACAAATCAGTGCGCACCTAGTTCTCAGTTTTCTTTTTCCGATTTTTTATATGCAAGTACCTATAAAAAAAGCTCTTAAAACAAGTTTCAGTCCCTAGGGTCCCATGTGTGACCTAATATGTTTAGAATTTTCAAAAATAACCAAAAAATGGTTATTTTCAAAAAATTTTAAAGAACGCCTACTAGTAACACTTTGAACATATTACCAAAAAGAATTTCTTCATATTTTTATAATCTTTAAGAAAAAAATTATTCGACCACCCTGGCAGTTCAATGGGTTACCTATACAGAACTGAATATAAACCCAACATATTGTGTTTCTTAGATTATGTTTGATCGTATGCCATTTTACCAAATCAATATGAATTTAGGTTTAGCACACCTCAAATTCTTCGTCTTAAAAATACCTTTAATTCCTTTTTTGATACGTTCAAATCCGTTACGTATAACCAAAAATACAACCTGTTCAATAAAGTTACTTTTTCAAAAATTATCAGGTTGGTACCCCTGAAACTTGTATCTATGTAAATTATTTTAATTCCAACTTTCAGAAAACATAGTTCCAACATCCTTGAAAAGAAAGCACTTTGTTTGGTTTTGTGTATTGTAGGAATAGCATGACTGTGAATTTCTTTTAGCCGGTTTTTCCACCTAAAGTAAACGAAATACTATTAAAGTCTAACGTAATTTACGTAAGGTATTATACATTAAAAGATAAAGGTTTTAATGAAATATTTCTTTTCACCGTACGTATAATTTTCCGTAATTTATAATACCTTATGTAAATTACGTCAGACTTTAATAGTATGTCGTTTACTTTAGGTGAAAAAGTAGGCTAGATAGAAAATTCATAGTCATGCTATACGTACAATACATAAAACCAAACAAAGTGCTTTGTTTTTTAGGATGCTTGGTTTGAGCTATATGTTCTGAAAGTTAGAGTTAAAATGGTTTATATAGACACAAGTTTTAGAGGTGCCAACCTAATGATTTTCGAAAAAGTACCTTTATTTTAGAGGCTGCATTTTTGTGCACTTGGGCGTTCTCTAGAATTTGTATAATATAACTATTTTTTGTTTAAAAAATCATTTCATTTAAAAAATCTGCAGAGAAAACTGAGAACTAGGTGTGCACCGATTTGTTCATTTTGGCTGGCCTGACTCATATATATAGAATAAGCGTATGCCTGACTGTATCCGATTAGTTCCACTTACACTTATGCGTCACAATTTGTCTTTGTGCAGAGTAGGAATTATGAAATTCTTAATTTAGTGTTCAGATGATTTCATTTGAATAGTTTAATAAGTAAACCGTTTTCCAATTTAAAGTACTTAATTAATTTTACTTTTTTATTTACTGTTTATAGTATTCGTTATTATTATTATTTTACATTATTATTATCTTAATGATTTATATTTATTTTCATTTTTTTACTCATTTTTTTCAGATCAATAATTTCGCGATTAATAGGTCTTTTATTGTAATTATTGTCCGAGAGTATAATTTGAACTTGGTTCTCTGATGGCTTTATAATTCGATTTTAATGGAGTGATTTCAATACTATATTTTGATAAATATCTAATTTATCCTATTAATAACACTTTTATAAATTAGTTCTAAAATGACCGAAAACTTATGCAATATACAGAAGAAAGCCTTTCTAAAAGCTATAATGCATTTTATAACTATATTATTTTATAAATATTTCTCCTACATTAACTTTTAGGAAATTAACGTTCAAACTGAAACAAAATTTGAAAACTAGATAATAAATTTAGTCAACCCCATGCCAAGCCAGATGGCGTATCATGTAATACTCATAGCGAATAGAGAAAAAACGCACTGTATAAAACATTTTTTATTTATCAAGACAATAATTTACAATATATATTCATGTTAATACATATATTATCGCATCAAGAACATACTATGCAAATATCTGAATTTATAATACAGCAAAGTTTGCTTAAAAATGGTTTACATTCTATTCAAACCACATTTTTTGCTATGATGTATTTTTTTGTTACGTTATTCATAATACTATTAAATTAACAAAACAACTTGTCTACTCAGTTTTTCATGAACAAACTTCAATTTACAAAATGCTCGAGTCGAGAACTTCACGACCAGCACTGTCATCGACTCGCAGAAAAATTATTCAGTGTAGTCCACCCTTAACCTTCTTCTGTATCGTTCTCTCCCACCCTGTTTCGCTCTCCAGCCCTCTCCTCCGCTCGTCTCGCTCTTCCCTCTCTCCCTCTCTCCACCTCTTCATCCCTTTCATGCTCTTACCCTCTCACTCACTCACCCTCTATCTCCCTTTCACTCCCTTCACATCCCTGCAGGCCTTTTATACATATACATCTCTCTCTCTCTCTCTCGCTCTCCGACATTACCTCGAACGAACGAATGAAGGAACAAGCCCCCCGTTCGGGCGCCACCCCCACTACGAGGTGTCCCTCCCTCTCTCTCTCTCTCACTCTCTCTCTCTCTCTCTCTCTCTCTCTCTCTTCTCCCTCCCCTCTCTCTCTCGCTTGTTCTTCGTCGCCGGTGCCGTCAGAGCGCCAGCGCCGCGATACACATAGCGATACACGGGGCTCGCTCGCGCATACTCTTGTCTTCGCACTATACGCCGAGCCACCTACCGTGCAGCGAGCGCGCTCTAGTTCATAGACGCACTAGGCCACTAGACGCACATTATCCTGTCTTTCTCACTCGCTCTCCTCTTCCCCCCTTTTAGATCCCCTGTGTGTTTCACAATTCTACGTCTCAGTCTGTCTCTATTATTCTCTCTCTTTCTATTTCTCACTCTCTTGGTCAGAGGTCTCCTCTCTCTCTGTCCCTCTCCGTCAGTTCCCTCAACAACCGGCTCCGCAGCACGGAGTAAACACACAAACACACGTGTGTGTGTGCGAATACACTTCGGCGCGAATGATCTGAATACACGCCGCTCTGTGTACCCGCGTCGTGTGTACACCGCGGGAGTTTGATATTGCGCCCAGTCCGGTGAAGAGCTACGCGGAGAAATATTTTCTCTCTCGAGTGGAAGATTCGACTCGAATTTCAAGGTGCTGTGACTCTCTGTGCTGTGTTATTTTTGAGTGCTTAAGAAGAGGGAAATCGAGTGGTAGTAGTGCGAGTGAGAAAGAAAGAAAGAAAAAAAAATAGAAAGGAAAACGTGGTATCGTCCAAAGTGGGGTGAGGAATTTTGCGGTGATAAATACATACGTAATCTCTTTATCGGCGCGCGCGCAACGCGTTTGATGCCTGCCATACCCGCAGCGCGACCGCAAACGTGTCTGCGACAATGGCCGGCTGATTCGATTGACAAGTTAATCGCTCCTGGTTCTCCGCGCATATATCTACTTCATGCATCTCTCTCTCTCTTTTTTCTCTATGGCTGGCCCCCGCTCGATTCGCTCTTGAACCTTTTATCTTGCTCTCGCACGTTGGACAAGAGCGGCGCAGTCGCACTCTGTTTTTACGTAGTTGTATAATAACTGCATTTGAATTGGATTTCAATCGGACCTATATTTATTTTCTCTGTGGATCATTCATTGGCACACGTTGTTTTGAATTTTGCAACAAATGCATTAAGCGGTCAGTTAACATTTTCATGGAATGAGATAGAAGCGGTCATTCTAAAATTGTTGTAGAAAAATTGCTACGGTCCTTGCGGAAATATCGTGATACCTGTTCTTGATTAAGCAAAATTTCATTTTTTTTATAAATTATGCGTGATAAAAGTATAATACAGTATATACATTGAGAAGAAATTAGATATTCTAAATATATATAAATATAATTTTTTTCTCCAGAAATTACATACAAAATTCGTCAAAGATTTCGCAAAATTATTATTTACTAAAAGAGTAACATATTAATATCAATATACAATAATTCTTAGAGAAATAATTTTATAATGAAGTGTAGTATATTTTAAAGGAAATTTATTCAGAACTAGAAATGTATGATAAAGGTTATATTGAAACAAATGTCTGACAAGTGCGAAAAAGAAAATTATTAAGCAAATGATTATTATAATAGAATAAATTTAGTAATACTTGTATAGCAGTATTCAGAAACTTACATTAACAAAAAAAATTATACAAACAACAGAATAATAAGAAATATATATACATATAAAAAAAAAATTATAAAAAATTCTATTAATATTTCTAAGTCACTACTCTGAGTATTACTAAAGAAAATAATAACTTTCATTTATTTTTAAATAAACGTAACCATCACATCAAATACAAATTCGAAACTGCAATCCTCAACAAAGGCAGAAACTTAAAAAAAAATTATAAATTTACATGCGATCAATTCCAAGCACAAATCAATAAGTTTTTCTCGCGTCTCGCAAAAGTAACTCTAATGAGCTTTATATCGGTACGGCTCGCCGACGAGAGAAGGCACACGCTGACTGAGGCCACGTGAAGAAAGACCGGCTACGCGAGCCGGCGGCAGCCGCGGCGGGGACGCGCGTGCGACGAGAGTCGACCGCGGCTCTGGTTTCCCGCGCGCAGGCACCAACACCGACGTGAATCCGACAACCAACCCCGCCGCGCCGACCCCTACACACAACAACCCAACAGGCAGCAGCAGCAGCAGCAGCAGCAGCCGCTGCTGCTATCCCCTCCTATACCGCTCAACGCGAAACGCACAACAGCCGAGAGCGGAAGTGCTAGTCAGTCGCCGAGCGACCTTCCGACATCACGGGTTAGCTTTGCAAGCTCGCTCTCCCGCGCTCTCTCTCTTACTATCTTCTGTCATCTCCGACGACACTTTTTGCACAGGATTTTCTCGCACCGAGCCCCTGGTATCTTTCAGCGGTTGGGGGATCAGCTCTTGCGATAGTTACGGGGTGTCGGAATTTTTGGCATACATCGACTATTTCAGAGTCTCGGCCTGCCGGCGCGCGATATAACCGGATACCGGCATTGTTCGCAGAAGTCGTTCGTGATGAAAATTAAGTTAGGTACATGCACGGTGTATGTTTGTAGTCGAGCGGCTTTTTAAATTTTCCGGACGATACAAACGTATTTGAAATAATATTGTCCCTAGAACAGAGAATAAACGTTGCCGAGTTTACACGTGTAATCATGATTTTTTGACGATCGACGACAGTTTCGCGTTCGTGGAGAGCGAGATACATAATTCAGGAGTGAGAGCTTTTGAGAACTCGAGATAATAAAGAGAAAGAGAGTGTGTGTAAGTGCTTGTGCGTCGATAAGATTATTGTATTGAATAAAAAGTGTCGTTTTCAGTCGACCGACTGTGAGAACCAACGCGGCGTGAACTTCGAGTATTTATCCTGTGAGTAGATTCAAAACGTAAGTTGCTTCTTGTGATATTGAAGGAAATACGTGAACGACTTGGAGTATCCCGTAAAACAAAAGGTGCATTTCGTCGTCTATCAGTGAAAAGTGTGAATAAAATTCAACGTGAAGATTGACATCTGCCAAGCCAGCGTCTCGTCAACGTATGCAGTGAATCGTTCAAACTTTTTTGTCGTCTCATCCTGAACGTCATCGGCAGTTTTGCAAAACAGCTCCGAGAAAACGCTAAACTTCATGCTACGAAGTACTTCGCCTTGCTGATAACACATATTTAAGCGATTGGCCAACGGTGCGTTCGCGCAAAGTACAAGCATCAGTTTTAAATCGACCACGTGGGGTGAATAGCAGAAGCAGCAGCAGCATCACCAGTCAAGCGATTCATCCAGTGTTACGTACGCCGCTGCATCCGTATCCCTGGAATTTACTTTCAAACCCCAGACTCTCCATCTCTCTTGCTCTCTCTCTCTCTCTCTCTTCCTCTCTCTCTCTCTCTCTCGCTCTCTCTCTCTCTCTCTCTGTCTCTCTCTCTATCTCTACTACCAGCTCAGCCGAACTCGAGAGTCTTCAAGGAGTTTCGAGAGATCTACTTGTTTGAACTTGAGCCTTCGACGGTATTTACCTGCTCGGCAAGCCAGTAACCGGCACCAGCAGTAGCGCAACCCCTTCCTCCGAAAATTCAACAAGTCGTGTGACCAAGCCGTGTAATTGAACGCGTGCCCTGCTCAAAATAGAGACGATTCCGTCCTTTCGCGGTCTCGTCTGCTGCAAAGAAGGCAAAATCCCGTCCGTACGCGCCACCGACCTGAAGGAGGCGGCCCAGAGCCGAACGGTGGTCCGGGGCCCGATTATCATCGACGCTCGCACCCTCAACGCTCACCCCACGATCCTATCCCAGCCACCGGGTCATCATCACCTCCACCAGCATCACCAAGAGCCGGCCGGCAGCGTAACTCGGAGCACCAGCTGGTCCTCCTCGCTGCAGTGGTGCAGCTCCTGTCGTAGCGGCAAGAGCAACGTCGTTGGAGTGGCCGGCACGCCGACCGCGTCACTGAACGCCAGCGGCTCGATCTCGGGCCCCGGTACCGCCGCCGCTGTTCCACCGGCCGTTGTCGGCTGCCTGCTTGGCGTGTACCCGAGTTCCGGCTGCTCAACGGGGCCCCGGGCCCCTCAGGCTGCCAGTGCCCCTCTCCTCCCGGGCATCAGTGCCCATCACCACCACCACCACCACCAGCCGGTGAGCAGTGCACCCGTGACAACCGGCGGCTGTCGCGCCTGTTGCTGCCATCACCAGCAGCAGCAGCAGCACCACCATCACCAGCAGCACCAGCAGCACCAGCCGACCACCGCGCTCCAGCTCACCAGTCAACGAGGCGGCATCTCGCTAAGGGTTGCGAGGGTGGCGTCCACCACCTCCGTCCGAGCCGCCCCCTACGCCCACTCCCAGCATCAAGGACTGGGAACGGAGTGCAGGTAAATTAAAGTTTCGAATGATGCAGGCGTTCTTGAGAGTTGAAGGAAATTTGAAGAGAGCTTGGGAAAACTTTACTTCACAAGAACATAGTTTATTAGTGACTTATTTTGGAAAAAAATTATCAGCTAAAGTTGTTTTAAGAAAGAAACTCACGTGGTTAGAGTAGATGCATGAGTTTCAGATAAAAGTCTGTAGATAGCTATACTTTAATAATGGTTTTAAAAAAAGTAAAGGTATAAATTCAAACAAAAAAATTATTTGCGTTGTCCAATATTATATATGACATCAATAATCAACTATATTCGTGAATTGTGATACATCAATTGCATAGGAAACACCGGGATTGTAGGAGTAAAGAAAACTTGGTATAAAAATAAGGTAGTATAATTTAGTTGTTGTTATTGGGTTTAATAATATGCTAAAACCATTATCCTTTAAATTTTATTAATTAATACTGACAGAAAATCAAAAACCTTGTACTTTTTAATGAAAATAAAAAAAATGCTTTGATCACATTGATTTATGCTAAGCGGGATCATGAGAGTCAGATAACAAATAACGTTGAGTGAAAATATTAAACCTTTTAATATTTGTTTATTATGCTTCTTATATTAAAATTTAAGATATAAGAATCTATTTTACACTACAACAATTTGAAAACATTGCTACTATTGAGTTTAAATTGTCTCATAAAAGAATTTTTCGATATTAACTTCTTTTTTGGAATAAAAGGGAACAAAAAGATATCCATTGGAATATTTTATTAGAAATATTTCATATAAATGGTTTTTAATACTAAGTTAGTTGCAAATGATATTTTTAGAAATATGGTGACGTTTCAATGTTCAAACGTTTCTTATATTTAAGTAATCCAAATGACTAGCTGACCACAATGATCCCACTCTCCCTTACATAAAAGTATACATAATATACATAATACACATAATAGACTATATTGCACTCCCACAACAAAACTACGATAATTCAAAATTTTTTACTTGATTTTTGTACAAAAGATATATGATTTTATGAAAATAAAAATAAAACCCTTCATACACTTTAAAAACTAGTTATTAGTTAAAAAATATTTTAAAAATATTAAAGAACTTCAGTACATGAAGGTCTCATATTCCTTTGGGATATTTTTAATCAGATACTACACGCAATAAAACGTTAGAGCAATAATCGCTTCATGTTGAGCAAAATTTGACGAAAATTTAAGGTAAAAAGTGCTCAAGTTTGAAATGCTTAAAGCGATAATTGCTCAGATGATAAGTAAAAGAAAGCCGGGCAATATTATCCCCAAAATTATATTAAAATGAGCTCTGCTTATAAAGTAATTAAGGAGGTTGAAGTGCTTATTATTTACCATCAGGATAAAAATTATATTAAAGATTGTAAAGATTATCTAGTATAAATAAGACAGTATATTACAGAAGAGCGCTTAACAAAATAGAGAAAAATTATTTTAACAAAATCGTGACGTCAGAAGCGTAAATTAATATTTACGCTTCTGACGTCACGATTTTGTTAAAATAATTTTTCTCTATTTTGTTAAGCGCTCTTCTGTAATATACTGTCTTATCTATACTAGTTAATCTTTTCAATCTTTAATATAATTATCTATTTTAAGAAATGTTACTTAAAGTAAAGAATTTTCTTTATTTGTCTTATGTTCTTCCTTAAATATTTATTTACAAGTTCACAGTTTAAAAATTATAAAATTATTCAACTTCAATAAGCAACGACTAATTGTTTATAAGTTTTAATATAATAATCATTGTATATAAACAATCAACTGTTGTTCCTTCAAGTTGAATTATTTTATAATTTTCAAACGATGTATTAAAACCGAAATATTAAAAATGATTGACAAATAAAGACAATTCTTTCATTTAAGTAACATTTTTTAAATTTATAATTTTTACGCTTTTGACGTCACGATTGTGTTCAAATAATTTTTCTCTATTGCATTAAGAGCCCTTATTTGACAAAATATATTATTTACACTAAATAATCTTTACAAACATTTATACAATTTTATTTTCTGGTGGTAAATAATAAGCGCTTCAACCTCCTTAATTGATATACTATATTATATCTGCAAATATTCTAAATAACGCAAGTATTGTCAAATAAATATGTAAATAATACGTTCTAACCTTACGGAGAGTCTTTCACTAGATATAGGACATAAAATAAAAAATTATATGACCATTCATATAGGTCCTATGATAAAACCAATCAAATGTGCTCAATAATAGTCTATAACTACATGAAAAAAAATTGTTCCATTAAGATCGTGACGTCGCAAGTGTACAATATTGTCAATTTAAAAAATATTTATTTAAACCCCGATAATTTTTTTTAATTTTTAATCTTGTTTCCGGAGTTATTCTTTTCGTTAAACATTTATCTACAAAGTTAACGAAAGAAATTTATAAAATAATATATCTGTGATAAGAGAGAGCAAATTGTTTATTAAATTTTACTTATTTATTTATAAATAAGCTTTCTCTTGTTACAGATATATTATTTTCTAATTTTGTTCTGTTAACTTTGTAGATAAATATTTACAGAAACAAATAAGCCCCGATAAATTAAAATGGTTCAGAAATAAAAAAGAAAATTTAGGTTTAACCAAATATTTTTTAAATTAACAATATTTACACTTATGACGTCACGATTTCTTTGGAACAATTTTTCTTTCATATAGTTATGGACTGTTATTAAGTATATTTCACAAGTTATATCATAGGACTTTCGTAAACTCTCATATAATTTTTTTTTTGTCCTATATCTAGCGAAAGTCCCTCCTTAAATCGCAAACATTTTTAGAATGCAGTTTTCATTTAAAATTTGCATACACCTAATTGGTTATAGTTGTTTATTTATATTCCTAACGGCCTCGCACATGCATTGGCTATCCATAAGCGGTATTCGTAATATTTTGATTAATCTCCATAATTTATAATATCTATTTTCATGAATAAAAGATTGTAAATATATTGTAAATAAAACATTATTATAATTTCTTATTCAGTATCAACATGATTTTCGGGTAATTATTACCCAACTTCGTTTTACTTATCTCCCAAGTAAATAGTGCTCCAAAAAATGGCATAATTTGATTAAGTTTTGGAGCACTTCACACTTGTGCACTTTTTACCTCGGATTTCGTCATATTTTGCCCACCAGAAAACGATTATTGCTTCGACATTGCTTTTCGTGCACCCAACTTGGCCTAAATGCACTGAATTCTTGCACATTTTTTCTAAATTTTAATAATTCCCAATATGTATTTTTTTTTGTGCAAAAACTTAAACTACGGTGCAAAAGAAAGGTGCATTAATAGTGAATTCATCGAACTATATATACATGTCTATGTATGTTTATCTATGTCTTCACTGATCCTTATAAATAAAAATGATTACAATTTTGTAGTATATAAAACGTATTAAAAGTTATCTATTCGTAAGGATATTTACCGGCTTTAGAAATGGGCAGATAGATTTTAATGAAATTTGATGCACCAGTACATATAGTTTCCAAAAGAGAATTTTCATTAACAGAGACTACCTTAGAAACAAGATATAAATAATTTAATTTTAATATATTTAGCTTAAGGTCTTATGAGAAATTACACTGCCATTGTTTTCATTTACATATGCCAAAACAATAAAGGGAATTTTTTTAAAGAAAGTCTTAAAAATTTTGACGATTCTTTATTGAGCTTGAAAATACGCATAAGGGGCTTCTAAATGTAAGAATAAATTAATTTCTATAAAAAAAGTATACGTAACCTCAAAAACTCAATCAGACCAAAGTTTGCATGAAACTTTTTAATTTAAATAAACCCTAGTGAAAATTTCAAAATGTGAAAAACTGTGACAAATGTGTGAAAAAGTGTATTAAACTATGAGAATTTTGTGAAAAATTGTGAAATTGGACTTACATTTGGAACATGACTTTAAAAAATATTATAGAATTTTCATAAATTTTGTTACAGTTTCTCATAATTTTTCACAATTTTTCGTCATAGCGTGTTTCTTACACATAAGAATTATACACGTAATTATGGTACACAATTTAGCATTGGTCAAATTACATATAGATATATTTGACCAATGCTAAATTGTGCACAATAATTACGTATACAATTCTTATGTGTAAGAATAATACTATGCTAATTTTTCACAGTTTCTCACATTTTATCACAATTTCTCACAGTTGTAATTTCCTTTATATAAGAGAATGCAATGTAAAAGAATTTGAGAAAATTTTAAAAACTGAAAAATGTGAAAAAGTGTGAATATTTGTTTGTAACAAATGTGTGGGCGTATGCTTGAGCATGTGTGCGTATGCATATGTGCGGGTACGTAAGCAGCATAGGTACATGTATGAGTAAGTGCGTGAATGTGCGTGGATGTACCAGTATTTGCGTATGCGTGTATATTTTAGCCTACAATACACATGAGTATGCGCTCATGTATGTGTGTATGTACGCGCTTGCATGTGTGAGTAAGCAAGCGTATGTGCACATGTGCGTATGTGGATGAATGTGTATATTCGACAAGCGCATATGTGCATGGTACGTGTATGTGTGTACGCTCTGTGGTATTTTCCACAGTCGCGAACGTTTTTCAAATTATTGAAATGTTGTTATATGATAGGTTATGTTTGTATTTTGTTTATTTTTTAAGTTTTATCAATGGAAGATTCCAAAAATTTGATAAACGTTCGAGAAAGCGTAAAGTGCCGTCGAATATAAGTGCGTTTGTACGTGTGTAAGTGCTTGTGTATGCGTACGTTATATGTACGTGCGTTTGTGTATGTGCCTGTTATACGTACGTGCGTTTGCATATGTGTACTTGCGTGTGTATGCGTGCATACATGTGTAAGTATTTGTGTGAATGAGTATATGTGTGTATAAGTGCCAATGTGAAGGTGTGTAGAGATATTTATATTTGTATGTGTCGATGTTCGTCTGAATGCGTGTATAAATATGAGAGAGTCTGCGTATGTGCATTAGTTATGCAGCAATAAAATGAAAAACGATTAGTATTCTCATTTCACCATATTGAGGTATGGTTATAGTTATGAGTACCTAAATTAATGTATGTACTCTTGGGACCAAGTAGAACCTCTATTTATGCGATAATTCATGTAAATCCGACAAATAGCATCGGAGAATATTGCAATAATAAAAATTTGGAAATGGGGGATAGTCTCAATAATTGGATTTTGTTTCAATAAGTATCGAATGCTCTTATACACACGTGAACGAATCTTTTATATATAAACAGACATAGGTATATATGGTCGCATATGGTCATATATAGCCATATTCGTCCCATTCGTTCTAAAATTGCGCATACGCGACGTTTAATACTTTACCAATATTTCGCATAGTTTTTCATTTCTTTCTTATCATTTTTAAACAATTGCAAGTGAGATTCAGCATGTAAGTAAATAAATGAACGAGTTCGTTAGTTATTATTCGAGTGAGTGAGTGAGTAATTATGTGTGCAAGTGAATTAGTTGGCGCACGAGTTAGTTGGTGACTAAGCGAGTATTTGAGACCATGAATGAGTGCGTAGACTATGAGTAAGTGAGTTCATATGCAACTGATTGAGTCATCAAGTGAGTAAGTCAGCAGATAAAAGAGGGAGCAAGTGCGTGAGTTACCACGTGAGTAAGGCAGCAGGTGAGTGTTACAGTAGCTGAGTGAGTAACTGTGAGCGACTGAGTGATTGCGGGCACAAATGAGTGAGTCAAAGTGTGCATGCACATGTGAGCAAGTAATAATGTGTGCAAGTGAGTGTTTGAGCAAGTATATAAGTGCACATGAGCACGTTAATTAGAAAGTTAACGAGCAAGTGAGTAAGTAAGCGAGTGAATATGTAAACGAGTGAGTCAGAGAGTAAGTGTGAGTGAATGTATGTGAAGAAGTGAATGAGTAAAATAAAAAGCGAGTAATTTCGCGGGTGCATGAATTGAATGAGTGAGTTCATGAATTAGTACGCGAATCAGTGCGTGCGACAATAAGTTAGTCAAAGCGTGCTTAAGTGAGTGAGTATATGAGTAATGGAATACGTGAGTAAATTAATGAATGCAAAAGCGAGTCAATGTGCAAGTGATCATGCGAGTGAAAATGTGCGATGGTGAGTAAGTTTGCGAGTAAGAGAAAGTCAGTAAAACATAACATGAGAGAGAGAGAGAGAGAGAGAGAGAGAGAGAGAGAGAGAGAGAGAGAGAGAGAGAGAGAGAGAGAGAGAGAGAGAGAGAGAGTAATTATTTTTGGACATAGAAAATCATCGGATTTCTAATTTAATGTGATTGTGACTTCTATATGTGAGGTGTATACTATCCATATATGTCTTCTCTATACATATATGTATTATATTCAGTTCTACATAAGAAGCAATGTTAATTATTTTCTTTGGATGGTTATAGCTTTGTTGATTATGAAATCTTTTATTCTATCAAGTTCATAAATGTTCTTATAAATGTAGAGCTTCAAAAAGTGTTATAAAATTTTTTCGATCATCTGTAAAAATAATAGGAAAATAATTAGAATGTCAGTATGAGTAGATCCTTAAAGTTGAATAAATTTCTTACAAAAATCATCTCTCATGAGAACCCCCCTCCCCCCTCGCCTTACAGGGGGAGATATGAGTCTATGAACATTTTTTGTTTGTACGTAACCTACAGACTCAAACAATGCATAGATTTTGGTCATGCTCATCTTAAATTGTTGTTCTTGTATGCCGTTTTGGACTAAAGCTAGTGAGAGAAAATAATTTTAATTTATTTCAATTTTTTTAATACCTGAAAGTCAAAATAATTATCATTATTATTACAATTATTATTTTTTCACACTTAGACTAGAATACTCACATGATAATCAATTCTTAGAGGTTTCTATATAGCTTCAGTCTCAAAAGTTATGAGAAAATTGCATTTACAGTTACACTTCACTAATGTTGCAATTTCTTCAAACATTACATCTCAGTTCAGATTATAACATTCTGATCCACCTCAGCAGTTGTTCTCAAATACAAAACATGATTTCATCATTTCAATCATACAGTGCGTGCCAATTGTAACTTAAAAGAAATTAATGTTACTTCAGTATCAAATAGAAAAATCATACGCTTAGAAGTAAAAGTAGTTTACATACCAGTAATAGATTTGAATATCTTTCTAGGTGTCACCCCTTTGACTCAAACTTATTTTTTCCTCATAAGTAGTTGACTGAGATCTTCCTTTTTCCTTGGTATGGTATGCTGATTTACTGAAAAAAAATATTACAAAGTAATACATTCCAAAATTACATTAGCTACCGATAAAATAACTCAAGTAAGTTGACTTATATGATTGAATAAATGTATTGTAGTAATCAATTTTCAGTATTTTTTATGATCTTGAAAACACTTATACTTATCGACAGCTTTAGAAGTAAATACTCACAAGAACATATGATTAGACTGTGCCTTTTCAATGCAGTGTAGCGCTATGATCTGTGCAACTACCAAAGAATGCGACAGTTTTAAAAAAGATAGGAATTTAAAAATAATCTCTTAAAGTCTGTCAAAATTTGTTATGGCTTTATTCATAACTATAGCTTTATTTTTAAGTTATTTATAGCTTGTAAATCAAACATAAATTATAACAAAATCTGTTTTTTAATGATTTATAGGTATACTACCTCAAAGTGACATAGCGATAAAAAGAAATTATATAACCAATTTGAGTAAAATTTTAAGGCGGTTATGTTCACTTAACGGATAATGCACTTTTTTGATGTTTTATTATATTTTTGGCTCGTCTCGGCGGGCGACGAGATAGGGGGAGAAATGAAAAATTCGAAAAATGTTCACAGCGTTATATGAACATGTCAATAAACAATTGAAGACTCGCGTCGCTCGCCGCCGGCACCTTTTGCCGTGTTTGTACGCTAACCTTTGAAGGGTTTGGCTTCGTAATATACTGAGTCGTGAGCATGCTACTTAGTGCAGCGAGCAGTGTTGTGTGCATGTGTGTCAGTCCGTATTTTCATGGCATTCCAATCAACCGTTCAGATTAGATTTGTATAGTTATGTAATAACAATTTTAAATGCGTTTTTCTCGAAACTTACTTTACTCAAATAGTTCTTTGACCCATGTTCATGGATATGTTTGAAACTTATTTATGAACCATATTCAAATTTATGCTCAAGTCATAATCTGGTTTTACTTGATAAAAATGGTATCAGAACAATGCTAGTAGGCATATGCTCCTAAACTTTACAAATTGTCACTTTAATTTTGAAAGGAATATATAAAAAATCTTTAAAATTACCGTTTTCAGAAAATGTATTTTAACATTTTTTTTCTCAAGAAGCAATGAATCCTATAACTTAAAAATTAGCAGGATTATAGTTATATATGGACCTAATATTCAATAAAAGTTTGATTCAATTATATTACATAACAAATGAAAAAGATACATTTCGAATCGATTTAGGTCTTAAATTGAAAGGTTTTATGACTATTTTATTGTGAAGAAAGTCGCTTCCCAAAAAACACTTCTTCATTAAAAAATTTTCCACAACTCTAATTTTCAAATTTTTAAATTTCTTCAAATGGCAATAAAATCAAAACTCATCGACTACATTCACTGCAATTTTTAATCTCCTCGTAGATGTGGGTAGCAAACATGCAGGCAAAGTTTTGTGAGGTTTTACCGCGGAATATTCGAACGCGTATGATTGACACCTATACATACCTACACACACCCCACATACACCCCCCCACACACACACTCACACACACACACGCACGGATACCCACACGCACGCACACACGTACATACACACACGCACATACACACACGCATATACACATACGCACATACACACAGACGCACATACACATACGCACATACACACAGACGCACACACAGACCCACACGGACATACTTTGGGAATAGCTTATTCGAACTTTCCAAGTCATAGTCTGTTTTTACGTTAAAAAATGGCACAAAATGTTGTTATCAAGATAATGATTTCTCTTTGAGAAATAAAAAATACGGCTACACATGACAACTAGCGCAGTCGACTCTGAGAATTATATCGTGTTTTTTTGTTGTTTCCAAGTAAACCACTTTGTGGTTGTCTAAGTAAAAAAAGTTATAAAACGGCAAAAAAATTGCAGGTGTAGGGAGGAGACGGGCGCAGTGGGTGGAGGTGGTGCGCACATCCTCGGCGGCCCGATGCTGTTTGTCCCGTTCACGGTGCCCTCGTTCCCCGCCACGCACCAGCAGCAGCAGCAGCAACAGACGAGCCACCCGGTGTCGGGCCACCAGAGCCACCACCAGCAGCTGCAGCCGCCGCCGGCCGGCGCCCCAAACCAGGTAGTCCAGCAGCAGCCGCCGCCCCAGCTCAGCCAGCTCAATCACCTGAATCACCAGGGCATCGTGCAGACCCCCACCAGCAATCAGCCGGCGATCCACAGTACCAGCTGTTCACCCCAGCAACAGGCCACAACACCCAATAAGGTGAGACGCTTGGGACTTTTGGTTAATCTTGTTGTAGAAATGAAACATAACCAAACAGTTATGGTAAACGCCACCGTAAACTATAGCAAAGGTAACCTAAAAATATTGTATTGACTATTGTATAAAATTGTGTAGGGATCATTCAGAAACTTCGTTACACTTGGAGGGGGTGTGGGGGCATTTTTATTAGCGAGACGGTGTACTAAAGACATAGATAGCAGTAATTCGTGAATGGTTCCATACTATTAATTGATTTAATTGAACTAAAAATAACTGTAGTAATTTACGGTAAAAAATTATAAATATTAAAGAAAATTTTAATTTTCTCATAATAATTCACATGTTAATATTACATTAAATTTTTTCCGACTATTATATGAAGATTTACTGAATATTTCTACAATATTTCACTGAAAGATTTCAAGGAAATATTTGTACAATATTTTGCTGATATTCTTCATGCTGTATGGAAATTTTAGTAAAAAATTTTAATTTAATAAATTAATCATTATATAAGCCTACATCGATTGGTTTTACAGAATTGGTATAAATCAATTTATACCGAGTTTCCGAAAACTACATATATTTAGAAGCCTAAAATTATCCTTTTCCAATTAGATAGCCCATCGGAAACGTGCATATTAAATATTAAAATTAGTATAAGTAAGTCGACTCATACCTCTTTTCCACCCAGCCCCTCAATTTATGAAAAAATATAGTTATTAGTAAGTTACAAAATGTTTTCTTTCATTTTTATGAGTAATTCAAACTAATATTTAATTTAAAAGGTAAAAGAAAAATCATGTCTCTTTCCTATTGTTGATAATTTACGGTTTTGTTGGTCATTTTTTTTATATAGGTGGAAATTGAAAACAAAATAAAATTTCTTAGGTAACAACGTAAAATTAGGTAAAATAATATTAATTTGCAACACGCAAGTATTGAACAATTAGGTTAATATAAGCGCAGCGTATTTCAAATGAAAGACAGGTGTTTGACATACAGAAACTCTTACTACTGAACAATACTCATGTACCTACTCATATTTAAATTTGAAATCAGCAAGCGCATCGTTTTTAATTAAATTCGTAATATTCAAAACATACACGAGGATAGAATAAAAGAGATTGGATGCTTCAAAACGCTTCTCCCTCACCATACAATTTTATTTGAAAAAAAGTCTCCCTTGCAAACGCATCGCATCACATCCCCTCCCAGCATATCACGCTGAAATTCCTCCATCTCTTCAGTGAGGAATCACATCCATACACAAATACGCGTGTACTCAGTTCACACCTTCTCCCTACGCACATACACACGCACACGTGATATCCCTTTCGTGCCGGCGCACTGGAGCGACGAGCACACTTTTATTATCCTGGCTAGGGTTCAAGTCAATTTTCTTTAGCGAGCCATAACTCGCGAAAAAGATACGCCACGGGCGGCCGGCTGCTACAGCTGCATCCTTGGCAGGGGCGATGCGCGCGGCTTAATTTTCCACCCCCACTGGCCGAAGCTCCAGCTTCCAGCTTCAGCTCCACCTTCCTTGGCAGCCGCGGAAAATACAAGCGTGGGCGCGCGCATTGCTCCCTGAGTTATCAATTATCGGGCGGCGGCGAGAAAACTGCGAAACAGTTGTCCGAAAGAGGGAGGGAGAGGGGATTGAACGGGGTAACAGATGGATTCGCGTCTGCGAGGAGAAAAATATTGCGTGGTGGACGCGCAAAAAATTCCGCTCGAGTAATTTGAAGAGAAGGGAGAGGGAGAGAGAGAGGGAGATAGAGAGAGAGAGAGAGAGAGAGAGAGAGAGAGAGGTGGTTATGGTACGATGTTAAAGTGGAAAGTTGAAGTTCTTGAGGTTGAGGGCTTTAACGTTGCCAGACGCATTGCACTTTTAACCCGTCTTTCAGCGATGACTCGTGACTCGTGAGGTTCTTCAATCTTCTTCATGTGATAAATAATACTCGTTCTTTTTCTGTATCTTTCTTTCCTTACGACAATATATATAAATAAAACTCGTTCTTTTCCTCTATCTTTCTTTCCTTAGAACAATATACAAAATAACTTGTATCGGACATCTTCTTTTATAGATATAGATTGATTTATAAATATTTATTTTGCTTCTTAATTATATTTAGTTGAAAATTAACCTGAAGAAATGTATACTTTTTCAAAATTTCGCGCTTGAATCAACTTAATCTTTTGTCTTCAATAAAATCTTGTTTCGTTGTATAAATTAAAGAAATATAGTACAAAAATATTAGAACACATTTCACCCTTTTTCACCCCTTAGGGCTGGAATTTCGGCAAACCCAGAAATTTGTTGTTACATAATCGTATTTCTGATATTTTGCTTCGAGAATCAATTTAAAATCTTATTTTCCTTGCAGAAATACAGTAGAAAACCATAAAAACACATTTCACCCGTTTTCACCCCTTAGTGGTGGAATTTTAAATAATCCAGAAATTTGATGTTACATAATCCTATTTCTGATATTTTGACGCAAGAATCAACTTAAAATCTTATTTTCTTGCAGAAACACAATAAAAAACATAAAAACACATTTCATCCCTTTTCACCCCTTAGGGGTGGAATTTCAAAAAAACCCTTTCTTAGTGAGCACCTATCATTTAGTAGGAAAATACCCACAAATTTTCAAGTTGATCGGTCGAGTGGTTTTGGCTGAGCGTTGATGAATCAGTCAGTCAGTCAGTTAGGTCATGTTCTTATATGTATATAGAAGATATTTCCACACTCATCATAAAATACTCAGAAAACCAACGCAAACTATCCTCTATCGCATTTATGTATACTCTAGACTCGATTGTTTCACTTACGGGTAAGGCTCAGCGGAGCCATCTAGCGGCACTTTATCGGTACTATATACTTTACTATGTATGCGAGACATGTATGAATCTACTTTAATTGGAGCACATAGTAAAAGAAAGAAAAAACACATCTTAACCGTTTCCACCTCCGGGGGTGGAATTTCATAAAACCCAGAAATCGTTCTCGATATAATCTCATTCTATATGTTATGCCGCAAAAACCGTGTCAAAATCTTTTTTCACTGAAGAAATATAGTAAAAAAACTAAAAATCACATTTTAACCCTTTCCACCCTCTCGGGGTGAAATTTAAAAAAACTGTTCCTTAGTGAGCATCTACTATGTGGATGGAACGTACCCACAAATTTTCAAGCCGATCAATCCAGTGGCTTTAGCTGGACGTTGATGAATCAGTCAGCCAGGACAAGTTCTTTTATGTATATAGATATTGTTTATTTTATTTTGTGTTAACTCTTCCTTTTCAAAATAACTTTTTGAACATAAAATCGACGATTCTTTCTAATAGTAACACGTCTTATTTTTTGAACAAATATTGCAATTTTTTTACAATAAAAAATTAATTAAAATAACAAAAATATATTTATACAAAAATATCAATTAAACGAATTTTTATATTAATTAAACGTCGATTAGAATAAAAAAGGTGTTTCTTATCTTTTTTTCCGGAAATAGAGATTATGGAAATTAGATATAAAAAATTCATTTGAATTTAATATCTCATTGTACGAATTAGTAATTAATAATTTCCGTAATAAAACAAATATATTTATGTATATTTTTATTTAAATAATTTAAATAAATTAAATAATTAAATAATTTAAATATTTAAATAAATTAAATAATTAAATAATTTAAATATTTAAATAAATTAAATAATTAAATAATTTAAATATTTAAATAAATTAAATAATTAAATAATTTAAATATTTAAATAAATTAAATAATTAAATAATTTAAATATTTAAATAAATTAAATAATTAAATAATTTAAATATTTAAATAAAAAATTTATATTTGAAAATAGGTTAGAATGTAATGTGAATTTTCAGAAACTATTATTACTAAACCAGGACAAAATTAAAAAATAAATAACTTTTTTCAATTTGTACCTGACGACATTTTTGAAAGGAAATAAGTTCTTCCGAGTACTTTTATATGAATAATACACATCCAACGGTAAAAATAACTTTAAATATAGCAAGCAGCTTTCGCTGGAATGCTAAGTAGGATTACAAACTGCCGTAAAATTCCCTGCCATAATCAAAGTAATTTATAGCGAAGGTGCACATAAAAGAGTTATTTTAATTATTTTACGGTACAGTATATACTATCGATGTTCATAAAAACTGCCAAAACTAATTGATTAATAATTTATTCAAATTTTGAATAAAATTTATACTAATCTATTAAAATCCTCTATAACTATAATTAGCTGCAACGAACTCGTAGAAAAAAGGCAAATTATCCTGTAATTTGCTCTCGCTCCACACCAGGCTATATCGTATTTCGCATAAAAGTGCGAAAATTAGCAAGCCTATCGAGCAGAAGACAAGAACGCGGCGGCGCGTAACCTGGGTATACTTTAATTCTAAGGGATAGGAAAACGCGTTGCCGTATCCGGTGGAGAAGAAGCGCGCGCTGAGCGCGGAGAGAGGCAAGACTTTAAAAGTAGCTCAACTAACTTTATTAATTAAAGGCTGTTAGTCCCGGTTGCTCGATACAGAGCGGTGCTCAGCGAGGCGCGCACCGGCGGAGTTTCCGCCTAGCGCTCTTCTCTCTCTCTCTCTCTCGCTTTCTATCCTCGAGCGCGCGCCGTGATATTCAGTATTATTCGTTATTTTTCATAATTACAATGGCCCTCTCCACGTGTAAGTTTGTTTGTCAATTGAAAGTTTGCATAGCATGCTAGAGGAGTGGAAATATAGAAGCCCTACGTTTTATCGAATCTTTGGGCTTAATAATTTCGAAAGTTGTGTCTGTGTCAATGCCAGTTTTATTTTTTTCGTTTTGAGTACATGGTAGAGATAAATGCGTAAAATGTATACATTTTATATGGAGATTTAAAGTGTATAATATTAATTAATAAGATGAATTAGTTCATAAACTTGTTTACAAGTATTTTGAGTTTAAGTACCCTGGTAGAAATCTATCCCGTCCACAGATCTATGTAGAATAATATCGCGCTGTGTAGATCTATGTAATCAAGATAGTTACTATAAAGACGTGTAACGGTCGTCTCTTCTAGTTTCCCATACTATTTTCCCCGATAAAACTAGATAAGCAAAATTATGACAATGACAACCACTGAAAGTTTATGTTTTAAGAAACAGAAGCATAATCTATTATGCTTATTATGTATTATTTTGATTTGAAGATATTTACATGTTATTGTTCGTCTACTACCAATTTAAGTAAATATAAAGAACCTCTAAAGTGTAAGGTTATCAAGTTTTAGATGCATCGAGTTTTTTTTTATTTAAGAACTCAATAACAATATTATGTTGCACATATATATATTAAATAATTAAAATAAAAAAATAAAAGTATTAGTATTAGTGCATATATTTATTTTGTTTATATAAAATTAGTTTCCTTACATTTGATTATGTTCCGTCCTAAATACAGGCTTGGTTTCAAAACCTGTATGGTTTATGTAAGAAAACATATTTCCACACATATTTATGATAATAACTGATTAATTTGCTATTTTTAAAAATACATAATATATTTGAGTTAGATTTATTTAGACGATTTATTATATATGTTCTATTTTTGTATTTCCAATTTTATAATTAATTTGTATCAAGATTGATATGGTCAGCTAAAACATAATAATTTGTTACTTATAAAGAAAATTATTGTCTAAATGTGTTCGACTAAAGTCATGTATTCGAAAATATTGTTACGGATGGGCAATTTATGCATTGTAAGAACTCGCATATGGATACAAAATTATTTGCAGTTCTGAAATTATAATTTTAGTTTTTAAATAAAGCATGTCATAAAACAAACATTTGCACATATGATATTATTATTATTTACTTATTACTTTTCAAGAAACATCTAAATCAATCGATAACATTATTTTGTGACCATTGTTTTTCATATGCAAGGAACATTATTTCTAAATTTTCATTTTTTAGGTTAGATATGCTTTCTGACTACTTTTATATGTAAATAGTATGAATAGAAATGCATGTTAAACTTTTTTTAACGTTAATTTTTAAAATAAAAGTTCTGTACAATAAATAATATAACCTCACAGATTTTATATGTACATATTATTATTGAGAAAACTATGTAGATCTATGTGGATATATCGAGTTTTGTATAGTCTAGTACTATCTTGTTTGCCTATAAAGGTCGTTATAGCGAATGTGGGCGCCACGATAAGATTTCTACCAGGGTAGGTAAATTTTGAATACCATAAAAAAAATACATTTCGTAGAAGTTTGAGGTATGAGTTTGAGATTTGTTGTATGTATGTAATTAAATTTATAGTACTCGAATTAATTCGATTTCTGCTTAACATTTGCGATTCATTATAACGTTAAGAATAATTTAGAGTAATCTGTTATTCAAAATTATGTATTTTATTATTAAAATATGTATATTCTATATGCTGAATTTTATGTAAAATAACTTTAGCCATTTTGTTATGCAAATTAACACATTGTATTATAATGAACTAATTAAAACCATACTACGTATTATTGATTTAATTTGTTGTTTTGAATAATATAACCGTCCAATTTACTAAACTATTATTCATGTATATCTGTAGACATATTATTATATTTTAAGAAAGTTGATGCACTTATTATTTACCATCAGAAAGAAAATGATATAAGAGCTTGTAAAGATTATCTAGTATCTAAAATAAAGTACATCAAAGAAGGGTGCTTGACGAAATAGAGAAAAATTATTTGAACAAAATCGTGACGTCATAAGCGTAAATATTATCAATTTAAAAAAATGCTACTTAAAATAAAGAATTTTCTTTATTTGTCAATCGTTTTTAGTATTTCGAGGCTGATGTTCTTCCTTAAATATTTATCTACAATTTCGCCGTTTAAAAATTATAAAATAATTTAACTTTAAGGAGCAAAGTCTAATTGTTGATATACAAACACGCCTTTTGTGTTATTTTGTTTTACTTATAAACTTATAAACAATTAGTCGTATATATATATATATATATATATATATATATATATATATATATATATATATATATATATATATATATAATGTCCAAATAGAATGTATAACCAATGCAAATAGGGGTTTAACTTTTGTTCTATTAACAATTCTTCAGTTCTGTTTCGTAAAGGCCGTTTGTATGAGTAATATTTGCTATTTTCAATAAAGTGAAAATGTTCAACATTAACTACGCGCATTATTAGCAACATTTGTGAGCATGCTACATTTTTTATTTAAATTTTTACTGTTGTGAAAGAGGTTTGTTGAATTCTTTTTATTCGAAGTATCAAAAATCACTCGATAAAAGCCAATTTTCATTCGCAAAGATTTAGCGTAGGTAGGTATAATAATATCAGGAATAACACTACAAGACCTTGTACAAATCTAATGTAAAAGAGGGTATAAAGACATGATATTAAATAAACTATTACGTAGATTATAAAATCCCGACCAAAAGTTATCATAGCGTCGGAAACTGGCTATTTTTAGATCTATCGAGCTGAAATGAGAACTTTTGATTAGTATTTTATATACTGTATTACATATACTTCCTACATCAGTATTTCATAAACTGTATTATATATACTTCCTAAATCAGTATTTCATAAAGTGTATTATATATACCTCCTAAATCTGTATTTTATAAACTATATTATATATACTTCCTAAATCAGTATTTCATAAACTGTTTTATATATACTTCCAAAATCGATGATTAACCCACCCATCATGGACAATGACGAGGCTCCACTGTCTCCATTTAATTTTCAACTTTAAGTAAATAACTCCCTGGAACATTGTTGTCCCAATAAAAAACTTCAGCTTTTCAGAGATCTATTTTCTCAAAATTGAAAAATAAATGAATAAAGTGGTTCCTCGTATTTCCCTATAACACGAGGATTCAGCATCACCTTAAAACCCATTTCACCGTGCCGTCATTTACCTTTGTTTTGCGCTAAATTTTGAGTTTAGAAAAGTGCATTGAAGGGGTACACTAAAACATTCCAAGTGTATTGGCCCCGTCCAATAACACCATCTCCCGCGCCTCGTGTCGGTCGCCCAGCCCTCCTTAGTCCGGAAAATTAAGACTTCTTAACGCGTCTCGTAATTAAAAAATTGCTCGCGCGTCATGCGCAGACGTGGCCGTAGGCGCCCACCACTGACGACAGACGTATACATACAGAGCCGCGACCCCCCGAAAGCTGCTCGGCTCGTGCGATGCGCCGCAGCAGCCGCAGCAGCCGTATGAAAGTATAAGGGCGCGTTCGCAATATGATACCAGGGATGAGACTGGTTAGGTTTAGACTAAACTAGACCTAACCAGGCTCAAGCAGTTCTGACCTGGAGTTACTATATCTGACTCAATAGAGTATGTTTCATCGGCGTTATAAGATTTTAACCTCCTCTTGCACACTCTATGTTTCAATGTTGAAATTTATTTTTCATTTCAATATTTAAGCGTGATTATTATTACAAGAGAAGGAAAATAAAAGCATCTTATTATTTTAAAAAATTTTGAATTATCAGCAAAATAATTTATTTTTCTAAATTATCGATTAATAATGCGGAAATAATTCTTTAATAAAAATTATATTGCTTAAAAGACTTTTCTGGTTATATTCAAAACAGTTGATTATTGGGAGTTTAAAATAAGGTTCAGTGGTACAAAGATGGCAGCAGACGAGGCACGCGTTACATAATTTCTATTTATTGTGGTGAAAAATATATGAATATACAGTCTAATTGTAATAGAATATGTTGTTGGTACAATTACGTTTTTGTGCAAGTATAGTATATATTATGCATTAATTATAGCATGATAATTATGTACTTATATATGACACTTTTTTCCGTTCTTCTGTGCTGTACAGAAAGTACCGTTTTTGTCGGAAGATCTAAAGTTCTCAACAGTACTTAATTTATTTGGCTTTCAAACACTTTTACACTTTTATTTTTAGTTAAAACGGAATAATACCACATATCAGCAATACTAAGCATAACTTGTCTGCCGTCATCCTTGTGCTCGCGAACCTCATTTTAAACTCCCAGTAAAATATACTTATTAAAAATTATCTAAGTAGATGTACAATTTACTACAATAGATTCTTTCACGATTTTTTTGAATATTATCTCTATTAAGTTATTCGCGGGTGAGTTTTAAACTCTGCATGCACGTCAACGAGACAAAAGTTGAAATATGCATCACGCTAAAATTTAAATAATTCATGAAAAAATTCTTGGCAGCAGGGTATACAAATGCAAGAAGAAGTTAAATGTAATATATTATCAAACCCTCCAAAAGTTACTATAACAACTTAAAATTCTATATCTTTGTAAATAACCAAGCAGGTACTAAAAATTTTTTATGAAATAATTTTTTCTACTTAAATTTTATTATTGTAGTATAGTGTTAACTTTTATTAATCAAGTTTTCAAGTGTTTAAAGGGCTTCTAGTTTCGGATGATCTATTTTGAGTACAAAAATCGAGTTAAGAAATGTTGAGTTATTATAGTTTTGTTGAGGAGTGCGATGTATTTAATTAAGCTGCAATATTTGTAATAATAAAAATAACAGTATTCTTATCAGAATTCTTAATTTTTAAATCTATTTGAATTTCAATACATTTATGAAACCTAGTAATTACAGTTAATTATAATGTATACTTTTTTAATATAGTTTCTTGTGTCAAATGCAAAAGTAAAGATGTTTAACTTTAAAACAAATGTGATCTCATGTCGTAATTTTTGTACGCATATACCTAAAAATTTTTTGTTTATATTCTTTTTAAACTGGAAAAAAATTCTTTATTTATTTCGTGAACCTGGAATTGTCATATAAACTAAATCAGCAAAAAAAGAATTATGTATATGACCTTTCGATGAACTCTTTCTATTTATATATAAACGTATTAAATGTGATTTTAAAAGAATTCTTAAAGAGTAGTTAAATTGTTCATAAATAATTCTAATATCAACGAGAGTCATGAGTTCTTTAAAAACTCTTTAAAAATTTGTTTTTGAATAGTGGTAAGTAACAAGTAACATAAGTTAATTAAAAATAGGTAAGTTACATAAATTTTTGTTAACACTGTCTAAGTAACATAAAATCTGGTTTTAATCATAAAGTTTTTAAAGTAAATAATGAATTTACTATTTAATTAATTATCAATGCAAATTTTTATATTCAATTATAAATAAGTTTTAATAAAATATATCCTGTCGAGTAGGATTGGGTCGATTTGCGTCCGATTGAGTCTACTATGATCAGATTAGTACCAGATCGTACCATTTCCTATCTGTCTTTTCACTATGAACGCACCCTAACAGAGAACGAAAGGGAGAGTTCGCGGGGGAAAAAATCAGCAGCTAGCGCGAATGCGCAACGTGGCCGGCGGGGGCAAAGAGTTAGAGAGAGAGCGAGAGCGAGAGAGAGAGAGAGACAGAGAGAGAGAGAGGGGAGATGGAGAGAGGGAGAGAGGGAGAGAGATTTTATAGTCTGTGAAATCTTTGCAGCGCAGGCACCGGCGAAAGAGTAAAACTGTGCGTGCATGCAGCGGAGGTAGGGGACTGAGCGCAAGCGCAAAAGTGCGCGTGCGATGTGTAGGCGAGAGAGATGGGGAAGGAAAAAGTGGAGGGGGCAGAAGGAGACGAAGATCAAAGCACTGGAGATGATTTCATTACGGCACGCCACTCGTCTGCTACGTTGAAATATCAAAAGATTGCAGCTGGCACACTCTGTTTCTTTCTCTGGCCTCTCGCTCTTTCTCTCTTGCAAACGGGGCCTTTTGCTCTCTCGGTCGCTCTTTTTCGCTTTCTGCGCGTATACGCCACCTCTCATTCAGGACTCTGTCTGTCTTTCTCTCCCCTCCGCCTCTCTCTCTCTCTCTCTCTCTCTCTCTCTCTTAGCCCCTTTTTTACTATATTTTTCTCTTTTGTTCTGTGTTGCTACTTCTCGGCAAGCGCTGATTCTTGCTCGATGTCTTACCTGGGCTTTCATACTTGCTAAACTTTATAAATTTGTTGTAAGCACTAATTTTGTAGCCGTTGTGTATCAGAATATTTATTTGGAATTTAGTCGTTTTATGTCTGAAAATGTGTTTCGCGAGAGTAAGTTTACTGAATTAACTAATAAAGCTTATAGAATGTATCAGTATATGAAATGTAAAACATAATTTTTTATAATTATTAACTTATAATTTTCGTCATAGTATGCGTAAAACATGCCAAAATCTGCATGTTTTGTTGCGGTAAGGTTGAGAATAGTCCGACAAGTATAAAATCATATGTTAATTAATATCGATATAATATTTTTAATCAAAAACCTTTTTAACATTAAATTTCTTTTTCATTTAAAAATGTATCTATCATTTAAAATTTTTTAATTATATTTTATTATTGATCAATTTCTTATTTAATTAAGAACTTTTGCTTTCAATAAGTTTTTTTTGCAATTAATATACCATTAATAATATTTTTCGATAGAAATCTTTTTTTGATTAAATCCGATTTTTATTAAATTTAATTTTTGATTCATAACTTAAAATTAATTTCTTAAATTCTTTTGCTTCCTCCTAAAGGAAGCTTTGTAACAGTAAAAAAATGTTTTCTTAAAAGCATGTTAGAAACATGTATGGACCACTTGGAATCAAAACACACTATATTTATAAAATGTTCATCTGGATGTATGTGTGTGTGTGTGTGTTTGTGTGTGTGTGTGTGTGAGAGAGAGAGAGAGTGTGTGCGTGTGTATGTTATATTTAAAGAAAGGTGGTTAACAAATAATTTTTTTTGTTTTTGTATGCGTTTTTATATTGAAAATTCATCTGAAAAAATAAAAGTCCTCATGATCAGAGCAAAGAACTTAGCTAAGAGATAGTATAAAGCTACATTTTTGTAAATTTTCAGAAGGAACAATGCCGTTTTACTCAAGTTATCGTTTGTCATAGAAAATCGATTTTTGTTACAAAATGATTTTATTTTTCGGCAGGAGAAAAACAAAATGGCTTTTACTGAAGATTATACTCCATGTTATCAATCATCTTAATTTTTTTCAATACATTTCCATGATATATTTCCGTGATATAAACGTTTAAAAAAACATGACGTTTCCTTGTATAAGAAAAAGGGAAATAGCTTATAAAATAGTTCGGGTCGGAAAAGATAGGTAATTTTAAACTCTTTCAAGTGCATTATCATTAAAATAATGATATTATTTCTAACGTATTAAAAAAAAAAAATGCAAACTCGAAAATCGAAAAATCGATAAAACAAAAACACATAAAAAAATATTTTTGAGTCCCCTTCCTTACAATAAAATGAGCCCTGAAACATAAAATTTAACCGTGGATTACTCGAGATATAGAGCGACACATCTATGAGGTTATATTTTTTTTCAAACTTTTTTTTGATCGCTTATATCTTGAGAAAAGCAGGGTAATTATTTGCCAACTGGGGCTCATTTTTTTTGTTTCTGAATGAGGATTCTAAATGAAACATAAATTTTAGGCTTCATCGTCTCGGTTTTGTTTTATAACGATTTTTTTATTTTATGTTATACTGAAATCAATAAGGTAAATATATCAATGAGGTGACACGCTTATTGTATATAAAACAGTTGGAGAATGATTCTTATCTTAAAATGGAAATGCGGTTCTGTTATATAATATAGGAATATTTATATATATATATTAATTATTTGGTAAAAATTTAGAGAAAGGTTGAGATTAATAGGTCATTTTATATTTAAGTAGATATAGCTGAACATAATCAGGCGATCTCTATAAACACCTAATTGTATAAATACTTAGTTTTTTATTTTATTATATATACAAATTTTTTTGTAAGGGTGAATTACAATTCTTTGTAGTTTATTTCATCTGATGTATTAAAGGATTATGTATACAAAAATGCCAAACACTAGTTGAATTACTTATGATAACTTATTATAGAAAAACATTAACTTTGATGTCTCGAGAACGGCGAGGTATTTTTTACCAAACAGGGCTAATTTTTTTCGTTTTTAAGTGAAGATTTAAAATTTAAAAGAAATTGCAAGATTCATCGACTTGTTTTTGTTTTACAACGATTTTTCAATTATTCGATTTTTGAGTTTTAGATTTTCGGATTTTTTAGTATATTAGAAATATTATGATCAATTTAGTGTAAATGTATTACCTATCTTTCACAAATGCAAACTTTGGATAGGCTCTTCCCCTCTTTTGTTATATACGAAAAAGTAATTTTTAGTTTAAGCGATTATATCTTGGAAACTTATGATAGAAAAGCGTTCAATTATATGTGCAGTTTCTTAAAAGTTAAAAGTTATGCAGAATATTGTATATATTTATATAATTAAATTGAAATATAATTAGTTATGAAACAGATAAATTTATCTGTATTTTGATGAACATACAAAATCAGAAAAGATTACTCGATATGTTTTTTTTATAACGATTTTTCTATATATTTTTCTATAATAGAAATTTACGGTATTTTTAAATCGATAATACAATTTATGATCATAAACTTATAATTTTTTGTAATTTGTGTTTTGCCAATAATAATGATATAAAAGCACCTTTTTAGAGATATTATTAAGAAAGAAATGTATTCGCATAAAGAAATTCATATTGGAATAATTTATTTAGTTTGACGAAGCTAAGTGCACTCAATTAGCGGCGGTTTTTAAATTGTATTTTTTTTTGTTTTAACATTGTTTTAAATGCAAAATATTTTCTTTAAATTTAATTTTTTATATTTTTTTTTTTTTTAAATTGTTTTAGGGGGGGGGGGGCTCCGCGCCCCCCTCCTCCAAAACCTCACCCTCTCCACCCTTCATCATTGTTTCTCTTACTCCTACTGCATTCTACATTCTATATAGTCACTTGGCTACGTACTTTACGCCTACTATGATGAAAAATGATGTTCGTACCTCAGGCTTAGAACATGATACCCTTGTGGGATCGCGCTGCACTCAAGGCTGGCTTTGACGGCCCTTATATATATGTAATTATAATATTATTAATAATATTTATAATTACAGTTATAATTATAATAATATAGTACTTTTCGTGCCAAGGGCGTAATGTAGAACTTTACTGCCGAGTGGAGATCGTCGAGTGCGAGGGCCGGCGAAGCCAGCCTCGTATATATATATATTAGTAAAAAATATCGTCGACTTTATTCGAATACTTTACAAATAAAAACAATTCAACAAAATTTTCAAGTTGAATGCGTGCCGATCTCTGTGTTTAGAGAAGATGTAATGGTTTCTCTGATATTTCTTAAATTTGTAAGATTCTTCGGCTATCCTTTTAGAAATATTCCAGGAATGAAGTATGCTTTCTAATATATAATTTAGATAATCATAAAATTACAAGACGCATTCATAAATATTTCTTATTTTATCATGTTGGTATTTCAATATTTAAGAAATATCAGAGAAACCATCACATCTTCTATAAACTAGAGATCGGTACGTATTCAACTTGAAAATTTAGTTGAATACTTTTTATTTGTAAAGTATTCGAATAAAGTCGACGAATATTTGTTACTAATACTCGATATTTGATAAAAGTATTCATCAAATACTTTGGTTAGCGATATATATTTTTTTAAGATTGATAAGAAAAATAAATGAGCATATTATATGCAAAATTGTTAAGGTCGAATACTTGAGTTCAACCAAACTTTGAAAAATAACTCTTCCTAATAAAGAATTTGCATGATTTTCTTTATATCATATTCTGATAGAACATAGTATATTTTCTTTGTGAACTTTTCAAATTCTTACTATATACTCAACACTAAGAAGATACTGTACTGCGAACTTTTTTGAGATGTCATATTGTAGTGTCAGTACCTCTGAACTTATATTTGCATATTTTTATATAAATAAAGTAAACTTTAAAAAGCTGTTACGATGAATTTTTATTCCTCTCCTCAAACGAAAAACACAGAAAGTGTCACACCAAAAGCATCTCTACTTTTATTACAAACCACGAAAAAACACTCGTACTCGCATTACTGCGAACCTCTCGGACGGCAGAGCTCGAGGAAAAACGAATTTCAGCCTCTGTCGTCGGCCCTTAATATTTCATTACATTACACCCCATCCTACCTGCAACTCTCCAGCTCCGTCTTTCCAGCAACAGCAGCAACATCGGCTGTTGGCCATCTCGCAGCCTGCACATAGAGAGAGAGAGAAAGAGAGAGAGAGAGAGATAAAGAGAGAGAGAGATCGGCCGAGGCACGTACACACTTGGGGCTCGAGGTCCTCCGCACAATGCTTTTCTTCGTCGCGAGCTTTCTTGCAGCGAAGGAGAATATTATTAGCCCCCGAGCCGCTGCTGCCACGAGGCTCTTGCTATTGTCGAAATAAGCTTCTCGCGCCTGGGATATTCCGAATGCCGGCTCTAGTAAGGCGGAATAGATTCGTTTTGCCGCTGCCGCTACCAGATTGCGTATTTTCTTATTCAAGGCGAAATGTGATTTTACCGAGTCTCGCGCCAAGCGACAAAGGAGCGGATTTTTCCCCGTTTGCCTGCCTGTAAAGAGGTTGGAGCCTAGAGCCTGCAGGTTGGAGCCTGGAGCCTGGAGGTGGAGAGAGAAAGAGTGAGAGAGAGAGAGAGAGAAAGGGAGAGAAAGAGAGAGAGAGAGAGAGAGAGAGAGAAAGATAGAGAGAGAGAGAGAGAGATAGAGAGAGAGAGAGAGAGAGAGAGAGAGAGATGCATTTTTGCGGAGTGAATGTTTCGGTGGTATTGTGGAGGGAAGGATTGATAGCGTGTGTGGGCGAGAGTGATTTATTCAAATATTAGACGAAATGGTGATTCTGGTTATTGGATATTGTCTAAGTTTTTTAAGAGTTTGCATATTAAATATTTCTATATAAATCAAATACAATAACTGTTTAGTTCTGTATAAAATATTATAATTTTTCGTAATCAAAGTTCATAATTTCTGCATAATAACAAGTTTAAAATTACTCTCGTTAATCAATTTGAAAATAAATTAACGCTACAACACACTATATTTATTCCTATGTTTGATTGAGTTGTTAGAGCAGTTGTTTTTAAATGTATAATATTTTGTTAGATTATTAATAAGTTTAAACTAGTTTGATCCCAATTTTTTTCATACTTTTTACATAAAATAATACTTTTTCTCTAATAATGAAATTGCTTTAAAAATTACATATTTAATGAAGAAATATACTTAATAAATGTCAATTTTTATTATATAATACTAGGCGATGATTTTTATCCAATGCTATACGATCGTACTTAGAAAAATAAACAATTTATACACTTAGATCAATTCAATTTTTTGACAAAAATAAAACGCTTCTTTCAAATGTATAGTTTGTTAATACATTAACACTGATTTCAATAAAGTTTATACGTATATTGATATTTAAAGAAAGTACGATGCAATGCTAAGATGCAAAACCAAGAGTACTGTAATTCTTTAGGGAAAGTGTCGAATATCATAGAAATATTTTAAAAGCCGCTGACATCTCATCGGCACTTAGCTAAATGAAAAATGATCGCGACATTCTCGAGATACAAGCAATCAAAATTAAAAAAAAATATAACCTCAAATAGCTTGAAAGATAAAAGACCTCATAGTCTGAGCAAAGAGTTCAGCCAAGAGATAGTGGAAAGCTACCTTTTTCAGCTTAATTTATTTAAAAGATTTTCCATCATATGTTTCCGAGATGTCGTTTAAGATAGCTCATAAAATAAATTCCTATCGGAGAAAATAGGTAATGTTATGCTCTTTCAAATGCATTTATACTGAAGCGATCAATTTATTTCTAACATACTAAAATAATTTGCCTCATCGATTTCAGAATAGCATAAAACAGAGAAAGAGTTGTAAAACAAGAATTGGTTCATGAATTTAAAAATTTCTTTTCAATTCAGAATCTTTGTTAAAAAACGAAATAATGAGCCCCAGTTGATAAAAAATGACCGCGCTATTCTTGAAATATAAGTCATCAGAAAAAAATTGAAAAAAAAGACATAACTTCAACTATCATGAAAAATAAAAGTCCTCATGACCTGAGAAAATAACTCAGCCAAGAGATAGTTAACAGCTATCTATCTGAAAAATTTTAAAAGGAATAATGCCGTTTTACTCAAGTTATCGTACGACATAGAAAATCGATTTTTTATACAAAATGATTTTTTTCTCGGAAGCAGAAAAGTATTAAGACTCAAAAATATTACTGAATGTTTCTCTTATTTATTAGTAACATCAATATGTAACTAATAAACACAATTGTTTTCAATAAATTTCTATAATACATTTCCGAGATATAACCGTTTAAAATAATGACATTTTCGTGTATAACAAAAGAAGGGAATTAATTACCTTATCAAAAATTTCGGGTAATAAAAGATAGGTAATTTTATACTTTTTTAAATAGATTATCACTGAACCGATGATATTATTTATAAGGTATCAAAGAACTCGAACAACTAATACTTAAAAATATAAAAACCGCTAAAAAACAAAAACGCATCGAAAAATAAAACGAATTATTTTTGAGCCGCCTTCCTTTAAGGTGGCTCCCTGGTATTCTTTCATGATTTTGACAAATTATATTTAGCTTATCGGTGATAAATATAATAACTTAATATTTTTAGAACATAAAATTAGATCCTCATTTAATATGAACATTTTAAAAGACAAAATAATTTATAGTAACTTATCAAAAGTTATGAAAAATATTGAATACTGAACACCGATAAATTAATCTCCGCTCTCCTACCACTTAGCAAAGCAGGCTCAAAGGAAATCTGCTCGCAATCTATTCCCTCGTATACCGTCATCTCGCGTCGGCCTTCAGCCGTAGCACAGCTCGCTCGCACAGCATAATTGAAGCGAAATGCGTGAAAAACAGCGAACGCGAATTATAATGGACGACGGAGAACGTCATAAAATTTTACAAATGAGCGTCCTGCAGCGGCAGCGAAAAATAAAGGAAAACGAGTGCCGCGAGCCGAAAGGGCCAGCAACGCGTATGTAAAAACGCAAATACAACACGTCTGTGAGGGAGCTTCGCATTTTTTTGTATGCGTGTCTTCCTTCGTGTCTGCTCACTGTATTTTGGGGGTGAGTTGGGTGCGTGCGGGACAACGCGAAGGACTGAACGGGCTTTCTGCGCTTGAAGTTCTCGCTGCTGGCCTTGTTTATAGTTTTGGGGACTGGAGGCGTAAGTGTTTCGTGTTGTTTGTAAAGAATGCTGAATTATAAATGGAATTGAACGAGTATGCTGTATTAGAGTATGTGAAATATTAAATGCCACTAAGGCAAATTAACTATTTGTTACTAAAATATTGCTAAGAAAGTTCGGTAACGTATGATAAGAATATTAAATATTACTAAAGTGTTGGTAGAACGTTAAATAAATGTGTTTCATTAATGTTAAAACTATCAACAAACCATTTTTTCTGAGCGAAAGAAAAATAATCATCACTTCCATTTTCAGAAGAATCACCTGTCGCGTTTAACTTATTTCATACAACTCAAACCTCAAAATCACAACTTTGATATCATTTTTCGGCGCTCGTGGTATAAAAAACGATTCGAAACTAGTGCGTAAGTAGATTATTTACCTCATCTGACTTATGAATCTAGCTTCGCCCGAGCGAAAAACGTCATACGAGGCAAATAATCTACTTCCGTACCCGTGTCGAAATTTACTATTACTTAACAAGAATCACGGAAATATTATTAACTGAAAATTTCAGAATATCTCCAAGTTTCCTGTAGTAATAGTAGTATAATGACTGTAGTAAATTATTATGACTAGGAATTTTACTTAGTTCTAAACTTGAGCATTTAAATGTCACATCATTATGAAAGTTCAGTGCTACATCATTTTGTACAATGAATAATTGCACACCTACATAATACTCGTAAACGTATACTTCGCATCCTTATAAAGAATCAACCAAATGGTTTACACAAACTTTAAAATTATTTAACAAAGTTTCTCGACTTAAACAATCGCATTTTCCGGTTTTAAAGAAATAATAAATTCTTAATAATAAAAATTAATAATGAAATAAAATACTTTACAAACTTAAGAGAGTATTGGCTATATGTCAAAAATAGTGACAATTCGTTTAGCCTCCAATACTAGGTGCCTATAATCGTTGTAAAACCATGTGTAAAATTTCAGATTGGTTCATGGGATTTTTAAAAAATCTTACTGGAATTTTAAATGTTTACGTGTTAACGCACGTTCTTATGAAGTTTAAAAAAAAAAAATAAAAAAAATATAAATTATTAATATCAATCGTATTCACATATGCCAATTAAAAAAAGTATCATTAATCAGTTATTTTTGTAGGCTGCCATTTAAGGGGTCAGGCCTGGGTTAAACCGAAAAAAAATCTTTCTTTCACGAGACCAGATAACTTTTCACGTTTAAAAGCAATCATTCTGAAAAAATTTATGATATTTAATACTTAATAATATCTTAAATTTTGCCACTATAAAGCCTCAAAATCTTGATCTTACTCATCACAATAAATCACTATCTTCAATACCATGTTTATCAAAGGAACTTTATTCTTCACACAATTCTAGGTGACATGATAAACGAAAATTTTTTTGCGACGTCTATTCGACTCCTTTTGACATGTATTACAAAATGAGCGGAGCAATTTTTCATCAAATTTTTTTTTATTTTCCTTTTTCGTTGACACAATCAACTTCTTTTTAAATATTAAAGAAAAAATTTCTAAAAATCGATTGGATCTCCAAAGAAAAATAATAAAATCAATTTTAACAAAAAAGTGCTCTGTACATTTGTAAAGAATTGTGTAAAGATCAAAGGTCTTTTAATAAATATGGTACTGAAAAAGAATGATATACATATTATTGTGTATTGATAGCAGAGAAATTTTCAGAATGATTGCTTTTAAATATAACAGTTAGCTGGACTCGTAAAAAAAATGTTATTTTTAGGTTTAGCCCAGGCCTGCCCCTTAAAGCGTGTAGGATGTACATTAAATGCTTGCAACGAAAAAGTTTAAAAATTGATCTCTAGCTGTCAAAAACCTTTTGATTAGTTATTCCAACTGTCTTTCATTAGATACACATCATTCTCAACCAATCTTGGCGACCAAAAATCTATTTTCTTATATTTTTCTCACTTTTGACTCCGACGGTATAGCCGAGAAATATATATGGAAAAGTACCCCAGCATGACCCACTCCCAGTATGACCACCCATGGCTATTGGGCTCATACTGCTAGATGGCAGTACTTATGGCGATGCTAAAGCGACTCACCACCGATAATTGCGAGGACCCACTATTTTTATATAAATTGCATTTTGGTGTAAATATCTCTCTGAAACGTTGTTGCCTTATCCAAAAACAACAACCTTCCATAGAGATATTTTCTTAAATTGAGGATGAAATGAAAATAGCGGTCCCCCGTATTGGCTAATAACAGGGGAATTTAACATCGCCTTAACGGAGGTTCTTGTGTTTAAAGAATAACTTCGAAGATTCTGCCGAGAGTAATGAAAAAGCTGTTAATTACCGTCTCACATGTTATTTCCGTAGCATTAAATACATGCCCAGTATATAAGCTAATTATTACTAATTATTTCATGTATGATATGATTTAATTTAAAATAGATTTAAACAACATACTATTTTATAACTTTTACCTATCTTTGAAGCACAATTTTTAAGCATTTAGAGAAAAAACACTTTTCTATAAACGTTAATTGGTCATACTGGGAGACACTTTTTTAAAAACTCAAAACCCTCATTTTTCGTTATTAATTAATACTTAATTCAGATTATGAACTTTGGCCAAAACTAATTTACTACCTCAAAGAGGTCTATTTATAAAACTAATTTTATTTTTGAAGTTTCATTTTCAGCCTGGTACACACAAGTTAGAGCTAAAATAGCTATAAGTGGTAAAATTGGGGTGCTCTCTCCTATATAAACGGAAAATACATTTTTAAATGAAAAAATAAATAAAATGGAAAAAAATGAATAAATAAATATATAAAATGATAAAATATATGTAAAATGGCATTTCCCGTTAAAAAATTAGAATAAATAAAAATAAAATAAATCAGTTAAATCTGGAAAAAAGTAAATTATTAGAAGACAGCTCGGTAAATTCGGTCGTACCGCACCCTTAATTCTTTTTCTCCGTGTGCACCGCCACGATAAGTATGGAATGCGCAGCGCGTATATGTAAACAAATGGAGGTCATACGGTCCCGTTGCAGCAAAACAAATGTCGAGCATTTACATTTAGCAGTCAGAAAGGAGAATCTGACCCCGCAGCTCCACGCGTTTTGCTTCTTTCATTTCACTGCCGTCTCTCTCTCTCTCTCTCTCTCTCTCTCTTTTTCTCTCTCTGCTTCTCTCTCTGGTTCTCGGACTCGAAATTCTTCTATATTATTCGTTTTATTTATGTACGTTTGTTTGCCTACGCATATATGCCGGTGCCGTATGCTGCTCTGATTTAATATACTAAATTCTATTTTAACAGAAACAATATAACATGCGTGTAGTGAAGAATTTTGTTGATAGAATTTTTGTTTTGTTCTTGTCTTACGTAAGTTTTAAAATAGCTTTTTACAATATTACACTAACCGTGAGATCGATATTCCAAGTCTGGTAGCTCAACGTTAAAACAGCTCCACCAGACCTATATTTCTGAAATGGTTTTACGAGTATTGGTTTTATGTATTTTTTTATATGCTAGATTTTATGAGCTTTTGTAAATGGTTATAACTCTGAAAATTCGAGTCATCGCTAGAAGTAATATTAAAAAAAATCGCATATTGTTGGAATTTAAAAATATTTTTATGGCTTATCTTTTTTTTGTTAAAATAATATTCTTCTTGTACATTAAAATTTGCTGTACCTAAAATTATAATACTCTTCAATTGTCAGATACATTGCTTGATATATATTAAATTAGCCGTTCAAATAATTATTTCTGTGTAATTAATAATTTATAATATAATACAGTAATCATCAGCAAAACATTACTCCTTGCAATAAAATATTTTCTCAACTGTGCAAAGTAGTTGTTCTTCACAGCACTAAAGTTTAGACGCATAGCGGCAAAAAAGAACGTTCATCCATTTTTCTTCCCGCTACTAACGCTAACGCGACGTCCTTTTTTCTCTTCTTGCGCTCATTACTTCATCCGACGCGTGTTCCCGCGGTGCGCTGCATAATGTACGCGGTGCACTCATCCTGTTTTTGCTACCGGAGCGGCGCGTGGAGGCGGTACTTGCACATTTTTCGCTTTCAAATGTTAATTTCGGTCGCGACTTATTCGATGCCTTTAACGCAAAATCTACTCGGCTTACTATGTTTTTTCGTTACTTGTTACACTTGATAGGATTTAAAAATATTTGTGATACATAATGATGGATACGTATTTTATCGTTACAGTAAATAAAGATGGATTTTAAATTACCCATAAAAGAATGCAAGTATGGTCTAATATTGGTGAAGTTCTGTTGCCGGACTTTATCGGCACTGGCAAACCGGGCTCTTGTTAGGCCAGAGTTGCAAATTTAATGGAATGATAAGAGGTTGCCAACACTACACAATATTTTTTGTTTTATTCAAAGTCTCACACAAAATATTATTTGAAAACGTAATTGCATTTAAGTCATTTAAATATGCGTTTCTAATCCTAGATTTTTTGTAATTATTTTGTAATTACATTATTTTCTTTAATTTTTTGTAATTATATTTCAGAATTTTATTTTGCTAAAAAAAAAGCTTAAAAGAGGATTAGTTTGCACATGGCAGATTTGTTTTCATTATTTGTACGATAATCTCATGCGTTAATTTAAAAATAATTTTTATTCCCACTCTCACCATCACCCTCCACGATCCACTCAGCTATAAAATCTTCACTCTTTTATGATTCCGGTTCTTTTTGGCCCCTTTACTCAAGTTCTTGATGCACCACATCGTACATAATAAAGTGTTAGTTATATCATTATTTTGGAGAAAAATTCCCCCTCCACGTCTCTTAAGGCTTATACTTTTCCACCATTCTTAGTTTAATGTCCCTACATGGCCATACCCCTCACCCGCGGCTCATTAGTCATCTAAGCACTATACGGCGTAGTAAACTTGCATGTATTTCTATATGACGGTTATAGCGTAATGCTCATTTCATTATTTTGTTAAGAAAAATACCCTCTCCACGTCCCTCATAACCCCCCTGTTTTCTTTACTTATCATCTTATCTCTTTACACTCCCATGCCCCTTACCCGAATTCCATTGGTCATAAAAACACTATTGAGTAGTAATCTCGCGTGTACTTCTACATAATCGTTTCAACTTGATGCTTATATCAATATGTTGCGAAAAAAACCTTCTCCACGTCCTTCCAAATCTCCAACACTTTTTCTACCTATCCTAATTTTGTTTCCTCTTGCTTCCACACCGATCCTCCATCATCTTCTCGTCATTAACCCTCCTAGCGCTATGTCATAGTAATAACGTTTAATTCTACATGATGGTTTTAGCAGGATGTTGATTTAATTATTTTGTTAAGAAAGAAACCCGTCCCCGTCCTCCATAACCTTTTCCACTTTTTCTACCTATCCTAATTTTGTCCGTTTATACTACCGCACCCTTCCATTATCTCCTCCTTGACCCTCCTAGCGATAAATCGTAGTTATAACACATTTAATGTAGCGTTACGTAAAAGTTCCACATAGATTGCACACGAACTACTTAAATGCAATATCGTATTGAACTAATATTTTCATGAGCAATTATCATGAAATTTTTCTCTAAAGCTATTCTTCTATTTTACGCATCATAATTAAAATATTCATTACTTTCGAAGCTCATTAAAAAAAAACAATTTTCTTTCAAACTACGTTACTTATTAGCAATACATCACGAAGCTATGAAAAAAAAGCACAAAAACTTGCAAACCAATAGCAAAAAAAAATTTTTTAATTCCTCTCCATTCCCTTCCATCCAACGAAACGCAATAACAGCACTTCAAAAGCAAAAGAAACCATCGCTGGCTTTCATCGAGCAACCCCCCCCCCCACCCCCACCCGAGCCCATACACAGCCGCTACTTTCGCGGCTTTTCGCAATACACGTTTTGAATTTAGCCCGTCTGCCTGCCCTCCCTCCCCCCTGCAATTTCGGCCGTTGCTAGCAAAACGCTCGGACGCGGCGATACGAGAGTGAGGGCAGGGGTGGGGGGAGACGCGTTACCCCGTGCAACGGGATTTGCATCCCGGATCCTATGCGATTTGCATTTCAATTCTCCGCGAGCGGGAGGGCGAAGCTCGCGCTCGCTACACTGCTGCCAAATGCCGAGAATACAAACGTAAATAGGAGAGAGAGAGAGAGAGAGAGGGGGGGGGGGCAGGAGAGTCTGCCCTTGCGGAAGATCCTAAGACGATGGTGACGCAGTCGGAGACGTCCGCGCTCGCGCTTCGCCAAGCTCGAGCGATGGATATAGATGCGGTACTGCGCGGAGTCGTCTCGGGTGTTATACTTGTCGCCGTCGAGTAGCGTGATGTAGCGTTAGACCCGGCTCAGCCATCGAGATGGCTTGCTAATTGGGAGCTAGAGGGAAATTATGGGCTTTTGTCGGCAGTTTATTATTGGCGGGGCTGATTAATGGCTGGGTGTCTTTCGTTCGAAAGTCTGCGCGGGATGAATGGGGAATTTTGTAGGAAAAAAGAGTCAATTGGGTTTTGCTTTCTTGAAGCGAAAGGTTCGTGAAAGTATAGAAAAGCAGGTTTTTGGAATATCGTTTTAAAAATGGAAGTTGTGGAATTTAGAAATACTCCTTATGAAAAATATATTCAGCAATTTTTGCGGCGATTTTAGAAATTCCAGTCGTACTTGTTATTTGCAAGGTTTTCTAAGGGAGTTTTTAATTTTAAAAAAACGTTAAAACCATTACTTGCATCGGTGATATGTGTCATTAAGGTATTAGCATCCGAATAGTGACACCTAAATACTTCTCTCCGAAAGAAGAGATCTCGTGTGAATTAAGCAGAAAGACTTATTCATGTACGAAATAAAATCGATATATATATTCATATTTATCTAAAGAAAAAGAGAGCGTGAGCGGGCGTAGCAAATAAATGCAGTTTAAACAAAATATAAAAAAAAGGGGGCGCATTGCGGCATTTATTCTTTTGTTTTTATGAATATAAAAAAGGCGGCGCAGAAGCTCCGGGGCTCAGATTTCGTTTTCAATCGCCGAGCTGAGAAGATCGTTATGTAAAACCTACGTTTCTGTTATATTAAATTCATTTAAGAAATATTATCTTTGCTCTTTTTTTTGTCTTGTGTGCAATTAATCGTTTAATCTGAGATCAAAATAAAACTAGGATAGATTGAGAATATAGGGGAGTTACGGGAGACGTGGAGGGGATACTTTTCTCAACGAAATAATCATATAATTAACATACCTCTTATATATGACATTTATAACGTTTAATATTTTATGAAGTAGTGCATCGACGAATCAAGTGAAGGAGTCCAGAAAAACTAGGAGCATAAAAGACTGATAATAGTATATCTAAGTTAATTGTGGAGGGCGATGGTAGACGTAGAGGGGATTGTTATATATATATATATATATATATATATATATATATATATATATATATATATATATATATATATATATATATATATATATATATTTGCAGAGTAAGAAAGTCAGAGAGAATGGAAAGACTCTAGAAGGAGGGCAGGGTGTACCGTGAGCATAGGTGGAAAAGGATTGATGGATAAAGTATGTGGAGAGAAGAGAGGGAGGGGGATGGGGTTATGCACTTATATATGCGCAGTTCGGTTTGCGTGCTCTTAAGTATACGCAGTAATGACTGCGTACACGCAAGCATGCGCAGTAGTGCCTACGCGCAGACAGACATGCACAGTAGGGTAGATCAAAATTCCCAAAAGTTTTCAAATATCAAAGTAGACCTCTAAAAAGTTGGTATTTATAAACAAAATAAAGTTCCTGTAAGCTGGCTACTTAACATTAACATTTAAAGATGGCTACCTCGAATTTAAGGTTTTGTAAAGAGTACTTATGTAATTTTTTCGTAAAATCGCAATAAAAATTACTAAAACTTAATTATACATGCTAAATAAAGTTTTGGTAATTGATTGTACCAGAGGCCTGCGGTGGCTCAGTCGGTCGAGTTTCGGATTCCCACGCCAGTCACCCGCGTTCGAATCCTTATATGTTGTTCTTATATGAACTCTGCCGATTGATACAAGCACATCTGTAAAAATCGCATGTGCTTTGTTTACAAACACACCGCCGACCCCCCCTTGCTCAAAAGATTCTATAGGGAATCGGGTTCTTTCCAATACAAATTCCAAATTAAAACCGATTAATTTTATATTAAATATTTATTGCGACATGATATATTCTTGGGAAAAAGGTTATTTTTGCAAAAGTTTATGTGTTGTCCAGATATCATTCGTTGTTCTTATATGAACCACTTTCTTCAGATTTTTAACTTATTTTTAATACTTAATAAAAATTTTTACAATATATATTGAATGGGTTTGATTATATTTTCAATAGGATATTGTCCCATTAAAATTAAAAGTTAAACCGATTAAATGTACATTGTAAGAAACATTATTAATTATTACAAATAAGTTAAAAATATGAAAAAAGTTGCTCATATAGAGAATGCATAAACTTTTCCAAAAATAACCATTTTCGCAAGAATATATCATGTGGCCTTAAAAATTTAATATAAAATTAATTGATATTAATTGGGAATTTGTATGGGGAAATACCGATTCTCAATAGAGTCTTTTAGGCAAGGTCGTTGTCGTTTAGCACTATATGGGAGCACAAATATGGCGTGTTAAAAAAAAGAAGAAAAAAAGAATAATTGATTATACTACTAAAATTAAATCCTACTAAGTTTATTGAATTTTTATGGTCACCTTCACACATAGGCATAATAGGTAATGAGGCAGCTGATAAGTTTGCAAAGTCCTACACCTGTAAAAAACCAGCTAAATTTGAAATTCCCTTTACCGATCTATTTCAAGAATTTAAAAAATGTTCGTATCTAAATACAAATAACCACTGTTTAGAAAATGGAAAAGTTAAAGGAAAAAAATATTTCCAACTTTATCATAATAACTCAGCAAAAACATGGTTTCATAATTCAAGCAAAACTAGAAAATATATAGTTTCTGTAAACAGATGTAGGGCTGATCACTATAATTTAGCTGCCTCGTTAGCTAAAGTAAACATCGTCGAGAGCCCAACTTGCGCCGAGTGCGGAAAATACGATGAAGATCTGAATCATGTGCTATGGCAATGTCCACTACACGATACAAAAAGACGCGAACTATTGTATAATATTAAAAGATTAAAAAAAAATTTACCAATGAATTTTGACAACATATTGTATTATCCAAATTCGCAAATTTGTTCTCTTACCATAAAATTTCTCGAACATTGTAATAAATCGATTTAAAATTATAAGTTTTACTTTAATAACAATTATGTTCACAACATTTCTGTACAATATTCATTGTATGTATATGTATATATTTTTTATGTAAATAAAAGTTAGCCGAAATAAGATTCAATAGAATCTTGAAAGGCTTAATTATAAAAAAAAAATACTACTAAAATTAAATATCAGTTGCATCCAAATCGTCAACAAATTCTTTTCTCTCAGAGAACAAACGTTTACATAAAAAATTTGACTTAAAATCGGCTTTTTTAAGACATTTTTAATAACCGCAATCATTGATAATTTTTCAAAATCTAGAATTATTTTGAATCTTTGTTCCTAATAGTATCAACAGAAAGAATGGCACATGATAGGATATCAAAAATATGGAAATTATTGCAGTCTCAGTAAGTTATCGCTTTACTAACATTTTTAATGGGTTCTTTTATAGTTTGATGTAATTTACTTTAGATAATATACGTCATAGGTACCTGTACATTTCATTACGGTATTTTTCGCAATAACATCGTGATTCATATATGCGACACCCTACGACCGTCACGAAGAAGTATGTGCCAGTTTGCTTAGACGAAAAGCTTGGAGGGTCAATTGTGAGGTAGTGGAATTTTTTGGAGGGTTAATGAGATAAATAAGAATAGGAAAGTGAAGGGTCGGTTTATAGAGGAGTAGGGAAAGGAGAAAAAAGTGCCTGGGAAAAGTATGAACGATGTAGAGAGAGAGAGAGAGAGAGAAGGATACGAAGAGACAGAATGTGCCTAAATGATAAGGGGAGTGAGTGAGCGAGTGCGTTAGTAAGTGTTTGCGTTAACAAGTGAGTGAGTAAGTGTATGCGTTAGTAAATGAGTGAGTAAGTCAGCGATTGCTTAAGTAAATGCGTAAGCTAGTGACTGAGTGCATATGTGAACAAGTGAATGAGTGAGTGAGTACGTGTGAGAATGCGAAAATTATTTTATGAATAAGGGCGTGAGCGAGTGAGTAAGTAAGAGAGCAAGTACGCGAGTAAATGCGTGAGTAAGTGAGTGATTAAGTGCTTTCGTAAACAAGTGAGTGACTAAGTCAGCGAGCGAGTGATGGCTTAAGCAATTGCGTGGGCAAGAGAGTGACTCAGTACATAAATGACTGAGTGAGTGATTACATACATACGTGAGTGCGTGAGATAGTGGGTGAGTAAGTGAGCGAGTACGTGAGTAAATAGTAGTTGAGCGAGTGATTGAACGTGTTTAATAGAGTTAGTGTGTCAGTGCATGCGTGCATGAGTAGGTAAGCAAGTGAGTGAGTAAGCGAGAGTATGCGCGAGTTAGTGGGTCGGTGCGTGCGTGTATGAGTAAGTAAGCAAGTGAGTGAATGCGTACATGAATCAGTGATTGAGTGAGTGCATGTGTCATTGAGCCGGTTAGTACGTGAGCAAGTGAGTAAGTGCGGGTGTAAATGATTGGGTCAGATAGTGGACGAGTGAGTTAACGAGTACGTGAGTCAGCGTGAGGGCATGTGAACGAGCAAGTGAGTAAAAAAAATGTTACTGAAGAAGTGTAAATATATGTGCGTAAATATTTTGTTCATATACACACACTGACGATGCTACCAAGCATCCCAATATTTATGCACTCCACTATTCCCGTACTCCACTATCCACTCAATCAACTGTTCACATATATATTAAACAGAGGTCTATTAAACAAAATAGTAGATGTTTTCTTAATTGAAAAGTGAGAGGTAACATCACGCAATTGAGTAATTATGTAGTTTGGACATGGAAAATCCACAAATTTCTGATTTAACGCATTTGTAACTTTTATAGGTTTTAGATATACTGCATAAAAAGTAGCTTTTAATAGATTAAGTTTTAATATATTTTTTTATTAAAAATAATTCAGATGAAAAATCAAGCAAGAATATATAGTCAAGTCTCAGTCGATCTTTTACTTCATATTTCACTCACATATTTCTTTATTTACATATTTTGTCATGAAATCATAATCTATTCACTTTTACGTAAGATTGTTATTTAACACTTAAGTTAGACTACATAATATCATTAACAATCTCCTTATTCACGTGATACGAAAGGGGCAAAATTGTGGCGCACGTAACACGCTTGTGGCATCTCGTACTTTATAATATAGTACACTCATAGATATACTATGTTTGGTATATCCACTTACTAAAAGTAAAATGTTATTTCAATAACTAAAAATAGTATTCAACATTATATAGTAACATTTTTACAATATTTTTACTGAACAATGACTATTAATGAGAACTTTCTCTACAAAAATAATATTCGTAGGCCATACATAAACATCAAGAAAATTATTGTATGCAAAAAAAACTAAGGGTATCATTTCATTAAACGTAGATGGATTTATTACCTCGGAACAAAGAGCAGCCTGATTATAAATGCAAGTCTTTCATACGTAAATAATTAACATTGATGTACGACAGCATATTTAGAGCAAATCGAATGTTATAAGAGTGCCCGGCAAAATAAAGTCTAAATGAGTTTCGTGCTTCAGCGATTTCGTTAACACCATATTTCCGCACAAAATGCAGCTTGATCGCTTTATTTCACAAATCATTAATTAATTCGCAATCGCATTACGAATGAAAAACGGAGAAAAACAGGTAAAATCGGAAATAAAAATATAATTTGTAAGTTCCATTTTCTATTAAACATATTTTCTTACTAAACAATTTTATTGTTCGCCCAATCAAATTAACAAAATTTCCAATCGCTTATAATTAAATTTCTAGACAATGCTAACGAAACCCAATAAATGATTTATTACAATAGTGATACACCGCATATCAATTTTTCGGAAACTATAAGTATCATCGCACATTGTAACGACTCCGATACAACAGATACATCGCACAGTAATTCACATTCAAATTTCGCAGAAGAATGTCTCTATGGGGATTGTGCGCGCGTACGGAGGTGGGCCAGATTTCAAAGCAGTTATTTTGAATTATTAATTACACCGTAGTAATGTAAACTCATTAAACCATAAATTTCTCATCAAGCCGGGCGGATCGGTGCTGAATGCCGCGGCAGCGACGCGTGCATGGTCGACGGTAATCTGGCTTTTCCAACTAACTTGATTTCGCAGCGGGCTCCAGCTATCCATTGAAATGCATAACAAGCTGTACGCGTGCTCGAATCGCGCGTAATCGGTCATGTTTATATGTTTATAATTGGTACAGCAGGCGCGAACCTTTTCTTTTAATCCGGAAGAATTGAATGCTGCGTATTTGTAATGCGTTTCTCTGAATTGCCGGACGAAATTACACGTGGATTGGGTGAACTATTTAATGTATTGAATTTATTGTGTACTGGTTTATTTTGGGATATAAGTAATTATTGGTAAGCTAGGTTTGGTTCTGGATACAACTTAAGGTGGCTCCCTGGTATTTTTTCATGATTTTGACAAATTATTCTATTCATTTATTTTCATTAATACTATTCACTTTCTCATATATTTACCATTCGAAACCATTTAGTTTATTCAATACTACTATTATATGTATAAAAAAATATTTTGTAAATTAAAAATTTTTTTGGGGTCATAGGCACCTTCCGATGAATGGTCTTTTCAAAGTCCTGAATTTGGACATAAATTGATCCTCGCGCATACAAAAATTAAAAGAAATATTGAATCTTTGAGAATACCTATATTCTTTAAGGTATTTTCAACAAAAATTCACTCGTTTTTTTAATAATTGATACTTGGAAGTTTATTTATAATACAATTTTTAATAAAATAACGACATTTATATAGCAACTATGAAACAAAATCACATATTTACTCAAATTCGTTATCTCTATGATTCAGTACTATATCGCATACCGATAAAAGTATAATTATAATAATTATAATTATAATTATAATTCATTAAAAGTTAAGGGAACTGTTAGAATGAGCTAAAATTTTATATTTATTAATAATAGTAAAGTGAATAATTATTGACGAATTAAAATTCTTAAATGAAAATATATTGTTTTTGACAAAATTTATTATCATATATCTATAGTTACCCTTACATTTTTTGAAGATTAGCAATATGAAAATATATAAGTTCCGATATCTTTATCAAATAATGATCCTATATCGGTGATTTTCAGTAAACTGACAAATTTAAGGTCCAAGATTTCTCAAATTTATCTTTATTTAAAAAGGAGTATTATTGTATTACGTTTCAAGAAAACATTCTTATAGATCGTAGATATGATAGGAAAACTTTTAGCTTTGAAATTAAATCCTTATGGGGTTTAACATGGGAAAATTTATTTTTGCCATGGAGTTGGCATTGCCACGGAAGTAACATTTTGTACTTAAACTGTTCTTATTTAATAACCTAATTATGCCATCATTTTTTAACGCATATTTACTTTAAATATAGAAGGAACTACTGCAAAAAATACTTGTTAAATGGTAGAGTTTTTAACTTACTACAGGTTTGAAGACCACGGAAGGGACTAAAAAATGTATACCTATCTTATTCTCATAGAATATGGTCTCAATCCCAAAACTTATTTATTTATTTATTCATCCTCACCGATAAATCATAATTAGATATAATAATGTAGTCGAATAAATTATCAGACATATTTAAGGGTAGAAATGTATATTCTTTATGTATTCAAATAATTTTAAAATAATATTAAAAAGCATCTTAATTATTTATCGGAATTAACTCAACAAGATTCAGCATATACTCTCCTACAAAACTTAGTAATTTACATTAAAAAATTATTGTGATTCATTACACAGGGGAGTAACTCCATCGATGGCCCGAGTAGCTCCGAAAACAAAAGCCATGCTCCGAACAAAGCCTACAGGTGACGATGTACCTTTGTTCTCCCTCAAGTAGAACTCATGCGAGCGCAGGTGCCCTGAGAATTTCGAGGCACAGCGCACGAGGAAAATCTCCGCCACGGCAAAAAAGCAAACAGAAAAGCGAAAGAAAACGCCAAGAGAGCAGACTTGAGCTTCGGCGCTTGCAAATGAGAGAGCGAGCGAGCTTTCGCGCACGGCGGCAGTATATTTCTTGTTGAGGTTTTTAATCCCGCGGGTAACGCGATACGAGTGCGAGGATCTCCCCCGAGGAGCCGCTGCTTCGGCACGCGCGACATCGAAATTTTTATATGTACACTCTCCTTTCTGGAAAACTCTCTTTTCTTGCTCCGGCGGAGCTGAAATTTTAAGCACACGCCGACTCGATTAAAGCAGGAAATTTCAGCTTGTATTTATTAGCGTAGAAGGGGGTATTAAAAATTCAGGGCTGTTCTTAGTTTTCGTCGTGAGTGAAAAAACGGGAACAGTCTGGAGGGGGAAGCGGTTTTTGTGAAAAGTTGCAAGAGTCGTTCCGGAAATGTTTGCTGATACTGTGTTACGCTTGGGAACGGAGCTTTCGAGAGTCCTTTATTGTATGTATAACAAAGGAGAATATACATTTATACGGGTATTGAGATTTTCATCTGGAACGCAGGAGTGGTTTCGAACCAGTTTGAAATGCAGAAGCTTCTGAATAGAAAAAAAAACTGAGATAAAACTTAGAACTACTTTTATTTTTAATATTCGGTTCTTTAGTTAATAAGGGAAATAAATAAGTAGTTGATTAATTGAATTATTATATAATATTTTATTTGCTTAGCAATATTTCGAGGATGTGAGTTGTCTTTTAAGATTATCATATTATACTAAGTTTAACTTAAAATAAGACGTTATCTATTTTGATTTATTGACTCATTTATAGAACAGTTTCTACTTTAGGACACTTATTCGTATATAATTTATGAATAATAATTTTTTTGCGTTATGTGAGTCCTGGTACATATGTACTGAATATTTATCTTCACTCTAAAAAAGATAAATACTAAACCTAACCATTTTGTAGTAAATTGAATTCCCATTTCTGTTAAAGGATGATAAGTTTATTTTATAACAACACGGGTAATTTACACAAAAAGACATTCCATTGGCGCAATAAATAAATCCTATTGTCGGAACTAGAATTCTATATATATATATATATATATATATATTTCCGATCCTGCAACTGGATTCGATTCCCGGTGGTGTCAATAAAAGAAAATTAAATAACACAAAAGAGATTAAAATTTACATTTGAAAAATTTAATGTTGCGACGTGTAATTTTATCATCACAAAAACATAAGAGGTTGATTTTATTATTATGACTTTATTTTTATACTATCTTTTACTGAAACATTGCATGAAAAGGATATTCCTTTTGTCACAAACAGACTTCCTCGTATCAACTTTAAGATGAAATTTCTCTTACTCTGAAAATATTCCATTTCTAATAAAATGATTGTTTTTTTGGATGTTGTTGTTATACGAGACTTCATAATAAACTCCAAGCAATATTATTATGCAAACGAACTTTGCCTACTGCATTCTGTAAATGTAGTGTATAATGTAATGTACGAGGGTAGTTCAATAAGTCTTTAGAATAAAGTATAAAAACAATTTTTTTTGGGTAAATTTTTTTTTATTTTTCAACATAATCTCCTTGGAGCTCTATACACTTGGTCAATCGCTTTTTAAGTTTTTTTAATCCTTTAGAAAAGTGCGTTTTCGGAAGTTCCTCAAAATAAGCACTTACAGAGGCAATGACGTCTTCGTTGTCCGTAAATCTCTGTCCACCGAGCCATTTTTTCAAGTTTGGAAATAAGAAAAAGTCACTGGGGGCTAAATCTGGTGAATACGGTGGGTGTTCGACCAATTCGAATTTTAGTTCTTCAATTTTAGCCATTGAAACGAAGCATGTGTGAACTCGGGCGTTGTCGTGATGAAAGAGAATTTTTTTTTCTCGCCAAATGTGGTCGTTTTTTTTTAATTTCTTCTTTCAGCTGCTCTAATAATGATGCATAATACTCACCAGTAATTGTTTTACCCTTTTCCAAGTAGTCAATAAGTATAATTCCACGTGCATCCCAAAAAACTGTAGCCATAACCTTACCAGCTGACTTTACGGTCTTTGCCTTCTTTGGAGCTGGTTCGCCTGTGGAAATCCACTGTTTGGATTGTTCCTTTGTCTGAGGAGTGTAGTGGTGTATCCATGTTTCATCCACAGTCACAAATCGACGAAAAAATTCCTCAGGATTCCGACTTATGCGCGCCAAAAGAGCCTCAGAGGCGACCACTCTATTGCGTTTATTCTCAGCTGAGAGCAATCGCGGCACCCATCTTGCCGATAGCTTTTTCATGGCTAATTTTTCATGTAGAATTGAAACAACTGCACCTATAGATATCCTTGTGGCCTCAGCTAACTCACGCACTTGTAATCTTCTATCCTTCAACACCATATCGTGGATTTTATTGATGATTTCGGGAGTAGTTGCTTCTACGGGCGTTCCTGAACGTGGTTCGTCACTTATTGATGTACGACCACGCTTAAATTCATTTACCCAGTTATAAACCGTTGCTAAGGCAGGGGCAGATGTGCCATGAACTGAGTCCAATTCATTTATCTCATATGGAGTTAAACCCTTTAAATGAAAATGTTTAATTACCGCTCTGAACTCGTTTTTTTCCATTTTTCTTAACAAGCAATTTTTTTTTCAATTGGTTATAAAAACACGTAAACTCAGAAGATGTGGACTGTGACTGCACCATATATCTAGTCGGGAGTGGTGCTGACTGAAAACAGATGATTTGGAGCGATTCGCGCGCCATCTGTTGGTCATTCTAAAGACTTATTGAACTACCCTCGTAGTATTCTATAATGTACTCCTACTGCTAAATGTACGTTGGGAAATAGATATATTATAAATATAAGGAACCGCGTCTAATACACACACATATTATATTGCCTGTTCAAAGTTTACTAAAAGTTCGACCTCAATATTCATTATTCAATGTTTATTTTAAATTTAACCACGAGAAATCAATTATTTTTAGTCCTGATGATCCGTAAGTCTGAAAGTTATTACTATGCTTCTTTTGTAATGAAGTTAAAACACCTAAACTGTCGTGTTGCCCATATTTTAAAAGCATTATCGTAAAATCGCCAACATAATTTACAATGTATAAACCAACTTTATGATCTGGATGATTATGTTAGTAATTTACAGAACTTAAGCTTTTGTCATCTCATTCAAAAGCTGTTACATTTTTCTTTCTCCGTTTTGCAATATCATTGTTAAAAATGCATTTCAGCTTAATAAACAAATCTAATGTTGTTTTTATTACTAAATATATTTTTCGTATTTAAAATCTCTTGCTGAATCAAAATCGGTATTGGTCAAATCCCATTTATTCCTTTGAAGCCCCGAAAATTGTACCAATAAAAAAAAACTGTTTTTTTATACCGTATCGACTATTTCGAAAACACAATTTTACTTTTTGCCCATAAAAGTCCATCTTCCACAAAAAAGAATTCGAATTTGTTTTTCCTCCAAAGGAGCCCACCCTTCGCTCTCTCTCTCTCTCTCTCTCTCTCTCTCTCTCTCTCTCTCTCTTTTCTCAAAACTTAAAAAAAAACGTAATTAATGACTAATAATATAATAACTGATTTTCAGTACTTTACCTAAATGTATATACTGTTGTAAATTTTGTCATATTGATGAATAAAAAATATCTCTCTCTCTTTTCCAAAAAGCCCAAAATTACGCTAAAAAACAATTCAGCCTTAAATTTAGCCATTTCGTCGCCTCCATTCCCTCACAACCATCTCCGGCGCTGCACGCATGGCGTCACCGGAACACTCCACTTTGTCCCTTTCGGCCCTTTGCCGTCCACAGCAACATCGGAATAAAATGCGCGTCCACCCCCCCCCCTCCCCCTTCTCCCACACACTCACAAGTACACACATCCGTAAGTGTGCAGCTGCGCGCTGCCTTAAAGCCACGTACTACAATGGGTCCGCGGCTGCGTGAGACGCATATTGATTTCGCCATTTCGAATTTCGCCGCAGCCCCGTGTAGGTATACGTATGTACAGAGGGAATTCGCTTTGGCCAAGCGCGCTCCGGGCTGCATCGAGATCAGATCGGACGCGGCAGCAGCGGCGGTCGTTACTCTCGTTACTAACGAGTGTAATCATCGAAAGAGGAAAGGGAAAAGGGAGAGAGAGAGAGAGAAAGAGAGAGAGAGAGAGAGGGACAGAAGGGAGGAATGGACAGATAAAGTGGACCGAGGCAAAGAATGTATTTAATGGTAACGGTTGCGTCAACTGTTGGCGTATCTTTTATGGATTTTGCGAGAGAATAATGAATTTTATATGTCTGGGATGTTGATAGTTTACGTGGGCGATTCGCTGAAAGCACGTGAATATTATATTAATTTTGTGGAAGTTTTGAAATTTTGAATATACAATTTGTTTTGTTGAATAATCTTTTCAAAACCGTAAATTAATTGAGATGCATTATTAATCCTTACATTAGCTTACAAGCTCTTGAGATTTATATCTAATATACGGAAATATGTAATGCCATATATGGCTTACTAAACTCTATAGAGTTTAGTAAAAATAAGAAAGGTAAGAGACTTTCATATGGAAAATTACCTGAATAAATATACTTTTAATCAACGTGATTTAATTAAACCATTTAGATTAACTTTCGAAATTAAGAATGGATTGTTAATATAAGCTTTTGAAATTACTCATGCTGAATTTAGAATCAGATTGCAAAAAAATCAAAAAAGCGTATCCTTAGTGTCGAAGAAATTATGAATGCTCTTCAAATTTTGTACATTATTATTTTTATGTTATTATAATACTGGTCTTTAGAAATTAGAATTTGGATCCGTCATATGAATTTGCCATTTAAAATTTTTAAAATCTAATTCAAAAATTTAAAACGTATTTAGAAAATTATTCATGAGATGAAATTGAGTTTACAATTTCAGAATATAAGTAAGAACTGTCTCATTTGCAGTATAAAAGTTGGAAATTTTCACTGTTGCATAAATACTTGGTTGAATCCAATATTATGTGTCAAGAGTTTTGATTCAAAACCTGCTAAGCCCCATTTTTGAACCCTAATATCTTCTTTATTATATAGTTTTTGATTTGCTACTTATCACCAAAAAGTCTTTTTAACATATTATTTAGACCTATCATTAAAATTGAGCTATCTCGCATTCTTAGAAAACTTTTGTTTGCGTTTTCCTCAAAACGTCATTATTGTAACTTCGCAGGTACTGCACTCAAATGCCTTAATTAGTGAGTCAACTATAGAAATCTCTGTTTTAAAAATAACAACTTCTCATTTATATTATGTTATTATTCAATTATGAGCAGAAATAGAGCAATGTCTAAAACGGGTTCATCTACCCTACGTAAACATAGTATGTACAGGAATATTTTGTAAATGATTTGAAAAAAACGAGAAATAAAAAAAGTAGCAGGAAAAGTTCAAAATTAAGTACGAAATTGAAACGCGAAATAAGTTACATAAAAAGCGTGGGAGAGCGAGAGCGAGAGAGCGAATGCCAGAGCCAGTGGAAGTGAAAGAGCGAGAGATGGAAATGAAATATTTCATACCGAAAACACTCGAGTGTCTTTCGAATGAGACTGATGAAGCTTAACATAATTTTATTTCATTTTGCATAGATTAATTAAGATATTTTACTCGATTTAAAGCATGCAATTTCATTTTTTGGCAGAATAGAGTATATTAATTAACTGGAAGTGTACATTGTTAAAAATAAACAGTAGTTTGAGTTTTCAAAAATTTTAGCTTATTTTTACAAAGTAAAAGTATTAATATTATAAAAAATTGTTGGAATTATTAAAACAAAATTTATTTACCATATTAACGCCTTTCAACGTATTCATGACATATTCGAATTAATTAGTTTGAGACCTCTTTTCGAATACCTTTCTCATATTCTCACATACAAACATACCTATGTAAGGATATAAACATGAAGGTAGATATATACGGAATAGCTGATGGAATGAAATGAATAGGCAATGGTTTAAAGGAATAGGAAATTAAATATTTAGCTGATAAAGAAGGTAAACACAAAAGACGAGCATGATATAAATAGTTAATAAGGAATAAAGTATAAAATAGAGAAAAAAATGGGTATAAACAATAATTTTATCAAGATACATAAATCTTAAATTCCTAATGACTGCCGTCTATCATAATTAATAATTCATAAAAGATGTAATCTATTTTTCATATTCATTTTATGCCTATTAAGGGAGTAAAAGCAATTGGACTCGAGCGCTCATTACAAGCAGACGTGCTTCACTTTGCTCCGCAGTGCTTGGTACCCGTAAAATTGACTATAATCATATAAACTGATCTTCGTTGATTCGTGTATACGTGTTTTTCTGTGATAGTATATTAACAGCAGATACCATTGCAGTACATCTGCAATGGTTTAAGCAAAACATCCAAATGGTCTCTAATAGCCATTCAATAACAAACTCAGCATAACCAATTTCTACAATGTCTTCAAAACGCACACTGACGTACTCCAATGTTATCGCCAACATCACCAAGCCAAAAAAGAAGAAGCAATAGTTGTAGTCGCAATCATGGGATTACCGAACGATGACTACCTGGATGGGTTAGAGCAACTAACGTAGATGAAGAATTAAAAAAACTAGAAATTACTTGGTAAAGAATACGTATTAATAATCAAACCGCTAATCAACAATAACAATTTGTCCGGTCATTCCTAATGAAGTAATCACCGAAGCTATAAAATCAGAAGGTTTGCACATTCTTTCACAAATAAACTACATTTGTGCAAGCGTAACCAAACCCGGAAGATTGCATATTTTTACTTTCCGACGCAAATTTTACCTCAAAGAGGAAGACGAGCAACTTATACCTGAGACTCTACAAATAACGTACGTAAACACAACATATTGGAAGTACCTTTCTACAGATTCTACTGTATGTTTTGAATGTAAGCAAATAGGGCACATAGCCAAATCGTGCCTTAATACAATGCTTATCCCATCGGAACCCATTCAAGCAAACATCGGTCAATACTGAAATTGCCATTGAATACTGATATAAATATTGCAAATAAAACCGAAATGCCAATAGAAATGCAAATATTACCAAAAGGCCTATGTCAATTTCTAGCAGCGATACAATAAACGAACACTTGCAAAATGAAAGTAAATTAGATCTTTCTGCTTTAAATGAAAGATCTAATGGCCAAGAAAAGGACGAAAATAACACTAACAAACCAAAAACAAAAAGAAGGCGCATAGCAGTTACTTCTGATAAGATAAACTCTGACCAATTCCTAGTCGAAGAGTCCTTGAAACCTGCAGCCATAGTTTTCGAAGAAGCAAGTGATAATGCTCTGCCACTCACTTTCAATCAATTCACCAATTTTATCAAAAACAGCTATGAAAAAGTGGACATTATTCAAACAGCAAACGCAATTGCCGACGACGAAAGAATAATCGTAAAGCTCATTGAAAAAAAATATCCACATATTGCAAATAGAAATATAAAATCAAAATTAACCAGAATTAAAAATAACTTAAGTCCTAAATAATCACAAGACATATGTATGTCTACTGATCAATCCGAAATAGAAAACTAAAACGAATCTAATTTCACAGAATCTGATTTAGAGAAAATCTAACTATTTCATACTTAATTCATAATGAAGAATATTGATCTCTCAATTCTTTTTTGGAACCCACGCAGTATCTCATTACGTATAGATGAACTTCCTAAAATGCTTGCGTCTATTGATATTTTTGTATGTGTAGAAACTTGGCTAAAAACAAATAATACTCAGAAAGTTGATTTTAAAATTCCTAGATTTAAAACTCTAAGAAAAGATAGACTTCACTCCGATGGTGGCGGCATCTTATTCTTAATAAAAAATAATCTAAAATACTCTGGAATTCAAGATTTACATACCAACAGCAACAGTATAGAAAAGTTGAATCAAAATTGAAAACATAAGTCAACAGGCTGCTATACTCGTCTACTACAAGCCGCCAGGAGAAACTCTTGCAGAAGAAGAATGGAACAGCATTGTTGATAAGGTCAAAGACAGTCACACTTTTCTCCTCGGGGACTTCAACGTACATCATAAATTCTGAAATTGCAGTACTAGTAATTTAAATGGTAAAAGATTTTTAAATGCGATTGAGAACAAAGACTTGATTATTCATAATACCACATCAACAACGAGAGTAGACTTTGATTACGGAAATAAATAAAATTTAGACCTAGTCCTCTCAACAATAAATACAGCTGACAAAATCACTACATTTGTTTGTGACGAACCCCATCTGATCATTTCCACATCCGCATAACATGCAATACTACTAAAAACTTATATGAAAAAAAAAAACTTTTAAAATCAAGTCGATAATGAATTTTTTGAAAAGCAGTTTCAATTTACTGTGTTTAATATTGCTCTCGAAACTAGAAAAGCTAGCTCTTCTCAAGGTCTAGATGGTATTGATTATGAAATTCTGAAAAAATTACCACTTGAGTATAAATTAATTTTACTTGACATTTTTAACGAAATGTACTGTAAAAATGACTACTCAGACGATTGGAAAAACTCTTTTGTAAATTTTATTAAGAAATCATAGTGTTAATTATCGACCTATAAGTTTAACATCATGTGTATGTAAACTATTTGAAAAGATGTTAAAAAATCGTCTAGATTGGTGGTTAGAGTACAATGACCTTCTCCCTTTTATCCAATCCAGTTTTCGCAAAGGTCAGTGATGTATAGACAACTTGGCTAACTTAATACTTCAACTCGAAAAAGGATTAAGATCCAAACAACATGTTTTTGCTACTTTTCTCGATATTAATATCGCTTACGATAATATCGAATGATACATTTTACTCGCTAGAATAGTCGAAGGTGCCCGAAACAAAGTCGACTGCTGAAAATACCTCATCCGAGTCTGAAATAGCTTTTCTTCCCGTGTTACATAGCATATTTTTTTCAACAAAGGCATGATAGGGCATTTTTTATGCATGAAAGTTGGGTAGGTGATCGCACATTTCGAGTCGTGCACATCGCAGTAGAAAATGTATTTTTAATTTTCACTTTTAATCATACAGTTCAAATATTTGCACCTTTTCTTCTTGCGATTTCAATCGAAACTTGCGCATACGCAGTTATGACTAGCAGCTTACTTCCACAAATAAGGGGAAAAATGACTTTTTACAAGCACGATCGAAATTTGCGATTTCCTACGCTACTTTTAGGCATAAAAGACGCCTATTTCATGCCTGAATTGAAAAAAAAAATTTTTACGTCAAAAGATTAAAAGTTTGAAAAAATATCCTGGGGCAACTGTGATTTTATCAATTTTGGGAGTCACCGATGAAGACAATAGGCAGCATCGGGTTAGGTTAGATAATTTTCTTTTCTTGATTATTTTTCAACTTCCTTGTTATGTACATAATATAATTAGGCATACAATTGAACACTTCAACTGTTTTTAGAAAAATATGCACTCAATAATATTTTTTTAAGTTCTCATATTTAGACACCATTTTCACCCTTAACTAACGTACGAGTACATAATGTAAGTGCACTATGCGGCGAATTTTAGTATGGAATTATTCTGAATTCTCTTTGCGTCGTCGTACAAAATATTCTGAAAGCCAAGAATGCAATTACCACATTAGATTGGCTCAATAATTCATCCACTTGCATATTAGAATGGAAATCGCATTATTAAATACACTTAATTCACCGACAAAGTGAATACAACCACAAACCCGAAAAACAACGACACGCGTCGATGCCCCGCGAGTTTTTTTCGCTTCTGTCCCCCACACAGCAAAAATATCACTTGCGCGCGGCGCAGTACACGAGTTTTGCCCTCCACGCGAGAACAAGAGTAGCACTCGACGTGTTTTCGGGCAATTAAACATTTCCATTTTCAATTTCTCTGGCGGCCGTGGCTGTGGTCAGCGATCGTTGATTCGTTTATATCCCGCGTCCTCGCGCGCTCGATAGCTTTCTTTGTTCCTCTAATTTTGCCCTTCTCTCTCTGTCTCTCGTTCCCTGTGTGTCTCTTTTCTGTCTCCCCTCGCCACTCGTCGCGCTCGTTATCTCTCGGCGCTTCGCTTTTTTTTCACTTTCCCTTTCTTCTTTTCTCGGCGCGTACGTTCATTGAAAATAAATTGAAACGTTGCATGGAGGGTTTAATGAATCTCGTAATTGAATATTAAATTTTACAATAAACTAGAAAATTGAGGCTGGACACGAGCAGGTTGAGTAAGTTGATTGAGGTATGTATTTTTTCATACACTGATGTGAAATTACATTTGTTTTATCATACGAATTTTTATATTGAATTTTTCTTTTTATGAGTAAGCGTGAAAATTGAAGGCTGAAGTATGGGTCGGAAAAGCTAGGCTGATACATACATTGATGTTTAATTTATTTTTGTTTTATAGAAATTCTTGTGTAATTCAAAAATACCTCATAAAAAATAAAGTTTTTTAATTATGAAACAGAATTTTAAGATAAACTCGACAATATTGGATTGACGTATAGATTGAAAAGTTTGATTGAGATATGAACTGTTCCCACCGCAGGCATGAAATGGGCCCTTTTTTCGTGGCTAAAAATGGCGTAGAAAATCAGGCATTTCGAGTGTGTTTGTAAAAAGTGTGAAAAAACGTCCATTTAGCGGGGGAAAAAACCTTTTTTCCCGGTTTAGCGGGCAAACCGGGGGCAATGCCTTCAACTACGTTGTGCACGACTCGCAGTCCGCAACCACTTACCTAAGTATAATGCATGAAAAAGGCCCTATCCTATGCTTTAATTGAAAAAAATACGGTGTACAACGCAAGGAGAACAGCTATTTCGGACTCTGGTGAGGTGTTTTCAGCACTCGTCTTTGTCGCGCCTTCGGCGCCCTCGACTCAGACTTGTGCTGAATGCCTCTTCTTCGCTAGAAATAGCTCATATTCTCCCCTTGTTGTACAATGTATTGTTGTTACCCACTGATGTAAAATTAATTTTGTTTTCTGAAAATCCTCGTCTAATTCTAAAATACCTAATAAAAATAAAAATGTTTCAATAATAAAACAAAAATTAGCAATAAACTTTCTGAATCGACTGTTTTAGTTGTTCAATTTAGTGTTTATTTGATCTTAATAAACTACAAATTAGTTTTATTAAATCTGGAAGTATTTTAAAATTTGTATAAAAGAGACAAAAAATAATTATAATTTTCCATTTTATGATCATAGGATCTAATACAATGTACTGTTATATATGTTTTCTGTTCTCAGTACGCCAATTCCCCCATTCAATGAAGTTTAATTTTTTCCTGTACACCTTCCGTTTCAGTGCTTTTTTCACACTGAGCTCTTCAGTATTTTCACTACTGGACGTAAAGTAATTAAACTGATATTTGTCCGTTTGAACATACAAACACCGGCCCTTAGAGTGTCGAGAAGATCGATTTTTTACTGTACGACACGTTATTTTCAAGCTTTTCTATTTATGGAATAGTCATAGTTTTTATGAAAAGTGTGCAATGAGTAATAATAAGTTTGTTATAGTAGATTTTCCAGAAAGTATTATGTATGTTGGTTTTATATAAGGCAATTAATATTTTAATAATAAAATGTTTTTAATATTGGTTTGTTCAATATATTTATTGTTCGCGTTTTATATTTTTACACCCTTCTCAATAACTGAAATAATAGATTCATTTAATTATAGAATATCTTAGTTTTTATGTTTTTTAGAAATCCCATAAATTATGTGTATTTTTTAAACTTAAATGCACAGTAAGCTTTCAAAATTGCTCTGCTCATGTTATTCTGCAGTAAACTTCAAAAGTTTATTTTAATACTCGTAACTTGTACAGTTATTAATAATAAAATTTTCTTAACTGATACAAAACTAAAGATGCTTCTATACAAAAAATATCTCTGCTTCACAATTATTTTGTCACGAGTGAGCCAGATTATTTGTTTGTTCTCTAAACACCGCGTACTCGCTCTTAAACATAATTTAGTTCTAGAAGATACTTAATATGTCAATATATAGGTGTAAAATTTGAACAAAAGTGTGAAAGTATCCCTGGTAGAAATGAAACGGTTAAACTAGGCAGCTGACACTTTTCATGGTTTTAGATGAAAAGGTATTATTCGGCAGTTTCTACTTAAATAGTAGTTCTTTTATCATAGTATTAGCATTTTATTCGCAGTTTCTGCTATGAATTTTCATAGCAGTTTGAATGGAGATTTTTCTACCAAGAATGTTTCTTGTGAATATAGATCAAGTTCATCTTTTGTATTGTTCAATATGTTTATTTCTTATTACTTTTGTATACTCGTTCTTACTATCTATTTATTAACTCAGAAATTATTATTAAGTGAATGCGAAGTACTACTAGTAGTATATCAAACTGGAAGTGAGGCGAAGTGCGCCGAAAGTGATTAACTAACGGTTATTGTTGTTGTTAACTGGCTTCACCGTATTTGTTTTTCAATCTTCTTTTGGATTATCACTCCTTACACATTTGCCTATTATCCACGGTGCGGCTGAACTACTTTTAAATGAAAAGTGAAAAATTTTTTTTTGTAAATTATTGTAGTATTGCACTCTATAAACACTTTCAGATAAAAATGAAAATCATCAGTTGGGCCTTTTTTGAAAAGAATTGATTTTCGTGTTAACACATTAACGCCAAAACAGACACATATGTACACTCGAATATTACGGACGCTAAAACAGAGATTTTGTGATGGAAGCATGTTTTCTAGGAGTAATTCCGGAGTGGAAATGAGGTGGAATTGGAAAATATTTTTCTCCTATTATTCAGTCGATTCTTGAAGGCAAAGACATTATATGTTCCGCAAAAAATTGTATTTTTGTGTGAAAATTATATGGAAGTGGTTCGTTTATTACCGCCCTCGGGTAGAAAACAAAACCCTCGGGCGTAAAGTGTAGTATTTTTTTGCCCTAGGGCAGAAAGTGGGTATTCCTCAACCTAGAGCGGTAAAGTAAAGCACTTTCCGCCCGCTTCATATATGTACGAAAAATTACCCTGTATATACAGGTAGGACAAAAACTAGCGTGCTCACCACGAGCGGAAGGCAATTAACCCTCGTGGCAACCCTTGTCTCGGCACCCTTCGACATCCCTCGACTCGCTTTCGGTTACCCTTGGACCACTCGAGTGGCCTCGACTCGGTTTGCAGTGCGTACTCGCGGTAATTGCCTTCTTTCCGCCCTTGATACACAATATACTATTTTGTAACGAATATGATGACCCAAGATGTTTCGACAATTATTTCTTGATCACAATACCCTTGTAATTTAAGGGTTGATGATGGACTTTATGCAATTTATAAAAATTGCATACTTTCCATTATCGATAATTATCGCACTTTTACAACCTCTTCAAGGAGGTTGTGACATGCTATAGAGAAGGTGACTTTTGAAAAATGGAAACATGTGGGGTCATCATATTTCTTACAAAATAACAATTTTCTTCTGGAAAATATAATCTTTGGAAGATACAGTCTTCCCCTCTAAGAAACGACTGAATTATAGCATAAAAATGTGTTCAAATTTTACCTCATCTCCACCCTCTATACTCTGTATTTAAGGTGTTTTTTGGCAAATAATGTTGGAGATGGAATAAACGCTCAATTTTAGAACCACCCCACCTTAGAAAACTCGTTTCCATCACAAAATCTCTTTTTTATCATCAGCAAAATATTCGAGTATCCGAAAGTATCCCGTAGGTACGAGCAAGTGGGCGTTTTGAGCATATTTGTGCCATAAACTATATTAATTTGTATATTATTATTATCAAAAAGGTTTGTACATTGTTAAAGAACTGTAAGGAGTAAAAAATATAGTAAGGAAATCATCATTTATCAACTTTAATCCTATCTTTTATATAAATTTTTATTATCAAAACCTGATAAATACAAAAACTATTATTTTTCGAAAAAGACCCGACAGATGATTTGCCACGTTACAATAGTATATAAAAATATTCTATTTTGTTTCATTTTTTATTTAAAATTAGTTCAGCCGCACTATCTAAACCGGAAGATAACCGTAGATAAAATGAAGATAACCAGAAATGAATTAAACGTAACCGGAACAAAAACTGGTCCTTATATTTAAATTTATTTGATGTTACATGATATGGTTGAAATGCAAAGTATTATGATTTTTCTGTCTCCATCTTTATTTTAGCCTAATATTATTTATGTAAATACTGTTATACTCATTATTAATTATTATTAACTTTTTAACACTTATTTATAAAATAGTGTTAAGATATGAGCTGCTAATAAATGAAGAAATCATCACGAGACAAATACCACGAAGTGAATATTTTCACTGATCCATAATTTACATTTCACATTATTCTATAAATACGAATAATTTTACGTATAAAAACTTGAAAAGCTACAATGTATATATAAAAATTCATGGATATATGCGCTGTCTCTGAAAAATGCGGGTGATAGAAAATCGCAATATTTCGAAAATCAGCATGTGCAATTTGGCTTATTTTTCATAATTTACACCAATTTGTATGAAAACGAAATTTCAAAACATGCTTATGAGTCTGAGAGACCATTACTAAATGAGCAGTCTCAGCTTACTTTAAATTAAAACACAAAACCATTAAATCTACCCTTCTTTTTTTAGACCAACATTAACAATGAATACTACCGTACTCACCAAAACAGAAAACAAAAATAACCTTCACTTACAAAGGGAATGCACATCGTCGATCTATGCTGACGATCGCGCGACAATCCTCTTCCCTCGCAGGGATCAGCAGCGACGCATTCCCGCGGCTGCTCTTCAAAGCAGAGAGAAAGAGAGAGAGAGAGAGAAATATTGTTATGCAGAGGCCGTGTACGTATCGAGACTCAATGAGTCTCTCGACGCCGCAGCACAGCACAGCGGCGCATCGCTGGTAAATATGGAAATCGTGTTGTTTCGTATACTAAAACCCTTTGCGAGCCCAGACATCGACCTCAACCCCTGTGCGCGCTTGCTTTCGCTCGCTCTCTTGCCCGTATTTATCCCCTCGGAGGCGCGCTGCAAATATCGGCTAATGTTATACCGAGTATCTTTGGCTTCCCCACTCTCTTGTTGTTCTCTTCTCGCGTTTTCTCTCTGCTCGACTTTATCTCGCGGGCGACGCGATGCGTACGTTTCGGATCCGTCTTTTTTGGTTTACTGATAAGAGCGTTTTTTCTTAGTTTGTTTGTTTTAAATTAAAACGATCTTTTAGGTATAAAATTTATTGCAGTAGCAATATAAGTATTTGCTTTTCATTTTTAAAACATATGTATTATTTGTAACCTCGTAAAAAGAAGAATATCCAGGGATTCGGATAAAGTAGAAGAACGCAGGTGAACGTTACAAAATTAAGCATATTAACGTTATTGTTTAGAGATTGTCAAAGTATTCAAATTAAAAAAAAATGATACGAAAGTAAAAAAAACTTGAAAGAAATAGAGTCAAATGCAATGAAGTAAGTGACAAAATCAAGATTTTATCAGTCATTTAGTAGTAAAAATGAAAGAAACCCACTTTTTTGAGCTTTCTACTTTTTACACGTGGAAAACAATTTTCAAATATTTCTTTATTTAATACATTTAAATAAATATTATACATATATTATATTTCTTTTACAACTCCATATTAAATTATAAGAATGAGAAGAATGATGATGATGTTAGAAATATTACTGTATATCATGTCTGACTATTCGAGGGTATTATCTATTTGTTGAATAACCAACGTAAGGAAATTGTTCACCAGGAGAATCCACATGCTGCGGAAATACATTTCAAGCTTTGGAAGGTGGTTTTTGGTACCTAAAAATGAAGCCAAGAACTTGTAATTTTATCTAATAAGCTCTTTTTTTAAAGATATTAGCTGTTCTAATTCAAGTCTGCATTATTTCAGTTAAATATGGTACCTTTGATTCTAATCATAATTGTCCATTTTCTAATGCTAAGAAAATAATCCAATAAGAAAGTAAAGCATAGGATTCTTTAAATTTGAAAGTTTATTCATATAAATATATTAATTTGTTCCAAACTTGTTGGGTAACAAATCATGTTTCACGCAGGATAATAAATGATCACTGAAATTCTAGTTCCTTTTAAAAACAATTTTATTTTTCATTTTGAAAACTAATATTTATCCTGTGACATGTGTTTATAGTACGTCTATACTAATTACTAATTATAAATCGAACAATTATTTAAAATCGATGCTTGCAACCATTTAAAACGACGTGTACAGTTCAAAAGCCGATCACGAACTGATTAGCCATTCTCGCCGGCAACGTTGACAACGCTGGTCCTCTGTCATTTGTATATTTATTATTGCCCGAACGATATCACGATGTTAAACTTTTTTACTATTTTATCTTTCTTTTTAAACACCTAAACGGTTAATTGTTCGATTATTTTATAATTAAATTATTTAATTCTCTATTGCTCATTTTTAAACGATGTTTCTGTCTGTTACGAAACTTATAAATAATCATATATGGTCATGACAAAGGCATATAAATTAACAATTTTAAAAACTCTACAATATTCATATATGTTCTTCTGTATCTTTGATTATTCATATATAAAAATTAATACAAAACATACAAAAAAAAGTTCAAATTAAAGGTTTTATTGTGTTCTTTTCATACTTTTTGAAACCATACTCCATGCGTAATAATTTGCAGAGTTAGGATCAGATGCAGGGATATTTTTTTTCACTAAAATACTGCACTTAATCAAACTACGAATGCCGGGCTTCATTTTTACCAATCAAAACGACTTTTAAAAGTCTAATTGAAATCCATTTTCCGTAGAATATGAACTCTGCTTTATAGATATAAACGTAAAATTTCCAATAAATCATAGTTATTATAAACTTTTATATATATTTTATTTCTACTTTTTCTCTACATATACTCATATTTGTTAACAGTACATATAGCCTCAATTTATATAAGCGACTCTAGATTGTTATTGTTATTGTTAATCTGAGATCAAAGTTCATGCAAACTTTGCAATGGTATGATAATAGATAATATTCATATACCGGGTGTTTCAAAGCTCTCCTTGCGGAGACGGCAGTGGCTCCCTAGTACATTATCCAAATTATTGCTGTAGCAATAACTAAAGTAATTACTTAAAAAGTAACACAATTTTTTTGGGATAAGTTATTGCTTTAGTGATTACTAAAGTAATGACTTTTCGTAGTTCATTCTTAAGCAACTAATTAGTAATTACTTTAATAATTACTAAAGTTAATACTTATTTCTACATTATTTACAGTTTTTGGAAAAAGTGATTACTTCAGTAATTACTAAAGTAATAACTTATGCCAAAAAGTGTTGTGTAATTTATTAAGTAATAACTTGATAACTTGATACTATATTAGGGAGATACTATCTTCTCCGCGAGGAGAGCTCGGAAAGACCTGGCACATCAAAAGATAAACTAAATGTCTAAACGAGCAACTTTTTAATTTTCGTAACATTTAGAACCATAACATTTTCCTTATCTCAATAGCCATAGTCATAACCTTATCTATTTCCCTAAGGGTAAAATTTGACTTGAATATAGACTAATAGTCAATCTCGAAAACGAAGTGCAGCAAGAAAAAAAGAGAAAAACGCGTAAAAAGGAAACCTCACTCAGTTCAGTGCAGCAGTAAATTACGCTTCTCGGCTCTTCCAAAGGGCAGCAAAATCTGATAAGATAAGTCTGCCAGCTCTAGCCAGCCAGCAAGCTAACTAGTAGCGCAGCTCGACCCTTTGCTTTTCCTCATTCATTTTCCTCCCACTGCACTCATCCCCGACGCCGCGCCGCGCCGACCCGCATGCGATGGAAAAAGAATCCCGAGGCTTGATTGTTTTAGCATCTCTCGACGCCCGCGCCGCCTCGAAATAAGGGACTGCGTAGCGCGCGAAAGGGAAAGTGCTCGAAACGGAGAAGGAAATCTCGTTATTCTTCTATCCGGCACTTTTCCTCCTCGAACTCGGCTCTTCTAGCTTCATCGCTCGCTCTCTTTCTCTCTTCTATATCTCTCCAGACGAAACCAGCAAAAAGCGCAGGAAGAAAGAGCGCTATCTATATGTATATGACAAAAGGGCAAAATGGAGGTTAAAAAAGGAGAAGGGTATATAGCGCTGGCGAGGAAGGGAGAGGGGAAAAACGGACCGAGTGAAGAGGCACTGGGGCTCTCTTTCTCTTTTCCGCTCTCTGTACACGTGACACGCACATTAATTATTTTTTCCTCGCGCTTTCTCAGTTTTCTTTTTTTCTCATCGCTCCCTGCCCTTTTCATGTCGTAGCTTCAGACGTTGCGCAGGCGCGGAATATAAGAGAGAGAGAAAGAGAGAGAGAGAGAGAGTGAGAGAGAGAGAAAGAGAGAGAGAGAGAGAAAGAGAGAGAGAGAGAGAAAGAGAGAGAGAAAGTGAGAGAGAGAGAGAGTGAGTGAGAGAGAGAGAGAGAAAGAGAGAGAGAGAGAGAGAGAGAGAGAGAGAGAAACTGAAACTGTAGAACTGAGTGGTATTTTTTAGCGACTTTCTGTAGACTGTATAGACGTAGATTTTTGTGAGTTTGAGACATCTTGGAATTATTAAAGTTAAAGGAATTATGAGTCATTTAAAAATGTTGAATAATGAATCACAATTATTCGTGACTATTCAGCAATATATCTACTCGCGATACAATAGCGTTTGTTCAATACTAGCCAGAATAAACGCGAGCAAAAGCTCGGCAGCTCGAGTTTGTAAACACCTAAACACGTCTTACCGTGATGAGTACTCGAACGGGACTCATACTTGACCTGTTTATTCACTGATCTTAAATATTCATTTGCTGGTGCAATCACCCTATGTACGTTATCTTATTAAAATAAATGTATTATAGAAATTTTATTATTTATTTTGTTAATATTGTACATATAATTTATTTCATCAAATGTCAGATAAGTACATTTCGGGTACACTATAATATAAGGTACATATCGGGATCATAATATCTCGTAAATGATGAATTCATTGATTACTTTGAGTCAATAATAGAAAAATAACTGAAAAATTAGTTTGCTGACGTTTCGACGGTCAATGTAATTATCAACATAACTTAAAAATTCATAAGTTTTAACATTAGATGCATGACAGTAACATTTCTGACAACTCTTACTTTTTTACACTTAAATATCTTAATTTTGAATTTTCTCTTTTTGTTTTAGGTCAGTTGCAGATATTATAACCCAGTTTTTTAATTCTATGTAAGTCTTGTTTCTATGTAAGTATTTGTACATACTATTATTTACTATGATAACGTTGAGCCTTATTCGTAAGGCACTTGCAAATATAAAAATACTTTATAATTTTTAATTAGATTGTTGAAGACGGGAGTATGGGATTTAAGATTTCTGATATAATGCATTAGTTGACTTACTGATTTTTCACAGTGCATCAAGAACAAGTGAAAATTTAACTGTTAATTGTAATAACTTCTAAAAATTAATTTTGGGTATTTAGCAAAATGCAAAGCTCCAAAGTGCCCCGAAAACTAAACTTATATCGCTCTATTAGTAGGACGATACGAGATTATAAAATCAGTATAATAGTATGAACTTTAGTGTGATCAGAACTAATACATTGTATTCAATGACAAAATTTACCAAGTAGGTGATATTCATTTTCAGTAACTGTTAAATATAATAAAACACATTTTAATCAATTACCTATCGTACTACATAAATTCGCTAACTTTAACACCTAAGCGCCTAACCAACCCACTCAATACTATTAAAAAACCGCTGCCAATTCATTGGCACTTAGCATCCTCAAACTAAATTAATTGTTCTAATATGAAAGTTTTTGTTCTAATAAATGAATTTTAAATTGCTATATCTCTTTTTAATTCGGTTCTCAAAAGTGTGTGCTGATTTATCATTGACGGTTTAGTTCAGAGCATTTAATTAAACTAGCTGTAGCCATAATCTTATTTTTATTTTATATTTATATTTTAATTTACATTTATATATAAATAAAATCTGTTTTAAGCAGTTTTCGGTAAAATTATTTTTTTAAATTAATAATTTTCACATTGAATTTGAATTCAACGACATCTAAAATCACATAATTATATCTTTCATACATATAATTTTAACCTATATTTATAAAAACTAAAACATAAAATATTGATATACATTATTTCATTTATCTTAAAATAATTTTTCAATCAATATTTCAAAATATCAATGGAAAAATTATAAAAAAAAAACAGAAATCCTCCTGCTCGCATCACTCGCCAACCCTCAGTATATAAATTAATAAATAAAATATTACTATTTTCTTAGCATTTAACGTTTCTAAATTTTTTTAACAAAAGTTTTCAGTTGTAGAAGATAGGTTTTTTATACTTTTTTAAATACATTTATACTAAATTGATCATAACATTTCTAACATTCCACAAAACCCGAAAAACTAAAACTCGCAAATCAACAAATAAAATAATCATTATAAAACAAAAACAAGTTGACGAATCGTGAAATTTCTTTGCAATTTTGAATCTTCATTTAAAAAGGAAAAAATTAGTCGTTTTTGATGAACAATTACCACGGTGTTCTCGAAATATAAACGATCAAAACACAAATAAAAAAAAACATAAACTCAATATCTCAGAAAGTAAAATATCTCATGATCTGAAAAACAATACAGGTCATGAAATAGTAAAAAACTACCTTTTTGTAAAGTTTCAGACAAAATGCTGTCGATTTACTAAAGTTATCGCATCAGGAAGTTATTCCTGATGCGATAACTTTAGTAAATCGACAGCATTTTGTCTGAAACTTTACAAAAAGGTAGTTTTTTACTATTTCATGACCTGTATTGTTTTTCAGATCATGAGATATTTTACTTTCTGAGATATTGAGTTTATGTTTTTTTTTATTTGTGTTTTGATCGTTTATATTTCGATATAAAAAGCGATATATTTTAAAAAAATGATTTCTTTCTCGACAAAAGAAAAATATGAAGCATCAAAAATTTTACAGGATATTATTCTAAATATTCCTTATCATTTTAATTTTTCACAAATATTTTCCATCTCATATTTCACAGATATATTCGTTTGAAAGAAAATGACGTTCTCGTGTATAAAAACACAAGGGAAATATCTTTTTCAAAATGTCGGGTCAGTAAAGATAGGTAATTTTATGCTTTTTCAAATGCATCTTCATTGGATCAATTATGTTATTTATAAGGTATTAAAAAACTCGAAAAACTAAAACTCAAAAATTGAAAAACCGCTAAAAAACAAAAAAGTATCAAAAAACTAAAAAAAATTTATTGTGCTGCCTTGCTTTAAGAAAAACAAAAATAATGAGCTCTGAAACATTAAGTTTCATTGTATGTATGCAGTTATGCAGAGTTATGCTGGTAAACATCCATACACAGACACACACACATACACACACACAGACACACACGTGCACATAACACACACACACATACACACTTTTGTTAAGTCTCAAAACATATTTCTAACATGTTTTTAGCAAAACTTTTTTTTTACTATCACAATGCTTCCTCACAGAGGAAGCAATAGAACGGTTTATCATAAGAATTAGGTATATCCAAATGGTTATCCCAAGAACATAAAACGGTGAATGCGCCGAAAATTCACTCAAAGCAACAAATTATTTCTTCAAAATATCCGTCACTTCCCTCCTCCCTCAAATTTATCTCTCGCGCATTTCCCAACCAGTCACCTCTTTTACGTACACTTGTATGTCCCTCATCTCCCATCTCTCTCCTCTTGCTGAGCCTCAACTCCCATAACTCCCCCGGCACACACGTTGATGTATGATTTAATGCCGGTTTCGTGCGACTAGTATAGACTTGAATCCCAAGCCCAGCCAGACTAAGAGCCGCCCAATATACGCGCACACCTACACGCGCACGAACGAGCGAGCGAGGAAGATACAGCAGGCGACGCGGTGTAAGGGTTTGCACGGTGAAGCGTTACAGTGAGCTCATTAATTTTGCAGCGAGAGAACACCAGTGCGAGCGAGAGAGATGGGAAGAGAAGAGAGAGAGAGAGAGAGAGAGCGAGAGCCAAAGGGTACCTTAACAAGGCGCCAGTGCCAGGCCGCATTAACGGGCGACATTGAGGATAGGCGAGCAAGTTTACCAGGGAAACCTCTCTCTCTCTTTCGCGTGCGCGCGCTCTCCTCGTTTTCGCATTGACATATTTCGTTCTCCCGTTCTCCATCTAGGTTCGTGTATTTTTTTCGTCGCTTGCAGCATTGATATTTTGTTACACGCTACAAGGCTATCAAGTGCGACGACGACGGGAGTGTCTTCTCTTTTCCGAGATGGCGAAGGTAAATAAGTGTCGCGTTATTACGAGCGAGCGTTGAATGAGACTCGTGACGGGGTGTTTTAGTTGGGAGGCTTCTTTTTGGGAACTTTATTTAGAGGAACTGTGTTTATTAAAGTTTTTGATCGAATGTATGGTGTGTTGTCATATTTCTATGGTGATTTTAAAGGGATATGTTTTTTAGGGAACAGACATTCTTTTTAAATTTTGCTTATACTTATTAACATTTCAAAAATGTGATATAACAGTGTTTTTTGGTATATTTATAATTGACATGTCTACGTTCTATTGAATGGACAAAATTACTAAAAGTACTTGAATGAATGAATTCAAGCATTTTGCAATTAAGTACACATTCATGTTACGCCATCAATAAAAAAGAATTTCTCGATAATCTATTTGCGTGTACAGTTTTTTATAGAAAAAACATCATCTAAGTACAAATACAAGATTAATGTGTACTTAATTTTAATTGTGTAATAAAAGATAAAAGTACTGCTTGCCCAGCACTGTTTTTACGTCACGAATATAAATTTTACATGTGCGGAAGAATATTTCTTAATAGAAGGATAATATGGTGTTACAAATTCAACCATGCTACTATATGTCAAGACAGTCGTAACTTTTAAACACATGAGGGACATTATTTTAACGTTGCGAGTTCTTTTCATTACTAATTTTAAACGTCAGGATTTTTTAGCAATACTTTATAATCAGGTACTTCATCATTTAAGAATAATTTTGTGTTACTAATTTGTCGATGTTACTATATTAGCAAATAAGCGTAACTTTTATTGTAATGGATTACATTATTTTAGCGTCCCAGCATTTTCGCATCCCACGTTATAACGTAACGAATTTTTTGCAATGCGGAACAAATACTCTTTTATTTGAAGTTATTTGTATGTAAAAAATTTAACAATTTCACTACATCCCAAAATAGATCGAATCCTTATACCAATGGATCATATTGTTTTAGCTTCGCAAATATTCTGCGTCACGAATATTCATCGGTACGGTATTTGTCAATACTGCATAATCTTTTATTTATATGAGGATAAGGATACTTTTTTATAACAAATTGAATGAAATTTAATATTATACTATTATACATTACTTATTAATCTCTTGCTTTAAATAATTCCACGTGCTTTTGTTATCATGCAGTGATGCTATAACAAAAAGTGATAAAATACAAAATCATTCCATATGTTCTTAACTTTTGTTATTGTTAAAGTAATATATCTTATTATTATTTAATACGAATAAGTCGAAATGAATATATTCTATATATTACATATATTTCCTTAAAATCACGGAAAAGTAAACACATATTTTATTATTATCTAATAAGTATAAGCTCAGATCACACATTTTATTAACTCAAATCCAGCACAATAAAAAAAGCCACCGTTCCGCCTCTCGAGCACGAATCCCCCATTTTATTTCAATTCACGCATCATAAACAATCAGCTGAATATCAGTGGTACCGCGCCGAGAAAATCTCTTAAAACCCTGCCCGCGGCAAGAGAAGAAGCGGAACAGAAAATGAAGGCGCCTCGAGATCGCGCGCGCGCGTCTCCTTTCCTTGCGAGGGAAAAACGTGGATGGGGCAGAGAAACGTGCGTCTCTTCGACTTCCAGAGTTACGAGCGCAGAGATTACCGATGTAATCGCGCGCGCGGGCGCACGCGGAGCGGACACCTCTATCTTCCTCGGTGCGTTACGCCGGCGATGCGGCATAGCCGTGGGGCAAATAAAAGTCGAGCTTTTACGAGGGTAATCGTCCTCGCGTGCGGTACAAGTGCTTTATGGATTTATGGCCGAGCTACGAGAGCTGAATTTTACTAAGCAGCGCGTTTTGAAATATTTTAATCAGTCCGCTTGCGCAAATTAATGTTTTTAGTGATTCTTGAACACCTTTTGCAATGTATTGCGCAAGATTCGTTGGTACTTATTCGATATGAGGTTATTGGTTCAAATATTATTCTTTATCGGTATAATAAACGTATAAGTTAAGGAATTTAAGGTAATTTATACTTAAAATAATGTGTCGACCTTTGTTAAAATTCATTATTAAAAAGACATTATTACCTTACTCTTCGTACGAGACTCAATTGATTAGATTGAAATAGCTATTGCATGAATTAAAAAGTTTGTATTAACCCTTTGATTAATATATGTTTGCATCATTACTTCGAAAATTTAAATACGACATCTTTTTGAGTCATTATATTCGTGAATGAAGACGCAAATAATACCTTCATATTTATAGATATTTAGATCAAAACTGGTCATACAATTATTAGAATGTATATAAATGTAGAGCTATTTACATTTTACATACATTATAGTATACAAGAGTATTTAAAGAAAAAAAAATACATTGGCCGATCTTAAATTACAAAAGTGTTGTAAGGATGTTCAGGGGTTACTAAACGACAAATTTATTTTCATTTTTCTTTTTATTTTGTTAAAACTTTTTTTGATTGATCTATCAAACAACATTTAAAGAACAAAATAAGACCTCAGTCATTAAAATTGGATTGAAAACAAAAAAGCTTCTGCATTTTTAATGATTTTTTTTTCAATTGAGAATAATCGTGTTTACAAACATCACAATTGTTAATTAAAGAAATGTGTATGTACATGAGGTATACTAGTATAAAATATATAGTGATTGACACCAAGAACTTTTAATAAAATAGAAAGAGAAGTGAGAATAAATTGGTCGTGTTATAACCCCTGAACCTCCTTAAGGGAATCCGAAAGTCAATTAATTCTTCCCAACCGTTATTTTGACCGATCGAGAAGTAATGAATTACTTATAATTATAAAAGTACTTATATTTAGACATAACCTAAACTCTCGTGCCCTTCTTTGAGTAGTAATGAACCTCTGTACGAAGTTTCAGACGTCAAAATAAAGGGCAGCCTAAAAAAGTAATTGTAATTAAATTTTCTCAATATTTATTAAATATGCGCATAAATACGCTGTTTCCTACGAGTAAACATTCTTATTTTATGTGAAAATGAAGAAAAAGGTTGATTTATAAAAAGAAAATTGGTGTGTCTTCGTTAAATAAACACAAATCGAAGAAATCTAGGTAGAACACTAAGCATACTCACACACCGCACAAGGTTACGCAAGAAAATTGTAGCTAAATTTATTTGCTAACTTTGCTCACATCAGTCTTGAACAACTAGCATTATTTACACAATCGCGCATTTCCTCACTCCCCAAAATTCCAAAACGTAACTGAATATTTTCTAAAAAGAGAACTACGGCGTCACGTCTTACACCGTCCCGTCGGGCAGACAACACCCGTCTCGCTTCCGACACAACAGCGGTATCTCCTTCGTTTCGCGACTAATTACGCCACACGATCCATCTCACCCTCCCCGGCTTAGAAAACATGGATGTCGCTACGTGGCGTCGAACCTTTTGAGAGAAGTCCTTAGAGCGCTGATTATCGCGCTCGCGCTGCACTGCTCGTTAAAGCGATACATTCTCTTTAAGAAAAATCGATCTCGCCCACGGCTCGATGTACTGCTGTTACTGCTGCTATTACGTCCTGGAAGATTAGGGCGAAGGATCGCGGCGGCGCAGAGAGCCGCACCGGAATTTGTCGGAAAGGAGGAATTTAACATTTTTTTCGTGCGGAGGGGATTATTGAGTAAATTATTGTTGTCGTCTTTTTTTTAAGCGAGTTAAGTGGGAAGTGAGTTATGGGCCTATGTACTACGCGGATAGAGTCTGAGAGAGTGCTTTTAGCATCAGACTATAAATAATGCTAGCTTAGTTTAGAGTTTAGAGTTGAATTACTCTGTATGAAAGCGAATTCTTTATTATTAGTATTTTTATTAATAATGAGAGTACTTTCAAACTCTTACTTGCGAATGCATTATTGCATATAATGAAACCTATCATCAGAGTGGTGATCCATAGAATTAAGAAATTTTATATCATATATTAGTTATTACAGAAAAGAACAACTTAGACACTTGATTACAAATTTTATTTTTAACTATTTTTATATTAATATGAAAAGTAATGTTATAACTAAAAGAAGTAGATACGACATCGCTCTCAAAAATAAAATTGTGATAGTTTGTAATAAGTAATGAAATACATTAATCCAAACAAATATATTGTTTTCGAAATTTCACCTTGAGATATTTTAAACATTCCACGCTTCCTAATTATTTACGTCGTCGATTGCGAAATAAACATTTTTCGTTATCCTCGCCACTCCCAATTTACCTCGTAATTTCGCCCAGGTATCGAATTGATTAAAACGTCAAAAGCAGGCACGCCAACGCCGAAAAAAAATTCATCCAAAATTTCAATTTCATGCCCCCGCCGCAGTAGGTCCTTTCACATTTTCCGTCATACGTCCGTCCGCTTATCGATCGTGCGCGGCCGAAAATTTGCAAAATTAACCCGCGCAGACAGGAAGTTTTACGCGGACACGCTCGGGACTCCTGTTAATTTCACAGCGACACTTGAGCCATCAAAGATAAACTTGCCCGGGCGCCGCCGCCGCCACCACCGCGCGCGAGTCCCTTTCACGCGGCCCGTAATGTTGTCGCGAAAACTGAAGCCCGCGAAAGGCGGGCTAAATCTCTCTCTCTCTCTCTCTCTCTCTCTCCCTCTCTCTCTTTCTCTCGTTGCCGCTCCGGCGTAATCCTCTTTAAAACGGACGAGCATTAACTTCGGCGCCTTGTTAATTTGCCTACCCTACCCGTAGCCGCGAGTTTGTAAATACACGCGGATCGTGGTTGCTGGAAAAATGTCGAAAAACAAATTTTAATTACACGCTAAAATGTTTATCGTGTATACACGGAGTTATAAGTGCGACAATTTACATTTTATGTTTCCTAGGTGCAGTGGTCGTGCTTCTTTTGTAGTTAAGATTGAATGATGATGTGAATTAATTTTAAAGCGATGTAAATTTATGGTAAAAGCTTTCAATAGTTTTATTTTAAATTTGCAAATATTATGTTATTCTAAAAGTATATTTATATAAAAAATAACTGAAAAATAAATGTTTTTTTATATTTTACCCATTAACCCTTTTAATGATGGACGGTCATGTGTGACATATCTTTTATACATTTTTTAATATTTTTTTACACTTTACAGCAAGTTTTTATATTTTATAGGACGTTTATTTTCTATTACATTTTTTATGTTTCTTGCTTATTAGAACATTTATAAATATAAAACACGTTGATATTCATAAATTGTTAATAAAATTATTTATAATAAACAATTTAATAAAGAGAATATTTTGCTTTAATTCTACTTAGAAAGAAAAATGAATTATATTATATATAATCACCCTACAAGAGTTAGTTTTTGGATTATGAATTCCCTGTTAAGTTTTTTAAATTCCAAATGGGGTAAAAATAAAGAAATTTTGTAGAAAATTATCCAATATGCACAGAACCATTTTAAATTTTGAAAATCTGCGAAAGGATTTGTAATGAGGAATCCACTAACCTTGGGTACAGGATTTTAAGAAAATTTTTGTAATAGAAAAATTGTTACTCAAAAGATAAATGAAGATCATTATGGTCTATTTCTAGCCATAAGATCTTACTCTGGAAAATAGGAAACGATTTCTCGTGTTATTATCTATCCAATTTTGTAAATAATGTTCATATTTTGTGGGGAATAAGATTTAATACTGGGAAACCTTGAAACTAAAAAATTTAAAACTGTTTCTCACTATACTTTTATTATTAATAATTGAACATTTATATTTACGAAATTGAGGGGGAAAAATGGTAGAATAATAATTGCGAAACTTTAACGCGATCTGCGTGCCAACGGCAAAACTTGCTGGGCTGCGGCAGCGGCGACACGTTATTGATTCAGCAGAAATTCGTCACCTCGCTGGCTCTGTGTTTATCCATGCAAAATTAAACTAATCGCGAATTCCGTCATGCAGAGCGGAACGGTTATTAAATCCAAACGCTTGAGCCATTAGTCGCGCAGCTGAAAAGCATTTCATCAGTGTGAACGAACGAACGCACGAAAGAGACAGATGTGCTGAGCCGCACGTAGAGCGAGAGAAAAAGCCCAGAATCTTGCCAACGTTGCGGCTTGGCGAATCTAGATTTTCTGCAGGTCAGATCAAAATTTAATATGCTAGGGCTTGGCATGCAACATATTTTGAGGCAGATTCTTGAAGTTGAAGTGTAAGTTCTGGAAGAAAATTGATATTATGGAAGTTCTACGTTTGTACGAATTGAATATTTAATAAATGTTGCTTACAGTTTTCTGAAAATAATGTGTATATATATATTTAATAAAATAAATTATATAATGGAATAAAACTTTTTGAACTTTATTAGTATATACTTAGAAAGCATTACAACATTTGAAAAAAAAACGATTTTCGATCAGTACCAGTGATATCATTTTAACTAGGATACATGATTTTGATTTAAAAGAAACAAAATAACGCTAATTAAAAAAGTTTATATATTTAAAGAACAAAATTCCTTTTTAAATTTTCTGCACACGTTGAATGAATACTAATAAATTTCAATGATAAATGTTATTTATCTATTATATATTTAAATATTATCCTTGAAAATGCTTACGTTAATTTTGCCAAAGCAAATAACGCCTTGATAAACATTTATGGAGTTTTTATTAACTCTTAATATTAAATGGAAAGATATTTCTTTATTCTTCATTAAGGGGGCAGGCCTGGGATAAACCCAAAAAATGAACTTTCTTTTACGAGTCCAGAAAATTTTCTATATTCAAAAGCAATCATTCTGAAAATTTTTATGCTATCAAAACTTAACAATATCTTAAATTTTACCGTTGTAACACCTCAAATCGTGATCCTACACGTCATAATAAATCACTATTTTCAATACCATATTTATTACAGGAATTTTGTTCCTCACACCATTCTAGGTGACATGATGAACGAAAATTTATTTTTTTGACGGCTTTACTCCTTTTGACATTTATTACAGAAAGAGCGGAACACTTTTTCGTTAGAAAATTTGTTATCATATTTTACGAGATTCAATGAATTTATTATAAAATATTGAAATAAAATTTTTATTATTTTTTAAAAATAATAAAATATATTATAATGAAAAAGTACTTTGCTCTTTTTGTAATACATGTCAACTAAGTCGAATAACCGTCGAAGAAAAATTTTCTTTTCTCATGTCACATAGAATTGTGTGAAGAACAAAGTTTCTTCAATAAATATGTTATTGACAATAGTTTATGCCCATCTCAACGAAAATGGCCACTTTTTGCTCTGAAAATCGAGACCAAAATTACACTTTCTGCCCGCAAAAATGATTAGTGGGAAAAAAGTGACTTCACTAGAAACTAGTCCAAATTCCTTTATTTCATCAAGTTCTAACAATAACCCTTATTTTCGATTGTCTTTTAACAATATTGTCTTTTAACAGTCCGATAGTCCCGCTTTCCAAGTCAAAAAGTAGCCACAGTTGAGATGGGCATAAAGTACTATATGTAACTCGAGAAAAAAGTCGAGTTTTCCCTCGGGTGATACTGCCCTCGCTTCGCTTCGCTTGTTCGGGCAGTAAACTCACCCACGGAAAAAATATTCGACTTTTTGCCCTTGTTACATAATGTATTATTATTTATTGTGACATGTAGGATCAAGATTTTAAGGTTCTACAGCAGTAAAATTGAAGGTATTATTAAGTATTAACAGAATACAAATTTTCAGAATAATTGCTTTTAAACATAAAAACTTATCTGCACTCTTAAAAACAGTCTTTTTTAGGTTTAACCCAGACCTGACCCCTTAATGTATTCGATAAAAAAAATATTATATTTGTTACAATATAAAATAGTATAACTTCTATCATTCCAGATGAGGCGCAATATACATACCAGTTAAGCTCACATTCAATAATATAGATGTTTGGTTACAAACCATAAAGAAAGGAAGAAAGAAATAAATAATAAATTTTTCTTTTTTTAATTTTAAACGTGCAGAATTTAAAAGCCTTATACACAAAATATAAGAAAACCTCTCCGACTATTTGAAAAATCAACGTATCTATACCTACAACATAAAATTAAAGCGTTCTCCACATTCACTTCATTCAAACGTTTTTCCCCCATCATTTTTCTCTAAAACTCAGTCCGAGCTTTGAATTTCACAAGCAACGCCATTGAACGATAATCCCCTTGCGCTAAAAAAATCTCTTCTGATTTCCCCGTATTCGCGCGAAAACAACACCTGCCAGTTTCGTTCGAATTACCGCAATATGATCGCTGCATGCGCAATAAAACCACACACAGCCACACACACACACTCACACACACATGCACACACACACAAACACATACGCACAAACACCCTCACACAAACACACACATACACACACGCACACATACACACACACACTCACCGACACGCACAAATGCCCATACACATACAAACACGTACATTCGGATATTGACGCCCATGTACACACTTATACAGACGCACATGCATACAGACTTATACATAAACGTATATTTATACACATTCATACAGACTTATACATAAACGTATATTTATACACATTCATACAGACTTATACATAAACGTATATTTATACACATTCATACAGACTTATACATAAACATATATTTATACACATTCATACATACGAATATTTATACATACATGCATACATAACACATACACACGCATATCGTACATAAATATTTATACACACACACTTACAAATAGACAAACATATATACATACATACATACACACATACATACACACATATACACATACATACATACACATATATGTGTAAATATTCACATAGACAGACACACTCGGATATAAATACACACACACACACACACACACACACACACACATACAGTCAGACAGACATGTCATCACATATTCATACATGCACGCACAAACGCACACATACCCACATATCGTATATACAAACACTAACATTTCGGGCTGACAGATCTAGTCCTATGCAGAGTTTACATAGAATTTAATTAATCCGAGGATAATTACTGGATATCTTCTAATCTGGCCTCCTTCTCTGTATACGCAGATACATCCATAGCCTGACGATCTACCAATTAATTAACGTAAAATTACGCTGTCCCTCTCCGTGCGTATCTCTTTCGCCAAATGAATACTGACGTTCCCACGCACCGCGCAGTGCGACATTCAGCGAGTACACGTGTCTCGCGGCGGTCGCTGTACCTGACGGGATGCGCCGTTCCGATATTTGCGGCGCGGTTTGCGCGAAAATTGTGCGCGATTGGACAGCACCCACTGTCGTACATACGTAGCCACAGGAGCCGATCAGCTGCGACGCAGGCGGTGGATGCGATTGCAGCGGCCGGTCGAGGTTGCAGGACACAATTCGTTACGAATGGATTGGGTTGGAGGTGACACAAGGAGCTCAAGGCCCGGTGGCAGAGTTTGTTTGTTCTAATCGTTCCGTCGATATTTGTTAATGCGGAACGGTGTTTGTTGGACTGACACGTGAATTGAATTTAAAGAATACTTGAAATAGTTTGAGTGTGCATTGTAATTAATAGAAATAGAGTTCACTGAAACAAAGAATTGAAAATTTCTAATAAGAATTTGTTTTAATACTCTCTGAAATAATATTTACTTGAAAATAGTAAAGGTTTATTAGTTGGTTGAATGGTTTATATTGAGACGAACCAATGAGGAAGGAAGATTATAGTGATACGCTCTACAGCGGTTTATTGTAACTATAATCTTACTACTTAGATTTGAGTTTGCGAACCACGAGACCTACTATTTTAAATTAAAAGAAAAATGAGTTTAGATAATTCATTTATTTAATCAATCTAATTTTTTCAAAAATCGGTATTCCATTTCATACCAACCATTTGGAATTTTGGAATTTGGAAGCTAGATGAGAATACTACAGATTCAAAAATCTCGTACGCCAAGTGTTAATCAAAAGTTTCTTAAATAATTTAAAAAAAGCCAATTGGTTCTTTTAATAACTACTTATTACAAAAGGTTCCAAAAAAATTAGATATATCTTTTGAGTATAATCATTATAATTATATCACGACTTACGCGTTTTTCTTACCTATAAAATGGGGATAAAGTGACCGTTTTCCGATCAGCAAAACAGCAGGCGCAAAAAGTACTCTACCGGGTGACACCACGTGTTTAGGGGGGCCTAAACACTTTCCTAGCTTGATTTGTGTAAAATAGGTCATACATATGTTTTTCATTTTCTAATCTAACAGGTCCAGGGCTGCGCCGCGTTGAAAAATACACACTTTAGGCGCCGCTCGATATGATTTTTGGATTTCTTCTTGCGCGCGGGTATACGCACGGTCTCTCTTCGTGCGCGTATAAAACATAAGGCTATCTTCGCAACAGAAGTGGCAAGAAGTATATTATAGTTTTCGTTGCGTTCGCAGCGGAACTGCGCGTGCATTCAAAAACTTTAAGATACTTGATGCAACTTGTGTTATAAGAGGCCTGCTTTGAGGATCCTTGCAAGTGATACGATACTTAGTCCCTCTCCGCGTCAAAATTTGGAGTCATAGCCGATGCTTCTAGAGCCTCTCTAATTATAGCACAGAGCAAAGAGGCCTCTGCGAGTGTACTATACTATTCTTATAATGCTTGAACTCATATTCAGAGTGCGTGCACGTTCAAAAGTATCACTAGGTATAATTCAGAATTTCACGGCGCTGTAGTGAACACTTATAGTTTACGCAAGTATTTAAACGGTGACTTAGATGGGCACTCAAGTCGAAAAGTGTGGCTACAGCATACTATAGTATTTATTTGCATTCGTGCAAGTTTCTTTACGTATCTGGCATATCCTCGAATAGTGAGATCGAATCCCAATAGCATTTCTGTGCATTAGGGCAACCACACTGTCTTTATTGCATTCGAGAATTAAATTTAGCCATTCTCAACTGTGTCTCAAGACTCAAATATAACATATACTCATAGGATTCAAGTGCATACTGCATAATTTTTACTTATTCGTGTGTAACTCAGGACATGCAGATTAAAGTTTAAAATTCCCTCGCGAACTCTCTACTATGAAAGCACTATTACCAATACGTACTCGCCTTCGGCTCATGCCCACTCGTCTACGACTCGTACTGCAAACTCCGCACTCAGTCAAAAATTACCCACTTATCGCCCTTTGACACAATATACTATTTTTAAATTCCCACACTCATAAAATTAATAAATGAATTATATGTATTTTGAACACAATAAAACCTCAAATACTCCAATCCGATCAGTTTGCCTCTAAAACCCTTGAGACAGAGCAAAACATATACAAATATAAGTTTGTATTATGGCCAAAGCAAGTGACCTAGCGATAATAACAAAAAATAAAAAAGTATTTTCGTTATATTTTGACAAACTGTCCAAATTCACCGGAATAAAAAATAGTTACTATATGATGAATAATTTATTCTCACCTAAAAATATATTACCAATTTATTTGAACTTTTAAGGTCGTTTTTTTATACTGTATAAAATGAATGAAATTTATTATTTATTTCTTTAATGCATTTAAAGTGTCTTCTGTAAATGTTTAAGATGAATACGGCCAATTCTATTTATCTATACATGATGAATTAAGTATAGGATCATGAATAGTATATTAATCATGATATTACTGAATATGATTTGATGTGGCATTGTATAAGATAATGAGTTTAGGCTATACTGTAAATTAAGCTAAACCTCATTACTGCACATGAGGATTTACATGTAATTATACGCAAATTCATATTGCTTCAAATATGGAAATAGCGTTTTTGTACTCATCTGTTAACACCAAACCAAATCAATATGCTGCATTATTACAGAACTTAATATATTGTTTCCAATACGTGCAAGCTTTATTGTTATTATTTGATACAATTTTAAAATTTGATTTGTTACAATAGTATTCTACTAGAAGTATTATGTACTTCTAAGTATCTTCTTCTTTCATAACATAACCAAGTTTTAATAACCATAATTATATCCGTAATAAAACTATAAAATTATACTAATGTGAAAAATAAGCAGTACACTTTTTCCCTCTCTAACCCCTCAAGCGTCGATTTATAATATTCAATTCAAACAAACGCCGGTAATTAATTCGCGAATTAATCAACACCAGCCCCACTGTATGACCCATCAATACTACCTCTTCCTCTTACTCTCAATTTCCGTTTAAGCATACGTACACCCGCACACAAACACACACCAACCATTTCCCCATTAGTCCCCCTCTCCCTCTCTCTCTCTCTCTCTCTCTCTCTCTCTCTCTCTCACACACACACACACTCTCTCTTCGTTCACTCGAATTCAAAGAGCGGGCTGTATGACACGCGTTTGCGGATCCACCGCGAATTCTACACCGGATATCTTAACGAGTGCCGTAATTAATATGAACTACAGATTGGAGGAGACGGCGCGACGCTTGAGTAGTGGGTAGATAGCGGCAGCTTTGACGTCGCTGCCGTACACGTGCAGAAGATGGCAGATAATAGATGGCGCGTGGTTCGGTGCTCTACACTTCGGGCTCAAATACAAACCGATTGCGTGGAGAGGGGTAGAGAGAGAGAGAGAGAGAGAGAGAGAGAGAGAGAGAGAGAGAGAGAGAGAGAGAGAGACTTACTAAAAATTTCCTTATTTAAAGAGAAGGCTTTCTGTTCTTTTTTTCATTATGATTAAAATTTACCTTTTCTTTAAATTTTTAAAATTCTTTTAATTTTCATTTTTTCATAAAAATAAGAAATTAAGAAAAAAATTTATATCAACTTAAATATCTTAAAAATTAAAGAACCTTGTGGTCTAAACATACAATAAAAGACTATTACAAGTAATTTTGCTTTGTCTATTATTAAACAAAAATTTTGAATTAAGTCCTAAAGATAATGACGAAAAACTCGAAGAAAAAATTCTCGAGAATTTTCACCGGGAATTGAACCCTCGACTCCTTGAGCGTCTTGTGTCGGCAGGCAAGCGTCTTATCCACTGAGCCAACGGGGACTTTATGATCGCTTCATTTTCCATTTGAAAGAGTATAAAAGTACTTATAATCGGTTATATTTCTGGTTTTCTTTTTATAATTCTTCCATTGATATTTTGAAATATTGACTAAAACGGTATTTGAAGATAATTAAATAATATACATATCAGTATTGCTTTCTCATATAGGAAGCTTTGTAATGGTAAAAAAAAGTTTTGCTAAAAACATGTTAGAAAAATGTTTTGAGATACTGGGAATCTAAATACACTATTTTTAGAAAATGTCTGTATGGATGTGTGTGCATGTGTGTGTGTATGTGTGTATGCGTGTGTGAGTGTATGTGTGTGCATGTGTCCGTGTGTGTATATGCATGTGCGTGTGTGTGTGCGTGTCTGTGTGATCATTTTTTACCAAACGTAGGTACAACTCTATAGAGTTCTTTTACTAAAAATTGAATAGAATTGCTATTGATTAGAAAGAGATATAGCATTTTAAAATTAATTTATTTGAAAAAAGACATAATAAATTGGAACAATTTATTTAGTTTGAGGAACCTAAGTGTCAATGAATTGGCAGCGGTTGTTTTTAAGAGGTGAACATTTATTTAATTTTTTTTAATTAAGTGCCAAAAATTAATTACTATATCATTAGAATTTGAGTATTGCATTAACATTTTACATATATTTGTACAATATATGATAGACCATGTATGAGTAAGTAATTATTATTTTCTAACGAATTGAGTCAGTGAAGGTATTTAAATAACAATTTCTTATCACTGCGATTCTATAATAGATCATGGTCTAGTATCCAAATAAGTTTATGAATTAAATAGAAAAGTGTCTGTAAAATGAAAAATACTCACATTTATCTTAAATAAAAGTCAGTAAACATTAAGGTTCAACTGATTAATAACTTAAAATTTAAAACTAAAGGATGAAATATATATCTAAATATGTGTTAGATTTTATCTGAAAGCATCTGGACTATTGTTTATCTAGATCTGTGCATTATTTATATAGACTATCTAAACAACAAACTAATTTTTCTCATTTAAAATTTCCATCTCTTCATCAAAATGCGAGCAATAATAAATGCCTAGATACATCCCTGCGTCTCCATCTCTAAATTCATCAGCTTTAACCCAGTACACATACATACTCGGCTCGGCATCGCTCGATCGCGCCGCTGCAGCCATTCGAACGTGCGACTTTTGCAGTCCGCGCCTCCGAGCGACCGCATACCCAGCGGACCGAGCTGCTACACATGTGAGTGTGCATAAGCAAGTTTCAGCGCAGCCCTAGCTCATAGGCTAGAGGGAGCAAAAAACTTTCTCCCCGAGCCCGCCGAACTTCCATCATGTTTATTGCTATCGCTTGCACTGACGCGCCGCGCGCGCGCTTCGCTTCGTTCAACAATAAAATGTAACTGGGTCAATGGTCGAGTTAAAAGTTACTCGTTTTAATGCTGGTTGGAGAGTAGGAGGGAGAGAGAAAGAGAGCGAGAAAGGGTTGCGAGGTGGGTTTGTTATGTAATTTTTGAAGATACTGGGCAGTGGTGGAGCGTGTTGTAAAGTTCTTTTTCAAGTTGAGAAAGTTTGTAGTTTGAGACGGGAATTATGTTGGAGGTTAATCAGATGTAAAATTATGGTTATCTTTATTTGAGGGAATAATATTATCCAAGTGTGTATATTTTTTTAGAATTAAAATTTTACTCTGGATGTGTGGAGTGATAATGTCTTCAGATTTGTAAAGCAATATTTCATTACAAATCAACTATTAACTATTGACTCATAATATATACCTTTTCATTTCTTTGACTTACAAATCATGTTATGTATTATATATTTTATTTATTATTATACTCTATTTATTATAGGTGTATTACATAAATCTACTGGTAGACCATACAGTCAAGAATAGTAATAATATATAATTTATTAAATTATTCTTTTGATTAGAATAATTGAGAAATTAAGGATAATAATATTGATTTATTAAAGTAACATTATCTAAAGACTTTTACTTGGAGAAGCTTAGTAATTATACTTTTATTAAAAAACTTAATCTCAACAAATCTCGGCAACTATTAGCATTTCGAGGTCAGGCGTAATTTGAATTTAAAATCCAGGCTCATGGTACTTTATATGAGCAGAATCCTGAAACCACAAGACCAGCAGATTGTGAATTTTTATGTCTCCTAAAACTTAAAAATAATATAAGTTTTTAAAAATACAGTATTTTTTATTTATTGACGTAAATATTAATCAATACATTAACTTAATTCGCACTGTTTATTAATTCATAATCAACAAATTTTAATTTAGTTTATAAAAATTCATTACAACGTATATGAAAAATTGTAGATATATAGTTATACTAAAGAAGTTTTAACTACTCAAATTAGTAAAACGAATGCGTATACAGTATAGTCAAGCTGAAACAATTTACCAATTAAGCAAATAACTGAAGCGTGTACATGTGCGAGTACCTCGATATTGAAATGGCATCTACTTCGGTAAGTTACACGGCTGGCACCGATTAAATAACGGGCGAGTAAACGAGAACAGCTACGGAGGTTTGAGTGACTCGACAGAGTAGAAAGTTGGTGTATCGGAGAAAAAAGTAAGAGTTAGTTCAAGGAAAGATACAGAGAAGATAAAGCAAAAATGTTGTAACATCTTTTTCTAACTCATAGAACCTAGAAAAAATAAGTAATTTTTAGTTAATATTTTATTGACATTCATATTTTTTTAAATAATATTACTTTAAAACTTGAAATTAATAAAATAATTGTTGTACATTATTATTAAAATATTTATAATTTATATTTATAAATATTAGTCAAAATAATTAAAAATAGATTTAGTTAGTTTTTGGATAGAATATTAATTTTAAAAGATAATTATTTTCAAATTTTGTTTAACTTCTATTCATATATTGTTTTTCAAGTTTAAGTTATAAACCTTATTTAGAATCAGTGAAAATATAATAATGATTATAACTCTAAAATAATTATTAGGTGCGTAGGCATATTTTCTTGCATTTCTTCTTATACTAAATAAAATAGATAGCCGGATTATAAAATAAAGTAATAAGTCACGTAAAAGCTAATGATACATTGTTTACACTATTTATATATATATATATATATATAATTACTAAAAATTATAGCGAGAATTGCCATATTGGGTGAAGTAACATTAGTTTTCAAAAAGATCATCAAAATTAAAATGATCTTAAGTATGCACGTACTTAAACAAGAACATCCTTCAAAATACGAATGAACCGAACCAGATAAGATATAGATTAAGAGGGGAAAAACCAAAGGAAGGAAGTGGGTCAGTTTACCCGATCAGTTTGATCATCGAATTGTGATCGAAAAACGATCGAGTCCCGACAGGACGGAGCCTCAGCCCGATAACCTGCTCTTCCTCATCCCTCGTCGCCGCCGCCCACGCGTTTCTTTCTGCCTGTCTGCTCGCTCGCTGCCCGTCAAAAGAAACGCGCGCGCGCGTTGGCCAAAACTTTGCTCCTTGCGTGTAAATATAGCCTGAGCTTTGCGCGGAGGGACTTTGCGGCCGCAAGCGACCCCGCGTCTGATAAATATTAGCCGGATCCACGCGCTACGCAGGTCAGAATGACGATTCGACTTTAAGAAGTTCTTAAGTCGAGAGATTTTACGACGAGAAGGAGAGAGAAAGAGGATGCCAAAAAGAAACGTTATTGGAATATGTAGGAAGAGGCGTTTCTTTACGAATATGAATTATTCTTTATAAAATGTACATGTAACAATTACAATTATATTTTTTCAATAGTATCTAAAGGTTTAGAACCACCTCAGACAATTTTTAATATTATATTATATTATATCGTGAGAATCGACTTACAAAAATAAAAATTTTAACAACAATTTGTTTACGCGTTACAATATCAGAAGCGTTGTAATATAAAAGAAGGGTACTTTAAGTGTCATAAAAAAATTTTTATGAAAATTTGGATATAGTAAAATTAGATATTGCGTAAATTAGAGAACGATTTGACAAATGATCCATAATATGATTCTATGCATATAAATACGTCCAGCTCTTGAAATATTGTCTGCAATTTATTCTTGTACTGCATTTATACTTCTTGTGTCCTGAAATGTGATTTTTATAAATATAAACGATAGTGTATATGAGTGTTTAAGGACTTTCACCGGATAATTTACTTTCTTTAAAATCTCTTAAAACTTTTATCACATGTTAATTTAGCTGTATTTTATACGTGGTAGAAATTTCGACCCCTTGTGGTATCCAAAAGTGAGAAAGGAGGATGCCCAAAGAGTTTGTCAAAATATGAACATTAAACAGAAATTGAATCTGGGGAAGTAAAGGGAAACTTTAAGAAAAGGGGATCATATCCGATCAAATAATGGCAACAATTAAGATATTATGAGGCATTTTGTAGTAAAAATTAAGAGAATAATTTTTTTTTATGTTTTTCACTTTATACAAAAAAAATTTTTTTTTGAATGTTTAAGATTTTATAAATCTTTCATACTAATATCAGTTTTATAGATTTAGCTTCAAAGCTTCAGTTTTTAACATGGAAGCCCTATCTTAGCTCTTAGAAAACGGATATTTGTATTTATTGTAAATCAGGTTTTCTTTACATCGTTTTGAAAAATTAGTATATAATGTAAAATAAGCGTATAAGTAATATATAAAAATTTGAGCATAGCAAGGGGATCTTATTTTAAAGATATAGCTATCTAAAATTGTGCTCCAATGTTATTAGTATATCTATATTGTGGTGTAGCATATACAAAAGTTAATGCCGTACCTCGGTTTTTGGTGCTCTTTCATAAATTTTATATTCTTTACTAATATATTAATACTTTATATTATAAATTGAAGGGTTTTCATTATAAATATTGCTATCTAATAATGATTCTATCGAAAATTAACTTTCTAACCTTATTGTCAACCGGTGAATGTCCTCTATTTATTTAAATATGTTACTGAATGACCAAATATCGATGTTTCTACTTATTAAGAAATAAAACATACGTTGATTTGAAATTCTGCCACTTACTATTGCTAATGTATTATTATTACATAATTTAATTAAAATTTTTATTATTTAATTTATATTTAATATAAATAAACAGGATTTAGAATTCCCTAAATTATCGATAAGATATTACAGCTATATATTTTTATTTTATACAGATAAGATTATTAAAATTGTAATAACTAATGTAAATTGAATTCGCAAATTATTCTGCATATACACGAAAAAATTTAGATTACAATATACTATGTAAAAGAGATTTCAGATAAAAAGAAGTTACGCAGAAATAAGTCAATCCCATTTCCTCGAAGAAATCGAATACAACCCTCAAAAAAAGTTCCATCCAGTAAAGTAACATTTTCCTCGCCCTTGCAAGAAAAAAAGTAACCCGAAGAAAAACCTTATCGCCCATTTCCTCGCGCGCCTCACATCTTATTAAAACCATCTCGCGCGCAACGTAACACCTCCCCCCCGCCCCGTCGCCCCCGTATTAAACGACACATTCAACCTCCGAGTCCCTTCGCTCGCGATCGACGCCTCACAGATATTTCCTCGTTCCAGCCCTGCTCCATCAGTACAGCTTTAGCCCGCCGCTACACGAAATCGTCGTCGAAGTCTCGTGCGCCCGCCTCACTCGGAAATTCCATTTCCTGTCGCGCGGGCGCGAGGGCAAAAATTGATTCGCTTAACCCTCTCTGCTCGCGTGTGCCGCCTCTGGGAATCTGACAAGCCGAGGCTCGAAAAGGGCGCTGGCGCCGAGATTACAAGCCATTGTTCCTGCGACGCTCAGTTGCTACTGCTGTACGCCTTTGTCTTTCGGTTGGGACTCGGAGCGAGCCTCTTCCTACTTTTCTGGATGCTGCGCGAGCCCTGTCTCTTTGCACTGGCCTCGAGTCTTCTTTGTGACCTCCCTTTTGGGTGGGGTGTTTCTGCAGTTTCTTTGTTTTTGGGAGGCTTTTTTTGCTTTGACTCGGGGAACGTGGTGGCTTAGGCTAGAATTGCGAGTTGGGGAAGCGTGTGCGACAAGCGTTACATATGTATTGTTCTGTAATTATGTAGCCAAAAATTTTCTCTTATATTATTTCTCTGTTATTATTTTTATTTTCCCTCTGTTTACACAGCCTGTCCTTTGTGTCGTTGAGGTGAAATAATAATAAAAAAATTATAACATTTTTAAGAACGCTTTTAGTAAAATTTTAGATATCATATTTCACTTTTAATGAGACCAAATAAAAACGGGGCGCTCGTCAACATTTTCACTTTGCAATTCTACACTTTGTTTCATATTTTATTTCATATTTAACTACTCTTTTATTTTCCGCTGCATGAAAAATGAAATTTTATTTGCTTCCTAATAAAATTTTTTTTTATTGTTTACAGTAAAATTTTACAAAAAGCATTATTTTTTAATTATTGTTAAATTTTTTTTAAATTTTTTGTTTTTTATCCCACTCCATTCTACACACACGCACGCACAACGAATTTACACATACACCCATACATACGCATGCACACACACGCAATTATCAAAGAATAGTGCCATTAAAAATTATTCTACTATAGACCTGATTGTTTCAAAAATATCATTTACGTACATTTATTATCCAATTTCAGTCAATATTGAAGTTCAATGTTTCGAGTTTGTAGCTTATTGGGTTGTGAATAAATATTAATATCAAGATTTCATTATGATAGATAGACATTCAAGCTAAATAAAGGCATTCAAAAAACAATATTTTCTGAATTATACTTAGTATAAATAATTTTTGATAAAACATAAGTTAACAGGTGATTATAATAATTTTTTGTAACAATTGAATTTTCCCATTGTTACTTATCTTACGCAGTAGATTAGAAATAATTTTCCGTACTAAATGAACCTAAAGTATTTGAACTGTGCTACGTATAGTCGCATTAATAATATTAATGCTGACTATTTTATCAATTGATAAAGTTTTGATTATCTATCAAAGACTTCTTAATGCACTTTTATTAATAATTTTCTTGATTCAGAATTTTGATCCACTCCAAATCCTCACACGTCCTTCCCCCCATAATGCGGAACTTTATATCCACTTCGTCGCCTCGCATTAGCGCGAATCTGATCGCTCGCCTCTCCGTCTACTTATTCTTTCTCCTCTGATCTACCTCGATTCTCTTTTTCTCTCTGCGCGTGGCCTTTGGAAGCTGGGATTCGATGAGGGAGGCGACCTTCGTCATAATCTTTCACCCGCGTCAAGAAACTTGTCGTCGTGTACGATGACGCGGTACGAGGGAGGGCTTTGTTCGGTAATCCATGGATTCTAAATGAATTTCACGGCGTCTTTATTTGCTGCGCGAGATAAAACGGAACGTGGATTTTACGTTTTTCTACCGCTCGTTCGCTTGGGAGTTGTATGAGCATCGCTGATTGGGTCGAGGGGAGAGAGACCGTAGAATGTGTGCCTGAAATTTTGATTGCATTAGCGATCTGGAAATAAAGGTTATCTTAAAAATATTACGTACATTTATTGTTCGAGGTAATTGTCTGATAAATGCAGTTTTATTTTTGTTACGGATCGAGGTAGTATACTTTACTTTATTATGAAATAATGTTTGATCAATATTTATGTATCTAAATCGTATGAAATCTTGTAAAATCTAATATAGACTAGAAAGTGTTCGAATTTTGATAATAGTTTGTTCTTTATAGTCATATTGAATCCCTGGTAGAAATCTGACCATTTTTGTCAATTTTTAAAACGATTTTTCTAACTTTAGCTAGGCATTTACAAGCTATATCGTAAAAATGGCTAGGAAATGCCTAGTAAAGACTAGAAAAAGCGTTTCATAAATAGACAAAAATGGCCGTACTTCTACCAGGGATACATAAAGAGCGTTGCGAATCTGTTTTCTTTTTCAACTGAGTATCATTTTAACCTTCCATCTAAATATGCCCCAAGAGTTTCCGTATTTATTCTTTGTATTACGCAGTCAAATAAAATAATACAATTTAAAGTAAAAAAAATGTGAAATAGTAATATTTTATGTTCCCGTAATATTTTGTAACTGGTCAAACAATTTCATAGTAAACAACCAGCTGCTATGTAGTACGCACGTAATTTATCTTTTCTTTTTCTATTTATTTCTTGTTTTTTTTTAACAAAAAGACTTGTTTTCATTTCAAAACTATTTATATCTCTAAAATGTTTGATTATAACTAATATTTATTTTAAGGCTATCATAAGTCTGTGCACATAAGGAAGTTATTTGCCAGTAAACTGGAAGTTATCTTTCACAAATCTGAAGTGATCTTTAATAAACAGAAGTGGTTTTTAACAAACTAAAAGTGATTTTTATTAACCCGTTAGGGATATAGGGGTCCTAGAGGACGGACAATTTCTTTTTCGTTTTCTTAAGATTTCCGCTTGAAAAGCTTAAAATTATGCAAACAGAATATATGGATCACATCAAAGTGGATCATTTCCGATCTCGTAATAGGGGCCAAAATCATTTTTTACTGCATAAAACTCGAAAAAAATGTATTGCAAAAATCCTCTAGTTAAAGGCCAAAACACATTTCTAAATGATTTTTCAAAGTTTTTTCAATTATTTGAGGATTTCGGAAGTGATGTTTAACATACCGAAAGTGATTTCCAATTAAATTAATGCTAATGTTCATAGCCGTCTTCGACCTGACTTCTCTTTACGATCTTACCCAGAAGTATCTATGTGACTAAATCAATAGTAACAAAAAGTTACTGGAAGTAAACCAGACTGGATAAATAATTTCAAACCCATTTTCTATGACAGAGTATTTAAAAACGCAAAACTTTCTATGAAAATAAAGTATGAAATAATGTTTATAAGCGTTGCGGAAGAGTCTCAGCTTATAAACCAACAAAATGTCATATAAAAGTTACCATTTATCTTATTTAATAATCCACTTTCACAATACTTACTCTAACCTCCCAAAAGTTCTTACGTACAATGTTTAGTATTCCAATTAACAAAGTGTATCAGAACTCCTGCAGCCAAAGAAAACTTCACCCAGGACAAAGAAAGCAGTCCCTCGACTACTCTCTCACTCTCCCGATATAACAGACAAGAGCATCCAGGTGCACACTCGGAAGGCAGTGGCGGCGGCAGTCGCCAATTTAGCCTCTGCAGAAAAAAGATAAGGTGCACGTGAAAAAGCGTCTCAACATCGGTAGCAGTCGCGTAAAGATCGAACTTGCCTTCCGTCCCGTCGGCCAGCAGCCACCACGCGCTTCTACCTCTTCAACAATAAGACAGAGGGACAAAGAAGAACAAGAAGAAGAAAAAAGAAGTAGCGCTCGCCGTTTCGCGGAGGATCGCGAAAGCGGACGACTACGACTTTGAAGTCGTTTCGCCAGCAAGCTTGGCAGCAGCCGACGACTTTTGCCTTCTGTCTCTTTTGCTCCGTAACGCGCGCCATCGGCATCTCTCCTGGTAGTGAAATGACGGCGAGAGGCGAGGCGGAGCGAGCGAATTTTCTTCCGGCGTAAGAGGAGAAACTTTTAGTAAATGTAAACTGTTTCAAGCTCGACTTGATACAATCTGCTCCGCTGGCCTTGTTCTTCTTCTTCTTCCTGTTCTTCTAGCGAGTCGGCGTTGTCGTCCTAGCAGTCGTTGGCTTCGTCGTCGTCATCTGCCTCTTCAGGATCGGAACGTTTATATGCTTTAATGGACTTTACGATGATAAAAGGACGCTTGGCTTTATTCGATTGTTCTTTCTTGGTCTGTGTTTTATTTTTGCTTTTGGCTTTCTGAATGCCGCGGGTGTAATTTAATCGTGCTGTTTGAAATTTAGTTTTTGGTTCATGGATTTAGTTACAAGTTTATGCATTAGGAATTTCATTTGAATTTTGAGTAGGCTTCATTAGCGGTGTAATTACGGCAATCAATATTTTTGTGTGGTCTTAGTAGGCTGACTGTTAAACCTACCTGCCTATGAACCTGCCAAATTAAATCTTTAGTCATTTTATCATACAATTCTTCAAACTTTTAAGCTTAATTCAGGCAAGAAATTAAAGTACATATCAGTACATTTTTTTTCTTTACCCAATTAAACAATCTTTTCTTTAATAATTCTGTGTGTGTTACGAATTTACAAAATATGCATTTTTAAACAAATAAATAAACTCGTTTAATAATAACTGAATGAGAATTTGCTATAACCAAATTCAGGAATTCCTTTAGATCCAACTATTTACCAGAATATTTTGCGAGGTACGATTTGTATACATCTAATACTATTGTAAAAATAATTGAAAAGCGTTACGAAGTAGCTTTAGCTGTTAATAATAATTACAAATTAGTATAATTTTAACCGCCATAGCATAAACACGTCACGGCATTTTTTATCGATTTATATTCTTATAGTTAAGTTAATAAAGTTATTCTGAATGTATTAAATGGTGTTTATTTTTATTATTATTCTCCTATCGTGTAATTCCGTTTCGTACGAAACACTTTAAAAATAATTTCATATTCACAATTTGATTTGTACGAATTTATTATAAGACGCAAAGAATAATTTAATATTACAAATACCAAAATCGGTACAAAATGTGTCTACTGAAAGGATAAAATTTAGGTAACGACTTGCACCACATCGCTTCATATTATTTTCTCGAATATGCACGATTTCACTAGTAATGCAAGCTGTCAGCTTTCGCAACACTATCCGGTTTATAAAACCATTTCCATCCCGAATTAAACTGCCTGACGCTCACCACACCGCATCGCGCATTAGCCCACATTCGGAGATCCACCGTGCGTACACCTCTCTCTACCCGAGTCGCAGCCGTAGCATCGAAAACAGTCGAAATCCTCCGCTGATGGACCGCAAAAGCTCCCGCGCGTTATATAAAATTTCCATGCAACGCACAGCGCGCCCGCGCAAACACACGGAGAGAGAGAGAGACAGTCGAAACAAAGCCACAGTCGCGGCAATCCGCGCGATGGCCCGATTAAAGCGGGGGCCACCACACACCGACTCAAAAGTCGCTCGCTCTCTGATGCCATTCGCAGTCGGGGGCCATTCCGTTTTATCGCCCGGGACACCATATGCATAGCAATAATCGTACGCGCGCGCGCGCAAGCCACTGCCGCTTTCTTTCTTTCTGCCGCGCAATTGCTCGCCGGAGATGCGCGAATGTGGATGTAGTCTTCTCTCTCCTTCTCTTTCTCTCTCTGGTCTCTTATAGTCTCGAGCAGCGGAAAGTCGATCCCACCCGCGAGACTCCATTCGACTCGATACGCGATCGTGCATGTATAAAAGCTTTGCTCTTTTGCGAAGAGGGTAGAAGAGGGAGAGAGAGAGAGGGAGAGTGGATATTCGAGAAGCTTTTGATTGCATTGCGAGATTATCCTATTCTTGGCTATGAATTCAGAAGTGAACGAGAAGATGAAAATTTTGTTTAGAGCTGTAAAACTTTTGGTAATTATTATTACGCTATTTTAAATCGTATTACAAGCAGTCATAGTCAATATGTAGGATACATATTTATAGATACGATTCTTACTACTTTTATTATATAGGTCTAATTAGATACTTTTACATTTATTGTTTTTTATTACAGAATATAGATAAAACTGTATTTAGATGATTTTTTTATTTTGATATATTTTCATATACGCGGGAAAATTTTTGTTGTTAAATTAACAGTCACTTGGCAAAATACTAACATATTTTTTTTATTATACTTATAAAGTAATTTGTTATTTTTATGAAGCGATTTATTAATTTTACTAAAATATTCGTCAAATTTACTAAGAAATTGGTAAAATAAATTGTTATTGTAACCAACTTTTTTACAAATTTCTTAGTAAATTTAACAAATGTTTTAGTATAATTAATAAATCGCTTCATAAAAATAGAAAATTACTTTGTAAGTATAATAGAAAAAAATAGTTTGTGCGTATTTTACCAAGTGACTTTGTTAATTTCACAAACAATTTTTTCCGTGTACTTTTCTCAGATACTGCATCGAAATTTTGTATTTTTTTCTAAAAATCTATGTAATAGATTCCCTGCTATTGGTGCCAATTTTTTTTGTCTATAAAGTATTCGTCGACTTATGGATGTCTAAAAATGAAATGGTTTGTGTATCTAGTATCTTAGATTTTCTAGTATTTAGGTATTTCACAAGAAATTGTATCGATATCTTTTATATAATATCATAATATTTTTGAGAATATTATTACACATGAAATTATATTTATCATTTGATAAATCAGAAATCTATTTAGAAGGAAGATCGCAAATAAATCAGTGTAAATATAAGTTGAATAAGTTCTTAATAATTTTAAGAAAACATAAATAATTCTCTTCTCCTATTGACAAATTTTTAAATAGAATATAGACGTTTGCAAAAATCGAATCAAGTTGATATCAGAGTTTGAAAGGTTTAATGAAGAGACATATTATAAATATATTAGCTAGTATTACGAAATTAATTCAATATAATATCCGGTTCAAAATTAGTCGACAATCTTCATAATATAAAAAATTACGCAATTAAAAAATCCACTTTAATTAAGGTATTTTGGTCTTTTATAATTGACCATTAGAGAAAAAAAATTATATAAAATACTTGTAAAGATTATATAATTTAAATAATATAGCATATTAATGAAGAGTACTTAATTTAACGTCAGAAGCGTAAAATTGTCAATTTCAAAAAAATTCTACTTATACAATAGAATTTTCTTTATTTTTCAATGAATTTTAATATTTTGGTGCTTATTAAACATTTGTCTATAAATTAACCGTTTAAAAATTATAATTTTTTTATATTTAAGGAGAAAAGAGTATTTGATTATATATAAAAACGTTTTCTATGTAAAAATTTATAAACAATTAGTCTTTTCTTGTGAAAGTTAAATTAATATATATTTTTTTTAACGGTGAATTTATACACCAATGTTTAAAGAAGAAAATAAGCACCGGAATATTAAATATGATTGAAAAATAAAGAAAATTCTTTTGTATAAGTAAAATGTTTTTTAAATTGAAAATATTTACGATTCTGCCGTCACGATTTAGTTGAGATAATGTTTTGCTATTTCGTTAAGTATTCTTCTTTAATATGCTATATTATTTAAATTATAGAATCTTTACAAGCTTTATACATAATTTTTTTTTTAATGGTCAATTAAAAATGACCCAACTACCTTAATTGCTTAATTTTTGTATTATAATTCTAATTCATAATATAATAAGCAAGAGATTCTAATCAAAATCAAAATCATTATCAAAAAGTGAATTTGGCCTTACAAGATGAATCAAAGGTTAAGATTCATTGATTTTACAATCAAGCGGACAACGGAATTCCCGAGTCATTGTGTATTTGAACAATGGATATTAACGGATCTTAGTGCCAGGGATTAGGATATATGGGTACTTAAAGTATACACGTAGTATCCGGTTTATTATGATTTAAGTATCCGACTCTGGATGTCTACAGAGCGCAATGGTGTATGAATTTATGGCTTCTTAATGCGCTCATGCGAAACTCAACTGAGAATTAGCATATATCTTGTACATTTAAATAATCCCATAGTTTAATAGTTTCGAATAAAATATCTATCCTGATTTATCCGATAAAATTGCTTTATGACTTACAAAATAATTTTGGCAGTAATATCAAATTTTATTAACGTAAAGTTTAACGTTTTTTAGCAGCTGCAACAACAAAGCAAAATATTTACAACCCGAGCGATAATAAACGCAATCAACGCCTGAATCACTGCGCAATTAAAAACTAAAAACTACATCTCGCAAACACAGTGATACCATCTACAAAGCTTAGCCTCCCTAAAATTAAAAACCCATCAAGCTCAGGCTAAATCCTCGTCCTCCTCCACTGACCTCAACGAGCCATTTTAATCGCACGCCACCGTAATTTCCCAGCGTTCGCTAATCGAACGAGTAATTCCCGCTTTAACTGCTCAATCGTCCGCTCGAAAAAGGAAATTCTTCCCTCGACAGAAAAGACCACGCTCCGTCGTTGTGCTTTATGCTTCAACCGAGCTTGACACGTCGCTTAATCATTCGGAAGCGCCGCAGCCCAAGGACACGACGACGATGACGACGACGTGGCTGACGCTACGTACAGTAGCCCGTAATTGCATTCCACAGCCGGGGGAAAATGAGCCTCCTACGTATACACACTAGGCGGATATTCCGTTATCGATTCTACGTCGCCTCCGAAGTGTCAATAATCAAAGTCTCTCTCTCTCCCTCTCTCTCTCTCTCTCTCTCTCTCTCTCTCTCTCTCTCTCTCGCTCTCTCTCTCCATCTCTCTCTCGCTCTCTCTCTCTCTGTTCGGGTGCGGTATAGGTATATATATACAAGGTATAGACTGAGGGAGGAAGAAGCGCGCGCGTGCCGCCCGAGACGGCAATTAAGATGGCGCTGCTACCGCTGCAGTCGAGCAGTTATCGAACACACGGGACGAGGGACAATGATACGGCCACTTGCCAGGCGCACTGGGTCACATGGATAAGAGAACGTTGCGAGGTTAGCTGTAAGTGTAGCTGTGTATATTTTGCACTGGTTGGAAAGGCAATGCGTTCTGGGTTCTGGTATCTCTAGCGTTGATCGCATGCCGATGGTTGGGGGCTTCTTCTATGTGGGTATATGTGCGCTGGTGCACTACTGTCACGCGAGGGCAATTCGTCGGAAGCGGTAACGGGTGAGTGTGCGGAAAATGGGTTGTATTGAGTTTGTCGAGATCGAGATGTTTTTGATAGTTTGCTTGATGGGATATGTGAAAGGATTTTTAATTGTGAAGTTCTACTTGTTTGTAGTAATTACTATCCAGAGTTCAATGTAAGTCAATAAATAGTGTACCTTTTCCATTGAGGTAAAGGTATTAAAAATGAAACCTCTATCTGATGTTGGAAAATGAACAACAGATGCTAGTATACCAGATATTGGTCGTATTATATTACAAATCATAAAAATATTTTGATTTCTAAAAAACCATTATGATCCCAGGATATTTATCATAAATTAAAATGTTAGGGTTTACGGTGGTTCAGTCGGTAGTACCGATTCTTATAGACTCTACAGATTGATACAAGCACCTCTGTAAAAATTGCATTGCTTGGTTTACAAACACACTGCAGGACCCCTGTCGTCGATTAGCACCATATGAGAGCCCAAATATGGCGACGTTAAAAAAAATAAAGTACGTTTATTATACTAGTTAAATAACAGTAAGGGATGTGTCACTTTTTTCAAAATTTTTGTTAAGCAATTAAAAACGTATCTTTCACACTTACGATCTTTAGTATTTAACTTTAGTATTTAACAACATTACAAAGTTTTACTAGTACTTTTCATTCGAATCGTTTGCTGTATTTACAGCAACATATTGCGCTACACCTTATAGTTTTATTTAAACATATTCTCCTGCACACAGAAGCTACTATAAATTAGATATGACTATCCTCTCCGTCTAATAATCCAACATTCGATCATATACATTACCACCCACCTCAATAACCTTCCACGCTATTACCTCGCATATCAGCGTGCCAGAGATATTCAACTGAGCCAGGCTTTACCAAAACAGGCGTTGATTTGCCATCGGAGATCCCGTCCCCGATGTCTCGCTCGTTGATACGCACCAAGGAGGGACGACGACGACATCGCCTATTATGCGTGTTTTACGGCCAATCGAGAGGACGCGCGTCAGATGCCGCCAAAGACAGATGCCCCCTCGTCCGTTGTCCTGTAAGATCCCCCTCGTGTACGTACGGATTGGCTGCATCGTACGTACGTATGGCCTCTCCTGTATGTATACGCGAGTACAAGATTGGCACGCTGTAGTGGCCCTGACGGTGCTTATGCGTGTCCTCCCACTTTAATGAATTAGGCGCGCAGTCATGTTGATGTAAGATACGGCTGCGTAACCCGGGTTGAGTTCAGCGAAATGAGGGGTCGTGGATGGAACGTTGGTCTTGACGTTTGTTTTGATGCTTAGTTGTGGAGGACTTGGGTTCATATGACTATGACAGCCGTATATTTGTTTCATCTTTGGGGGTGTTATAAAATCAGCTTAATTCATGATTAGTTGCTCATAGATATAGAAAAATATATAGATCAGTTTGCGTAGATACTCACTTAAATGAAAATGTATCTTTACTACAAAAAGAAGAATTGTACATGATGAGGATACGCACAGTTAGTTGAAACATAGTTCAGAAATTAATTGTAACTTTATCGTAATAAATGTATTTCAATAATCATAAATCGTGTGCTCAAAGTATCCAGATACATAACTATCTAAATAATGTATTACCACAATAAATTGTCTGCTTATAATTCGAAAAAAAATTATATTATATGAGTTGGGACAGCAAAATTCGATGAACGACTGCACACCTATATCATCGTTTTTCTCGCCAATTTTCTATATGTAAGTACATGTCGAAAAAAGCCCTAAAAATATCTCAGACCATTTTAAACAATATGGGAACCCCCTAGTATTTTTTGAGTTTTTAATACTCAACATAATCGAGCATTTTCAAAAAATTCTACAGATTATATATTTCAATCATTTTGAACGAATCAAAAAAGAAATTCTTCGTCTGATGGTCATTTGACCAGTTGGCCAATTTTCAGTCAAAAGTATGTTCTATTGAAAAATAATGAATCAGTCGTTTTGGGAAACTCATTCTTCGATTTTTTAGTGATGTTTCATCGCTTGCCATTTCTATAGACCTCAAACATTTTAATGGAAGCAAAACTCAATTTTCCATTTGAAACAACATTCAATTTCTGGTATGGCACTTTCAGCATATGATTTATATTTATTGAAATATATTTTTCAAGTTGAAGTTTCAATTGTTCTCTGAACTTTGATTCAACTAAATGTTCCACCATTCACCATCTATGTTTGTTATTCTTTAAATATATATATATGGGTCATTCTCTGGGAAATTAAGATAAAGAAAATTCTTCTTTCTATTTCATTGGTAAAAATGTTCCTCTTGGTATGTAGAATGTATGTGTATTTTTCAAAATATTTTGAAATACTTATATTTAAAGTTGATCAAGGTTAAATATGAGCATGTAGTCAGTTTTTACATTATCTAGAAAATTTGAACCTTCATTTACTCAGAAAAATTAAATCTGTTAAAGCCAATTTTCTGAATTTTTCATTAAAAATGGTTCCAAAACCTTTTAATGCCCATTTCGATTAATTAAAGTCATTTTAAAAATTAAAATCCTTAAAAATGTATGTGTATTTTTCAAAATATTTTGAAATACTTATGTTTAAAGTTGATCAAGGTTAAATATGAGCATGTAGTCAGTTTTTACATTATCTAGAAAATTTGAACCTTCATTTACTCAGAAAAATTAAATCTGTTAAAGCCAATTTTCAGAATTTTTCATTAAAAATGGTTCCAAAACCTTTTAATGCCCATTTCGATTATTTAAAGTCATTTTAAAAATTAAAATCCTTAAAAAAGTGAGTTTTATCATTCGAACAATTACACGAAAAATCATGAAAACTGTTTTTTTCAGTATAAAAGTGACTGCCATAGTCGTAAAATGGCAGAAGTGCAGTATTTATATAAAAAAATCATATAACATGAAATATTGTTTAAAAGATCATTAAAGTGCCCATTTTGGCAATAAAGTAATATTTAACTTGAAACAGCTTTCAATATATGGGCTTATAAAAATGTGAGAATATTCACGACCATTTTACATACCAAAAGGTACATTTTTGCCAAAATAAAAAAAAAAGTTTCAGAGAATTATCCACATATATAAGGTGTCCTTTATTATTAACCTGCGAGTAGGCGCACTTTTCGGTCACGAGGACACGCACGTGGGTGGACGCTTCTGAAGTATTCAGGTAAATGGTGTTAACAAGGTTTATTAACAAAAACTAAAACACTAAAAACTTTTGGAGTGATTTGTTTATTACTAACAAACATTTGTTTAATATATTTTCGACTTAATTAATAGTTTCGTTTATTAATTTGTGAATAAATTTCTTTTTTCAAAAATGTTGTCGGCTTTATTTGAAGCTAATGAAGTTTCTACACCTAATGATAATGCGAGAGACTATTAAAGCGAGCTGTAGTACAGCTGGTCAAGATACATTAAAGTTCGGCATGAAGTCAGCCACAATTATAAAAGATACTATATTGCCAAATATTTTATGCGAAATAAGTTGTTTGAAAACACAGATTATTTTGTGTATTTTAGTTAAAGATATTTCAATATTCTGCAATTAAAAACAATATGTGTCATGTAAATACGTTAATTACAGCCAATAAATATGCAAACAGTTGATTTTTATGGTTAAGAAAATGAACAGATTAGTAATAGAGGGAACGCACTTCATCTATCTAAAACATTGAAGCTTGCTGGTGAGTCTCTCGCCTTATCTTATAGTTGTCGAATCGGCATAAATAACATTTTTCAAGAATACACAAAAGTCGCAATATGTAAAAAAAAAAATTAAAATTCGCTGAGAAAAAGCATTTTGAAAAAAGAGTGGAGTCTCAAATATGCCACGCGTATACACGCGGATTAACATCGTTGAAACATATTTTTAAATTGATTTACAGAATTACTTTCGTATACGAATTCATTCTCCATACAATGAATTATGCCTGCATGAAATAAGTAGTTATGCTTATATTTAGTCAGACGTAAGTCACATACAAAACAACCCTAATTTTCTCTGGTTAGTCATTATCTGAGATATTCCAGACTAATTTTAATCTGCACGCAGTTACCTTGCACTATAGATTCTAATTCTAACTAACGATGATGCAAAAATCGTGTTTTAGCATTGTACAAGCAATTACTTTTCTCGAGCTCATCAAATCACTTCTCTTATTTTCGTACGGAATTTAGTCCGCCCTCCTCCTGCCCCCCTCCCTAACAAAAAACAACAGCAATGACGACGACAACGGAAAAAGCCTGCGAATCAAGAAGAGAGTACCGTATGTATACGGCTAATTCGATTGGGCCGCTCGCGATCTTTGCGCACGGGGAAAATAGGTCGTCGGCACTGCACTCGTGTGTCGAGGCGAAACAATGGAAAACGTACGCTCAGCGTGTCATGCACGTATCCGGGATAAATATTCTCGGAGATCGACAGAATGGCCTCTCTTGCTCTCTTTCTCCTTCCGTCCTCTCTGTATTTCTCTCATTCGGCGACGACAACGAGCGGAGCGGAATGGGGTTAATGCGATTTAGGAAACGGGACGAGCGCGCGATTCGATGCGCTCTGTCGTGAGAGACATGAATCTCTCTCTCTCTCTCTCTCTCTCTTTCCTCTCTATCTGTCTCTCTCTTTCCTCTCTCTCTGTCTCTCTCTTTCCTCTCTCTCTCTCTGTCTCTCTCTTTCCTCTCTCTCTCTCTCTCTCTCTGTCTCTCTCTTTCCTCTCTCTCTCTCTCCCTCTCTCTCTGTCTCTCTCTTTCCTCTCTCTCTCTCTGTCTCTCTCTTTCCTCTCTCTCTCTCTCTGTCTCTCTCTTTCCTCTCTCTCTCTCTCCCTCTCTGAAATGAAGTGTGTCGCTGTGCAGACATGTCCTCGGTTTCAGCTGTTGCTGCTGCTGATCATCGTAGCTAAATGGCTCGACGCGCTGACTGCATTTTATTGTTCTATACGAGAGAGTAAGAAGCACGTATGCACTTCTTTTCTTATTATAACTTATTTTTATGAAGATTGCTGATACTGTCTTATGATCTGATTATTATAGATTCTATAATTATAGTTAAAAATATTTAAGTGTATAAAATTTGAACAAAAAACTTCTATTTTCTATTTTAATTGAGTATTATATTTTGATTAGTAGACTTTATTTTGTGATTCGGTATGATTTTTAACATTCTAATTCTTTTATATTTTTATCTGTTCAAATAAACAGTCCTAGTAGAGAATAAAATGACTTTTCTAGTAGATTTTGACAATATTTGATAAAAAATTTTCTTTAGTAGATAGTAATTTTTTAATACAAAAAAGTACGTACAGTGCTAAATTGTATGTGTCATTTACTAACAAAAATCTATTGCTTGCTAGTAAGCTAACATTTTTAATAAAAATATTTATGACTGTTTAATGATCTTAATTTCATTTACATTTCATCCGTAATATAAAATGAATACAACACGAACATTTTTTTATAATATTTAAAAATATTACCAGTTATTTAATTTTGGTAATTTTATTTTAATGTAAAAAATATGAAAATGATTGCTGACTAACCCTATATTATTCATTGTAACAGATTTGCTACTTTCATTAGCAGGTGTTTCTGAAATAAGAGAAGAAGATAAATTGGTAAATGCTTCAAAGTAAACGTAGCAAATATGATACAATGAATAATTAATGGTTGAAAAACTCAACATCGTTTAAATCAAATAGTACGTATTTATAATTTCATAAGAAAACGAAAAACAAATATATCTCTGGTGCTCACTTGACATCCTACCAAATAATCTAAAACGCAAACTCCCGCTCGTAAACACACTGGCACGCTCCGCGGGCCCCGCAGCCGAAAATAAGTGAAAATTGTTTAAGCCAACAAGTTCTTACCGCATCCTGTGGATTTACGCGGGTGCACTCTTGGAATGAAAAGGCTAAGCCAAGAAAACGAAGCTGTCCCCGCAACGTGACCTCGCATACGCTCCTTTCACTAAGAAAGTGGCCGGGCGAGCCAGCAGCGGTCCGGGCCAGCGAAAACATTATCGGTACAAAGCGCCGGATGTCTTTCGGCAAACCGGGGACGTGCTCCGCCTCGTGCGCTCGTGACAAACATACCTCGGGACGGTGCGCGAGCCGCCACATTTACTTTTCGAGTGAGCGTCGACGGCTGCGGCTGCTGCTGCGAGCGCTGCGCAAGACTTGATTGAAAAATCCACGGAGTGCAGCACGCTTTTTGCTCGGAGGCTTTTCCGTCTGCGATACAGGGAATATTAAATGTTTGTGGATGAATGTGGGTGTTGAAATATTTCTAGGTTTAGTGCTAATATTTTATGCTTGCGATGATAATGATTAATTGAAATTCAGTTTGCATTAATATTATACTTCCTCAAAACAAATATCAATTTATTCTTACATTTTATCAAATTTTTCGTTTTCTTTTCGTAAATGTACAGTTATATAGGTTCAACAGTTGATATTTAGTAAAAAGGTCATTGAATTCTGAAGGAGATTATGTATATCGCAAATAAATAATTGGCATTTTTATGGATTTTTAAAAAACTCTAGTACAACGAATATTTTCGAAACTTTTTGAGTAAATTGGTACACATTAGGACAAGTAAAAAGAAAAGTTGTATTACAAAATGCCGTTTATGATCGAGAAATTAAACAGATTTCGCCGTAGCACTGCTAAAATCGCTTTGAAAATCGATGTAAGTTCTAGCATCCGTTGAACTCAACCAAAACAAAAAACCAAATAGATTCTTATTTTACAAGAGATCACGCTGTCGATTAATCTCTAAAAATAAACAAATTATTTTTCTTAACGAGAGTCTTTCACTAAATATAGGGCATGAAACAAAAATTTACAGATGTAAGAGTTTATAAAGGCTGTATGATAAAACTAATGAAATGTACTTAATAATAGTTCATAACTAAATGAAAAAAAAATTGTTCCAAACAAATCGCACGTCACAAGTGTAAATATTATCAATTTAAAAAATATTTAGTTGAACCCCAATTTTTTTTTATTTTGTAACCAATTTTAATGTTTAGGGGCTCATTATTTTCCTTAAACAATTTTCTACAAAGTTAACGGAATTAATTTATAAAATAGCATATTTGTGATTATATTATTTTATAAATCTCTTTCACTAATTTTGTAGAGAAATATTTAAGGAAAAAATAAGCCACGAAACATTAATTTTGGTTAAAAAATAAGAAAAAAATGGGGTTTTCACTAAATATCTTTAAAATTGACAATATTTACACTTGTGACGTCACGATTTTGTTTGGAATAATTTTCTTTTCATAAAGTTATGGACTATTATTAATTACATTTGATTAGTTTTATCACAGTACCTTTATAAACTCTCTATGATTTTTTGTTTTATACCCTATATCTAGCGAAAGACCCTCCTTAAAGATTTTTATTTGTATAGATAAAAAGAAATTTGAAAATCGTCATCTTTTTAATTATAAACTTTCTTCTTCATTTAGTTAATTCGGCTTATAAAAATGCGAAAAATAACATTTCTAGACAGTATAACACTCAAAATAAAATAGAATATTGTATTAGTACTTTATCATATAAAAAGCTAATTGAAAAAAAAAATTATCATCATACAAAGATCTCGAAGAAATGGGAATTCTTATTTGAATAATTTGGAAATATGAGTATAAAATAAAAACAAATCTCGCATATAAATTAAGATTAGTAACAGAAAAGCCAATTAATTATCATGATAAAAAGTATAAATAGTTTACCAAACACTCCCATCAAGAAAACACGTGCAAATAGCAGCGCAGCCGCGCATAGTGATCATAATTGAAAGCCCGAGAGATAATTCGATCTCCTTCCTCCTCTCCTCCTCACGAAGACTCGGAAGAAGAAAGAAAAAAATTGAACAAGTCGGAGAACACCATCCTGGTAGGTTCCGCTCTCATACAAATCGAATTAAAAGTTAAGGGAGCGCGGCCCGACGAAGAAGACCTTGGACTTCGGCCGGCCACAGAAGCGGGAGCCGTGACTTATTGGCTCGGCGCAGCGGCAGCCGGCCGCTGTAAAAACACAACCCTCGGGCGGCGGCGGTGGCGGCCGGCCGGTCAAGTTGTTTCAACGTATTTTGTCAGGGCTCGGCTCATTTACGAACTTTCCTCCTTGCCGAGTTTCTCCCTCTTGCGGGAGGCGAGAAGAGCCTTTTCGTTTCACGCATTTTTTCGCGCGCCCGGCCCCTCGTCGCAGAAGAAAAGGCAAATAAATGCTCACGAGAGATTGAAAAGACAGGCATCGACGTCTCATGTCATATCGAGGGGCGTGACTTTGGATACGAAAAGCTCGTCGATGGCTTTTTTAGGCGGGAGTGGGAATGGATATACGATATTTCATTATTGCGTTTGGGTTAGTTTCTATTATGAAATTCTGTGATGTTGATGGTAGCTTTTATTTATATGGTAAATCGAATTGAACATTATTTCTTTTCTAATCCAATACATTATTTTGTAGTTTGTAACAATCCATTACAGTGTACTTACGATAGATTTGCATAAAACTTTATTATAATTGATGTTTAATAATTAATGTTACAAATAGGGCCAGCGTAGCGCAGTTGGCTAAGGCGCAGGCCTTAGCTAATGGAGATACGCTAGTCTGAGCGGCTGGGGTTCGATTCCCGGTGGGAGAAGATCGAGGATTTTTTCTCACTGTGTGCTGCCGGAAAAAGAACTCAGACTGCTCACTGGTCCTGACGGAGATTTTTCCAACGAGTTTTTCTTCGTTACAGGTTATCGGCATATGTAGAATTCAATAATGTCGGTAACTTGGACGAATGCGGGATCAGTGTGGGGAATTAAGGTGGGGTGTTTAGGATCAAATACCTCCACACAGAGGTGGTGGTGGTATCCCGTAAATACCCGAAAGGGTATACGGGTAAGAAGGACATAATAAAAAAAAATAATTACCGTTACAAAAGTTTTCAACTTTACATACAACTATTTACAGATAATTTTTCAATATTTGCAATTAAAATGTTAATTACTTAATGTTCGAATATAAAAATAAAATATGAAGGTTACAAAGTACAGTTAAACCAAAACTAACTTATCTGTAATAAAGTTCGATTGTTGTTATACTAATTGTTTCGTTTGAATAGACCACGTTACCTTCCACTCACTCTACAAATCAATTATATTTGTATATAGAGGAGGATGGGGTATTGCCGGTCACCTAAGCAAACGTGATTGTTATTTCCACTTTCAAATTGCTTTTTTTTAACTTTAAATAATTATTGTGTTAGTTCAAACCATTGACTTTAAATATTTCTAATTGTTTTAATATAAAAATTTAAGATATAGAAGCTATAAGTAGAAATAAAAAAACAAGTTTTTTGACCCGATTTACTCTACATCAAAGGGTAATACCGGTCAGCCTTGGTACAATATCGATCACTATTAGAAAGTTACTTTTATAAGTGAAAAATTTCTTTAAATCAATTATATGAACTTTCATATGATCCGTTGCATTATTATTCGCAATTATACAGTGAAATATGTAATAACATAACCACTGTTCAATCGGAATCACTTAAGCAAAGTTACCCTACCTGAGAGCGCAGTGCAACGTTTTCTTAGCTTCACTTACGGGAGCATCATATAAATAATATTGTGAACGGGATTACCCCAATTCTGCTTAGTAATTTAAAATGAAATAATAAGAAAGCAATAGGTTTATACTCTTTCCACTTCACTACTTCGTATTCTTAGATTGTTCAAATTAATAAAGTTGCAAAAAATAACTGCATAAAGTAACAAATAATATGCATAAAAGCTTATTTAATAGATCAGATTTCTTATAAGAAATGTAGGCATACACTTTGATTGTGTATAATTTCTTAATAAAACTGAATAGAAGGTTGTTTGGACATTATATAAATTGCATTTTATGTTTCGTTTAATATACTATTCGAATTATTACCTAAAAATGTTTAGATTATTGAAAATAAGGGTTACCGGAATTAGCCAGTGACTGGCATTACCCCGTTCTCCTGTCATATAAAACAGACAATTAATTTTCTTCAAAAACGCTTGTAATTAGTTCAATAACAATCGATCGTCTCCAATTGAATTTATTCCAATGCGTCCATAAAACTTTTATAAGCATTTAAAATCATCTAAATTTAACGCTTTTCTAGTTATAAAATGATATTTTAATTTAATTAATATTAAACTAAACTGTGGTTTTGTCTTCGAAATTATCTCTCAAAAATTTTCTTATTATAAATGATTAGAATCCCAACACTTCGCTATATCCAAGAATTAAGCGATGAAAATCCCCTGAGCTCGCTCAAAGGAGGCAATAAGAGCGCATACCATCCACGGTCGACAGCGACTCTTTAAAAAAACCACATCGCGTTTCACCTTTGACGCAATTACTCAAACCCTCGGCACATTCCTTTTTAGGTCCATGCTCTTCTTCCTTTTCCATTCTCCAAGCGCTCCGAACAAGAATCCGTGGTGTATTTCGTTATTCGGCGTGCAGAGACGCCATAAGCACATACATATACACACGCGCGCATCCGTACGTGACGACGAGGATAAACGATCGGGTAGTTTTGGTGGCAGAAAGGGGATGGCGAGAGACTTTCGAAGCTCTCGAGATTCAAAAGACGTACGCGTATGGGAAAATTATCCATCCTTGGTGTCGTTACGCGACCGTGATATCACCCGCGAGAGGACCGCGTTGTCTCCGAGATGTCTGTACGGTAGAGGGAAAGGGCTGCGATTTCGCCCATTTGCAATAACAATAATTCGTCGAGAAAGGCTGAGAGATAGGGGAGAAAGGGAAATGGAAAAAGTACTGCAGGTTATGTCGTTGTTATTTTGGATGCAGGTGCGACTATGATCGGAATATAGAGATTCTGGATTATGATATATTTTCTCGATGGTTATTATTGAGTAGCTATGTAGGATTTGATAAGAAGAGCATACTAGAGTACTTTAATGCTTTTGATGTTTTTTAACTCTTTAATTTTATCGTATATATTAGTGATTCTAAGAGTCAAAATTGTATGTTTGCTATCGCATAATCCCATATTGATCTGAATTAAACTGAAATTATAATTAATTATATAGAGCAAACTAATTTATTTGAAATATAGTTTAATATTTTTATATTATTTACTAAGTGCCGATTAATTAACCGCAATTACTATCCAATGTCGGTTGGTATATATTTACTAGCTATTTTTTAATACCTCATAAATAAGTTCATAAGAAAAAAATGTACACATTTGTTTACTTCAACAATATAATTATAGTAAATAAAACTTTTAGAAAATCTAGTTTGTTAGATCTATAGCAATCGTATACAGTTTGCGAAAAAAGATCTATTTTGAGATTGTTAGATATCATAACATATAAATCAATTAACAGTAAACTCTTGACGTAGGATGTTGTTGTATAGGATTTAAAAACAGTACAGACAATAATTCTTCAAATCCTGATATAATGCAAAATATTTTCGAGATAAATATTTTTATGATATTAAAAAACGAACATTTATGCCCAGTTCCAGAAAATACTTAATAACATTCTGTATAATTTTATAATTACGTTATAATTATATTAAAAAAATTAAAAATAAGTGACTTTGTATTAAAGTAATTATACTAAACTAAACATGGATTTCAAGTAGTAAATTTACAATGAATGATTATGAGATAAAGAAATTGATTGTGATTTCTTACATTTCTTAAGATAGTCTCACCTAAAGTAGGCTCTTGCAAATAATAGCCTTTAACCCTTTACTACCGATCTGAAATTTAGTCACGAAAGTAGCTTAATTTGTCCGTGATTGAATTGTTTATAACTTTTTAATTAATTAATTTTGCAACATCAAACTTTTATACAATATTTGTAACGATATTTAACGATTTTACATAAAGGTCAAAGAGCTAAGAATATGATATATTTACAAAGTTACAAATGCCTGTAATTTTGAGTCAAGTCTCACAGATGCCATGTCGGTAGTAAAGGGTTAATACAATTATATTTAATTCAAATCAGGCTTCTATTGTTCATGCTCACGCCCTCGAACCCACAGCAAAAACAATGGCAAAAAGTCAGAAGCATAGACATCCCACAAGGAAAGAGAAGCAGTGAGTGGTATTCGAGAAAAGGGAGAGCAAGCAAGAATGAAAGAAAGAAAGCAGCGGATATAAGCCTAGACTCAAGCTCGAGCTGGCGACAAGGCTCGCGAGCCACGGGGATTCGGTTTCGCGACGTGCCCTGCGACCGGGATAACCCCTTATATTACCCACCTTACACACACAGAGAGAGATAGAGAGAGACGGGGTACGCACACTCGAATGCAAATTAGAAATCCTTCGTCGTCGAGACGCGAGGCCAAAACGCTCGCCTCTCGCGGGGCCAAAAACAACGCGCACCGCGGGGCGCCGATCCTTTGGCTCCGCCGTATAGGAGTCTGGAGTGTGTGGTACTGGGATTACGAGAGGCGGCGGAGGCTGCAAAAAGAGCCCGGAGAGTGCGTAAATCTTCGATACGCGGCTCGGGTGAGCGAGGGCGGCTCTCTTGCGAAAATTAAATTCGCCCACTCGGAATTTTATGGGGGAGAGTGAGGAGGGGCGAGGAGAGGAGATGAAGAAAGAATGCTGCAAGAAATTAACATACAGGGCGGATTGAGGAGATTTGGAGTAATGGGAGCGAAATTTTGTTTATTGCGTGTGTATGTCGCTTTTTGGTAGGTAAAAAGGTTATTTTGGTTACGTACGTGTATGATGTAAATTTATTGTTTGGGGCTCATCTATTTGAGTTGAACGACGTTTTCATATTTTAAAAGTAATTTTTGTTAAATAATAAAATATTGATATGTATTGTTTTATACGTTACATGTTATGTTACTAGGTTACTAGAAAAATCAGTAAATTCTCTTTCAGTCACTGCAAATTTTCAATGTAATAATGTAGTAATGTAGTTTTATTGTAGAATAATAAATAAATATTTTAGAATATTATTAATATTGAACTGATAAAATAATTTCTTTTCATATATACTAAATATTCTGCTGATAAAATTAATTGAAAAATATTTGAATACTGTTTTACGTTCAGTTTAAATAATTGTTATTGTTGCTGACGTGACAGAAAACAAGCTATTAAACTGCTGAAAAAGACATAAAAGTATGTATTTGTATTTCTCAAGTAGCTCGAAATTATTTTAGGTGACCATCTAGTCATCTGGTTAGACATGTAGCGAAGAATTATGTTCCATTAGAGGAAATATTTATGTAGATGAGAGTGTTTATATTATTACGGTTCATATTGAATAATACTACTATTTAAAAACTAAAGCAGATCTGTGAATCTTTAGTATTTATTATATACATCATATTCTTTGTTATCATAAAAATGGTTCTAAGTATGCAGCTTCGCTAATTTTCTGAGTTATTATTGCCATTTAGAATAAACGCCTACATTTCATACAGAATATTCTTATATGCAAAGTTATAATAAAAATAAATTTTCTAAATGTTATAGCATACCTAAAAGCTTTGGACATTCTCGACAATGATGGTAAAATCATGTATTTCGAGATTCCCGACTGAACGGAACTCTGAAATTTCGAAATATCACAAACCAATACTTAAAAACATAAATTTTGTATCACATATACATTTTATGTTACCAAACAGCACGTCATTACAAATGACACAACCCGCGTATAACTCGCAATGCAATATCAAATTAGACTCACACTCAGGCCAATTGCCTCATCCGAAACGAAAGTGGCGGTATACAAAATGCTACTACGAGATTACCTGTTGCCAGCTTCAGTAGCAGCAGCAGTCACTGTTTATTCTATAGTGTTTGGGCTCGCCCGGGTATTTACTTGTTAGTTCTAGGCAGAGCAGCCGAGCAGTCGGCCGCCGGCGCAAACACGACCCGGCCCTAGAGTAAAGCCAATTTAAGACGGGCGCCGCTGTCACGACTCTCAGAGATTCTTCGCGCGCGGTATTTTCTCGCGAGCCAGCACCAGGTTTCATACAGCATTATGTATTTACACACGCCGCGCGATAGTTCGTTCGTTGATGGAGTTCGTTGAGCTATTAACGTGATTCTGAATGAATTTGGAGGAAGTTGTGTTTTACGTAGATTTAACGAATGAGATGGTTGATCGGAACGAAGTATACTGCAGACGTTTAAGAATGATTTCTTTCTGATTTGAAATATTGATGGTTGTTTGCTTTTCTCTCAAGTGAAGACCTTGAATGCTGAATTTTGTATTCATTGTTCTACATCTACCTTTCAAGGACTTAGTTACTGATTAGTTAAGAAACTTTGTCGCGTTATTTGCTGTGTAAAATCGTAAAAATGAATTCTTTTTTTTATTTTCTTTTAATTACATATACAGATATTACTGTCCTTACTCAGGTAGCGGGTTGTAGAACCAATATCGGCCACTGAAAAATCTGGAAAGACAATATCTTAAGTCGGGCCCAAAAAATTCGTACTGGCAAGGATTTGAACAAATTTTATTTATGGAAAAAGATATTTCTTGTAACAAATAGAATTGTTGAGCTTTAATATAATATTTTAAAATTATATAAATGATCAAAATTAACTAAATTATAAAGTTTTATGGATGCATCCCAGTCGAGATACTAGTTTCTGATCATTAAGAGGGTAATATTCGTATAAATTATATTTTTGCATTTTTGTCTGTGAAAGAACTAGGTGAGTAACTACATTTCTAAAACAAAAAAATTAAAACAAAAAAAATAATTTATTGTGTACCAAGGGCAAAAAGTGCTGGCTCGTCTTCAGCTTGTACTAGCTCGCTACGACTCGTACTGCAAACTCATACACGGTCAAAAAAGCCCTTTCGACCGTGATGCACACTATATTTTTTGTAACGCATGATTGATTTTTGCCAGTTTTATTCTCATTTCTATTGGCTTCTGAAAGAGCGGGCGTAAAGTAAAATTAGCAGCGAGCGGAAAATAGTCACTTTACGCCCTAGGGTGTAAAGCAAAATGAGCAACGTAAGTATTTATTTTACGCCCGCTGGTCGAAAAATGGCCACTTTAGGCCCGGGTTTGAGGAAAATAAAACGCGAAAATCGTGCTTACGTTACAAAATAGTATATTGTGTACCATGGGCGATAAGTGGGCCTTCTTTGACCGAGTGTGAGTTTGCAGTACGAGTCGTAGGCGAGCTAGAACGAGCCGAAGGCTTGTCTCCGACTCGCTGTACGTACTTGCCTTCGGCTCGTGCTAGCTCGCCTACGTCTTGTACTGCAAATATTCAATCAAAAATTTGTATTGAATACATTTATTTTGTAACATATATTCAGAATGAATAAATAGTTGTCAATGATGCTAAGATTATTTGATAGATTAAAATATTTATACCACATAATAGATCTATAGTTTTACAAGCACCTCTGTAAAAATTACATGTGCTTTGTTTACAAACACACCGCAGACCCCCGTCGTCGATTAGCACCACATGGGAGCACAAACATGGCGACGTTAATTAAAAAAAAAAAAAAAAAAAAGATCTATAGTTTAAACGCTTGTATAAATACCTTAATTTTTGTAAAACAATTGATTTTTATTACAAAACATGTATTACATCAAATGGAGTAATGAATTTATATAAATATTTCTCTGGATAGTGGCAGCAAACATGACCATTTTCTACGAGGGAATGATGATATGATTAAGCACATTTTTACAGACTTTTTTTTATTTTCATAACATTTTAATATCGACACATGTACTTATTAACATTGAGAAAATACGAATTTTCGCCCCCCAAATTTCGCAACTTCTGCACATTATCCTTTAATGAAATTTTTGTACCGTTATTTTGTCTCTAATATACTTTTCATGTAAAGAATCATACTAATAATTTTATGATTAATAATTCAATATGGAATGTGTATAGTCGTCAAATGTATTTTCAAGAATTGTGTATTTTGGAAAACATTTTTCGCAAAGTTTAAATTCATCTGTATTGTGTGTATCTGCAGAATTTAAATTTAAATAGCTTTCAGTTTCAAACACGGTTACCCACATTCAAATCGTACTCTGATAGAAGCAATCTAGTTCAGTGATGTAACCTGTATTTTACGTAAATTCAAAAAGTGCATTGTGCTACAGTTTGGTACAATAAACCGAGCGTGAACGAGGAAATTTCATTGTAAATAGCAATTACACAGCACATTATTAACACTTAATTGATTTACACCGTTAAAACATTCAATATTGGATGTTTATTATTATAATTATAATTACTCTTTGTACATTTCTTTTTTATAAATAATCAAATACTATTATAAATTTATTGACCAAGAACAAAGCTGAAATATTTTATGTAAATTATATTTTCTTCAACTAAAAAATATATTCAGTTTTACCTAATTATAAGTATTTGCAGAATATAACTATTTTATTTATAATATGGTAAGCATAAGTTAATGTATTGTAAAATTCCGGGAACGAATGGAACATATTCCGGAAATAAAGTAAACTGAAATAGCAATTCGCAATTTCAAACTCGAGCGCACTTCCGCATAATCAAAACGATTGCTACACACCAAGCCAATACGAAGAATACAGACACCGAAAAGCACCAACCCAGACAGAAAAAAGAGACGCGCAGCTCAGTAAAATTTCTCCACAACGATTCCAGAAGTGCGTGTATCCTCGCGCATGACTCGCTCCTCCAACTGTGACCAATCCACGTACGTATGCAAGCACACCCACGCACACTCTCGCATCTCCAACATAAACCACGTAGCGAACTTCAATTCCGGGGTGAGAGAGAGAGACAGAGAGAGAGAGTCGCAGTCGACGATTCGCATTGCGTGTCCGAAAGAAATACCGGCCAGCAGCGGCCGGGATATGGGATGGATGTAATGTTATGGTACGTTGACCAGCACGGCTCATGTGTTGCCACCGCCACCGGACTCTCGTGTGTACACACGCATGCGTGTGTCCGTATATATGTGTTTGTGTATATATTCATGCTACCCTGATTTTAGTCGAAGCCCTCTCGAACCCCTCGCGTGCGCTCGCGTGCGCTCTTGATCTTCTATCACCATGGCTCCGTGAAGACTGGGTGATGTAATGTTACTGCGCTGGGTAAAGCTGCCAGTGTCCAGTGGTAAAAATGAGATACTGGAGGAACAATTTGAAATTTGGAATTGTTTCTGCAATTTTTGGATTCAGCACTAATCGCAATTGATCGTCCGTTTGAAATGATTTATTTAACGTTAGCGTTTGGTAGATGGTTACACCTTTTTTTTTGTAAAACATAAACTAGAATACTATTTACATTATATTAAGTAATATTGTTTTATTGTTTGAATTACCTACTAACAGAGAGATATCACATCTCCAGAAAATCGATCTTAATGAATTATTGAAAGATATTTTCTGACAGGTAGAATTTATTTCCTAGTATAAGAAATGAATTTCCTAGATTTTGGCACCAAAATGTTTCGCATAGTACAAATTAACGGCAGGAGAAATCAAATAAACTCAAAGACTATTTTTCATTTTAATATGTACAGTGTACCCTCATCAATAGTTAGCTAGATAGATAGATAGAAAATGTATTGTGCGCTTGTCAAAAGATACATGTAGTCGTATAATTACAATGTTCGAAAAATAAAAAAATTAAAAAAATTACGATGTTTTTGAAAAATCGGAATTCGTGATTATAATGCGAATAAGTTGAATACGATATCCTTTAATTTTCAGATTGACTCAAGGTAATCCTATGCTCATAAGACTTGCTGAACATTGGAAAACCATAAATAGAGAAAACCGAACTTTTGTAAAAATAAGAAATAATTTTCTGATAATTTTAAAACAATTTCTCTATCGCAGAATAACAATCAAAATTATTTTGTATAATAATTTCTGTTGTCTAAAGTTTGCCTGCATATTAAAGAGTAGATTTGGGCACAGGCTAGGATTCGGCCATTGTAGGAATACACTAGATTGCATGCAATAATGGACGGGGGAAAAATACGTGTAAATAGCTATTGAGTTCATTAAAATGATTTCTATGGCCAATGTTGCCAATACAAAATCATATTCTGTTCTAAAAATGTAGAAAGTATCAGAAAATGAAATAAAAATATCGAATTTTTAGTAAAATTTTACTATAGGACCACCGGCATCTCAATGATTCGAATCCCCGTCAATCCGATTTTTTGGGGAACTTTAAGGGAAGAAAGTACCGATATTTTGCAAAACCCCTTAACCCCTGTTCTTTCAAAAGAAAAAGGTTTAATATGGAACTTTTTTTATTCGATTTATTTGAAGCTGTAATTTTTTTCATAAATTAAAGGACTTTTCTTTTTTTTTGGTGGCGGAGATCAGGCCTGCAACTCGCTAACGTGATAAGGGTAGTACTGCCGGTATATATGTGTATCAAAATACAAGCACAGGAATCGGATCTGGCTCAAACATCGGGTTAAGTACCCTAGTAACGTTTAAAAATATTAATTTTTTCTAAGCTATTAATGATCAGTGATAGATACTGATAAAAAACATGAAATTTCAAGACTGGTTTAATCTTTACGATTCTGTGAAATTTTGAAGCCATGTTAATCTTCACAATTTGCGAAATTTCAAAGCTGTTTTAATATTTGCCATTCTATGAAATTAGAAGCTTATTCTAATCTTTACAATCCTGTAAGATTCTGTTTAGCTTTAATAAATATTTCATCCATGTCCTTGCGCCAATTGTCTCAAGGTATTATGAAAACTTCAGTCGCAATAATGCAAAGAGAAGAAGTCAGTACATATAAAAGAAAATCGGCTCTTTGCAGCAGGCACTAACAAGAATATCCACTGAATTTCGCCAAAACCGTTCATAGACTTGCAAAGATAGTCTCCGCGTTCTGCGGGCGGAAATACATTTTTAGTCCGGGATCTGAGAGGCGGAAATTCATGGCATTCGAGAAGGGGGAAGAGAGCACCGAAGCTTATCAAGAGATTTAAGTTTCTGTCGGTGCATAGAGTCGCGCATATACAGCGTCGGCGAAACAGTGTCCATGATAGATATATGAAGGAGGAAGAAGAGGAGGTAGGAGAATAGAAGGCGTGAGAAGAGATTAAGAGGGCGAGAAATAAAGAAGTTGAAGGAGCCGTTGAGAGTGAGTAAGAGGAAGAGGAAAAGAGTCGAGGAGGATTAAGGAAGCTATACGTTACCGAACTAGGTACAATACCGTATTCATCAATTTGTAATTTGTAGCTGCACTCAAAAACTAATTGATCGATATATCTGGTTTTTCACTGTTGCATATGTTTCGAAGATTCAGAATTGATGTACTTAGAAAATATGTACTGTAATCAAAAATCAAATAAATGTTATAGTTTTGATGAAAATGCTACAACTGTAATGTTAAAAAAGGTAGGTTTTTTATATTAAAATTTACCGAGTGATAGAACCATCAAAATCAATGCTTTACAAACTTTGTTAGTCAATAATAACTTAATGTCTAAATTAATCAAAAATTTACTTGTAGCAATTTAAAAAAACAACTCTTTCGAACAACGAAGAATACACACGCTTAATTAAACCATTAAAATCCCAAGGTATTAAGATTTTTAAAAGCTCCATAAGCAAGTATCACTGTAATGTTATTTAATATTAAAAGTTAAAGCGAGACTCTTTTAAGAGGATACCACCTACCAGAGATATTTTTTTTAATTTAATACATAAAATGTTAGAATATTTTTTATCCTATTCTACATTTGAATACGAGTAAAAAAGTCGGAATCGAATTTTTCTTATCGATTTTATTCTGGTACAACAATAAAATACTCTAAAAATCGCTGTAAAACCATACCCCAGCCAAATTATCCTGGACGATGAAGAACAGAAGAAGCGAAGAACAGAATCCTTGATAAATGTATAGTTTTATATATGCAATATGAACATATTTGAACAGTAGAAGCGAAGAACAGAATCCTTGATAAATATATAGTTTTATATGTGCAATATGAACATATTTGTGTAGGTAATTTATTGTATATTCTCCAATAATTAAAATAGAGATTCTTTATTATTATATTTAGAAAAAAAGCTTATTTTTAGTGCAATTTTTTAAATAAATATTCTTAGCAAAGTACCTATTTACTTAATCAAAAAATCCATACAGGAGTAATTTATTGGTTAATCGCTTGGAAGATTTCTAAGTCTGAAAGTTTATTAAAATATTAGTTCGGAGATAATCAAGGTATTATTAAATAGTTTATATGAATGAATAGTAATCATATTTAAAGTCCCAGTACTTCACCAAACAATTTAATTTGGATTTTGTTATTATATATTATCAATATAGTATACTTATACTTTAAATTTATGCCTTATTTGAGTTTTTGTGATACATGTTTATGACTGAACTTAATATGGAAACATGAGTGTATTAAAGTCCAGTTATGTATAAAATACTCATATGAATCAATAAATATTGTTTTATTCTTCAATTCCACAATGATATTGTTATATACAGCTTTTATATTTTAATCTGAAAAGAAATTATATTAGTAATTATGTAAGAAATATAATAGAATATTCTGTGCATAATACAGAAATATACGTATTAAGACTTACTACTTGTTTTATAATAATTTACTCACTCTACTTAAATGTTTAAACCTTTATGTGGCATTTTATTAGACTTAACTTTGACTCATTATTATGTAGAAAAGTGACTCTTCAGTGTGGTTTCTATTCAGCCTGAAAATAGAAAGTACGACAAAAATAAATGCTAAAAATTATACAATCTATCTAAAAAATGAAACAACTTATCTGATTATTATAATACGAGTAGACACAAGCAGACATTTCCAAGCACATATTTATAATATTACTGAAACAATGACAGCTGCAAGCTACTACACTAGCCCAGTAAACTATGTAGTCGTCTGTTGTTGGATGTTTGCGTCGCGGTCGGTAAGTCAATGACTGCAGGTTGTATCAACAGATTTATAATAATTGAGCGCCCAATTTAAAAACTTTGCAGAGTAATAGTTGGAGTATTAGAATATACTTAAATGTATATATTCATATTAACTCGAAAACATTGCTCGAAATAAGAAAAATAACAAGTATCAAAATCATCGATTTGCTACGATTTGTTTTATAACCTATAAAGTATCGTAGGACTTCGAAAAAAATTATTTAGGGCCTCATAGGAGTTTTCTGATAGATATTTGTATGTAAAATAATAATATATGACTTTTGAGAAAAGGATTTTTTTCAAAAATTTTATCATTTTTCGAGGATACGGCACCCTTAAAGTGCCAGTGAAGACGAAGCATAAAGGAATTATCAATTCATCTACAAATTAAAATTCTCAGAAATGAAATTACCTTCGCAATCCCCCAAGACGCAGCGAGAAAGAACAGCGAAAAAAATAAGAATTCCAGCCGCACAAAAGCGACGCTGTTGAAATCAGAATGAAGGCTGTGCTCGGCCGCGAGCTTAATCCTGTATTGTGAGCGAGGCACAAGCAAGTTTTCCACCTCGCACTGCCTCTCGCGCTTTGTGCGCTCTGCTCTTTCTTCGCTGAGACTTTCCTTTTTTCTGCTGGTCCCCTCTCCCTCTTTGTACCGGTCTCTCGCTTCGTCGTTCATAAATGGACGAGATTGTACTAAAAGGCTAATCCGCTGCGCGGGAATAACCCGAAACACGAAACAAAAACTGTACGGTCGAGGTCTGTGTAGAACCACTGATTAAGCCGCCCGCTTGACAATAATTTCTTTAGTGCCGTTTTGTGAGAAGCTCTCTTTTTTTGCTCGCAATTGTCTTTGCGTCTTAATTTTTTACGGTTCACCCTCTGATCTTTGGGTGGACAGAGCCCTTTTGGAGTCTTGAGATTTTCATTTCTGGCTTTGTGCTTAGTATGAGCTCATGTTGAAAATGAAAATGCGTTTAAATATTCATAATAAAAAAATTATTTTAAAATGGATAGTACAATATTTTATGAATATAACTATTTTATTTTTTGTTACAGGTTAGTAACATTTTTTGAGCTGAATTCAATTGGTTTTACGTAAATAAGTAAGTAGTAATATTGATATTCTATCAAATAAAAAAAAAATACTTTTACAATATAAGCATGTAGCCCAATATACATGTCAAGAGTATAACCATTTAAATAGTAAACAATTGGGATGTTGCATGAAAAAAAAATCGAAATCATTAGGTTTGTCTGAAAGAATTTAGAAAAACATTTTTACGCGTTTTTTTTTTTTTGCTATTGGACGATTATTTGCTAAGATACAGCAGATTGAGAAGTCATGTGACGTCATGATATTGTATGAAAAATATAATATCGTGACGTTACACTATATTTCAACCTGCTGTATCTTAGTGAATAATCGTCCAATTGCAAAAAAGCAAAAATACGTGTGGAATATTTTTCGACATTCTTTCGGAATTGGTTTCAAAAATTATTTTTCATGCAACATTCCAATTTTATAGGCCGGGTAATATACTCAACTACTTAACTTAGTTTTTCTCTAACAATAAACTCAAATTCTTCCTTATACATCTTATTCTACGAAGTTTTCTAATATCTATTTCTAATTTACTCTCTAATTATTAAAATTCTACTATATTCAATAGACGGTCGTATTCTAATTTCCTACATTCGCTGCTTCCTTATTTTACATAGCGTCACGTAGTTGCATATATAATTGGTCGAGGTGTCACGCGAGCAATTGCATTATCGCACTTATTTCTCGTGCGCGTTATCGATGCTCCCGTTGCAAATTTTCTTGGAAAATGGAGTAAAAATTTCTCCTTTAATTATTACGCAATTATATTGTTATTATTATTGATATAATTGCACGAAAGTTTAACACGGCTGCAGCTAACTTGGGTAGTGTATAGCTTTGTCAACAGTAATTTAAGTAGCGCTACATGAAATGATAAATATAAAAGAAACTAATACATCCATGTTGAGAAACTAATTTTCTTTTAGAAATTAGTTTAAAACGTAACTTTATTACGAATTTATTATGTCTACACTCTAGTAAATTAAAATAAAGTCACTTCAACTTAATACTTTAAGGGTTGCACGGCCTATATATGGATCAGCATATCTCGGAAAATACATACTAATAATTCATTTATATTATGGAAACTACAGATAACCTAGAAAATAGTGTTATACATTACCCGCTCTTAAAATATTAAACAAAAAATCCAAACAAATTATTATTTATTATAAAGACTTTTTTGTTATCTTATGAAAACAAAACTTAAATGATAATAAAAGTAAACCGTACATAAGCATGCTAATAATAGTAAGATCGTTTTATAATATTTGCAACCAATAGTGCGAACTACGAACTAGATCGATTCAGATACTTTGAAGTATACTGCTAATTATGCCACAATGTTGAAAATGAGCTACCGAATTTCTCTTGTATGGCTCATGTACGCCGCGAGAGTTATGTATTTATCACGGTGCATCCCGAGTAGTTGTATGTCTCTAACATCAAATGATATAGGGTCTTTTCACAACAGTCAAAATAGATCTATTATTTAAGAACACTAAGCCACCTTAAAATTTTAAATTGATTATTAATATTTTTTAAGGTAATAGTGATTCCTACATTATGTGTTACTTCTTTTTTTAGGTTTTTAATGTATTTTATCAAAATGTAACAAACAAATTTTTTTTGTTGAACTTCAATATGATCAATTTGTTTTATAACCATACGATACATTCAGCAATATACAGGCTTTTATTATGGACATTTAAGGACACCTAAAATTAAAAAAAGAATACTGTTTAAAATGTATTCAATAGTATAAAAATGTATAAAACCAATTCATTTTTATTTTAAGGTTCTTTGGTCCCCTTAAAGTAAAATATACTTCAACTGTGTTCGTTGGTTTTATTCTAATCCATAAATAAAATTGCTAAAAAAGCAAACAATAATACTAATAATATAAGTTGCCAGCTATTAAGAAATAATCTTTTACTAATCAAATATAAATAACCATAAATCTCAAGTCAACATTTTACTTACTTCGCCACAAACTGCAACACCCGTCCGTGGAATAATAGTAAACTCAGCTACACGATACAACAATCATCACTACAATAGCTCTCTCTCTCCCTCCCCCCTTGCCGCATTTACATATACGCACCGTTGTGGAAAGGCCCGAAGAGGGAGCAGCCGTAGCGACACATACACAGCTATACATACACGTCGTACAGCGTGGCACGGACATTGTTGTGCTCGCTCCGCGAGAGCTACTCTGCACTTTGCATTGCTGCGCGTATATATACGTATACTTACTTGCCCTGACGCTGCGAGTTAGAACGCGAAACGAGGAGGATGAGCGCTGCTGCTGCTGTGTACAGGGTGGCTGCATTTTCGGTGACGGGCTGCTGACAGCGATGGCGGCGTCGCGGAACGCGAGTTTCCAAGAGGGTTAAAAAGTTGACGTTATTTTTAACAATGACGGGTGGATTGAGCTTGGAGGTAGTTTCGAGGGAAATGTAAGGGAGTCCATTTAAATGATAAATCTGTGTAAGTTAGGCATCTCTACTGATGTTTATTAGTTATCTTTTTTATTTATCTCCCATAAGAATGTTTATGCGATCTTATACAAGATATTATATAAGATCTTATGAATGATCTTATGTAAGACACAGTGAGTAAATTTCTGAAAATTATTACAATTTTATATATATATATATACGATATTCGTGTAAATAATGCCAGTATTGGACGTAATACCTAGATGATACCCCAAATTTAGAGGGATCTGGACATGTTTTGAGACGTTTTTACCATATTTTACAATTTTTGCAGTAAGACTATAACGTAAGAACTTATAGAAAAATTTACGTAATAATTTGCATAAGAACTTACATTAGAAATTATATAAGGACTTACGTAAGATTTTACACCAGTTCTTACGTAACTTCTTATGTAATTTCGTATGCAAAAGGTCTTACATTATGTAAGCGCGAATTGTTTTTAAATGTTATAAACAGCTACAAAGTATCTTGATCCTCCTAAATTTGGGGTATCATCCAGATGGTATGTCCAAAAATGACTTTATTTACATAAATAACGTATATTTACAAAATTTTAATAATTTTTAGAAATTTACTCACTTTGTCTTACATCAGATCTTACATAAGATTTTATCTAATAACTTATGACAGTTCTGGGTGGAATTTCGTTGGTTGGATCGGACATAAGATCTTACATAAGTTCTTATATAAGATCTTGCATAAGATTACATATACGATCTTATGGAAGATCTTATGAAAAATTTTCAGTAGGGAGGGAGTATATAGATTATTACTATGTTCAGGTGGTAGTTGGATAGATAACAAAATAGTGCACTGAGAGGAATAATTGTTAGAAGCCATTGGAATCCGCTTGAGGAAAATAATTTAGATTGACGATGTAGTAGAAATTATCTTGAACAGAAAAAAATCTGTTTCACCGACATCCACTTGTCGCAGGTAGATTCTTAAACTTGATTCTACCAGAAATATGTTTGATAAAAAAAAATATTTTAATACTTTTATCACTTATAAAGAAGAAGTCAATTTAAAGAAAAACTATTTCCATTTCGATGAAAATGATTTATTATCCTCTTTAGAAACCTGTGTATTTGTGTACCTGTGTGCGTACGTAATGATTACGACTTTTATTTCCAAGATACAAAACTCAAATAGGTGGATCCAAAATGACATATTTTGATCATAAATTAACTACCATTTTTATTTAATTTTCAAATTTATTCAATTTTAAAAGCGGATAATAATTTTAATAGCAACTCTAAAAACCTGTGTATTAAAATTTGACATAAATTTCATTGAAATTATTATATTTATAAATGATTATTTATCGTTTGAGTACTCTGAAGATGTGGCAAATCAATAATGCGGCAAAAGTAAACTCCGCTATGCGAGAATTATCATAGTAAGCTCAGTGTACTTCTTATAATAAAATGATATAAATTTAAAATACCGTGGCTGACTATACATGCCCTTTTCTACTGAAAACTCATTTCGCGTACATATTCTGCGTGTTTTGCAATACCCCTTTTGAAACAAACGATCAGCATCCTAACATTATAAGTATAAAACTCGAATCACCCAGTATGTGTTGTAGACAGTGCCGCCTGTATTTGGTGGCAGATACGTTAGAACGAACGAACACGAGCACTAGCGCGAGCAAGGAAGATGCGATGCATGCATAATTCCGACGTGGAAGCTTCAGAGCTTTCGACCCATAAGACGATACAGCGATTCCGTGTTCTCGAGAGTATATACCTGATTTTTGGCAAACTAAGCTGGATTGAGCTTTGTTGAATGTCAAGTTTTTTAAAAAACATTTTGACTTTTCGAAAGTTTTAACACGTTATCACCGAAGTGAATATTTGCAAACGAATATTTGTTTCGAAATATTTCTATGGAGGTTTTGAGTATGTCTTTCTCTATTCCTCACAATCCTTTTTACATTTGACATTCAGGAAGTGCAATATGTGAACTATAAGAAGAATGTGTTATAGTTGTTGTTTATTCGATGTTGCTATTTTGTTAAAAATTTTTTGAATTGTATTATCATTTATTTTATATATTATAAACATTGCATGCTTTCTTAGACTCTTCTTAGGTATAACAGAGCGTTTCTTTTATTTTAATTACCTAAAAAGGTTCTCATAGATTTTATTTAAATTTAAGGTAATCTTTATAGTTATGACCTTCTAAGAGTTCATTTTTTTCAGTGTTCGCGAATATATTGCTTTAAATAGATTAATTTTTTATATTCTACGCGAATTTAGTTTTCCAAAAACACTGATTGATTTGTAACTACAAATCCTATTATGTAGAAATATGTAAATATTTTTGCTGTTAAATTTATAATCATTTTATAAAGCCATACATTTCTCAGCAGTTTAAATCTGCTTTCCAATTTAAATCTTATTTCAAATACCATATTTAAATTATCCGTGTAATAATGCAATAAATAAACATTAAAAACCCGAAAAAAAACTACACTAAAACTAAATGTATTCCTCTAATTCAAAAAATAAACGCATTCATAAAGCTACAAGACCAGCGACCCTACTCTCAAAAAAGTGTATAAATAAATTAACACGCAGCTCTGGTCGTTAACGTTTACTCAGAAAGCCATCTGTCCGTTACTTCCCCCCTTGCGAACTAACGGCGGAGTCGAGAAAAGAACGCACATAAAGAGACCGAAGTGGCCAGGCTATGTTGTCGGAGGAGAGAGGCTATCATACATTTATTTATGAAGTACTATGAATAAATGGATGCTAGCCTTTTTCTATCCCGTTTTCTCGCCGGCTTCTTTTCGCTCGCAGAAGGGGTTGGAGAGAGTGAGACAGAGAGAGAGCAAAGGGAAAATAATGAGCGCCGCTGGTATACCGTATGTTCAACGGCGAACATAATGGCCGATTCGCTCGCGCGACTATCTTGTTATAGATGCTTTTATTTTCGGGACTGCTGCGTGTCTCGATTTTCTCACCTCTTTTTCAGATGCGGAGTTGAAGGATGATTCACAACGATGTGTGTTATGAGAAAATTAATGATTTTTTCAGTTAATGGGGGTAGTGGGCAAACCAACAATATTTTGTCTGAAATGGTTCATAGAAACTATGTGTATAGGCATTTATTGTTTACATATTTAAGTGCTGAACATTAATTCTTTTTTAACATTGGGCAATGCAGTTCTACCTGACACTAAAATCGAAAATTTTTAATTCTTCACAATATAAAAACTCCATAAATACATACGGATTTTTCAAAATATCTAGTTTTACAAAAATAGTAAACTTTTACAAAATGGTGGGTTTTAGAATCAATAAATATTTGTAAAGAAATGACTAGATAAATAAAGCTATTTCTAGCGGATAAAATAATCCGCATGTAGAACTTCATAGGACCTAAGTGATATATTGTGAAAGGTTTTTACTCTTAAAAATATTGAGAAACATGACTTTTAATCAGATTTTCTATAAGGTCAGTTATTCGAGAAAAAAGGAAAAACCTATAGGGAAGGTCATACAGTATGAACACCCATAGCTATTTTAGCTGTAACTTTTCATTAGAGCGACAATTGATTTTTCAGAAAAGGGTTTATTATTTGAATGGCCCCCTCTGAAGAAAACCAAAAATTGGTAGAGTTCAAATTCAATGGGCAAACTTATTTATCTACTGAAATACCAAAATGACGATTTTAAAGTTCCGAAAGTAACTTTTGTTTTGCTGAAAATTTGCAAATTAGTTAATTGCACGATAACTTTGATAGCCATAAATTTAAAGTACAGGATGCAGAATATATTATAATAAAAACACAACATATATCAAATTCACTTGGTAAAGCGTCGCCACCGAGCGGGTGGTATAGCAGAACTAAAAAAATGTTCATATTAAAAGCTTGTTCATACTGTACGACTCTCCCCTATATTTACCTACTACACCTAAAGGTGTCTGTTTTTAATTTTTAATTATAAATTTCATAAATTATTGCAAAAGTTTTATCGTACTATTTTATTTACTCTGAAATTTGTCCTCGTCTAATATATACTCAGACGATCAGTGAATTTTTTAAAAGACGTATTTAAAAACAATTAAAAGTATTTATTTCTCAGAAGATGGAAGAACAGTGTGAATACATTTTCAAGGAAATTGAGAGAAACGAGGGGATAATGTTACGAAGAGATATTTATTTTCTATGAGCAGAGACAATGGATGAGCAAATCTCAGCCGAGAGAAAATGAGAAAATTACGTTTCGCTAGGGCATTAGCCTTTGATGCAATCTTCGCTTTTATCATTTACTCGGTATCCAAATGCCGACGGTCTGGATTCAAGCTATACTGACATTATTAAAATGCGTATAAAAGAAAAGAGACAAGCTCAAAGTACTTTAGCATTTACAGATCTAAATTTGTTATTCTTATCAAAACTCGTTACTAAATGAGGAAATACTAAGTTGAAGAAAATCTGGGTATAATTAAATAACAAAACTTTAATGTCCAATATATTGGATAAATGCAGTTAATGGTCTCCAATTAGTATTTTTCTATTTATAATAAAATTATGTTAAAAATCGTAATAATTCTTACAGAAAACATTAATTTCGATATGCTAGCACGATAATCTTAAAAGTTGGTCCTGTTAGGATGTATACAAAGGCTTATTTTACTGCAAAGCATTAATAAACCTGTCATAACATATATATAATAATACTTGATTCCATTTTATACTAGCAAAAAAGGATTATTTAGTGATTCTTTGAAGAGTAGTAAAACATTGGTATGTTTATTATATTTATAAAGCAGTTCATCGCATCATTAAACATTAATTACATTTTGCATTGAGGCCGTTCACTGCATTTGTCCAGTATATTGGACATTTTATAAGACATGCTTGTACATATTTTAATCACACAAACTGTAACTGTAAGTGTAACAATGTATTAGAAATGATGATAAGATGAGAAATAAATGTTTTTTACTTTATAAATATAAAACGAAATTCATATAACTACAAGCTGCATAAAAACATGTAAGAATTTTTCTTTTCACAGAAATCTGTTGGAAAGAATAAGCTCAAACGAAGTTTGTATTTCAATCTTAGTCACATTTACGTTGTTTTTCGTTTCTTTAGACAACATGCAAATGATTTATGTAATTACAATAAATAAAATAAACATGTAAATTGGACAGATACAGTCAGGGACTTTACTTTGCAATACTAGAATTCTTTATTAATTACATAAGTCTGTTGTTATATATCGATGTTTTTTAAAAAAGAAAAATAAATGAATCATATAAATACTTTTATTAGTTTCTGAAATCATGAAGAAATAAAAGGAATGACAAAATTTAAGGTGGGCGTACATGGATTAAAATAAAATCCATTTTAAGGTTGTTACACGAAATTAAAGTATTTACTCTTAGAAAAGAACTTTTTAATCCAATTTTAAAATGTTTTTATTAGCGTTAACATCTGTATTTTAATACGCGCATTTTTACGTATATTTCTTACAAGTTATTGGTTTAGATGCAAAAATTTTAAATTCATTAACTTTCAATTTATTTTTCGGGTTGCAAGATCTACAATTTTCTGCTGTATGTAAAACAGCATTTTACACTCTAGGTTTGTTTAAACATTGAATATGAATCAGTAACTTTGGGAACGTATTCTCCACGCCAAAAACTATTGGTTTAGGCAGGAAAAAAAATAAATTTTTTGAAACCGAGAAAGTAGAATGTCCCCTTAAACTACAGCTGTATGCTAAAAATGATGTTTTTGATTCAAGATTACACTTAGAAAATCAAAGCTCTTTAACCGTTCTTTTCAAGACAGGCAGTATAATTTTAGAGAAAGGTATATCTCATTCGTACTTCACCAGTTAAAAGCAAACTGGTAAAAAGAGCCTCTTATAAGCAAGCCTCGTATATAACATACGAACTCGGCAAAAAAAAACGTAATACGCAAAGCGGAATGTAGAGCGTCATTACGAGCAAGGAACGACAGCATAAAGGGTAGAGAAACCGAGATAGACAGGCTTCCGCCATGTAATTAACGAGTATCCTCAATAAAATGAGAAACGCGGACAGAGGTGCGGCGAAGAGAGAGTAGCAACAAATGTCTGCGGCTGCAGTGCAAAAAAGAGAAAAAGAGGAACAGAGAGAGATACAGAGAGGGAGAAAGAGAGAGAGAGAGAGAGAGAGAGAGTGAGAGAGAGAGAGAGAGAGTCGACAGTGACTAGTAGTAGCGAGGGAAGTATGTGGAAACGCTTCAAAGGGGTTTCGTCCGTTCATTCGAACGATCGCTGGTCCGCTCACCTGTTAAATAGAACGATGACCGGAGATTCATTGAAGTCTGCGACTTAACGACCTGCACTTTTCTTATGACGATGGTGATGCGATGTAACGCTGCATGGAATAGCTATTGACCGTTGAGGAAACTCGCGAACGGCGCCCTTTATCAAGCTTGGGTAAATTACTCAATGTATCGGAATTCGAATGATTCAATGGTGGAATAGAATAGAGGTGCGATACATGTACAACCGACGATTTAATGTAGAAATTGTTGCTACGTAAGAGCATCGAGGTAAGTGTAAATTAATAAAAAAATTGATAATCTTTAGTAATGGAAATAATGGTAAGTTACTAATAAATAATTAATAAGTAACTGATAAGATTATAATAATAAGTATTTAATGAGCAGCTAAAGAGTAACTAATAATTAACCAATTACTCACTATAGATAATTTATAAGTTACTAACAAATTACTGATAAATAACTGATAACTTACTAATGAGTTACTAAAATATAACGGGTAACGTACTAATAAGTTACAAAACTATAAAGAGTTGATAGTTACATCATCAGTACCAACTATTACCTATCCGCTAAGGTTCTACTGTACTTCCTCTGGCTAGTGTAAAATTTAGAATTATAAATAGTACTTTATCTAGCAATTAATATTTTTTATAATTTATTATTAGAAATACCTGTTACAGACAGTAAATTAAAGTTTTTCTAATGCATCTGATAATCAGGTTCGTATTTGAAAAAATTATGAGATATTAACTTAAAAACCATTAAACTATTTCATAAATATCGTCCATAGTAAACCCTCATTGTAACTCAAGTACCTCCCAACTAAACCAAATGATAATCTTAACGAAAAATGAAGCAGCAAGAGCGGTAGCAATAACGTACTGAAAAATGAGCTGCTGCAGGGTGTTTCGCGAGTCAAGAGAAGCCAAAGGCAAGGAGCAAGTAAGAGACGAGAGAAAAACTTTGAAGTAAGCGTGCCAGTGATAAAGGGATATTGTTCGCCGGTAAGGTCTTCGCCGAGCGCCTGCACCCGTCTGCGCATGCGTGTATGCGTGTGTGCATGTATATATGTACACGGGTGTGCGCATATACAGAAGCTAAATGGACGGATAAGCTGAGAGCCAAGCGCGAGCGAGAGGCAAGTTCTGAGAGGCACACAGACAGGGTGGCCCTTCAGTGGCTCGCAGCTTCAGCCTCGTCCCCTTAACTGCAGCGTCGCGCGGCTCATCGAGCTCGAGTCGGGGGAAGATCGAGAAGCACTGTGGCAGGAGGCGAGGCAGCCGAGGAGGACTTTATTGGCTTTTAAGACGGGCGTAATTAAAATGTAAAGGGTTGTCAGACGGCCTATTCCTAGCGCCCCTTTCGCTCAATCTCACTCGCATTGCTGGATGGAGGTGGGGATAGGTGGTCTGCTCGTGGAGGGCAGCGAGTCGCGAAATGGCTCAATTGTTTCGCAAATGAAATGCAGTTACGACGAGGTGAATTGTATGAGAGTTTGTATATTATACGCAGTTTGGTGTCTTCAAAATAAATAAGAGAACGGACATTTTAATATCTTTACGGAAGTCCCCCCGGAAGCCAAGGTCAGCAACCCTACGGATGTTCTAGGATAGAATAGTTTTGGTTAGAATTCCCAAATGAATTTAGGAAGTTTTGCTGAAAGCACACTTGGTAATCGAGAGCACAGAAATGGACCAAAAATGAATATTACAACAATTTTTACTTTGGATCAATTTTTATTATAAAAAGCCGAGAAAAAAATAATTTATATTTTTTTTCACACAATAGTATATTTTTATACAACAACTGCTCTCATTTACAGTACGGCAAAGGTGCATATTATACTTGCTACATATATATTGTAAACATGACGTTTGTTACATTTCTTGCTGCGCTTGTGCGAATATATTAAGGGAACCAGCCTGAGATAAATCCTGTAACGTCTGTACACGCGCGCACGGAGTTCTGCACGCAGCGGCCCACCCACTTCTCTAATAATCAACTAATAGGTCAATAACACTAATTTGAACTATTGCACACTAATAGTGTATTATTAGATAAATAAGTCAGTGGTTTCCAAGTAATAAGCCGTCAGATTTTCAGACAATCGCGTTTTTTAAATCTTTGGGTATTTATAACTAAAAACTAAGCGAATTAGAAAAAGCAACGTTTTTTTAGAATTCTACAAAGAATCTAAACAAATTTTTTCCCAGACCGAAAGAGTCGATTTTTGAAATTGTTTATAAAAATTGTTAAGTAACAATTAAAGGCACCACTTTCATTTCAACACCAAGAATTCCGGATTCAGCGGATCAAAATACATTAAAAACACTTGGTGTTAGCCGGTCTCTCAGATCGGTTACGGATCACTACACTACAGTGGCCGCTGAACCAAAAAATATTTTTGCAGTATATACAATAGATGCCTTTTTACAGGATTTAACTCAGGCTGGCCCCCATGAAGATGGTCAATGCCCAACCTTATTAACTAAGAGCAATATGAAAAAGAATATTTGCTTACGTCTTTTAGCGATATGCTCAGCGTCTTCATAATGGACGCGATGACGCCAAAGGAATGGCAGCCTTTGGCACTTTTTAGTATGTAAAGTACTGTCTATTGGACCACTTTAGGTACACTTTTACTTTTCTTTTACTTTGAGTTAACAAAGGTATAATTCTTTTCCTATTACCTCGTTCATTTTACCATTTTAAAGCTATACAAATATGACAAGATCCACCGATCCCTTTTGGTCACTGTAGAGTAACATCGGGAATCATCCTACTTTGGGTAACTGAATGCTTAACAATAATTCCATATCCTGCCGCTCAAAAATTTCAAAGATAAACATCCACAGCATAAAAATAATTAGCCCATCCTTATTTTTAACACTAAACCCATTGTTACGAAGAGTCCATTGTTATCGTTCAATTTTTCATTCCTCTCCTTTCTTTAAAAAACAAGCGTCGCGCATTTTTTCCCTCTCCGCAGAGTGAGCATATACATGCGTCCAATAAATATCGGAGATTGGTCGGGACGGACACGGGCTCGCTCGTATATATACCATCGATGTTATACGGCCACGCCGCTCTCGACGTGTCTCCGCTCGTCCGTCGCGGCTTTTATATGCGGTCGCGGCGGACGGACTTCGGCGAAGGTGCGGGCGAATCACCGCCGTCTTGTTCGCCATCGTAGTAGCCGACCGCGCGCTGGTGGCATCCTCTCTCCTTTGCCTCGTATTTACTGGCGCGATTCAGCGGTGTGTGTTTCGCTATTTTTTTTTTACTTCTCTCGTCAGCCCTTTTTTGTTGCGTTGTCTCTTTTATGGCGCGGGGCCGATATTTTAGTATCTTGGTATCTTTATGGGGCACGGCCCGGCGGTATTACGGGGAATTTTTCCCTTTTTTCCGGGTGCAGGTTTGATGAGAGAACGCTGCGCGTCCGACAAGGTATTGTTGAAAATTTTATACCTTTTGTGGAGAGAGCTGTAAAGTCAGCATACTTGTCAATCAGGGATGTGAGTTACTGTTTTTGATCTGTTTATATTTATAGATTTATTTAAAGTAGTAAGATTTGTAAACTATCAAATATTCCTACATTTGTTTGTTACAGCGATCATCATTTAAGCTATTGAATCTCATTTTTAGTAGAGATAAAGTTATTACTGCTGCGCATCATCTAGTGTATATAGGATGGATTGACATTAATGAGTCTATCGAAAAAATTTAAAAATAGACAATATATTTACAGACTTAGTAAGATTAAATTGTGTAAGATAATGAAATTCTATAAATATTACCTAACAAGAGCTTAATATCTTACGCAGATAATACAGCAAGTTGATAATCCGAAGACAATTGGAATGAAACTAATGCACAAATAGTATATAGATCTGGTTTAATGCTGGCTATTAGAGTTATCATTGAATATAAATAAATCAACTTACATTACTTTTACTAATTATATAATAATAATATTCATATAAAATACCTAAATCTACTCACATAAAAATTGATAGATAGACACAAAAAGACTAAAGAACAATAAATACTTAAGAGTTACTGTTGATGTATAAAATGAATTTATTTGACATATTCAAATTTAAGAGAATCTTAGAATATTTAGTCATTAATAATGATTTATTGTGGGTCACTTTCGCAGTATAGCTTGTTATAGAATTTCTGCTTTGGGATAAGTACATGGCAATTCTAATGAAGCATTGATGAATCTACACTTGTATTAATATTCCTACTTGAAAGGGTCATTACAGGCCATTTTTGATTTTTACTCCTGTAACGCCCAGGATCCTTTTTTCATAAAAAAATACATAGGAAACGGATTGTTTACTTTAAAATGTCCCTATTATCTACCTCAAATATCTTATTTAAGAAAAAACAAGCTCTAAATATAATTTTTAGCAGTAGAGTTTAAAATTGATCCTAAGTATATCTGCTCTTAGTTGAATTAAATTTTAATTACCTACAATTTGTTGATTTATATATATATATATATATATATATATATATATATATATATATATATATATATATATATATATATATATATATATATATATATATATAAATAACTATCAGTCGATATAATTATAAAAAGAAATTTAATTTTATATTATTAAGGCAAAATCAGTATCGCCATACACATTGCGTTCCCTGCATACGTTGTTTTTGTCGATGCGGCATCGTTATTCTAAATTTACAAAATTAATAATTTAACAAATAATTATTCTGTTTGTATAGTGGTTTTTTAATAGAGTTTCTTCATTAATGTAACCAGGTTAAACTCACTAAATTATTAATTCCTAATTTTTGTGAGTTACTAAAGAAGTCGTTTTGCTCGCAACCAATGCTAGTCATTAGTCGGTTAACTCTTTCATGCACAAATTTTTCTGACCATCGGTTTTTCATGAAAATTTATATAAGTGTTTTCGGGGTCGCTGATTATGTATCCGTTGTCAGATTTTCAAATATCAAACTGGCGGTTCCAATATAATGAGCAAAAGTGCCATTTATAAAAAACGTCTCCACCGATTATTTTTATTTTGTATTATGAATAATGTAGAAACAATGCAAAATCGATTCCCGAGGGTGGCCGCTATGGGCATCCTCCTTTGCAAAACAAAAGCATAACGTTATGTTAAGTTGGCAATAACCTAAACGTTTGTCTCTTTTTTACAAATATTCATATTTCAAACGCGATTGAAATATTAAAATACTTTTCTCCTATTTTATCTGAAAGTATGTATTTTTACTATTCCAGCCGATATTGATAATGAGTGTACTATTCTAATTATTTATTTGTTAAAAATGAGTTTTCATGACATAATTCCAACAAAAGTCTGGCATAGTGGCCTAAGCCAGACTTCTGCCAGACTTTTACAGGACTTCCTCCATACTTTTATAAGATCTCCGCCAGACTCATTAAACTTGACTAACGACAGACTAGTAACAGACTAATTCTGTTGTCCTGTCTATAGATAGAATATTGGAAGATACTTGAATATCTATATCTGATTGCACCGATTACCATCACTGAACTACAACATTCCTGTGCCATCAAGAATAAAAAGTAAGTGGTCAAAACCGTACTGCACCTAAATTTCTAATAACATAAAAATAAAATTCAATGAAATCCCATAATAAAAAACCTCACCAGCCGCAACTCCCAAAATGCCATTCATCCAGCGTCGGCCTATGCTCACGCACGTTCACCCGAATTCAATCCTCCAATAGCTATCCCCAATATTTATCGCGACGTATACCTGTACATCGGCAGCATGCACGTCAATGGCAACCGAGACTCGTTCCTTCGAAAAGACGAAGCGAGCGAGCCAACCAACGTAATGCTCCCCGACGCGATATATCTATTTTCCGAGCGACGAAGCGAAATAAGTGGCAGTGGCGAGCGTGACGAGGCCGCGACGCGCTACGCTCCGCTCGTGTGGAGATAAATAAAATTAAAGTGAAAGAAAATAGGAGAGAGAGAGAGAGAAAGACAGAGAGCAGCAGAGTCCGAGTGGAGCGGACTTTACGTGTCCGCCATACCGATGAAAGAGAGCGCGCGCGCGCGTGTCTCTACGTGCGGAATTGTCGCTTGGTCTTCCCATCTTGAGCGAGGGAACGAAAAAGGGACGGAAGTAGAAGAGGCAACAGCAGCGTCGATTATACATGAGGAATGACGCAGATTTCGCGGATTATCGTTCTATATACAGAGGATAATCCCGCTTCATGAGCTGTTCATCAGGTTTCTCGAGAGACGAGGAGGATGAGGCTTTTCAGCGTGGATGTCTTTTGATTTTTGTTCCTGGCCTCCTGGTCCTCTTTTGCGCGGATTACGCGGAGGAGAGTCCGAGAAATCATTTAGAGTCATCTTGGTGGGTTTACGAGTGAATAAGTGATACTTGTCGCGGTTGAAATTGAAATTAATTCTGTTTTAGCGGTTTTTAGAGTTGTTTTCTATATTATGTGCTTTATTTTGTAGTAATTGCAAGATTGAACTCGTAAAGAAGCGGTGCATATAATAAAGTACTGATTGCATGGTGCAATAAGGGAAAGATGTAAGAAAGAAGCAATCACAATTATGAAGTGTAATCGATGGGAGCAGTATCGTGTAGCGTATGAATGCATATGTAAGTGTAAATGCGTGAATGTGTGATTCCCAGTATAGCGAAGAGTACAGAAGATTGAGAATTTTATTTATAGATTTAGAGAACAGAGAGATGGTCAATTTTAGTATACATAAATAAGTGCACGTAAAGATAAATTAAAGCGGCTGTAAAGTATGTGCGAATATAAGAACAGTTACAACATCGTGAATGATAATATTTTGAAAACTTTATAGTACAAATTATTATACTTTCACAATTATACTTTCACAAATTAGATTTAGAAATTGTCGTTAACTGTATCTGCTACAATTTTTAATAATTTCACATATTGCTTGAAAACTATTCAAGGTAATTGTGCAATTTCTTTAATTGGTATATGGAACTTGAATATTCATAACGTCATCGATAGAAGAACGCTATTTTTTTTAATGTTGCGTGAACTCTACTCAAGATATTTACTCACAACGTATTTTTTATAAGTTTTATTCAATATTATTTATTTTTTCACTTTCATCTTGATCTACTTAAATCTATTTTGCTTTCCAGTTTTCAAATTATAACGCTATAGATTTTTCTTTTGCTTTTCATTCTTTTGCTTCTAGGGTAATTGCGAAATTCAGTTCTTATTACGACATTTTGGGTAGCCTGCCCAGTAGATAGACACTGACCAGTAGATAGACGGTTTATAAGTATTATTATATTTACGAAACTAATGATTTTTCAAGCAAAATTTAAAATTCTAATTGCATAAAAGTTTGTTAAGATTAGATTAAATATGATATTTATGAACGAAATGTTCTTTTTATATGCAATAAAGTATCTTAAAAAATATCGTCTATCTATTAGGTGTTCGCTATGTATAACCTAAAAACCCAATAGATAGAGTAACAAATTAAATGGACATTGACAATCGTCTATCTACTGGGATATATGTATTTTTCGCAATATTTTTGTAATTTCTAATTAAACAAAAACTTCTAACACTTCTAATATTTTTTTACTGATAAATTCAAGTTTCGTACATTCGATAAGAGTAAAATTATTTTAAAGAAACTATATTATCGTACAAAAATCTGATGTATAAAGTGAAAAAATCTTTAAGCGTCTATCTGTTGGGTAGTTTACCCTATTCAATGTGTTTTCAACGTTTTTTTATTAAATAACTGATGACGATCCACAAGAAGAACTACAATTTTAACCTACTATATTTATCTTATACTTTCTAACCCCTCATTGAATTTGCCATACTATACCATTTCAATAAAAACTTGTCAAGACAATCAACTCCCTGAAACCTATATCTCCATTGAACTTTCTTAAAACCAACCTCTAAAGAATCAGCACGTAATACTAGCGTTCCGTATTATACATCTCGCGCTATCGCCTATTTAGACAAGCTTCGCCCGCTTGCTGGGCTAAATTGCCTGCAGCAGGAATTGCGAGCCTGGGGATGGGGACATAAGCATGACGGGCGCCTTTCTCGAGGGGAAATTTCTTGCCAGTTTGCTTTCTTCCCCATATATTTTTTTGCCTGTGTGAGTGTCTGTCTGCAGGAGGGTGAAATTCGTTGTGCGATTTTGTGCCCCCGAGTAAGATTTCATCGAGCGGTGAGATTACGCAGTGACCTTGCTACTCGCATAGCCCGGCGAGTCGCCTAATCGAGCTTTAGAATCAGTTTTTAGCTTCTTTGGGTTTTAGTTTTGTAGCAACGAGTTGGATTATGTATATCTTTTGAGGACTTATGACTTTAATTTAGTTGGATGGATATCACGTAAATTTATATTAACTTAATCGTTATTCATATATAAGTTCTTAAAATTTAAATTGTTTGTCAATTTGAATCGGGAACAATATAATTATTATAAATTGAGATTATAATTATCTAGTAGTAATGTAAGTATTGACTTATTTTTTAATAGTTTAATACTTTAATCCATTTTTGTAAACTGTGTTCATTAGTCATGTTTAAATGTTTTTTATTTAAAAACTTGTATCGTGCGTAATGTATAATTCAACAGGACATTATAGTAGAAGCTCCTGGCATTGTGAAACTCGGGACTATCTATCCCCAGGTACTGTGAATGGCGTGCCACCAATCATTGTCGAGCACCAGGGCCGTATCTAGGTCATATTAACTTTCACCCGTACATTTTCCATAATTCAATATTCTCAGTACAAATGATTTTCATGCAGTTTTATTAAAAAAACTTATTCTATAAACTATATAAATTTATAATTTTTTTTATAAAATGTTTTATTAAATTTTTTTAATTAATCATTTTTATAAAACTTTTTACAAAGTTGCGGATGGGGGCCTGGTACATATATAGAGCCGGGTTTAGAAAAATCACAGCGCAGTCACAATGCGGGGAGATGCTACTGTATAATTATTATAAGCCGACTGGGTGAATCAGTCCGTAAAGACTCTAGAGAGCTGCCGGCGGGTTAAAGATCCCTCCAAACAATATTTGGGCCCAACGGAGGTAGACTCCACTGTAATAAGTATGTTAGCCCAGAAAAGGGCTCGTTGTAGTCGCATTTGCAAAAATATATAAAAGAAGGAGGGAGGTCATGATGTTCCGGACTCCAGCTCTGAGGTCCTCTCGATGGATGGTCCGATGTAGAAGCAAGAGTTTGTGTCCTCTTATATATTATAGCTGCCGGTGCAGAGAGGAAACGCGGCGCTACAATCGCTGTGACTTGTCTCGTTGTCCTTGCGAGTTGGCGGGTGGTGAATATCTTCCTCTGGTCCATAGGTCTCGGCGTTTGTATGAAGAATGCGCGATCGGAGAAACTTAGGCTCTACTTTATCCGCGAGCGTGGACGTAAGACAGAACCCGAGCGAGAAAGGCTATAGATTCGGTTGCTACTCCGTGTCCTAGGAGGGGAGATTCTCACCAGGACCAAAGTCGATGCAGAGTCAGTGCGCCCTCCTAGTAGGATCTTCCGGGAGTAAAACTCGTCCGGAAGATCCGTTTAGTCTGACGCACGGAGTGAAAGCACTGATTTTCCTGGGAGTTGTCTCGACCCGAAAGTTTGCTAAGTCAAATGGCCTCTGGGAGGTAGACTCGACCGCGAGGTCCATTCGGCTCCGTAGACCAGAGCCGACTGACTGATAAGGGGACACCATGGATTCCGGGGCTTGTATTTTTATGAAAATTTGAAATTTTAATCTGAGATAGTGCCAAAAAGCATTAGCATTGTTTATGAACTATATATATGAATTATAGGCAATGCTAAAAAACAAATATATATAGATATACTATCAACATTAATGAAATACGCTATATTTACCGTACAAAGGCCCATGGGATAAAACCACGAGTATTGGAATTTCTTTTTAGGTGTCAGAAAACGATCGCTAAAGTTTCATCAAAATCGTTGAGCCGGACTCCGTGGTCCCTCCTTGTGAGTGAGGCTTATGGCTTCTCATTATAGGCGGCGCGAGAACTACACGGACCTCGAAGAGAGGCCGGCCCCGCCGTTAGGCTGATTTGGGTTGTTTTAAGCTGCGCGTAACAGTTTCGAAAAGCGTTGGGTAATATAATGAAATAGGTAATGTTTTTGACTGTTTTTATAGATTATTCAAAGATCATTCAAAGATCAGTTATTAGTGTAAACTTATCTTAAGAAAATTTAGGTAGTTTATGGGTTCCATCATTTAGCTTGCTTTGTTTATTCACAATTATTATTATTATTATTATTATTATTATAAAGGTCAAGTAGTAATGGTAAGTAGCAACGGTGTCTGTAGAGCAACAGCTATCACATAGTCTTTATGTCGGCTGTAGACGTGCTTGCATCGTAACCATAGCAATCATAACTACTTATTGGGACTGGCTACCCGTAGCTGTGTAGTCCATAGCCTAATTCGCACAGTCACGCCATCTTTTTCTATTGTTTGCTTGTTTGCTTGTTGCATTCAATCCTCCTCATAACATCCTATTTCCCTTAGTTCCATTTTAATATTGTCCTCTTACCTTCGTCTGGGCCTACCTGGGGTTCTTGCTCCTGTTGGCTTCCCTATGAGCAGTCTAAGTGCTGCTCTTTCGTTACCCATCCAAGCTACTCGTACATACTCAGCCTACTCTAGTCTTCGGGATTTAATCACTCTGGTAATGTTCGTATTCTCAAATACTCTAAATCTATTTTCATCTCGCTTGATTAATGTCCACGTTTCGCATCCGTATAGAAGTATTGGCATTATGATTCTTCTATATATTTCTAATTTAGTCTTTCCCAACGTGATTTTAGTAAGTTATTTACCGAACATAGACATGCATTTCCCGAATGCATCCTGTTCTATATTTCTTTATGAGTTTCATTTTGGTAGTCTATTATCGTACCAAGGCATTTAAAGTCATCCAGAGCATCTCCCTGCTTTAGCCCGTTGTGGATATCAAATGGCTGCGATAGGCTCTTACCTGGTCTGACTATGTCCCAACTGTTATCTAGACATATTCTAATTAAATTGACCAACTTTTTTGGTACACCTAGCAGTACTAAGACGTTAAACATTTTACATCTTATTATTGAGTCATGTGCTTTCTTGAAACAATGAATAATTGTAGTACCGTTTCCCCGTATTCCCAATTCTTTTTGAGGAGCTGCGTAACCGTAAACATCTGGTCGCATTGACCTGTTTCTTTGAAATCCACACTGGTAATTTCCGAGGATTTCCGATGCGAGAGGTGTGAGTCTATCTAGCAGTACATTACGGAGAATTTTGTACATATCAGAGAAATGCCTCTATATTTATTACAATTTTTTTTATCTCCTTATTTGTGTATTGGGACTATGATTAGGTCTCTCCATTCTTTGGATATTGTTTATTTCCTCCATAGTGTGCAAATAAAATTATGAATTATCTTCTTAAGTTATTCCCCTTCCTGTTTAAATAGTTCGGCCCGTAAATGATCTATTACAGGGGCTCTATTGTTTTTAACTTGTTGATTGCCTTGCGGACCTCCTGTAGGCTAGGTTGCTCAATTTGTGGTTCAGCAGTGTGAATTTCATTATAGTTTAAAGTGGTTTGTTGTTTGTATACGTTTAGGAATTTGTCGAAATAATTTCTCCACCTATTTAGTAGTCCATCTGTGTCTGTTAAAAGGTTCCCATGTTCGCCTATTAGGAAGTTAGTATTGCTTTGGAATCCTTTTCTTATTAAGTTTATACCTATATACATTTCCCGAATGTTATTTCTATTACTGTTTTCTTCTATTACTGAGACTTTATTATTTTCCCACTTTCGTTTTTTATTCCGAAAAATTCGATTGTTCCCTTTTATTGACCAATTTTTCCCCGTTCTCATTAAAGACAAATATATATTAGCATAATTTGACCTCAGAATCGTGATCATCACCTTCATAAACCTATATTCATTACTTGTTTTAAGGTATCAAAGCTTTCAGAAGAAGTGCTAACTGAAAATTGTATTAAAATTCTTGGCCCACGAAATGGTACCTTTGCGAAGCGGACGCCGAGTTGGTACCTTTTCCAACCGGATGTTGAGTTGGTACCTTTTTCTACTGGATACAGAGTTGGTACTTTTTTATACGGAGACGACGATATAATACAGTCCTGTTAAATACTAATTTTATTTGCTATACAATTAGTTATTAATATATATTCTATCAAAATCTAGATATTTTTTTACTAAATTTCTACGCTTCCACGTATGTGATTTTCTTATTATAGCTAAGCTCGCCTATATATATAAAATTAATAGACGTGGGCAATGTTCTCTATGTTACACACTTGAATGCGTTAAACTAGCAAACTTGTATTTGCAGTGAAAATTCATAAAATGACCTTCAAAAGTACCTAATATCAAGTCATTTGAAACTCCCAATGAACTACGAAATCGTTCGTCGCACATCTCCAATCGGTATTCTCCACTGCATCTGCACATAAAACTTTCACCTCGCGTCCGCGCGTCTCGAGCACTTTTGCTTAAAGGAAATGCCGATACGTGCGCTGCACTACTTCGTCCCATATATCCTGCACTTACACGTCCTTGCCTTCTTCGAGAATCCCAATCCCAATACATCCATCCATCCATCTATCCGTCCATCTTCCTCTATCTCTGTCTTTCTCTCTCTCTCTCTCTCTCTCTCTCTCTCTCTACGTCTCACTCCTCTTTGAAGTTGTACCGACGCATGCGGGAGTATGCAGTACAGGTACGCCGTGGATATCGATATATCACTTGCGGCTCGCCTAACTACTACTACTGCTACTACTACTGCTGGCGTCTCTATCTATCCCTCCTTGTTAAGCTCGACTTTGGGGGGAAGAGGCGCACTGCACGACTGGAGGCTTAAATAAGGTTAAGTGTCACATACGCAGAGAGATGGAGATAGAGATAGAGAGAGAGAGAGTGAGAGCGAGAGTGAGAGAGAGAGTGTGAGAGAGAGAGTGTGAGAGAGAAAGTGAGAGAGAGAGTGAGAGAGAGAGAGAGTGAAAGAGAGTGAGAGAGTGAGAGAGATAGGGAGAGACGTGTAGTCTCCGGGATTGCTTGTAATGCATTCGAATTCTCCGCCAAGTTTCTCGCGTCGAACGCGCCTCGACTCCTGCGCCATCCGGTGCCTCTGCAGCCTTATTTTATTCATCAGGGGTTTCGGGCAATTTCTCGCTCACGCCACACCGCACCACACCGAGTTGCTGCTCGGAAGTTGATGCTGCGATTTCAGCGCGCGTTGACGTATCCAGGCAGCCGTCGAGATTTAATTCTGTCGTCGAAGATTCATAAGATAAAGTTGGTTGTTTATCGTTTTGGTTTCATTGACAGGCTGTATTTAATCTTTTTGTAGTTTTATTTATAAGGATCAATCAAAAATGAATGTTAATTACAAATATTTTAATTATATTTATTAGATATAGAAACATTATTCATTTTTGCTAATTAATATTTATTCGATCTTATTTTAGGTAAGAACAATGAAATCAAATTATGCGTAGAGTTAACTACCTTTCTGAAGTGAGATATGCATTTGATATATTATTATTTATTGAAATTTAAATATATAATTATTTTGAAAGTATCGTCAGTACGAAACCAGAAATAAATCATTAATTCATTGTCGTGGTAAATAATAAAATATTATTGTGAAGGTACATGTATTGCATTGTTATAACAATGAAATTAATAATGTATATATTAAATGAAATTGTACAAATTTTATGCAAAATAAACCAGTCGTTAAAATAATTTTAACTTTGTATTATAATGAATAATAAATGCTACTTATAATATTCCGATAATAATTAATGATATTAACACTCTAATTGTTTCTATCATTCTCCGATTCGTGTACCGTAACGTATCACTTAATGTATTTATTTCAATAGAAATTTATTTATGCCAGTTACGGAGCTGGTTTTTTACCTGTAAATCAGATAATTACAAAAAAATTGTGTTACAGTTTATTACTATTGACTTATATCAGCAATAATATATTTGAACGAAGTGTATTCCATAAAAAAGAACAAGAATATTTGTAACAAAATTGTGATGTCATAAGCATATTGTCCATTAAAAAAAGTTACTTAAAATGGTTTATCTTCCATTCGTTTGTAATGATTCAGATCTCATTTTACTGTTAAATAGTTAAATCACCTTGAACAAAATTTTCAGATTATTTATGTGTAATCTGACAAAGTTAATTGTTTATATACTTATATCAGTTTATCTATAAATAATTAACTTTTTCATCTTACATATTTACCATTTGAAAATTTTGTTTAAGGTAATTCATAGTAAATTAGTTAATGAGTAAAGTGAGACATAAAGCATTAAAAACGATTGAAAGATAAAAGATATTAAACATTTTAAGTAACTTTTTTAATGAACAATATTTATGTTTGTGACTTCACAATTTTGTTAAAAATATTTTTGTTCCATTTAATGGAATACGCCTCTTTTACATATATTATCGCCGCGATAAGCCAATCGTAATAAACTGTAATACATTTTTTTGTAAATGTCTGATTTACATGTAAAGAAACTTAACCCACAATTCGAAAATATATATCATTTATTGATTAGATAATTTGAGTGTACATTCATATCGTGATTCATATGAATATGTAAGAAACTGGGATGAAATTATTCTGGGAAAATTTAACAAAGATTCTTAGTTGTTGCCTTTATTGCGTGGGCAACTCTTTCCCGCATAATACTACACTTTCGAGGAGTATATATGCCAATATTTCTATGCTACACATACAGTCCCCCTACTAGAAAAATCAGGTAAAATGATAACGTAGCTCGTGCAGACATACAGGTTCAAATTTTTTATTTATATTAAGAAAATCTTTTCTCCTCTATAATAAAACAGTGACTACAGCGTGCAATATACTATTTACAATTCACCCACTTCGTAAAAAAAAATGTCACTTTACCAGATTAAATGTATGCAAGTCTACTAACGATACCATACACTCATGCATAAAAAACTAACAACCCAAATAATAATAACTGTTCTATCATTTCACCGCTCATTCACTTCCATCCACGCTACCACTAAGCCCGTTTCCGCATTTTCATCGGCGCAGCTTGCCGGCATCGCACAACAGCTCTCTCTCTCTCTCTCCCTCCCTCTCTCTCTTTCTCCCTCTCTCTCTCTCTCTCTCTCTGTCTCTCACTCTCTCTCTTTCTTTCTCTCACAGCCATGATGGCATCGACATCCCGGGGTTTCTCATCGAACTAAGTTTCATTGTCGTCGACGTGTGCAGCAACGGCAGCAGCTATAGCTCGACCTGTGTTTGGGGCATACGGTGGAGGGGGGGGGGTACTAGCGGAGAGACAAGTTTCGCGGATGACTTCGCCGAAAGCTGCGGGGAGAGGGAGGGAGGGGGAGGAGGAAGTCGGCCCACCCCGCGGCTCAAAGTCTCCGGCTGCGGAGTTAGATTAAGCCGTGTGGCCGGTAAGCCACCTTCAGAAATTGCTCGTTGCCCCCTCGGATTTCATTAGCGTCCCGGACGAAATTTCCCGCCGCAAAGTAGTTACGCGGGCGAGAGCGCGGGGAGCGCCAAATATGCCATGAAAGATTCACACGCCCTCGAGGCTCGCTATGGCCGAGGAGGATACTGCCGAGGAATGGGGGTCGGGATGTTTCTTCGCGGTGGATTGCGGCGGGAGAGGCGTGCAGAGGCAATGTTTGTCGGAGATCGCGAGGATTTTGCGAGCTGGAGATTTGAGACTCGGATTTCTTTTAGATGGAAGAGCCATTTTTTGTTCTTGATGTTATACGACAAAAGCGTTTCAGTAATAGTTACATACCTAGATACCTTAAGTACAGACTAGAATATATGTTTTGAATCATTACCTAACACCAATTCGGTAGTAGATATTTGAATTTGTTTAAAATTACATTTTGAAGTTATGTTTGGGTCTAGAAACTGGCATTGAAGATCTAACTGATTAGGTAATGTCATGAGAGATTATCTTATAATCTCTATTTTATCTAGATTAATCGTAGTTGGTTATGTAATCATTATAATCAAAGATAAATTCTTTTATATACATTTTCTTAAATTAATACAAATAATATTAAAAGTACTTATCTGAATCTTCATCGTCAGTATACTCTCTTCATCCACAGTCTTTGCAATCAGCTTTGATTCATGATTCTAGTCATTTGAATATACAGTCGCTGAAGTAAGGTTCTTTATTCGTCATAATTTTGGTTTCTTTATATTTTGCTCCATGCATTATGAAGGTTTACAGGTGCCATCTGATCCAAAGATTAAGTAATAATATAGCAAAGGTATTTAGTGTTAGCTCTTTATTTTCACGAATTTAACGTTGTATATCTGGTTGTGTGATGTATTCACGAAGCATGCGATTTTTTCTGTTCTAAATATTTTTTTCTACCTCTCCATTGTCTATTAGTTGCAATACAGATATTATATTGAATGGCAAGTAAATTATAAAAATAAATATATATTACTGGATTAATTGAATCATCCTCATATAATTCTTCAAATATTAGATATAATCGAATAATATTCAATAAAAATACTTTTTCAAATGTATTCATCTGTGTTTCGGTGCTTGTTGTGAATTTCTGTATATGATTTTTGAAGAATTTTTATTCATCCTCACACTTTTTACAAACTATACGACATGTAACATTTTCATTTGTATTTGTTTCAAACAGTTAAACTCAACAGATTCTCCAATTAACAAGAGTAGAAGCTTGTGTATATTAGTAGAATTTTAACAGAATTTGATTTTCACTTAACTGACTGAATAAATAGTTTGTTTATTTTGCATGTGCTACGGTTCTTGTAAAATATTTTACTCCTTTGTTAATATATTAATGGCGTCTATTTTCAGTCGTTTACCAATATTGTATATGATGTTAAGACTTTATTTTCTTTATTCATTAGTAAAGAGATGCTGTGAAAAATACACGTTTTATAAATCTCATTTCGAATTTGATGTGTAAATGTATGTTTTAACAATACCTTAATACAATCAATTAATTATGAATATACACACGTACATGCACTTACAAAACATCCCAAGCACGTACACCCGTGCGGCTCCTCGCACACCGTCCATAAGTGTTATCTCAACGCTTTGTTGTCTTCACGTAAGAAGAGCCGAAATTAACGCTGATTACACTGGTTAAATCAACAAAGGCACGGGGCTGGATGATGAGGAGGTGAAAGAGGAAGCAGGAGTAGCAGCTCCGCCGGCCGGCATCGAGTAGATTCAAGTGGAGCGAGCGCGTCTCGGCTGCTTGTCAATAAGGGGTGGTTCTCGTTTTACTCCCCCCCTTCTCCTACTGACGATGAAACTCGAGAGCGAGAGAGAGAGATATATAGAGGGGGGAGAGGAGCATCCCGCTCGACTGGACGGGGACGACACAAGAGAAGGCAATAGAGTGGGACGGGGGAGGGGGCGAGGGACGACGCGACGCTGCCGAACGTTTAAAGATCTTTGACGCTCGATTGCCACCTCTGAATGCCACTTCAACTGGCCTTCTCTTCCCTTCCCCTTCGTTTCCGCTCCGCCCCCTCCGCTCGTCTTGCTTTAGCTCCCTTCTACGTTTGCTCGCTGTGTGGATTTGAATATCCTCTGACCAAACAAGCGGAATCGGATACCGATATTTTGTCTGGCGGGAATTATGGGGAATAATGGGCAGAGCCTCCAGGATGAATTAATATTGGGAGATAAAACGAGGAGCTGGATCGAGGTTTATCGCGAATAGACGATTTTATGACTGATTACGCGTCTTCAAAGGATTGCGATTCATCTGTTCTCTTATTTTTTGACGACCGAAGCTTTTCTTGTGGTTAGTCTTTTTTTAAGTATTGGTCTTCTTTACTGGAAAAGCACGTCTTTTATGTCTTTACGTTCTTTTGAAGCAAATCATACTTTAATGCTTATTTTGAACAGTAGGTACTCTAATTAGAGAAAATATATGATAAAGTTTCTTATCAATTTTAAATTAGCTATCGGATTATAGCATCCGCAAAGTTAATGATGAGAACTCCTTTTACGATTTGAGCTTGTAATGTTATTCGTTTGTTAACTTGAAGCTTTCGTTTTTTATTATACTTTTTACGTGATCGCTAAAGATATGCGCAAAAGTGTTTTCATGCACACTGTGGTCAACATGATCTCATCAGTAACTCAGAGTCATCAACACTTATTTTCACAAGAAATTCTGTATTGTATATAATTTACTGGTGATGAGTAGGTAAGCTAGGACAGTTCTGTTTTAAGACAGTTTTCACACTCTCGCCAACTTCACTTGGGTATAACACAAATACATAAAAACATGCTGTGATTCGTATACATATCACGCCGTAACATATATACATATCGCAGGTTGAATCGGACCTCTGGTCCAAAAAAATTCCATTAACCGTTCTCTCTTTCTCGATGTGGTCAGACCAACGCGACGACACAGCTGGCGAAAGAGCGAGAAAACGAAGCAGCAAAATACGCGAGAGAGACTGAGAAAATAAATTTTCTACCGGCGAGCCGTGCAGATGCATCATGCGGAAAAGCGAATCGAACGAATTTTGAGAATCCTGGGCTTCTCATCTTCTTCGCCTTCCATTTTCCTCGCACCTATATCGCTTATCTGTATCTCTCTCTCCTTCTCTCGTGCACTCACCGGTGATATCCTCTTTTTCTCTCTCTCTTATCCTCCTCCTCTTCCTTCCTTTTTTTTACGGTAGGTTATACGCGACTCGCTAGAGCAGCATATCTCTCTCTCCCTCTCTCCCAATCCTTTTTCCCTGGCTCTGCAGCCGTGTCACGAGGCTCCAGGGTCCCATGAAAAGAGAATCCGATTATCGGCGAAATCGAGGCGGCTCGAGGCGCGCGCGCAAGTGGAAATACAGGGATATTAGCTGTTTATCATCGGCAGAGAGAGAGAGAGGATGGGAGGGAGGAGGGGAGGAGAATTGTCGTGCTCTCGTTAATTTCATCCAGGCATAAAATTAATCAGCTAAAATATTTCGTTCGCGTACACTTCACCGAACCCGATTACGTAAGCTTCTTAATGATGTTTACTCCGGCTGAAAATAAGCCTCGTTATAGTTTTGAATAGATTAGAGATATTTCTTTATATTTGGATAAAATGAGTAATAAGGAAAAATAAAATTTGAAATATGATTTTTATAGTTTAGCCTTAATAACGATACATATAGAGTAATAAATAACATAGTAAATAGTAATTAGAATAGAGCCTACAAAACAACTTAAAAAAAGATAGTACATTAATTTCTAATCGCAACGTGCAAGATAGGTCTCTTCTACTCGTAATGCGTAAGATAAGTCTTTTCTTTCCAGACCCATAGAAGTATCTATCAAGTATTTCAGGACTCTCTTCTCAGAAAGGGTGATAGCTCCCTAATACATTAGTAAGTTATTGCTTTAGCAATTACCAAAGTAATTACTCCAGAACTAACACAAAACTTTTTAGGATAAGTTATTACCTACATAATTACTAAGGTAATTCCTATTCATTAGTTAACTTTTAAGCAAGAATTTAGTAATTATTTTAGCAATTACTTTTTTTCAATTAATTCTAAAGACTAGAACAATTTAATTTAATTTGTAATTACTAAGATAATCACTTAATACTTAATTCACTATTAGCTAAATAAAGTAATTACTTAAGTAATTACTAAAGCAATAACTGAGGCCCAAAAAATTGTTTTGCTATTTATTAAGTAATTAATTGAGCCACCGTCCTTTTCGTGAAGAGAACTCTGAAAGAACAGGTATTTTAAAAACTTTTTATTACTTAAAAATATTTTATGAAAGCTTAAATTTTGTATGCGTCTGTATCCATGCTTGGTAAAAATAGGTGTAAAATTAATAAAAAAAAACGAAACTCAACTTCTTTATTAACTTTACTACACAAATTAACACATTTCGGCATTCGAAGCCAGAAAATCTACGACCAATATTACGTTTCATTCGATATTACGACCTTGAATATTACGTCCTTTTTGATTTCATTCGAACGGGAAATTTCTCAAAGCGTAGCGCAAATTGCGCTTATTTGAAATTATAAGCAAGTCACAAAAGTCACAACGTTCTTCAAGAAAAAGCAACCAACAAATACTTTCCCATTAACGCAAAACAATGCTCCGGCAAAGGAGTCTCAGATCGACTACCACCACGCAACGTAAGTTACCGACTCTCTCTCTCTCTCTCTCTCTCTCTCTCTCTTGCTCTCTCTCTCTCTCTCGCGCGAAGTTATATAATTGTCGCTCATTTGTCAACGGCTCTTTAATGGACCGGCGTCATTCTCTTTTCCTCCGGCTACCTCCTCCCATCATTCCATCGTTCCGTATACTCGCGTAGCAGCACAGCATAGAGAGAGAGAGAGAGAGAGCGAGCGAGGACCGCGGGCAAGCCGGTACACGCGCAGCAGAGCCCGGGTAATACTAATAGAATATCAGGCGAAATGTAATTACGGTTGGAATTCATGCTCCGCCGGAGCAAATAATTTGCCGTGGAACCTACGACTCTGCACGCTACCGCGTATGGTAACGAGTGAGAGAGAGAGAGAGAGAGAGAGAGCCAGAACAGAGTCGATCTCGTTGCCGCGGGGAAAAAGTGAGAGGGAGCGTCGTGCCGCGCTACGGCGTACCTAATAAAAGGAAAGAATTAGGCAGACGAAGGGAGAGAGGAAACAGGGAGAGTAAAAATAGATGGAAACGAGGAAAATGCGACGGACGAATCGAGATGGAAATTATCGCGGAAAGGTCGCTTCTCTCTCCACCAGAAGAAGGAAGAGAAGTTTTTCGTCAAAACTTTAATAGCTCGATCGATCGACTTAAAAATAACTTGGAGGGTTTCTTTGCTTTTTTAATTGAGATTATATTTATTTGGTTTATTCGTAGAAGACGTCGTATTGAATTTTGAACTACATTACAGAAATGTAATCTTTTTAAAAGAAATCTTATAATATGTATTGTAATTATTGTATTAGTTTGATTGTAACGTAAAATCCCAAAGTACATAGTCAGAAATAAACTCAGGTATTTTCCTTCTTAAAATGGAGAAACGAAGTTTTACCGTCGGTTAAAGAAATTCAAGTATATGTGAGCAGAAAAGTTTTAATGTAATGTCAGTTTAAAAATCTATAGAGTTTGTGACGTATAACCAGTAAAACTTATGTGGATTCTATCTTATTACAAAGTTATAAAAGCATGAAAACTTTATACATCCTTAAATGCACATACAGTTTCTTATTAAGACTTCTAGTTCAGAACACGGGTATTTAAATGTTTTTATCTATAAAAAATTATTGAGTTTTTATAACTTTACCATTGTTGGATAACTTTAAATATTTGTCATTCACTTCTAGTCAATTTTATTTTTGAGTATTGTGAAATTATAGTATATATATTAGAGCCATATATATTTTATAGTATCTTTCATTTCGATTTAAGGTGGCATCCATTGGCCGTATATACAGTTTTTCGGATTATTTGAATTATAAACTATTCCATACATCAGAAACTGATACCGTGCACATTTTATTATTTGACAATCTTATTTGGCTAGGATTCTGTAATACTTGACTTCGTATCTATGTGTAAAAAAACATCTTAATTTTTGAATCATTATGAAAAATATGGGATTAATAGCATTAAAATTATATTCCAGAACATTTTCGATTTTTTTTGCGTTTTAAATATCAATTTGTTTGACTATTTGAATTTTTATGATATATCATAAAATATACTATAATAACGTAACATAATTTGATAAATGAAGAAAAATTATCAGATAAGAAGATTTTAATAAAATGGAAATTGAGTGTTAGCTCCACATTATACCCTACCTCATGTACGATATTCCCCAAACATTTATAATTTAAAATGTACAACGATTCACGAACACCGTAGTTTTTATCGAAGACCAGATCAAAATCTACTGAAGCTAACAATAGTTCGAGATTTTCTATATAAACCACAAACGCTAAGCTTCGCTCGCCCCAATCACACCGATTTCCCCAAAAGAATCTTTTAACCTCCTGCATTCAGCACGATCCCGGACAAAAATTCATCCCGCTCCCAAACGAACGTCCCGGAAAACCGCGTCCGAAAACCTGTCGATCCCTCCCAAGGAAAACATACACTTTAATCACTTCACCCCTTGGGCGAGCGGCCAGACGAGCGCTCGCGTGTCTTTTGAACAGCACTTTGCCTCTCGCCACCGCCTATGTGTGTGTCCGTGTACGTGGTACCGAGAGGCAATCGGTGTTTCACCGGTAAACGAGCGTTGAACCCACGCCACTCCCCCGGGGCGGTTACTCGTCGCGCGATGCAATTCCCCGTCGAGGGCACGAGGGACAATCGCGTTTCCTCCCTCTCTCTCTCTCTCTCTCTCTCTCTCTCTCTCTCTCTTTCCACTCTTTGTAGCTCGGTCTTTCTCTGATGTGCTTTGCACGCCGACGCGAAATCGGAAAATCGCGATTGGGAAACGATTGTGGTATTTCAGAGTTAGGGGAGCGCTGCGCTGATCACCGCGTGGCCGTGTGCGTGTGCGCGTGTATGCTGTTTGAATTTCAAGAGCCTTTTGTTTCCAACGTGTGCGCTAGGCACGAGCAGCTGCGAACTGCGCGGGTAAAAGCGCACGCGAGATGCTCGATGTTGGAGCCAGCTGAAGCACTGTAGCTTCACTGGAGCCGCTGGCGTCTGGGAATTAGTGCTTCACGAGGGTCAGTCTGGATGGATTAACAAGTGCCCGCGCGTGCAAGCGTCGAACTTGTCGGAGTTGTAAAAGTGTCGCAGAATGTACAGGGCCGATGTATGTATGGGTGCCTGCTGAAACTCGTTGTGGATTGTTGGGATGTTCGAGTTGTCGACCAGGTGTTCGGGGGTATGTCAAACTTTAGTGGACACGGGTGTTTGTGATTGTTGATTTTTGCTTTTGTATTCTAATACGTAAGTGTGATTGAGAATGTTTTTTTCAATACTGATTGTTTTAAAAATGAAAAATAATAGTGTGCTTTTTCTATTCAGAATTAAGGATTAAATTGTTTCATACAATGGGAGTTGATAGTAGGTATTTCTTTGTGCACCTTCTGATTGTTTTATAAACTATAACTTGCATTGTTTCTCTATTATCCAGTAGATTTTTGGGTTTCATCTGGAAATATAATTTTCATGATCATTTATTCATTTTAAGTAGCTTAATTTTATAAATCTGTAAGTACGCATCCTTGTATTTCATTTATTTGATCTGTTAGTGGTAAAGAGGGATCACGGAGTTTGGGTCACAGATATTGATGAAGCTCCCTAAAGCTTCATCAAAATTCGTGACCCAATCTCCGTGGTCGCTAGATCGTTTGCTAATACCTAAAAGGGAAGTCCAATACTCGTGGTTTTATCCAATGGGTTTATTCTTTGCACAGTAGAGACGGCGTATTTAATTAATTTTTATAGTATATTTATATATATCTTATCTTTAACATTTCCCATATGAGCAATGCTAATTTTTTTTGGCTCTATTTCAGATTTAAAGACCCATTGGATAAAACTACGGGTACTGTGCTTCAATTTTAGGTTCCAAAAGTTGATCCCCACAGTTTCATCAAAATCCAAGACCCAAACTCCGTAGTCTCCCCTTATGAGTAGTTCAGATTCAAATAAAAAAAATTATAATCTTTTTCTATTCATTTGAATAGAATAAGCTATTTTAAATGCTTTTGAATATCTAAATTTTAAATTTTGATTAAAAATAAAAACAACGTATTAGGATGAAAAAGTAATGTTACGGATAGAATTCATTAGTAATAAGAAAATGTAACTGTATAATAAGTTGCTTTAAAAAAGGTCTCGAAAACGTTCTGTGTAGTTCAAACGTGATAACGATCTCAAGTTTCTTCTGTATATGCTTGCGGCGGTCGTCGGCGGCGACTTTCGGTGACGCGAAGAGCGGCTCATTTCTAGCTCAAAAGTAAAAAGAATGATGCAGAGGCTAGATGTACTTTAGACCTTGAACAGAACAGCAGCTTCAACGCGCGTTAACAACCCGGTCAATGTATATAATAATAACTACTTGAAATACAAATTGCGTATCAATTATTCTAACAAAATCCTTCGTATAATTACGTTCCGAACAAGTACATAAAATCAACTTTCACCAAAAGTGGAATTATCAGGTTTTGTTTAATCACTCCTCAAATAATCTTCTGAATTTTTAGATTTCTTTATATGCTAAAATCTTTTCTTAACAAATTCGGAACAGAATACCTTTGCAAATATATGATCAAATGAATTCGACATTCATTCAACTTCTGCCATTCACTTCTAACCTTATCATTACATCGACGAAATCATCAACTAAACTAGTTCTCGTATTATATACATACCCTCGCATTAAAAGCTGCTCCAAGTTATTTATAATCATTATTTCAGCTTATCTTATATTTAAGTCTTATTTTGAGGTTTACTTCACGTTTACAGAAATCAGGTAGCGACGGACAAGTGTCTAGATAAGTTTAATTAAATATGTTTATTCCGATAGGAATTTCGTGATATAGTACTATGTTAACTACAACAATATCTGTATAGAATATTGATACTTATATTTTGTTAATGTAAAAGTAAAGGAAGAATTTAAAACTGAAATAAGAAACGATTGGTCTACATTAATGTTTCTCTATGATTAAAATTATCTAGATAAATGTTTATCTAGATAACGCAACATCAAGACGCACGGCAGTTCGCCGATGGTATTAAGATACATTATCATATTAAAATACATAATTACATTATTTATTATTTATTCAAATAATGTGTTATGAATAGTAATGGGGCACTTAAAAACAAAATTTTATGTATGTGTAGAATATGTCCAAAAATTTGTTAGACCATCATTAGAACAATTTTGATTAATGTTTAATAAAATAGCATAAAAGGAAAATGCCCGCAGATGAGTAATATTTGATTTATTGAACATTATTTAAAAATAAAATTGATCTCGTTAAGTGAGGGAATAGTTGAGAAAAGCGCGGTAAAAATTTGGAAAAACAAGTAGAAGTTTCCAAGTATGGTTAGCCTTTATACATTGCTTTCACATATTATTTTAGCCGTATTTTTTGTTTTGATTAATTTCTAAACTAGTTTTAAACGATGGTATTTGTCTCATAAGTTCTCTCAAGGACTGACTTAGGCATTTTCTTTCTATAACACTTTGTTTAAATAAATTATATTTATTATCATCATATTATTATCAAAAATTTTTTAAATATTTACGACCCTTTTATAACCAATATAATGATATCTAATAAATTGCGAATGATCAATTATCTCTTCCTTTTCTCAAATACGACTCAATCAATTAAAATAACAAGTCCCCTACAACACATATACATAACACGTATGCACGGACACAAGCCTCGCTCGTCCTTTTCAAGCCACGCTATCACGTCTTTCTCAAATGCACTACTCCTCGAGTGAGTCACTGCTGCTCCGCAGGCTCGGGGCGTTTAATTTGCAGTAATGGCTCTCGCGCGATGAGCAAAAGATTAAAAGCTCCCCGCCAGGTCGGAATGGCCGAGAGGAGCTCGTTGCCCAGGAAAATCTTGCGAATGAGCGTGCGAGCGCGGCCGTTTACCGCATAGAGCTCGCGCCGCTGGCCTTTTCAAGGCTGATATAGATGCGCGGGCTACGCCACCTTGGTGGCAGGCATGGAATCTAAGATTTCTGATTCGAGTGCATTTCGCTGAAATATGCAGTTTTGGCGGTCTCTAGATTGAGATGCGCTATAAATACGGCGAAAATATAAAGCTAGTCTAAATGGAGATTTAAAAAACTGGTATTGTATGTTTGAATAAATTATTATATTACTAGTATTATAGTACTAAATATACTAGTTGCAAATACATATCACTATTGTACATATTTTAAATCGCAAAAAAAAACCTTTGTTATAAGATCATTTTATAACTCACAAATTAAAGCTAAATAATATACCTTCAATTTATAAGAGGTTACTGATATCTGCAGTCCATATCAGAAATAAAAAAATCTTTCTTGAAATAGGTATAAGAAGAATAGTACTGTATGTATAGAATTGAATTTAATCTTGAAAAATTTGAATAGAAAAAAAAGAGAATAATTACTTTTTTTACTTATATTTTACTTTTTTAATACTTTGCATTAAGGTGATGCTAAATCCACCTGTCATCGACAACTCCGAGGAACCCTTTTTTTATTTAATTTGTAATTTTTAGTAAATATTTCTCTGAAACGTTGTTGTCACAATGAAAACCTATAAATTTCCAGGGAGATATTTTCTCAAAACTGAACATTAAATGAAAATAGTGATTCCCATATTTGCCGGTAACACTGAGGATTACAGCACCTTCAACAAAAACTTTAAGTTAAAAATTTTAAAATTTATTATCATAACGAAACTAACTAATATAATGTCAATATGTCTAATGTTTTTGAAAAAGACAAAGCTCTAAATATGTATTTTCCAAATAAACCTTAAGAACTCTATAAATAATTCTAATTTAAAATTAATACATTTTTAAAAACTAACATAATATTTAAAAAAGTTTTTTTAAAGAAAACTACAGCGTCATATACATTGCTTGATTTCATGTGGCATTGCCATTTTAAATTCTATAACAGGCAGTCGTATTAACATAATCATAATCTAATATAACCAGTGAATAGTAATTAACTTGTCATTCAAATTAAGTGTATTTTTAAAAGATCTTTATATCTTTTAACAATTATAGAAAAATATTTATTCGTGGTTTTGATTCTGAAAACAAAAAACAATATATGGTTTAAGCAATCCGATTTCAAAAGATTTTTAAGCCACTGAACTAATCAAAACAAATCAAAGCATAAATAAACCTTTCTTAGGCCCAATTAAATAATCTCGACTCTCATTCCCAACAGACGTACTCACGAGCAAAAAGAGAAATATAAAACAAGAAAAAAGGAGGGTATCCAACGCAGGTATATACGGCAGACGGCTCGCGCATGCAAGAATGATCCTCGTTCTCGTTGCTCGCTTGATTAAATGCGAAATTCACATAGACTCTCTCTCTCTCTCTCTCTCCTCTCTCTCTCTCTCTCTCTCTCTCTCTCTCCTCTCTCTCTCTCTCTCCTCTCTCTCTCTCTCTCTCCTCTCTCTCTCTCTCTCTCTCTCTCTCTCTCTCTCTCTCTCTCTCTCTCTCTCTCCTCTCTCTCTCTCTCTATATATATATATCTATGTACCATTTCGCTTTTTACCTTGCGCGCATCGAGGGGTTGTCGCGCGCGTTTAATCTCTCTCGACTGGGCCATCTTCCACCTCGCGCGTGAACGAGTTAACTTTCTCTCTCTTCCTCATTCTCAACTGCGGAGCCGTTTCGTCGATATTGCCTCTTTTCGAACGAGGCTCGTGCCGTTTTACGCCTCCTCGTTGTATTTTCCTTCTGCTTTTTTCTTCTTTATGTTTCCTCGCTTTACTCCTTTATTTCCGTTCGCTCGTTTTCGTTGTTCTTAAATCTTGTCGTGTCGCTGCCGCTCTCTCTCTCTCTCTCTCTCTCTCTCTCTCTCTCTCTCTCTCTCTTTCGTTCGCGTTTGTTCGATGTTAATTGGAAAAAGGCGCTTGCACTCGACCCCGCCGATGTACTGAGTTTTATTATCTTAAGAGAATTAGCAATATATTTAAAAAGCTATTACCTGCAACAACTGCGCCCCTGCTCCTGCTACTGCTACTGCTGCTGCTGCTGCTGCTGCTACTGCTGCTGCTACTGCTGCTGCTGCTGCTCTAGTACTTAAAGTGGAACGGGTCAATTGATTGCAGCGCTGCTGTACGCTAGCTGAGCGAAAGAATTTTACGGATGGTTAATAAAAGTTTTCTGCAAAATCGTGCTTCTTATTTAATGAATTATTTTATTGAGACGAGTGGGTCGTAAGAAAACTCGAAGACGTGAGGCATTGAAAACGTGTGAACGTAATTAACGTTTACCTGTAGTGGACTGTAATGAAAATTGATTTGAAGGAAGTAATCAAAACAATTCAATCTTCGCTTTTACTTTATTCAATACGTGAAAATCATTATTGCAATGATCGTTATAAATTGCCAGGTAATTACAGAAAAGTTAGAGCACAAGTTCTACGAATTTAATAAGAAATCGGCATTTGCATGTTATGGCTGCCTACACGTAGTTTTTTCTACTAACATTTTTAGATTAATATTCTTATCTTCTATTTTACTATTTCTTTTTCTTTTTTATTCATTCGCATAACTATAGGATCTTTGCTTATGCTTTATGATTTTCATAAATTATTATCAATAATGTCAACTGTTATTAAATTTTTAATATTTATGGGATTGACAAAGTAAGTATTACTTATATATTACGTATATTAGTTACTGACAATCCCATCGGATAAGGGACAAAATGTATTTATAAATTTTGCATCTTTTTAATTTATTCGTAATTAATGCGGATCACTATTTAAATGGGAGTGAATAAAATTTTCTTACCATATAGTGATCAGTAGAGTTCTATTCTAAAATAATATTATCAACGAGTATTAGAGTATTTTCCCAATAAAGTAATATTAGTTTGCAATAATAAGTACATTGACTTTTATTGGTAATTGTGGTTAACTTTTTAGTTGGTTAAAATAATATTTTGATAAATTATTTAATCATAGACTAAAATTTTGTATCAAGAGAACAAAATTGAATGAAATGGTAGAATCCCAAAAGCACTAAATTCAATTGTCCAATAATTCCACGCAAAATTCTCACCTCAAGCACAGACGCTCACTCACCAAGATCAATTCTTCTCCCTTCGCTCCTCACCCCGTCGTCCCACACATACCGCCAACTTCCTCCTCGACGAGGACCGCGAGCAAATGGGCGGCAGACATATATACACACTTGTACATCCTGCCCGTGACGCGCGATGATTCATCGCGCTCCCCCCGTGCCATTTGTCTCAATGCGGCGCCTCATTCCGCTGGCTCTCGCCGTCTCCGGAGACGCCAATTCCAATCGGCGGCTGGATCCGAAGCCCCGCGAGAGATGCACGCCCGGCGGCGTTGCGCTCGGGGTCGAACTGTGTAACGCGCGATAACTGTGGACAGCGCGAAGTGCCGTCGCGCGTAAAACTCGTTAAGGAAGTGCCGAATGCGTTCGCGGTGAGATGGAGTTTGCGCCGGGTGGGGGGAATTAGCGCGAACGCGATCCATTGTTATCCGATATCGATTTATCACTTTGCGTCAGGTGAATGTTTGGTGCACTTGGATGTTCCTAATACGTTGTGTCATTTGCACGTGAGGACTGTATTGCCATGAGATGATGCATGCTACCGAAATAACAATGCAAACACTCAGATAGATATTGATCATTGTAATTTCGAAGTGAAATTTTTTATTATATCAAAGATGGTGATAATGTCCTTTACATATTCTGGTAAAATCATAACATTATTTATTTAGAACTAAGTTATTTTTATTATAGTAAGGTGGACGAATTCGCCCACGTTGAGATTCGAATCCAGCTTGTTTGAGTCTTTCGTCAGATAGCAAGCGCGCTAATTATTACGCGTGACATATCTGATGCAGCGCAAATGATGTCCTCGTCGTTTACACTTCATTTGGTCAGTCTTGTAAATGTATTCTTTATCGACTGCGCGCCGTTTACATCTGATACTGGAATTTATCTAAAAACATGAAGGCATCGTTAACTCAATTACTACTTTAATTTTTTTATTAATTTTTTCGTAGGTATGACAGGCAACGCCAAACAGACATCCCACTTCTGAGTGACATTATAAGTCACCGTATCGCGACAATAGACTGATGCGTTTTTATAGTTGGTTATGAAATTATAAGTAGATGGACAAATTGACCTATGACGAGATTTGAACCCAAGCTAATTTTGACGCACGGCAACAGACAAATGCGTTAACCACAGAGCTAACCTTCCACACTGGCGGTCTCCTTTGTTTAAAGTATATCTCTTTCTACATCTATTTCTCCTGACTGATCACACTATATACGTGACACCCTATATTTTACTAGATTTTTCATGTACCATTTATTGTTAAAAATACTGAAAGCTTCAGAAAAATTCAATTAATTTTCATTAATTTGAATTACACGTATAAAAAATTATTTACTAAACATTAGTTTCACAAACTTATTAATGCAGTCGACATAAATTCAAGTAGTAATAAAAACTCTTAAATCACGTTACTCACTATCGACAGCATTCAAAACCAACAGCACAAAGGAAAAATCTCAACGCTGAAATTGCTCGCAAAACCCGAGCAAGACTAAAACTCGTAAAGCAAGATCCAACAAAAAGGACAATTCGAAAAAAGGAAACAGAGGGGAACGGGACGAGAGGGGTATAGGAAACGGCCGTCGAAACAATGAAATGTCGGCGAGCGCGCCGCACACAATGTAGCCGGTCTCGCTGCTGCAGCTGCCGAAGTGTATCGATATAAATGAGCAGCGCTTGATTGTCTCGGGCCATAAATCAAGATGTTTTCGGTTTGCGGCCGCGATCGTACACTCGAGTATTCGCTTAACGATGTATATTCTCTCTCCGCCTCTCTCTTTCTCTCTCTATCTCTCTCGCGTAATGCTGTTTAGTTGGTATCATCCCCTCTCCCCTCTTCTCACAATCCGCCATCTCCTCCAGGCCACAAATGAAGGCAGCAGATAGAGAGACAGAGAGAGAGAGAGAGAAAAAGAGAGAAAAAGCTCGTGATTTTCTTCGCGCGTCCCACCGTCGATTGACTTTCTGGGTCACAGTAATTTAAAGACCGCCGCGTGGAACTGGAGCTTAGCCCGCGCGCGCTTAATTGACTGATATCGCCTGGTATTTAACGATCTAAGAGTTATCGTTGCGAGCTCATTTCGCGAAAATTAGTGAGTTATGGGTACGATAGCTCGCCTCGTGCCTTTTTTGCATCAGTCCCGACGTACAGATTTTGATTTAGGACCGGCGGAGAGTGGATAAAATTGTGGATGTAGCTTTATGTCAGTATATACGACAAGTAGAAATATTTATTGATTTTTTCTTATATTACTAAAATGAATAATGACTTTTTATACAGATGGTAAGAACAGTAAAGAAATCCTGTAATATATCAAAAGAAAATAATAAATGGAATAGTTTCAGGATTTCAAGAAAGCTATATAATTTAGTTCACACTTTTGCCAAACACGCTCGAAATGCGCAATTTTCTAACTTTGTTTCAGGCATGAAAAGATGCTCATTTCATGCCTGTGTTGAAAAAAATAAATTATACACATTTAAGAGACTATTTTTTAAACTTGTGAAACTGTGACATACAATGTATATAATTGATATAGCGCAAGTTTGTATTTATTTCTACCACTAAATCAATCAAAAATATTTATCGGTAATTAGGTAATTAATTGAACGTCGATCGCATCGCGAGCATTTTAAAGTTTAAATCATTGCCGCGAGCAATCTCAGAGACTTCCGACTAAAAAATCAATTTACGGGCGTCGCTCTAGCGCATTATAATCACGCCCTGGTGGCGGTGGCTCGTCTGGTCGCAGCCGGCCTCTATTTTATCGAATGATTTATTCTGGACGTGATCATTAATGGAAGAACATTATTCTCTCGTCAGAAATCAATAGGGGCTGTTTCCCTCGGATACACAAGTTTAATCACGTTTAAAATCGCCGTGTAACGATAAATCTGCCCGTGCATACTGATAAAGGAGAATTGGGCGCATTCGATCGTTGGCAATAAAAGAAACGAAAATGTTTCATTGAACGTATCATGTTTTTGTATATTGTTATTATTAACAATTTTTTTGAATTTTTATTATCTCAATGTCATTTACAACGTTTATATCAATTCAAATAATTTGATTTTAATTTTAAGTACTCAAAAAACAATAAACAAAATAGAATTTTAATTATTAAATATTTAAATATATATTCTAGAAATAATTATTTAATTATCAACAACAATTTGCTTATTAATACAAATTATTAAGTTACTATATATGCACAAATTAGTATCAAATAAGCAAGCTGAGTATTTAAATTTAATTAAATATGATACCACTCTGATCCGCTTTTAATCATGAGCTAACAATATGGTCATTGTAGTTAACAATATAGGGGTGACGTATCTGCACCGGACACGTAAACCTTAATATACATGGAAATTTGGTGTCTAAGTTAAAGATAAAATTTTGAATGTAGTAGTACTAATGTTATGTAATAATATAATATGGAAAGACTCAATGCCTTATAAAATAAAGACATTTTTTCTACATTTAATTGTATTTACTGTGACTGTTCAAGCTTTTTGTTATGAAAGCATAGTACATTGTATAACTAGGGGTGAAAATGGGATTTTCCAAGCGATGATCCGCCCGAGACGAATGCGAGTGCTCAAATCACCATCCGAGTCTGAAAAAGCCCATTCGTTCCTTCTTGTTCACCGTAGTTTTTAAAAGTGCATAATGAAGACCATTTTTTGACGTCTCAAAGTGGATTGACTTTTTTTCAAAGTTCTTAAAAATTTGAAGCTTTATTAAGGAAATGTAGCAAAAATAAATAAAGGGGAGCGAAAATGAGTATTTTTGCTCCACTTTATTTCTGACGCTCGGAAAACTTTATTTTTGCTCCACTTTATAGGCACCGAAAATGGTTTCTTTTTATACACGTGCTATAAAAAAAACAATTTTCTCTTTTTCCTCTATCTAATTCAATACTCAAAACGCCAGGGTTGCTGGTTTACCGGAAAATACTGAAATAAAAATCATCGAATATCAGGGCGCTTCCAGAATGAGGATAAGTTTTTCTAGTAATTTATATATGAATATAGGCTGTATTTAATAGTAATCAAATTTAAGCAACTGCTCAATGCTCTAACAAATGTATTCATTTGAAACATAGTTATCTATATGTGTAAAATCTTATGTAAGTAATTGATTTAATATTCTTAGTAAAAGTTAAAACAAATGTTATGTAGTTTTTGATCTATCAAATACGACCCAATCGAGCTTGCGGCAAGAGAGGCTTTAATCCCTGCATGGCTAAAAGAGGCTCCAGTGGAACTCTAACAAGAAATCCTATACTGACAAAACCATAATAGGAAATAGCCACCACAGGGTTATAATGCACATTTCCTGTCACCGTGAGATGACATTTCACCGACCATGGGTCGAGATTACAGCTCCTGTGAGGCAATAATACACCTCCTTGCACGACAAAGGGTTCAACGTGGTGACTATTTAGCTCCACGCTAGTTTGTGCCTGGTTTGTACAACCATTTATGGTAAACATTTTTTACCATGGTTTTTTTCAGTGTAGTATATAGATCATTTCTGTAATCAGCCATATTAGATCCATAATTTCGAATTTCTTAATCTGGTCAAGAGATTCGTAATTAGCGACACAAGAACTCTTATATATCAATTTTTAGATAAAACTGTGAACACATATTATCCCGTATATCAAGATTTCGCATTAATTTTCCGGTTAACCCCACTTCGTCATTTAAGGAGACGTCGGATACCGACAGTAGATTCCTACTATCCTACACACGTATTTCGTTATTTATTTACAAAGTTAATTGTTTAATGACAAAATAATAGCTGTCCCCAATTTGTTTTACAGTAACCTAATTATATGTCCAAGCTGGTTTCATATGATTGTTTTGTTTTCGAGAAAACTTTGACAAACTTAGTATGTAAAGGTTAATCTCCACGTAGTTGGCCCTTTTAGTGTGTCAAAGTTTTCTCGAAAACAAAACAATCATATGAACCCAGCTTGGACATATATGTAGATTACTATGAAACGAAGCGGGGACAACTATTATTTAAAGAAAAATACGATTTCTCTTAAAATTATGAATGAAAATTCAATTAGACAAGGACAGAGATATCCGGCGTCCCCTTAAGTAGCAAAAATTATCTTGCTCATGAGAGGCTTAAGGACATACCGCAGATCAAGAACAAGTCAATAACAACTAATAATTCTGGATTTTGACAAACTGATTAAAAAATAAACTTCCTCACGATCATACATTTGCTTGGATTTTACTATTACCTTACAGATCTTCAAATTATTTTTACTGATCGTCAAGATCTAGGAATAAATTACATTTCCTTGTCAATTCTCGGTACACTAGAATCAAACTGAAAAATTGTTGTAGTGGCGTAGATTTGCTATGGTGCGACATAACGTTAAAATCATCATAACAAAAACCCTATAGCACTTCACAGTAAATATCCATAACGCCCTTTCACAAAGTCCTAACAAGCCAACTAAGTAACTGATCGAGTCCAAATCCCAAGACGACAACACCTGAACCCAAGCATACCCACCAAGCAGAAAGCCCAGCCCACTGTTCAGCTTCTCAATCCCATTAATAATTTCAGTAGCCAGCTGCATCCACCACCGCTGCATCGCTTGTCCGTTCCATTGTCCGCTCGCTCGCTCACCTCCCGCAGCCTAAATCATTTAAACAAAAGCGCAACAAACCCAAATAAATGGCGCGGCTAATGTATTCGAGGCAGCGGGTGATTATTCGCGCTCTCTCCCTTTCTCTCTCTCGAACGATATCCCGATCCCGCGTTGCGGTGGCCCGCAAAACCGCGCGCCAGCGCTGCAGTAGCTGTGAGTTCCGCGTCCATTCGTATCCGCTCTCCCTCTCCCCCCCTCTCTCTCTCTCTCTCTCCCTCTCCATCTCTCTCTCTTTGTCTGTCTGCCAATCCTGGCGCGGTGGGGCCTGACCGACCGACAGGGCATGTTTGATCTTGTTAGCTCGGTTGGCTCGACGACAATCGAGTTAGGCGATCCCGCGCGCGGCGATTCTTCTTTAATGCCCCGCTAAATGCGCAGCGGCGGGCTGCTGCGGTGTGCGCTGGGAGCAGGAGGCGCGCTCTGGCTTTTGTTGCGATTGAGGTTGATGCAGGTAGGGAGTTTTATCGGTGGTGAAGCTGGGTGGAGGGGGCGGGGGGGGGGGGGAGGGGGTTCGGAGGGATGAGGTACATGTACGTGTTTTTGGCTCGCTTTGAATATTGTATTTGGGAGGAGGTAAATAAGGCACTGGTGTAAAAATATGATGAACTATTTTCTTAATAAGGAGAGATACTACCGAATACTGATCTTTTATTGCTTATTGTGAGTCCATGGTGAAAGTTCATATAATCTCTGCAGGGGTAATTTAAGGTTTGTATGTATTTTGAAACCTGTACGCATTAGAGCAAGTTCCCTATAGTCATGATATATTCATCTGTTCCATCTACATTTAGAGAGTAAAGTAGGTGATGCACGTATACATCATAGCTCAATGGATCCTAATAAAGAAAACGTTTTTCGTGAAGTACGATTAGAAAAGACGTATCTTTTTTGAGGTTACTTGTTACATCGACATTTAGGTCATAAAACTATTACAAGACAATTAAGAATATAACTTTTATTTATCTATTAATACTAATTGGTATATGGTTATTATCCTCAGGATATTAAACCTATGATTTTAATCAATTTTATAACGATTTTCAGTATTAAAAAGTGGTAAAAATTAAATAAAAAAATATAGGTCTCTTCTAATTGAACCTGGCAAGAAACGTCTATTTAATTAAGATCTATCGAACTGGTTCTACATTTTAAAGTGAAATTTGTACCACCAATTTTAACAATTTAATTTTTAACACGCTTCTTACATGATTATAAGAAGGAACAGGTATAGGTTTTGTAATGTACCTTTTGTAAATGTAAAGATACAACACATAAATGACTAACACGGATTTCAACCAGCTTTGTATGCATTTTGAAAAATGAAAATCTCTTGGCTATCCGTTTATCCATCATTGCAACATAGCTTAGTGCTCAGGGTACAACATAGACTACTTTTTATTTTGGTCTAAACTTCTTGAAGAATATAGAACATTACTTAACTATCAGAGTTTCGAGATGAGGTCACTTTTGACTCTATGTTCCTTCTGCAAATCAAAACCAAATAAACCCAAAATGTACATATAAGGGTTCTCCAGGTCATAGATTCTAAAAAAGTCAAAATTTCAAAAAATAAAATGGCGTAACCAATATGACGGTTCTTTTCCGATATAGTAGTGTATTTCGAACTATTTTATTTTTCAAATCAAAAACTAATAAGCCAGAAATGTGTATACATGGGTTTTTGAAGCTATCAATTTCGAATCTGAAATGAAAATTTAGAAAAATAAGATGGCGTCGCCAATATGGAGGTCCTCTTCAAATACCATCGTGTATTTCCAACCATTTCTCTTACAAATCAAACGCAAATAAACCAAAAATGTGTATACAAGGGTTTTTAAAGTCATATATTTGAAATCTAAAATGAAAATTAAAAATATGACGTATCTAATATGGCGGTTCTGTTACAGTAAAATCGTATATTTCGAATTATTTTGAAAATAATCGTTGATTCCGGTACTATTATTCACGGCCAAAGTCGCAACAGGTATTGATAGTATATGATAATTTGATTATATTTCCTGTTTTTAAAATTAAAAGTTGTCATTCTTACGTTCTCATTTAATTTATTAATTGCGGGCAACTTTTGTAGTGACGTAACGAGTTTGAAAGCTATTTTACAAGTGAGTTAAATTATGTATGCCACGTATCAAGTATAGCGATAAGCAATATACGCTTAGATGGTAAATATGTTAAAAGTAATTATTATAAAATAAGTAATCTAACTTTTTATAAGAAATACATTTAAGTAGTTTTTAGAACTGCACAGTACTTTGCTTTTGTAGAACAGTCAACTACGTGTTTCATCCGAACATTCTGCATAGATGGCCTATACATTACTGATAACCTGCGACACATACAAGAGGGAAGTAGCGCATTAAACTAGTGTATTTACTTATTATATAATATATAGGACGATAGAAAACTGAAAGTGTAGTTAAAGGCTCACCTTTTATGACATTTAAATATTCCAGATATAATTTCTTGCGTAAATGTTTAGTTTGCTGTTAGTTTGATATGGAATTAGCAATTGGTTATTATTAAATTATTGAACCATCTAGATTCATAAACACTAAAATATTAACCGCGCGGCTTAATTCACATAAACAGAACAACTTCACAATAATGGCCGATTACTGATTATGAATAAGATTGATTTTATTAGGAAGTAAATGTGCAAGTATGTTTTTTCAAGATAATAATGAATTGGCAATTAAATTATTTACTAAAGTTATAAAAATTTAGAATAAAATTTCTGAAGGCGCGTGTAAATATATCACGTGATAAAGTGGACACAATTACATTAACATTTCATAAACACACAATTATTACTCCACTATATTATCTCAAAAGAATTACGTCCAAAATTCAAATTTCACGTCATTCCTCATTGAATACCAATCATCCTCGCAGCCGATGAGGTCCATTCTAAGACGCTGCACCTCAAGCACCACCCAAGGTGAAGGAGGCACGAAGGACTGACGCTTATCGAGGGGATTCCCCGAGATATGTAATCTTCGTGTTAACGAGGCGAGGACGCGGTAGGGAGATAATGATAATGGTGATCGCTCGAGATTTACGACAATCGGACTGGCATGCCAGCACGCGCGCATACCCCCCCCCCCCCCCCCCGCCCCGAGTGCGTGCGTAGCTTCCGAATCGACGCGAGGCCGTCGTCGTCATCGGGGATCGGGCCAATCATAACTTCATTAATTCTGCAGGGAGGGAGATCGAAGTGCGCCGTAGTGACGACGCTTGTTGGGTTTAGGGCGCGAGATGCTTCTTGATGCTCGGGGTCATGGAGATTAAGAAGGTCGTGATGGAGGAAGCACCGAATCATCGAGTCAGGATGATCTTGGGGATCCTCGGATTATGAGACGAGGAACGATTAGGTATCGTTGTGGTCATATTCATTATTGGTACACAGACAGAATTTTCTGATAAAAATTACCGTAAAAATCATTGCAAACGTGGGATATTCTGTCTTCGGGGGGGAAATTACCCTACTGAACGGTAAAAATTAACGTTATTCATGATAAATTTTACCATTCAGGGCGGTAAATTTTACCGTTCAGTAGGGTATTTTTTCCCATGAAGTCAGAATATCCCACGTTTACAATGATTTTTACGGTAATTTTTATCAGAAAATTCTCTCTGTGTAGTCGTGGCATAAAGTTTTTGAATGTTTGTTATTGGTGTATCATCTTACAAGTTTTCTATTATACTTATTTATTACTAAAGCGTGAAGATAAAATTTAAACAAATCACATTTTTACTCTGTTGAAGATATCCATACAAATTTTTATGTGAAAATCCATATATAATCTATATGAAAATCTTCATGGATTCTATATACAAAATCCATACACGTTTCCATATGGGTATCCATATAAATTTCAACTTAAATAATGATTGTTTTCTCTAACTTCTTATGAAAGCGCCTTTTAATGTCTCGATATGTCCCTTTTCTCTTGTACCATCCATATGATCGAATCGATGAAGGTTATATCTTGAAAGCAAATTTGTGTTCATATGGAAATTTTGAATGGGTTCCATATTAATACCCATATATCGACTCCCTTATGTAAATCCATATAAATTATCTTATAATTTTGTAATAAACTAGATAGATACATATCTTGGGATGTACAATACGATTGCTTTCGTAAATCATTATATTTCGTAATTAATTGTGTTGCGATGATCAATTTATACACTTGTCAAGTTTAAATATTGCATAGTATAACCCATGTAAAGCCATAATAATGTTACCACAGTGAACGTTATTATGATTTTACATGCCTTAAAATATGCAATTTAAAGATTTGAAGAAGAACAACAGATTAGCTTTTAAACGTTGTAATAAATTAAAGAATTTATGAATGATTCACTTACAAAAGCAATTGTATGAGTTTACACGATTAACGTGGCTAATTTTACATACTTAAATTCGAAACACAGTAGATTAAAGAGGCAGGTAGAAATAGTATCAAATACTATTTTGTCAAACTATGATAATTAAATACATTCATAACAGTTCGTAGTCTTCCAGCAGCCTGTAGTTGAAAGTCTTACAATACCAGGGAGACGTCGTTCATTCACAAAACGTACATCCAAAAAATCAATATAGCAATACGAGGAGAATACCAAGGTGGTAATCGGGGGCGTTCACGTACGTCCATTAAGCTCCCGGCAAAACTGACCTGGGAACACTTAGTTTTCTCACTCTCTCCCTCTCGCATCCGCTCTCACCTTGAAGAGCGAAGACACTGGCGCAAGTCGTTAAACGGAACGACAAAGACCTTGATGTCGAGGACACGGACGTATACACGTAACGGGGCGTCGGCGTCGTCCGCGTCTTCGGGAGATTTATGACGGCGACACGTACGGCTGGATACGTCCAGGCCGCGCGTGCGATACACGACGCGCGATAGGACTATAGGAACAGCAGCGGCGCGTTACTGCCCTGAAAGCCCGGGGAATAGCCGGGGCAACGCTAAAGGCGCACAACAGTAGTCTAATGGCTTGTTCAATTTCACGGCGGGCGATTCGTTCCGTTGCAGAGATAAGGTTGGGATGTGTGTGTGTGTGTATGTGTGCTTTTGTACAGGTGATTTTTATCGGCTTCGAACTATTTCGTTATCAGTTGCTGGGCGGGTACGGTTGTCTTCTGTTGTTTTGTGATTGAATCTTCGGTTTGCTTTACTGTGCACTGTTTTGGAAAGGATGAATATTGGATGTTGTATTCTGGAATTATATAAGCTCTTTGCATACACTCTCTATACAATATTGACGAACAACGAAATTCGCTGGTAATTAGACGTTTTATTGTTTTCTCAAAGAAGATGTTTGAATGTGAAAATTGCTGAGTATTAGATTTTGATAAATGTTGATATTTTCGATGTTCCTGCATCATAATATCTAGATTATTAAGCCGCCAGTAGGCATACTTTTCTGTCATTATTTTACCTACTTTTCAAAGACGGTTTCCAGTATTTTTAATCACTAATAAATAATTTTTTTTAGATTTTTTATTTGCTTTAAAATGTGAAAAATTTTTATAAAAAAGTGCTTTGTTTAGGTTTCAGTACATATCAAAAGGAGTCAAATAACCTTCGGATAAATAATTTTCATTCATCGTGTCACCTAGAATTGCGCAAGCCGCTAAATTTTTCCAATAAATATGATATCCGGAATGAAAATATAATGTGAGGTGTCGGATCAAGTTTTTCAGATTTTATAATGGTTAAATAGCGGATATTATCAAGCATTATTAGCAAACAAATTTTCAAACTAATTGATATAAAGGGAAAATTTTATTTTTAGTATTAAACCCAGGCTTGATCATTAAATAATGGTTTGAATTTTAATTTAACTATAGAATCTTATTGTCATCCGTGAACTGTCTTAAGATGGTTGTCTGCGTAGGTATACGTAATAAAATATAAACATTTTTTATTACAATTTAATCACACATAATGATATAAAAGTGAATAGATTATGAAATAAGGGATTCTTGTCACACTAAAGAATTTTCTTTTATCGAAATTCTGTTATTATAAAATTAGATATCGTCAAATTTAGACTTTAAGAGAGAAAAGGTTGACAAAACACTGGGGACTTTTTTATTTGTAATCCGATTTCAAGTTTGAAAGTCACATTTTGTTCATTGATAGATTTCATTGGGACTTAGCCATGTCGAAATGAAAGAACGTCGAAAAACCTAGAAAGTTATACGCTAGTTTATACCCGTACACGCTCAATCTTACAAAAACATGTTTATGAGCTTATAAACTGTAGGCTGTAACTATGCAGGGTATTTCTGTTCTTTCATTTTTAAAATGGGTAAGTCCCCCTAAAATAAAGTCAGACAACAAATAAAAAAATTTCAACTGTTTTGTCAACTTATATTTTTTTAAAGTCTAAATTTCACAATGTCTACTTTACTAATAACGGAATTTCAATAAAAAAATGTTTAGTTTGACAAAAATCCCTCATTTAATAATGTATTGACTTTCATGTCGTTATGTAAGGTTAAATTGTGTTAAAAAATGTTTGTGTTCATGGCATATATCTACGCATACAATCTCCTTAAGGTGATGTTAAATCCCCCTGTTACCGGTAAATACTGGGAACTGCTTCCACCATTTAATTTTCAATTTTGAGAAAATATCTCTCTGAAAAGTTACTGTTTTTTATTAGGGCAACAACATTCAATAGAGATATTTACTAAAAATTGTAAATTAAATGGAGAAAGTGGGTCCTCGTAATTATCGCTGACGGGTGAATTTAATGATCGGTAATGATGTTACCGATAATCGGTGTATTGGTTTTAATTTGTTTACATTATAGAGTATAATAAAGTTATTCTTCTATTTATCGTACCTCATAAATTAAAAGTATGTTATTGAAAATTTGTAAATAGATATGAGTACGGAAAACCTCCGTGTAGAACAATACGTTATGCAAGATATTATGATATTAATTTAGATTATGTTTACTTATAATTATTTAAAATTTGCATCAGCTGCACTTATTTTATGTTTCAATCTATTTTATTCTATAAAGAACTACCTCTATATAGAATAGTTAAAGAGTGGTTGAATTAAAATAGATAGTTCACTTTTGATGAAAATGGATTTTAAATTTTCATTTATAAAGTTATATTGTACATAAACTCACAAGGAGTGTTTCACACCTCCAGGTCACGGAAACTTTGCGAGGTGTTTTTTGGTATCTAAAAATGAATCCTAGCACCCATAATATTTTCCAATGAGCCCTATGTCTTGAGATATAAGTCATTGTACCCCAGCTGCGTATAATTTTAGTAAAAAATCACCTCTTCTTCTCAATATATGTTCCCATGTTTTTACATGAAGAAAATTGCCAATACAAACACCGAAACTATGCATAAAGGACTTTAATTTAAGTTTTGTCACACATAAAAATATTTTTTTAAGTAAAAGTTATTAACAATTTAAGATGGCGATTGAAACGGTAAAAAATTGACGAATTTAGAACAATTAAATTTTCTCGAATACTGATGCATTTTCGGTCACCATCTTCGATTGTTAATAACTTTAATGCAGATTAATATTTTTATACGTAACAAAGCTTAAATTGAAGATTTTTTTGCCTAGTTTCGATGCTTGTTTGGGTAAAAATATTCAGAGTTATGTAGAGAAGAATAGGTGTTTCTTTTTACTAAAATTATACGCAGCTAGAGTATTATGACTTATATCTCAAGATATAGGGCCCATTGGACAAAACTTCAGGTGCTAGGCCAGAAAACGCCTCCCAAAGTTTCATCTAAATCCATGACCCGGAGGTATGATACTCTCCTTGTTAGTATAAAGCTATTAATAAAGTATCTATAAACACGTTATTCTTTTGAATAAATAGGATTTTTGCAGCTTATTCTACACATTTCTCCACAAGGTTTTGCAAGTACCTGCAGCTCTGTTTGCAAAAATATATTCTGTTTTTGTAGACAGACCTGTAGGTACAAACCTTGCAGAAAATCGTGCAGTAGAACCTTAAATAAATCTTCAAATGCTGAAGGCTGCAAAAATCAAGTGCTGACAAATCCTGCAAAAATTGTCGCATAAATTTCTACAGATTTTTTCAATAAAAGTTTAATCATCGCTAAGTATACACAAAGTATACGACTACGGCCTCCTGTCAAGCAATAAACCACTCGGTCCACTTCCTCCTCCCCGAAGCTCGTCCGAAAGAAGAAATCCATTAAACCAATGTTCGTCGCGCTCCCAGCGGTCGAAAGCCGTCGTCGGCAGACGCAGCTGCGCGGCGCGCGAGCCAGCAGGAGCAGCGCCAATATATAACCATCAGCCTCGCAGTAGACTCCGCTGGAAGCGGCAAGGAACAGAGTATGCAGAGCGAAGTCGAGCGAAGCCGAGCGCGCGGGCGCGAAAGTCTCCTTAAAACGACGCGGGATAGAGAGAGAGAGAGAGAGAGAGAGAACGGGCTTGGGAACCTGCCAGGAGCAAGCAGCGTAGAAAGACGAAGAGGGAAATTAAAGCGGTAGGGGGATATCGAGGTACGATGACAGACAAATAGACGGCGCGCGCGCGAGCGCGAGCGAGCGCGGGAGAGAAGGAAAAAGAAAGGGGGAAGAAGAAGACGTTAGGGCGCGCGGGGGCTCCCGTTAGGCAGCATATTGTAATGCGTCGAGAAGTTGGCGAATAAATCGAAGAAGCGTTGAGAGTAAAATTAGATAACAACTCCCGCCTCCCGCGCCCCGGTGTGGAAGAGCAGCGCGAGGAAACTGGGGGTAGCTGGAGTGGAATGAGAGAGAGAGAGAGAGAGGCGGAAGCGTTTCTCGGAACTTTTAAGGACTGTCCTCTCGTTCCTTTGCCTTCTCTGTCTTGCTCTCGCATCTCTTTAGTCTCAGGGAGTTCTTCTTTCTTCCTCTTTGATTTTTCTCTCTCTTTTGTGTCTTCCACTCGTGCGAGTGCATACGTCGGTGGGTATTTACGCAAGTGTGGATGTTCGGTCTTGGCGGGTCTGTTTCACTAACTCTTTCACTTACTCTTTTAATCGCTATAGCACGTGAGTCTTTCCTCCACTTTGTCGTTCGATGTAACTTGCTCACTTACTCGGTACCTTAATCATGTTCTTTTTTTGCTCTTTCGATGGTTTTCTTGGCTTTTTAGGACTTTCGAGTGTACTCTAGGTTGTTACACTATTAACATAGTAATTAGAAATTGCACGTTGATCAATTTTTAAATAAATAGTTTTTGATAGTTATTTTTATGTTCTTACCTCTTAAATGAAACAATTTTTGGTTGATTCAGATTGTGGTAGTTTAGTAAGAGACAAAAGTGTTTGATTAGTTGTTAACATTATCAGCTTCTAGTTCCTTGTAGTTTAATTATATAAAAATAAATCTATATAGTCTATCATTACTATTGGGTAATGGCTAAGTGCCGATATAAGCAAATTTGAGGCAAAAACTAATACAAATATAGTTACAGTTTAAAATAAACTAGCGAGTCACCTTCGCGCCTTACATATCAAGCTATGCAAGGCATGCGAAAAGACGTGCTTTTTGCATGTATGACCGTCGACGCTTGCGCTTCGTGCTTGTCTTTTATATTTATTGAGCCCTGTGGGTTTAACATCATTTTAAAAATTAAAAAAATAGTTATAATATTACATACTTAGTTATTTGGTTTTACGGTAAGATTTCAATTGTAAAGATTTAGTATCAAAAAGTTGGGTTTCTTCCAGATCTACAACTTGAACTATAGTTAACACATAGGAAACTGTTTGCGTATAATGTATTAAATTTAAATTGTAACCCAAAAATCGATTTTTCATGCTTTATTGCGCGTTATTACTTTGTTTTTCTTATTAAAGTGGGTTCAAATGACGTGTTTGTAATAGTACATTGTGTAACGAGTGCAGTATAGTGGCCAATAGTGCACGCGATCGCGTTGGGTTATTGTGCGACATGGCGCCCGAGTGGCGCTATTGGACACTACACCGCACGAGTTTCAAACACTATTTTTTATCGTAAATGCTGGGAATATGACATACATTGCGTGTGGGCTTTGTATACGCTAATTGCTCAAAAGACACTACTGGTGTTATTTCCTACAATGCACTCGACAGCATGACGTAATGAAAATGACACACACCTTATCTGTGATTAAAATATTGTGACCAAAAAATTGATTTTATATGCCGTTTTTGCTGGTTATTTTTCAGTTTTCTCGACAAACTTTATTTAAAAGACGTTTTTGTGAAAAATATTTAAGACAAAAATGATGTATTTTTATAGATCCATAACCTTACTGTGGAAAATTTAGTAAATAAATAAACTCTAGTCAAGAGTTACAAAAATTAAATTTTTCATTATTCATAATAGTTGTCCTATCTGGAAATGTAGTTGACGAATATGGCTCAACACAGATACGTTAACTTATTACGATGAGACAAATTACGTATAATAACCTGTATAAGTTTCAGCCGGTTTGACTGTAGTTTCGCTGAGTTAATCAATAAACTTGGTTGCATCTATACATCCATACTTACATTTAAGGAGATGCTTGAAATGTATTTCTATAGTATTAAAAAATGTTTTTATGCAATAATCTGTTAGTTTTAAAGATATTACATTTTTTTCTATGCCAAAAATATAAGGCTCTCTCACAAAATGCATTGATCAATGCAATGGCTGACTACACGTAGTATGTATCTACTTAAAGTAGTCGTAACAAAGGTACAAATAGTAACTAATACTGCATATTTTATGCCACTAACTACAATAATAATATGATTTACACAACTATGAAATGCTACAAAATATTCAACGTTTCCATACTTTATTTTAAACTCGCAACATTTTCTTCATTTCAGCGTCTCGCTCTCCATTTTTCCACTCTTTTTTAGACTTCAGAATCTGGCTTGGTCTGTGCGCGCGCTCATTTATCTAGAGCTTATATTATTAGGCGTCGCCCTCGGTTTTCAACATTCGTCCTTTTCCGCGGAATAAATCTCCGAGCGCGGGAGCGAGAAAAAACGAAAGCAGCAGCAGCAACGTATTTCGGCGCCGTCGTCGTCGTCGTCGCAATGCTTCTTTTCGTTCCTCTTGCTTATACCACCTCTGACCCTGTTGCTGGTGAGATTTTTCGGGTGCGGCGGCGGCAGCAGCAAAGCCTCACCGGAGAATTTACACTCGAGGGGATTCGCGCGATAACTTACAGCGAATTACGAGATAGATTAAATATTTATCTTTTTTTCGCGACGATTCTTTACTAGATTATATAACAATTTAAATTCATGATTTTTATTTGTGTTATTCTTATTTGTAGAACGACGTTAATGTTGTAATATGGAATTATATAAAATTAAGTTCAAATTTTTAAACAAATAATACACACAGAGAATTTTCTAAAAAAACTACCGTGAAAATCATTATAAACCTGGGACTTCAGGAAAAGAATTACCCTGATGAACTGTACAAATTAACCTTATATTTTCTAAGGTTGAATTTTAAAAAAGGTCAGATTTCTTTATTAAAATTTATTTCTGAAAATTTCTGAATACATTTTTTATCCTTATCATCCGGGCACCACGGTTTTTGATTAGACCCTAATTCCTGATCATTTTGTATAGTCAATTGTTATCTTTAGTTTATTATAAGAAAAAATTTGCTCAATGTGCGAAATAGCAAAAAACAAATTGAAAAGCATATTTAATGTTCAAAAGTATTTATATCAAGATTCATTTTAACCCATTAAAGCCCATGGTTACGCCAGTCGCGGCAATTAGGAAAATAACTATTGAAAGCTTTGATATAAGACAAAAGAACATTTTTCAAAAAACGTTTATATTAATTTGTTTAGAAAAATATTTGTTCACAAATTTAAAAATCTATTTTTACTTAATGTATTAGAAGAGAAATTATTATTAATTGAGATCTACTTGTACTCATTTATGACCATATAATTTTTTTTCTTATGATTAATAATAACATTATTTTTACGTCAAGAATGTTCTTTCGATCTAAAGTGAATCCGTAAATAGTTATTTTTCTGATTAATTCTCTGGTTTAGCTATGGGCAATGACAGGAGCAAGTAGTTCTAAATTGCTTATAATATTTTTATGATAATATAAATAAAATTTATGAAAAGGAGAGACATATTTTTCATTTAAGTTTTCCCTTACGATCGAAACAGTCGATCAGCACTTACTGAGAAATTGTTTTTTTTTTTAATTGGCTTAAACAACGTTTTCTGTAAACAAATTGAAAAAAATCTTACTAAAACCTTTCGATCCAATGTAAAACTTCTAATTGTTATTTACTATTCGCCCTACCGGCGTAGCCATGGGCTTTACTTAGTTAACGTCTTAAACTCATAAAGTAAAACGTTCAAATATTAAAAGCAATCTTAAAGTTTTAAAATAATGTAGAAAATTTAAGTGTGGTATAATCTTTTCTACAGTCTGTTCTACAATATACATTTAAACCAAGAACGTAGTGGACAATGTTTACTTAGCTATCTCTTTGAAACGAGACCAAAAAGTGCAGTTTAGTTTTTAAATGTACTCTTCACATTTTAAATGTTATAGAAGAATCCGTACGAAATTTCCGTGGCTCCGAATCAAAATGTCTCTCTAGCCCACGACTCGCTTACACCTTATGTATTAAAGCTTACGACTTTGACACTGCATATTTCCTTTAGCATGCACACGGTACTTACATTTATATATGCTTCTAAACAAATAATACGCTCAACGAACTACCGTCCAAAATTCCAAACAAATACGTAGAAAATCGATTGGCCAGTAAACGTCCTCAAACAGATCGCTCTTCAGCTACCGAGCAATTGATCGTAAAAAGGCCCACACGCGCGCGCTCGCGATCGGCTCTGCCCCACAGCAGAGCGCCATCCATCTCAGCGCGAAGCGGCGCGCCCGAGACAAATGTTTTCCAATCTGTCCGCCGGCATCCGCCACAAAGGAAATGCGTCCCGATGCGCCTCGCGTGCCTTGCGCTGTCCGGGAGCTTCAGCTTTCCTCTCTCTCTCTCGCTCACTTTGGTCCCGCGTCGCTTTTCTCAGCCGAACGCTACGCCGCCGCGCAGCTTGTGAACTATTTTAATTATACACCGACTTGGGACGGACGGATGGACAGGCGGGTCTGCGTTGTGCAGGTCTCCGCAGTGTAAGCATCTCTCTGTCTTGTACTGCGTGGTACTTGTTGGGCTTTAGCTGTGTGGACTCCTTGTTGTTGGCTTAGGAGAATTTTATAGGTTGAGAGTTGATAAAACGATTTTGAATCATTTTGTCGCTTACACTTCTGTTCTAGGTAGATAATTGATCATTCAGCGCAGAAGTTCTTTCCCTACAGTTGGTTCTATATGCAGCTATATTTTAAAGCAAGATTATGGAGTTAACGTATTCTCTTATGAATCCTTCGGTGTCGTTGATTGTGAATATGCGATATGAATTTGGAAAATTTCAAATTCAAATTAGCGCTTTCTCGAATTTTAAACTACAAAGTTAAAAATAATTGCGAAACGAAACATCTCTGGCTCGCTAAAACTGACGTTTAAAAAAGAAAACATACATACCCGGGAATAAATCTTTCATACATAGACATATATCCGCATATATGGAAAACGTACATGGGCATAATACATATGGTCATATATAGCTTTATATATATATATTGTTCAGCGGCCACTGTAGTGATCTGTGGCCAATCTAAGAGATCGACTAACACCAAGTTTTTTTTAACGTATTTTGACCCGCTGAATCCGAATTTCTTGGCGTTGAAACCTGAAAGTGGTGCCTTTAATTAATAATTAACAATTTTTATAAACAGTTTAAAAAATCGAGTCTTTCGGTCTGGAAAAAAATGAGTTTAGATTCTTTATAGAATTATAAACAAAAAACGTTGTTACAAATTGGTTTCTAAACAGCTTAGTTTTTGAGTTAAAAATAACGAAAGTTTTAAGAAACGCGATTTTCTGAAAATCTGACGTCTTATTCCTCGGAGACCACTGACTTAATTTTATCTCTACACGGTTTAAGTTGTTAATAACATTTTTTTCGGAGATACCTTATTGACGAGCATCACTAAGTATATTAACCCTTTCAGTTTGAATTTTTTTTAAATCTTCCAATGAGGTTAGTATAAATGAGCATTCAATCTAATGAAGTTGCAGTATTTCATAAAATTCAAACAAATTCAATCAGATGTTTGTTCCCTCGAGTGTACGTTTCGTCTCCACATTCGGCTATTTTCAATTCAACGTCCAAAATCTCAAATCAATTTTTATTTCTTTTTCTTTTGTAAAAGAGGTTCTTCAATTTATATACAAGCTATAACTTCTCGTAAGAATATTTAAATATAGAAATTTACATAAAACGTTATGAGTTACTAAAAAATGTATTGACGTATTGATTCAAAGCTTCTTATAAAGTATATTTGTTATCAATCTCGTGTATTGATAAAATAAAGTACAGCATTTATTAGGCAAATTTAACATATTAACGATGATATTTAAAAAGCATAACCTCCTGAGAATTAAATCTGCTCCAATCTTATTTAATTGTTAAGAAAAGAAAAACATCAACAGACCACGTTCTTAAATAAATAAATCAAATCAAAATTTCTCTCTCTCTCCTTCTCTCTCCGAACTTTATCTCATTTCCCGCGCGTTTCTTGCTCCGTAGCTCTTACTTTTTCCCTCCCCGCCAGTATTTCAGTCTTTATCTCTCGCCTCGGCGTCTCACAGCGGCTCTCCTTTCTCTTTGTACCGCGTTTTCTCTTCTTGCTTGCGCTTCTCCAGCGTGCTGTGCGCGAGCTTCCGCCCCATTCGCTCCTTTGCGCCAGAACTATTCTGAAGCTCTTTTATTTCACCGGCGAGGGGGGAGGGGGAGAGTCGAAAGAGGCAGAGGATCGCGTGGAACGCGCCAGGGAAATTCGGCTTGGAATGCCGATGAAAGCGCCGCCCGGGGATCGAGAAGAGGGAGGCGAACAAAAAAATGAAAGAAGTAGTTTTCGGTCGTGTTTCGAAAAAGGCACAAAGAAGGCGTCGCCCGACCTTTTAATAGAATGAAAAATATTCCGAATGCTGGGGATGGTGGTGGTGGTAATGAAAGCTGAAGCGCTTATGCCGTACGTTGTGGAATTTACGTTGCGCAGTGTTACTAAGTGCTTTGTGCGTATACAAATGTAGGTGGATTTTACGTCTGCTTTTTGAGGCGTCGGACAAGCTTGCGGGGTTGCAGGTGAAAGGGAGTTTGTTTGGAATGTGACGTTACAGACACTTTGATGTTGACGATTAAAAAAGTTTTTTATAAGTAAATCATTTTTTTTGGTCTGTTCAAAATTACTCTAATACTGAGTTTATTTTATAATTTTCAATTAAAAAGATTTTTTTTTTATTTATTAATACTTAGAAGTAAATTTTGACTTTTAGTTAAACGGATTTCAAATGTAAATATTATCCTTATATGAAGTAAAAACGAAAAATATTGAATTTTCTGTATTCAATAATTTATATTCATTTTTTTGACTGCCTGCATTTTCAATTTAAACTTCAATTTCCAGTGTTTCCCTTTACATATTGATATGCTTTCGCACGAATTTCAAGTTACGCATTTTAAACTTTCTATTCACGACGGTACTATATGGTACATACTATTTTACTACACTTTCGCTCTAAATTTTCGCAGAGAAACTTTTTTACAATCTTAAAATGTGTTTTCTATGGAAAATTTCCAGTCATAAATGGAGTATACTCAAATTTAAATTACATAAATATTAAAATCAATATAAAATCATATAAATAGATAAATTTTTATTTCTTTAAATATTAGATTCACAAAGTGAATGTAGTACGGATATACCTTACTTTATCTAATGCTCTCGTATATTTTAACTTTAACTACAATTTTCTCTTTAACGACAGAGAGATGAATACAAAATATACATACAATAATATGTAACAGTAGTATTTTCATGTAAGAGTAGTATTCGAATTCGTATAATAATATATAGACGCGATATAAATGCTATGAATATTATATGATAAGTTAAATGATTCACGCGATAACATTTATCCCTAAGATTTATTAGGGCGAAAAAAATAGAGTTGATATAAAATTCACATTTAGATTTGATAAACTTAATAAACTTAATATCTTAAACTCAACTTAAAGTTAACTTCACTATTAATTATTAACTAACTAGACTCTAATAGGTACTTGTAAAAAGCACTTTTTAAAGCAGCAAGAGTACGCATCAGCTTTAATGTAACGGAGAGATTGCCAGAACTTTGCAGATGTTATGGTGATAGAAAATTGACTACATGTTTGTCACAATTATACGAGTACCTTACCATGAAACCTAAATAAACATTTTCGTTTATATTACTTGCATGTATAGTACAAAATTAGCAACACACTTTGTTATTTACAAGGGTGCATTATCGATAGGTAGCAGGATTTATGCAAGAAATTGTGCTAAATTTAAATCTTCTTAATTACATATGGTACTCGTACTAAATTTTCTGTTCAATTTCCGATAATGTTCGTAACTTCAAGTGAACATCCCATTCATGTTTGGTCCTCAGCAAGAATTCAGCCAGACCTTTATAATTCTTATGATCACTCGGTACTCGAATACATTGATATATCCACAAATGAACACACACGCGCAGTAGCACACAAAGTCCGCGCAGCCAGAGAGCGAAAGGAATGCTCGCAAATGATTGAACCCACAACGCACTAGCCAGTATGCGAGCGCGTATATGCTGATATTCCTTTGATCGTAATATCGATGGTCCGGAATGGGTTTGAGCGCGATTAACATTCGCGAATTGCATCTGCTTTTACTAAGTTAGTGTGTGCAGTGCTCTTCGACGAGTAGCAGGTAAAAAGTTAAAATGCGCCGAATATTTCAGCGAGGGGAGTTTGGATTTCGCGCGAAATATATATATATATATATATATATATATATATATATATATATATATATATATATATATATATATATATATATATATATATATATATATATATGTATATATATATATATATCGGCAAAATTATATCGCACAGAAAGAAGTAGTGGCCGTTGCTGGGCAAAAACATCAAAGCCCGTGCGGCGCGGGGATGAATATCTGCCTAATTATCCATTTGCTGTAGTTTGTACAGCTCAAAAGAAAATATCGTCTCTAGTAATATAACCAATGCACAAAATCTAACATCTAACAAAAGAAAATATCGTCTCTAGTAATATAACCAATGCATAAAATCTAACATCTAACAAAAGAAAATATCGTCTCTAGTAATATAACCAATACGTAAGATCTAACATTTTGAGTATATATGTGAATACTTGAAAGTTTTAATTAGTAAAAGTTCTTTTGAAAATATAAACTAACCTACAACATTTCATAATCGTTAATCCTAGTGCTGCTTAATGTCAAATAATAAAGAAGTTCACTATCTTTTGATTAACTACTAATAGGTACCGTTTTATATTTCATTGTATATTATAATTCAATTTTTTATATTTTTCATAAAATTTTACGTAGTTTTTAACCTTTTTATTTATCATCGCATTTGTGTTCTATATCTGAAAAAAAATTAATTGTAAAATCATTACTATTATAAATTTTTGTACAAAAAAAAATTGAAAAATAATTTTTTTCTTGGATTAAACTAAAAAACCTTTAGGCTTTTTAGGTCACTGCCATGAATACAAAGAAGAATACATTTTTTTAGGTCTAAAAACTGAAAATATTATAAACAATCCTACGATATCTGTGATAGCGTCAATTTTTTAAGTCATCGATGAAGACAATTGTCAGCAATGACACTATTGTTAAGTTGGATAATTTTTTTCTTTTGGTGATTTGTCTACTTCCTTGTTATGTAGCTACATGATACAATTCAGCATAACATTGAGCATTTAAGCTATTTTTAGAAAAAAGAATTATTAACGTTTTTTCAAAATTTCATATTTAGACGCCCTTTTACCCCCTTATCACATCACTGATCGGTCATTTTGACGATTTATGCGAATGTTAATAAAGTTCAGCGAAATTAAAAAATTTATTTGAGTATTTATATTTCTTCTGCCGTAATAATTTGCTTCGTGCAGTTACAACCACTGATAGTCGCTTTTTACGGTTCACATTTAAAAGCATATATAGAGCTTATTAGTATTCCTTTAATAATTTTAGATACACCAGATCAAATTTGTATGTATTTTCGGTTGAATCAGTACTTTGGGTAGTAGAGGGTTATCAGCTTTAAGCATACATATATAAATTAAATTATACTTACAATATTTCAATTTCAAACTCAATCCAAGAAGTTCATCCTCATCACCAAATTCGTCCAAAACCTCCATTAAAATCACCTCAAATCAACGAAATATTCTCCGTCCACCTGCAAAAATAGAAAGAGAAAACGTGACGTTCAAACGACCTACTCTTTATCGACTTGATGTACATTTCGAAAGGAAACAATTTATCTTTAGTGCGATTTCGCGTCATTTCGCCGTACGCGAGCGCGGCCGTTGGATTCAGCCCGCTGCCGCGCAAAGAGCTTCAAGAGGACTGATTGAATCTTTCCCTCAGGTGGATGCCACGCGCGATAGACGGATAGCTCGGGGATTGACGGAGCCGGAGCTGCTGGCTTTCAGGAGTCTAGGATGCGTGAGTGAGTAAGTGAGAGAGGGAGAGAGAGAGAGAAAATTGGGGGCGTGGAAAAGGTCGCGCGCCGCGCACCGAGGCGGGCGGAAAGGCGAACCCGACGAAATTGCCGTATCTTAAATCTTAATTTAAGTATTGCTGGTAGGATGGTTCACGGGGATTCATGACAAGGGAATTATTATTTTGATATTCTGTTCTGTTATTGCTTCTTGTGTGATATTTATTTTGAAAACTAAACGTTAAGTTGTAAAAATATTGAATACTTATGTTGTAAAGTAATCAAGAAATTATTGCGCAAGATATGTCTTTTATTGTAATGAAGTGTTTAGTAAACAATTAGAATGTTGCTCGTTTTGTTAAAAACGCTTTAATTTATATTTTGGTTAATTTATAGTAAAAACTTGTGGCGTTATTTATCTTCTTTAATTCACCAATAATTTTAAAATATAACCTTATGAAAGTCGTGCGATGTTAGGTTAATATCTATGGCCCTTACTATTGAACACTATCACGTCTTTTGCGTTTCCCACGAAGACTAGCACATTTCAAGATTTTCTGCCACCTGACATTTTCGGGCTACTTTTATTAATTTTGGAAGCCTTCTTTTCACGGGTTAATCATTTTTTAATCACCAAAAGAGTCTAATTACGAAAAGTGATTATCGTCGTGGAAAACTGAAAAGTGTTAGGCTTTGTGAGGAATTTCTAAATGTGTTACTCTTCGTGGTAAGTGCTGAAATGTGCTAGTCTTTGAGGGAGTTTGAAATGTGCTAGTCTTCATATAGTCCATCGATGTATTGAACATTAAAAAAATATAATTTACTTTTTTCATTTTACTCTTTCTAATCAAATATTTTCAATCTACCATCAAAATTTTTTTAAGGTTAATTAATACAATAGTATTGCCAGAAAGGCTACTTATCGAAAAAATAATTTCTATAGTATTCAAGAGTCTGTGAGTACCTGCGTTAAAATACGAGATAAATTTGTATATTACGAACTATGAACAGAATATTTCATATTAATTTATGTTTGGCGAACCTAGATTTTGTTAAGTAAAAACAAATACTAAGTTCGGAACTGTAAACACTTCTTTTTAGATTTATTTTGAATTCGGCAAGCAGTAAAAGACTACACTCGGGAAATGCATGCCTTTATTCGACGTGAGAATTAGTAAAATCACGACTACTACTACAGAAGTCAAAGCTAGAAATATGTACAAAAGATATGATACCCGTAATCCTAGACGGATGCAACACGTGGGCATCAACTAAACGGGCGAGGATCGGTTCAAAGGATTTGAGAATAAAGTTCTGAGGAAGATATTCGGGGGTAAAATAGATTAAATAACCGGTGAGTGGAGAATTTAACACAATCAGGAAATACTCGAGTTATATGAAAAACCAAACATTACTAGAGTGATGGAGTTTAGAAGGTTAGGGTGGGTTAGGCATGTAGCTAAGAATGGGAAACAAGAGAGCAGCACCTACAAGAGGGGACCACGGAGTGCGGGGTCACGGATTTTGAATAAAGTTTAGGGACCGATTTCTGATACCTAAAAATGAAGTCCAATAGTCGTGGTTTTATCCAATGGCCATTTATACGGTAATAGAGAAGGTGAATTTCATTAACGTTGATAGTATATCTTTATATATATCTGATTTTTAGTATTGCCCATATGAGTAATGCTAATGTTTCTTGGCTATACCTCAGATTTAAATACCCGTTGGATAAAACTCAGGGTTCTGTGCTTCATTTTTAGGTTCCAAAAGTCGATCCCCAAATCTTCATCAAAATCCGAGACCCGGATTCCGTGGTCTCCCCTTAGCCCTTTAACGTGAACAACGCCCGCAACCATATAGTTGTGACCTGCGTTGTTGTTAGTAAATCATGATTCTACTTCATTCTCTTAAACGCTTAATTAAAATATTAATAATTTTATTTCTCATGTCTACTCAGTAAAGCATGATCAATTATTTAAGTGCTTTTTCAGCTTAGATAGTAAGAAATTATGCGGTTAATCGAACAAGATGGATTTTAAGATGTTACTATTACTAATGCACGATTCACGTTAAAGGGAGTACTAGTAGGAAAACCAGAGGGCTTGTACGAGGAGTTGGACAGTAGAGTAGTAGATCGAGGCAAAGGTGAAAGGATAATATTAAAACATATTTACGAGAAATAAGATGCTATGAGGAGGATTCCATACAATACCTACTACTACTTTAAATAATATTAAAAGCGCTGACTAAATAATATATTTTGCAATAAATAACATCTTTACTGTATTTAACAGAGCCTTTATTAACTAAGTTATAATTACAAAGTCTTTTAAATTTAGGTCAATTTACACTTTTAATTTTGAAGACTTTTAATATTTTCATTAGAAAGACCTCGAGTGGCTCACTTATCACTCCCTTTGAAGGGGGTCACTCGAAGCCTTTCGAGCGAAAATATCACGCTTCAAAATTTAAAGCTAAGATATAACGTAAAATTGATAAAAGAATATTTTTAATTAAAAAAAAATTATTAAAGATTATTTAGCGACTATCTGTAATAGTTATTTTTTACATCTATAATCCTTATTCATCAAGTAGCTAAAAAATAATGAACATATGTGATGTGTTCCGAATTATATCGCTGCGAGCGATGCGAACGCTTCATGCCATCGCGGACACTACAGCGCTGGTACACAACTCCGTTCCCCCACTGAATAGCACCAGAAAGAACGTCCAGCGGCGCGCAGAATCAGTATGTACTCAAGGCGAACCGCGTAACGTCGAAAATAAAGGCACCTACAGATATACCAATGTCTTCTCAATTCCACACCTCGTCAACATGTACGCCTTCCAAATACTCATTTTATTAGTCTCAACCTTAACCTCATCTTCGATGAAACATGATGATTTTAGAATTTTATACTGATTCGTGAAATAAATGAGTCTATTATATGCACCATGCTATATGTGAAGTATAAAAATCCACATTCTTTCTGTTAACACATACGTATGGTAGAAAATAGATCTCGAAAGCATAACTGACTGTAAAACGAAAAGAACTGCATAGACGAGAGCGAAAGCTTGAAAAAATGCATCGCTTGCACGTGATTCTCTCTCTCTCTTTCTCTCTCTCTCTTTTTCTCTCTCTCTCCCTCTCTCTCTCTCTCTCTCTCTTTCCCTTCCTCCCTCCCCCTTTTTTTCTTTATTCTCTGTCGGAGCTACAAACTGACTTTTTCTTCTAGCGCGTTCCATTTCTTTATCCGCCATTCTCTTTCCCTCTATCCCTTTTTCGACTGTCAGAATGATTCCAGCCGTTCATCCGTTTCACCGGGACCCAGTAGGGATGTGGAGAAAAGTTTCCCTTTTATTTCGACGCGAGCCGAAGCACTGTACAAACGTCTCGTTTTCTTTTTCGTTCGCCAGATGAATCGACCTTTTGCCCGCGCGTACATACATGCACTTCGTATGTAGCTTTTGCTGTAACCGAGTTTACAGGCGTGGTCGTATACGTGCTTCAAAACGACATTTATTCAAGCTAGGCTAGGGCTGTATGAAGCAAATAGGATCAAACGGAGATATTTAAATACGAAAAAAATGTATAGACGAGAATTTTTAATGCGAGATGTAAAATCGTCTAGGTTTGAAATCTTTCAGGAGAAATCGTAGATTTTGATTTATAAAAGAAATAAACATACATGTTGATTCAAATACATGTAGTGAAAATAATACAAAACTATATTATCAATAAATGAATGTTTAATTATGTATGTTTAATTAATTTCAATTATTATTTATGTTACAGGTGAGTTTCATAAACTACCTGAGTATCGAATATTCTTTGCGATGTAAGTAAAAGTCAAATATTTGATCGCGAATAATAAAATTTAAGCTTACGTTACAAGCAAAAAACATCCAACATCGAGTATAAGGATTACACGAAAAATTAAATTTTGTTTGTACATTGGAAAAATCTTGGAAAAATTGTATATCAAAAATTAGTATTTTTGATTATGTATTGAAAATATATAAATTATTAAATTTGACTATGTACATGACAATTATTACTAGAAATATATACAATGTACTTACAAGGAGAAATTGTGAATTTAGTTATATAACTTATCTCAGTGTATGAAAATATAATACAGAAATATAGACTGTTCCAAATAAATGCTTTTTACACAGTTGACTTGGTAGAAGCTACGCCAATTATCTCGCCAATTTAAACAATTTTTAAAGTTCTTTAACAACTTATGACCGCTTTTTTATCTTTCTGCGCTCGTGCGCGGCTCCAACGATGACGACGAGAAAGCCGTAGCCACCGCGGGAACTGTGTTTCACGTATAACGCAATTATAAAGATAGTTAAAGTTTTAAATCAATAGCGCTAAAGCCGTGAGACGAGCAGAGAACGGCTAAGTCGACGAGTGGATTTCGCATTAGATGTATCTGCAAATACAATTAGTCATAGAAAATAGAACTTTTACCTGATACATGAACGGGCTTTCAAAAGAAAGCATTAAATACATTAGAGGCTTTCACAATTTTTTGTCTTACTTCTGCAGTAATCCGAAAAATTTAATATTTGTCTTAAAACGACAAAACAAGATATTTCTAGTATTTTAATAGGAGAAAGTGAAAATTAAGAAATTGATCAATCTGCTACAAGTTTTCTTCAAAGGCATTAGTTTTTGGCACTTATAAAACGTGTGCATCTTCCTTACTAATCAATTATTTTTAAATATCTTTGTAAATGATATTAAAATAAAAAAAATAAAATATATAAAAATTAATAAAATTATAAACAGTAATTAAAAATAATAATTTTTTGAGAAAAATAGACACTTTTTCATGACACTGTAAATACTGAATTTTGAAATAAAGTTTTTAATGATTTCGTCAATTTCTCTTGATCAGAGAGAATTTGATAGCTAATTTTTGGCTTCAATGTAATCATCCGAAGGGCTATAGTAGTTTTTTAATTCACATTAAATAAATTAAACATAATCATATATTTTTTTTAAGTGGCATTTCGAACTCGAAAGTTCATCGCCTCATCTACGCAAGCCTTCCACGTTTCCCTATTTTGTGCTAACCCCATCCATTTCGCGCCCTCTCGTCCAATTTCAGTTACGTCTGCTTTTACGTTATCCTCCCATCTGCGTCTAGGTCTACCTAGAGATTGCGTTGCTTTCGGCTTTCCTTTCATTATGCAAGCTGCCGTACGATCATCGCCCATTCTTGCCACGTGCCCTGCCCATCTTAGTCTCCGTGATTTTATTATTCTGTTAATATTTGGTGACGCGTACAAATTATGTAGCTCGTCATTGTTCAGTTTCCTCCACTGCCCAGTTTCCTCATCTTTCTTTGGCCCATATATTTTCCGCAGAACCTTATTTTCAAATACCCTAAAACGATTTTCTTCCGCTTTAGTAAGTGCCCAGGTTTCGCACCCGTACAAGACTACCGGCATTATTATAGTCCTATATATCCTTATTTTGACATTTTTCGACAGTAGCTTTGACTTAAGTAATCTATACACAGCATAGAAGCAGGCATTACCCGAATGAAGTCTCTTATTAATCTCGGCTTTAATTTCGTTTCGATCATTTATAGTTGTACTTGAATATCTGAATTCGCTAACCTTTTCAAAAGTGAAATTTCCGACTCTGAGATCCCCCTCTCCTTCGCGAATGCCCAGTTTCTCCATGATCATATATTTCTCGCCACCGTTTCACCATTCTCTCCCACTATATCCAAGTCATCCGCATAGCCTAAAATCTGAGTTGTTGCGTTGAGTGTTGCGTCTAGCTCGCTAGCCAGCATTTTTATAACAACATACTCTAGCGTAAAGTTAAAGAGTACCGTTGAAAGTCCGTCACCTTGCTTCAAACCGTCGCTTATCATGAACGATTCGGATACATTACCGCCTACTCGGACCTTTCCAGTGCTTCCGTTCAGACATATTTGAATTAATTTTACGAGTTATTTGGTACGCCAAGGAGCACTAGGATTTGATACATTTTGCTTCGTTCGACAGAGTCGTACGTTTTCTTAAAGTCCACAAATAGCTGGTGTATAGTTTCGCAATATTCCCACTTTTCTCTAATAATTGTCTTATGGTAAACGTTTGATCGCTCGTCGACCTGTTGCGCTGGAATCCACACTGACAATCTCCTATTATATCTTCCGCGAATGGTGTGAGTCTGGCCTGTATTACGTTTGACAGAACTTTGTAGCAGGTAGCTAAAAGTGAGATTCCCCGGTAGTTATTGCAGTCTGTTTATCTCCCTTTTTAAAGATCGGTATGATGATGGATTCTTTCCAATTTTCTGATATTGTTTCATTTCTCCAAATAGCACATACTAGATCAAAAATGTTAGATGTAAGCGCGGTTCCCCCATATTTAAGTAGTTCAGCTGGTATAGAATCGTTTCCTGCGGCCTTATTGTTTTTTAGCTTTTCGATCGCGGCCTCTACTTCTTTGTAGGTCGGTTCGTCCATATGGAGTTCAGCAGTGTGGATTTCGTCTCCCATTTCCTCGGAGTTTTCATGCACGTTTAATAACTTATCGAAATAGTCTTCCCATAATTTCAAAAGTTCATTTTTGCTTATCACGAGGTTCCCGTCCTTATCTTTCATTAACTGCGATCTACTCTGAAAACCCTTCCTAATAGCGTTTATTACTTTGTATATCTGGCGCGGATTATTTTCCTTACTAATAGTTTCTATTTTTCTGATACTCGCGCTTCTTGTTTCTGTAAATCACACCCACTTGCTTTCTTATTTCATGGTATTCTTCTACGGCCCTACCGCTTTCATTGTGTACGCTATCTAATTTAGCATTCTTGCGCCTTTCAAACCAGAGTTCGCACTCTTCGTCAAACTATGGTTTGCTCTTCGGCCTTTTTTTCTTACCCAGTACTTTGTTCGCGGCCCCTTTTATAGATTTTTCGATAGCCCCCCGTAATCTGTTTGGATCGTCATCTACTCCCGTCTGTGCATCCATTTCCTCGAGCACCTGAAATCGGTTGCTAACTTCTACTTGGTACTTGATTCGCTCTACCCGCTTCGTAGTTTTTCAATATCAAAGGTTTCTACTTTGTTCGCTCGTTTACTATTTTGACCGGCTACTAATCTGGCTCTTAATTTAGCCACTGCTAGATAATGATCCGAGTCGCAATCCGCCCCCCTATAGGTCCTTACGTCGAGTACATTGGTGTGGCGCCTCTTATCAATAAGAAAATGATCGATTTGATTGTGGATGGCCCCGTCCGGCGATGTCCACGTTGCCTTGTGTATATCGTTGTGCTTGAAGCACGTGGTCTTGACTATAAGATCTTTTGCGGCCGCAAAATTTATGACCCTAATACCGTTATCGTTGCTGGCTTCGTGTAGAATTTCTTTGCCTATAATGGGCCTAAACATTTCCTCTCTCCCTATTTTAACATTGAAATCCCCCACTACTATTTTGGTATCGTAAGACGCAAATTGATCGATTAATTGCTCTAAAGTTTCATAATAAAGATCTTTGACTTCTTCCTCTTTGTCCTCCGTAGGACAATGGACGTTAATAACCACGTAATTATACAACGCTCCTTCGATGATGATATACGAGAGTCGGTCAGTCACGAAATTGCAACTTGTAACGGAATGTATGATGCTTTTGTTAACTAGAAATCCGGTGCCTAGGGAATGCCCGCTCGCACCCCTATATACAAAGGTGAAGTTACCGGATCCTAGCGTCGCGTTATCTTTCCATCGGGTTTCTTGTATTGCTACCAGATCTAAATTGTACCTCTTAGTTTCATTTATGATTTCCCGGAACGCGCCAGCTCTGTGTAGACTGCGTGCATTCCAGGTTACCACCCTTAAGTTCCTTTTGGTTTTGGTTTGGTTTTGTTTTCTTTGAGCCATGATAGTAAGTTAATCCCGGCGTTTTGGATCCTGTTCCAATCGCAGGTGAGTCCATCCGTCTAGGGGTGATAACCCTCATACCTCCCTAGAACTAAGTTTGAAAGCTTTCCAACTTTGGCGAGGACATAGTCAACTTGTCGTCAGACACACTCAGTTTCATTCTTATATCCTAACGCCCTCCTGTAAGGCAGCGCGCCTTCGCTGGCTTCGTTGCCGTGTAAGACCAGGTGGCGAATCATTCTACACATCCCCTCTCAGGGCAGTTGTCATCGCTCCCGCATCCTCCACGACAGCAGGATTTTTGGCCCATTTTTTGTTTGAAATGTGTGGTAAAAGAGATAGATTACAGTAAGGTAGAAGAAGAAAGTGAGATAGAAAATTGTGTATAGTGTTTGCAGTTGTTGTGGTGCTTGCGTAGTGTTTCTAGATGAATGCGTTCGCCAGTGCGGGCTCATCACACCCACGCCTGGGCCTATCAGCTGTCCGCGACTGCTTATCCGCAACCTGAGTATGTGCTGTGTAGTGGTGATAGGCACCCACCCGTCCGCTCTGGCCGACTACGCCCAGAACCCGCTTAGGGTAACGGCGTTGCAACAGAAACATAATCATATTACATGTATAAAATAAGCATATTTTAATAATATAAAGTGTCGTGTACAACAAGAGGAAAAGATGGGCTATTTCGGGCGAGATTGGGGATGGTCAGGACGAGTCGTAGTCGAGGGTACCGTAAGCGAAAACATTATTCGAACGTGAAAATGCCCTCCACCCCCGCCCCCTGTAACACAATGTATTTTTTGTAACAAAGGCATGATTGGGCAGTCGGTAATATTTATGCACATAGGTCGGTTGGGAAATTGCGTATTTCGAGTCTTGTAGCATACCGAAGAGGGTAGAAATGGTTATTTTCTATTTGGTTTACAGGCATGAAAAAAATGCTCAATTCATGCGTGTGTTGAACAAAATTAATTTTATACCATAAAAATAGTAAAAATTAGATTTATTTGTCGATTATGAATACCATGAAAAATAAGCAAATGTCATCGTTAAGTATTCATTGATTTCCTTTTATTGTCGTAGTTTTCAGTATGTATTTGATGTATCTTGTAAAAGAAACTAACGAAATAATACTCGTGGCTGGATTCTGTACTTCTGAATGAATGAAATGTATGAGTATATATATATACATATATATATATATATATATATATATATATATATATATATATATATATATATATATATATATATATATATATATATATATATATATATATATATATATATATATATTGTAACATATAGATGAACACAAGTGGAATTAGATCTAAATATCCGCGCGTAATCGATGAATTGGCCGTCCATAAAGGGTAAAGGTTATCTGAATTCGTAGAAATACGGATAGATGGACACATTTGGTAGCACTAATAAATAGACCCGCCTGGCGGTACTCGGCCTCTTTTCACTGTCTGGTGCCGCGCGTGCTCCATCTCGTCGGAGCCTCGACCACACAAACTCCCTGACTTTTTATGAGAAAAGGTCAGCGTCGGATATGACAAATAACTTTTGTCCAAACGGAAAACTGAATACGCCGATCTTGGCTCATTAAAATCTCGCGATGCGAGAGTTGCGCGACGACGGGGAAAAAGTAATTGTCTTGGAGCGGAGTTGTGGCGAAGCTCCGGTGAAGGAGGAGTGTCAACCACGTGTTGGGGCCACGAGTGGAAGGAGCCGATTGCGTTGCGCATCTCTGATAATATGAGTATTCAAAATATAATATAATTTGAATTGTGTACGGGTAGTGAGACGGTATTTACGTTATGGGCGTGTGAATTGTATGGAAAGAAATGTAAATAAACAAACTATGCTAGAGTACACCTGCTCCTGTTCATTATTTGCATGTATAAATTTTCTCATATAATAGATTTGGAGGTTTTATATATATATATTTTATCTCCACATAAGCGTATATTTATTATAATATGAAGAGGTAGACAAATATTCCGAAATAGGCCTCAAAATAAAAAGAAAGCAATATTTGTGAGATTTCGATACGCAAAAACTAGAATGTTTTTTGTAAATTATAGAGATGCTTATTATAAAAACTGTTTTTAAACATGAATTATGGATGCGAAACAGTATATGAGCGAGGGACACAGAGCGAGAAAGTCTGATATTTTATGTATTACAAAGTTAAAACTGTATTTCATCAGAAAAATATTTAGTATGTAATACTATTGAATAATTTTTAGTTCAAGAAGTATACTTACTTACAATTCAAACGCACAGCAAGTCTGAATAGAATAATTTTATTCAGCGCCATATAAGCTCTGTATTTATAAGTCATGTAGTTCTAATATTAATCAACTGGCAACGCTATTTGTACGATACGTACAAAGCGAAAGCCCTAATGTAGAATAAGAAACAGACCGTAATAATAGGACATCAGCAAACTCAATAAAAATAAAACAGGCACTCATAACTTCTAATCCACCCAGAATTGTTTCATTAAAAAGCAAGAAGAAATAACATCATACAGGCGCACCCTCCGCAAGCAGCAAACCCGAAACCAACTCGTAAATTAATATGCATACACAGACCGAGACCGAGCCCAAGTGCGAGAGAGCGAGAGAGATTCAGGCTCACGATTCGTTTCGCGAGAAAATTCGCCTTCTATCCAATAACCGTCTTATAACTTGGAAAAACTCGTTTCACTCTCGGTCCAAGCCTCGGCGCGGCGAGAGCAATATACGCGGACTGCTGCAAAAAGGAAAGCAGCAGAAGAGAGAGGAGAGAGAGTGAGAGAGAGAGAGAGAGAGAGAGAGAGACACGGGGCACTCGAGCTTTTGGAAATCGACTTACGGAAATCGCGTCGCGGCAACTGGAGCATCGAGCGAGAGAGGCGTCGTCGCTGCCGCCATACTCGTCCCGAAGGATATATCCTCTCTTCCTCCGAGAAGGAGGAGGAGGGAAATCCCGGGATCCGCGGGGATAATCCCACGGGGCTTCGATCTCAACTACTGCGGAGGGAGGTGGAAGGTCGTTTTTCCAGGCTGCGAGGCATAAATAAGCCGACGGACAGGTGCGACGAATGGAAGAGAGACAAAGGCCGGTGAGGAGCGTGCAAAAGGAAAATAATGAGGTGACGGTTGGGAGGGTGCTGGGGGAAATTTAATTTCGCATTCTTCAGAGTGGAACGGAGGGAGGGTGGGGAGAGGCGCGGAGATCAAAGGGGTAGTAGCTGAAGCTCTAATATGGGAAGAGAAGTATTCATTTAGAGCTTCATTTAGTAGCTGAGATTTCGATTCTGATGAATTGCTTGATTTGAGAGAGCTCGATGTTGTTTTATGGTTGATGACATGAGCAATATTTTGTCGATGATTTGTACTTAAGGATTTATTAATTGAGAAGACTTAGGGGACCTAACCACCTATCTCTTTTCGGTAAATTTAAATATTATATCAAAATATAACGGACGAAATTAAAAAAAAATTTTTTATAGTACAACAAAATTATTGATCAAAGTTATAGCCTGTTTAAGCCATACATTATAAAATTTTCAATAATGTCAAAATTCAGGCTTAAACAGTCTACAACTCGGGTTAATAATTTTATTTTTAATATTTCCATACTAATATTCTAATTATATGTATTTTGTGCACAATAGAACCTAAAAAAACTCCATTCCGATCAGTTTGACTCTGAAAACCTTGCGACAGCCAGAGCAAGAAATATGTATACAAGTTTGTATCATGTCCGAATAAAAATACTAAACTACATTAAAAGAATCTTTAAAAAGAACTTCCGTTTCATTATAATAAAATATTCAAATTTACCAGAATAATAGGTAATATTGATGATAAATAAATTATCCGCACCTAGAAGTATAATACCAATTTATTTGTAATTTTAAGGTGGTTAAGTTCTTTTAAAGTTCTCTTAGAGTTGCTGATTAAATACCTCGTTGTAATAAGTTATTTGAAAACTCGAACTTAGTTTGTGTATTAAATTTTACATAGTGAGTTTGGTTTAGTGAGTCATAACTTTCATGTAGGTTGTTTTAATGCAGAAAGTTGTAATTGAATTTCATTACTTCAATATTGACTGCATAATAATAGAATGTTTAAAATTGCACGAGTTTTAATGAATAACATTGAAAATTCATATGAAAAATTATATTTTAAAGTCTATATATAATGTCATACTTACAAAATTGAAAATTATTGTTTTGTTGCACCTATGCTAAAATGGTATAATATGCACCTGGGGAGTAAAGTATGCTATTGACGCCCGCGAGTGAGTTCTCGTCCGAGCGCAGCGAGGGTATCAAACTCGCAGGCATCAATATCCCTCATTACTCCTGAGTGCAGTATAGGATTTTTTCTTATGCCCGGCGTAAAGTTATACTCGATTTCAGCATCGAAAAAGTCACATTATCTCACTTCTAGAAACTGTGACGCGTATTATGCTCGTCTCTACTTTTACTCCCGACTAGCGCCGCCTGCGTAATTTGCGACCCAAGCGAAGCGAGGGCAGTAACACGTAAGAAGTGCTAGCCTGGTGTAGTATATTGAATCGTATATAAGAATAAGTTGTATAAGATACAGAGAGGAGAGTAGCTTTCGTAAGGAAGAGGGATTTGGGCTGTCGGACCGCCAAGGTGCGAGAAAAAATACTAGTTGCGGAATATCGAGCAGTAACGTTAGGTGATAACGTAATCGCTGGAGCTGTGATATTTTTCTTTCTCTTTCGTATGTGATACCTCGCCGTCCATAATAGATATTAGTCTCTCTAAGCGCTAATAGGGAATACCTTAATTACTGATCAACTATAGTGCAACGGGGCTCCGCTCAACTGATTTCATGCAAAGAAGACGAAGACACGAGAGGAGTAGAAGAGAATGTGAGAAGTGTGAGTGTGAGATTTAATGTTTGTAAATTTTACCCGTTAATAATAGATGTAAGACATATGATTCTATCCATTGAAAATTATTAAAATCATTCTTGCGTTTAATTTTAAATTGTGTGCTTAATTATTTCATAAGTGATTAACCTATCATAACACGGGAGTGAAAGGAAAGAGAAGCGCATACGCGGGGCAGGTTCTATTCTGATAATGTGGCGTATTATTCCCTGATAATGGGGAATAAACACAATACTTTTGCCAGGATAAGAGAAAAATAATTAAGAGACTAATTCATAATGTAATAGTTGTCAATGAAAATATAACCACGCCTCTTTTTATTCTGCTTTTCAAAAAACTAATAGTACATTATGTAACAAGGGCAAAAAGTGGAATATTTTTTTCAAGTTACATATAGTACTTTATGCCCATATCAACTGTGGCCACTTTTTGACTTGAAAAGCGGGACTAATGAATTGACGTAGAATGTTTGAAAACGTGGTCGATGCGCGGTGTGGACGGCGCTGCTCTATTCTCTAAGTAATAGGTTTTCGTATTAAATATTGAATACTCTAATAAATTTTGTATAAAATGTCTATGTTTTAATTTTATTGGGTAAAATATAACTTATATTGTTAGAAGACGATTGAAAATCAGGGTTACTGGTAGAACTTGATAAAATAAAGGAATTAGGACTAGATTCTAGTGATTTGCGGGAAAAGAGTAAATTTTTCCCCCTAATCCTTTTTGCGGGAAAAAAGTGTTACTTTGGTCTCGCTTTTCAGGGAAAAAAGTGTCCATTTTCGTTCAGATGGGCATAAAATATTTTTTATGAAACTATGTTTAGTAACAGAAAAACATTTAATTTTATATTAAAAAATTGCGGCGAGATGAAAAATGAAATTCTATTAAAACTTTTCTACTGATTAGTATAAAAAGTTAGATACACTGCTTTTAATTGATTCAAAATGTTCAAATTATTATTATTTAGCAAGTTTGAACATTTGTATACTTATTTTTATATAAATAATTTAATAGCAAGTAATTGCTTTGCTAGAATAAAAACTATATTTAATTGTTGTTAACACTTTTAAAGTACATCATATATTTGATATTCTTAATAAAATATTACGTAATCATTTATTTGAATAATAAATTAAAAATATAAAAGAATTAAATTTTTATGTAAAACTTACAATTATAAATTTGAAAGAAGAACCATTACGGATACCAGATTTTCAACTAAAAGAGAATATGCCTGAATTCACAGTTACAAACTGCAGAAAATCGTAAATCAAAAAGTCCAGCAGTTAAAAATATCAAACTCTCTCGCTCTCCATAGGCGAAGGGATATTAATTATGTAATTCGCGAAAATCCGAATGCGCGCCACATGTTCTCGCTCGACCCCTGCGCGCGCACCCGATAAATCATCGGGCACCGTCCTTGGCCTTTTTTATTAACCCTTTTAGCACTTCATGGAGAGAGCGAGAAAGAGAATGAGATAGAGGCACCAGCGACGCATTAACCGTTTACAGTGGGACAGGCATAGGAAATGAGAGCGAGAGGGATGGAGAAAGCCAATTGCTGAGAGGGTGGAAGAGCCGTAAAGGATGACCTGAGAACTAACCGATTGCTTAATTAAAAAATTAAAAAATCTTGTTATACTACTAAGTTCAGATCCGATAACTGAAGTGAGAATATATTGAAAAAGCGTATTTAAAGCAGTACTAATTCATAATCTCGTTTTTCTCTGTTTTTAGTTGCCTAAAAGAAATTCTGTAATAATCAATTTGTAGAGAATAATCTTTAATTGCTTTTATCTAAAACTATGAAACTTATAAGAATTAACTTTTATTTGATAGTTTTAACAAGATTTATTCAATATAACTTTATACAAAAGGCATAAAATCAGATATGCAGGTACTAAAATACATTCGTTACACGAATCGCTTTTTCTCTGTAAAGGAAGTATAGCGAATCAGTATAAGACAAAGGTGGTGTTGTAGTCGGCAACACATATTTCTTACTGTCTTGAATAAACGGCGGGAACTACATTTTTCTTTGCAAATTAATTATCCTAGAATTTATTTTCGGTGAAATGTTTAGATAATTGTATAAGAAAAATAATGAGTTCTTATGCATTACAATCAAATAAGAAACAAAAAATCGAGACTTTGAATAAGTATTTCTTTAATTGAGTAATATCTGCGTTTGCAATACCATAATTTTGGTTTTCAAATTTCTTCCAGTTTATATAATACTGTTTTATTAAATATATTATCGCTTGCATTTTTTTAAATATCTATATGAAGAGGGATAACTAAAATTAGCAATAAAAAACCACTGCTTACTCCATTAGTAGAATTCTGTCTCAAATAGATGTCCTAAATTACCAAGTCATAAAATCTTGTGATTAACACTAAAAGTGTATGCTTATAGTTTCTGACTATATGCAAGTGTTTAAACTAACCAAAAAAATATATTGGATTTCATAAAATAGCTACTGTTTGAAAATTCTTTAAATTCTCGTTTTTTTCTAAAAAATAGCTTAAGACTGGTTTCAAAAGACATATTTTGTATATCTTCAACGTAAACTGCAGAAACAAATTTTTTTTCTTTTCTTGCAATATATAATTTTTTGAAAATTCTTTAAATTTACTTTATTTTCTTAAAAATAGTTTTAAGACACATAAATTAATTCATATTTTATGTCTTTTTTATAAATCTTCAAAAAACGACGAATAAAAGTTTGTTTCATTCAATTATTTTTTTGAACTGATTAATTAAATCATGAAGTTTTTATTATCCAGTTAGGTCCAAAATCTAATTAGTTCTAAGTTCAAACGTACCTAATATGTATGTAAAGTTATATATTATATTTTAAATAGTATATTACGCATCTAGGGAGGTAAAGAATTGGCATCACGTGCTACGGGATCGCCATTTTATCTCCCATGGTGCGTATACTATTTTTCCTCACACCAGCACCGAAAATACGCTTTTCTCTCCAGGCGCCCGGCAGGAAAAGTGGTACTTGCGGTGCAGGTGTGGGGAAAAACATATTTTTCTGACTCATGACCGTCGAAAACGTCAAAATTTTCATCTTTACAAAACTTTCTCTTTGAAAATACAAAAAATTAGCCAGATTTTATTTAAAATACAGCGTAAAAGCATATATCTGTTAACGGGTTTTTCGCTGAAGGTTGAGCAGAAACAGATTGGTTGTTGAAAACCTACCGAATAACTAACTAAAATCAAGTTACGATTTCTACTAAGCTGGTAACAACTTTATCAGTATCACAAAGCATCTTATGTGAGGAAACAAAAAGGTTAATGATGCAAAAATTTATGTCAATAAATGTCATTATGATCTACTACCGATTAGTAATACATGTAAATATACGGAATAACCGGTAACATATTTCAAAATATTATTGTTAATTAGCATCTCCAATAGATCACACATATCCACTAGCAGAATTTGCACATACAAATCATCAAAAAATCCCCACCTAAGCATCAATAATTCTTTTCACCGCGCAATCTCCATACTCCCATCCCCAAAAAAAATTAAAACCTATACGGACTCCTGTTAAATCGTACAACCCGACTCTCTGCGACGCACAGCTACCCACCAAAACAAAAAAAAAACTTTAACCAAAGCAGAAAGGGCGAGAAGACAACAGGGAGCAAGCACAGCCGTTGCCAGCAGCGCAATAATCTCGCGGCGAGCGGGCTTTAACGCGCGAGAGGCAAAGAGAGAGTGAGTGAGCGAGAGAGAGAGAGAGAGAGAGAGAGAGAGAGAGAGAGAGGCAGCGAACGCCATGGGAGAGGCAGCAGCACGTACGTGTTCGGGATTACGGCGATCAATGCGGCGAGCCTTGTTTGCTTCGGGCCTGGAGTATGGTCTCGGCAACCCTTTTCGTCCGGCTGCTGCTGCTGCGGCGATATATGCTGCGTACGTGTAAACGCCGGCGAGTGGGTGTCCGGGCGTCCCTTACACCTAGACCGCGCTAATCGCTTATAATAACAAGCTGGATTAAACAAGTTTTTGTTGGAGGGCTGAGGAGGGATGATAGGTGTCGGAACAAAGATTTGCTGCTTTTGGGAGGTGTAAGCGTGAATGTGTACCTTAAATATAAAAATTGATATAATGATTTTATCTCAAATTGTTGTATCAAAAATAGTATAAGGTGGGTGCAGAATAAAATATAAGGTAATATGGTCACCTTAAGGGGTAAAGCCTGAGTTAAATTCTGTAAAAAATCATTATCGATTTTATAGACGGAAAGAATATTTTGATGCAAGTTTTTATATCTTAAATATGTATATTTTATTTGATTTTGTTACGAAGTAGACTCCTCTAAGTGGGCACTTTATAGTCCATTGAAAATTCACTAATCAACATGATTGAATTTAAGCCTCTTCAACCACTTACAACGGCTTTTTGAATCAAGCGGTGCATTTTTCATGGTCACCGAGGCTTCAAACTATTGTTCAGAAGTGTATTCACGGACTTAAGGTGCTTTATTTTTAAAAAAACTTTATTTTTAATTGTTAGACACACATGTATCAATAATAGTAATATTTTTGTAGTATTTTCATAGTATTATTATTGATGTGTGTGTCTCTAACAATTTTAAATAAACTTTTTTCTTTAAATAGCTCCTTATATCCATAAGTACACTTCTGAAGAATAGTTTAAAGGTCCGTTGACCATGAAAAATACACCGCCTGATTAAAAAACCCGTTATAAGAAGTTAAAAAAGCTTAAATTCAATAATGTAGATTAGAAAATTTTCAGGGCAATGTAAAGACCACTTAGAGGGGTCTAACTGTCTATAAAATGGATAATGATTTTTTAGAGAATTTATATCAGGCTTGACCCCTGTAGAAAGTTGCGGTTCTCAGTAAATTTATATCGAGTTTTGAGGCTTCGGAAAATTTTGGGATTTGTTATTTGAACCTTTATCCCTAATTTCTAATATGTTTATTGCATAAAGATTCACTCTCTGAATTATAATTGAAGAAGTTGTAAATTGTTAAAAATTGACTGCGTTGTCAACATCGTTGATAAAACGGCTACCTAACAGTTTTAATGCTAAAGTCTTATAATAAGTGCTTCATAAAGTTAAACTTTCTTTATGTATTATTTAAGTATTATTATGCCGTAACGTACGCTTTGGTGTCGGTATTTCTGGGATTAGTATGCCTAGGAATTTTAAAGAAACTTACGCTTTTCTTAACTCGGTCGATTGTATTTTGCCTTGCGAAGCATTCGTATAACCATTTTACCAACCGATAAGTGTCAATGTCAATTGTAACTTTTGCCTTGAAAATGCAGTCTGTGGAAAAAATGTATACATTTATATTAAAGTACTTAAAGAGGCTACAATTTCATGTACCGTATTTAATTTTTTTTCGCTCATATTACGCGGAAAAAAAATGGTTCCTTTGCTTGTATGCACAGCTACGAAATCAGTATTTTAATGGTATCGTGCGTAAACAGAACACTATCTTGTAAGTAGATGGCGTTAGCATCGAGATCATCTTGCCACTAAACATCATTTGATACAATACATAAACTGGTACTTTAGACTTATTCATACAGCGAGATCTCTTATAAGTGGCTATATTACCTATGTGGCCATATTACATTTACCTTAATATGAAACAACGATACTTCGAGTCAAGAAAACAATTTTTATCATAAAAATTTCTATATTGCATAAGTAGTTATTATCAATTAAAGAAAGATTCTTGACAAAAGAGTCTTTGTTATACGTTATCCGATTTAAATTTTGAACGTCTCATTTGGTTCCATGAATCATAATAATAATTAGAATATTATCGAAACCTGAAAAGTTACGTCTAATTGTTTATAAGTTCGTACATGTGTTTTCTAAACAACGGAATCAACTAATTTAATTGAACTAATTTTTGTAACTGCGCAGGTTTTGATAATTTTCAAACCTTTACATAGGTCAACCCCAGCAATTATTCAAGGAACCAATTGAGACCTTTAAAATACAAATCCAATAAAAAATTAAAAAATCTTCACTGCTTTGTCAAATCTTGTATTAGTTGACGATATATATTTTTCTAATACGGATTTTTGTTAAAAACGTTTTTTTTCTCTTGAAGTTTCTTCCTGTTATATTATATTGCTTCCGATATAACAATATGAGAAAAGATCATTTCATAAATTTTTATATTTAAGGTACATACTGACGAATATAACCTCTTTAAGCAGAAAGGTAGTTGTAAGTAAATTTTATGGATTGACTATGAGTAGTTTTTTGCGATCTATGCAGAATTTTTTAATAAGTGCGGTAAATACCACTGAATTCAAGTTTTAAGATTCTTAACTTATTCTAATAATGTATCTATAAATAACGAATTATGTAAGTAAACAATCTTTTTTTAGAAAAATTTTAATGGGGTTTTATTTAAGAAAGGAAAACCAGTATTTTACTTTCTTATAGAGGCAGCTTTGTAAAGGTAAAAAATAGTTACGCTAAAATCATTATAGAAACATGTTTTGAGACAGTATATGAATCAAAATACACCATGATCAGAAATTATCTGTATCGATATGTGCATGTACGTATGTGTATGTATGTATATGTGGGTGTGTGTATATGTGTGTATGTGTGTGTATATATGTGTGTGTTTGTGTGTATATGTCTGTGTTTGTTTGTGCGTGCGTGCGTGCGTGTGTGTTTGTACATTTATGTGTGCGCGTGTTTGTTGTGTGTTTGTATGTTTGTGTGTGTGTGCGTGTACATGTGTGAGCGCGCGTGCGTGTGTGTGCGCGTGTTTACGCCTGCACGCCTACTTGTGGGAATACATTAGTGCAGTTTACTCCACCACTAGAGGGCACGATTCCTCACTCTGCAGAATCATTCTCGCATATATATAGAGTAGATGTCTGAAAATTAAAAATGCAGAATTTTTTTATCTGCAATGGTACTATTAAATTAAAATTTAAATTACCCGTTCAATCCCGTTTTATACATTTTGATGTATGTGTCAATGCGCGTGTGGGTGGAAATAAGTAGGTGGTTGGTTATACGTTTGGTAAGATGGGTGATGGTGCGTGAGTAGGTGGATGAATGTACATGTTTGGTCAGGCGCGTGATCTGGTATCCGTTATCTTAAGTTATCAGAAATAACTTTTCACTGAAATGTAACCTGGATTTAAGATTTTTCTCGTTTAAATTAAGTAATTTAATTTGTCAACGAAGTGTCAATAAATGACTTAAGGCTGTAATACGGATTTATCTTAAGTTGAAAATTGCTTTCTTTTTCATTTCTTGTTCATGTTGACATCGAATATTAGAGTAATGGTAATGCAATGTAATGTATATTCATACGGTTTTTAAGCAGTTCTGGAATTATCATATAACCGGCTTGAGTTTTTTAATTTAAATCTGATTGATATTATATGTATAATCTATAATGCTGTATATCGGGTTTTAGTATCTATGGGATCGAACTATGGGCAGTCGACTTTATTTTTAATTATCAGAAGACATTTTTCAAGACTCCATTAAAATCAGTGACCCAGAGATACTAGTTTCTTTGCGGTTGGCAAACTTCTGTTGTTCAAGAGCGGTATATATATATATCTTGAACGGTACTTACTTGCCACTTACATATATTCTTAAAACATAGAGTTTTGCCTTTTTCAGAACTTTTGCATCTTAGAATATCATAAAATAGATGAACAAAGTTTGGATACAAAACAAACTCCAATCCGCAGCTGCAAACAAGTCTACACGACATACTACATTAACCCTTCCACACCATTCAAATTCATTTGGCCCACATCCATACATTCCCACCTCCAAACATCATACCCCTCCCCTTTCAGAAATTGGCCAGTGTTCCCAAGAAATCCACCGCACCAACCCTCACCGGACAACCTATCCCGCATATCTCACCACTGGCGAACAGCACGTATCGACAGCGGATGCCCGAGAGCAGCCGTGCGTCGGGCCGTTACGCACCGCTGGCACTTTTATTCTCGTCGTTCGTCGCTGCGCGTGACTTTTATAGGCAAAGTTCGGGGAGGGTTCCGCCTCTTTCTCTTTCTTCGAGTCGCCGCTGCTGGACGACGTCGACGTCGGGACATTCGCGACGTTTACGGGAAATTGCACTTTGCAAAGAAGCTGGCTGGGAAGAGGCTTGGCGTTGACTTTTTCCGTTTGCGCAGCGGCCGCTTTTATCGTGTCCTGACTTGGATGTAACGTAATCTAACGCGCGCTTCTCATCGTAAACGTAATACGCGTAGCTACAGACTGAAATTGTGTTTTGTCTTGCAGTATGGAGCGCGAGCACTTTGAATTAAGAGGAAGCTCCGCGCTTGTTTGTGAATGCGCTTGTGAGAAGTATGATTGCTGCTAACACATTTACTTCAATAGCCCCAGATGATAAAACTGAAATAGGCATAGCAAAAATGTTAATCAGAATGAGATTTCAAACAACATTATAATTTACACTACTCTTTTCAATATCACTTCAATAAGTAATAGAGATCATAGAAGTTATCATTGAAACTTGTTACCGAATTATATTTAATCCAAGCCGAGGACACGAAAATGAAATCACAGGAGGTTTAAAAGGGTCTTTCGCAGAGGGCCTTATTTCATGGGCGTCTCTAGAGGGGTCTAATACAGCTTCATTATTTATCAGATGTTGTAGTATGCGAAAAGATAAATAAAGTCTCCCTTGAAATGTTCACGTGAATTTTATCATAATATATAAAAATCAGAATGTTATCGTTGATTTTTGAAGTTAAAGTTAAATTAATGTGTCAATTGGTTGTTAAAACACAATTTTCTTATTGAATTGATAGACTTTCATTTTACAAAGGACCCTCTTCATACGATCAGGAATAATACTTACATAAGTTGAATTCAATTCAATCCATTCTTGCGATCTGATTGACCAAAACAGTTTTGTCAAAAGATATTGTATATTAAGAATATCAAGATGTCTTATTTACAGACTTAAGTAGAATATTAAATAGTTGATTACTTAAATAGTTAAATTCGTTTTACTTTAGTACATTACGTAATTGTGTTGTTACTTCGGTTGATTCGACAATGAATCGTTGATTATGTATAAGCTCTCACGGGTCTTCACTGGAGGAGAACCGAGTGTCCCTTTGAATCAGGTTCAATGTGCAGCCTTGCAGAAAAAAGGCAAACAAAAGGCAAGGCGATTGTGGGGAAAATAAAGAAGCGGAAGAATGCTAAGCGTCTGAGGGTCGGTTTATGGTTCACAAGGAAGTCCGCGCATAAAGATAGCCGTCCAGCCGATACTACACCGTAAAAGCAGGCAAAAGTAAAATGCGCATAGTTCAAGAGTATTCGAATTATTTCTGTTTATTTCAGGAAATATCTTTACAAAGAAAATATGCGATGAAACTAAAAATATAAAGATAGAAAATAAAAATGGCAAGGTAAGGGTACTTTTTAATATTTTAAATTTTTTATTTAAACTTTTATTTTCTTTATTACAAGTTTTAAAAATTATAATTCAATAGGTGATTTGGGCTTTTATTTTCTAAAATAAAACAAGATTATCAGATCAGTATCAATTATATTGTACGGTTAGTTCAAAATGCAGGGTATTCAAAATGACAATAAAATAAATTAGTTATCGATGAATAATTCGATGAAATCAAATATATATCCCGTATACGCTATGAAAACTATATTAGTCAAAACTTAAGAATATCTATTTATTCCAAAAAATCATAAAATCGTACTACTTTTACCTTGAGCAACAAATTGTTCGAATACCGCAGCAATAGTTTTAATTATGCACATCATTAAAAATAATGTTAGACGCAGATGAATTTTTTTCTGAATATGCACATATATTATGCATGTATCAGCCGATATGCATTCAATAAGAAAGCATCATTTATTTCAATACATTGTAAAAAGTAGTCATATATCAGAATTAATTCGTGTACACACATTGAGATCGAAGATCCACAAATTTCCCTTTAACCAAAGCGAGCGTATGCGCGCGCGCGTGCTCTCACGTCTCATAGTCTATTCCCATGCATACGTAACCGAACACCCATCAGCATCTCACACACGCACGACCAAATATCGCACGCCGGAGACTCGGAGCCGCACGCAAGGGCGCATATAGACTCACTACTCTACACTCCTCTCAAATGGAGCGCAGACAGTCAGACGCATACCTTCGCGCATTCACGCACACGCGCACATGCTCTCCATGTAATACGAGCCCAAGAGGCGATTCTCGCGAATAGAACAGATACGCATTAATGCACACACATATATACACATCCACGTCCATGCGCACGTACACATACACGTACATACATATTCATACATATATACACATACATACATATACATACATACATACACATATATACATATACACACATATATACATACACTCGCGTACACATACACACATACTCATACATACATAAACTTGAATACAGATATACACACACTCATATATACGCATACGTATGTACGCATTCGCGGACATGCACGTATATATTCATACTCACGAACACACGTACCAGTAGAGAGAGAGCGAGAGAGAGAGAGAGAGAGAGAGAGAAAGAGAGAGAGACTCGAACGTATCTGGAAATATGAAGCGGTCGTTTTCTGCATTCGTGTTTCGCTGCCAGGCGCGGCATGCGCCCGTTCGAAAAGAGCGTCACGCGTGCGCGTGCGCGCTCGCGGGGTTAAATCATGAAGGGCGCGCGGGTGGCGACCAATGGGCCGGAAAGAAGAGAGACGGATAGCCCCGGTACAGTCTCTGTAAGAGCTCCGCTGCAATAGCGAAACAGAGCGCGATAGAGAGGCAGAGAAAGAGAGGAAAAAAGGCTTCACTCTCTCTCTCTCTCTCACACACACACACAAACCGCCAGTGCTTTTGCTTCCCATCCACTCGACCCTACTTATTTCAATAGCTTTTTCTCTCCCGGCTCTCTGCTCGCTCGTTTGAATGAACCGAGTGCGCACGCGAGTCTCGCTCTCGATCTCTATGCCCTTTCACCCCCTCCCTTGACTGTGTATATGTATAGGTATATATCGCTTTCCACTGTGGAGAGCAGCGAGCCTATGATTTTCTTCTCTCTCTCTCTCTCTCTCTCTCTCTCTCTCTCTCTCTCTCTCTCTCTCTCTCTCTCTCTCTCTCTCTCTCTCTCTCTCTCTCTCTCTCTCTCTCTTGTTTTCTGTATATTGCGAGCTCGATGTGCTTCGGCGGTGTTTCGACTGTTGATACTGCTAAGCGGGCTCGTCTTGACTTTCGATGCAGGGCTCTTTTGAAGTGTATCGATCGCTCGAGGGCTGCTGTGTGCATTGCAACGGAGTTGGTGTATGGCTGTCGCTTGTTTACAGGTGGGTTTACTCAGGGAATGAAAGTGATTGTATTTTCCGTTCGCTGTAATGCGAAATGCCGTAATTGTTATTGTTACCGTTTGCATACTGTTCGTATGTTACTACATACTTAATGTTTTCGCTCATTTATACTCTAGTAATTTCTAAAGTAGAAATCTATATACTTATCTTGATTTTTTCCATAAATAAATGCATAGGAAGTGGAAAAAAAATAACATAGTAATTTCTTTAAGTACCTTCACACATATCTACCCTGTGAGAGTCAAAAAGAAACAACATTTTTTCATTTATGGCATTTAGTTCACGAAAGGATCTGGCATGTGGATATGAGGTTCGAGGAGGGCTGTTTGAGAAACAGTGTATGTTTTAAAGTACTATCTGCTTTCATGCAGTAACATTATATTAAATCTGTAAGCTCCAAATTTTCATTTTGATTAAAAATTTTCAGAAAAGTATTTAGAAATGTTTTTAGCCTTTTGTAGACTGATAATCGCAATACAATGTTTCTTAATTATTCTAATTTTTCATTTAGTTATATTTTTCAATTTTTCTTGGCTTCTGTGTTGACAAAAATGATGAAAGCCTACATCATGAGAATAAACATGACTTAATTAATCAAAGCAATCGATTTAGTTGGCAGAATTTCGAGTTTATCACATAGAAAATGTAAGAAAAATTACATGAGATTCGTCAATCGCACCTGGCCATATAGGGTATTCTCTTAGCATCCAAGTAACAATGTTACAAAGTCAGAAGATGGACGATATCTACCGAGAACATTTTTGTCCCTTTAAGTGAACTATTTAGTCAACTTTTTAAAAGTATAACTCGTCTCTTTTATTTTATATGACTAAATTCCCATATCTATTTATGCAAGATTTATTAAAGTATTGTTTATGGAGATTGAAAGATATTTAAGAAATACCTTCTTTTTCAAATCACAAAATTATTTAAAATTATTTGTAAGTTTTCGAATTACAAATTGCATGCATATCCAGTTAACACAGATCCTACCATTTACAAGATACCTTTAGGACTTGTCAAAAAGGCATCTAAACTGATACTTTATAGACCAAAATATGATATCTTAAAAAAGGTATCAAGAATTTATCGTTTTACAGGCAATTGTAAGGAATCTTGAAATAGATACCTGAAAGTTGTCCCTTTTACAGGCAATTGTAAAGTGTCTTGAATTAGGTACCAATACATTGATTTTTACAGATAGTTGTAAGAAATCTTTAAATAGAGACCTATAAAGTGCCTTTTTATAAGTAAACGAAAGGTATCCTGAAATAGTTACCATTACGCCACCATTTTATAGACAATAGTAAGATATCTTTAAATAGATACCTATAAGTTGTGAAACCTACAGCGTATCCTGAAATAAGGTATCTGTAAGTTGTCCATTAACGGACAGTCATAAGACGTATTAGAATATAGACCTAGCAAGACCATACTGTCGTGTAATTAGGACTTTCGCAGGGTCATCGCTAGGTAAATTAACACAGAAATATGTAAGTTTAACATTTGTATTAGATATTGGCGTCTATAATTTATATCTAGATTAGATATATCTTCGATATAGAACACATGGAATACCAAAGACTGTATTTATTTTAGATTTAAATAAATCCCTAAACAAAAAAAGAAATATCAAAAACCATTTAGTGTTAGGAGATTTCAATGTAGATCTACTTGAACTAGATTTTCTGAGTCAGGAATTTTTGTATAATCTCTTAGATAAAGGATATGTTCCAGGTTTATCAGGCGTTACAAGACCTCCAATTGGCAATTGCAAAGGTTCGTGTATTGACAATGTCTTTATTAAAACTAATGATCTAAAAACAGAAACCTATAAACTAAAAAATTCGTTAACAGATCACTATCCATTGCCTATTGCCATAAATAAATTAAAACTGACAGTAAAGATCCATAAATAACATTAAATTACTACAAATTAAAGAATACGGCTGCCTCTAGAAATTGGAATGAAATTATGTCAATACAAGATCCAAATGTAGCAACAGACCAATTAATGAAGATAAGAATAAAGGTAGAAAAAGCTGGATTACTAAGGCTATTATTAAACCATGTGAAACAAAATAATTTTTATATAATCTATGGTAAATGGATCGAAATAATCAACATTTAAAAAGTGAGTACTAAAATTATGAGAAAATCTTAGACAAGGTAATTTTAGATGCAAAAGTTAAATACGAACTAAATCTAGTCCAAAATAACTTTAACAATCCAAACAAATTATGGGAAATTATAAACTCAAAAGTAGGAAAAAAAGTAAAATCAAATGATACCATACATTATATAAAGCTTGATAATGTTAAGATTTCAAATAAAGTGGATATGGCTAATACTATGAATAAATATTTTTGTGACATTGGTCAAAAACTTGAACGAAAGATGAACGAAAATTCAATGTTTACAAATCCAACCAGTGCATATGAGGTGACAAGTATAATAAATTCTCTAAAATTGAAAAGCGGAGGTGTTGATAAAATAAATGCTAAAACACTCAAAGTAATTTGTAAACATATTGCTGGACCATTGTGTCATATAATTAACTTATGTATAGAGCAAGCTACTTGGCCAAATGCACTGAAAAAAGCCGATATAGTACCTGTATACAAATCCGGTGATAAACATAATGCTACTGATATATCGAAAGTTTTTGAGAGAATAATTTATAATAGAATATACAAATTGATAAAAAAACAATATAATTACAGACCAACAATTTGGTTTTATGAAAAAAATAGGTACTAAAGACGCATTAAATTATGTAACTAATGTTTTATATAATAATCTAGATCACAATAAACCTACTATAATAACTTTTTTAGATTTAGCGAAAGCATTTGATACTGTTGATCATGAAATATTATTAGATAAACTTTATTGTATAGGAATTAGAGGTCAGATGTTGGATTTACTGACAAGTTATCTTAATAATAGATATCAAAGAGTCAAAATTAATGATAATGAATGTAATTACGTGAAAATAAACACTGGTGTTCCACAAGGAACTATATTCGGACCATTACTTTTTATTATTTATATTAATGATCTCTTGATACAAATCCCTCCTAATGCAATATCGGCTTATGCAGATGACACTGCAATTATAACTAGCGATGATACCTGGGAAAAAGCTGAGGACAGTATGAATAGATATTTATATATAATCGATAAGTACCTAGCTAAGAACAAATTATCTTTGAATGTTGAAAAGACGATATATATAACTTCTGGCAACTATAGTGATAGTGTTCCAAATCAAATAGATGTTAAGATCAAAGATAAAAAAATAAATAGAGTTGAGTAACAGTTGTAAATACCTAGGAATCATATTTGATTACAACCTCAGATGGGATAAGCATATACAATATATCATCAAGAAAACTAGATATTTGATATATATTTTTTATAAAATTTCCAAGACAATGTCAAGCGAAACATTCAGGATGATATACTATGCTTATTTCCACAGTATAATAAGTTATGGTATAATAGCGTTGGGTGGAGCGTACAATAATAATTTAAATCTACTGCGAAACTTACAAAAAAGAATTTTAAGAATTGTTCATAAAAATAATTTTATAAGTCAGGATTATCCCATGAACCTAGAATAATTATTTACTTATGAAGCACTAAGATATCATTACACGAACCTCAAAAATCAATTCATTAAATCTAGCAGTATTACACGAAAAAAACATTTAATACTACCTAAACATACGAAAAGAATAAACACTAAAAATAATTATATAAAAGCCTTAGCAACATACAACAAGCTACCGAGTGATAAAAAAACATTAGATATAAATAAATATTTACATAAGCATAAGCTAAAAAATTGGATAAAAACAGATATATAATATCAATTGTTATAATATGAATAAGTCAATTAAATATGGATATAAACACTGTTAAAAATAAAAAAAAAATTATTACGATAATAATTTTTAGTATTAAGTTAGTTAATTTCAGTATTTTAGTATTTAAGTTTTATTTTATATTTTATTTTTGTATATGCCGGATCGCGTACAGATGCCTAGTACATCTCTGCGATATACATAATGTAATTTATACTACAGCATTTTTTTTACTTACTATTTTTACTATTATTTTATTGTAAACTTATGTAAGGTAAACTAGTTTTGAATAAATAACTAAATAAATAAATAAGGCAGGGTCTGACGATTCTAATAGGTAACATAAATTATTTGAATGAAATTGCAATAATCAGTTTTAAATCACTCATGATCAAATAAAAAAATTTAAAAAAACGTAAAGAATTACCCATGAACGAAATAATCCTATATTCAAAAACTCGCTAAATTGCCGTTCTCCAGTGAAACTCAAATCGTTCGAATCCTCGCTCGCTCATTATCATTTACGAATCCTTCGCGCCGCACTTATCAGCTGCCTGCACATATAGCCGTAGTTGCAGTGCAACAAATCCGCTCGCTCGGCCTAATCTTTATTCGATATGTGGTGCACACACACACTCCAGCAGCAGAGCTAAAACCCAAGTGCCACTAGCTAGTTAACACGCGGGCGCACGTTGCTCTACTCTCGACGCAAATACACCGCTGGCGAGCGAACTTTTCAATCGGTGAATAAATTGTAATTCGTGGAGAATGAACTTTTGCGCGGCCGAAAATAATACGCTGCATCTGCTGCCCGATGCTTTGGACGAGAGCCTTTTTCGGGTTAACGCACGGGATGTTTTTGAGTTTGGGTGAGGAAGAGAGAGAGAGAAAGTGCGAGATGATGGTATTTTTCAAATTTTTAATGTATTGATTAGTTAAAAATAAGTGTTTAATTTATGTTTTATTTACTTTTGTTCGCACACTCTAAACCTAAAAGATTAAAAATTGACGCAAATAAGATTAAACCGAGAAGTTTACTCATTTGCAAAGAATAAACTGCTGATTCTTTACTTTATAAAAGTAGAAAATGTTATTGTAACTTTTGGGAGAGTAAAGTAGCGAATTTCATCTTTACGGAATGAGTAAATACCAAGATTTCTACTTTTTTACATATATCTACGCATATAACCTCCTTAGTCAATTTAATAAAATCTTCGTTTGAGATACGACTTAAATTCATCTTCATTATTTTGATTATTTTGATGAGTCAATAATATTTAACATATAAATTAATTAGCCATTGCAGTGGCTAGTTTACCGCCATCATCAGAACTATTTATTAAAGTTTACACTGCCGATTGCTTTGTTATACAGTGTAAACAAATATTTTCTGAATAAATAAAAAGATATTTCTTAATATAAAGACTCCAACAGTTATAAAACGTTCAATTAAAAGTAGTTTGTACGTTGAAACAACACAAAGAACCGTTTACAATTCTTTGGCACTTGAATTTTGTTATCAAATAAGTTAATCGTTAGAGTTTTAAATTTTGCAAGTTATTATTATTCTAAGGTATTTTGATTACAAATGTTCCAAAACACGTTTCTAACCTATCTTAAAATTGAAATTGTAATTCAAGAGCTCGTTGAAATAATAATTGGTTAGATCTTGATGATTTAATATGACAGCAGACATGCCTCTAAATGTAACCCTCTTAATGTATCTAATATAACATGAAACATGCAGCTAAATGCAAACCCTTTATCGCAATAAAAACACAGGTCACAGAGAAGAGGCAAAAAATGTAACAGAGTACGATGTCTGCCTCCGAACCAAGAGCGAGAGAGAGAGAGACAGAGAGAGAGAGAGACGGGATATTTGGGCGCGTGCATTGGCTTTTTATACACTCAGTCGCTTACAGAGTCGAAAGTTATGAACAGGGCTGCGCTCGCTCGCGCAGGAGAGCGTATGAATAAGGCTAGCGAGTTTTTGCCACGTAAATCATCGCCGGTGGCGCCCGCGCGTTGTTTTAAACGTGCCTCGTGAAGCGTGAATGCTTCCTTAAAGGTCGATTTTGCTTCTTGCATTTCCATGCCCGAGCGCTCGCCTCCTTCTTTTTTTCGTTATGCATGCTCATTGGATAATACGGAGCTGTATTTATATTTTTTACTTCGTGCTTTTCAGTCTTTTCTTTTAGATTATTGTCTTGTGCAATTCAAGTGATTGAGAATAGAAATATCATGATTTTTACTACAATTAAACTTACCGTTTACTACTTTATACTAATTACCGAGTTAAACTTCCCATTTTAAATTTTACCGAATGATAATAATAATGGAACTAATAAAACATATATATTATATACCTACCAAATTATGTAAAACCAATATATAATTTTCTTCTTTTATCTATTAATGTATTACTAAATTAAGTTTAAAACCAATATTCTAACACTTCTATAAATGGCGTTAGAATAAAATCTGCAGATTGAACTCTCCAGACTTTGTTTGAAAGGTATACCCGTAAAAATATTAAAATATTTGATTAGAATTTTGCATAATAGTAGGGTAATACATATATATTGAATTATAATCAATTACTTATTATTTATTATACCCCTAACGAATGAAACAAAAATGTCATCGTCGTTTTAGAAAAATCACTATAATAATCATAATATAATAATTGTAACATTTATAAAAATAATTTAATAAATAAGAAACAGAAATTTTAAAAATAGCAGCTTTATTGACTCAAACATACGACCAATGAAAACACACATTTATTTATCTCTACACAAACCCAATAACTCTAACACAATTTTCTTCCAAAATAGTATCTCCACGACACTCCTCCACATAACGTCCCCCAGATGAAAGACTAGTCGCATCAGCCAAATTGCGTAAACCAGCAGTAGCGTCGTCACCAGATCGTCTTCATTAGACTCATCCACAAGAATTTTCGAGCCTCCCCTCGGGGCTCGATTCCCTTTGCCACTTCACCATCTCCACCTCATCCTCTCCTTGTTGTCGCGTTCTTTTCTTTCTCTCCGCGTACGGGCGCGAAGTCTAATCAAGAAAAGTAAACCCTATGTGACGAGCCTCGTACCAGCAGTCGCAGTAAAACATAAGAATCGAAAAAGCTGCTGCTGCTACCGGGGATCGATTGGCAGAAACAATTCGTCGCAGAGCTGAAAGTCCCAGCAGCAGACAAGAAGTCAAAGGAAAATGCGCGAGTGTGTGTCTGCGGTAGGGGAGAAACGAGAGATGCTAAATAAAAGAAGTGGAAGCTGGAGCTAAAGCTGTGCGTGTATAAGCTATTAGCCGAGAGAGCGCGCGGGGTAAATGTATGCGAGCCGTGGGTAGTTAGCCAATGGCGCTGGAGGAGGTACGTCGGATGAATATCAATGACGCGTAGCTATCCATCGCGTGGTTCGTTCGATTTCTTTGTTTTTGCTTTTATTTTGCGTGAGGTGCATTGAGAATATCATTTCGTAGTCGAAAAATTATTTTAGCCATTAGCAGTAAGAGTTAGTGCTTTTGATATTTGTAATTGATCGATTTATTGATGTAAATACTTGTGGGTTGTATTGATTCTATTTAATTTTTTAGTACAACTTATCTTTATTTCCATCATTTATGCATATTTCAATAATATTGGACTATTGGTTTAAATTATGCATATGTAATTATTGTAAATATGATTATATGGATGATTGTCGAAAAAGTCAGATGCATGGTGACCTATCTATTTAAATGCTTCTTAAGATAATAAAACAAGGCGTAAAGATTTTAGGGTATTACAATATATTAAATAGAAAATATGTCTTCTGTTTCGAAAGTATAAACTATCTAGTTATCTAAATAAATCATGTTTAATTATCAAAATTAAACATGACATTTTACAATGTCCCGTCAGACATTGTAATTTTCGTGTCATTTGAGTTACGGATTTGGCATCTGTACTAGATATCTAATATACAATAAGATTTTTTGAGTGATATTATTTAGAAATAATGCAACAAAAGATATATCTTTCGTTTCAAAAGTCTAAATATTCTGTTAACGTTGATAAATTCGTAAATTAGATATGTCACTTAAATTGCAAGAAAAATGCAACAAAAAGAAAGTAATTTTGACAATTAAGCATGATTCATTTAGATAATAGACTTTCGAAACGAAAGACATATTTTCTATTTAATATATTATAATACTCTAAAATCTTTATGCCTTGTTTTATTTTCTTAAAAAGCATTTAATTAGATAGGTCACCATGCATCAGACTTTTTTGACAATCACCCACGTACTTCCTTACAAAGGAATGCAATTATTTCATAAAGTTTAATATCTATTCATTCACTTATTTATCTATTTAATAGATTATTTTATCGTCGCTTACAAGACCTTTAATTAAATAATTGAAAACTAAATATAAATAAATACAAATATGTATATATTCGGATTTTGATAAAACTTGAGGGATCGTTCTCGGGTGCCTAGAAATGAAAAGCTTATATACGCAATACTAAAAATATTACATACATATGGGCATATCCAATACTTTTTTAAAAAATTGTGCGTATGTGTTTCATGCAATTTTTTGACAATTTTTTATTTAAAAGTGCACATCGAAAATACCCTAAAAAATTTTCAGCTACTTTTATTCAGTTTGTGATCCCCTAGAATTATTTGAATATTTAAAATTGGCTAAATATAAGCGTTTTATAAGCTATTTTTAAAAAATTCTACAGAGTGGATATTTAAATCATTTTGAACGATTAAAAAAAGGACTTCTTTGCCTTTTACCAACTATTAGACAAAAATATATCCCATTCAAAAATACACGGGAAATTATTTTTTTATTCATCACATGTTTCCGAGATATCGTCATTTAAACAAAAAATGACATTTTCGTGTACAACAAAAAAAGAAAGATAGATTATCGAAAATTTTGCACGAAAGATAAATAATTTTATTTTCTTTCAATAGTCTTTTCGCTGGTTTGATGATATTTTTTCTAAGGTATTCCCTAAAACATTAATTTCAACCGTGAATTATTCGAGACGTTTTCTAAAAACAGTGTATTTCGATTCCAAATAGCTCAAAACATATTTCTAACATGTTTTTAAGAAATCTTCTTTTTTACTGTTACAATGCTTTAGAAGGAAGCAATCATTATATACTCAGTTTGGGGAACTCATTTGCGCCTGCGCGCGTTTTTGATTTTGAAAGTATGTTTTATCGCTTCCCATTTCTACAGATCAAAACCATTTTAATCAAAACAAAACTCATTTTTCTCATCTTGGAAAAACCTTCAAATCCTTTTTCAGTACGTTCCAATTCGTTACGTATAACGAAAGATCCAGTCTCTGGATCAAAGGTATTTTTTTGAAAACCGTCGGCAGCCCTCTAACTTTTTCTCTAAAATTTTTTTGAGCTCTTACTTTCAGAAAAAATAATTCAAGCATCCTTGAAAATAATACACCTATTGTAAATGATATATAAACTTTATCGTAATATTCATCTAGACGTAACAATGTAATAAGTAGTTTTAAATTTTCTAAAAAGAATTAAGCAATTCTCTATACAATATCACAACTTATTCTGGTCATATATTAATAAGGTTTAGTAAGGTACATGGAAGAAGTGCATTAAAATTTATAATTTTGTAAACCTATAACAAGTTTCTGTAATTATGAGTTATTTCAATACTACAAATATATAATTTTTTACTTATAATACTATAATATGATACGTGTCAATAAGGTACCAATTCTACAGGAGAAATATTTTAATATATAAATCTGAATGCGCTTAAGTTTATTTATAAGTAAGTTATAGAAGTGGCGTAAATATGGATGTATAATTAAGTCTCAATAAAATGTTCAGACATAAACATAAATATCACTTTTACTTACATCTACTACGTCTTATATATGTAATTAATGATAATGTTATTAACCAAACAATACTTATTAAAAGTTACATTTCGCATAAATTTTTTCTGATCAAACTTCATACACCTACACCATCGTCAGTTCACAAACCAGATACACGTCCACACATTTGCTTATTCGCATTAATTGCAGCCAAACTTATACCTCTCTCTCCGCATACACATCCATTCCTCATCCTACCTTTGAATTTCCTACCTTCATCCCAACTGCTACCATCAATCGCACTAAAAAAAATTACGCAGTTATTTACAATGTTTATTTGTTCTGTTTGAGCACGATCGTAATTTCAGCGATTGCTCCGAAAGGAAAGTCAACACACACGCACACACACACTCACACATACAAATAGAGAAAAAAAGAGAAAAACAAAAGCTCGACAGAAGTCTACGGTTGCGCGTCGCCGTTTCATTTCGTCCTCAAAAGCGGGAAAAACTTGGGATTCATCGCGCGCGCGCGCGCTCACGCCCGTCCGCGTGGGCAATTTTAATCATACGCCGCTACCGCGAGAGCGAGGTATACACATCAGAGGCAGAGCTCTTCCGCAAAGGGCACCCCCTGTGCGGTAATCGAAACGGCCGAGATTATTCGGGATCCGAGCGTGAAAGCGCGGAGGGCAGGGAAAAGAGAGCCCGTGCGCGTCGATGTAATCACCGCGGGACCCGCACGGTTACTGTCGTCGGTTTTCATACTGCGTGTGTGGGTGGGAGGAGGCTTTGCTGCTAGCGTTTTCGATGGAGCGAGTTTTACGGTTTGGTTGGATTTGGAGAGGAGGATGCGGTGTGTGCGAATTTGTAAATATTGATGCGTGGATTGGATTGTAATGTTTGGGTGTTTTGTACGTAATAGGCTTAGAATTTTAAAAAATATTCTGAATTATATCTGTTGTTATAAAGTTACTGAGGAAAATAAAAAGTATCTGTTATTGGGTAGTGTGAAGTAGATAGAACAGAGAAGGGAGGCGGTCGCTGATTGGTACATTTTATTCTGTAAAACTGTTATTTGTTCAGCATTTTTGTACCCGTGTAACTCAACTAACGGCATATATTATAAGTTATAAAACAAGTATGAGTGTATAAAATAATGCCACTCTTCCATAAAATTACAGTTTATGAGTACGAGTTCATAAGAAAATTTGGATGAGGTAATTTAAAAAAAAATATGTTTCACTAATTTTTTAACTAAATATGCACGTAGAGAATATTCTCTTAAAAGTTACCGTGAAAATAATTTTTACCATTTATATGGTAAATTTTACCGTAAAACGGAATGATATTTTATATGAAGTCAGAATGTCCCTCGTTTACTATGCTTTTTACCATAATTTTTATTAATAAATTATCTCTGTGTATAATAAAATGAATGTAAAAAATGAACATCATGAAAAGTTTTAAATTTATTGTAAAATACTTTTGTTTCAAAGTTATTAAATTACTGTATAATAAATAGACGGTTCGACACAAGCATTTATTTATAATTACAATTAAATAAATTTCACGAATAAATTAGGTAACAATAAATAAATGGTGCTTCACTATGGTGTGCTTAGTTACTATAGCTAGTCAGTTTACTTTCACTGTAATAAACTCGATATGGGAAATCAGATAAGCAAGGAATTACTAGAACCGTGAAAAAGACGGCATGACGATTGCTAGGGGAGAAATATCGAGATTAGTTAGTTACCAGAAAACATTGCGTTAAGAAAGTTTTAATTTCTTCGTGCGGCTAGTTTCAAGGTATTTTACGTTCGGAATCTTGTCACAATTCGTTGTAGGATAGGTGCACACGGCTATTTGTAAGTTTTAGCATTATGCATTCTTGACGTCAAAAACAGAGTCTGCCTATAGGCATATAAATAATCTTACTCACGAGTCCAGTGGGCATCCTGGGATGAAACACGTAGGTACATTTCTCTGTCTACTACATTCCCAATCAGTGAAATTAATTACAACATAGTGGAGAGCAGGGCAAAATGAGCATTCTGGAGGTAAAATAAACATTTTGATTATAAAAGAAATTTAAAAAAGCTTATAATACAAAAAATGCTGTTATTAATTCCTTTAATACCTTAGAAATTATTACCTAAGAATTAAATAAACCATGTTATATAGAAATAATTAATTATTAGATTAAAAGAGAAGCGTTTTGTCACATCGTAAAGTGTTCATTTTACTTCGCCAAGAGGCAATATGAACACTCGGTGAGGCAAAATGAACACCTCTTTATTTTGGTAGTCAAACTGTTTTAAACCATTAAATTATAAAACATTTATGTTCTATTATAAATATGAATTATAAAATAATCATTATAAGTTGACTTAGCCTTTTTTATGAAATTTATAATAGTCATAGATTTTGAGGCTATAGTGTTCATATTGCCTCACATTATGACACAATTTTTCTAAAGGTCATTAGATTTTTTCAAATAACGTTTATTATAACAAAATAAATTTTATATAACTGAAAAAGTGTTTATCTTTCTATTCAAATAATTGTTATATCGAGATATAATCCTGGTACTATTAAATTTATGAGATATGAATGTTCATTTTGCCTCACTTTGTGTGGTCATTTTGACTCCAGATATACCTATTTTTGAAAGCCTATTATTTATTATAAATTACGTTAATCTTAAAAAATAAATTTCATACGACAGAAGAAGTCTTTATCTTTTGATTAAAAAACTTAACAACCTTTATACAAATTCTTTCATTAAGATTTGTAACGCTTAATGTCACCACAAAACTTTTTTAGGCATGTTAAAATTAGGGTATTTTTTATTTGATAAATATTTTTTTAACATACTTCTTTACTCATTTTTCGTATTCTTTATACATTTTTACCTTCCAATACATTTAGTTTGTCGCTTTTTAGGCAGTAGTTTTTTTTAATTCGAAGTTTTCATAATGCCTCGAGTCCATAATACCCCGCACTCCTCTAGTCTTATAAAATCGTATAAATGGTAAACGTAGATTGTAACAGCTTAGATGATTCAAATATTGAATTTTAGATCAAATATTTTTATCGTGTACAGATTAATCTAAAGATTCAAATAATTCATATTAAATTGAATATTTGGTAATAAATAAGAAATAGAAAAAAAAAGAAATGCTTGTATTTCAATAAGAATTTTAATAATTTCTTTTTTGTTATTATATAATTTATTATAGTTTATCAAGTATTGGCAAAATCATCAGTTATTGAAAAATACATTTAGTTAGGTCTTCAGATCACAAAGAGTTAATTAATAGCAGTAACATAAAGAGAAACTATCCCACACAAATTACTTTGAAAGTCCGAGCTACTCCTTTCCCCGAAGTTACACGCAACTACACCTCGTAAAAATCTCCGCAGACACATCCGGCGAAATCACTTCCTCTCCGCCTCTATAGTTTTCTTTCTTGCGCCCCTCCCGCAACGTATCTCGAACTTTCATTCAGCGGACGTGTGTATCTGTGGCATTTTCCCTCAGAAGCCAACACGCCGTCTCTCGCTCACCCCGTACGAGGAATGGAAGTGTTAAACTGCGGTCTGTCGAAGAATGGACTCGGACGTAGGTGAATCTCAACTTGTATACACAGAGTGTTACATGTCAAAATAAACAACGGACAGTTGCCATTTTGGATGTTATTCAAAGATATTTCTGTGGCTTCTCGGCATAATCAAATAGGTCACTTTCTTTGAAAATTTAGTTTTGAGCGATTTTGATATCCTTACATAGTATAATTTCAGATAAATATGTGAAAATTGACTTATTTGGTTATGCCGGAAAGTCACATATTTCAATACACAGCAATTAGAATCAATATGTGTCTGATAGATACTTGAAATACTGTGAATAAATATGTAAACAGTCGATCAATTGTATGGTTAAGACATATTAACTGCTGTGTAGATCGTACGTGCTTCATATTTCTAAAACATTGAAGTTCACTTGAACAGCCTGTTGCTTAAATATTAGGAATAGAAACGGCATTACTTCTGATCACTTTTAATTCAGTTTCGTTTAACATAAAAAATTAATAATAGAAAAATAATTAAGTACTGAATAAATGAGAAATTGAGCATTAATTTGATAAAATATCATTTCCGGTGTATTGTGGATCACTTTTGGTTTTCTGCAAATAACTTCCAGTGTGCTCACTGCTGCTTTATTTCGGATTCCTTTTTAGATTTCTGTCGGACACCTCTGGAGGTCTATGATCTCTTTCAGGGGTTATCGTCTTAATCCCTGTCAATGGAAGATACAAAAAATGTGTGTGAAATTATAAAAAAAATGTAAATTATGTAATGCAATACGAACAACAAACCAGAACTTGGACGACTATCCGAATTTAAACACATCGAAAGTTGGTTTCAATTTCGTATAAAAATATGCAGAGTAATTAAAAAAAACTTTTTGTCTTGATTTATTCGAAATAATACTCCTACAAACATAAACTATTCTAGTCTAACTAATTTCACAAAAACTTGAATCGCCGATTCCAGAAAGTACCAACAATTTCCAATTTGACTGTCCAACTTGACACGGAATGCGGCATATTCATGCGCGCGGGCGGAAAAAGAATCCCGCGGCTGGATGAGAGGAAGGAATATATATATATATATATATAAAGCGCGAGAGCGCGGCACACGACCGTAACCGTTGGAAAAGGCTAGACACAGCGAGGAACAAGGAGAGCGAGAACATCCAGCGCGAGACACGCTAAAAGATAATCAATACAGCTCAGACTGCGCTACAGCTACGGCGCTTCACGCTCGCTCCTCTCTCCGTGAAGATACGGCTTGTGTCCACATGCTGCCGCTGCTGCTGTTGCTGCAGCCGAGCACAGGGTATCTTTGTCCCGCGATAACTGACTTGCTTTTCTCCCGCTCGTTTTATCCACCTCCTCCTTCTTCTTCTTCTTCCTCTTTTTCCCCTTTGTTCCGCGCGCCGAGTTTTCGTTGTCTCTGGCACGCCAACCTTCACTTCCGATTACGAGTCCGCTACTACTGCTGCTGCTGCTGCTGTTGCTACTGCGCCGCGTCTTCCCTCTCTTGATTGAGCTCTCGGCGATGTGGATGTGGATGTACATATATATATATATATATATATATATACGCGCAGCTTCCGCAAGAAAAGATAATATACGGGGTCGAGAGCTGCTTCGCAATTTGGAGCCCAGCGCGAGGGATGCTAGACGTTTGCCGAGCGATACGCGTTTCGTGTTGGTTTTGAGTTGTGCGGAGGCGGCGAGGTGAAAAGTTGCCTGGCGTTAGTTGGATGACGAGTTTGATGATTTTCTCAGAATTTCTTTTTGTGGACTCATATTGGCAATTATTGTTGAAAGGATAATGATAGATGAAATTGTTTCAGTGCAACATCGATTTCTGGTAGCATCTGGACCGATATTGGCTTTGTGTATATAGAATGGGAACGCATATTGTGCATTTCATAATATCGCTCGGCATTCAATAACTCAATAAAATTTTATTGCTGGAGTGCAACATTTTCCCGATAATTCGAGAAATTAATCCGACTTTTCTTCCGAATTTGAATTCTAGGTCATAGTTAATGGATTTAACAAGTTTTAATAAAAAAGTTATGAATTGATTAGATGCTATTTTATAGTTTACACAAACAGTTTTATAAACTTAAATATTGACATTATATTTTAGTTATTATTATTCAATTAGAATCATTTTACATTTACTACATAGCATACTAAATACCTTACATTATTAAAAAGAAGTTTCTGATATACTTTCATTAAATAAGATCGGCTATAATCTAAACAATTTGCATTTTAATATCTAACTTTATTTTAAAAATATAAAAAACATCAATTTAAATGTTACTATGTGGTTTACTTTCGAGAGCCCACGCAGCATAAAATTTACATCATTATCCTGTGCATACAAGATTATAAAACTGACATATGCTATCTGATATAAATATGTCTGCATTCGACGTGTGTCTTATTCTGGGAAAAGCAGAATATTCGTTAGTGACAATTGCCACATCCGTGATCGCGATATTGTGCTCTTATTAACCATATGCTTGAGTTACTTTCTCCTGTTTGTAAAATAACCTGTTATAATTTTAAATACCCTTGAATTTAGTTTTCACAATTTTGGGGCTCCTCCGGGATCATAAAAATATCACAAAGAATTAATTAGTTCTCTATTTATACACGAACAAAAAATAATACCACGGCAATCAGTGGCTTAAAAAATTAACTAAAAGGTAACGTACACCTCAAAACATATTTCTAACATACTTTCTCGAAATCTTCTTTCATATCACAAAGCTTCCTTATTCAGGAAGCAATATCTTGTAGGCAATTTATACGTACGAATTTTCTTACTTCACCGAAACCCATTGAAAAACCGTTCTACCAAATTTCACCGCCAAACCGAAAATTCTTCACGAAGCACACGCAAAACAGCCGCGCGATCGAGCCAGCTGTACTATAAAGCCAAACCCGCTCCAAAGATTCTCCTCGTTCCTTCTCTCAGTCATGTTCTCCTTTTCCTCCTCCTCGTCCTCCTTCTCTTTCACATCCTCGTCGTCTTTGGATGGAAGACGAAGACGAATAAGCAAGAGAAGCGAGGATTGCAGGAGATCGTGCTAAGGATTTAGAGACGCATGCCAAGGCTCTCTCTATCTCTCTCTCTCTCTCTCTCTCTCTCTCTTCTCCGACAAGACATATCGCCGCCCCCCGCGCGCGGAGAGTCAAACCCTTCTCTCTATCGCTCCTCGCTTCCGCGGAGCTACGGCAGCTCCATTCCGCTGTCGCCCTTAATGGATACGATTCCTTCTGCGCAAACCCATGCAGTGACGTTTTACTCGCCCGGGCTTATTTACGAGCCAACAATTTCGGAGGATTCGTGAGGGAGGAGAGGGATGGGGGCTGGAGGGGAGAGGAATGGATTTGCAGTTTTGCATGGCGATTACCGTTGTCGTTTCCATCGTCGACACGATCGATGCGTATTGTCGATGCCAGTTTTTTGTGCTGGGAGCGCGCGTGTACGCTGGAAATTGTTTTTACTCTGGTAAATAAGTATCTTATACTGATTGTACATTACCTGTTTAAGTTAATGTATTTGTGATTTACTTGTGAAAAATCTACAAATCTGAATGCTTTTTTATGATCATGCGATATGGTTCAAATAAATAATCAAACGATTATCTTTTAGAATACTATTTCTATAATATATAACAATCAAATAATAATTCACATACCTAACGTAAATTTATTCCTTTTATGTTGCAGGTAAGATGCAAATCATCACGATAGTAAATCTATTCAATTACATTTCGTAAGTGCAATTACATTATTTAAATTGTATCAATTTATTCATGCACAACTTGAAATACTTTTTGCATAATATACTGATAGATTAAAAGTAAAATAGAAAGATGCTTGCCTGAAGAAGTGGATTAATTTATTAGCTTTCGTACAATAATAAACGATTAAAATAATGTAGGTAAGGAAATGAGGAAAAGATCATATTCGGAAAATAATTGTTCATATTCCACGTACAAATTATTAAATTCTCAGTTACTGTCACGTATTTGGAAATAAGAATTTAATAGTATTCTTACCGGTAGTTCTGTAGGAATGAGAAACATGAGCTCTAATAGAAAACAAATTAAATAAATCTAGAATAATTGTGAAGAAATATAAATTATAAATTAAATATCGCATTTGCAAAAAAATAAATATTTATTTAAATTTTACGAATCCAAAGTATAGGCGACAAAGAACAAAACCAGTATACCTACTAAATTTACAATGATTATCTCTGATACAAACAATACATACACCTCCCGTAAACACAGAGCAGAAATGTTAAGTCGCTTTATAAATCTCGAGACGGCGTTTTGTGCGCCAGCCAGTGTCCCATTAAACCTACGGAATCAGAGAGAAATTCCACGGCACGAGAGCCACCTCTGTACGTCTTCCTTAAATTCTTTACTGAGCGTACCCGCGCAAACTAGAGCAACGAGAGAAGAAGGGCCACAAAAAAATACGGCTCAAGAAAGAGACGAGCATTCAGGTTCGTTGGAAACTCGTCGCGAGACAAGCGAATGAGAATTCTGATTGTGGCTACAACTACGTAGTTTAAATAAAAAAAAATTGAAAGGGGTGCGGGACCGCACGCGGAATGAACATTTTTTTAAAATGACAGAGTCGTCATTACGTTCATTTATTTATATGAGGAATCATTTAGTTGTATAGCATCTTTGAAGGATATCCATGCAACTTCAGGTGGAACGTTAATACGAGACCTATAGAACTAATGTGAGTATGAAGAATCCGTGAAACTTTGAACATTTAAAAAATATTAAAAAAAAACTAACGGAAAATATGAAGAAAGTAAATTTCTTATATTTTTACTACTGCATGTCTGATATAATATTGATTCTTTCACTTACTTGGTGTGACTATCTTTGTTCTTCATTTCTTTTTAGGTTCTTGAACCAAATGCTTTGAAAATTTTGAATTTAGACAATCTTTAAGCAATATTATTCGTTTTTCACATTTAACTACTTACTACGTATCAGTGGGTATCCCCCAAAATATTATATAATGCCTAGTATGGTGACTCGATTAAAGAAATAGTTAAATACACACGTGGCAAATAGAGTCTGACAAATTAGGTTTGTGAAAACCTTTGTCAATTTGTTTCTTTATTATTCTTATTGCATATTTTGTTAATGGTTAATTAATTATAAAATAATTATTGTCTAACTTACTCATTAGCCTTAGTTATTTATATATTTAAGTTAAGTTAGTAAAAGAGTAGGTTGTGAGTGGATCAGTTTTTGATAAAAGATGACTTATGAAGTGGCTCATTTCCTAAAGAAGGTAGATCATTGTGAAGAAAAGAGTATCGAGTTTATGCATATATATATACAGTACACGCGTAAACAATGTTCACAATCAGGGTATAACTTTTTGAAACAGCATAATATAGAAGAGGATCATATCCAATTTAAAAATGATATATTCAATTTTATTTCCAAACTTGCTTTTACTCTCACTTCTAAAATTTTCCGAACTATGGAAAATGCATGGAAAAAGCATACAAATGTCTCTTTGACGTTGGCGGCATCTTCGCTCTCTCACGCTATACACACCAACACAATGAAATAAGGCGCTCGCGCGGCGTGAGTGCTTCCTTGATCCGTCGGGGCAGCAGAGCGGCTTATCTCCGCTGGCGCATCGACTCTCGGCGCGCGGAGTTACGATTTTCCGCGAAGAATGCTGTTGCTACTACTACGTGCATGTGTGCACGCGGCGAACCGTGTGACTGAGACGCGCGCGGATGAGAGTAAAGGGATTTTCGATGCGAGTAATAGGACTAAGAGTTGGAGTCGAGGTGGATCGTTCGTGCGGGTGCAGCGCGTTGATAGTTTGATTGGATTGAAAATTTGCTTATCTGATAGGGATGTTTCGTAGTTTTGTGTAAGGGGGGATTTGTTATATTTCATTACAACCTGGGCTTTTTGATTGTATAGTTATTGTACAACTAGCAATTATTAAAATACATTTTTTTTCACTTCTTTTAGGCTGTTACAGATCTGTACAAACTATACTATTACAATTTTTGTTTTAAAATTGTATGTGATATGCATGAGAGACTGCTTAGATAGATGTATACATAAACTCTAAAAAAACGTCAAATGTGTTACACTGCCCCCCCCCCCCCCCCCCCCTGTCCTAACCAATATAAATTCATTATAAAATATTTAATATATTAAAAAACTGTTGAGTCGGCAGGCCTGGGAGAAACCCAAAAAAATAATTTTCTTTTACGAGTCCGGGAAACTTTTTATGTTTAATAGGAATAATTCTGAAAATTTGTATGCTATCAGTACACAATAATATCTCAGGTTTTATCGTTGTAGCTCATAATAAATAATAATAAATCATATTATAATATCTTAAATTTTACCGTTGCAGAACCTCAAAATCTTGATCCTTCACGTCACAAAAAATCACTATTATTAATACAAAATTTATTAAAGGAACTTTGTTTTTACCACGATTCTAGGTGATACGATGAACCAATTTTTTGTAAACGGTAATTTTACTCTTTTTGACATGTATTATAAAAAGAGCGGAGTACTTTTTCGTTAAAATATTTTTTTTTTTTTAAGTGATTGGATATACGAAAAATAAAAATAAAAGAAAATAACGAAAAAGTACTCTATTCATTTTATAATACATGTCAAAAGGAGTCGAATATCGGTGGAAAAAAGAATTTTTGTTTATCATGTCACCTAGAACCGCGTGAAGAACAAAGTTCCTTTAAAATATGGTATTGAAAATAGTGATTTTTTGTGACGTGAAGGATCAACATTTTGAGATTTTACAACGGTGAAATCTAAGATATTATTAAGTACTGATAGCATAAAAATTTTCAGAATGACTGCTTATAAACATAAAACGTTTTCTAGACTCATTAAAAAGTATCTTTTTGGGGGTTTAGCTCAGGCCTGTCCCCTCAAGGTAGAACAATGGTGAAAAGAAAAGTTCTTCAATTTTTATTTTAACATAATGAGGTTTTGATGATACATTTACTATTATTATATGATGCTATGTACAAATTTTCAGCAAGTTTTAAATTATTTTACCCTTACAGTGTTCCATTATTGCATTTAGTAGACGCTATTTTCAAAAACTTTGTACGTACTTACTTCAATGTAACAAACAAAACATAGCATGATTTTTAATTTAAAAAATTGTTTTTATCCAAAATAGAATTATAACAAAATAAATTGTTTAAAAATATTTATATTGTTTAATAGTAACATTATAAATTGTTTTACAATATTGCTATAAAAAATGTCAATTTTTATTGTAATAAACTTTAACATCTTATTCTAAAAGTTTCAAAAAGATTCATTAAAACCGCTTGTGTCGACCACTTTTTAAAGTTAGAAAGATTAGTGTTGAGAAGATCACGTTTTAAGTTTCAATTTTGTATGCTATCTTATGTGAATTATTTTACTTGACCGCATATAACTTTTCAAATTATCGAGTTTTTTTACTTGACAGGTCTTAAAATGTTTTTATAGTTGCAAAGATGAGGAAACTATAATAAAATTCGTTTTGATTTTTTGTCAAGAAAACACCAGAATCCTACCGTAATGGATTATTTTAATAAAACATAATAATATTATTTGCATTATTTTGGTTTGAGGTAAGTTTAATCAGAGTAATTTATAAAACTTTAAATAGTACTTGATGTGCTTGTTAATGAGAACTTCATAATTTAGTATGAATTAAGGGATTTTTGCCGCGGCCTCTCTTTTGCAGATATAATTTGAAATTTATAAAATATTAACAAATTTGTAAAAACGCCATCAAATCTTTTTATCTTTTTAAGGGATAATGGGAACAAAATTTTAAAATAGGTTCTTAGGTCCTTTCACTGATACAGCCCCTTAAAGGTTGAATTTCCAATAATAACTGCTCAGTAGGTCAGTATATTTTTAAGCCTTCTTATCCTATTAGAGTGTTTTAAGTCAAAATGCTTAAAATGAAAGACTGTTCAATTGTTAATTTTAGTAAATAAAAATAAAGTCGATAATTTATTGTAAATGACTTTGTCAGTTAATAATTAATATTGAATCTAATCTAAATATCATAGTTATGCAAAGTAAGATTACACTAAAGTATAATTTAAAATTTAAAACATACGCATAATCATACTACGAACTAATAAAGAAATCTTATACATAGGTGTAAATAACAATTGAAAACAAAGAATATAGTCATATTACAAACTATTAGATTCTAATAAAAATAACCTGCTTTCACAAAATCTTCGTAATATAGAACAAAAATAACCTACACTTCAACTAAAACTTTCAGAGGAGGATGCCCCTCGATGGCCTACACCAATCCCACATAGAACATTGATAGGTTACCTATAAAACTGATATAAATATGAAGGATTTATAAAATCTTAAGCATTTAAACAAAAATTACCTTCTGTATAAAGAGAAAAATACAATTAATTTTCTTTATTTATGTACTTTTTTAATCATATTTTACTCTCTTTTTTGTAAGTTTCCCTTCACTTCCCGGGATTAAGTTTTCTTTCAAATCATAGATTTTGACAAATTATAAACAATAGAGTCAGTCTTGTACGTCATCGCGCCTCCTTTGTCCCTTGGCCAGCTAAACTTTCTGTCTGTCTCTTTGATTCAGCAAAAAGTGCAGCGACAACAAAAACAAAGTAAAAGGACGATACATAAATTGAAAAATAAGAGCGCAACTAAAGCATCGCGCCGCTGTACAATGGTCCTGCCGCCACAGAAGTGGCATCAGCCCACCTCTCCCTCCCTCCTCCATCCCGGAAGCCGAGGTCCGGCCATCATGCCGAGGCCGGATGTGCATTGTAAATGTCTCGGGAGATTTCTGTACGTGTGTGCCGCGCCGTACATGTATGCGTGTGCTTCTCTCTCTCCGCACAGTACACACCATACCACAACCTATTTCTCTCTCTCTCTCTCTCTCTCTCTCTCTCTCTCTGTCTCTACCTTTCTCTCCCTCGCTCGCTCTTGGTACTTTGCGAGTGTTAAAGCTCGACGGTAATAGCAGAAGCAAGAGCGAGCGAGAGAGAAAGCAGATCCGCAGAAACCCTGCTGCTCTATGGGTAGAGGAAGCGGGAGAAGAACTTTATTCAAAGAGGCAAACATACAGTCGCGTTATAGGCGCGGCAGTGGCGGCGTGAAAGGCAGCAACCACGGGGACGAGTAACGAGTCGCATAAAGCACCGCCAAGAAAGGCGGTGCACTAAGCGTAAAGCGTAAAGCGTTGTTGTAGTTGTAGCTTCAGCTTCAGCTTCGCCTTTTGCGGCCTCCCTCTTCTTCTTCTTCTTCGTCTTCTTATGCTTCTTTTTGGTAGTTCAGTTTCCGATGCTCTCTCTCTCTCTCTCTCTCTCTCTCTCTCTCTCTCTCAGCTTCCATTCTTTTGGTTCTTTCCTTGGCATTTTTGAGTTTCCCTTTTTTTTACGGAATTTACTACCTTTATTGTCGATGCGGTTCTTCTAGCGAGACTTTGAAATCGCCGCGCAGTACGGTGCTTCTGAGAACATAATAAGTCTTTCTTATTCGGCTGGGGAAGCTGTTTTCTGAGAGAACCATGGGCTTTCTTGGGTTCTTTTTTGCGCATTTAGAGAAAAAGATATTTGAATTTTTTGCGTACCTTGAGAAGAATGTGAACAGCTTCTTAACAGGTTATATGTGTACTATGAATAAAGCATTTAAACAACAATTTCCTGCGGCATTAAGTGGACAACAAGAAATAAGTAAATTTAAAATAATTTTACTATCGAATATCTGATTAAATCTTGATTTTTAGACTTATTTTATCGAATATGATTCTCATTTTCTAAAGTTTATCTTGCTTTTCCCGAATCAATTAGTGTTTTAATTTGTAGATTATGACAAGCTCTAAACAATAGAGTAAGTTGTGTACGTTTCTCTGCCTTCTTCTTCCTTTTACTATGCGTCTATGGGCATCCACATTATATAAAAATATTAGTATATAGTTGAATGTTGTTTTTAAATATATCTTGCTAAATAATTTCTTGATTTATATGCAGTACTACCTCACTCATTTGTATGATCTAGGACCGCAATCTCTCATGCAGTTTTCATATGCACTGTTCTCATTTATTCATTTTTTAAATAAAATATACTAGTAGAAGAAACATTTAAAAATGCTTATAAATAAGAACAAAAACTGATGCGTAACAAATACTTAGCGCACCTGTGTAGAAACTAAAATGCTAGTATTTAGATAATACAAATTAAAATAACCGAGGAAAAAGTTGACAAAATAATTACAATAGGTAAAATAGAGGTTACTGTATTGCTCAAAATATGAATAAGTGATGAAATACAGTATTAAAGTTTAGAAGAACATAAGTCTAAAATAACATTAAATTTATTAAATTTCTATTATTTTAAAAATTGTCTCAATTCGTAAAATAAAATTTATCATATCATAGAACCTTTTAAGAGCAGCAGATTTTAGAAACATTTATATACTTTAAACCTAGATATTATAATATATATATATATATATATATATATATATATATATGTACTCGTATAAAAATCATGTTTTTACAACATAACGGGTGTAAGAACCATCATGTGATCGCGGGGACTCGTGCGCGTCGCTCTCAACTAGGTGCGTAAAGTTTAACTTTACACACTAGTGACCAAAACTACTATTTACACACTAAAAAGAGTGCGTAAAATTGAACTTTACGCACACTATGTAAAAAAAGCACTCAAACTCATGTATCAAATTTTCACCTAAAGAAAATTTAGTTAATGGATTGTACGTGCAAAGTATTGTTGTGCCTTATTGATCATTGGTAAAAGTTCGACAAGATCTAAGTTTTCTCAGAGAATTCGAAGAGAAAGTTCAGAGATTTTAGATAGAATGAAAAAAAGAAATAACAAGACGTGTGTGCTTTCGTGAAAACCCTAATCGCGAAGGAAATCCCTCGACGATTTACGTAGTCCCAAATCAATCCGTCGAGTGGTCGTATATTACAATTCCACTTCTTTTCACAACTCTTCCCGTATTTCTAGAATCAGGTTGAACTCTTAGTGTGCTTTATTTCTTATGCATAAATTATCAAACCAATTCAACACATGTTTCATTACATTAAAAATCATATTATAAGTACTATATAAAATAAACGACATTTCTTTCCATTGATATTAGCTTCATAAATCACAGTTCAAATACATATATAAATTATTATTTTATTATGAAAAGAAATTTCCATTTTAAAAACAATAAATAATTTTTATTTTAAGTAAGTATAGGTGCTAGTAGATACGGTTAGAACGTTTCATAAATTTGTATAAATCGTACTTAGCATACATATACATCAGAAGTAAAAATGTTATAAATCCGGCTTTCGAAGAATCCTTGTTACATAAACTTGAGTAAAAGAACATTTGGAGTTTGTCCAATACTACAAGGATTTACATAGGTACTCATGTATGCGAATTTTCAAAAGTGAAGTTACATATTCCGCTTTCTCTCTGATCTATGTGAATATCTAGCGGCAAACTTTATTACTTCCTTAAACCTATATACCATCAATTGGATACAAGAGTGAATAATATTTATCGTGTACTTGATTGTACACTTATGCACAATGTCTAATAATGAATTATGCTCATAATATTACGATATTATCTAGTTTCAGAAAAATAAATTATAAGAAATATAAGAAAAAATTATAAATTCTATAAAACTTGAAAAAAATCTTCCATTTTAATTTTTCATTTATAATGGGTTTGTTATTTAGAGTTGCTTATCTAAAAACTGCAATTCATTAATTGATATTTCTCTTTCAGACTGTTTAGCCATTATATTAAATTTTAAAATAAATATAATTTTGTACAAAATAAATGTAAAAATAGGCATCAGATTTGGTCTACATTCTGTCAATTTTATTTACTTCTTATCATATTTAATTAAATCGCAGCCTACATCCAAATTAGGGGGTAAAAGAAGTATGTAAGAAGTAACAATAAAAGAAGATTGAAATACTACTATAATTTATAGTTAGCAATAATTGAATAGAAAATAATTCAGTACACTTCAGATTATTATTTTCTAGTTAGCTACAGATCACGTCCAGGTCAGAGATTAATTATTTCCGGGTAAGAATACGGATTTAAAAACAAGTATGTGTTCAGTAATAAAAATTAGAAATGTGAATCAATATACACGGTAATCAGACGATGACGACAATCTGAATTTATATGCTTACTGATATAAAACGGAATACTGCTAATCTACATGAAAAAATCTGCAATCATTTCTATAGAACTTTTAGAAATTTCAAAACGTTCTGCAGTTTTCTTTACAGGGCTTTCGCCGACAAACTTTGCTGCAGAAATATTCTGCAGAAATATCACAATTGAAATTTTAATTAAAAGTAAATCTTTTAAATCCCTTTTACACCTTCAAAAAAGCGGAAATTTTCAAATATTTGCAGAATATTACTGTAGGAAAATCTATATGTCAAAATCCAATAGGAAAATCTGTAGAAAGTTTTGAACGTTCTAAGAGTTCTGCACAACAATCTGCAGAAAGTCCTGGAGAAATATTCACAAGATTCTTTGCCGAATTCGTATTTTTCATGCGAGTAGGTAGTAGGTGGCTAAAATGTAATGACGAAAAGTAAGTAGAATTGCGAAATCCCACTTTCCCGTCATACTTCCAGACCACCTCAACACACCAGAACCAAGCCCCCAAACTATTTCCCCCATACCCGAAAGAATACCACCATCCTCTCTGCAGAATAACGTGCCCGCTATGCACATACCCTCCGGTAATAACCTCCCCGCTTAAAAAAGGCGCGCTCCGCTCCGCACTCCCGTTAAGATATTCCGGTCTGGTCTATTCCGGGCTCCAGCCACTCTGCCCTGATATCCCCGGGGATGAGACGACGACGACGACGACGATGGGGCGACGTTTCACGGTCTCGGCGCGGTAGCAGTGCCTTATCTCTCCTTCTCTGTCTCTTTACCCCCGGGCGTGCCCTGACCTTGAAACGAAGAATCGCGACTTTCCATTAAGTTTATTACCCTGTACAAACAACGTTTATCATTTGCTTCGTATGTTTTTTTAGGAGAGGGTGGGAGATAGGGGTTGGAAGTCGTTTGTCGAAGATGTGCGTTGGGATGCATTGGTAATCGGGTTCAGAGTGTATTTTGCTGTTTATGATTGTAGAGAAAATTTTGAATGTATGAGTTACATTTGTGCATAAAAATTTTAGTTCTGTGAATATATATAAGACAGAACAGATACTTCTCCAACTTTACTAAAACTCACGAGGTTCATGAATAAAGTTAGTTAATTATTTGATTTTTTATTCGTAAAGTCATTCAATATTCTTTTATTCTACAGAGTTCAGAAACAACATAGTATAAGACGTTATGTGCAAGAGAGTGAAAGAGTGAGTAGTAGAATCAGAATTTAGTCAGCCATACATCGTTATATATTATTTAATAATATACAATATATTTAACTTTTTACAAAGTTAATAAAAGTAAGTTATTGCTAAATAAAAATAAGTTATTTGTTCATTTATAGCTTCCATAATATGTCCTATCTAGACTTACGCTTTGCTTGAATCTCGCTTTAACTTTCAACAGGGAACAAAATCGAATCAGAATCAGAAAAGTATCAGATATCAGAATCAGAAATGCAATTGGAGTCAGATAAATTTGAAAAAGTCAGATGGGTAGAAAATATGTCTCTTTACGTATATGTACTGCACAATATTTATGTGTTTAAGCAGTATCAAAACAATTCAATAGTAAAATGTAAATCGGTTCTATATTATATTTTCTCTATATGTTATTAAGGTTTATAACTTTATTTCTAACGTGAATTGAAATTTATAAATTAACATAAAATTTGGTTACTTTTATCATACGAGAAGTATTCTACGTATTAAAGTACTAAAACTAACGATCGATGGACTACTGTGAATTTTTATTGATAAATGAACTCTGCGTTACACTACTTAATCAGTTACACTATTTAAGTAGTCCTCCGAAAACTGTGCTTAACCCCCTGGCTATATCTGTCCAATATATTGAACACCAACTTTATTAGTGTTTAAATAATAATACATGCTTATTTTATTGATTGTAATCACATGAATCATTTGAATGATGTTATATATAAACGAAAAACAACGTAAACGTGGCTTAGATTAAAATACAAACTTCGTGTAAGCTTATTCTTTCCAACTGATTTTTGTGAAAAGAAAAATTCTTACATTTTTGTATGCAATTTGTAGTTATATGAGTTTATTTTTATATTTTACAAAGTAAAAACATTTATTTAATATCTTTCATATCGTTTTTAACACATTGTTACACTTAGAGTTACAGTTTATGTGATTAAAAAAATTACAAGCATGACTTACAAAACCGTCAATATATTGGAGAAATGCAGTGAACGGCCTCAATGCAAAATGTGATTAATATTTAATGATGCGACAAACCGAGAAGTTTTATAAGAAGAAAAAAATACTAATGTTTTACTATTCTTCGTAGAATCATTAAATAATTATTTTTTGCTAGTATCAAATCGAATCAAGTATTATTATACATAGGTTATGATGGGCTCAAAGAATGCTTTGTAGTAAAATAAGCCTTTGTATATATCCTAACAGGAATTGCTTTTAAGATTATCATGCTATCAAATGAAAATGAATGTTTCCTGTAAGAATTATTACGTTTTTTACCATAATTATATTATTTATAAAAGCATACTACCTGAAGACCATTCACTGCATTTGTCCAATATATTGAACATTAAAGTTTTGTTATTTAATCATACGCAAACTTCATGCAACTTAATATTTCCCCATTTGGTAACGAGTTTGGATAAAATCGATCAAAAAAATATTTCTCCAGCGCTGGAATATAATGTTACAGTTAGCGGGTTAATGAATATTTTACTGCAAGAAATAAAAAAACGGATTAGTTTTGGTTATGTTTTCATTAAAATGAACTTATTTTGTTGTCTATTTAAATTCATACTTTTATTATATATTTTACATTTAAATGACACGTTTGAGTACTGTTTCTAAATGCTTGAGCCATTAGTATAAAGCAGGGTCTATTTAAAGGAAAACGCAAAGATGGCCGATCAATGGAGAATTTCATCACTCAATAAATTGCGTACCCTTACCTCAAAATAAAACCTTTTTAAAACTCACTCTTCTACTCTAATCAAGTGAACCGTCCAATCCCAACATTCCGCGAATATCTGTCAAACGCTTACCATAGAAAAAGCCATCCCAGCCTCTAAACACTAGCTATCGATCAGATGTACCCAGCGATCAGCTGCGTGCACGAGAGAGCGCTTTCAGGCTCGGCCAGTGTTCCTCTCTGTCGTCGTGTCCTCCTTTCTTGCCTACCACCAGTGCCGCCGCCGCCGCTGCCACCCGCAAGTACATACATGCATACGGTAGTTAGCTAGCGCCGGCGTCGCTGCTGCTGCAGGAGCCCGGTCGTATCTCGCAGTTCGATGTTTGCTCAGCTTGATTCATGCCCCCTGTCCCTATAAAGCCCCCTCGGTATATCCTGCAACACACCAACCTCCTTCCTCCTTTCTTTCCCTCTCTCGCACTGCGCGTGTCTGCGTGTGTGTGTGTGTGTGTCTGTACGTGGGTTCGCTTAAGCTTCGAAGCTTCGCATACATACGCATACACATACGTGCTTTCGCTGTATATACATATACTCCTTCCCGTCTCCTCGTTGTGTATCACTTTTTACCGTCTCTGTTGCTCTCGCGGCTTTCCCCTTGCGTTCTTCCATTTTTTTGCTTTATTTCCTTCTCTTTTCTTTCCCGGCTGCGCGTCGCGTAGTCGCCTTCCTCCTTTTTCGCGACCCGGTGTGTGTATATATTCTTTATTTTTCCTTGTACGAGAGCCGACTAAAGCGACTCCCCCTCCTCCTCCCGCCCCGCCTGTCTGAGCGTACAGGGAACGTTGCGAGGTATGTTGCTCTACTCGTTGACATTCTCTTGCACTTATTCGTATGTTTGTCTGTTAGCTTGTGTATGTGTGCGTATGCGCTTACGTGAGTGGCTGCGAGTTTGTGTAGATGTGCATTCGTTTGTGCTAGATTCTATTTTGTATGGATCTCTTGCCTTTTTCAAAATAAGTAAATATTTTCTTTGATATACGCTGATTATTACATGTAACTTAAAGGTAAATTAACTAGAGTAGAATCTGCAAATTTTTAATCGTAGGGGGGAAGAATTTGTTTTCAATTTATAGATGCTCTGTTATATTTACTACTATATTTATAGTATACGTGTATTATATTAATGTTATGTAAACAAAAGTAAAATAATTTTTTACTTCGATTAATTATCCGAATGCAAGTTACAGTAAAATTCTTCTTTCTTTCATAATTGTATTGATATGCATGATAATCTTAAATTATTTAGTAATATATTGTTAGCTTTTTAGTTTATTAGTTACTATTTGAATGACTTTGACATTTTCATCTAAACGTAAACAATTTCAAGATAAGCTATATTACTTACAGACACATATGTTGTGTAAGAAGTCAATACTAATAAATGATGGGTTAGACATTTATGACTTACAAGAGGATCCGATGATCTTTGAAAAATGGATTTCTATTCGATTACAAGAAATATCTTTTGATACCTTAAAATGAAACACAGAACCCGTAGTATCATCTAATAAGCCTTCATTAACACTGCTACATTATATGATATTAAAAACATAGTAAATATGAGTAATACTAATGTTTTAGTTATATCTCAGGTTCTTGAGCTTATTAAACTTAATTACAGATTATGGGCCTCATTTGTAGGTATCAAAAGACATTTTACAATTCCTTATAAAAATTCATTTCTCAAATACAGTGGGGATCCTATGTCAGTAGTTCAAATTAGTCTTTTATTTAGTAATAAAATTGTTCAGTAAGAGAGAGAGTTAACTAAGTATAAGTCTAGAAGAATGAAGTTATGTTTTTTAGTTATTAATTTATTTATTTAATAATTATTCCTTATTTATTTATTTATTATTTATTGAATATTTAAAAAACCACATTAGATACTAGATCGGCATTTTATGCAAAAGGAACCTAGAGTAATTTAGAAAAGTTTAAATGACAGAAAAACATTATTGTTTATTAGGTAATCCAGGCATTATTGCTTATTAGTACCCGCCACTTCTCATCATGTAACCTAAAATGATTATTTAAGGTAGCAGGCCTGGGTTAACCCCAAAAAACGACTTTTTTCACGAGTTCATAAAACTTTGTATGATTAAAAGCAATCATTCTGCAAAATTGTATAGTATCAAAACACAATACTGTTTTAAATTGTACCTTTGTAAAACCTGAAAATCTTGATGCTACACGTCACAATAAATCATTATTTTCAGTACCATATTTATTAAACGAACTTTGATCCTCAACGCAACTTCTCGTATGGTTTTCGCATAATGTTTTGGAGATCCAAAGATAAAAAAAAGAAAAGTTAGCTATAGCGCCGATTATCAGTAGTGCATCCTCTTAAGGACTTTCGAGTTTCAGGAAGTCGATTACTTGCTTATTTATTACAAAATATTGAGTCCAAATAAGCCAACAAAGCATTACTAAAGAATATCGCACTAGAATCAAGTACCGCCTATCAAAGTGAATCAGTCTGTTGTAATTTTGATGAATTAAAAGTCAAGGATTCTGATTCTTATAACGTATAAAGGAAACTCTTTCCTCACTGTATATACGTATATATACAGTATACACGTACACAATACACACTTCTGCATCGCGCTGAGTATACAAGAACGAATAACCGTACATACATGAAATGTAAATACTTATGATATATAGCACACACAGAGGCTGCTTGCGTTGGGGTCGCGCTACACGCCCGCCTCGCGTGTGTCCGAGCGTCGCTGTCGCAGTGAAAGGATGGGTTTGCGCCGCGCGTTTGTATATATAGGCTTTGTCGGGGCGACCCTCTCGAGATTACCCAAGAGCAATATTCGCGGAAGGCTACGCGACCTCGCGGTTCGAGGTACTAGAGAGATGCCCGCAGGAGTCGTTTAGGCCCGACTTGGAAGGCGCCCGTATATATTCAAGATTCTTTGTCCAGAAATCTACTTAGGCGATTAGTACTGACATGTTGGGTTTCGTTTGTCGAGGTGTGGGAATTTTTTATTGGTCGTGATTTTGAGGGTCAAACAGTGTTTTGTACAAAATGAAACTTAAAAAATAATTGGACTTTCAATCTAACTTTATTGTAAATACTCGTCGAAGAATTTAAGGTGGTTCTATGCCCAAAAAGTCAAATTCTACCAGCTTTCGAACCAACGCTCCGAATTTCATGTATGTTAAATATAAGCATATCAGAAAGTTATTTGTGCATTTTAAACTCAAATTGATTAATATAATTTGGTTTTATCGACAGATAAACATTTCTAATCGTGAGAAAAGGATGAAATAGACGTTTTTCATCGCGATCCCTGCACATACAATTTTGCTTCCTCATCACGGAAGCTTTGTGATGGTAAAAAAAAAGTTTTGCCAAAAACATTAGAAACATGTTTTGAGTTATTAGAAGTTAAAATACACTATTTTTAGAAAATAGTGTGTATGGAATAGTCGGTATGGATCTCTGTGTGTGTGCGCGCGTGCGTGCGTGCGTGCGTGCGTGCGTGCGTGCGGACGTGTGTGTGTGTGTGTGTATGTCTGTGTGTGTCTGTGTGTGTATGTATGTGTGTGTGCATGTGTGTGTATATGTATGTGTATTTGTATGTGTGTGTGTGTATGCGTGTATGTGAGTGTGTGTGTGTATGCGTGTATGTGAGTGTATGTGTGTGTGTGTATATGCATGCGTGTCAGGGATCTCGAATGTTGTATCCGTTACTACGGAAATACATATATTTCATATGGTAGAAGTTGCCACATTTGAGACGCCCTGGTGCGTACGTGCATGCGTGTGTGTGTGTGTGTGTATGGATGTGGATCAACAGGCTCATTATTTTTGTTTCTATTTAAGGGAGGCGGCTCAAAAATATCTTTTTTTTTGTTTTTCGATGCGTTTTTGTTTTTTTAGCGGATTTTCGACTTTTGCGTTTTAGTTTTTCGGCTTTTATGATACCGAAGAAATAATACCATTGATTGAGTGATAATGCATTTGAAAGAGCATAAAATTATCTATCTTTTTCGACCATAAATTTAAATATGCTACTTCCCTTGTTTTGTTATTCACGAAATCATCATTTTTTTCGAACAGTTATATCTATGAAATATAAAAAGGAAAAATTTTTGAAAATATTTGAGGTAATCAGGAATATTGATAAGAATATTTTGTAAAACTTTCAAGCCTTTATTCTTTTCCTTTTTCGAGAAAAAAATAATTTTGTAAAAATAATTTTATTTTTTGGTTAAGGATAACTTGAGTAAACAACATTATTCCTTCCGAAAATTTCCAGAACGGTAGCTTCTTACTATCTCTTAAGATAGTTAGAAGCCTAGATTATAACGACCTTTACATTCCGAGTTATTTAAGGTTATTTTTTTTTTAATTTTCTTTCTATCGTTTATATTTCGAGAACGACGCGGTAATTTTTTACAAACTATGGCTTATACTCTTCGCTTTTTAATGAAGATTCTGAATTCAAAATAAATTTTGAGATTCATCGATCCTTTTTTGTCTTACAATGATTTCTTTGTTTTACGATATTCTGAAATCGATAAGGTAAATTATTTTTTATTTTACAAATAATATGATTGTTTAATTCTTTTTTTCTTTGTATTTAATGACCATGTGTTCCCTCTTCTTTGGGACTCCGATATGTCATAATGCATATGTGTTTTTGTATTTTACATTTGTATTTTATATACTTGTTTGTTGTATTGTACAACGTCAGTTGAGCGACACTCATCTCTTGCTTACTAGCGTCTCAGATACTTTTGAGGAGACTATATGGGCTTATACGTCCTGCATCAAAGCACAATACGTAGTCGGAGATGTTTTCCCGACAAAAAACTCGATGAAAAATTTTTCGAGAATTTTCACCTGGAATCGAATCTGCGAATGCTTGAGCGTTTTATAGGTGAGAACGGGGTAATGCCGATCACTGGCTAATTCCAGTGACCCCTATTTTCAATAGTCATACAGTATACATGTGTTGGTATTTAAAAACCTTACAAGTGTGAATGATTTATTTATAGTTGAAGAATAAATAAGGAGATGTGAATTATCCACGGGAAACCTACCTTACCGGCTATTCACGCGTATAAATGTATCTCTATAATAAGTAAATATGAACTTTGTAATTAAAATTGTAATAATAACAACAATAATAATAATCACAATAATAATAACTAAATTAATAGAAATAATAGTACATTTATCATATTAATTGATATAACTAGGATATTTGAACCAATTACTGTGCTCTGAATCGATTATTTCATCAAATAACTTTATGATTTAATATTTTTTTAAATGCAAATATCAAAGGGCTCAGTAATTGGTTCACTTGCTTCATTGTTCTATTACTTACAAAAAAATAATAATAGTATACGCAAATGAAAACATCAATAAAAAAGTACTTTAATGTAAATAAAAATAAGTGATAATTTCAATATAGAGATCCATCTTGCCGACAGGTTATGTCAATATGACTTAGTAGATGATAGGAAATACTACTTAGATTCCGTCGTGTTATTCCCCCACTTTTCCTTGCTTACTAAAATTAGGAGTTCAGACGAGATTCAGGTACGGAAATCCTTTGTTTTACGTAAGAATCATAACCTTAACCCATTTCTTCCCAAGCGGCCATTTTATAATCGATTGGTTTTTTGCCTAAAAAAATTGTCGAAAAAAAAAATAATAATAACCAATAGTACTTTTCTGAAGTAAAATTGTCCGCTCTTTCCGATTCTGAAGTCAGAATTTCATTTGTAACATGAATCCATATCAAGATCTTCGTTGAACCCGTTTTATTCTAAACAATCATGTAAAAATATTAAAAAATGTATTTCTGATTTTTCATCAAATTCAAACCGCCATTTTGAAATTTTTAAACGGAAATTTCAAAATTTTGACTTCAGAATTGGAAAGAGCGGACAATTTTACTTCAGAAAAGTCCTATTCGTTATTATTTTTTTTTTCGACAATTTTTAAAGGCTTTTCTGTCACATTCTTTTTTGTATTTTTGACACAAAAATAAAAACATTGCACGGTTTACATTATCAAAATGTTTCTTCTTTTTATTATTAGGCATATCAAAAAATAATTCAAAAAGCCGTATAAAGGTACGGCTTTGTAACCTTTTTTAACTGATTGAAGCTCTTACTTTTCAAATGCGAATTTTATGAAAACATTGAAACATACAAAAGTTTTCAAATGTGAATGTAATAAATATTACCGAACTATCTTATCACAAAAATGAAATCACATGCGCATGGAGCATCATGAACATAAAAAAATGTATGTCGAGAAAAATGCATTTAAAGTTTTCATTTTCTATGCTACATAATGTTAACTACTTTATTAAAATCATTATAACTTTATTTAATTTTAAAGTTATTATATATATATATATATGTGGTATTAAAATATTCATTTGATTATAAACTATAATATAACCCAATAAGAAAAATCTACTTTTTGAGTGATTTTAGGTACAGAACCACTTTATAGTACGAGGGTTGAAGTGATACTGATTTATATATTATATCAATAATAATAATAAATAATAATAATAGCCAAAGCTGCTTCGTAACGTTATTTTATCCATTTTTCGTCAGTAAAGAGTACAATTAGTAGTCGAAACTAGAATACAAAATTATTTTAATATTACACAAGAAAATATTTGGTTACATTTCCGTAAATTTCTAATGCGAACTACTTAAGTGGATATTCGTACGCAGTAAGCTAGGTTCAAAATACTAATCTCTTCATAAAATACAAATTAGTCAAGCTAATAGTTTGACCAAAGTCCTCTAATAAGTTGACAAATGGATACTGGTATATCGCTTTTATGCGCAATCCCCGTCGTAGCATTAGGAAATATAAATTAATGGCACCAAAAGGCTCATTTATTATGAATCTCATGTTTTCTCAAACTTTGACAACACTATATTAATTAATCATTCAGTTAAAATTATAAAAATTGTTTTTTAATCAACATGTAATTTAAAATAAAAAATAAAGTTTTCTTATATTGTTAAGTAATGCATTTCTGTTTTGATATTCACTGTTCTAGATAGCCATACCATTTTTCGACGATCCAATAAAATCGTTATCAATCATGAATAAAACCCGCAGTCTCCTCCTCTTAATAATGATTAATAGTATTTACGTGAGTGCCAACGCTGTCATCGCTATTGAAGGCACTTGTTATTTTTGGCAGAACACATTACAGTCAAATCAATATTTCACCTACTTCAATTACTCCTCCATGACATCGCATAAATCAAAAATACCATACTCACTTCCAACTACAAACGTTGTAGACTACTACTCCCTTCTCAACCTATGGACGCCAAAACAAATTGTACAAATTAAAAATGGCAATTCCGCTAATGTAAACAGACCTTCGTAACTAATTCGAATTAATTTCCCGGCTTCGTAGGTGCGACGAGCGTTGACCCGAACGACGACGACGACGAAGACGGCAGACACTAAAACTCGTCTGCTCTCGATCTCAGCCCCGAGCCAATAAACGTTCCCTCGATTCTCCCTAATTTTCCGAGCGCGCGCCGCTAAAAAGTCGGACAATATTCTTAATTGTCCCGAGAAAAAGTTCCCGGCGCGTGCGTTTTGCGAGAAAGAAAGCGTAGGAGGAGGGAAGAAGGAAGCTTGTTTATTAATGGAAGAAAAAAGAAGGAAAGAGAGCGATGTTAGATATAAACGATGGAGAGTGGGGGTGGAAGCCTCGAGCTTAATTCGAGATAATTAAGGAGCGCCAATTATAAGTTGACAATTTGTCGAGGGTCGTCGGAGTTTCCTCGAGTCGATATCGCTTCTGCTCTCTTCCTCTTCTTCTTCTTCTCGTTTGCGTGTCTCTCTTTTGCTCTTCTGTACCTCGAAAGTATGGGTGAATATTTTTGTCTATTGGCTATCATTAGGACGATGCGCGATGTAAAAGGAGAAATTCCTAGATGATTCGAGGTACAGACTGTAATTAGCGGTTGTAAAAAGTAAATCAAAGAGTACGTAGGTTGCCTCTGTAACTGTGATCTTCAATTACACGATTCGATTAGATATTTGTTCCATCAAGTGTACAAGCCGAAATGTGTAAAATAACCTATGTATTGTAAAATATTTATAAATGGAATTTTTAGAAAGAAAGCCTTTTGTGAGTCAAAGACGGAGTGGAAAAAGCAGACGAAAATATTAAAATAGTTGAGAGTATAGAGATAGTTTAACTTAAACTAGGTACAGTATTATTGTGTTAAATATAAACAAAATTTTACATTATCTTAAGAAGTCAGCTTAAGTATTTAGTTTGTCTTTAATATTACTAAGAATTTAAGAAATTAATTATTTCACAATTTTTTAATTATTGTTTTTGTAGAATTGTCATTAAATAAACTTTTTTTTTAATTCTACTTAATTTATTTAATACTTTATTTAAATAGTTAAAGTACAGTTAGTAATTAAAATAACTAGTAACTATCAGTAAGTACACCTGTTTTGAAAATAAGTTATAATATTTTTTCTATGTAAGTTAATAATACGTCTGGTAGGTTCTTGACTACAACTACTACAATCTACAAAATAAAACATGTTTTACCACTTTTGAAAATTGTACAACAATTTAGTGTATAACGCAATAAACAACAACGTAGAAACACCATAAAATGTTATCTTTTGATCTCATAAAGATATCATGTGCAAAAACAAGTTAGAGGAAAATGGACGTAGCCAATCAGTGTGAAGTGCAATTTTTCTCGCCTCACCTTAAAAGCAAGTTTACCAAAGCCAGAGCGAGTGAAAAAATTTCAGCAGAAAGTGGACGGTATTCTTTGTCACTGTCAGAGGCGCGAGCGATCTGCTCTCAGGACTCTTAACTTTTTATACCCTTTTGTACGACTTTGCACACTCACTTTCTAGGTGATACTTGTTCCGTGCAACAAAACACATGGTGTAAGATTAATTTCACAAGTGATTAATTTGTAAAGTATTTAAGAAATTTTAGTAGCCTCTTTTCGGAATTCATTTTCTCGTAATATAGAAGAAATACTTATCAGTTATCGAGGATTTTTTCTCAAAAATGTAGTGTAGAGTACGCTTTTAAAAACTTAAAATACTCAGCTTCAACCGTGTAATAATTGTTTCCTTTAGAAACTTCATTGAATTAATTAATGATGATGATCATTAGGTAAATAAAATTTACAAAAACATAAAAATGTCTAAATTTGATAGCTTTATAATTATTATTTTTGTCTAAGGTTGCTGTACAATGTTAATTAAAATTTTTGGTGTTTATTTTTACATACGACTTCCTTTATTTTCTTCATTTTATCATATAAACGCAAATAAGCATTATGCTGGTCATGTTTATATAGTATATCTACTAGATATCATTGTTTTAACATCTTTTAAAATATTCATATTCTTTATATACTACGGGTAATTTCTAGTCCAGTTTCTAAGCAATTTCATAAAGTATATTTCATTTTGCACTATATAATATATCTAGCAGCTAAAATATTCATGAAAATTTTTTTAATCAGTTTATCCTGTTATTTTCTATCAGTATATATATTCATACATTATATTAATTTTTGTTATCGTTTTCTCAATCTTTAAATTTAAATTCCAATCAGAGTAATTCTTTATCTGTCGGGTGTACTTATTTGATACAAATACATCAGTTTACAATAATTCTAACGAAAACTAAAACAACCGATCGAAAAAATACCGCATCCATTTTTGCATCGTGAAAAACGATACTGACAACCTGACCCCTTTCACGCACAAAATCCATCACGGCGACGCACTTCATCCCCCGTCCGCATCCGGCTAATTCCGAAAAAGCAAAAAAATCTCAATTAATCCCAAATATTGTCCGTCAATCCTTCAACCCCTATACAGAGTCAACCCAAACCATCGCCTAAAAATGCCGCAGTCATCGCCTCGTTTTGCATGACTCCATAAGCAAACGAGCCACTCACATCAGCCATCCTTCAAGCCTCGTGATCGACGACCGCATCAGCCTCTCAGCCTCCAAAAACAGCGAGAGACAGAGAAAAAGAATTAGATCCACGCCCAGGCATCGGTGAATCGTTTTACGTTTCGGATTTAATAAAAAACGGCCAGAGAGTCAGAGCCATTTCGATTCGCAAAATATGAAATATAGCGCGAACCTCCGGCGTAATCCACTCACGCGGCAACGCGCATGCCGTCGAAAGCCCAATTTCCCATCGACGCTTTTAGCGTGTTTCAAATTCAGGTCGTCGAGCGAGAGAGAGAGAGAGAGAGAGAGAGAGAGAGAGAGAGAGAGAGAGATATTATTTATTCTTAAATGACGAAATTCTTACAATTGCATGTACATATATGGTTAAAATAATTAAAATATCAGTCAGTTTATACATTCGTTATCTTACATTTAACATTCATTATTGTGTTTCTGTTCTTATATAAAAAATAACATTATTCGCTGTAACAGTTCGTCAATTTATAAAATCTAAATATAATGATATAAGGATCTAGTCATAGTCAAATGGTACATCACTGAAAACACGTCGTCAATACATAATAAAATAAATATAATAAAAATAACAGAATACAGTAATAGTATATTACGATACATGTGACCATTTAGGTCACGAGTATCGTATACTATTTTGTAGCACGAGTGACATAACACCGACATCGGGGAGGGTGTAGGGTGCGGGGGTGGGCCGGAAGGGGGGGGTTCGGGGGCGGAGCCCCCCGCATAAAAAAGAATAAAAATATAATCCAAAAAACATAAAAAATAAATTAAGGAAATTACAAATCGTATAAACAAATTATTATTTAACCAAAATTCATTAGTTAATTAATAATCAATGTTAACTTTTATACATTGTTTGAATAGAACCTTATATGAATAAGATTTTTTGTTTTTTTGAAAAAATAATTAATACTGAATTTTAAATTGAATTCCAGATTGAATATTCAAAATACGCGCCAAATTGTCATATGCAATCAGTTGAACTAACCTCTTAATTTGAAGCATTATTTTAAGGATTTATAATTATTCTCTGATTCTTGGCATGCGTATTTACCAGGTTTGCTACTTCTTCTTTCTATTATTATCAACGAAAACGTTTATTTTGAGTGTTTTTTGTCTTTATTATAGGATACTACGGATCTGTGGCCTATGTGAATTCATTATTACACTGTGTAATAAAGCGCCACTTAGGTCACGGATAAGCGTGACCTAAGTGCGGGTTAAAGTCACACAGTGCTATACATTTAAAAAGAATACATACACACACTCCTCCAAAATTGCACGTAGATCTATCACGTCAAAAAATGAAAACACACTCATTCATCTGACGTTCTTACAATTCACACTAATAAATACATTAATACTTATACTTAACACTTAAAATAGATTAAATAAATAAATAAATTAAGTAAATACATAGATTAAATAAATAAATAAATTAAGTAAATAAATAAATTAAATAAATAAATAAATTAAATAAATATATAAATTAAATAAATAAATAATTTAAATAAATAAATAATTTAAATAAATACATAAAATAGATTAGGACTACACAGAAATTAACGAAAACAATTTATTTAGCAATATCCGAAAGGCTCACTTCTGTGAATTCCCGCCACCGTGTTATTGTTTAAGGTGCCTCCCTAACGCCGTTTTAAATTTACAAAAAGATTGCAGGCTCCTCACACTACTTGGGAGCGAGTTCCAGAGGTGCGCACCTTGAACTCTAAACCAGAAATGGCCCTTATCGGTGCGCGACCCCGGAACCGAGAGCTCCTTCATACCACCCCTACCTGAACTCCAGGCCTGGTTTTTTTTCAAAAAGGGCAGTAAGATATGGTGGCTGCCACATGACAATCGTTTTGTAAAGCAACAGTCCCATAAAATACTCCCTTCTCGCCTTTAGATCAAGCCAGTCCAGTCTTTCCCTGTAGGAGGTGATATGTTCATCACGCCTAACACCACATATGTATGTCAGACATGAATTCTGTAAACGTTATAGTCGTGTCTGAAGCTCCCCTGATACGTCAAGAACCACAGAGCAGTAGTCTAAGTGAAGCAGTACCAGTGCACATGCCAGCTGCTTCCGTAGTACCTCCGTGGTGCAAGAATGGAATAATTTGAGACTATACAGAGATCTATTTACTTTCTTACTGCCCACATTTAATTGCGGCTTCCATGTTAACCTTCCATCCATCACCACGCCGAGGTTAGTAACTGTATCGACAAAGGGCACGTGTACGCCGGTCTGTATCTCAATGCCTTGCAATTTAAGGCTCTGAACCTGTTTGATGTTATGATCAGATCCAAAGATAATCGTCTTTGTCTTGCCGACATTGAGGCACAGGCCAGCTGACAATGCCCAGTTCGACACTGCTCGTGCTACAGCCGACATCCGACCGATACCATCACGAAGACCTTCCAGGGTCACTTGAGTGTAGGTTTGCAGGTCGTCAGCGTATAGTATGTGTTCTACACCATCTAAGTCGAGTACGCCAAGATTGGTGGTTAGCCAACCAGATTCCCCTCTTGTATTAGTGACGACTTTCTGTCGTCTCTCTATTATATATGACTTGAGCCACAGGAGAACACTCCTGGAGAAACCCATGCGTATCAGCTTACGCTGCAGTTTTGTATGTGAGATGGTGTCGAATGCTTTACTAAAATCGAACATTAACAAAATGGTCAAAAATTTTTTGTTGTTGTTAATGCCCTTTCTTATCTCTTTCGTGAGTTTTAGTAGTGCTGTCTGTGTACTGTGATGCTGTCGAAAATCAGTTTGCATCGGGTCCAAAGTGTTGTTTTCTCTTAAAAAGTCAGTTATTTGGTCGTGTACTATTTTTTCCAGGACTTTGGACAGGAAACTCAGCAGAGCAATTGGTCGAAAGTCTGACACCGTGGATGGGACAGGCTTTTTCTTCAAAGGCACCAACTGAGCTTCCTTCCAAGTTGCCGGAAAAATGCCACTGGACAAGGAGGAGTTGAAGATTTTAACAATGTGATCTCCCACAAACGAAAGAGCATTAGCCACTATACTTTGAGGGATGCCGTCTTCTCCTCTAGCCTGTGACGAGAAATGGGCAACAGCCAGGACCACGTCTGAGAAGCTAATTTCTCGAAAACCAAAGCCGTCATCACTGGCAGTGGTCAAGACGTTGTCAAGTTCTTCATCACTTTCACTTTGTGAAATCGACACCCCTGCAAACTGGGCATTGAGCACTTCCGGTGAGAAACCATGTAGCTCCTCTCATTTTTTTGGCAGAAGGCCCAAAGCCTTGAGCTCTTTCCAGATGTCTTTCTTGTTATCAATAGCTTAAAATATTCAATTTCGCAGAAAAATTTCTCGTGTATTCTTAGTTCGTAATTCAGCTTCTGCTGCAAGGCTCTGATACTCCCGCCACAGTCTGTCGTCTTTGATTCGAGCGTAACGTCTTTGTACAGAGTCACGTTTTTTGTATAAATGTGTCAGTTCAGCATCAACCCATGGGGGATTCATTTTCTTTTTCGGTGTAAATTCTTTTAAGGGCGTAATTTTATCTATCACAGCCATGAGGTTGACGCTGAGGCACTATAATTGACTGTCAACACCCACCGCAGAACCATCAAGCGGCGACCAATCACAGTCAGCTAGGTGAGACAGGAGGTCGTTTTGCTGGATCGATTTAAAATCCCTGTAGCTAAAAGATTTAGTCACAGGGAATGCAGCAGTTTCGACCCAAATCTCAATGATGTTATGATGACTGGGAAAGGCCGCTGGCTGATTGCTGCTGATCAGTACAACGTCATTGTTATCTGTCAAGATCACATTAATCCATGTGTGAGAATCTGTGAGATCGTGAGTCGCACCATAATCAACTATTTGAAGGTTGAGACCATCAGCCAACCTCCTGACAAATCTTGCATCGGCTGATGTTCCGAGTAGGTTCGCATTCAGATCTCTCATTATAATTTTATGACTAAAATCTTGCGTATAAGTAGTAAGTTTGTATTTTAAATCAGAGCCCAGTAGCAACGGTACGTGTAGTGGTTTATATATCAAAGCAACAAAGACGGGGAAGGCTGCCCTGATGAACACTGCACATTATGTATTCAGGTATAAATGGCCTGCTCGCCTGCTTAGTCGGTGAATTGCATATTAAATTGGCCTTAAATGAGTTATGAATGTATAGGACCAGCCCGCCCTCGAGTTTGTTGCGATCTAGTCTTATTAGTGAGTAGTCGTCGATCTGAATGCAATTACTCCCAACAGCAGCGTCTAGGTGCGACTCAGCAACTCCAAAGAGATGGTAGGTAGGACCAGCTGAAAGTTGTTGTTTAATCATGCCAAGGTGCCCCATAAGAGAGGTAACATTGACAAAACCTGCTCTCAGTCCCCTATAGCGACCCCTCCCCCCAGCGGTGTCTGTGGATAGTCAATTTTTTGCGACAGTCTCCTTTTGAACTGTTGTCGGAATAACAGTCTTGTCAATTTCATTTAGATTTGTAAACTTTTTTGTTGTCCGTTCGATAGTTGGTACAGGTTGAATAGTAGCATATGATGCTACTATTGCTAGGAGATCTGTCGCTGAAGAAAATTCATGGGAGACGTCGCCATCACGCCTCTTCACCAGGCAACGGCCATCTCTATACCAAACGTATTTAAAATTAAGTCTCATCGCAAGGGCCTTGAGACTTTTATATTTAACGAATGAGTCCATTAATAAAAATTTTCACATTAATAATCCCATCCCTTGTGTCCTGATCAAGAGCCGCAGTGTCGACGTCTCTAGCATGAAAACCTGTAATAAGTTTTTTTGCTCGCATAATTTTGTCACCCAACACTTTTGCTGGACAGGGTAACAACCCACGGTGACCGTCTGCGTTCGCTTTTTACATCTACTGATGCCGCAGAAATCGGCTCCTCTGAGTGAAACAGGCGTGTGCTAATTATTTTAGATTTCTGTGTTGATAGGAGGACACGGCACAGTATTGCGTGTGCCACGTTTACACTCTAGGAGACATTACCGTCAAATATGTTAGAAATTATTAACTCCGTGTTAGTGCTTTTAATGTTGTTGCTGTGCATTGCCTTTCCACCAACCGTTTTCACCCTTGTGCTTCGTGCAGGTGATGCTACAGCACCATCATTGTCAATATTATTATTATTAATGTGACTAGAAAATTTTGTATTGTGTGCAACGAAGTTGGAGTCGTCATTATTGTTGTTACTGTCGCCATTGTTATCGCCTGTATTGCTCCTATTGTTACTTAATTTACTACTGTCTATACTATTGTTACTATCTTTCCATTTGTTAATACTAATTGGTAGAAGGGAAGTGTTTTCTATACGGGGGAGCATGGCAATTCGATGGTATTCAATTTTATTTAATATTAGTTTATTATTTTGTTGAATATTCTCTACGTTATTTTCAATTCTATTAATACCAGTTTTTCATATTTAGTGTTAGTGATTTCTTTTGCTATTATTTTTTCGATATTTTTTATTATTACTATATTATCACTTTCAATGCTATTAATTTTTCCGGTCATAGTTTTAAGTTTATTTTCAAATGTATTTGTTGTTAAATTTCCAATTATGGTTTGCGTCTCTAGGTTATTCTGCTCTAAATTCTCTATTTTGTCTAATATCATATTGTAGTCTACCTCTATCTTATTCAACAAATTATTTGTTGTGATTTTACTTTCATGACTTTTCTTTTTTCATCTCCTCCAGCTGGGAGTGTTGTTTTGACAGCTTTTTCTCAACTTTTTGCAGTTTGGATTCAATTGAGAGTGCCAAAGTGTGTATTTCTGGTAACGAATTTAGCCTATTAACAATTGCTTCCAATCTGCCTTCAAGAGAGGTGCAATGTCTAGCAGAGAGAGATAGAGAGTGAGAGAGAAAGAGAGAGAGAGAGAGAGACAGAGAGAGAGAAAGAGTGTGAGAGAGAGAGAGAGAGAGAGAGGAGAGGGAGAGGGAGAGGGAGAGGGAGAGGGAAACAGTGAGAGAGAGAGAGAGAGAGGGAGAGGGAGAGGGAGAGGGAAACAGAGAGAGAGAGAGAGAGAGAAGAGAGGCTAAGTAGAAAACGTACCTCCCCACCCTGGGCTGCGCTATTCATGTAAATTCGATGTGCCACGAGCGCTTTTGTTGGCAAAACAAAAGCAATCGAACAATATTTTAGCGACTGCTGCTGCTACTGCGGGAGGAGGCTGTGGAAATTATTTCTTCCCCTCCCATTTGATGTAATGTCTACATTGTGCGCCTGATTCTTTGACCCTTTTAGGTGTGCGAGAATTTTGGATTTCGAATATGATGATGAAAATGGAGATGGGATGCGAGAGAATTATGCGAATGTTTGACTTTTTGTCGGGTGGAGAGGAAATGGTGGTTATGTGGTTTAGTGTGAGTAATAATTTGGTGGTGAAACTGTCATGTTAATTTAAGCTTTGAATAGTGATAACAAAATATCTTTTATTCTCTTATTCTTCAAAGAAATCGGTAAAGTAGGTTGATTCTTCTCAAAACCAAAGTCAATTTTAGCAGTCATGTGGCAAGTCACAAAAGCTTTAAAAATTTTGAGTTTTCTGATATTGTAGAAATAATATCATCGATTAAGTGATAATGCATTTGAAAAAGCATAAAATTATCTATTTTTTCCCTTCCAAAATTTTTAAAAGCTATTTCCCTTGTTTTGTTATTTATGAAACCGGCATTTTTTTAAAACTGTTATATCTGTGAAATATGACAAGGAAAATTTTTGTTAAAATAATTCTTGTGAATCAAATTAAGATGATTAGGTATATGGCGGGAGATATTCTGTAAAAATTTTGACTGGTTACATTTTTCTTTTGAAGAAAAAAAATCTTTTTGTAAATATTATTAAATGTTTAAATAATTTTAATAAATTACGTAAAGAGAAAAAATTTTTGACTTGAACAATGGAAATTTGCATTTGTTCAGTGTTTTGTTACCTTAAATACTACGGTTTTTTATAATAATCTAAATTTGATTTAGGTTTTCGTGTAAAACGCAAGTGTTTTTTTATATAGAACATTAAAAAGAAATAAAGAAAAATTTAAAATACGTTGCAATATCAATATTTGGAAATTATTAGAAATTTAAGAAAAATATTATACTTTTAATTGTATCTTCTGGAACAAATTAATTGATTGGGTAGAAGTTCAGTGTTTTATAGTTGTTAATTTTATTCGAATCAATTTGTAAAGTACAACTTATAAAAAAATAATTTATTCTGAAAAAAAGCTTATCGTATCTTATTGTATCTTATTGCATTAATTTGAACCTATCAAAAATTAATATTCATATAACATATAAGAAAAAAAAAAACAAGTATTTATATAACGTTTTGTGATTGTACAATTAACTAGAATCATCGACCAAAAAGCTTTAGGTATCCAATGGCTTTGCAAATCTCTCTTACTGTATATTAATCTACTGTTATCCGACAAATATCTATAATTCTCGAAACAAAAAAAAATGAAATGGCATTTTGATGTAAGTTTCTTGCCGATAATTCTCGTCGATATATAAAAATGTACGGTTTCATACCTCCCCGCCACCAAACCGGAGTTATGTATTTGAGGGGTAACGAATTGCCGCGCGGATTTTATTTACGTTCTATCGACTTTGCTGGCGAGCCGCAAAACCTGGCGGGCGCCATCTGCCCACATAACGCGTTCGCGCGCTCCTCCAATGTTCGCGATTGAGCCTTATGAACAGATGGAAGGGGGAGGGGGGCGTGGCATAAAAAGCGAATTGTAAAATATGTCGCGAATCGTGCGCCAGAACGGAGGGCGAAAATTATTTTCGCCAGTTATTCACACGCGCTCGATAACGTTCCACGGCTTTGCGAGTCTTATTTTTATGTGCAATAGTTACATTGTTAAAAGTAATTACTTGAATTTTTGCTTGTTTATTTTTACGGCCAGAATAATTTATTGTAGAGCAAAGTGTATTTCTTTCTGATTCTGTATTGGGAGATACCTACGTGTGATTGTATACTGCCATATGCATAGGAATTCACTATGGGCATGTAAATTTTTTATCTTAAATTCAATATGGTCATTATATAAAGTAAAAAATTGAGTCTATCTTAAGAAGAGGTCGGAGCTATCCTGATTGGCGCAGATTCTATCTAAACTCCAAATTTGATATCACAAAAATACAAATCTGTGGGCATTTATAGTACAAAAATGCGGTTATCCACTGTTCTTGCCATAATAATAAATGTTTATAAAAGTTGAAATGTATATATTTATGCGAAATTCTATCGTGAAATGAAAAATACAGTACGAGCTGAGTTTGACGATGTGGTTAAAGATCGGTAAGATAGTCGCCAGTTTTACCGTTTTAAATTGGTCAAATGTAATATATTTTTATAAAACAAAACTCTTAATGATGATTTTAAACAAAAACGCCGTTGTCCCTATTTTTAAGACAATCAATTATTACCAACTTCGATTTTGATGTTACTACGTAAATTTTAGACGTATAATGTAAAATACAGCGCGAGGTACGAAGGTCAGAACAGTAAAATTCGCTTCAACCTCCCCTTAATATATAAATAAAAATAATAAGGCTTGCTATATAATTTCTCCTAGTGTACAATTTACAATTTTTAATTCATTAGTAACTCATTAATCATAATTTTCATTAAACTTTCCTTTTAATCTGATAAAGTATGTAATAAAATTAAATTACTTTACATATAATAATATACATATACAACAGGTACATCATTTAAATGAAAATTAAAATTATCACGTCTATGTATTGAAGTGTATAATCAACAATAAGGGATTTCGGATGTACGCGAGAAACGAGCGTTTAATTGAATTAAAAATTCAGCCAGCCGGTGGTTAACGAGTATAATAATAGTCAAACGTAATGGATATTGCGCCGTTGCAATTTCGTGTCTGCGAGCGTACATACATCCATACGCATGTGAATCTTTCTATTCGCGCGCTTGCGTGCGGTAGATACTTTTTATTCAATTTCGTCGTGCAGGGTAATTAAGAGACGCATTTTATGGCTTTGGTGTCCTTTAATATTTCTGAAATGTATAGCTTGAAATAAATAAATTATTCTAGTCATACTATTTTGTGATTATTAACATGAATATTATTTAAGTCTTTAAAATAATTCGAATAAATACCTTTTTATTCATTTATTATTATTTATATATCTTTAAGATAATTTTTAAAAGTTTAAAATATAAGAGAATTAAAAGTAATGAGAAGAAGCTTTTGCCAGAACAGAACATTTTAGACTATTTATAAAACGAAAATCTGTCTTAGTGGAAGCTATGGAAGAGTACAAGTAGAAAATAATTTATCAGCAACCTTCGAAATCCACTAAGGATTAAGCAAAGACCATATATTTTCTTTTATTTTTTACTTTTAGAATGCGTTTTAAGATTCATGTAAAACAGCGAGCAATGCGCTTGATAATGTAGAAGTCAAGGGTTAGCTTATGCAGACAATCTAGATTTATAAGGATAGAACTAAGAGGAAACTGATTTGGATCAGGCTCTACGAGGTGGTTTTGGGAATTCAAAAATTATGTCCATTATCCGATTCAATGAATATTTGAGGATTTTCAAGTCTTTCAAATTTGGTGATTTCCTATGCATTTTCAGTCATTACCTAAGTAGAAGATAGTAGAGAAATTATCATAAAAATGCGGAAATGTCACTGTAAAAGCAGAGTAATAAGTAAGCTTAAAAGAAAATTATAAAATAAATAAATACTTACCAATATATTAGGATAAGAACACGTGGATGCTCAACTGAAGGTTAATGATGTACTGAAATAGGAATTAATTGAAATATATAGAAGAATAAATGGTTTGATTTCATGATTAAGTGATTGAAATCGTGATTCTTATTTTGTAATTTGGAAAATTGGATTTATAAAAGAATTTAACTACTGGTTGGTTTAAATGGATGTGAAACATATTTTTACTACAAACAAAGAAAATAAGTGGATAATATAGAAAACTAAAATATAATCATGACATATAAGAAGTTTACAGGTAAGTAACCTAATATTATTAAAGTAGTTCAAGCATACAAGCTAAGATAGACGGGATATGCAATTCGAATACTATTTTTAACTACTATTTTTACTATTTTTAAAGACTGTTTATAGCAATATAAATATCTCTTCGTTGACCGATATGACAATAGAAAAACATAATTGTATTACACAAAAAAGAAGAGAGGTGCTATGAGTAGACGTCATGTTCAGCTCAAAATAGAGAAAAGTAGGATACTTGTGTTGGTAGCGTAATGAATTTTTGAATCCAAATTACCAAAAAATCTCTTTAGCGAAAAAATAAACATTTACATAATCACGCAGTAATCAACTCTGTAAGATAAAAAATTACAATCGCATCCCAACTTTCAACAACGTACTGACCACAAGAAGGGACTTTTTGCACAAAAAGAAGATGGTGAAGCAAATATGTCAAGCCTATTATTTATGAATAAACGCAGCTAATAAACAACCAGGATAATATAGAAATCAACTATAACTATTTACTTGTAGCATTACAACAAATTAATGTTTTCATTATAGATTTTGTTAACAGTAGGTTTCGACTATATAAATCATGCTCATAGCGACAAAAAACGACTTGTTCCTTCTTAATTATAAAGATATATGTTAAATTAAGTTTTCAAAAAATACAATTCAAAATATTTTCATAACTTCTTCCAAATCCAATTGTATTATTCACTAAAGTTTTACTGGTGTTATAAATCTAGCTTAACTCAAAGATTACCAACCTTTTTGGAGCTAATAAGGGTTTCTCGTCTGATTGTACTGACGATGGCTCACAGGCGAGTCTCTAAGAGCCGAAATACACATTAACTATTGTATATTTTTTTTTTAAATATTCTTTTAATTTAAAAAATTTTTATTCCATACATTGTTCCTTGTGTCCATTTTGCCTCATTTAGATACGAATATTCGCAATATCTTCAGCGGTGGGTAAATACTGTAAGTAAGGTAGTATACCTATCCGTTTAGGGAAACTGAATCATTCTATTGTCTATAAGAGGAAAATTTAGCTCGTATAAGCGATCAATCATTTCATTGTTTCATTACTGTTACTGTTACCCTGTTCCTCATTTTCTGTAAACGCCTTAAACAATCAAAATCCCAAACCAAACGTCCTCAACCTACAGTATACAGTAGACCTTCAGCTCGCATTTTTAACGATTAGCCTTTTTATGGGGCGCTTAAAGTCGAAGTGCTGCAGCCGCCGTGCCGCTACCGTCGCCACGAAGGCCATCGTGCATTAAGTCGGCAAGGCTGCGCCATCGCCATCCCCATAAACGTAATCTCGCAGGTTGTGTGTGTGTGTGTGTGTGTGTGTGTGTGTGTGTGTGTGAGAGAGAGAGAGAGAGAAAGAGAGCTGGCCCGCCGAGAGGATGGAAATTGCCCGCGGGGAGAATTTATCATCCCCTCGGCTCGTGTATACGATCGAGAGGCCGCGGTTTGATTGGTCATACTCTGCGCGCGTAACCTTGCCTTCCTTCTTTTCTTTTTTATCAAGGATATATTGTTGCGGCGGTGAGCTCATTTTTTTCGCGCGCGTTTTTATGGGTTACTTACGCGTCACTTTGCGCGTGGTCCATGCTGTGCGCAGGGATGATGGCCTTTGTAAATTCTGAGGAGGAGAGCCGCTTATCCCTCCAGGGTCGTTAGGAAGAATTTTTGTAGGCATGGGTGCAGCATTTGCGAGTGGACGAGAGAGAGAGGAGAATGGAAGGATTAGTCGTTTTGTGGTTAAAAGTTACTGGGAGTGACTGAAATTGCGCTGACGCTCCTGCATATTGGAAATGATAAACTCGTTCTGATAGAGTTGTTCCTATATGCAGCAGGCGGAGTGTACTGATCTTTACATTTTTTTAATGGGGCATTTCACGGAATCAATTTTAAGACTCGTGCGTCACCGCAAATCAATGCTTGAGATATGTCATATGTCCTGTAATTATAGAACATAAATTAGGTATTCATTCAGATGATTTACAGGATGATAAATTAGATGATAAATTGGATGATTAATTGGATTGTAAATCAGATGATGAAATGACTAATAAATCAGATGGTAAATCGGATGATAAATCAGATTATAAATTAGACTATAATTTAGATAATAAATCAGCTAAATAATCAGATGATAAATCAAATGAAAAATCAGATTATGAGACGGATAATAATTCAGATGATAAATCGTATGATAAATCAAATACTAAAAGATTACCTGACATAATCACATAGTACACAATCTTATCACCTGATTTAATACTCAAAAATATCGTAATAAAAAAATTTAATCATATTGAAAATTTCTTAAGAGCATAAACCTGGGTTAAACAAAAAAAAATTTTTTTTTACGAGACCAGAAAACTTTATATTTTAAATTCTTTCAAATATCTTAATAGAATTTTTTCAAAATATCGATTGGATCTCCGAAAAAAGAATAATAAAAAAAATTTTAACGAAAAAGTGCTCCGCTCTTTTTGTAATTCATGTCAAAAGGAGTCGAATAACAGTCGAGAAAAAAAAATTACGTTCATCATGTCACCTCGAATGTTGTGAGAATCAAAGCTCCTTTAATGAATAAGGTTTTATTATGGTAAAATTCAAGATATTATTATGTTTCGATAGCATACACATTTTTAGAATGATTGCTTTTAAACATAAAAAGTTTTCTGGACTCGTAAAAAAAAGAGTCTTTTTTGGGTATAACCCAGGCCTGCCCACTTAATCCAGCTCGATAATGATTACTCAGAGGTTTCTGTGGTCCTTGATAATAAATGTTTTTTTGTAAGTTTGACCAAATTCGACAACCAATTTTTAAGTTTCGAATTGTGCCTGTAGATTTTTGAACATTCAACCCAAAATCTTATAATTGTATGATTGAATAACATAATTTTTATCGAAAAAATAGCTGTATAAGAATGCAACGTTTTATTACAGGATTACTTTTTTTAAATGGTTTAATGAAAATAAAGAATGCCAGTAAATGATTAATTGCAACAAAAAAATTAATCAGTACTAACAAATCTATGATACTTTTTTGATTGTAAATTATTCTTCATATAGTTGATTATTAAAAATCGTATTAATATATATCATTATAACAAAAATGTACATTTAAAATTCAATTCTTTACAAATAGTAAATTTTAGAAATCATTGTATATTAACAAAGGTTGAAATACCAGGCATAAATGTTATTCATAGTTATATAGACTTTCAGTACACACCAAAAACTCTATGCATTCTATATTTTGATTATCCGAAGCATTCTGCGTACCTAATCCATAACACACCTGCCACTACTACGCACGAAACATACAATACACAATCCCCGACGTATCCATTCAAATCCACTTTTATTATTCCATCCGCGCATCAAAACTCACAATCAGCCAAAAAATACCATCCCCATATTGCACCGAGCCATCAGCGAGTAGAGCTGTAGTGCTACGACGAGGCCAGATTGAAAATAACAGCATCTATCCGAGTACCGTCGAGTGGACACCTCCTAACCCAACAAATATCACTCACTCTCAGGATCTCGAAAACGTTGCGTCGCGCCTCGCGCGCCGTGCGCCACACTCGTAAAGCAAATTAGCCAGCAATTATTTCCCGACTAAAGATAATCGCATGTCCCCCCGTATAAGAGGCTTAGCGAGTCGGTTTAAGCTCCACGCGTTCTCGGGATAAAACCTAGCCTGAGCCTGGCTCAATTATGGTAGCGGCCATAATGAAAGCCGGAGCTGGAACTGGAGGTGGAATGCGTGGTGCGAAGCACTTCGTGGAAGATGCGCTCAGTTGTGTTTGTCCATTTTTCTTTCTTTGGAAGTTGATTGTAGGTGTGTGCGTCTTGTGCAGATTGGTGCATTTCGATTTTTCGTGGAAATTGTTTCCAAATCGATACGAACTTTTTCGAAAAAGTTGTTTTATTTGTTACTTAAGGAAGTACTATCGGTTTTTGACTTAAAATTTTATTCGTTTGCTTATATTAGCTCTGGAAGTTGGTGAATCAACATGTAGATTTTTGCATTATATTTAGGGGATATTAAATAAATATTTCTAAAAGTTTCGTCGAAATCAGAACAACAGTTTTCATGAATTTCATGATTGCCAACTGTTGGAAACGTGAGTTCCCATAAGGTTACGCGTTAAAAACGTAAATATAAAACTCTTAATGTCTTTTTTCTGGGTTCGTGTAGCTTTTTAAAAATTTATATGAGTAAGTTTGAGGTCAATACGTAGTAGTATATAAAATTTCAGATTTTTTTGAAAACTAATTCGAAACCGATAGTACTCCCTTAAATAATGATGGCGTTCTAATAGTTATGGTGGAGTTTATAGTTGAAATTTTTAAGTATATTTCAAATTGTAAAAACTGACGAAGTGAGTAAATTTCATTTAAATTAATTTTTTAGGAATTTGAAATTAATGCAATTGTATTCAGTCTGTTTCTATATTTTTACTTTAAAAACTTATGCGTTATTTTTTATCAGCTTTAATCTTATATTATACTGCATGAAATATAACATTAATTGAAACACAAACACACTAGAACACACATACAGGTACACACGTAAATACTCACACACGCATACATACAGATACATACAGATACATACATGCATGTAGACACACGCACACATACACACACACAAAGCCACTCGCACACACCCACACATATTTTCTAAAAATAGTGCATTTTTATGCAAAATACTTTAAAACATATTTTCAACCTATTTTCTCGAGAAAAGAATTTCTCACTATTACAGAGCTTTATTTTCTGAGCAACAATATCTTGTTGACGATGTATACCTAAAAATTTTATTAATGCACTGAAAACCCTTCAAAACTGCTCCAACGAATATCACCAGCAATTTAAAAATTCTTCGCATACATTTACATACTCTTGAGCGATAACGAAATATAATATCTTTTATTTTAGATTTTGTTGTAGTCTTGGTATACACGATTAACGCCATTAATCATGTTTTCATCAATATAATATATAAGTTGTATATATAAATCCTCACAAATTAGCGATTTACATATTTCAGTCGCTCATAGATTTATGGCTAAACAAGTGAAAATCGTGAGACACACTGACGTTATTATGGTCAACGAGAGAGACATGATCAGACTCAAAACTTTCCTGCGTCATTTTCGTATGTCTCTGTTTCTCAATAATTATTCAATATTTGTATTAACACATGCGATATTAGACTAAAATCCGTTTTTCCACAATTATTGCAACAATTTCAGCGATTATTTTCACCCTCCTGATACTCCACTTTCGCGCAAAAATAACCTTCTCACTCCAACCCAAACGAGTCGCATGCCTAACGATCAACCCGTAACAAACCTTGCAACCTTACACTCCCGGCAGCTCCCCTCGTAAAAGCCGCCCTCTGAAAAATATATATCCGCAATTCGCTAAAACCGCTTCGCGCTCTGATAAAAAAAATTAAACTTTATCGCCTCGCGAGAGCTCGACGACCCAAAGACTTTAAAAGACGCACGCACATCGGTCATTTCATCCCCTGCCCTCCTTTATCGCGCGTTCGCAATAACAAATAATAAAGCCCGTGCCGGAGATGATATAAAGTTGCGCGCGCTCGTCCTCGAAGAAAAATAAATTGCGCGAGCCTTATTACGCGCATTGCTCGCGGTGCGTTGCGTCGCAGTCGCGCGGGTTTATTATTGCCATAGACCTTCCCTCGCGCTCGCACACACGTAGACGCACTTGCGGGGCGGTCTACGACTGCGATAAACGTAAATTGAGACTCCGGTAGGTAGCTGTAGCTCCGATGTGACGCGGATATTATCCCGATCCCTCGGTGTTCTCTGTTATGCTTCATAACGCTGTAGCCTCGATCCCCCCTTCTTTAGTTTTTTTTTTTTACTCAATGCCTCAATGCTACTGCTTCTGATGCGGCTGCTGAGTTAGAAAGAGCGAGAGAGAGGGGGAGGGAGAGGTAGAGAGAGAGGGAGAGGGAGAGAGAGAGACAGAGAGAGAGAGAGAGGAGATAGGGAGGTAAAACAATGGAGTAAAAAAAAATAATGCATGGAGAGGGAAGGGAGCGAGGAAAAATAGAACGGGTAAATGAGAAATATGAACTAGATGCATGGAGCGCTCGTAAATCGTGCGTAGAGTTATCAACTGCAAATGAGGATTTTCCGGTCTTTTGCTCCTGCTTTTTTCTTTCAGTTTTTTCTGTTGTTGTGCTTTTTTCGCGGGGAAGTTTATTGTCTTGCACGTCGTGGACTGGCTCTGCTGCATTTTTTAGTTTTTACCGTTGCCGTAAGTTTATCTGACGTATAAGCTGGAGATTGTTTTCTGTTTTTTTTTTCTGCTTTTGAGATGGTTGAGTTCTTCACAGATAAACTCTATAGTATCTTTTTACTTGTATATTTTTTTGAATGGTGAAATTTTTTGTCTCATGAGATATTGCCTTATTTAAGAAGAACGTTTATGCACGCTAGCGTATGGTTTATTAAATAAACGTAATCTATGATACATAATAACTTTAAAACTGCGTTATTTTAGTATCTGTCCATTCATTATTTAATATGATAATAATTGATTATTATCTCTATTTTGCTCGAATCAGTAAACGTGCTTTCATGATTCTTCAGTTCACTACTTTGTTCGAAGAACGTTCTTAACCTAGTAATCATATTTTTTACATAAGAAATAAAATCACACTAATTCAAATAAGTAAGGTAATCGATAAGATATAAATTATTATTATTACTATTATGCATTTTAAATTAGTAGCATTTAAAAATTTTCGAACTGTAGAGGTAAACACTAATAATGTCAAATTGAAGAGACTAAAAAGTTAAGATTATAGATACTAAAATTTAACAGGTTTTTGAATTCAGAAGGATCTATTATATCTGCATTATAGGATGTAACTGTCTTAATAGTAGTAACAGAACTCATTAAGTAGTGTTGTCAGACTAGAATTGACTCATTCTACTGGTATTATGCATTAAAGTAGGTACTCAATAAAACTTTAAATATCATGAATGGTCACGTTGTTCTAAGTTTCTTAATAATTTGCTTATTTAACTATCTTACTTTCGCTCAGTTAGAATTAGAAAGTATTTCTATAAAACTTGAAAAATGGTGAAATCTTATAGTATTTTTGCAAAAAATGTTTGCACAAATGATTTGTGATATGTTTAAAAAATGCTTTCATATAAACCTTTATATATTTCAAAACAAGACTTTTAAATAAGATTTTGAAACGATGTCAAAAAGATAAAAAGCATCTTAGATGACTGCAATTGTGTTTAATATGAAACGTTTAATTAACGTTGTGATTATGTTAAAAAACATCTAAAATGTTCGCCTTTAGATTTATTATAAAACTTTCAAAAACATTGTACAAAATATTTCACCCGACCCCATATTACACCATATATCATTATAAAATAGTATACAACCTTGTTATAAATACGTTTTAAACATTGTCCTCGCAATACTTCACAATCTTTTTCAATCGATACGCATTTTAATATATCAAATGATCGACCAAAGAGAAGGAAACACACACCCCATGGCGCCGTTGCACACTCACAACGAGAGAATACTCATATACACACGTCGCGGAGGAAACGCTCTCGCGACATAACCTTTGCCATCGTCGTCGCGGAATATCTTTATCTTTACGAGACCGTAATGTTTTTAATTTCACGGCGGATTATCGTAAACGCCATTCGACGCGCGGAAAGTCGCGTATAAAAGCCCCGGGACTTGCAGCTACGCCACGCCCATCGTTAAATATTAACCATTTTTCTCTCTCTCTCTCACTCTCCTATCTATCTGTCTCTCTCTTTCACTCTCTCTCGGTTTCCTCATGCTAAACGCGACTCCGACACCGACACTGTCGCCGTTGTTGGGCTATTCTTATCTGACGTGGAACGAAGCTAAGAGAAGCTGCGAAGAAACGAGAGCTGTATCGTGAAACTGACGATCGAATTCGGTCACCAAATTCCACCGCCGAGTCTACGTTAAAAGTTACATTTTTGTATGTGAATTTTGTGCATTAGTTATGCGTAAGTTGGACGTATAAGACTGTTCATTTTTAAAGAAACAGTGCCACAAGGTTATTTTTTATAGGTAAAAATATATTAAAAGTAGGATTGTAGTCAAAATTGTAAACAAATTACTCTAATTAATTAAATGTTGAACACTATGTATGCTACAAAGATAGACAATTAGGAGAGAAAATTAATTGCAAGATTACTTGATGTTCGTAAATTATTAGTTTCATCGCTTACAAAAAAAGAGTAAAGTTATTTCACTAAATACTTCTCTCACAACAGTGAACAAGTGGACAACAGTCCTGCGGAACTCAGAGTTTGATGAAGCATTTTAAGATACAGACAGCTTCTTGTATCTTTAAGTGAAAAGCGTAGTACCGCAGTATTTTTTCCTAATGTGACCTTGTTCTGAAGCCTCTTGTATCTTTAAGTGAAAAGCCTAGCACCTCAGTATTTTTTTCTAATGTGACCTTGTTCTGAAGTCGACAGTTCTATTTTAAATACACAATATGTTAATGAAAATAGTTATCTAATTCTGATATTTTTTATGCGAATCAAAGTTTAATTAACGGTCTTTCTGTCTACTTTGACTTTTATTTCAGATCGTAGACAGGGGTGCTCTTTTTCACTATCATATTACATATTTGGAGGAAGACAGTTGATATCTAGAGAAGAAGAGTCTATTAAAACAAACTATGGGTACTAAGCTTTATTTTATGTACTAAATTTGAAACCTAATCAAAATCCCATTTTCGACGAGTTCATGTTTTCGTTTCAAGTGCAAAAAAAATTATTTTGTGCTATTGATATTTTTTAATTCAACTCTTCTATACACCCGTGTATATAAAACATTAATGTAAATGTCCAGCTTTAAAATGGTAATGTTCAAACCTTGCCAATGAAGATACCTCTTTATTTAAATTTGCCAAAGACATTCGCATTTCCCCATTAAAAAGAGGTGCTACACAGTTTTCAAAATGAATGTAAAATTCAATCCCAACATTACTCTTCTACTCGTCAAAACTCATTACCGATTAAACGATCTACTACGACGTAGAATCACCCTTGCACACAATTAAAGAACGCTTCTCGCACTCGATATTGCACAAGATTCGCACAACATTGCGCAAAGCGCTTTACTCCGCAGCTCGAAAGCGTTATATTCGCTGGCTAGATCAGAGAACCATACGGTAAATAATTGCCCAAGGTCGCTCCCTTCTCACTCTCTCTCTCTCTCTTCTATGACCCCAGAAATTCAACGACCTTCGCCCTCGACCTCGTGACTTCCGCGAATCGAATCAGTGCACAGACGTACCGAGAGCGAGGGAAAGACACAGAGATCGCAATCGTCCCAGACAATGGACCAAGCGAATATTTACGCGGCAGTTCGCTGCCGGGGCAGAATACAGTCTACGTATAGATGAAGAAACGAAAGAGATAGAAAGAGGAGAGGGAGAGAGAGGGAGAGAGAGAGACGCGGAGAGAGAGAGAGAGAGAGAGAGAGAGAGAGAGAGAGAGAGACTGGTCTCCCTGGTTATGGAATGGAATGTGCTAGTGGTAGGAAGTGGAGACAGAGACAGAGAGAGTGAGAGACAGAGAGGGAAAGAGTAGAAGTAGTGGTACCCAATGTCTTGGCTCGGCAGAGGTCCTCCCCCGTCACCCAATCACCGCCGCCATATTTCGCGGGGCGGAGCAGCGCGGCGTGGCACAGTCTCTTTGTTCTTACTCTTGGCTCGCTCGCTCGCTCTGGCTTTTGAACCGTCGCTCGTCGGTGTCTCGTCTCATCTCGTGTCTGGATGTGGATGTGTCTGCGAGTGTCTGGTTTGCGGTGCCGTCGTAGTGTCAGCTGCGAGGTACCGCTGCTGGCGAAGGTCGATGGTCAATGACCTTACACTGAAAGGGAATCGAGTAACGGGTTCGATAACATTTGGATGAGGGTTTGGAATGGTATGTACGTTGTTGGGTCGAGGTGTAGGTGTTTTATTTTATGGTCCTACTAAAGTCCTGGGATTTTCGAAGGAGTTAAAGTTATATGTGGGAAACGAACTTTGAAGAGACTTTGAGAAATGCCTTCTGATACCGAGAAATACACACAAAAAAGTTCCAATTGATATCGTGGTGTATTTTCTGGGAAAAAGATTCCGTAAGAATGCATTTATTTTTCGGCATTCAAAGTAGAATAACTCTTATTAACATATATCAATTAGTATTGAAACAAATTAAAGTTATAATTTAAACTGTCGTATGATAATTTTATAATCTCAAAGTTAATGTACAAATATTACCTCATAATGGATACAAAGTTCTTGATTATAATGCATCTAATAAATATTTTCTCTTATGATCTATTGAATATACCATGTTAAGAAACGTAGTGGTAGAAGAGAGTTAGTGCAAAATTATATTCGGCTGAATGCTGGAAACGATGCAAAATTTATGGTGCTTAACGCCAATATTGATAAATGCAACAGTGGTTTGCATCCATCATCAGAGTGTCCGTTACGATTAAATTTGATTTAAACAAATGGCTGGAAAAGCAATGAATGTTAAATCCAAAGAACAAGCCATTTTGTTGACTACATTTGACTAAATTTCATTCTAAAAGTGCATTTTATCTAGGATAGTGCAGTTGAAATAAATTTTATCCCAATAGATAGTATAGTAAAATCTATTCACGAGGATATATTTATATTACATTAAACCATTAAAATTATTTAAGGTAATTTTTATAAGCGTGTATCAGAAATAGAATGTTTGCCTATGTTCGTCTATTTGGTAGTACAGACAGGTTCGGAAAAAGTATATGTTACGAAAATGAACATTACCTTCCTTTTTTGTTTAACTCATTTTATTATGTCCTTGTTCGACTCAAACATAGTGACCTGAAAGTTTGATATAAAGATTAATTCCAAAAGAAGAAAAACGTCGATTAATGCGGCCTAGGGATTAAAATTGTAATACAAAAAATAAGGAGTGTACTTTTAATGTTTCAAAGTAAAACTTGTTTTTAAAAGAGATAAAGTAAATAACAACGTTTCGCTCATTCATTTTTTGTTATTACTTTTCTAATCGTTATATGATCAGAAAGGACGATTAATTACAATATTAAATTTTTTCTCTTATATTTCACCAAATTAGTTCAACCTAATAGATTCGATTTCTAATTACAAACTCCATACGTTGCTCGTCGTATCGTAGTACGATCGTCGTAAAAGAGGGGACCAGGATAATAAATCGTCAGTGAACTGTAACACATTGTAATGTAATGACAAGGAATCATACAAGAATCTTTCATTATCTCTAACAAAGTTACCCTCTTTAACTTTATTATAGTATATCTGTTCATCTCTTAGTTAAAATAAACGTTAGGTGTAAATTATGATAATTCTCTCGTATCCTAATACGAGCGCACGTAATCAAAGTGCATTTTGTAAGCTATAAATAGAAAACTCACTAATACTACACCTAAAATAACATGAATATCAATAATAATAATGAAGAAATTATAGAAACTGAACATTATTTTATAGCATACGTTTCTATAACAAATTAGACGGCGTAAAAATGGTGCAATATTCAAAAATTTTAATAATATTTTTACGTTCAGAAATTCTGATTTTCTTTTCCCAATATTAAAAATTCTAGAAATAGTACGAGTTATTGGCTCAGTAGTTATCGATCTATGCTGCAATAGTATCATAACATAAACATAATTTTTATTTTCACTAATCCCTCAATAAGTATCTCAAAACATTCAAACACCTTCTCCATTTTTTGTCGACAATCACCGATATCGAAGCAAACAGGCCGTCTAGTATGATCCGCCGTGTTTATAGAGAACACGCGAATGCGCCGCTATGCGCGCCGGTACGCTTGAGTCGGTCGAGCAGGCACTTGTTTGCGGAAGGGTGCGGATAGATTAATCATCCGTTAAGCCCGGGCAAGACGCGCGGTACGCGCGCGCCCGTACCTAATTCACCCTCCACCGCCCCTCCCCACTTTATTGGCACTTCCGCCCGGGCGAAACGCGCCGATTTTCAACCCTTCACCTATGCGCGGGGCTCGCGCGCCTCGACGAGCACGCCGCTGCGTTTGCAAATCCTGTTTACGTGATTTATTCTGATTGATTGTTGATAGTAATTATGATCATTTTTTTTGGCAAAGTTTAGTTTACGAAGAGAGAGTGGAGAAATATATTTTGTAGCTTCTGTGTGACGGAACAAAGTAGGTTAGTGCTTCATAGGGGTCTAAATATTTTTTGTTGCTTTTGAGGTAAATATTACTTACGTAAAAGATTTTAAAAGGATGTAACATTTAGCAATTCAACATCTTATTTTGTTGTGTCTTTAGATTTCTCTTATTCTTCATTTTTTTTAAATAGTATCCACTTTACAAAAATTATGAATAATTAATAAATATGAATATTTTGAACAATAAGGATAACTACGTTTCATCTTCTGCAAAATACAATTTAAAAGATTAGAAGTTAAAGAATATTTGAAAACTCAATTGGATTGTTTCACTAGATTACAGTATATATTATTTTGTTTCATACATGATCCACCTTAACATGACTAAAAAGAACGGTTATTTTATAAATTATAAATCAGAATAAGAATTATTTAATACACAGTCTAAAGAAAGCACACATTATAAAGAAAACCAAAAGTAAATTCTATTACATGCCACCAAACTGAAGCATGACACATTGTTGACGTCGCGAAAGTGGCTCAAAGGAAAAATAAACACGCACGCGTAGGCTTCAATCGGCATTCGATTTGGGCAGATCACACACACATACACACACATATGTACGCACGCAAAAAGGCATCTATACAGCGACAGCGTTACTTTAACGCTCCGTATAACTCGAAAAGTTTCTCCCCCTCTCACTCGTCTACGTAGAAAATACGTCGATCCGCGAACCTGAGCCCCTCAAAGCCTCGGCCCGAATCGCGCGCGGGATCTCTCGTTGTCGAGGGGGGGGGGGGGGGGAGGGGCTCAAGGGGTGAAAAGCGATTTCATCCCATACGAGCTGGCAGCTTTTTCTCTTATTTCGCTCTCGTTCCGTATACCTTTCTCCCTTTTTTCTCTTTCTCTCACTCCTTTCTTGAAATACTTTAAATAAGCTTTGCTATGAGAGGGTTTTTTGTTAAGGAATGTAACACCGCGGGTAAATATCTTGGGCTGGGTACTAATTCTTTTGCTAGAAGATAGAGCTTTTCTGGTAGTAACATTCACGTTTGTGAAAACTGAAGGCATATTAGTTAATACAAAAGTTTTTTAATATGAAGATTGAAATAATAAATGTATTTACATATTTCACGTATTTCATCCACAAAAAAAAACTGTTTAAAAAATTTTTTTGGTAATTTTTTCTAGCGTAAAAAGTTGCTAAGATATGGTCATAAGTAGAGGCACTAGTTTGTATTAAAATGTCGCACAACTGGGGTCACTTGGTTGGTATCTTGTAAATAGAGGTCCATTGGAAAAAACTGAGGGTGCTACACTTCATTTTTAGATGTCAGAAAGCACTTCTCAAAGTTTCAGCATATATCGGTTCCCATACCACTGACACTCTTCTTGTAAGTGATTATATTTCAGAAATAACAATTGTTCCGGATAAAATACGTATAATTTTTAAAAAAATTAATTTTTGCAATTTTGTAATATTAATTAGCAAGTTATTCAATTTTAGACGAGAGTAATCTGCGAAATATCGACAAGATAGCTAGAATATTTAGAATTTAGAACGAGAAAGAATTTTGTAAAAGGTGCGGAAATTAGGCATGTATTTTTTTTGAGAGAGGTTTTTCGCAAAGTTTATAAAAAACGTTGGACCAGCGTTCGGATCTTGGGACGTCTCGCCGGTACACAGACCGGCAGTTCGGTACAGTCGGTCGAAGGGTACACATCAAGTACTTTAGTTTTAGGAAACATAGATTTCTTTGAGATTTTTGTCATTTTAGTGTTGAATCGTCATAGAAATATTCAGTGTTATTTCTGGGATAAAGTAGGATGGGTTTATATTAAATAAGATTAACACAAACAATTAAAATTATGATTAAATATATTAGAATAATAAAACTATTAGAAAGCTACAATAAACGTCTTAATTTAACCTAAATATTGCCGAAATAATCACAATATAAAATATGAAAATATATAACGAAATCTTCTAATTAGCTAGCAAAACTATCGTGTAATATAAAAATGTAAAGCTACCATAGCGGAGGGCTAGAGTGAAGTGAAGTGACACTCTCTCAGTCGCTCTCTCGGCTACACCCTCGTGTCGATCGGTCCGCTGCTGCAATCGGCGCTGCAACGCACATGGTCCTACCGACGACTGTCGAAGAAGTACGAAGTAACCCGAGCGTGCGTCTCACTTCCAAATAATATGAAAAACATAGACACGAGCATAAGCATGCGGCGCGATGCCTCCCACGGTTTCTATCTCTATAGCCTGACAGTCACAAGTCAGCCTTTAGGCTTTCCCATGCTGAAGTGACCTTCACTGCGGAGACAAGCTCCCTACGAGGTCAATGATAGTCTCAGGGTGACCAAAAAGTCGCCCCTAACTAAGGGCTCTGAAGCCAACGAATCGCACATGCAGATTCGCGCGAGTCGAGAAACAAGCCGCGGAGGAATGGCCGCCATGCTCTCAATCCAATAAATCATACGTATACATTACATTTTATACGCGCGCTTCGTACATCCTTCATGCTTCTTTAGCACATGATATTTCTATCCGTAACAATTCAGTTTTGATTTTCAATAAATGAACTCATTTTTGAGAGTTTGATTAGAAAATAATTTTAGTATTTTATTTTATTCGTTATTACCTATCCCCGTGAACATCTGTTTTACAAGGAAACAACAATGCTTTCAATTTTTTTATTTGAATACGCACACTGTATTATTATTCAGTTAAAAGCATTTAGAAAAATGACTGAATTTTAATTGATAATGTCTTGTATCAAACATAAACATAATTTTTATTTTCACTAAGCTTTTATCTAACAAAGCTGAAAAAATTAACTGAAAAACTGTTAAAAGAAATTTTGATTGAATAAAAAAAGGTTAGAGTTTCATTATATACAATGTTAATTTTAATAAAATAATCTTAATTAATAATAACCTACAAAAATCGTCAACACAAAAATCTAGTACGTAAATGCTAATCCGATTTGAGATATTCTTTTATTTATCTACGATATGTCATTATGTATCAACAGCAATGCATATTTGAAATTTCAATAAAGCAGAGAAAATACAACATAGCTTGAAATATGAGCTTAAAATGGTAACTAATAAGGAGATAGAAAGTAAGTGAGTGAATGAGAGAATGTGAGAGAACAACGGAGAATTTAGTAGTACAGTGTCTCTGACATACTATGGGTGATACCAGAGCAAGTTTACGAAACAGGCAGGCGCGTGCTCAGGTATGAAGGTATACGACACGTCCATCACTTTGCATCAGTCTCTTGGAGAAGGGTCGCATCTGAGAAATTTTAGGAGCTTTTAAAAAGCCGCCATTACCATCTTGCTTTACCACTTTGAAACGTGACGAAATATGAAGCGCTTATGCGAAAACGTTGCAGCAGAGGTTATCTTATCCCTGAATATTCAGCAGGAATAATAATTTTGAAACTCAAATATTTATAGTATATTATGACACTGTTGTGGGAGATGGTTTTCTACCTTGCTCGAGGGTTTTCGCACGAGCGAAGCGAGTGAGAAAATCGAGCAAGGTAGAAAAACACCTCCCACAACAGTCTCATACGATATTTTATAGCACAACAACCTCAAAATCGACAATAAAGTTGGCATTTTGAGGTTAGTGTGCTATAAACAGTTTTAAGAAAGTTCTGTAGTCATTGGGACTATTGAAAATTTTATAATTTTCATTAACGAGAAATTGACAATTTAACACAATCTTTCGCGTTTTGAATACAAAGCTTCTGTTCTTAAATAAAATGTTAAAATTCTTAAAATTTGGAAAACATATTAAACATGTTGAGGAATAAGCTTTTAATTATATTTTAGTGATTATCTGCAAGTTTGATAAATCACATGAAACGAAGATGCTAGAATCATGTTATATTGCGGTACAACTAAATTGACTATCTATCGAGCACAACACATGTGATAAAAATAGAATAGGATATAGATAGAACATGTGATAATCAGAAAAGAAGATTAACTGCGATATTAGTCGAATAGTTTATGTTACTAAATTATCACTTTTACCTCTTATTAAAATCAATTAGTTTCATCAAATTCCCACCACATACTTAGTGCAAAATTTAGTTAATCTTAATAAATGCTTCTCTTACCGTAAATACTGATGATTGAAATAGTGCATAAAAATGGATATGTTATTTATGGAGATCATATTTCCATGATCTGTATTAGTGTTTCTCATTGCAGGAATTTCGAAATTCAAAACTAAAAAAAGTATGTATCAAAAATATTAGCCACGCTTGTTCTCATCAATTTTATTGAAACAGAAACATTCGTATTTTCCAAAGTAAACATAATATCAGTTACAAACATAATATAATAACGTATATAAAAATACCCATCCATTACTACAACAAAATTTAATATCGATCGCATCAAAGCTACAAAAACGTAATGTAAAAACGAACATTTCTCTCGAATGCAAATATCCATCAAAACATCCACCCGGAAACAAATTTCTCATATCTCCCCTCGAAAAAGCAACAGCGATTAACTTATCGCGAGCGTTGATAAACTTTTTACCGCAACAAACACAAAACCCACCCATCCATCGAATAATAATTCGCCGAGCGCGCGACAATTAGCGGAGCGTGCTCGCGTCTCTCGCCGATCACGCCACTCTCTTTTGTCTCCCCGTCGCACGCGACGCAGACACAGACACGCGCTTTAATTGATCGCCGCCGGCGGTGGCAGCGGCACAATGTCGTGGCTTCGCGTGCCCGATTGCCGATACGGTTTATCGTCAAGCTGTATTATCAGTCCGCGGGACAAAACAATAAAATTATGTGCACTCGCGGGGGTACACATCACTCGCGCGTGTGTGTATATATATATGCATATATATATATATATATATATATATATATATATATATATATATATATATATATATATATATATATATATATATATACGTCGGATCGCGGCAGCGGCATCACTCGAAATTCTGTACACGGCCATTAAACATTCATTTCGCGAAATGGAATCGACGATTGTACGATAATCACCTCGAGTGCTTTCAGCCTGTATACGTGCAGTATGAGTTCGTATGGGTATCCGCAATATTTCCATCAGCCGTCTCTCTTTCACTCTTTGCCATGTGCTGCTGCTGCTGCTGTTGCTGCTGCTGCACAGGATGACAACGACGAAGGGGCTTGACATCGCGCGTGTTTTTGATGACGGCCACAGGCCGTGTGTGGCGGCTTTATTGGCCCCGAGAGTGTACGACAATCGTGTCAACAGCAAAATCGATGCGGCAAAAATCAAAAGCGGGGACTGCACAGTACGTGGGCGTGGGTAGACGGCGTTGGGTGTATACTCGTTACACTGACCCTCACGTGAGCGTTGTCTATCGGTTGACTGTGATTTTTTTTGCCTTTTTTTGATGAGATGACTTTTGATGAGTCGAGGTTTTCTAGGTTCAAAATTTTAATTAATCCTTTGAGAATAAAGCTGTATGGTGAAAAGATTAGAAAGTTCGTTTTGCGAATTATTTAATGAGTTATTTGTATTTTTCAAATATTTACGGTGTTTAATTTGTCATAAATATAAGTTTCTGTATTTAACTATTCTGTATTTTTTCTATTTTTCATTTTTTTGTCCGAAATGAATATAATTTAAACACTTATATGCATATTACATAATGCATAATATTACCGTCTAAATAGGCAAATTTGCGTATAATCGATTGATAAACAATAATACGTTGATTAAAATTATCAAGTTATTTAAAATATCCTTCTCGACCATTGTACATAATAATTTATACTAGGTGTATATATATATATATATATATATATATATATATATATATATATATATATACATGTTACATGTACTATCATAAAAAGCAATAAGCTAAAACTGTATCTGAATTTTATGCATTCTAAAATAAATATATTTTTAATATCGGATATCATGCTTCGATTTCTTTTTTTTTCATATTTGTACTCAATTTTTTAACGACGCTTAAACATTTTATTCAACTACTTTAAATGATTCAAAAATATGTTTGCAATTAAAAATAAAAATCTTCCCTATATCAATACATCATGCAAAGCACATATAAAATTGCACAAAAAATTGTTGCAAAGCGAAAGAAGAGAAACGAAATCCACTCGCCACAAATTAAATAGTCCACTTCAATTCCACCACCATCAAAGGAATAGATCCGCCGCTTCATGAGCAAACGAGGGAGACAGAGCCAGAGCAAGAATGCTAATAACAATACCCCCAAAAATTCCTCCCGCATTCCGCTTACCATACTACCCGCATTTTTTCCGTAATTAATCGCCCCTCCAGACCGAACCCCCGTCACGTCCCCCGCTAGAACCAGGCGATGTTTACCTGGTCGCCTAATCACGCTTGTAGCCGTAGCCTTTTTACCCCTCACGCCGCGGTGCTCCATTTAATTAAGCACGCTTAATGCGCCCGGCGAATTAACGGAGGGACGCGATCGCTGGCGCACGGCTGAACCTCACATCCCACCCTTTGATACGCAGCAACAGTATAGTCGAGAGGCCAGGCTGAAAGCTCGCGCATTTCGCTCGATTATGAGTTCCGATTGGATTTCCGGATTAACGTTGCCGCCCGTTGCAGGGAATAATATCCGCGTGTACATCAGCGCGTTTAGCTACCGCTCATTGTTTCTTGCCGATCGCTGCTGCAGTGTTCCTGCGGCAGATTATTTAACATGCAAATGGCCGACCCGACTGGTGCTTCCTCGCTATGTGGGTCTGTTGTAGCGTGAGAAGGAAAAAGGAGCAGAGCTTTAGCCGCGATCTCATCAGCCGGTACGCTGTGTATGTACGCGAGAGCGCATTACCGGAAGTTTTTCAATTCGTGGACGTAATCTGGTGGTAGGTGAGAGTATACAAAATGGAAACGAAGGATTTTATCGTCTGCGGCTACTTTGTTTTTAGTGGGGAGTTTGGTGGAAGAGAGCTTGGATTGCTTGCGAGTATTATTTGCCTATACTTGTACGAATTGACTATGGTTTTGGAGTTTTTTAGTCTGCTTTTCGGTTTATTAGGTTTTGCGATATTTGTAGGTTAATAAGGATCCAACTTCTTATGTTGCTTTTATTTAACGATATAGTTTCTTGTATTCGTTCTACATTGAATTTTTACGAAGACAAAAACATTAAGAGTTCCTTGACAGATAAGTAAACAAGAAGTTTGGTGACAAAATAATAAATTGTAGATTTCGACTATGTGATAGTATAATACAGCTTTACGTTTACAAAAATTACCCAACTCACAGGAGCAATGAGTACTTGAATATATACGTGTCTCAATTTTTTTCAAGTTCTTGTACATAATTTGTAAACTTTATCATAACTATATGCAAAAGTTTAAACTTTTCTAAATTTGAACAAACTAACTTTAAAAACTTTAAAAATGTTTACTTTATCCACAATAATTTTTGTTTATTTACTAGCCTTGACAAAAAATACCCACTTGGCGGACGTAGGTTGTAAAAACGAGCTAGCGGATGGACGCTTAAAATTCTTACATAACATAGACATATTACACAATAATATATTATATCATCTGAATTTTTCGTTCTCATAATTTCAAGAAATTGTATTATGTGATATATAAAAATTAAAGTATTCCATCTGATAAGTGCTATATTACATTTATCATTTTTAGTTTCTTTAATATTATCACGTATATGAGTTTAGCATGCTAAAAGACGTATAAGTAATTTAAGATGGCAATAAATAATATAGTAAGCAAATGTGGCCCTGAAATGGTTTCATACATAAATTAAACAATAGATATTTTCTCCTGTACGCATTTAAAAAAAATAAGCAAGCTTTCCGTGCTATCAAAACTTTACAACAAACGATTTCCCAGTATAATTTGAAATATCCCCTTGCATTTAATCTGACAAGTAGCAATTCGTTTTTTCGATATCTCGAAGACTTCCGAAACACCGCCCTGCGCACCAGCTTCTACCACTTTTTTCCCTCGAACAGCGGAATATTAAAGCTAACCGAAGCGGTCGTGCTGGCCCGGACCCCATGAATAGCAAATGCGGAATGTCTCCACGGACACTTAGCGAAGCGGCTCGGCGGCCGCCTGGACAGGAAAGTTCGAGCTCTCGCTCGCTTTTCCCCTTCCGGGGCTGCACCAAACTTTTAACTGGATACATTACCTGGCCGACTACCGCGGCGCGCCTTTTATCTCCTCGACTCTGTCGCTACACTTTTTGCAGGTGTTGGGCGAACCTTCGGCATTCTATATTTCTTGAATTCCGAGAGAAATTTCATTTTCAGTCGCGTTTCTTTGGGCATGCTAATAGTCGTTTTGTTATGTGACTAAGTTTTGTAGAAGTTATTAAAATCGTTGAATTCGCTTTTACTAAATGACTTTGTGACGGTGCTCAATCATTGTTTTTAGAAGACATTTTGTTACTTTATTGTAGGTAAAAATGATAAATGTTAGGTTTCTTAAAATGGCTATCTATATACTAAAAGGATAGGTAGAATCTGGCTGCGCAATTTAGTAAATAATTAATTGATAACCATTTACATTGTTTCAACGCTGCTTTCAGGAGAATTTGATTCCATCAATTACAACATATATGTACATGCGATAAGTTACGAGATTCAATTCGTAACAGATTCTAGACGGGAAATTCGATAAGATACTAATTAATCGATTCATTTAAGATAACAATGACATAGATTTAAATTTAATTCAAACATTTCTTATCTTCTTGATTAGCATTAATAATCTCTACAATAGAAATCTCCAAGTGCATCCGTATATCTATTTTAGCAAATCAGAAAGATGAGAAAAACTATTTTTTAATTTTCCAATGCATTTGAGCTATTAAATTAAACCAACAATTTAACCAGCTATACATTCTATTATTCATAAATCTTCAATATTCTTAAACCATGTACTCGTACATTTATTTCTTAACGAAAAATATAACCGTGGCTACAGTAAAAAGGGCAAAAGTAAAGAGAATTTGCTTGTACAACGCTGTAAAATCTGTACCGTTGCTCGCTGCTGCTGCTGCGTTCTGTGTTCAGTTATAACTCGAAAGACGAAACTGCCGTAGCAGGCAGTGAGAAAGGAATAAAATTGATGCCCGTACAGCCAAAGAGACATTAGAGCTCGCTGCAGAAAACGTCGCTACGAAAGAATCGCTGCGCGCGAGCAGTAAGAAAACTGGAAAAACTTGTACTACAGCAGGAGGCACTAAAGAGAACGACGACGCGCACCCTGTACATCCTCTCCCATCGAACCGCTTGTGTTTTACAACTGCGCCACTAGCGGAGGGCTCGAAATAATACAATGGTTATGCAAGTCCTTCCCCTCCTCACTGGCACACGTTCACATGTATATTATATGCAGACAGAGAGATAGAGACAGAGAGGGACAGAGAGAGAGAGAGAGAGAGAGAGAGAAAGAGCGAGAGACTACGCGATATTCCACAATGCATCGTCATTTTGCAATCGCACTTCTCTAACACGCCCTTATGGACCGTCCCCAACACGGGCGCACATACAGACGCGCCTCTCTGCAGTCCGGCTTCCGACGGCGATACACTACCAGCGCACTGCACTATACTACACTATACTCTCATGCAAGTCAAATGTCGTTAAAGCATTCGTATGTATGCAAATGGCAACGGGGAAGACCTCTCACTTACGCACGGATAACTTTCCCGGGCTGCTGCTGCCGCTGTTTGCCGTGCGTGTGTCGGTAGTATATGTACGTGTGGAGCAGCAGCATCGAGAATTTACATAATTCACACCATCACATGTGCTGCAAGCGTAGCAGTAGCAACAGCTTCCCACTCTATCTCCTCACTCTTTCTATCTCGATCTCACGCTCTCGAGATTGACGATTATAGGCGGCCGCGTAATTAATGAATTTGTCGCTCAATTAATCAGAATTAATTAATTTATTATCTTGGGAGAGCTGTCACGATGCTCGAGGGACAGCCACCCGCGCGAGCTGGTGGGCACACATTGAGGAATAATTTCCTTCCATATTTCATGAGGTCCGCGAGCGCGGTTCATAATGATTCGCGCGTAGAGCACGAATAGCGGGACCGCTCTCATTGAGAGTGCATAAACGATGTTATCGCAAGAATAGCAGTCCGCCTAGCCGCGTTTGGCTTACCTGATGGAATTACGAGCTGCCTGAGCGTCCGGTAATTGGATGGTTCATAAGCTTTCGCGAGCGCGCATAATACCGAAGCGCCCGTATATGTGCGGATGCAGCGTTGTAACGACCGATGCTATCCCGGACGATGCACCATCTGGATACTAATCGAATTCGATACTTTCGATGCGTCCCGAATAAATTCGGTTATGTGCTGAGAGCTTTACGCGGGATCAGATGAGAAGAGCAGCGAAATTTGATTTGACGTGAAATTCGATAAGGGAATCTTTTTTTCGGGTGGAGAGCACTGGGGAGAGCTGTTTTTATAACGTACCTATGCAGCTATGAAAATATTGTAGCTATGTTCTTTTTTTCATCGTACGTCAGCAATTTTGTTGTTGTTTTAATAAATTGATATAGTTATTGAGTCAAATTGTATTCCTTTATTTCGAAAACATAATAATAGTTCACTGACTTTACTAAAAAAATTTCAATAGTCAAAATTGCTACAGTTATTCATTCATCGTCAGCTTCTGAATTCTATTGTACAACACATTTGCGCTAATATGAATAATTAAATACATTTCAAAAATTTTAATAGATCCATAGATGAGTCTGCACAAAAAGGCACTTTAAACTTTATTATTACTTTTTCTCTCACTCGAGTACACAACTTTCACATTTGCAAAAGATAAAGCTTCCCGCTGATGCATAGTCGCTCATACTACACCCATTCTAATTTTCTCATTTTTCGCGCCTAACAAGCTGGTCAGAAAGCTTTTAAATTACATCCTCCAGTTCCTCCTCCTCTTCCTCCTCCTACTTCATCTCCATCTCTCTTCCTCTTTCACTCTGTTCACGCCTTTCTTTGTCTCCTTTTTCTTCTCTTCTTTTTCCATCGGCTAGACGACTTCCTGCTCTTTTTTTACGCCTTCCACACCTGCTTGCACGCTTACGCGCGCTTACGTTCACACTCGCACGAGGGAAGGACTCGTAAAAGCTGCTCCGGCGCTTAATGCTCACGTGTCTTACTCGATTACCGGGTCAGGCGTTGGATGGCCGCATGATTAATGGTCCGGTTTCGAACGACGACGACGACGACGACGACCAACGCGGCGTCACGATATCGGTACTACAGTCGCCTTCTACCTCAGTGGGGTCAGTTTTTACTCCCTCTATCCTTGTTTCAGTATGATAGCAGGTTTCAAGGTCACTGATCACGTGTTCCAAAAACAGCTGATCGAATAGTAGTTAGTTAACAGCTGTATCAAACTACCATAAAATATTGTAGAACAACTTTATTTACTTCTACAAATTGAATTTGAATTCTATGAATGCTAAAATTATTGTAGATATGATTATTAAAAAAATAGGTATGTATTAGATGAGTGTCTATTACAGCGTATTCAATAATTTTTTTTAGCCGGAATTTTTACTGGTAAGTTTAATAGCCCTGAGGATATATCGGAAAAATTCTCTTATGCAAGTGAAAAAAAGGACTTACGTCAAAATACGCAAATCACAAAGATAAGACATTCGGCATTTTTCGATATAATTATTACAAAGTTTCGGAATTAAGCCATTCTCATAACCATCTTATTTTCAGTACGTAAATTATAATATTAATAAATAATAATAACTTAAGAAAATAAATAAGAACAATAATTTTTAATACTAACTTATGACATTTCGAAAGCGTAAATGAAACTACGACGTTTTTTCATAGTATAACAATGAAACGATAAAAGCCGTAAGTTCCGCACATATGACTTTTCCTGTTTTATTTGTTACATACGACGTTTTTAAAATATATTTGATAAAATCAGCACCTGAAAAAGAAAGAAACAATTTTCTCATTATTAGAGGTATAGATATTATAAATATTGATTTTTATCTCATTATCGATAAAAATGCGACATACGACTTTGCTTCCAGAGGACGGTAGTAATAAACATAAAAAATAATTAATTCTTTGAATTTTTACTACTTAACTTGTCACTTACTTTATCGAATTTGAGCCGCTTCTTTAAAAGTACCTTGCACTGCCCTAGACTAATTTTTTTTCATGTTTATAGTTTTACAAACTCTAAAGAATATAGGCAGTTCTGTTCATTTTCTCGCATCCTCTGACTTACCACGCATCCGTGAGCATCCTCCTTTATAGAATATACTATATAAAAGAATACATATTTATTCCTAAGCTATCAGAAGTGTGGCCATTTACTCTATTCATATATGCACTTACACAGATATTCATGTTCTTATCTTGAGTGTAAGTACCATGACATCTAGAATATATGCTTGTTTTGTTATATTGTTATTTCATTTGTCTTGCCTATATTATAGGCCCACTATAACTACATTAACATAAATACAATAAATTATTTATAAGCATTTCGTAATTATTTGATAAGTAAATTTTGTGAAACTACAAACATCTTAAAATGAACTCGTATTAAATCATGATAAAAATTTATAAAACTCTATAATCTCTCCAAGAATGTTCTCCCTAACGTCCGACTTCCTAGCACTGCAGTAGCCCTGTCACGACTCTGGCACACTTTAACATACATCCCCTGCAGTCTGCAGCTCGCAGCCAGGCGTCGCGTTGCGTCGCCAAAATCCTGCCTCGCGCAAGAAGTCAGTCGCTGGGAAGTAAGTGGCAAGAGTCAGCCAGAGACAGGGCGAGAGAAAGACCGAGCGAACCGGAGAAACAGAATTAGACGGTCGCGGAGCAAAGAGAGCGAGTGAGAGCGCAATTAAGATCCGCAGATCGCGCGTTTTCCGCGACGCTAATTACACGGCGCTTCGCGGTTCGTGTGTACTTAACGGTTAGGCGGTTGGCTCACGACACGATTCTCTCACGCTCGCTTGTTCGGCTGGGAGGGGGAGGGGGCTGGCAATAAATTGCCGAGCTGCAGGCAGCCAAGAGCGCGAGCGCACCCAAGTCCTGAGTTACGAAGGAGAATAATGCGGCTCCCGCAGGTGCGGTGCGCGACCTCCCGTTCTTCCCCCCTCTAACGCAGTGGTAGCGGCAGCGGCAGCTATCTTCGTCTGCGTTGGCACGGTGTCGTGTGCACGCATAGCTGCAGTGCAACAGAAGGGGAGAGAGAGAGGGAAAGAGAGAGAGAGAGTTGAGTGCAGCAAGCGGAGTTAAGGAGAATGTGAAACAGTTGGGGGCGAGGGCATGTATGAAGAGGAGATGCGGATTAAGAGGGGTGGAAGTGTACAAAGGAGGTATCGAGTGTTCAAGAGCTATTATAAATTTTGGAGAGAAGTGAACATTTTGCTTTATAGTTGAATAATTATATAACAAGAAAACTTGTTAAATAAACTATTTTTTTAAAAATAATATATAAAGTTAGGTATATATGATTATATAAAAATCATTTTTCTCGGGTATCGCGAGAATGTACTACCATTTCACTACGAATAATTTTTCTAAAGTGGCTTGTGATCGAACGGTAAGAATTAAGTGCTCAAATTGACTTTTGTGATTGACACCATATAAATAAGCTTGAATATTACGCTGACAATGCATTATTACATTTAAAAATCAGCCAGAGCATATCATTTTTTTAGAAGCTTTACATCTTAATTATTAAAATTATAATGAAAATTTAGTAAAATTTAATTTAAAAAAACAACCATTTTATAAATGAGACTTGGCAATAAATCTCAAGACGAATATTTTTTTTTACATACAGATATTTTCAAACTAGATCAATTAAAGGTACATTGTTCTTTTCCACGCAGCTCATATCCCTCACTGTAATGGATACAAGACTTTTTGAAAAGGATTAAAAGTAATTTTAATTTTTATTACTAATAAATTAATTTTTTATAATACTCTTTTACATACAAGTATAAAAAAAGAACATATTTTTTTTATTGTTATACCTTTCAAGAGTTCTGTCATTAGAGGATTTGATATCGAATAAATTTCGATTATATAAGTTTGGAGAAAAACATGCACCTTGTTAATGGTACTAAATACATATATAGATTTTGAAGTTATACTAAGCAATTTTAAAATTCGAAAAATCACCTCATTTTAATAACACTGCAGACTGTTCCATAGGAATACAAATTGCGATTTCATGATAACAATCAAAAATTGAAAATTTTACTTTAACTGAAAGAAAACCAGATGCGATAGGAAAGTCTCTGGTGACTCGCCAGATGCAATGATCAGCAGGAACAATCTCGCACGATGCTAATCCTCTCAATAACCGCCCCATCGCCTGTCCATTGTCTAGAAAAGGCAGCATGGCTGACCCATCCAATGAGCGGACGACGTCTGGTTGGATTTTATCTACTTACTAACTTGATAACATCAATAATAGGCTATTTTGAGTATAAATGGTATATCGTGGAATATATACTTTGGATTCTAGACTAATCTACTGGTCATAATATCATCGCTTTCACGTGAAGAAATCGTGCAAATTTTAACAATGCTGGATCTTTGCCTGTTAATTTATAAATTGTATGTAAGTGTAGATGTAGCCTCATAACTTTTAATACTTTTAAAATACAGTCGAACCTTGTGCAGTAAAAATTCGGGAAATGATAAGCCTCGGACATTGAAATACTTTCATTATTATCGTATTTTATATTTTCATTACGAAATACTCATATAAGTGCTGACTGTTGTTCATATCGCATGGACATATATATTTTGATTGAAAAGTAATGCAGTAATACATAATGAACAACTGTGTGATTGTAGATGTACCGTGTCATCGAGTGTGGTGCTCATATGCATATATATATATATATATATATATATATATATATATATATATATATATATATAATATCTATTTAATTGTACATGAATCTTATTATCACTGCCTGAAACTTTTGGTCCCAATTTATATCACGGTCCAAGGTTCTATGATAGTTACAAATATTTATTAATATATATGTAATATTTATACAAAAGTAATCTAGACTTCATAAACCAAAATGCAGACATTAAAACATATTTTCTACGAGCTGTAAATGCATTAATATGTGTTTCAATGTCAAATTAGTTATTTCTACTTGTTCTGTAATGAACTGCATTTATCTATTAATATAAAATTTACCATAATACGATCAAATTAGTCTTCAATTATTCACATTACATCAATATTCCACACTTAACTTAATCCAAAAGTGTATTTCTTATTCATAAGTTTTATTGTCAGTAGGTGTTCTTCGATTTGAACAAGTTTTCTCTAACTCTAGGAACTCGTAAATATTTGAGTTGCCTTGGCGTTTTAGATCTTAGGAAGCAACTATGAAATCTCATTCAGTGTAAATACTATAACATTTTGTTTATGTATTCTTCAACATATCCATAAATATCACTTTATTATTGATAGGTTAATGATATGATAATAAGTAATTGAGTTGAAAACAGTTTAAGGCAGATCTTAGTCTCACAAGGAGCGCGTATGAAGTGCTGGTTGCGAATATTGCTGAGGCTTTGAGAGGTGTTTTCTGGTGCCTAAAAATAAACTCCAGTACCCGCAGTTTTGTCAAACGAGTCCATAATATCAAGATACAATAGCAAATTATGTCCTAAATAACCATTTTTTGGTTAATAAAATATTAATCCCTTACAAAATTATTAATTCAGAGAAAATGATGAAAAATACATGAAACTTTGGAGATATTAATATCTTCTTCAATCACTGACTTTCCATCCATTTATTATTTTTTTTTGATAGTAAATAACTTGCAAGAGATTTATATTTTTATACGAAACAAATCGGAAATTAAAGCTCTTTTTGTCTACTTTTGGATTATTTTGTCTGAGTAAAAACTTGTGGAGTTATGATCTGAAGTAGAGGTACCATTTTTTCAATAAAAAACGGGTAGTTGGGCCATAATTAGCTATATCTCAATTATAAGGGCTCGTTAGCCAAAAACGGCGGATTGCTAATGTTAATGTTTTGGATTTTGAAAATACCTCTCGGAACCTCATCAAAATTCGCGACCCGCATTTCATACTCTCCTAGACTAAGAGCTGACTTAAACTATTTTTCCACCCAAACTCTCACAATAAGGGAAGAATAAAAAATTTATTTTTTGTTCGACGTTTGTGTAAATGGTAAAAGGATGCCTGCCAGAGTAACGTTACACCGTTTTCAAAGTTTTGTCTATATCTTCTTCAATTTTGAAGATATCGTAAAAATTCTAGAAGAAACTATACTACGATGTATAAGAATATGCTGTTAACTAAAAATCGGTATTCTTTCCTATTACTTATTATCATATCATTAACCTTCAAATAATAAAAGTAATATTTATACATATAATTGAAGAATAAATAAACGAAATGTTATAGTACTTGTACTGAATAAAATTTCATAGTTGATTCCTAAGACCCAAAACATTAAGGTACTTCATACACTCTATTTTTATTGACATAGTACAATTAATTTAAATTCTTATATTCCATTACAAAATTGTAGGCTTGCATATAATTATTTAAAAACGTATTTCTTATTTTTCTCTAAATATTGATTTCCGACTTGCAATGTTTTCCAACCATCCCCTGAATTTTAAAAGCGCACTATTTAAATTAAAAAAAAATAATCACCTAAAGTAAGTAACTTTAATCGTAAATAGATCTGCACGCACGACAATCCCCGACAAGTCAAACCCACCGACAATCCTTTTAAAAAAAAGAACTCGCAGACCGTTGCAAGCCCCTAATCATTCAGAGGCATCGCCAAGCTCACTCGAAAACCGGATTTTCCCCGTACGCGCAAAGCGTCAGCGCGTCCGTTTGAAAGCGCACGGCACGTAGTCGCGCGTCAATATCCGCTTGCGCCAGCACGTGCAGAGAGATGCACACGAGCCGAGCGCCGCACGTACACACGCTAAAGAGTAAAAGCTAGAGCAGAGAAATATTTAATGCGTCGCGCTCGTGTTCAGCGCCTCCTCTCTCGCAAGAGCGAGCGCGCGCGTCTATCTACGATCGGCCTGCAACATTAATGCCGGGCATTTACCGTAATGGCTCGAAACGTAGGGAAAACAGCGCGCCACTCCGACTTCTGCTCGCTGCTCCCTTTTCGCGCCCGGCTGTCGTGTTTCCGCGCTGGATGTGTTGCTATGTCGCGTGCAGCGCGAGGCGCAGACCCAGAGATTCTACACTCTGATTTATGGTATTTTTAGAAGAGATGTTATTTCCATATCTGTGGGGAATAAGTTGCTGGTAGAAGTTTTTTTTTCAATTGTAATTTCATTGTTAGCTTTAGGCTTTATTAAGTGATTTACGTATGATCTTTATTTTAAAATTCACATAGAGAATAACATCCTTGAGATAAGGAGGCTCACTCATTTCTCTTTAACCTACAGAAAAATAATCCCAGTGATAGTATGGATTTCTAAGTCTTCTATTGAACTTTTGATTAGGTAGAATTAATACTCAAACTAAATAGAAAAAATATTCTAAAATTAGAAGTTTAACACGGTCTATCATGGCAAAGAAAGCATTTGTGCTTCAAACTAAATGAAACCCCACGATATATTCATAAAATGAGCAGATGGTCGTAGACTTTTAGTGATAGATGTCGATTATTTAATTATAATACCCAGACATCTGCAATTAAATATAAAACAAAAATAACTAAAATAAGTTTTTTGCGTATATACTGTTCATATAATTTAACATGTACATACGTTAATAAATATAAAGAACTATTGATACTGAATTATTTTTTCACCACACTGCGCGTAAAGTGCTGACTGTACGCCCTCTCAGCAGGCCGTACAGTACCCCATGGACTGCCTAGGGAATAAAGTGACTTGCGCATGCGCGATGCGTCTTTTTCCGCTCTCGACTGCGTCTCGAGCGGTAAAACAGCGCGTCGCGCGTACACAAGTCACTTTACTTCTAGGCAGAGCATGGGGTACTGTACGGCCTGCTGATATGCGTACAGTCATTTCTTTACGGGGGTGTGGTGAAAAGTTGTATACGCACCTCTGGAGTACAGTAGGCAAGCATGCACTGTGTGAAATGCCGACCTCGCTTCGCTCGGTCGGCAACGTCACACAGTGCGTACATTGCCCACTTTACTCCCTTGATGCATAATGTACTATTATTTGAATTTCATAGGTTATTAGTAAAAAGCAAATTTATACAGGTCTATGCGATAAAAACAATAATAATCAATAATTATTTACATCATATTGTAGCATCATAAAAAGAGTTTAATAATTCAAAATTATGGATGGATTAAGTAATCGAAACACTCATAAACAGAATTTTAATTGAGGAGGTTAGATACATCTCCCGCGCGGAGCAAGGAAAAGTACTCCACATTAACTGCGCACCTCCCCACGCAGCCGACAAGCCAGTGCTGCTTTTTACATTTTTGTTTAGTACTCAGAATTAGTGTTGTCATTCGTTTTAAAATTTTGCGTACATAATCTTTAATACTTTTCCAATATTTTACATTATTTTCTATTTCTTTCTTATCATTTTTAAACAATCGGACTCTAAGTTAATTATCAGTTTACAAGTTGCTCCCGTAAGGGTGTACTTAACCCACTCGAGAATTGTCAAAAATTATGAAAACATTTATTTTTAAATTTTTATATATATATATACAAACGTTACACATGTTAAAACAGCCCATTTGTTCGGTGTTTTTTAAAAATTAATTTTAATGTATAAATGTTCATATTATTTCTAAAACATATTCTTTTCTAAAACTGCACCACAAGTTTGTTGATATTGTTCTAAAGAACAACCACAAAGAAATCGGTAATTAAAAGATTAATTTGAAGACAACCAGTGTCTCGTAAATAAAAAAAAAAAAATATATATATATATCATCATTATCATTCTTCTAAAGTAATTCCACACCATAAATCTCTATATTACGTATATTATAATTGAAATATCCAAAGGAAATTGTCACCGTCGAATCCTTCATTGCCGACTATTCCGAAAATCTTCATTTTTTTGACTATTTTAAACGAATTTTGAGGTATATCTCAGATATTAAGGGGACTTTTGAGGTCCTTTGGGATATTTTTCTTAGTTTTTGTATAATATATGCTGTTAAAATTCCAAAAGGTTTAGTGTTAATGAACAGAAAATATATTCTCTACTGGGCTCCATCGCCACAAGATCCCACGTATAAGAGTCAAACATTAAAGTCAATTATCTTTAAAACGATATTCGCTAATGCTTTCAAATTTCACATGCTATGATAAACTTTATAGAAGAATGACATATTCCATTTTCAGAAACATCTTATCATTTTGACACAAGTATCGAACCTTCTTAAATTCAAACAATCATCACCATTACTTTAAAAAAAATAAAATTGTTATATTTTCTTTGTATAAAATAAGTAAAATGAATCCTAATCTAAAAATATGACATGTTTTGAACTAATTTAAATAAGAAAATTATCAATTATGCATGACTTCTCATTCCCAGCAATTTTCCTCGCCCCAATCACTTTACCCTCGCATGCATTAGTTTGCGTTTTCCATGACACTCGCACGCGCTCGCGACTGCTATCGCCCTCTCATCCACATGACAACCAGTCACAACAGGAATTTCGTGCCATACACGCTCTCTCGCCCCGGTGCACGCATGCAAAAACAAATGGATTTACCATCAATTATTATTATTGATTATTAATCCTCTAAACTTTGCCCATTAAACTCCGTCGCGCTATTTTATGGTGTACGAAGCTTTGGGTTTATTGCGAAATCCATCGTAATTTTTACTCGATACTTCGGTTTCAGCTTTATGCAATTTTTTTAATTAAAGAAGAGAAACGAGTAATAAAGAATACACAGAGGTTTAATAAACATAAATAGCGCCATTAAGATATCGCATTAATATTACTCAGTAGATTTAAAGCATCGTCAATTAAGATTTACGTTTGAGAGCATATAATTTTAAAATTGGTTTTCGTGCATTTGTAACGATGCGCGTACTAATAAAGCTGAATGCGTTAATGACATCTACATTCATAATTTCATTATAAATGATAAAAAAATGACTGAATCATACACATCATTATTACATAGCAGTGCTTACAAGTTTAGAGCCTCTAACTACTTTTACAATTATATACATATATCTTATTTTATGTTTTAAAATCAATAATTTTTGAAAATTAACTTCAAAAAGAGATATGAGCCGTTAAAACAAAAGTTTAGATTCAGATTCTACATTTATACTGATTTACATGGGACAATTTTCAAACTGTTTCAATTGCTTGTAACTTCCTCCAATAACCTCCAAAGAAAGTAATAGTATATTACGCCACAAGTACATAAAGTAGATGAATCCCATACGAGTGGAGTTTGAAGCCCGAGCAAATCTAGGACAATACATACATATCAATTGCAAAGTAATTGCAAAATATGCAAAGTTCTCTAATCTCGCAAGCGTGCGCAAAGTGAATACTTTGAGGCCACTTATTAGGACAGTGCAGGAATGGAGTACTTTGCTCACGCAAACCAGTGAGCAAAGTAGTCACTTTGTGCACGACGTTTGCAATATATGTTTTCATTTAAATTTATTATACATCGTAAATATGCTCTGCAGCGTGTCAGATTAGTGGTATCGTATTTATTTTCATTACTGCGTTACAAATTCAGAAAGCCGGATAAAAATGAATTTAGAACTTAAAGTTTAAACATAAATCTTTAATATTATTATTTAATGTTGTGATATAACCTTAAATTTATATAGACGTCAATAAACGTCCTTCCTATGATGAGGCTGTAAAAAATAGTAATTACTCCTTTTACTACTAAAAATTATTAAAATTTGTCTTAAAGCGACTATAACATTATGAGGGTTGAAATTATAAAATCTGTAAGGCTTCATGTTTATTTTCAAGTTTATATAATAAAACTCATAGTTAATTGAAAATCAAATATTCACCGTATCTTTCAATATACCACCGTTGACCACTCCAATCGTGCAACAAACTTTTCGATTCCACCTGCTATTACTCATTAAGCATCGCTCGCACAGACACACACACGCGCAAACAAAGCTACAGCTATCCCGACGTCTACGTACTCACGAGAAGCCGTACATTTATCATCTTAATTAATTACGACGGAGAAGAATCACTTGAAAAGTTTTCGAGTGCGCGCTCGCTCGCCCTTGCAGACTTCTATATCTCTCTCTTCCGCTCTCTCGTAAATAAGCCGCAGCTGCGGAGTTTTAATTATTATCATTCTCGCATCCTATACCTATCGCGGGTTTCGCGAGGTTGCCGCGAGATTTAATTATGCAAATCGTCGGGGCCCACTAGACAGAACCAATATTTGCTCGAGCATGAGGGTGAGGAGAGTTAAACTCCTAAACCCTTGGGTCGCCGCCGAATTTTCTTGCTTATTTGACGAGGGACTCGTAATGACGCGAGGACGCGGTGTGTGGTTTGTTGTTTCGGGGTACGACAAATTAAATTTTTTTCGGGTGGGAACGTTTGTAAAGGTAGCTACGTTCGAAGTGCACTTGGGACTTTATAGAGTAGCATTTTTTAACGTTTATCAATTTACTGAGTAGGTTGAGTTTCATTGCTTTAATAGTGTGTTTGAAATATTATAAAAATGCATTACTTGTATTAACTGTATATTTGTGAATAAACGTTTTTCAATTTACATTAAATCTACTATATAGAATTATTTAAGATGGATATAATAATAATTTTCTAAAAGTCTTAGGGGGGTTTGTTAAGATTTAACTTTAAGAATCCTGCGTTTAAAAACCATAACTATCAAAAGAAATATAGTTAGATATATGAATTTAAAGTTTTAATGACATTGCAAATGTATGCATAAATATTTTTATATAGTTGTAGTACTTAAACTCACACCTAACTTCTTCTAGATTAACATATTCATACAGTCAGGAAGTCAATTGTAAATTACTATCGAAATTTGTTTTGCTTTCTCCTAAAGGAAGCTTTGTAATAGTAAAAAAAGTTTTCTTAAAAACATGTTAGAAGTATGTTTTGGACCATTCGGAATCAAAATATACTATTTGTAATGATTAAATGGTTATATCTCAGAAATATATTATGGAAATGTAATGAAAAAAATTGATATGATCAGTAATCTGAAGTACAATATTCAGTAAAATTTTTCGGCCATTCTATTTTTCTTTTGCCGAGAAAAAAATCATTTTATAAAAGAAATCAATTTTGTATGTCGAACGATAACTTAAGTAAAACGGCATTATACTTTTTAAAAAATAATACCTCTTCTAATCATAACGCTCCATGACTAGAAAAATTTAGTTTCGATTCATATGCATAAAGAAACACATCATCAATACATGTTTGACAAAAGATACAGTGTGCACCATGGGGGAAAGGCCTTTTTCGCTCTTGTGAGTTTGCAATACTCGTCTTCAGCTGGAAATACGTATATAATTTGTAAGATTTCTTAACTTAACCTTTGTATTAGGTATCCAACTGATAGAAGACCGAGATTTTCGAATTTTTAACTTCGAGTCAATTCTTCTTATGATTGCTCTTGCTTAATTGAATTTTTTTTTATTAAATATGTGTTCGAATTTTGCATACATATAATAGTTCAATAATAAATTTCTAGTTGCAGAAATGCCTTGATGATGCGAGAGAAATCCTATTTCGATAAAGTCAAACACTGCGGTTATGCTTCAAACCCACTGATCTCCCTAGATTCCGGGATACTTGATTATCGACTACACTTCTGTCTCTTGGTTCTTTGTTCTGGAAGACGCACCTCAACGTGATCTTCCCGCGTTGCATCGTGTGTACTCTGGATTTCGAATTGGTATTCTCTCGATCGTTAGCTCTGTGGCCTCTATACCTAAGGGGAATCCCATTCTCTCGATGTGTTGACTTTGATGCCCTAAAGGCAGCTCTGCGCTTGAAAGTTCCAATTAATTTGCGAGATAATCGCGCGGTTAAGTTTAAGTGATTTGTAGATTTGAACTTGTATTATAAGTTATTCGGTGTTTGATTATAATAAGTAAATACATTTATTTAGTATTCAGAAATTAATCATTATATTTATAGTTTTTATTAGTGTTAACTTGTCTTTAATTATTCTTTACTGATCAAGTATTCTCTTAAAATTGAAACTTAAAATTCTAAAGTGCATCGAAAAAAAAGTTTAAAAGTAAAAATGTGTTAGGTTGTAAACGAGCGTTAATTTTTTCATACTTCATGTACAAGCTCATTTGTTGTTATTTTTTGATTATTAAATTTTATTTGTGAATAAAAATGTATTATCTAATCAATACTATGTAGTTACTTTGCACATCATATATATTATAACAGAAATAATTTTTGTTGTAGTTCCTTCATTTTTATGGAATATCCTCCTTACACACAGTACTTAAAATTAGACACAAACAAAGTTTTATCGTAGACGCTCACTAACCACAATTTTTAATCAAGTTTACGATGAATCTATCTAAAACTTTTAGAGAAAATTTAAGAATTGTATGGCTGCAGATTAATCAAAATACTATTTTTAAACATCTAAATATTATATTTAAGACTAAATATAAGGCGATTAATGCTAAATTTATGCGTAAAATGGCATTTTCACGTCTGTTGGACCTAAAATTAGTATATTCAAATTTTCCCCAATCAGCCGGTGATTATGCATGTAATAAATGTTCACTATAAATTTTGTATCTATTCGCGAAAAGTTGATTCCTAAATAGCGTTAAATTGAACATCGATGTTAATTTAGATTATTGTAATTTAGAGTATTATCCGTTATCTTAATAAAATCATCTGCCTAATTAAATTTTTACATATTAACGAAGTATCATACTTTGCTTAAAAAAGGTTTTGAATACATTATAGCTTTGAAATTAAAATTTCAGTGGAGCCTTAAACAGTAATGTTCATTTTCATAATTTAAGTTTGAAAACCTTGAAAACTTTCTTATAAACTATTACTACTTACCAATGCTTCTCGGAAAAAACTCTTTCTTCACAAAACTTAAATATTTAGAGCCTCAATCCACAGTGAAATGTTCAAAATCTCAAGAATAACTCAAATACTACCCAACAACTCTCATAGCAAGAGCAAATAAACGTCCGAACGACTCGCATCCGCGAACAGGCACGAAAGCGGGCGATTCTTTCCCGTGCAATGCGCGAGCTGAAAAGAGCCCTTTCACCCCACGCTCCCCCCAACCTTCCGATAGATATTGTGAGCGACGTACGCTCGCGGTAATTGTTACATCGCATGTCCGATCGACGCGAGGCGCGCGGGAAAAGAGGGAGGCCACCGCCACCGCCACCAGTGAGCGCGGGATTGATTTATCGCCCCGCGAAAGTGCAGCGCCGCTAAACGGCCCGTCGATTTCACCGCTCTAATGATCGAAATGACAGAAATAATTAACCGTGCGCTATGCGGATCGGGATTACGCGAAACAGAGCCGAGCGACGCTATGCTGTTACGATGTCGGATTTCGTTGCGCGCTTCTTTTTTGACGCGCGATGCAAACTGATTGACGCTTTACGTAATCTGACGTGATTGTAATCACAGTGTTATGTAAAGTGATGTTAGCTCTTTGGCTTTAATTGTTTTCAGTTAGAGTTCTAAATATATGGAATTTACGTAAGTTTTAATTTTCTCTACACTCACAGAAATTAACTGCATGAAATCAAAGGATTTGCATTTTGATAGAATTCTTTGGATTCAAGTAGAAAGGAAGATGCCCATGGTAGTCCGACTGGTAGAACCTGAGAAACCAGTACCATGATTCAGAGCTAGTTAAAACATGATTGACTAAGGAAAATTTTTCGTTATAGTACAGGGAAAATTACAAAAGATAATGTCTATATATATTCTACATTTAACGCAATGTACTAGGCCTGTTCAAATTTGAATTTTTCTACTTATTTTCGTAATATTCGATCAGGTCTTTGCTTCCTCATAAAGGAAGCTTTGGGCTCGTAAAAAAAGTTATGCTAAAATAATTATAGAAACATGTTTTGAGTCCGTGTGCTAACTACGTAATTTTTTTATTTGTTCCAACTAAGGGTTAACATACCAGTCATTAGACGCTTATCGGTATCGCACATGTTATTCCGCTCTATCCTCTTCATAATCAACAATTATCTTATTGAGTCTAATAGATTACATATTGGTAGTTTATTCAACATTATTTTCATCTCGATCCAATGTTCCTATTCCGTAAGCATAGTTAAAAAACATTCGCTTCGTGTTATATGATTCAGCTTACAATAAATAATAATAAACGTAAACTTAACATACTAGTCATTCGCGGCGAGTTTTAATATGATTATTAACCCTCCATTAATGCACTGAATGCAGATGACTCCAATATCTTTAATTGCGACTTTACATGATTTTCAAAAATTCATAAATCACTTAGAAAATGGTTCATTATTGGCAGTAAAGTACTTTTCAGAATTTATCCAACTTGAATTTGTTGAAAAAAATCATTATTTATGTATGCGAATTTGAATTTTGTGCAAATTATTTTGAAACGATTCCTATTGAGCAGTCAGTTAGTGACATTATGTGTTATGATTTTAGAATTTTAGTACGGGGAAATGATTAAACGCTCCAATATCTCATGGAAAATATTTATAAACAAAATAATGTGGCACATATCCTTAATAATTTTCGACCAGAAATCAAATAGTGATATTAGATTTTGGGCCCGATATATTCATAAGATCCATTTAAGGCCCAACTTCAGTTTTTTAATTGAGAACATATATTTTTTATTACATATTTGAATTCCTAGTCTCAAAATACATAAGAATACGTATTTAGTTTATTCAAGTTCACTGCCTGATTTCAGATAGAGGAAAACCTAATTTTGATAGGGCCCAAACTAATAAGGTTAAATTTTGAGGCGAGGAAATTAAATATGTAATAAAAAGGATATGTTCTTATTTGAAAAAATAAAGGTGGGCCTTAAATGAGCCTTAAAAATATATTGGGTCCAAAATCATTTATAAATATTTTCCTTGATATATTTAAACGTTTAATTATTTCTCTGTACTAATTTACCAAAATTATACAATCGTGATGTCACAAATCGACGGGCAAATTGGAATTGTTTCGAAATATTTCGCGCAAAATTCAAAATTGCACACATAAATATTGATTTTTTTTCAATAAAATCGAGTTAAAAAAATTCTGAAAAATATTTTACTGCCAATAATAAACCATTTTCTAAGTTATTTATGCATTTTTAAAAATCATGCAAAGTCCCAATTATCTGCTATATCCAAAATTAGTAATTGTTTTAAGTCACAATAATTACTGAAGATTTAGGGAGCAATGTAGAAATATGAATAAAGGTTTATTTTCATTACGTTTTAGTCTGAACATAGTAAAAAATCATAAAGCCAAAGTTTCGTAAAATATTGACTTGTTTTACTTAAAGAAATAATAGCTTTTTAGGTTTTTAATATTTAAAAACCTAATAATTAAATTTAAAAAAAATAATTTATATCGTACACCGTTTTAAAGATCCAAAGAAATTTTTTTCAACATATAACAATTAACAATCTAGGTAGGGCAACCGTTTCATTGTTGGGGTCTAAACACCCCAAACGATGAAGTCATATTATTTGGAGGTGTGACCACGGAGAGATAAAAAAATTGGTTTTGATTTCGAATCTGAATTATTTCTAGGTTATTTAACAACCAAAATAGAAAATTTTGCCGGAGCCATTTTTGATAAATGAGATTTTTGTTCGCCATATAAGATATGAAATTTTAATTATGAAAATATGACAGCGGAATTGGAATCAGTGACCCCATAAACACTTATATATTTATTTTCATGAAAAACCAATAGCTGAAGAAATTCGTGATTCATAGGGTTAAACAATAAAAATGTCCTAATCGCCCTTTAAAGCATATATTTTTCTAACTATCAATATTTCATAGTCATATAAAGCACATATTTTTCTAACTATCGGTTAATCATAAAAATTGGTATATAAAGGTTTCTGGAGCCACTGATTCCAATTCCGCTGTCAGATTGTCATAATTTAAATTGAGCGATTCAATATGGAAAACAAAACTGTCATTTGTTAGATTTTTTGTTGTTTAAGATTTTCAGTTTGGTTGGTAAATAATCTAGAATCAAGCAGATTCTATACCAATAAGAAAATGTATAGTGCAATGACCTTTGTTAATAATCCTGCTGAGACTGACTATGCATCAACAATTTAACTTATACCCGCATACAACTCCATGCACATATCAAATTCTTAATTTAAAATTCCTTTAAAATTATTTTAAAGAGAATCTAATGAACTACACGAGCTATAAACCCATATAAAACTCAAACGGACTTTTGTCACTCCGCTTTCTCCAATTCGGATAGGTGACTGCATTATAACAGTCTTTCACCCTCCGAAAGAGAATTAATGCGAAAATAATATCCGAAGGACAGGAGAGTTTGAGCAAAAAAGATATATATTTTAAATGTAAATAAAAGATACTCCAGAGTCGATCATATATATGGAACAGAAATGATAAATTTGTATATGGATACAAAAAACTTGCATCAATCTAGTGATAATACCCGGAATTGTAAGGCATATTTGTGTCCTAATGCCAAATTATTATAAAAAGAAATTTCCATTTTACACTTTATTGACAATAGGCAAGAAAGTATAAAATACAAATTGATTGCTCGTTGGGTATATAATCAATTTTCATAATTCCTTTAAAATTGTACAAAATGCACTCTAACATCCCAGCAAGCGCACAGCAGCAGTACGTTACTTTCCGACACCGAAGCAGATAATAATTCCTCATCTCCGAGTGCGCCCGCGCGCCTATTTCCTCAATCAAGACCGCGCGGCGTTGATGCGACGCACAAGGGATGTTACCAATTATTGCCAACTACCGCCGCGTGTCGATGAGATACATGCCTTCGCGCGGCTCATCACTTTCTCCCTTTTGCCACCCGCTACTGCCGCCGCCTCCGAGACACGACAGATCATTGTGATGAATTCCGAGACGAGCCCAATTCTCGTCCTTCCGCTTCTCGCTGATGTACTTAGCGAGATTGTATAATTGACTGCAGGTGAGATTCGGTTCGTGGGTTTTATAATTTTTTTAATAATAAATGTAACGAACTTGAGGTATTTTCGAGGATAAATTTATATTAGGAGTCAATCTATAATGTTTAAATTAAAGAAAAATTAATTTACCCACGAAAAATGTATTAAGAACAGTGATGTTTAAATAAAAAAATTATATTTTGCGGTTTGTCTGTAACTGTTTATAATATATTCGTAAAAAAAATAATATTAAAGGAGGTTCAGAGGTTATAAAACGACCAATTTATTTTCATTCTTCTTTCTATTTTGTAAAAGCTTGTTAGTGCCTATCATTATATATCTTATACTAGTACACATTATGTACATAAAGAAAATGTAATCAGCAATTGTGATGTTGCAAACACGATTATTGTCAATTGAAAAAAAATCATTGAAAATACCAAAACTTTTTTGTTTTAGATACGATTCTAATTATCGGGGTCCTATTTTGTTCTTTGAATACTGTTTGACAGTTTGACCGAAATAAAATTTTAAATAATTCATCAGTGCTAAAGAAAAGCTTATTGTTTATAACTAAACACGTAATTTAGTTAAACAATTAGCTTTTCCGTAGCACCTATAAATTATTTTGAAATTTTCTTTCGGTCGATCTATCAAACAACATTTAAACAATATAATAAGACCACGATCATTAAAATTGGATTGAAAACAAAAAAGGTTCTGCATTTATAATGATTATTTTTCAATTAACAATAATCGTGTTTGTAACATCATAATTGTTGATTTAAAAAAATTTATATGTACATGAGGTATACTAGGATAAGATATACAATGATTGGCACAAAGAAGTTTTAAAAAAATAGAAAGAAAAATTAAAATAAATTTGTCGTTTTGTAACTTCCGAACCTCTTTAAATGTTAATGAAATATATTTATATCAAAGTACATATAAAATAAACTTACATAATTCAGCTATATTTATTTTATTTTAATAAATACATAAAAAGTTAGAAGCAAAGTAGTTAAAAACTATTTTTTTCAAATCTTCATTTATTCTAATTATTAAAGTAAATTCTTTGCAGCCATGGAGGCTTTTGGTATCCGGAACATAGATAATAGATAATAGATTCTAAAGTACATATTAGTCGTCTCAAAAAAGTGGGGTAATTACTTATAGGAAGAAATTGAAACCTGCTAACAAAAAAAGCTGGTGCGAATTCGTCAATACGTTTTTCGCGGCTGAAACATATCTCTCTTTTGATTTTAATCGTAATATTTTTGAACCCTTTTGTTATAGTAGTTAATTGCATAACTTTGAAATCAAACTTTCGTTGCTGCCTAATAGCCATTAATTTAATAAATTCACTAGATATAACTGTATTCAATGTAAAATATATAGCTTAGACAACAGTGTTTAGATAATAATTGTTAATAAAATTATACTTTATATAAGGTTGTCTTGTAGTATTGGTAATAGATATCTAAAAAATGTATTAAGAGTGTGTAAGTTTACGCCAGGACAAGCTATAAGTAACAAACTAACCGTAAATATTATGAAAAGTCGCAGATAACATAGAGCTGAGGTTTATTAATAAATGACACAAACTAAGCATCATAAATTCATCCACGACGTTTCAATGCCGCCGGGCTGCATTATCGACGGACAAACTTGGCCGAGCACAAAGCGCAGCCGCGGTTCAGCTCACAATACACCAAGATTTACATGCCTCATCTCGAAAATTTTCGTAATGATGAAACTTTTCCCCAACAAAGTTCTTCTGCGCAAGGCGAACACTACGCGCAGTATAAAGCTCTTATCGAAAGGTCGCTCTCTCGCACGAAAACTTGCAACGAATCCACCGGCAGAAGTTATTATTGCATATATTCTTTAAAGAAAAGCGTCGGACGTAGATTAACGGCCTGGCGGGCGCCGTAAAGAAGAGCCAAGAGCGTAATGCGAGATCGCGTAAATTTCCTTTAATCAATAACAAGAGTTGATGAATGACCGCGGAAGCTGCTTATTCCACAACAAATTCAAAGTGGGTAAAGACGAGAATGATGGGGAGAGGCAAAGTAACGAATACAAAAGATGCAAGGAAAGTTGGAGAAAGGACGAAGATTGCCTGATTATTGCCTGCTTTTAAAAACAGGGCGAGAACAATGTGGATATTTGAAATCTTTGTATGAAAACCTTGATTTATGAGTAATGCATCTCCATTACTGTTATTATGACGACCGAAGCGAGTCCTCTACTATGCAGCATTAAAGAACTTTGTGGTACATATTATACAAAAACCGTAGCACCTATTTACTTGAAATTTTTCTACACACAGACCTTACAATCTCTAGATGTGCCTCCAACGTAGTTATTTAAAAAATACTTACATAGAAATTAGAAATATATGCTGCAATTAGTACAAGTAATATATCTATATATTCGTTATATATTGATTATAGATTTCAAGAATATGCATTAAATTTATAATCCGCTAAAAAATATAAAATTCGAAGTTCGCTAAAAAAAATGTTGCAATCACCATCGTTGTTGGTTTATTTTAATAAATTAAAAAAAATTTACTTTTTGTATGTGTCTCTTCTTTATATATTTATTATATAAATACTATATCACTCAGCATGAGTCACGAGCTTCGCAAGCGACAAAGCATTGCTTCTAGCTAGTAATACAGTTAAAATTAGTAAAATTGTGTGTACCCATCTATTAAAAGACAAGCAAAGTTACCGTGGTAGAGAATTATTCAGTATAATCAAGGCTTCGAAATTTACCTTGGCAAACTAGATAGATCTACATAGTCTTGCATTATATTTTACCAGGGAGTGACGTTAATTATGCTTGAAGATTTTTTTTTCAATACTAATAAAACTTCTAAATAGGTATGCATTGTAAAGCATGCTTAAAAAGTTTACGTATTTGCTTTAAAAATAAAAACAATGCTTGAAAACGTAAATATTTCATCATAGGTACCTATAAGCTATTTCCAAATAAAAGTTGATTTCTCTAGAATCACTTTTATCTACTTTGAAATAACAAACTTTACTTAAAAATTATTCATTGCCATATTTTCTAAGTTAAATTTTCCTTTGAATTCGTCATTATTATGAGTATTAATAATATTATATTAGTAGTAATATCTTACTGCTGTTGTGTTCTGAATATCCCCATTACTCATTGTGATTCAAATAATAATATTAATATTAATAAACTCAAAGAGGATGATTACAAATAAGTAATAAGTAGGGGGAAGTAGGAAAATGTACAAAATTAACGATCTTGTTTAAAGATTATCAAAATAGGAATATTTAAAAACAATTGATCAATAAAAGTGAAGGAAAGTTTGAAAAAGGTAAATTCAGTAAAATAAGTTAATAATTCAAGATTGTACCAGACATTTAGTAGGAAAAAGTGAACTTATTTCAGGTTTTATGGTTTCTTTAGACTCATCAGTTGAATACATCTGGTATTAATGTTTTACCTGTGGTGACATGAATTAATATTTCAACAAATTGAAATTTATCCCAACAATCGCAGTAAGAGCGATCCGATTAGAACAAATAAATTCAGCCCCTAGAAAAAAAGACAAGAGTAAAAACATCGCTCAAAAGAGAGAGAAGAGGCGAATACGGAAAAGGTGCAGTGGAAAAAGGAGTGCGGCCGGTTCCCGATTTTCTCGGACTTTCGGACGTTGAGTAGTCCTGTAGGAGATGGCTAGAATAGATTAAACTTCAGGCGAAAAGCGAAACGATACCTCCCAGGAGCACCACACTAGAGCTACAGCAGCACTAGCTTTAATCTCCGCCTCTCAGCGCAAAAGGAAACAAATCACGGCGCGGTCTTATCACCTTCGCGTACGGGTAGATAACAACTTTTTTCTCACCGCACCGCGGATTTTCTCGTTTTACAACATCTACATATACACACACACACTCTCTCACACACACACACACACACACACACACACACACACACATACTCACACACACACAAACACACACACACACACACACACACACACACACACACACACACACATACAGACACATACATACACACATACATACATACATACGCACACACTACACACACACGCAATCACACACAGATACGTGCGAGAGTGCAATAATTGCACGACGTTCATCGCGCGGATTCGCGCGATTTAAACTTGTCAGGAAGTTCATGCGCGAGCAGCGGCTTTTTACTTGAGAAACTTCGGCGTGTAGGAGCTGCTGGCTGGACTAAATGTAAATGTACATTGATTTAGGAGTTGGCTATTTAAGCGGACGTCCTGCACTTGGAAATTCATGCAGTTCGCGCGGCAGAGAGCGAGTTTGTATTTATGATTTAGTTGGGGAATGTTTGGACGTGAAATACTGATTTTTTAATGGGGGGGGGGGGGGGGGGGCAAGCGATGATTGGCCTTGCTGCAGTTGACATTTTAAGGGAGCTTAGTTATTAGTTGGTTGGTTCATTACGAGAGGTATTCGTCACGAGTGTTTACTAAGCTTTAATTAAAATTAGTTTGGTTTCAATTACTTTGCAATTGAAAATGTGCTTTATTTTTAGGTAATTTAATAATTCAGTTTAAATAACTAAGTCTTTTTGAAATCTCTTATAAGAATTTATAATTTGTATATAACCAGATAAGTAATCGTTGTTATAATATTTAATATTCAATGAGTAATTCGTTAATAATTTGATGTATGTCATAGAACATGATAAATAATATTAATGAAATTGTTCGCTGTCAAACAATTTAGTTACATTGTCATATCAAAGAATATTTGTTAAATAATTAATAATAATGCGGATATGCGATGTGCATTCTCGAAAATTATTAGTCTCTCCAATAATTAGCCGTATTTACCGGTTCAATCGAATACAAATTCAGTGACCGCAGTTCGATGACACTAATTATGTTCAATGAATATGAATCTAAAATCAGTAAACTATTCAATACACTAATTCCTTCGATTAACTTTGTATGCATGACTAGAATTCCTCGCTGCGGCATTGCCTGCAATTTTTACAGAGTAGAATATCAAGCTGAACTTGTGTAAATCTCGGTTTATTCGCTACGTCATGAAATTCATTCCCGTAGGCGTAACATAAGGTCAAAATGTTAAATCATCTCATAGGATCTAAAAGATTTAAAATGAATCCGTAAAATAACAATTTGCCGTTTTTAACCAATTTAGGGGTGTCATTTTGGAAAATATACCCATTCTGTTAGGGCAAAATTGTGAAATAAGTTTATAAAAAATAGCATTAGCACTCTTCTGTTTTGACTGGGCGTGAATAAGTGAGTAAGTTAGGACATGTCCTTTATATATATATGAAATTAATTGTCCAAAACTTAGCCCATATATATATATATATATATATATATATATATATATATATATATATATATATATATATATATTTCTAAAAAGTAATTTCATAGTATTTTCCTAATCAACACCGAAGGAAAATATATATATATATATATATATATATATATATATATATATATATATATATATTTTCCTTCGGTGTTGATTAGGAAAATACTATGAAATTACTTTTTAGAAATGAGCATTAGTAAACTTTCTAACCGATAACTAAGTCAATATCTCAGTGGGCCTTAGAGATTTTCAATGAATCAATAAAATCACATTTTGTCATTTTTGATTAATTTAGGATTAGAAATTTGAAAAACTTACCCACTTAGCGGTTGTTAAGGCCGCATTCAAATATGCGCGCCACTCTTGCAGCGATTCCTTACAGGAACTACGCAGGGGGTCGCTGCGAGAGTACCAAGAAGGATTTTTTCCCTTTCTCCGAAATTGCATGGCGTTGCAGCTGAAACAAAACTGCGAGCGCCGGGCAATTTCGGCCTCTTTCCGCTCTGACCGCGGCCTCAATAGTACAGTCCAGGTGCCAGACGTGCGCCTTTGCAATTACCCATCGCCACGTGCAAGGCGGAACACACCCGGTCGTCTTTGATTTAAATTCAGATACACACACGCACACAAGCTAGTTCACCTGTACATAGTTATTGTTTATTAATATTTAGAGTGAATAAATACTCAAGTATCGTTAATTCAATCCTAGTCAAACCCTATTACTCTCCTACAGTGCCCCGCTGCACTCGCTCAACATTACAACCGCATCAAACATTTACGAATTGTTAACATCCCATATTAACAATTAAAATTTTGACCGGCTAGTGCGCGAACAGCGGTCGATTAGGGAAAATCCCAGAAATTAGATTCTAGAAATCAGTATTAAAATAAATTCAAAATGATAATAAAGCCGATATGTCATCGGGTCTTGGGAATTTAGAATAATTCCGTGATGACACATTTAACAACTTTTAACTTCCTAAAAAATTGAAATTTGGAAAATTCTCCACATTAGGGTAAAATCTTTGCTTTCTTCTTGCTTATAACATGAGTAAAACACCATTCAAATTTTAAGTCTCTAGAGTTAATAGTCTTTTATAAAAATATTATACACGGATGAAAATGACAAAATATTGTAAACGGGCAAAAACTCGCCAGTGGCAGTGATATTTTACTTTCACGTATATAAAAAGTTCCTATACCGTAATTCTATTCCCATTCTTTTCCTCTCTGTCTCTCTCTCTCTCTCTCTCTCTCTCTCTCTTCTATCTCTCGTTTACTCTGTTTCACACTTGCAGTAAGACCTCGACGTTGGGCAAGCTGACGGGGAAAATGAATTAACCGTTAGCTACAAATCACGGTACGAGGACTCCTACGAATTAAAACCGCTTCGTTCATTTTCTCCCACCCTCCCTCTCGGTTCAACTCGCGTTTTCCCGACAGGGCCAACGCGGAGAAGATTGAAGATTTCCGAGCCGCGCGCTCTCTCCTTCCTTTTTTCCTCCGTCGGCGTGCGCCAGAATAGGAGAAAGTTTATTTGCCGACGCGATAAAGCCTCTTCGCTCGCGAAAGCTCTCTTCCTGGCTCCTCGGGAAATTCGAAACAATCAAATTTTCCTCTCGCTCTTCTTCTTTTTTTCTTGTTCACCGCTGGTGGAAGCCGTATTGTGCTGCTGCCGCTCGTCTCTATCCACGTTTATTAGATGATTTCGCTTTAAGAGAGAGGTTCTGCTACCGCGCCGTGTCTCCTGCTTTACGATTTTTTTAGAGCGGCACGCGTTGCCCTCGTTGTTTCTATATAATCAGCTTTTTTTTTTTTCTATTTCTTGGATTTTACGTTTTGTAGAGTGGAGGAATGGGTGATTGTTGTGAAAAACTCAGACTGGAGAAAAATATCTCGCTTCGGAATACAGTCGAACCTGCCGGCACTGTGACTCTCGACATTGTGAAACTCTCGGCACTGTGACTGCGGAACAATTTGGTACTGTGATTTGTTCAGGGTTGTCTCTATGCATACACTCGTATTTACATTGCTTTTTTTTATGTTATTAAAAGACAATTGTAACATATTTCAAAATTGTGTTTCTATCATTTTTTTAAAAGAAATGTATGATTGTCTAAATCAAAGTCACAATGAAGATTTGCTACATTAGTAGATTTTATTAGGCATTGATAACATTATTTGCACCATAAATTTGTACCAAAATACTAGAAGTACAATTTTGCATAAGTTTGAGCTATTTGTGCGTCGGCGATTCGCTAAGGTAGGGGTGAAATTGAAATGTAGTCTAGATATGGCCGTTGTACTAGGAACTTATTGGTTGTCTCACTATTCACAGTGCCGGAAGGCAGCTAGTCCCGAGTGTTATAGCGCCAGGAGATTCGACTGTACTTAAAATATTATCTACCAATAATAGCTTTTTTATTGTTTTCTTATCTTATGAGACAAGATATAATTAACTTTTATACAAACGTTATTAATTTACGATATTAAGAAGTTGGGTTGGATTACATCTATTTAATGGGTCGAAAAAAAGGGTATTTTTTGATATGTCTTTTTAAAAAAGTATAGAAATAATGATAACAGTTTTTTACTAACAATATATTTTTGTTCCTGTACAAATTTTTAAGGCATTTTCAATAAAAGAAGACCTCAGCATGGATTGGAAGGGACCCCCTTTATATGCTAGCACCTCCACGGCCTGCAACAGAATTACCGTAAACTTTTGCCAAGAGCAAAATAGAAAATGTTTCCATTATCTACATTATATTTTCTAAAAAAGTTAAGTTGAGCTATACAAGAATATTGAAAAATATAGACTTTTGATAAAGTTGTGAATATTTAAATAATAATTGTATTGTCGATGAAAAAATCGTAAAATATCAGTTTATAACATCCAATGTTTTGAATTCTAATAATCGTGTATTCTTCTCTAGTAATTTAAGTTTTATAGATGCTGGCAAATTTTAAGTCAATCGATGAAAATCATAGTCATAATGCGTATAATACTTATAATTATTTGCTAAGTCACATTAAAATTATGAATGTATCAACACCTGCACCTTCGCGTTAACTTCATCGGTGCAAACAATTGACATCTTTGTTTTAGTATCAGCAGCTGCAACTTCGCGTTAACTTAATCGGTGCAAAACGATTCACAGCAACAAAGCACTTTAACAGTCCTCTATGATTTGCTAATGAACTCAAACAGGCTTGAAAATACACACAGAATCGCTGAGCATAATTTATGCGTTCAAATCAAGCCGTATAATCATGACTATACCTTTAATAAGTGCAATGAAAACGCCAGACTCTAGCCTTCTCTCTCTCTCTCTCTCTCTCTCTCTCTCTCTCTCTCTCTCTCTCTCTCTCTCTCTCTCTCTCTCTCTCTCTCTCTTATTCGTATTCCAGACCTAAGTTGCTAAAGCCCGCTCGTAGATTAGCCAATAAATCGAGACTGAAAGGAGAAATTCATTAACCCACAACAATAAATAACTGAGACTCGAGTTCACTCACTTGCGCTTCCTCTCTCTCTCTCTCTTTCTCTCTCTCTCTCTCTCTCTCTGTTTCTCTCTCTTTCTCTCGCTTTCACTCTCTTTATTTCTCTTTCTCTCTCTTTCTCTCTCGCTCTCTCTCACTCACTTTACATCGTCGTCGAGCAACCCGAGGGTGCGAGGGCGCGAAACAATAGTTTATAGTATATTTATACAAAGTTTCCAAGCGCAAGAGTGGAGCCAGAGTTGCCGGCGAGCTCGGCAACACTCGTGAGAGCGCAGAAGAGAAGAGAAGAGAGAGAGTGAGGCCGATGAAAAGGAGAGGATAAAGAAGGGGGACTAGTGCGAAGTACCATATAAGGGAGTATATGAAAGACGCGGAAACAGATGGGTGAAGGCCGGAGAGGAGAGAGAGAGACAGAGACAGACAGAGAGAGAGAAAGAGAGGGAGAATGGTGGGTGGGGGGGGGGGGGGGTTATGGAAAATGAGATAGGTGAAACGGGACTTACTGAGATTTTAGGACACGCTGATTTTGTAATTCTATTTTAATTTATAGAGTAGAAGCTGGGATGATGATTTAGAAAATACTTGGAATTTTACAAAGTTCAGATTAAAGTTATTAACTAATATGAATAATAATAATTAAACATTTCATTATATTCCAGCTGTTGCTTTGGATTTAAAAGAATGCTTATATTTGAGTCAATGAAAAGATTATAAACTTATAGACAGGAGTAGAAAATGAAAGCGAAGAGAAAGACAATGAAAGCCGAAAAATAGAACAAAAAGTAGAAGAGGATTTGTCAACACTTATTATTGTGTCTCAGTCCTGTTATTATCAAACTTGGCCCCTACTTGCGACAAAGGTATGTGATTCTATGGGAAAAATGGTCGTATTAACATACAAAACAAAGGTTTTACATAACAAATAATGGTTTCTATAGTTTGAATACCTTGTCGCTTACGATATTTTGGTAACAAATAAACTTGGATCAAATACATTTTTCAACTAGCACTCGTAGTTTTTGTAAATGGGTCCTTTCTCTTAAGATAACAGCTATTCTATTTTACTTAAAATATGCATTATTTATAAATAAAATGATACCTACAGTTGTATCATAACTCAAAAGGTTTTTACACTAAAGAAGAAATTACGTAAAAGTATGTAAAGGTAGTTAGGAAATGCTTTAATTTAAGCGTCGTTATATATATATACATATTAATCAGGTCAAGAGTAATTAACAATTCAAGATGTCAACCGAAAATATTTAAATACTCCAGGAAACTTAACTGTTTTAAATTCGTTGATTTTCCGTGCATTTTTAGTTGACAACTTCATTGTTAATAGTTTTGGAACAAATTAATATTTTAATACGAAAGAAAGCCTAAATTAAAGCATTTTCTAACTACTTTTACATACTTTTGGTAAATTTTTTTTAGTATTAAAACTTTTTGAGTTATGATCACAACTACAGGTATCACTTTTTAATTAAATAATACATATTTGGAAGAGAAAAGTAGTTATCTTTAGAAAGAGGGCCCATTCACTGAAACTAATAGTGATAAGCTTCATTTCTAGCTACCAGTGAATGATCCTTAAAGTTATCGAAAATTTCAAGAAACCGCATTCCTGACACTCACCTAGTAAGCATGTTCTTTTATGTTTACGCACTTTATTTAAATAAATCTCTAATATCAGCAAACTATTAAAAATATTCTACCCTCTGTGTACTTTTGATCCCACCTCCTGTACAACTAATCAAAAACAAATAAAAGGTCTGAACGAGAGGCGGACGCAGTGCGACTTTCGAGTTCCCGTTACTTCGTTCTCTCGCTTCTCTTCGCCGCGAAGAGTGAAACTTAGGGGGGAAATTAGCGGCGGCTCTCCCGGGAATTCGCAGTTCGCGCAGCGCGTCGGGATACACTTCCGAAGACCTCCGCGAGGCGAGGGCGCCAACGGGAAAACAAAAAGGCGAGAAGGATGGATGAAATTAGCGCGCCAATATTTGCCGCGGCCGCGCGCCTGTTTGCGCCGACTTTCGGCCCACGAAGAGATAAATTGCGATAGGGCTTGTAGTTGTTGATGAGCCGACTTAAAAGGGGCTACTGAGGTTATGGTTTAGAATTAAATGACACGGTATAATTAAAAATTTGTATTTTTTGTTAGACACAATATTTTATACAGGTTAAAGTTATTTATAAGAAATGGTATATAAGACTTTGTGGTTTGTGTATGAATCAGAATATAAAGGCTGTGTAATGATTGTGTAGGTATAGGTGAATTTTCAGATTATGAGAAGTACATATTTTTAAATAATTGATGCTTTCGAACAAATAATGAATCATATACGTTTATATAATTTTACTGAAATGGATGTTTTAAACATTTATTACAATTTCACTTGCTTTCATACTACTCAAATTTTAATTTTTAGTATCACATACATTAGACATAAAAACTGATTTCCATTGGCTGTATTTACTTGTAATCTCCGTTCTAATTTGTGTCTATTCCACATATAAGTTTTCCCGATATAACTCATAGTTACTTATATTTACTTGTACATTGGCTGAACATGTAATTTTATATTAGTATGTATCAATCATGGGTTTCAGATAAAAAAATTCTAGGAAGTGACATTTTTTATGCAAGAGAATAAAAACTAATAGCATCCTTATAGATATATTCATCAGTATATATTTTAAAATATTTAAATCCGTATATATAATATATACCACTCATAATGTGAGACAATAGAAAAAGTCTAATTTGGTCAGAAATTGCCTGCAAACTAAACTACATGTTATTTAGTTCTTTAAGTAGAATAATCTTAAATTTTCATATAGTTTAAAATTTTTATTTGTATTGTAATTTAAAATTTTAAGCCAGTTTAAATCAGTCAAATGCGAGTTTTATAATTAGCTATAGAATTTAGCAAGAATGATCAACGGATCATTAAAAGTTTTATTTCAATTAATCAAATTTCTTCAAAATGCATTTTTACTATTCCATCACAAATTCTACACAAAGCCCCCAGACGTAGTGTGTAAAAAATACTCATTTCTCAAAAACCCATAATCCAGTACACCCAACCTGATTAACCAACCGACTCCCTCTCTCACTCCTAAACTCGAGCACATTCCGCGTCTTTCGAGCCCACTTCGAGCTCATTATAACCCCTCCTCTTAATAACCTACAATCGTTTCTCACCCAAGTCTAAGCTCTCGCCCATTGATTAAATCCGTAAACTTTACCAGAGTGCTCGAGAGTGAGAGAGACAGAACGAGAGAGGGAGTGAGAGAGAGAGAGAGATAGAGAGAGAGAGAGAAAGAAAGAGAGAGAGAGAGAGGCAGAAGGCACATATAGTTTTACGCTCGCTCTCGCGCGAAGTGCCTCGCGCAGTTTCGTCGTCGGCATTAGTGCCGGCAGGCCGAACAACTGCAGGCGCCACCGCTGCGTAGGGAGGCGCGGCGGTAAGTGTAACCTAAGATTTCATTAGCTAACGATCGAGCGCGCACCTGGGGAATTTATGGCGCGCCCGCTCGTATGGAATACCGTATAGCCTATATCCGCGCGGGAGTGCACGAGACTCCGAGAGGGCGCAGCCACAGCGAGCGAGCGAGTGCGTTCCAAGAGGGGTTATACGGTTCATCTGGCGCGTGCGTGATGTTTCCGCAGCGTTAATTGTTTTCAATTAGCGTAAAATTTTCAAAGGCTTTTCTACCTCTAGCGGGAGCTCTATAGCGATTTTTATCAATATTTTGATTGTTTTTGACTTTTTATTTGTTGAAATTCATTGTTGCTTTAGATTAGTTTCTGCTTTATAAATTTGTTTACCATTCATATTTTAATGTGTTGCCATTTTAGATGAATTTTTCCTTCAATGTGATAGAGGCTGGAACCTATATAGTACGCCATCATTAGAATGATGAAATTGATATTCATTATATTATATTCAAAACGAGCAATTGGTTTATAACGGGGTGTCGTATACCGTTATTGTAGTTTTTTATTTGATTCAGTGAATATATGATATTATTAAATTTAGCGAATGTAAAAAAAATGTAATTACTACTAAGAATGTCCATATGTGAATTGTGTTAACGGAGAAATTAACTGCAGGATTAAAAATTCGATAATGTCGGTAACGGTGTATAAGGTAGGTATAGAACTCTGATCTCCTCTTAGGTTAGCGAAGGTTATACTTTTAAAATTAAACTCACGGTAGGCATCTCACAAAATCAATAGGGAGACTGAAATAACTACTTTTTAAAATAGACAGTTTCTTACTATGAACTATTTACACTGAACTGTATTTCTACTCAGATTTGGAATGCTTCACCAATGAAGTTCTAAAACAAGTGCTAAAAGATTAGTCCTCACCTATAGTATCTATTTAGACCCAAAGTATAGAATTTTAAAACAGTATTTTTTAAGAAATCCATATAATAAACAAGCTTGCCGTTCTTTAATTCTAAATAATACATGGTTATTGAAATTTTGCAAATTAAACTTCATATAGATATATACTTTTAACATTGCAAAAAATTTTGCATTGTATTAACTAATACGTCAAGCGAAAAGTTGATATATTTTCAAAGCCATTACATTTTAACTGTATTCTATAGTTCTTAAAATGTTGTTTATGAAACGCTCGTTTAATTGATACAGCAATATTACAATAGCAAAAAATTGATCTAATTTAAAACTTTACTTAGTCAGTACAAAACAACGCTGTGTATAAAGATGTTGAAGTTGACAGATAAAATAGATCTTTTACATTTGACTATATTTGTTCATTAGTTACAATGAAGATACTTTTATATTCCATAATATACGTTGAGTCTGTGTGTTGCTTACTGCACTTATGCTTATGATGAAAGTATCATAAATCATCAAACTTACTAAGGAAACTATAAGTAATCAGGCGGTAATAATTTATGAATCATCTATTAACATTTCATCTGCATTTTCGAAAACAATTTTAAACATCATAACAAACGTACCTTCAATTGTGATGATTCATTTGAACTTGGATATTAAAAAAAACTTTTTTTGGATACAACATTTCCAACGTATTGTAAATCAGATACTTTTTTTGTCATTTTTACTATTAGTACAGAGTACAAGGGTTTTGAATTATGTGACAGCTTTAAATAAATTTATAGATTGCACTAGCCCAAGGCGTATCTTATTATTATCATTAAATACAATCAAAGTGTAGATCTTCGAAAAGTTTACAAAATTATTTGGGAGACTCAACTTTTATGTAATCATATGAATTACGAGACCTACATTTGAATAATTCGTCTGATTTTAATATAGGTCTATATGAATACAATCCATTTATTCGACTTTACAATAAGCTACCGCTTTCAAATCAAACTAAACTGTCTCCGAAAGAATTGAAGAATCTATAAGGATACTCATTAAATATAATTTTTCTTGCTAACACTTTTAGAATTATGAAAGATAAAAATTACCAAAAAATGAAGAAAGCAAATATGGGAAAAAATACAAGGTGTAGATGTTTCAGTAGCCAAAACATTGGCGACGATCTTAAATTTTTCAATAGTTGCTTGAATTCCCAATTCATATTTTAATAATGTTGATATATCTCTGCTCAAAATTACTGACGAAGACGTTTATTATACACTTACAACAGAAAATAATTTTATATTGGCAATATTGACCATAGAAATCATTTTAAGGGGTCACTCTACGATCTCAGCTATAATTTTCAATAATTTTCTTTTCATAGAAAAATTTATTTAAAATATTCAAACTTTTTACACATAACAGAAGAGGTTTCACACTTATAAAATCTATTTTTTATTTTTGTTTTGTATGTAAAATCTGGCTGGTCCGGCTGTCTGAAGTTAACCCTACTACAATCTGGTTGACGTGATATCTCCACTATGAAGAGCCTAATAGCAAAAAAGTGGACGGGTTATTAAAAAATAAGCTTTTCACTATAACCGGTAGCTCAATAAATAAAATTTGATGAAAAATAACAAAATGGCGGACATTTATAATTTTCGACCTTTTTTTGCAATTGCCATTTTGGTATTTTTCATAAAATTTTGTTTATTGAGCTACCGGTTATAGCGAATAGCTTATTTTTTATTAACCCATCCACTTTTTTGCTTTCAGGCTCTTCAAAGTGGAGATATCACGTCAACCAGATTATAGTAGGGTTAACTTCAGGCAGCCGGACCAGCCAGATTTTACACACAAAACAAAAATAAAAAATATATTTTATAAGTGTGAAACCTCTTCTGTTATGTGTAAAAAATTTAAATATTTGAATTAATTTTTCTATGAAAAAAAAATTATTGAAAATTATTGCTGAGATCGTAGAGTAACCCCTTAATGAACTCAATAGTTATTTATACGTATTTTTCCTCAGACCTTTATTGCACACAATCCAGCGTGCTCCTACATTAACTGAATCATGACCTGTGTCCAAATCTACTCTTCACAATACAGGCAAAATTTAGAAAACATAAAAATTATTAAAAAAAATTTTGATCGATATTTTTATGATACTTTAATTGTGATTTAGTTTAGAATCTACGCTATTCTATTTATAATCTATGATACTTCATCGTCTGTGGAATGCTGGTGGACAGAAACGTCACGCGACAGATATTTAGATCACATTTAGATTCAATACTTTGTGCAGTGAGTGTATCTGCAGATATTAAGCAGGCATTAAATCGCGCGGCCGCGGACCGCGAGTTATCCAACGGAGTTAAGGGAAGGCACATGGAACGTGCGTAGCTTAGCTGAGGATCGGTAATTAGAGGTGCTACCATGGGAGGCAGATAGGCATAAATTAGATATAGTAGCTCTACAGGAGGTTAGGCGACGAGGAGACCCAGACGTAGATTATAATATATGAATAAATACACACTCTTATATAGCGGATTGGAAAAGACAGGACAGCTAGGGATCGGCTTCTTAGTAAGTAATAGAGTAATGCGCACGGAAATTAATTTTGAACTTATTGATGATCGCATAGGGTTCCTAACCCTCAAAAGCCGATAGTACAAATACGTATTTATTAATGTCCATTGCTCAATGGCGGATATGGACGATACAATCAAAGACTCCATTTACACAAATCAAGAGCAGGTGTTCGATAGATTTTGAACCCATGACGCAAAAATATTGCTAGGAGATTTTAACGCGAAAATTTGAAAGGAGGAAAATTCCAGGCCGACCATAGGAAAAGAAAGTTAAGTGAGATTAATTAATTTTGGTGCATCTAAGAATCTTATAGTCAACAGCACATGTTTCATTCAGTTAGACAGGCACAAAGTAACCTGGAGAAGTTTCGATAGACAAACGCTTAACGAAAGCGACCACGTCTTAATTGACCAAAGACGGCATGCTTACATTCTCGACGTTCGAACTTACCGTGGAGCCGATTGCGTTTGAGATCATTACCTTGTTATAGCCAAGATTAGGGATCGCTTACTAGTAAACAGAAATAATAATAAAACATGCCAAACAGAGGAATTCAATCTCGAAAAGTTAAATGACATACTAATTAAAACTAGATATAGGGAAGAACTTTTAAGTAAACTGGATGTACCGGATAACAATAGGCTAGATGACCCGGCGGTATGGAGTGATATCAAAACTACCTGGGAAAATATCAAAAGTTCTATAAGACAAGCTGCTAGGACGGTGTTAGGTTAGCAGAAAAGGAACAAGCAAAAACCGTGATTTGACGTGGAATGTGAGGAATGGAATAGAAAAATACAAAATGCAAGAATGCTTAGCCTTAACATCACGTATGAGATCACCTCCGTACATTACCGTAATATAAGGGAACAAGCCAAACGAATTTTTCGGAATAAGAAACGGAAGTTGGAAAATAATAAAGTTTCAGCAATACAAGTAAACAGTAACAGAAATAATATTTTGGAAACGTATACAGGTATAAACTTAATAAGGAAATGTTCCAAAAGTAAAACTAACTTCCTGAGAGACGAACATGGAAACCTTATAACAGACACAGATGGACTACTAAATAGGTGTAGAAATTATTTCGACGAGCTCCCAAAAGTACACGAACAACAAACCACTTTAGACTATAACGAAATTCACATTGCTGAACCACAAATTGAGCAAGCCAGCCTGCAGAAGGTCTGCACGTCAATCACCAAGTTAAAAAACAATAGAGCCCCTGGAATAGATTATTTACGGGCCGAACTATTTAAATAGGGAGGAGAACCACTTAAGAAAATAATTCATAATTTTATTTACACCATATGGAGGAACTAACGAATGCCCAAAAAATGGAGAGACCTAATCATAGTCCCAATACATAATAAAGGAGATAAAACAAACTGTAATAACTATAGAGGCATTTCTTTTATCTGTATATCCTATAAAATTCTCTCTAATGTTCTGCTAGATAGACTCACACCTCTCGCGAAAAAAATCCTCGGAGATTACCAGTGTGGATTTCGAAGAAACAGGTCAACAAGCGACCAGATGTTCACGGTTAGGCAGCTCCTCGATAAGAAATGAGAATACGGGGACACGGTACACGAATTATTCATTGATTTCAAGAAAGCATATGATTGAATAATAAGATGTAAAATGTTCCACGTCTTAGTACTGCTAGGAGTACCAAAAAAGTTGGTCAATTTAATCAGAACGCGCCAACATAACAGTCGGGGTATAGTCAGGTTAGAGAAAAGCCTATCGTAGCCATTTGACATTCACAATGGGCTAAAACATGGAGATGCTGTATCAACCCTCTTATTTAACTTAGTTTTAGAAACCGTAGCCAGGGCGGTACAAGAACGTAAAGAGGAAATTATAATAAATGGCTTTTTTTAATTATAAATTCATGAAATTAATAATAATATTCTCATGAGCTATTACAGACACCCCGACTATTGACACCCATTTACTTTCATACCCAAACAATAATATTTGATTTTATATCTATTAATTAAATAACATTCTTAAAATATACTTTGGACTGAAGCTTTTACGTAAGGTATCTAAATGATTAGTTTAAATGTATTGTCACAAATATTTGAAATCTTTCCTCAGGAAGCGTTAAACATCGGGCAAAATGATCGTCACCGCTGAAGCCAAGGAGGTTTGATTGCACTCACTAACTCGCGCGGCAGTGTCAGTAGTTGGGCAAATGCGCCATTTTCTTGCCAAACTACTAACATGTCAGTAATACGAAAATGTCTGAAACGCTTGTACCTAACGCTGCCATTCAATAATTAAATAAAATGGATTTGATAATTCTTCTTTTTTATCTAGTAGATATATATGGTATATAAATATTACCTATTAAACTATTTTTTATTGCATATATCGCTCTAATATGAAAATAATAGTCTTCTATATTTCTCAATATTTTCATGCTCACTCTGAACACAGACATAATTTTAAACGTTTTCGTAACCTCAAATTTTATTATTATTTTTTAAAAGTTTCTGAAATTAAAAGATATTACGTTTGTCTGTTAATTATACTAATAACAGTTACAGATTGCTTGTATATTTTTTCAGATATTATTTGATAGAGTTTATATTTTATTTATAATAAAATAGATTTGGGTATCAGTAGTTGGGTGGGGTGTCAGTAGTACGGACATCGACCCTATATATTGCTTAGCAGAATAATAAATATTACAAGAATATCTAATACTGAATCTTGTGCAAGCAGAATAAGATACAATTGGCACTCAAAACAAGACGTCTAGTATTCAGTCTTAAAATTGATAGTAATAAGTAAAATTTCTCTACATCATATTGAATTTACTAGAGGGTCTAGTAATGGTTACTAATTTTACAAATATAACCACCAATTTAAACAATTTTTATGACGTAACTAGCAAATTTTTCAAAATTTACTATAGGACCACCTTCAGGTCATTTTGATTCGCATGGCAAGAAACATATGCAATAGATCCTGGCTGCAAAGTTGTAATTATAAGGCAGCATGGAATGCAAACGTTCCATATATCTCACCTACTAGGAACATTAGTTATATTAATAGTGCTTTTAATAATTTTAAGTGTGATTTTAAATTACTTACTTAAATTGGATCACAAAAGTGCTTTACTCGGACTGCAAATTACGCAGGCGGCATTAGTTGAGAGCAAAAGCTGAGACGAGCATCCGCGTTGCAGTTTCTAGAAGTGAGGTTATGTAACGTTTTCGACCCTAAAATCGGGGATTAAACACAAATAACTTTCCGCCGGGCATGAGAAAAAGTTGTATACTACACTCGGGAGCAATGAGGGCTGTTGACGCCCGCGAGTAACTTGCTCCCCGAGCACGATCTACTTTACTCCCTTAGTGAGTAATGTACTATTTTAAGGATTACCTTATTTTCTTTGTCAATCTAAACTTTGATCTTCTTATAATGACAAAATATTGCAAATTACTTATAAAACTTATTAGAAATAAAAGAAAATACAATAAATTTCAGTGTAGAAAGAATATGCAATCATGTTCGAAAAGAAAGAAAAAAGACAGAATTAATAAAACAATAATAGGCGGGTATGTTTTGACAAGAGCGTAACCAAAAATTTAGTAATCAATAGAGATCACTATAAATTCTAAACTAACAAATTAAAAAGTTTCTCATTAGAATAAATCTTTGCATTGTCAAAGCTTGATCGACATGCACTGAAAATCTCTAATAGCTTCGATTACCCGTCGAAAACACTCCTTCTTCCATTACAATGCAAATCTCATCGGTGCCTGTACCTCACTCAACTTCTAGCCTACAAGCCTTCAAATTCCAACGATCACGATGCAAGCTCCAACGAAAATCCATCGAAAAACACTTTTCCAGCTTGCGCATTAATTAACGAGGTTGGATTCGCGCGACGAGTCGTTAATTATGCACAGCATTATGCAAAAAATCAAAAAATGAATGCAGACGTGCATCGTTGAGAATCTCGATCAATGAAAATCGAAATGCCGAGCACACAAAGGAGCGCTGGAAGCAAGTCGAGCGCATTGTCGTGCTACTCGATCCGGGGACGAATTGTTTGCGCTAACTGCTCGCTCTCTCCTCCCACCTCTAATTAATGCCACTTGAACGGATTCGCGTGCATGACGATGACGAATAAAATCCAAGCTTCTCCAGTGCCTTTTCTCATTCGGGGCTGACGTTTTTCTTTCGATTTATTCGCATCCTGGCGCAGCCACGTATTCTACTTAGTCGCGGTATAATGACGTTATCCGGAGTTTATGAGAGTTCGGTGGACTCGATAAGGGCTTTCGACGAATTTGTTTTTTTCTTATTTATTTGTGCTATTATTATTCGGGAAATATTTATTTCAGAAACGCTTGCCTGTCATATGATCGAGAACATTTTTTAAAGATACGCGAAAGTTATGAGAAAATATCCAGACAAATATTAAGATTGTTACATAGATATTTGCACAGCATAAGAACATTTAAATGTAGATAAAAAAAAAGATCAGCGAACAATCTAAAATTGACGATCAAAATCCAAATATCCAACTATCCAAATAATGTATTATCTAGATAAATACTCTATTTAAATAGATACTTTGTTGTAATAAATTGATTTCTCGCATGCATAAATCATTAGAAAATATTTTTTAAACGTTTTATACATTATTGTAAACAAAAATAATGTTACCTAATGTTTTAGTTAATAAATTATCTTGTATCTTATCTTGTTTCAAAGATGAGACTTTAGTTCATGACTGTATGTGTGTATCACGTTGAACAGATAAGGGGAGATATATTCTGAGAATTATATACTATGCATTCAAAAACTGTACATTAAAATTATATTTATACAATTTTGCCTTAATAAACCAATTTTCACGTACAGTATTACATATTTTTCTTATTTTTGTTTCAGGTAAGTTCAATCACATGATGTCAATTGGTGCTAACAATGAAATTGCATTTATCGGTGAGAAATAATTAAAGCTCTAATATTAGAGTCAATATAAGTATAAGCGGACTTAATCTTGTAAAGCGTTTTCTTCATAACCTAGAACATTAACGAGTGTTAACTTATTAAATCACCAAAATTCCTGTTACACTAGCACAAACTCTTGTTCTGCAATTTCTGTAGTATCGCAGCCTCATAACGAGCCGCTCATTTAGGAACAGCCGCGAATTACCTGCTTAGTAATTCAAGCGGCCGCGGTTGATGGCGTGCACGTTCAGCCGAAAAGCGAAGGCTTGCTATGGGCTCGGCAGCAGATTCATCCCGGACTGAGGGAGATAGTGAAGGTCAGAAGGAGACAGAACACCTCACGAGTTTCGCCGTTTCCATCCTTCTGAATTTCTAGGCCTGACAGATGGCCAAACAAACGCAGACAGACGTAGACGTAGGAGGCTGTGTTGAAGAGAAACGCGATTCTACAGGCATGAAGAGAATACAGAAAGAGAAAGAGAGAGAGAGAGAGAGACACACAGAGAGAGAGAGAGAGAGACACAGAGAAAGAGAGAGAGCGAGAGAGAGGGAGAGAGAGAGAGAGGTGGTTTTGTGAAGAGACAGAAACACGTAGTATTTTTATAAAGTGTGCATGTTACGCTGTTAGTTGACATTCATGGTTTATAGGTCAAAACAGGTGACCATGTTGTGGCATTTGATAATTTTTAGAAGATACTTGCATTGAAGTCTTCTTAACACATATAGGGAGATATTTTGTTAAACAACTAAATTCTTAGGTTAACATTCAAAAAATAATAATACAGAACAGGATAATTTTTTCATACAGTATTTGAAATTCTGAGACTATAACTGTATTGCTTCCCAAATGAAGATTTCCTTTGTATTCAGGTAAAAATATGAGGATAAATGAAAAGTCAAAAATTAAAATGCGGTGTGTATATGTCGGTTTATTAGAATCATCAGAGTTACAAAAGAAAATATTAATAAATAATATGTTTATTACAATGGAATGCATTCGAAAGAAGGTTAATTTACTAAAATGTCGGTATTCACAACGTATTTTATTTGAAATTTATCTTTCTGCATTATGCATTCGTAATTTGATTGATATAAACTTATTCATTTCTTTAATTCTAACTCTATTGAGTCTGTTCTTCAGTCACTTTTAGTGTTTTATATTAATAATCAATTGGTTTGTTTCATGATTTTTTTTTACATCATATTCTGATAGATTATAGCATACTTCCTTTGTAAACTTTACAAATTCTTGGAAATCAACGAAAATTAAAGAAGATACAACGCTTTGAAAATCCTCATGACGTCATGATTCATACGCGGCACCTTTGAAATCGCATGAATCATGTCGTCGTAAAGAAACTTTCGATAGCTGTAACTCTTGTAAATCTCATTCATTTTGTAAAATTCAAACAGATTGGTGAATCGGCTCAAGTTCTCTATCAAAATCATCGATATCGCTGAAGAAAGAAAAATATAAAACATTCCAATTTGTATTTATTACCTTTCTGCATATTATATTTTCCGCCTTATAACGAAATATCCACCCATGATGATATGCAGTGATAGTATAAAATTTAACATGTTTAAGGTTATATCACTTACAAATAATTGTTTACAATACATCACGAATCTTTAATTCTCATCCATATTCGCTGCAACAATTCTAAAATCACTCTTGTTCTTAATCTACTCAATTATCGTCCTAGATTTCCTACTAGATCCGAAAGACTCCGTAAATGAGAAACAGTCATGCGAGGGTGAGGAAGAAGAGTCGGGAACAAGGCTCAAGCATCTGCTTCCCTTAGTTTGCAAACTAATCGGCAATTCTGTCTCCCGGCGCACTGTATGCATAGGGCGAGAGAGAGCTTGAGATGGACGCGTGCCTCTTCTCGGCTGAGTTGCACATGCATATTTGCCTCCAGGCAAAAGAGAAAGAGATAGAGAGAGAATAGAAGTTTGATGGGGGGAGTTGTAGAGATAGAATAAGGTTGAGCTAGATCACCAAAGTTATCATGAATTTCGTGCGTACAGAACTGGTGAAAATTCATAATCTTCTTTTGTGCACTTCGTAACTTACATAAAGCTATTTAAAACCATCTGATATATATGAAAATATACTATTTGGTGGCATTTAATGAAGAAGAAACATTGCCATGCATTATGACAGATATTGTAAGATATGTCAAAGATTAATCATAAATATAAAAACAATGTCCTACTGAAAGTATTCTATAAGTTAGTTCATAAAATCATATATATGTAATCATTCATATGTGTTATTATTAGTATTATTACAGTGGCCAGCCATTACTGGTTAGCAGTGATAATGCTTAAAAGACCGCAGTTTCTATATCCGCTGTGATCATTTTCGCATCATCACCGTAGCCACCATTCATGGTCGATGAGACTATGTAGTCCATAGCCTTGTTCACACAATCACGCCATTTCTCTCTATTCTTTGCAAGGTTAATCCAGTTTTCCTCATAGTATCCAATTTCTCGCAAGTCGCCCCTGACATTGTCTTCCCACTTTCGTCTTGGTATACCCACAGGCCTTGTTCCTTCTAGTTTTCCTACTATTACTCTAACTGCTGACCTATCATTTTCCATACTCGCTACATGTCCGGCTCATACCAGTCTTCGATATATAGTATGTAAAATCTTATGTAGGATCGTATGTAAACTCTTATGTAGGATCGTATGTAAACTCTTATGTAAGATGTATGTAAACTCTTATGTAACATCGTATGTAAAATCTTATGTAAGATCGTATGTGAAATCTTATCTAAGATCGTATGTAACATCTTATGAAAGATCGTATATTAAAACTTATGTAAGATCGTGTGTAAAATCTTATGTAAGATCGTATGTAAAATCTTATGTAAGATCGTATATAGAATCTTATGTAAGACCGTATATGAATTCGTATTTAAGATCTTATGTAAGACACATTGAGTAAATTTTTCAATACTGTTGAAATTCTTAAAACATTTGTTAGTTATGTAAATAATACCTTTTTTGAACTATCATTTAGATTATATCCTAAGTTAGTGGGGCCCATATAGATTTTAAAATAGTTTCTAATAACACAATGTAAGAACTAATACAATAATTTACATGAGAATTCGCATAAGAACTTACATGTTCCGGATAGAAACAGCATCAAAGAAATTAATTTCTGCAATTTTGTAATTTTAATTATAGTTAGTTACTAGATTTTAGACGAGCTTAAACTGCGAAATATCGACAAGATAGATGGAATATTTTAGAACGAGAAAGAACTTTGTAAAAGGCGTGAAAATTAGGCATTTACTTTATCTTAAGAGAGTTTTCTTGAAAAGCTTATAAACAACGTAGGGCCAGTAGCGTTGGGACGTATCGCCGGCGTACATACTGGCAGTTCAGCATAGTCGGTCGAAGGGTAAACATCCAGTACTTTTGTTTTAGAAAATCATAGATTTCTTCGAGATTTAGTTATATTAGCGTTAAAACGTCATAGAAATATTCAGTTTTGATTTTCAATAATAAACTCTTTTTGAGAGTTTGATTAGATTGTAATTTGATTGTTTTATTTTATTTCTTATTACCTTTCGCCGTGAACGTCTGTTTAACAAGGAAACATTTTCTTACACAGCTTCATATTTACGATCTCAGAATAAAATTTCAGTAGGGTTATAAAATCTATAAAAAAATGGTGTCTCTATTTTTAGATAGATATTACAAGTCAGCAGGAAATGTGCATCTACTTTTGCACAAGTCCATGTATAGTAGGCAACGTAGAACGTTGTATTGTAACGTTTAGATATACATACGAGAGGCGTCGCAACTGCCGAAGCTAGCCTGATGTTCTCCTAATAACCGTGGTATGCAAATATATTCATGGCCCTTTCCTAGAAACTCGAGCGTTTTGGCAAAAGCGACATGAGTCCGACCGAACTGAACGGCTTCACTTTTCTGGGCCGTCAACTCACATCATAAGGGTCAGGCTGACTAAAGTTATGAATACGAGTAACTGAAAAATATAGATTTCGTTCGCCTAACTTTAAAGTGTTAATCTCAGTAATTGAATTATAGACTGGTATATTATAATTAGGGATAACTTTAGACTTTTGTAGTAGTTTTATTTATGTTAATCTATATAAGTAGAACAGGCTATAAATGTATGGTCGTTATATTAGGTTTAAAGTAAATATGATCTGACTGACATTAATGGATCTATCCTGGCAGGTTGACATTAATATTCAAATAACTTCTAATTATGCCTAAACCCACAATTTTGATATAAGCTAGGAAAATACATTTATCTATTATGACATGCATAGTAAAATTGATGCAATTTGATACATCAAAGCGACCTCTATAAACCACAAACAATACATGTGTTCTTTCTAGTTGATACATCAAAACCGATATAATTGCAAACCTAAACTATTATACATTTGACTCATATGTCATTACTGTTTTAAACAAATATTACTTGCATTGTTTTAAATCGATAATAACCTCCTCTTAGTTTTCGATATCACTGTTGTCAATATTCTAAGGAAATATAATTTATATTTACGATATTTAAAAGAAAAACAATAAATTAAATATAACGTAATTAGAACTGCATGAAAAAGTCTATTAGGTCCGTAATGTAGAATATAAAAAAAATAAATGATATGTATTCTTTAGTTTTTTAAATATATGCAAATTATAAGAGTTACAGTCACTCGTGACGTCACGAGTATTCAAAGAGCTGTAACTCTTTTAATTTGCATATATATACATATATATATATATATATATATATATATATATATATATATATATATATATATATATATATATATATATATATATATATATAATCATAAGCGTGACTTTTAGAAAACAATTTGGCCCCCCTTGACCAATCCGAATGAAAATTCTTTTTATATAAAAAATGTAATTTTCTGAAGAAAAAGTATAAAAGTGTGTAGAACTCCACAGTATCATAAAAATTAAATGTTTAAAAAAACACGTACAACTCCAATCCAGTCAATCAAGCCCAACTCGCCGACTCAGCTCATTAAAATCGATCTGCACAAAATCACGATAGGCCTCTCCTTCCACTGTCAGTCCCCTTTCTCTCTCTCACACACATATACACACACTCTCTGTCTCTCTCTCTCTCTCTCTCTCTCTCTCTCTCTCTCTCTCTCTCTCTCTCTCTCTCTCTCTCTGTCGACTTTTGTTTTCGCAGTCGTTTAGCGACGCAACGCACGAGCATATAAAGCGGCAGCGACAGCGTTGCGTGTGCATGCATAAAAGCGAGCGCGAGGGCGAGAGAGAAAGAGAAGGTACGTACCGGCCTTTCTGGACTTTAAAAGTTCGGTAATTGCCGGGGACACGTCTGCCCGTTAAAATCGAGCCGACCGCAGCCTTTGTGGTCTGGTCTTCACATCCAGCTCCAGCTCCCGCCCGGCGCGGTCCCTGCTCTCTATCTAGCTTTTCTTCTCTCTCACACACACTCTCTTTTACTCTCCCTCTAGCTCTCTCTCTCTCTCTGACTCTGTCTTTCTCACTTGTCGCCTCTAAAAGTCAGCATATTTCAGCCAGCGGATCTCGCCCCATGTAGAAGCTCCCTGAATATATTTCTACCCTCTCTCTCTCTCTCTCTCTCTCTCTCTCCTCAACTATTTCGTATCTCCCGTGTGCTTTCACTTTTTTAGCCCTTTTAGTCGTTTCAAACGGGAGGTTTATTTTTTGGGAATCCCGCGTGCCCCTTTTTTTAGCTGTAGATTCGGAGCGTGGGTTGTTGGGTGTAACTTTAGTTTATTGACGATACTTGGTAGTTATAGGATATGGTGGGTATTTGAATGATTTAGAGAAAATTAGACAAACTTTCAATAAAATATTATTAACCCCCTTGCGTTAACAGAGCTCATTTTTTCCGATTTTTAATGAAGATTATAAATTAAAAAGAAATTAAAAGATTCATCGACTCCTTTTTGTTTTATAACAATTTTTCTATTTTTAAATTTTTGAGTTGTAGTTTTTCCAATTTTTTAATATGTTAGGAGTACTATTATCAACTAAGTGTAAATGCAATGAGAATAGCATAAAATTTTTTTTTTTTTTTAAGTGTCATTTTGAACTCGAAAGTTCATGGCCTCATCTACGCAAGCTTTCCACGTTTCCCTATTTTGTGCCAACCCCATCCATTTCGCGCCCTCCCGCCCAATTTCAGTTACGTCTGCTTTTACGTTATCCTCCCATCTGCGTCTAGGTCTACCTAGAGATCGAGTTGATTTCGGTTTTCCTTTCATTATGCGCGCTGCCGTACGATCATCGCCCATTCTTGCCACGTGCCATGCCCATCTTAGTCTCCGTGATTTTATTATTCTGTTAATATTTGGTGACGCGTACAAATTATGTAGCTCGTCATTGTTCAGTTTCCTCCACTGCCCAGTTTCCTCATCTTTCTTTGGCCCGTATATTTTCCGCAGAATCTTATTTTCAAATACCCTAAAACGATTTTCTTCCCCTTTAGTAAGCGCCCAGGTTTCGCACCCGTACAAGATTACCGGCATTATTATAGTCCTATATATCCTTATTTTGACATTCTTCGATAGTAGCTTTGACTTAAGTAATCTATTCACAGCGTAGAAGCAGGCATTACCCGAATGAAGTCTCTTATTAATTTCGACTTTAATTTCGTATCGATCATTTATAGTTGTACCTCAAATATCTGAATTCGCTAACCTTTTCAAAAGTGAAATTTCCAACTCTGAGATCCCCCTCTCCTTCGCGAATGCCCAGTTTCTCCATGATCATATATTTCATTTTCGATTCGCTCACTTCTAACCCCGTATCTTTAGCCGTATTTATAAGGATTTCCGCGTTTCTCGCCACCGTTTTACCATTATCTCCCACTATATCCAAGTCATCCGCATAGCCTAAAATCTGCGTTGATCCGTTGAGTGTTGCGCCTAGCTCGGTAGCCTGCATTTTTCTAAGAACATACTCTAGCGTCAAGTTAAAGAGTACCGTTGAAAGCCCCTCATCATGCTTCTAACCGTCGCGTATCATGAACGATTCGGATACATTACCACCTACTCGGACCTTTCCAGTGCTTCCGTGCAGACATATTTGAATTAATTTTACGAGTTTTTTTGGTACGCTAAGGAGCACTAGGATTTGATACATTTGGTTCGTTTGACAGAGTCGTACGCTTTCTTAAAGTCCACAAATAGCTGGTATATAGTTTCGTAATATTCCCACTTTTTCTCTAATAATTGTCTTATGGTAAACATTTAATCGCTCGTCGACCTGTTGTGCCGGAATCACACTGATAATCTCCTATTATATCTTCAGTGAATGGTATGAGTCTGGCCTGTATTACGTTTGACAGAACTTTGTAGCAGGTAGCTAAAAGTGAGATTCTCCGGTAGTTATTGCAGTCTGTTTTATCTCCCATTTTAAAGATCGGTATGGTGATGGATTCTTTCCAATTTTTTGGTATTGTTTTATTTCTCCAAATAGCACATACTAGATAAAAAATTTTAGATGTACGCGCGGTGCCCCCATATTTAAGTAGTTCAGCTGGTATAGAATCGTTTCCTGTGGCCTTATTGTTTTTTAGCTTTTTGATCGCGGTCTCTACTTCTTTGTAGGTCAGTTCGTCCATATGGAATTCAGCAGTGTGGATTTCGTCTCCTATTTCCTCGGAGTTTTCATGCACGTTTAATAACTTATCGAAATAGTCTTTCCATAATTTCAGTAGTTCATTTTCGCTTGTCACGAGGTTCCCGTCCTTATCGCTACTTATTGCTTCTTATATTGCTACCAGATCTAAATTGTAGCTCTTAGTTTCATTTATGATTTCCCGGAACGCGCCCGCTCTGTGTAGACTGCGTACATTCCAGGTTCCCACCCTTAAGTTCCTTTTGGTTTTGGTTTGGTTTTTTTTTTTTTTAGCCATGATAGTAAGTTAAACCCGCGCGTTTTGGATCCTGTTCCGATCGCAGATGAGTCCATCCATCTAGGGGTGATAACCCTCATACCTCCCTAGAACTAAGTATGAGAGCTTTTCGACTTTGGCGAGGACATAGTCAACTCGTCGCCAGACACACTCGGTTTCATTCTCATATCCTAACGCCCCTCTACAAGGCAGCGCGCCTTCGCTGGCTTCGTTGCCGTGTAAGACCAGGTGGCGAATCATTCTACACATCACCTCTCAGGGCAGTTGTCATCGATCCCGCATCCTCCACGACAGCAGGTTTTTTGGCCCATTTTTTGTTTGAAATGTGTGGTAAAAAAGATAGATTACAGAGTAAGGTAGAAGAAGAAAGTGAGATAGGAGATTTTGTATAGTGTTTGTAGTTGTTGTGGTGCTTGCGTAGTGTTTCTAGATGAATGCGTTCGCCAGTGCGGACCCATCACACCCACGCCTGGGCCTATTGGCTGTCCGCGACTGCTTATTCAATTTATTCGCAGATAAGCTCTTTCTCAGGAGTCGTTTCTCTATCCGCAACCTGAGGACGCGCTGTGTAGTGGTGATAGGCACCCACCCGTCCGCTCTGGACGACTACGCCCAGGACTCGCTTAGGGTAACAGCGTTGCAACAGAATTACCTATCTTATACAACCGCAAATTTTGGATACGTTCTTTCCCTTCGTTTGTTATACACAAAAAATTAATATTTAATTTAAACGGTTATATCTCGGAAATCTGTAATGGTAAATCGTTCGCGAAATTTTAGATGATTAGGAATTGGGTGAATCTACGTACTACCATCTGATTACATTTTATTTAAATAATTTTAATATATTACGTACAGAGAAAGAATTACTGTGATAAGGATTATTACCCATCGTTCTGTAATTTTAGTAAAAAATTATCTTTTGTCAATCCATCAATGATAAAAAAAGCACTCCCTTCTTGAGCTATTATTTATAAAGAGATATAGCAATTTGAAATTAATTTATTAGAAGAAAGAATTTCATATTGGAACAATTAATTTAGTTTGAGGAAGCTAAGTGCCAATAAATTGTCAGAGGTTTTTTGAGAATGTAAAACATGCAATGTTTTTCTTTTTATATCAAAAATATTGTATGCGCATGGAACACGATGTAAAACGCCTATTTCGTCCTTTTTTCACAATTTGAAATGGTTATCTGTTAATAAAACCAAATTATATTCATCAATTTAAGTTCAAAATGCACAAGTAGCTTTCTGATATGCTTATATTTAACATACTTGAAATTTAGAGCCTTGTTTCGGAAGCTGAGAGAATTTCACTTTTTGAGTATAGAACCACCTTAAAAAAATCAGAAAAAATTTATATTGATACCTAATGAGTTAGTTTAAGTAAGAAAATGTATTCACCGAGTCAATAAGAGTACAGCGCTCTATAGCAATTTTAAAATTTTTCAATTTTGAGGTTACATTTGAACGTATTATAATTTGAAATTTTTGTTGTTAATTCTATGTAAAAAAATAAATTTTTCATCGCAATTCTCATTTCAATATTTCTTAACGCCATAGAGAAATAAACAAAATACAAAATAAACACATTTCTGAGGCTGTGTTTCAAGAGAAAGGTAATGGGGAATCAACACAAATTTCAAAAAATTTCTTTTTCCTATACAAATTCAGCAACTACACCCAAGTCCGAGTCGCTTAAGACATTTTTTACATTGTTCATCGGCTAGAGCCTTTATATTATTTTTCATAAGAGTCTTGACGGATGCACGGGTTTATGGGAACTCACGACGTCAAGAAGGGACAAGAAACTAATAATGTTAATTGGATTTGGCATAATTGTGATTAGAATTGATGAAAGGAATAGGGATTCAATGTATGTAGAATAGGGGGGGGGGGGGGGGGCGTGTGAAAAGCGAAAAGCTTGGGTGAATATATCCCTCCTTACTACGGGAACAACTCTGTTTGTAAGAATATATTCAGCCTAATGCACAGGAGGGTTGATGATACCTTAAACATATTTTTAATAAATTATAATTTAATCATAGCGGTAGTTATCTATTTTAATTATGTAAAGTTTAGAATTACGTTATATTCAAACATTATTACAAAAGTTTATTTGTTCTCTGTTCTTTTTTTTTAAATACTCAAAAAAGAATCTAGCTTGATACGTATTAAAAGAAAGTACGAGTATTAAAAAAACAAGAAAAAAGACATTTACTTATAATAACTTATATATATATTATAAATCACGAATGTATATTTATTTCAAAAGCGATAACTTTTATTCACAACATAGTAACTAATATTTCTTGAACGTATCAAAAGGATTCGTTAAAATCTCATAAGCATACAACTTTTCAAAGATTTAACGATGTATGTTATCTAATGTAAATTGTTTCACTTGAACGCGTATAACGTTGTTAAAAAATCAAGTTATAACATCTAATAGGTTTTGAAACATTCTTACAATTACGTAGATTAAGTAAATTCGAATAATAAAGTTGATATTTTGATTAAAAAAACACCAGGGTCCTAACTTTATAGCTATTTGGATCAGATTATAATTCAAACTGAAATAACTAGCGGAAAATATGTTTTATCAATTAATACAAAATTTACTATATTAGTATATTCTGATTTCTAAGTATGTACCATTATGATATAAATTTATTCGTAAACGAATACTTCTATTTTGGGCAAAAAAGTAGTGAAATTTCACTCAAACTTATTAAAGAATAATACAAAGATGTTAATAATCATGAACCTTGAGATTTATGCTCACAGGATTACACATATTTGACACCCCCATATTCAGATTCCTCAACCAAATTAAAACATTTAAATACTTAATTCGAATTTAAATTTTAAATCCCACCAGTAATCAGCCGAGTAAACAATACCATCCAACTCTATTTGTCTCACGTACCAACGATATCCACCTTGTCGCAGAAGTCGTGATTCTCCCCTTTCCCCGATGAATAATGAAGAACCTCCCCTGCACCATTACCATGTAGACGTGTCCCCGCTCTCTCGCATTCCAATCCTGCGTTCTTCTCGCGCGCGGCACTGCTCGTATAAATCCATCGACGGCGACTTCTTCATCATCGAAATAATACGGTCCACCCACCCTATCGACAAATTCGATCTTTGTCCGCAGAATCCGCGCATTCATTGGATTTGGAGTGAAAGAGGAAATAGGGTAGGGGAGATGTACGCGCGGACAGCGCACATAAGGGCGAGTGGAAAGAGGGCATAAAAAAGGGGTGAAGTGCGCGACAACCGAACGGAACGATGGAGTAATCTAACGAAATTAAAACTCTAATTCGTCCGGACAATATCCAATTACAAGGCGTGCTCGAATATTAATTCCTGGCTTTCATATGGTTGCAGCGGTTGCCCCCTTGAACTTTTTCATCTTGTCGCTGGCTCGTGAAGTTTTTTATTTTGCGAAGCTGGAGCATGTATGTGGGCGGTTATACTCGACTGGAGTGCAAATATCTTTCAGCAATTTTCAACCCGAATAATGGGACATTATAGCCTAAATGCAGAGTTGCTTGTATAAAGGAATTCAGGAAGAGGATAGATTTTTAGATGCTTCATTTATAATTCTAGTAAATTTAGGTTAATTACATTACAATTATGTTGTGTTGATGGGTATTAGAAGACCGTTTAATAATTTTTGCAGCGAATTTTCTGTGAAGATATAACCTTTAAATACTATAGAATATTTGTCAACGTTAAAGCAAACGCTGGATCTGGCATATCCTTGTAGAACTAACCTCATACTTTATCTTCTGATGCATCAGATTTAACTTCATCTTTTAATCGATTGACTACAGTATTAAAAATATGACGTAATTAAAAAATTATCAAAGCTAATTACATTGAAGATAATTTATGAGGATATCATGCATTACAACATATTTCAGACTAAAAATTACCCAGTGTGGTGATTAAGGGATAATTTTATTAGGTTAGTTTTTATAATAAAATTAATTCTGCCTTCCTAGTATGTTTTATTGTGATTTATACATATTTACAAATACATGCTTTTTTGTCAACAACATTGTGTTGAAACGAAATAAAAACACGAGATCCTAATGTCTACGAGTACAATACATCGCACCCCCAGAATAAGACTATGAAAACTCAAAATTCTGTGCTTTTGTAAAACCAAGCCAGTAGTGTAATTTATCATTAATTAAAACCTTCTTACATAAATTTTATTATCTAAATTTATGGTCAGATACAAAAAGATACTAGATATATGGATATATATTTTTCAAAACGATATATCATCTAGATACTTTTTTAGATATAGTATCTAGATAATTTTGTATCCAGTCACTATATTTAATACAAGTATCTAGAAAATGAATATAAATACTATATAAATACTAACTGAAATCATCGTATTTTAGTTTCTGAGACTTTCTTAGTCCATTTTCGAAGGGTTCGAAGGTCTTTTATTTTGATATAAGCTATTTTGTGTACCAGAAGAATGTATACAAATTTTGAGTAGTCACATTCTGATTTTAAGGCTGCCATATATTCTAAAATCACTCAAATAACTATCCGACAAAGACGATGTAACTTTCATCAGATACCAACACAAAAAACTTCTTGACCAAAGACAAAGCGAAAAAATCTTCACAAAGCAACGTGCCAATAAAAAACGGAGACCGATCCCTACTTACCAATCATAATTTCCATCGCACCGAGCGCATCGATTCCCCGCGCACGGAATTACAAATAACCTCTCGCACACAGCCTAGATCCCATTAGCCAAGACTAGAGAGAGAAGAAGAGCCAGCGCCGCGAGAAAAAAAGCGAAGGCAGGAAAAGAAGAGAACGAAGCGGGCAATATTCAATCGAGCCCGTTCCTCTCCGTCTTCCTTTTTTTCCTTGTCGAAGGCCTTGAATTATTCAATCGCCGCGCGCCTACTTTCTCCCGCTGCGGATGGCCAGCCGCTCCGCGAGCGCGTATCTACATTTGGGTCAGCCGCGGCTTTTAATTGGCAGTGCCGCCGCACCGCGCCGCGCTGAATAGCTGCGTGAGGGATGATGGTTTCATTGCCCCCCTGTCCCCCCACCCAACCGCGCAGAGCAGTCGAAGTACGCGAAGGACTGAAGTGTGGTACGTACACAGTGTTCCGATAATATTTTATCGTGAAGGTGGCGTATGGAGTGTGCGGGGTTATTGTGGTCAACGATTCATACGAGTCATTTAATTAGGATGTTGCATAAGAATAAAGAGCTGATTTTTTACGTGAAATAAGTAGAATATCGAAAAATAATTAGGTTGTGTTTTTTCTTTTGGCATAAAAATTAAAAATTTGAAAGTTACAGACGTTTAAAGTTTCTAAATTTTTGAGATATATATATACTCTAATGCTACGCGACGTCTTGAACATATTATACCATCGTGACGTGAAGGAAATTTTAAATAGCTGTAATTACTTCAATTTTCGTTAAATTTAAAAACTAAAAAATACCACCTAGTTATTTTAGCATAAGCTATTTGAATATGAAGCAAAAACAAATCATGCAACAACCGAATTACGAGAAATTTCGTTTTGATTAAATAATAAATATATTACAATATTTCGAACAATGTAAATTATTAATTAGTCAATGCTGAAAAATATCCAAGAATAGCATTTCTTATGAAATAATTACATCGATAGGTTATGCCTGCTTTATATCTAAAAAAAGATTGCATTAAAATCATTTTTATAATTCTTTTGTTTGAATATTAAAGAATTTTATTACCATACAAGAAGAAAAATCAAGCTTTTGAATTTTATGATTTAATAATTTTTATTCGTCTAATGTTGTACATCACTATTTAAATTAATTTTGAAATCGTATAATAAAATCGGGGGATTGAAGTTAGCATAATATATTTAAAATTTAAGGAAGTTTATTTGGTAAAGAAATTGACAGATTTTAAAGAAATGTCATATACCCGTAGATATAGTTCCCAAAGTGATTCAGTTAAATTTTCGTGAGCTAAAGATACCTTAGCAGCGAGATATTAATACTTTTATTTGAAGATATTTAACGTGGACTCTTATGGGAAATTACACTTTTGTCGTTTTCATTTACATACTTCAAAGAACTAGTCAAAAAGTTTGTCTTGTAAATTTTTGTATTATAAGGCAAATATTTGACGACCATTTATTAAGTTTAAAAATACGCATTGGTTATTTCTGAATGTAAGAATAAATTAATTCATATAAAAAAAGATATATTTAACCTCAAAAACAGAGTCAAATCTGTGTTTGTATTGAACTTTTTATACATAAATAAGATGAATATAATTCCTTGAATTGTATGTATAATCACAATTTTCTGTAAGTTTATTTATACAAAAGTTTAAATAAAGTATACTTCACAAACAAAAAATTTATAAATAGTTCATTCATTTTGACTAGCCATGTACCAGATGAACCTCTTTAAATAGGAGAAACGCAAAACGAGGTTAATATTGTCGTATATATTTATTAGATGGAAGCCCCCATAACCTAAATGACTATATAAATAGTACATTATGCAACAAGGGAATAAAGTTGCGAATTATTCCCGCGGGTGGGTTTACTGCCCTCGCTTCGCACGGGAAGTAATCACCCTAGGACATAGTCGGCTGTATTTCCGTGTTACATATAGAACTTTATTCCTAGCGTAACTATAATGGCCACTTTATTGACCTGAAAAGTAGGACAAAAGTGACATATTATTTCCTGTTTTAAATTTGAGGGAAATACAGTAAATTTGCGAGAAATAAAGTAAATTTGTGGAAAATAAAGTAGATTTGTCGGAAATAAAGTAAATTTGCGAGAAATAAAGTAAAATTGTGGAAAATAAAGTAGATTTGCCGGAAATAAAGTAAACTTCAGTTTCCCTTGTTTGAACTATTTTTTTTTTTTTTTTTAATTAACGTCGCCATGTTTGTGCTCTCATGTGGTGCTAATCGACGACGGGGGTCTGCGGTGTGTTTGTAAATAAAGCACATGTAATTTTTACAGAGGTGCTTGTATCAATCGGCAGAGACTAGGATTCGAACCCGGGACGCCGGCGTGGGAATCCGACACTCTACCGACTTAGCCGCCGCCGGCCCCATTTTTGAACTATATGTTTCTCTTTTCGTGGGTCCCACTCTTCAAAATCAATAAACTGACCACATATAAGTCGGAAATAAAGTTCTATATGCAACATAGGAATAACACACCCACGGGAATAATCCTCTACTTTATTCCCTTGTAGCATAATGAACTGTTATTTCCGACTGTGTCCACTTTATTGATTTGATAAAGTATTTAGTAATTGATTGATTGACTGACTGACTGACTGACTCACCAACTCATCAACGCGGTGGGGGATGCTAGCTACTTGAAAGTTGGACGGTATATATACGAAATTTCAGTCTTGTAAAAATAGTTGTCAACGCCGCGACGGGGGATGATAGTTTAAAATATAATTCAATATCTGATAATATGGCTTGGTTTCCTGAAGATTTTAATAATAATTTAAATATGTTAATATTATATTTGATAATTTAATTAGCGAATATACCAAATTCATTAGAAAATTTATAAAAATTAAAGTGATGTACTGAAGATTCTATTAATGATGCAACAATAAACAATAAAGAATAAATGACTAATTTCCACTGTCACGTTTTCGTTCTACAGTAACTTTGCGATATGTCAATAGTTGGATTTTAGTATTTGGTACAGCGTGTTAGTCCTATGATGTAAAACTGTCATTAGAAGCAGCATTCACTTGAATATTTTACCTATATATTAAAATGTTATATAAACAAATAAGTTAAAAGTCAACAGAACAGGTTAAATCTATCACTTAATCATCAGTAGAGAATTAATTTACTATGCTTGATGAAAATATAATTTTAAATTAAATCATCTTTACTTACTATTCAAAAGTAAGAACTTTATATGTACAATTAAGTAGAATAAACAATTTTTAGGTGCAAAAATTAACTGATTTTTAAAATCTATACTTTTATCTAAACATAATTATAAAGAAAAATTTGTTTTCACATAAGAAGAATAATTAAGTTTTCATCTCATCTAAAAATAATTTTGTTATATATTTTATTCAAATTTTATAATATTCATTTGAACTTTTTTGAGAAATTTGAGGATATTGAGTGTTCAGTTAAACATTCAGTAATTTTTACCAATATTTGCATGCTTCTCCTGCACAAGATGCTTTTCAGACACCCTGTATGCAAGGCGCGCGTTTTATTTTATAGTCGCGAATCACGGCACGCAGCCGCGCAACTGTGTATTTTAGACTCGAGGATTGTTCGATCGATGCGCTCTCTTTCGTACAGCTTATGTCTATGTAACCTGATTGTTCGGCCGCTTGACTTTCTTCCTTTTTCGAGCTTGCATTATGTCGTGCTTGGATGTCGTTGCGATACTCAAATAGTCATTGGAAATTTGTCGGCTAATCGAGAAGATATCATACCGATGTTTGAATAATTTGTACGAAAAACAAGCAACTTAGTTCTTTCTATTACTGTTTCTACTTGTAATAATAATCGTGAAGGTATTTGATGCGATTAACTCTGTTTTATTTACTACAATATTACTTTTTTAAAGGAATTATATCTGTACCTATTAATAGAAAAAATTACTATATTTTAAAATAATTTATTGGATAATGTACAAGATTTATTTTATATGAGTTATTTCATTAGTAATAATTTTGTTTAAATATATTTACTTTTAATTAGTTCGCACATTGATACAATTAAAATATTGAAAACCTTACACATTAATTTGAAAAACTGCCTATGTATACTCCTCGTAGTAGCATAGCTCGTACAATAAGTCGAAAGATATTACCATACAGTATAGAAAAATGAACAAGATCTCAACATCACGCCAACTTACCGCGTTTTATGGGAAAAGTTCGGGTAAACATAAAAAGTTTTCTTCTCCTCCTCAGTGTATCTTTTGCTCTTTCAAAGTTTCCGTCTCACATTGTCGGGCTCAGTTTTATTCACTCTTCATAGTCTTCTTTTTCCTTCTTTCTTTTTATTCAGCGTGTCGATGAAAAAATTATGATAGGCATGCTCGACAAATTCCGCCTGGTCGACGCGGACGATGGTTTCGGTATATCCATGCCTTTTTCTTTGTAAAATTCAGGGAAGACCGAATGCATTCTTCTGTTTTTTTTTAATAAGAGGGTCGGGTTAATAAGAGGCATTCGAAGTAATTTGAAGCATGACAAGTATACGGCAAGAAAAAATTATCCGTTATTCTTTAGTATCTTGTGCTTTGGATTCCACAGACAGAATTTTCCACTAATATTAACGTAAAATTGTATAGCATGTTTTCGATTGACTATAAAATTTGCTAGATTGAACTAGAAATGAAAATTTTTAGAAAACTACAGCCGTTATTGAATTGAAATTCCAGAATACTGTTTTTAAAGAAAGTAGATTTGCAGTTTTAATTTAGTCAAACAATTTCGCTGCATATTTTATAATTTAAATAATTCAAATATTTTTTCTACATTAAAATATTTGAGTTAATTTATTAGTATTATAATTAAAAATCAAAGCATTGTTTCCTGAAAACCAATTTCAAAAAGATTCTATTTACGTTAAAACCAAAATTCTCGCATCTTAAACTTCCTATATTTATTTTTGTATTCTTATGATCTACAAATTTTAGTGTATTTTTTTTAAGACTTTATAAGTAATTGCAATAAATCAACATGAATCGCTATTCATTGATCAATTATTTGTTTTTCATTATCAAAGTCGACGAAATTCAACATGTTCCTCGTGTATAAGAGATTAATGAATCCCCAAAAATTTTGTTCGATTAATTATGAAGAATTTTTGATAAGTCTGTAAAAAGTAAATTATTTTAAATGATTATTCGAAACATTTTCTAAAATGCTTAATAAGAATGTAAACAATAATTCCAAAAAAATCGATAAATATTGTAATATAATTCCTTTTCCAAAAAAGTTGTGCGATTCATCAAACGCAAAAAGTATTTCATGATTATAGTCAGGGATTTGATAAAGTCATTGACTGAAGACAATCAATGATTTAAATTTAATTTTAATGAAATATAGCCTAATCTTGTATTTTTTATAGAATAAATATATTGAAAAATATATATTTATTACATGTAAAAATTTGGAAAACAATGTGTGTATATATATATACACATATATATAATTAATAATTTATGAAAATCACCAATGACAAACACATTTGCTCCCTTATAAAAGACAATAAGAAATAGTCTCCTGTCTTTCACTAATGAACCGCATTCCCGTTTTTCTCCCCCACAATCAGTGCCTCAAAGCAAGGGCGGGAGCAAACCCAATTCGCCAATAAAATGCCGGCGCGAAAGCAATTAACACTAATAATAACGAGTGCCCCTCGCGCGCTCGATCGCCCAGCAATAAAAGCGCCGCATTTCTCCGTCAAAGGCCGAGAGTGCAGCAGCCGAGATTCTGGAAAATCCAGCTACCAGTGCTGCGATTGAAACCCGATGTCCCGTGATACGCGATATATATGAAACACCGCTCCCTTGAATTCTGGAGAAAGTTCGAGTACGCATTTTAACTCCTGGCGAGATTCGATTCGTTGGTCTATGAAATGCTTTCTTTTATCGAATCAGCGATAGGAATCGAGCGCAATTCCGGGAGAATTTAATCAGCCAGCCGTGGTGAGCCGCGAGTACCAGGCCACAATCTTATGTGGTTGGGCGAAGAGAGACCGATCACGTGCGGAGTTCCTCTTTGTGTGTACACCTTCCTTGACTCGTTAAGTTTTAGAGAATAGTTTACTGGTGGAGAAGAATATTTAGTTAATTTGAGAAATAAAATATCTCTTATAACAGATTTGATAAATGATGTGTGTACAAAAATATTGATCAGTTTCTTTTTGGTACATTTGTTTATATAAATATAACCTTTGAAATATACATTATTTTGTATATTCTTTAAAAAGCGTCAATTTTTGTATAATACTTGAATGTATGAAATTATTTATTGTGTAAGAATTATTATATAGTTAATATCGATGAATTATAGATATTTTTGTATTCGAAGAAATTGATTAAAATTCGAAAAAAACAGCTATAAATATTGCACTATAATTTTCAGATTTATTAATATTATTATTGAATAATATTTATATAATATTCAGAATAATAATAATAATAATTAAATAATAATAATAATAATAATAATAATAATAATAAGAAAAATAATAATTCAGCAATATTTTGAAGAAAATTATTGAGCAAAGATACTTTTATAGTTTTAATCTTCTTTCTTTAGAGACATATTTTGTATAAACATTCAAAATAAATAATCAATAAATAATACTATGCATTTGCTTTAATTTGTTTACAAAAAATTGATATATTTTTTCATCAAAGTTTGGATTTATTTAATATTTATTATTATTTATTATTTATTAATTATTATTTTTTTTTTAATGTTCTATTATAAGAGAAACAAAGTTACTTATGATTAGTAAATAGGCATATTATAATAAAAAGTCAAATAGTGGGTGGTAAATAAAATGTATAGGTTACATCGTGAATCGTCACTCACGTGTGATTTCAAAAGTCATACGTAACCCATTTATGAATACAACATTCCTTATGTGAAATATTTGAATATTTTAATATCCTCATTGTATCACCTTTTTAATGAAAAAAATTAATAAATTTACGTTAGTACTATCCTGTGCTGGCTTAAATACATACAAAGTAGCGTGCATAAGTAGTAATTGTCGAAATTAGTTAGACATCCCGGCTTATATACTAATTTTTATTGAGGGATAACACCACTCTAGAGGCCGAAAAGAAGGCCTAATTGACAATTTATTATGGGATTATGGGAAAAGGAATAGTATTCATATTTAGATGGTTCATTTAACACATATTGGTGTATGAAAAAAATTTTTTTTATTATGATTTTTGTACAAAATGGCGGCGCTACAGCAGATCTGCGGAAAAAGATTTTTTTGAAGGTGCTCCGCGGGCGCACCAATTCCTCGAAAACCGTGAGAGCTGGAACAAAAACCAAAAATTTTCTGAAGCTACATACTAATAGCTATCGAAGTACGTAGGGTTTTTTTTATTCCAATTTTTGTAGAAACTGTGCACTTCTGAACAAAACGTATGAATTTTCGACTAAAAAAAGAGTAGTAAATTGTTAATAAAACAAATAATTTTCAAAATATCAAAAAACGGCTACGTACTTCGATGGAGAATATATTTGTGAAGCTACTGTAAAAATTGCAAGTCGATCCATGCAATGGTGTTGAAGCTATGAGTGCGCCCAGTTTGAAATACCCGTTTCGAGAAAAACGCATTTAAAGTTTTCGGAGCATTTAAATCCTTGAAATGTTTGTATACCTCTAATCTGCGATGCCTGCACCGTACGTTTGGCCATCTCTATTAATGTCTGACTCCTCCTCTTCCTTTCTAGCTGATTTTAAGGACATCCGGATCTCTCTGGCATCGTCTGTTAGGGATCTCTCGGAAAACTTGATGCGACGCGCGTCCGCCTCCACGCAGAAATTATAGCAATTCGGTCCGATTGTCAAGCCCAAGTGTTGTATCAGCTTCATGACACTTAAAAGGCCATCATTGTAGAACACTGCTACAAAATTCAGAATTCGGTAACCAAAACCTTCATTTACTTCAAAATCATCGAAGGTTACATCTGATAATTTTTTAGCCGATGTACTAACGTTCTCCAGGCTTGGCTTCTCCAGCTCGTAACGGTTTTGCGGCCTCGGTTTGATATTCTCGGTCTTTTTGCACTACTCCTTCCTCCTTCCTCCGACTTTTCTCGAACTCATATTGTTTATTCGAAAACTTTTACAATAACAAAACACGCTATTAATATTTGAACGAAAATGTACGGAAAGAAAATAAAGCGTTTGCACGGCGTCGCTTGGCAGCTGTACTAGTTCACACACACACACACACACACACACACTTCTATTCAGTGTTAGTACATCCTGGTGGACTTCTGAGGAACCACAATGACCATAAGCAATAGAATTTGGACAGCTAGGAGCACTACATAATCGATAAATCAGAGCGCGCCGTGGTGGCGGATTCAGCTGTCACGGCGCGCTCCGAGGCGCTGCGGCAAAATCGAGAACTGGACCTCTTACAAATTTTATTTCTGTATAAAACCAATTGGATATGATTTTTAAGGGTCCAAAGTATCGTTTAAGCCGAAAAAAAATCGATTTTTTGAAAATTTGAGACTGATGTTACCCCTTAAAGCAAAAGAATATTGTACAAAAAAAATTGCAACTAAACTAACAATTGCATGTTTTCAAAATAACGAAAAAACTGTATGAAACTAGGCAATTACAATTTCGATCTTACTAAATAATATCCAAAAACATACCGGATTCATAGTTTTACTCATTTTAACTAACTCATATCCTTAAACTCCTACACAATTTCTTTCTATTTTCTTTCAAATTACGTAAATATGTTAAAACACGTTCGTCTCTCTTTCGCTAGACAAAGGCAAACAAAGTACAACCAAGGGATCGAATGTCAAAGTAGTTGAGTTCGGTGCACTGCTCTCCTCTTATGCGAGACGACAAAATGCCTCTACTACCGGTCCTTTACCGCCGTCTAGTTGACTCGCTTTTATCAGCCCATGTACAAGAGCTTTTGATGTGGAAAAAAGTGCCTCTCTCCGGTCCTCCCTGAATATTTAACAATAAAAGTTTTGGGAAGTTTACAAACGGAAGTCTTTGCCTTTACTGCCTCGAAAAATTGCTTTTTAAACTGTACAAATTGTTTTTTTCTTTAATTAAATTATTTTATTTATATAATTTTCTTTTTATAAATATAAGATTCAGATGATTTTTAATCAAAATGTAAAACTCTTTTTTCCATTTTATAAATCTTCATATATGCAAGAAAGTTTTAGCAGTCTTATATTTATTTTAGGAGGTTGTATCGCTAGATATAGGATGCAAAACACAAAATCGTACGAGCGCTTATACAGGTCGTACGATATAAATAGTGAAACATACTTAGAAAGTTCATATCTAAATGAAAAAAAAAATGTTCTAACAAAATCGTGACGTCGCAAGTGTTAATATTGTCAATTAAAAAAACCATTGCAATATTGTATGTCAGATACAAGGTAGTCAGCAGTTAAAACGAGTATCTCTCATCACAATTCGTCAATTTGTAGAATTATATTGGACATGTACATCTATCATGTCAATTTATAAAAATAAGCATTAATACCGATTTAATATAAAACAGCATACACGCTTATAGTTACATTCATACGATATACACTAAAACTCGGTAGTTGTTTAAAATAATTTACTATTGACATCTATAATAAACCTCTCTCGAATAATTCTAAAATATATATAAAGAAAAATAAAATACAACTACGACTAATTGAATCTCTCGCATACACCCATGAATTGGCCAAATACATCGTCCACGTCCTCCACCAAAGTAGGACTCAACTCGTCTTGCACTACCCTGAAAAATCCGAACGATTATGCTCTCCTCGTACTTGCCGTTCGCTGTTTTTTTTTCGTCTCCCGCCGTGAGGTTTTCGTTAGCCGATCAATTTCACAAAAGAGCAGATAGACGGAAAAGGCGCGCACCACCGCTTGTTTCGGAATATAAACCGATAGCCGCCGCCTCCGCCGCCGCCGCCTCCTTTCGCGATCGCATTCTGAATGCGAAGCAGTCGTCTCCTCCATTCCCGGGCCATAAAAGTGTTATCCTTCTCCTCCCGTGCGATGCATGCCACTGTCGTTTTCACCGATGGTTTCGAGCGCTTATGTGTGTGTACATGTGCGTCTCTTCTCGTTGTGTATGGCCTCTTGGTGGCTCGACAGGACGAAGGAAGGGGGAAAGGCTTTGTTTGCGGTGCTTTCGAGAGGAAGAATGTATTTCGATTTTTCTGTTTATGAATTTTGTTTTACCGGAATGCTATTCTTTCGTTTATATTGTTATTACGGTTTTAAAATGGGTTTGGTTGATGCAAAAAATGGATGTGATAAATGTAATAGAAGTGTTTGTATGTATGTTGATGTTTTCTTTAATTTCGTAATTTTACAAAGAATGTTATTTATTATTCAGTCGTTTGTTAAAACCAGATTTTGTTCTTTTTTTTACTCAAGTAGAAAATAGAACTGATTTTTAGCAGTTTCAACCAGCTATGTTAAAAATACTTTTTTTTGCAGAAAAAAATTGTTAATGCTTGGACAAGATATGATAAAAGAATAATATTAATCTTTTTTTATGAAGTAAAAATGCTTTTTTTTGCAGAAAAAAATTATTAATGCTTGGAAAAGATATGATAAAAGAATAATATTAATCTTTTTTTATGAAGTAAATGGTTATCTGTAAACAGTTGCAGTCCTGCCATTAAGAAAAAATATGCAGAAATTTCTGGAAGATTTACTACGGAATTTTTTGCAGATTTTTAGAACTTGCAAATACTCTACACATGTTTTATTAAAGCAATCTGCAAGGTTATTGCCTACAAGGTTACCTGCAGAAATATTTCGGTAGAAATTTTAATGAAAACATTAAAACCATTACTTACATCCGTGATACGTTTCATTTAGGTGTTACTATCCCGATGAGATATTATAAGCTGCATTGAGTAAAAACTCGACGGTTTCTACCCGGGATTCAAACAATATCTACTTTATTTTCACCACGCATATATTCGTTCATTCTCATGTATGTTAGTAAATCAAAGTTTGCACTTCTTATTGGAGCTTAAATTTGGTGTATTAATAATGTTGTTCTTCGTTTATACGCAGTAGCCTATAATGAATTATTTAAGTGATTTTTTAACTGCGAAAGTAAAAATATAAAGCGAAAAGACAAACAAAGTTATTACTACTACAAATACACCGTTAACGTTAAAGGGTTAGATTACCATTTTCACAAGTGAAACCATTTGAAAACCTATTTTTTTTCATAGAATAGGTGAAGCATATTTCAATTTTTATCAAAACATCAGTATAGGTTTGAATAGTAGTTATATTTATACAATGATTGTGAATTATACTGGCAGTTTCAAGAATTAACAATTTTAAAGAGAATAAATTGATTCTACACAAACATTTGATAACTTTCGAGCACGGCCCTCTATAATCCTTGATATACACCTAATTTATTCAATTTCACGTTCTGACGAGGAAAAAAGTTTCAGCGAGACACGAGGCGCAGAAGCCATGACGAGCGGGGAAGTATGAGTGAAAAATCGGAGGGTGAAATGAGAAAACGAGAGAATGAAAGCTGATGAGCGGAGGAAGAATGGGTCTTTTTTATTACCCTATTAATCCAAACTAGCGCCTTATTTTTAAATTAACATTTTTATCGTCCCCGCGAAAACAAGTCCTCTCGTCCCGCCCTACACTCAATGCGTCACTCTCGTTTTACACTCTTTCTCGTTCGCTTCGCTTTTCGTTTCTTTTATTTCGTGAAAGAGGCTGTAGAAAATGTTTGATGTATGAAACTGTGATCATGAGTTTTGACGTCTTGAAGTAATTGCTGAATAATTTGAAATATTATGTTCATCTCTATATTTTAAGAAATTCAAAGTACAAAAATATGTATATTATTTTACATGTAAGTTAACTATAAACTTAAACTATCTATTTTTTAAAATAATTTCATTATTATTCATAAGCATAGCATAGGAATAGTTATTTTTTATTTTCCTGAGATATAATTTATCTTCTTAGAATAATTTCTTTAATTAAATTCTAGTTTTTGCATTAGTATGAGATAAATTTTAAAATCTATTTCGTGGAACTATATACTATAATTATATAATAAATTATATGAATGGATAAAAATATTTATGAAATATTTATTGAAACGATGAATAAATAGAAGCATATAATCTAATCTAATTCTAAATAAATTAATTTAAAGTATATTTCGACGTTCCCTACAAAGAATACCGTTAATCAGGATTCTCGAAAGACACAAAAATTCTTCAAAAACTAGTTTTTTCTAGATTCTCTGAGATATACTATCACGTAGTATTTCACTTAAGTTAGTTTGTAGTCTTTATCAGAGAATCAAGAAAGTACTAGTTTTTAAAGGAGGCTCCTGGAGAAACCTGGTTCACGTTATTCTTCGTAAGCAACGTCGATTCATAGTGAGTACTCGATAGTCTCCGTCTTAGAGGCTCATTTTCACGGTAACGAATATTCGCTAATTCGCGGCGAATTGGCTGAGCGCGGACATAGCTTAAGTGAATGCAATATTGTGTTTCTATTATGTTCATACAAATTTTTGATATACACAGTACTATAAGAGCCTAATAATAGGTAAAATGTGTAAAATCATCAATATGCTCTTGATTTAAACAATTTACAGCCTTTGAAAAACACTATGCAATAGAAGCACAATTTCGATATTCGTTTAAACTATTCGTCGTAAATTAGCGAATATTCACGGTCATGAAAATGAGTATGCTAATTATTTACTACATTAAATACGAATCTTATACATAATCGTATATAAACTGAAAATTTTGATTAAACAATAATAACTTAATAATTCACTTAAGTGTTCAAACTGTTTACCATTGTACCATTTGTAATATTCTTGTTATTTCTTTAAACGGCCAAGATTCTTATTTACAAAATAAGTTCAATACAAAAACAGTAAATTTTTCCAAATTTGGAGTAGTCACCCATAGCGTCTGTAAAATAAGAATTCGTTGCGATATTGGAAATGATCTACAAGCAAATGACCAACGCCTAATCCAATCTAATTCTCTCTGCTGTTCTCTTCCCATCTCTTTCTTCGATCCTGTCTTCAATTTCCCAACCCCCAGCATCCTCGTACTCCTACGATCGTTGGTTCTCATCTTTCTCGCAGGCTAGCCAGTCGGCTTTTGCCGTCCTTCTTCTGCTCGTCCCGGCTTTTTTTGCCCTCGTAAAGCTCGCGGGATTATGATGGGGACCGAATCGCATTACGCTCCCGCGCCCGCGGACCGAGACGACCGGTAAGCGGGAGATTTGAAATGTCATTAAATTCCCGCGGCGTCCGCGCCCGCCCGACCTGAGTGATTCCCGAGACTTTAGGCACGCGCGCGCAGACCTTCTCTTATCGCGCTCTGTTCTTCGTGGAGGCGTAGTTTTCTTGATTCAAAGTTATCGCACTTTATGTCATCCGATTAAAACTTCTCGAAGCGTTTAATGGGTTGCGTAATTTTTTTTTCTTGGGAATCTAATTACGCTGAGTCTGTTTTATTTACACTTTTTACTTCTTAGATTGGCTTTCTTGGGGGATGTGGAGTGTCGTATAAACGTTCTTTGTAAATTTTGCAGCTAATGAAAACTGTAGAAAATCGAGATTGGCATGTTTTTGAGAACTACGTTTTATGAACTTGAATTGTCATATGAATAGATTTATTTCTATAATTATGAGTTTATTAGCTGAATATTTACAGTTAACTGATAAATCTGGCTACATATAACATATGTGACATAAATATGTTTCGTAATTGGCAAAACTCTTCTTAAAAATGACATGTTAATTTTTAATTGTATTTCGCACATCTTCCGAAATGATCATTGGTAGCCCTTCTTCCCGGCAGGTTTACCACACGTTCATAGCTAAAAAATTCGAGTAAGCGCTCCCCTTGCGCCGCCACTATAGCCGCAACGCGGCCTTATCGCCGCCCAGATCTCATTCCTTTTTTTTTGTATAAATCCTTATTTTCTGATTGTTACTATAATATTAATAGAAAGTTCCAACGGTTCGTCAGACGCTATTTAGAAGCTATATTAACGATGGATCGATGATAAAAGATAAAATAGAAAGTTAACCTGAAAATCGTTTATTTTTTGCGTTTAAGCCGTATGCAGCGAGCCGTCGGCTAAGATAATCCTATATATATATATATATATATATATATATATATATATATATATATATATATATATATATATATATATATATATATAATCTGAAAGGCTCAAGACACATAGTGCTTACTATGACTTTTAAGCCTACGGCCAGTATAATATAAAAGGCTTCTTCTTCAGGGTGTAACCTGATTAAGACGTACGTGGCGCTAAGCCTGCGGCTGGTTCAATCTGAAAGGCTTAATATTATTCAGGCTCTAACCTGGGCAAGATACTGTAATGGTATCCTCCAAGAGAGGAGGAAAAAGGGAGAAAGCGAACATCTAACGATGAAAGAGAGGAAAAGGAGAGCGAAACGGAGACACACAATTTTGTAAGAAAATGCCAACATTGAATTTCGCCGTTCCGAATGTTGTCACACTTACTAGTGAACATTCCCAGAAATTCTAATCTTCAAAGGCTGAAATGACGCCAGCATGCGGGATTTGGCGAGGAGTTAAGATCGATGGATCACGCGCTATCGCTCGGCCTAGGGCCGAGCATCTCCCTTTCATTCTCTCTCTGTGCTCGAATCATCCTTGGGCATTCTTGCATTTTTTATTTGTCTCTGCAAGTAATCTGCGGTGCCATGCAATTCATCTGTGTGGACTAGTGATCGTTAGGAGGCAGAAACTTGCATCTCTGGCATCTGCGCTCGAGCTCATCTGGAGACGTCCAGGAATCTCAGTTGTGGGTTTTATAGAATCAGCGTCATCAAGGGCCTGCAACATCTCAACTTTTCGTCTCTCCAATGCAACGCTGAGGGCCAGCTACGGCATAGACAGCAACCTGCACCGTATCCAAGTTGAAGAGGAAAGTGCCGGTATGTGTGTGTGCGAATGTGTGTGCATTGCGGCGATATATTTTGTTACACATTAGGATAGAATAGGTTATGATTTTTAAGAAATTGTGGATCTGCGCCGCGACACGTATATATCGTTTTATTTATATTTTATTTTATTTATAGGGTAATAAAGAAAAATATAAATAGGGAATTTATATTTGCTCTATTTTAAATTGTGTGTGTAATTATTTATTATAACGATTATTATTCACGATATCCACACCTTTACAATACATAGTTTTACTACGACATTTAAGCCATTTGCTACATAATAGTATTTGAGTATCTGTATGCAGCAAAAGGACCATTAGGCATCTAATTTGAAAGAAACTGCTGCCAGAGTGAAGAAATGAATTTGGCCTTCAAGGCTTCTTGTTTAAGCTCTAACCTTTTTAAGTTTCACAGTTATGCTATGAAATTAAAGCCAATATTAACGTAACTAAAAGTTTTATTTATAATTTTAGTTATAATTATTATTATAACCTACATTTTTCACTAAAAGGGTGAAATAAGTTAAGTATATAAGTAGAGAGAAATTTCTTTCTTTCATGTTACACTGCATGTATTAAATTGTCTTTGACAAAAATGCAGGCAAGCGTCAATATTACATAAACTTCAAGACCTCTTGTTGAGGCTCTAACCTGATCGGAATTCACAGTTATTACTATAAGATTTAAACAACTTTGCACGTAATTAAAATGCATTGCTTATATTTACAAAATTAATTGAATGTATTGTTTTGAATCATAATTAAAGTAATTACTTTAATTCTCGAAGCGGTCGGAAATACTTTTATGCTGACTGATCATTCACACAGAAAGAAGTTTTGTTCATCTACAATCCAAGCTGGTACCTGTGCTACGCAAAAGACAGAGAGCTGTGCACACGCTGAACATAGTCCACGTGTACTGCTGTCTAGATTTGTGCCGATGCTACCCAATGACTGAGCGTGTGTAGTGCGAGTTTCGCAAGATACGTACGAGCTGGCGGTCCCCCGACCGGTTAGGCAGCAGTCGCCTAAAAGCTCGAGTCGCTCTCGCACAAAATCGAGAGGTCACCGCGCTACTAGCGCTAGTGTTGCGGCAACACAAATCTTCTGTGCGTGAGGCTCCATAATATTATATTATAATAATATTATGAGGATCGGCAGTGCTATTTTAGAGGATCTTCGAAATTAGGGGTTCCTGAGGCTCAAATCAGTCATATTTTATATCTGCTTTAATGCCTCATTCGTTAAATATTATTTTATTATAATAATGTTAATAATAATTGTTTAGAATGGCTCTAGCAGCACCTTTATTATTATTATTATTTGAAGTTTTAGCGGTGGAATCTTTATTAGGTCAAGTAAAACCTATTAAAAGGTTAACTTCAAAAATGTTATCTTGTTCAACGCATAAATTTGATAACCGAAGGCGTATTCGAATTCAATATATTAAAGCATATAATTTTAAAATGCAGAACGAGTAATATTACGATTGTTTCTATTAAATGCTAATTTAGGTTTAAATGTAAGTATCATTTTCGAAATGATTGGCTTGCTGTGATCGATAGCAGACCATCAAATAAAAAATGTTTCTAATAAACTTCCAAAATTATTATATAAAAAAGAGAATATTGCAAGATACAAAAATGGTTTACAATTCTTCACATCATAATTTGAGCCAATATACGAGTACAAGTAAAACAGAACTAAACTCTTTTATCAATAATGAAATAATATCATAATTGGATCAGAATGTTTACTTGTCATACCATGTTATGGGAATTACATGAATTTTCTAATGTTAATAGAGGAATCTTTTATAAAGATGTTTTATAAAATCGTTCATTCTTTTTCACCATTATCAATGAAGGCTTAAAACTTTCCAATAAACTTTCTCGATATATAATGAACATTTTTCTCGCCGAAAGTTTTTACGATTTGAAATTTTGTAACACAACTTTTGTGATTTATTGTACCAATGACAGATTTTGACAGGAATCTTTCAAAAAATTTACTGTATGACTCTAAAATACTTAAAATTTTTTTTAAATATTTTAATACACGTAAAATATATTAAAGATTATTCTGCTAAAGTTTGAATAAACAATATTAAAACCACTCGAAGTTATAACGAATTTGCAGAGAAAAATGTATTGAATTTTTTCAATATATAAATCGCGTTTTGTCTTAAATAATTAGAAAACAAAAGAAGATAAAAATTTTGTTTTAATACGAAAACATGCCCAATTAAATACCGTACCTGTATCAGTTGTCAAAATTACAATTTGATCGATTTTCAAAATTAACTCCTTGGACAATAATTTTACGCGTTTTCGAGCGCTAATCCCCTTATTGCATCCGGCCCTCCTATTAACCGAAATAGTCATAATTTCTATGTTGTTTATTATACGAGATAAATAATATTTCTGTATAAATATAATAGAAATTCACTTATGTAAGTTCGGTTAATTATACAATTTTTTTAAATATATTGATCAGCTTCTGTGCTGACAAAGTCATACTTTTACATAAATTTCTTCCATAAAAAAAATTCGTAACAATGTGGAACTAATGTAATTATTATTTTCACAAAAACGTAATAATTTGTACCTGAAATGATTAATGTACTAAATTCTGGTATCATATTGACACAAGATTCCAAGTTAAAAACCTTCTTTCAATAATTTGAATCTTCGTGAAAATTATCAATTTCAATCTCAAATTGATTACTTATTTATGCAAAAAAATTAGGAGAGAGTGTTCAATTGTGGGAAATTTCGACAATGCTATATGTTCATAAAAACTGTACGAACATCCTTAACGTGGTCCTATAGTTAAAATTGACGAAAAACTCGATTATTTTTTATTTTATTTTCTGATACTCTACACATTTTTATAACAGAAAATGTTTTTGTATTGGCAATATTGGCCATAAAAATAATTTGAATGAGCTTAATAGTTATTGATACGTATTTTTCTTCCAACCTTTATTGCACATAATCCAGCGTATTTCTACACTAACCGAATCCAAACCCGTGTCCAAATCTACTCTACACTATGCAGACAAACTTCATAAAACATAGAAATTATTAAAAAAAATTTTTTATCGATATTCTGCGATAGAAAAATTATTTTAAAATCATCAGAAAATTGTTTCCTTTTTTAACAAAAGTGCGGTTTTCTCCATTTATGGTTTTCCAATGATCAGCAAGTCTTATGCGCATAAGATTATAATTAAATAATCTGAAACTTTAAGGATATCTTATCAACTTATTCGCAATACAACCATGAAATCCGATTTAAAAAAAAATGTATTAAGAAAGTGTTGCCCATGAATAGAGTTAAAAATGTCGTTTTTTGAAGTTATTTTTACAATGAAATTTTAATATAATTTTATTTTTTTTATAATTGTGTTTTTAAAAATTTGGAGTTTACAGTTTTGTGTGGTACAGGTGTTAGATATTACATATTTTTTTTCAAATGCTATACTTGCATTCCTATGCGCATGGACAGTTCTGAAAAACATCCATTTTCATTAAAAATTGCTAGTTTTTCCTACGTAACGATGGGTAAACTGACTAAAAATTTATGAAAATTTACAAAAAACTTTCTTTTTAGGTAACAAATTTAAATACTAATTTAAAAGAATGTTATCATGTAACTAGCAAATTTTTCAAAATGTACGATAGGACCATCTTAAAACAAGTACTTTACATTACAGATTATTCTGTAAAATTTAAACCCTTACAACTTTTTCCAAAGTAACTGTATGTTCCCGCAGTTTAACCCTTTGCTGGGCAAATTTAATTTAAAAAATGAAAGTTTTTTCATCTTAAATTGTTTATAACTAATTATATAAACAAATATTTGTAAATATAAGCACAGGATTCTATTCCTTAGGTATCTAGGATTATGCAGAAAAATATTTGAGCGATATTGAGCTCAAAATGTCTAAGATATGCACGAAAAACTGAACAAAAATAGTGTGCCACTATAGTGGCACCTGCCCCGCAAAGGGTTAAGGGGGTTCAATACTAAAGTCAAAATAAAAAAATGTTTCTGAAAATGTAATATGTCAATCTTCTATGAAGGTTACGATAGAATGTGAAATTGGAAAGTATTAGCCATTACTGTTTTTAAGATAATTTACTTTAAAGTTTGACTCTTATACACGGTCTCTTATGGGAGCAACTTGTAAACTGATAATAAACTTACAGTGCGATTGTTCAAAAATGATAAGAAAGAAATAATAAGCAATGCCAAATTTGGAAAAGTATTAAAGACATGTACGCATAATTTTAAAACGAAAAATAATACTGATTCCGAGTACTAAGCGAAAGTGTTAAAAAAAAACTACTAGCTTGTCGGCTGCACGGGGAGGTGCGCGGTGAGAGGGGAGCCAGTGTGTTGCGTGGAGACTCTCCTTTCCTCACCACGCGCGGGAGATCTATCTAATCTCCTTAACTATAGTATGCAATATCTATCTAATCTCCTTGCTATAGTATGCAATTAAAAGTGAGAATGAACACTGACATTTATGTTAAGAAACCAATTTATGTTTTTTAATGCAGTAATTAAGCAGTAATACATTTTTCTTAAGTATTTGTACGATTATATTCAACAATTTAATCTTTGATGCCGATGTAATACTTCTTCAACTTTACGAACTTAAAGTTATCGCTTTGCGTAATCTCCTTAAAAGTTTTCAGACGTTTGATGGCCTTACGTTAATTTTCATAACAACGCACTCGCACAAATTATTCCTTATCTTTTCGTAACGAACATCATTTAAATATAATCCACTGTGTATAATTAGCACGTAACAAAAACCAGACAAAGGAAATAATGATTTAACAAACTATTTTACATTTTGTCCACTTACTTATCGAATTTCAATCAGTAAAACTTTCAACTTCAAAGACCTCCCAAATTGAACAACAAAAAAATACTCTCAGTTTACTCTTTGAAACGAAATGTTGTTCACCCCATCCTTTCATCCGTATATCCTCCTCCTCCCCGCAAGATAAACGGAAGCACTTTCTCCTGTCCTTTATTTCCATCGCGTCCCTCTACACAAAAACGTAAAAGAACAACAGGCAACAGCAGCAACAACAACAGGAGGAGAAAGAGAACAAAGGACAGGCGCCGCGATATGCTAACGGAGCGTCGCGACACAAAGGCTCGCACTCAGCGCGCGAGCGCGCGCATGCCGATGGATTGCGTCGTTTGCCACTTTCACCTTTGAAAGAGGCGTCGCAACGCGCGATTACTTCTTGCTACTCCCGCGCGTGGAAAAGTTTTTTTTTTACCTCTGCGATGCTTGTCTGGCACGCACCGGTAAATTTGTGTATGTAGTAGTAGCGCGTTGGAACTTGATACCGGCTGTACGCAAGTGGAAGTCTTTGTTTAGCGGGGATGAAGGTTAGGGTCGAATGGGGATTTATGCCTTCACGTTTACTTGTACTACTTGATACTTTTTGATTTTATTGATTGATGAGCGTGCGATACTTGGGTACATTAGAAACAAACTTTTAATTTGTGTGCCGCTTATCGCAATTTACTTTGAAATACAGTTATTTTTTCAATATGATTTCGTTATAATATTTTTATGCATTTCAGAATGGTTTAAGAATTTTTTTTTTTAATTTTGTTTAGAATAACTCATGAACTCGTACTTTTTGTGGAGTTCTTTACTAAGAAATAAAAATATGCAGCGAAATGGCAAATCTGACAGTGTACAATATTTGTTAATAAACAATTTTAGGCCAATCTTTATACGAATATATTGTTAAACAAGAATTTTTAAATAAGTACTAAAATGATACATTAAAAAGAACTAATCTATATGTGTACGATTATGTATATCACGTTGAAAAAACAACCAAAGATTACCATGATACTTTACTCTAGATTATTAATTACAACAATAAAACAGACAATAAAAACTTAGTTCTTTAAAAGGAATCATCAATGAACGTTGTAATAAGAAAACATATAATTATTGTATTTAAAGAAATTTAATTCAACCAAATCCCCCTATTATCCATTACGCCATCGATCACTTCTCCTCAAATTTCACGAGAAACGAACGCTTCTTCCAACGCTCATCATCCGAAATTAATGCGATCGCCAAATAATTGCCTCAACACCATTGCTCGCCTCCTCTTTTCCCACTCTTCTTTTTCCCAACAAATCGATGCGACCTTATAAAATTCCCGAATTCCCGGAGCACACACTCTACACCGCAGCGCGACGTAAATCTCTCTTTTCACGCGCGCGTTCTATTTTCGCCCGCATAGCCGAGGCGAGGCGCCACTTGGAAAACGCCGCGCTAATTAGCGCTTTGAAGCGATGATTGTTCCCAGCCCAGCAGCTGCGGGCTGGCAGCGCAGCGTCGTTTTGGGAAACAGGAACGTTGGGAGCGGTGCCAGTGTTCAGTCCCTCCACCCCTCCTCCCTTTTCAGCCCTACGGCTCAAATGAGCCAATTACGCACGAATTAATTGTGAAAAATCATGTGCCAACTGTTTGGGGTCGCGTGACTGCGCGCGCTAGTGAGCGCATGCTGGTTGTGCGATGTGTGATGCAATCGTGCTGGGATTTAGCCTTTGTCACGTGTGTAGAAATAGGCGAAAATGGTTAGCACGGATTAGTCGTCGGTGCAGAATTTGAAGAAAAATTGACTGCAAATTTAATAAGACACTTACTACTAGTATAATAAAATTATCAAAATAAATAAGAAATTGTAATAAACAGATTTTTTTATTATAATGCTTCTTAGTATAGTAATATTAATGTAATATTGTTTAAAAATAGTATAATATAAGGTAATGCTACAAGAAAGCATCCATCGAAATGATATATGATGAAATATTCTCAACGATATGTTTCGTCTACTTTTCATCAATCAATACAATTTCTTTCATTTGAGTATTTCAGAATTTTAGTACCGTACATGAAAAATCAAGCATTTAAACTTTCGAATTTATTAATTATTATTTTTCTAATGATATTCATAATTTTTTAGAAAAACTTTGAAATCTTATGTCGAAATGGGGTCGTTGTGATAAGTGTGTATTCAAATTGGAGAAGCGCAAAAAGTAGTTAGGATCGCCGTATATTTTCATAAGGTAATAAAACGTTAATAAAAGTACTATTCCTACATTATTGTAGCATAAAATAGATTCATATACTTAAATTTAATTTTACAAATATAAATCATATGGATTTAATAGATATTTTAATATCTATTAAACTACACCACCCTGAGCGGTCTTTGAGGTCAAAATAACATTTTTTATTTCAATTAAAAAGTACAAGATTTTCTAATTTTAATAAATAATAAATTATTAAATTTTGAAGATAAGTGTTTGAATTTAACCTTAAACCCATAAACAATAACGAAATATGAATATCTTTTTTTATTTAGTAAGTGTCCCTTAAGTGATCTCCATAATCCCCCTTTCTCTTATTGAATATTTTTGTGTAATATATAATTCTTCTTGCTTTGTCTCATGTTTCGATATAGAACATCAATATCAGTCTATTTGTATAATTTGCTCGAACAATGGCACATAAAGCTTCATATTATTTATTTTAAAAATACCGAAATACATTGCAGTTTCAAATAAATACAATAAATAGAAAAAAAATGTATTTCTATTATAAGTATGGGACAAGAGGATCGAAAAGTCACGTAGTAGCCAATCTTGACGTTCAGTAACAAGGTGAAATTCCCAGAGCGCATGGACAAGAAAGATCAGACTGACATAAAAGTCCTTTCCATTCTTCTTCGAAAAATTCATAATTTTTCCAAGTCCGTCGCGATACAACCCATACGCGTAACACTGAGTAGTGACAGCATCACGCATGCACCAATCTTTGCGGTGGCCAAGCAATCTTGCCCTTCTCCGTCGTGCTCGTCGGTGCCCCCCGGGGAGTTTTAGTATCTGACACAGCATTCAATATTCCGTAACTTTGCCAATTTATCGATAGACGTTGTCTCGCAGCGGACACGTGCTGCGCAGCAGGTCCACGCCAAATTTCAAGGTACGAAAGCCCCGGGAATTTATCGAATTTGAAATATATTAAAGTTTGCTCGGTAATTGAAAAGTTTCGCGGGGTTTGTTCGTAGCAAGCAGGGTCAGAGCAAGAGAGAGAGAGAGAGAGAGAGAGAGAGAGAGACAGAGAGAGAGACAGAGAGAGAGAGAGAGAGAGATGGGATTTTCTGAATACGGCGTGGTTGGTCTGGTGGGAAAGCTTTTGGTGTGTTCTAAATGGGTTTGTCTAGTCCATAAAGATGAAAACGGTTATTACATTTTGATGAGTAATCAGTGCTTTGGTGAAACGATGATAGCAAATTTTTAATAACTGTATTCAAAACTCAGCTCAAATTAAAGATAAACGATGTTTTGGTTATTGACAAAGTAAATGAGAATCATCATAGAATTTTGCAATTATAAAGCTTTTCTTCATGGCAAATCTATTTTATTATTTACTTATTATTATCATTTATTATTTAATATTATATTTTTATTTTACTTTTCATTAATATCAAACCTTCTTTGTTATAGCAGCTCTGCTATTACATTTTTTATTTAGAACAGCATTTTAAAATCTATGAAGTAAAGTTCGTTGCCAAAAGTTGTGTAAAACATATTGTTGAATAAATTTGACTAAAGTCGATTTTAAACTTTTATTTGGCGATTTTTTCATTATTTGTTACTTTTTGCTTTAAAAACTTTGTCATGTATTAATACATTTTCTGAACTCATTATTATCGCAAAATTCTATTTTCTTCTAATAATGTCGTCATGAAAAAAAAATCTGCAGTGTCTCATTTTTTGGACTACATCGACAATGAAGTTCTAAGCTATACGATATACGGCGTCTCACTATGAGGTAATTCGTCACGTAGGTGACGAGGAAAGAGAGAGAGGATGGGGCTGAGGACTTTGAAGTGTTGATGCTCACCGGTCGACCGACCTCTTGTATACATTCGCCTCGTTGCCTTCAATATTGTATCATACACAAACAGCGACTCTCAACCTCTTGATCTTTGAACTCCTTGATAATACTCTGATATATATAATTATTTCGAATGTATACATTTTTTATTTATTTCACTGCTTGATTAAAATTTTATTTACGTTATCATTAATAATTTAATATGAAATTAGCTTATAAGTATATTTAAACTGCCCTAATTAATATTTAATTTATGATGAACATTAAAATTATTGTCTTGTGATTGCAAAATCAATAAAGTTATCTTATTCAACTACTAGGTACATTGCTCGCTCGCTGGCGCTCGCGCGTATAAGTTAAAATTAAAATAGTAATGATAAAATCTTCGTATGAAATATTATTATCGGAATATTATTAATATACTAAAATATAAATATTGTCTATTAACAACAAATTATCTAATAATATTCAATATAGTGCATCAAGCGCGTCTATGGCTAAAGATGTTAAACTTAGAAGCATGTTTATATATAGATAAATGATAATAAGTTATTATATATTTTCAATCATTACGTGAAACCATTGGCTCGGGTGCTTAGTTGCATGCCTGCGGGGATTTGAGAGTGAATCTACGAGTTATTTAGTTCAATTTTATTATTTTTTGTTTGAAAATAAAATGACTATTTATTTAGATGATTCATGAATGTTGATGTATGAATTTATATATTTGTTGTATAGTTTAACATTTAGTTGACCATTAAATGATTATATATGATTATACATATATCATAATTTTAAGTTGCAACATTTTTAAACATTTTAGTTTAAGGAACCTACATATTTTTAAATTATAAATTATGATACTGCAACACGAATTTTAACTTAATTATTACATTTTTAAATTTTAATTTAAAAGGAGTTGTTTAAAAAATTAAAACAAAAGTAAATAAAATAAATTAACCCTGGTAGAAATCTTATCGTGGCGCCGACATTCGCTATAATGGCCTTTATAGGCAAACTAGATAGTACTAGACTGTACAAAACTCGATAAATCCACACAGATCTACATAGTTTTCTCAATAATAATATGTACGTATAAAATCTGTGAGGTTATATATTATTTATTGAACAGAACTTTTATTGTAAAAATTAATGTTAAAGAAAGTTTAACATGCAAGTTTTTAATTATAATAATAAGATCTACAGTTCTATTCATACTATTTACATATAAAAGTAGTCAGAAAGCATATGTAACCTAAAAAATGAAATTTTAGAAATAATTTTCCTTGCATATGAAAAACAGTGATTACAAAATAACGTTATTGATTGATGTAGTTGTTTCTTGAAAAGTAATATATAAATAATAATATCATATGTACAAATATGTACTTTATGAGATGCTTTATTTAAATACTAGAATTTTAATTTCAGAATTGCAAATAATTTTGTATCCGTATGTGAGTTTTTATAATACATAAACTGCTCGTCCGTGACAACATTTTCAAAGACAAACACATTAGTTGAACACATGTAGACGATAATTTTCTTTATAAGTAACAAATTACTATGTTTTAACTGGCCATAGATGTCAAATGAAAGTGTTTGATTATAAATTAATCACAGTAGGAAATACAAAAATAGAACATATATATAATAACTCAAATACATTATTTCTTTTTAAAAATAGAAAATTAATCAGTTGATAATAAATGTATGTGAAAATAGTTTTCCTTACATAAACCATACAGGTTATGAAAGCATGTATTTAGGATGGAACATAATCAAATATAAGGAAACCAATTTTACACAAAGAAAATAAATATTTGCACTAACACTTCATATAGTTATTTAGATATTCAGATTATTTTCTTATTTTGATTGTTTAATATATATGTGTAACATAATATTGTTATTGAGTTCTTAAACAGAAAAACTCGATGCATCTAAAATTTGATAACCTTACACTTTAGAGGTTATTTACATTTACTTACATTGGTAATAGGTGAACAATAACATGTAAATACCTTTAAATCAAAATAATACATAATAAGTTCAATAGATTATGCGTCTGTTTCTTAAAACATAACCTTTAAGTGGTTGTTATTGTCATAATTTTGCTTATCTAGTTTTATCGGGGCAAATAATATGGGAAACTAGAAGGGACGACCGTTACACGCCTTTATAGTAGCTATCTAGTTTGCCTACATAGATCTACACAGCGCGAGATTATTCTACATAGATCTATAAAGTGGACGGGATAAATTTCTACCAGGGAATAAAATAAAATATGAAAATAATAACAATTTTTTATTATATAAAATATGTGTTTATGGACTGTGATAGTGTCTGTCGTATTTTTAAACTCTTGATTAAAGAGCGCTTTATTGTAGAATCATAATAGAAAAATGAAAGTGTGTAATGTATATTTCCAAAAGGCCACGTCATTGATCTCTGTAATGCTAGCTAAGACTGAATATTAGTCATTAAAATTAAAGGATATTAAATAACAAAAAGATAATAAATCTGTAATTGAATCTCAGAAGCAATCGAAGACATTCTAAAATAGAGAATTGGTTTATCTTTCTTATATAAATAATTATATTATTGAATAACGTCCGATTATTATTAATAACCTTCAATTATTCAATAACCTTCGCGTTTGCAAATTGAAAGCAAAAAATATCGTCAATTTATGTTATACGTCGATTTGCACTTGATTGCGATTATTATTACCTCCAATGCAGGAAATAAAATACATTTTACATTTATTTCATATCTGTGATTCACGTTGAATCTTTCCGATTTTCGTAAATAACCAGATATACGAAACGATAAATCATCATAAAAAGCATATTAAGAACATAATATTATGTTGAATATTAATTTTCATGATTGAATAGTATCATTATTATATGTAGTGAAAAAAGAACAGTACGGAGTGATATAAAGAGTTTAAAACCATAAAAACGTAATGAAAAGGTGAGTTATACACGTTACTTTGTAATAAATTAATACGACATAATAAAAGAAAATTCATTGTAATACATAAACAGTTACATAATTACGGAAACATTAAAAAATTGATGAAAAACGGAATTTCATGATTTATTTGGAATCTTAATATAATGTAGATAGATATATGGAATATAATATATATAAGAACATTTCAGTGTAAAGTTGTTTGGGTTAAAAAGGGCCATTAGTCGGTGACATTGACCTTGACATTGAAAAGAGATAAGATGACCTTTAAATCACCCTGAAAATGGAGGTCAACGTCAAGGTCTCGGTTAGCAACTTATGACCGCCTTTGATCCAAACAACTTTTAATTAGGTTATTTTTGGAAAAACCACAATTTACCAGAATTCCTGCACCAAACAGGGATTTGACCTCGAAAAACCCAAATACGCAAAATGATAATCCAACATAAATAGCATATTAAAAACATAATATCATGTTTAATATTAATTAGTTAGATTTATTAGTTTCATTATTATTTTTAATATAAGAAATAAAGTACATTCAACGATAATTTTACAACTTTAATTCACGTTAGACACATCCGATTTCCGTAAATTTCCAGATATACAGAATACTCTGCCAACATAAAAAACATATTAAAGACATAATTTTACTTTATTTATTAACTATTATGACTTATTAATATTATTGTTACCTCCAATGAACGAAATAAAATATATTTTACACTTATTTTATATCTTTTTAGCACACCCCAGCGTAAAGTTAGTACTTCTTCCCCGCCGAGTCGGGAAACAAGTGCTACATTAATTCCCGCTCCTCACCGCAGTCCCCCAGTGCTACACGCATGTGCCTTCGCCTTCGGCTCGGGCATAAACAGCGCGTGGTGCTGGGGACTAGAGTGAGATTAGGGAGTAAATATGTAGCAATTTTTTCCGTCTTCGGCGAACGAGTACAAACTTTACGATGGATATGTTAAAAAATCGTACATTCCACGCGTGAATGAAGTGAACCAGCAATCGTCAGCGTGTGTGGCGCCCTCGCTCCGCTCGGGCGCCGAACCACTCGCAGGCATTTACTGGCTCACTTTATTCTCTAAGTGCATAATATACTATTAATTCAGGTTAAATATTTCCAATTTCATAAATACCCAGATATTCAAAATGCTACATCAACATGAAAAGCGTGCGGTAAAAATATATAATGTATGCTAGCTGAATATTTTCTTTTATGACAAAAAAGAACAAGATGAAACACAAAAAACAATAGAAAATTTTAATCACGATATAATAATAATTAAATACTAGAGAAAAGCTGAAGGAGAAACAACAAAAATCACAATCAGAGAACATAAGAAACGCATTAAATACATTATGATATGCTAGTAGAATGTTTTGCTTCCTCCTTAAGGAAGCTTTGTAATATTAAAAAAAAAAGTTTTGCTTAAAACATGTTTTGAGACATAAGAAGTTAAAATACACTATTTTTAGATACTGTCCGTATGGATGTGTGTGTGTGTGTGTATGTATCCCTCTGTATCTCGAGTAATCCACGGTTAAATTATCTGATTCAGGGCTCATTAAATTTGTTTTTTTAAGAAAGGCGGCTGTAACATTTTTTTTTTGATTCTTCGATGTTTTTTTGTTTTTATATTGGTATTTTGATTTTTGGATTTTAGTTTTTCGTTTTTTTTTGTATGTTTAAAATAATATTATCTATTCATTTTAAATGCATTTTAAAGCGCATGAAATTGTCTTTTCCGACCCGAAATTTAAAAAAAGTCATTTCCCTGTTTACGTTATACACGGAAATGATTTTTTTTTGTTTAAACGGCCACATCTGTGAAAAATACGAATGAAAATGTTTGAAAAATTTTGAGTTGATTAGGAATATGACGAAAAATATTCTGTAAAATTTTCAAATTTATTTCCTTTTTTTTCTGAGAAAAAAATCATTTTGTGAAAAAAATCAATTTTTTTGTCTTCTATTTACTTGAGTAAAACGACTTTAATTTATCTGAAAATTTCCAGAAAGGTAGCTTTTAGTAATCTCTTGCCGAAGTTATTTGCCAAGATCATGAGGACTTTTATTTTTCATGAATTTTAAGGTTACGTCTTCGTTATAAAAAATTTTTGATAGCTCAAATCTCAAGTACAATGTGGTCATTTTTTATCAACCAGGGCTCATTTTTTTTTTTTTTTTCTTAATAAGGATTCGGAATTACAAAGAAGCTTCAAGATTTATCCACTCGATTTTATTTTATAATGATTTTTCTATTTTACGATATTCAGAAATTGATCAGATCATATTTGGCTAACATTTTTGGCTATACTATATTTTCTTAAGACTCATCAATTCGTTTTTGTTTTATTATTTATTTTCATTTTTATTATTTTTAAAAAAGTATTAAAATCAATTATATGTGTTTGAAAGTTGATAATTGGGTTGGGTTGCTATACATTGGATTGATTATGCATTTTCTAACAGAAATACTAAATTCATAATGGTGGATTTCAGTTTTAATATTTTAAGGATTTACTTGACGTTTATTAATCTGGAGACTTCGGAGTCGTTATGTTATTTTTTGGTCCACAATGATGATGATGATAATGATTATGATGATAATGATAATGATAATGATAGTAATAATGATAGTAATAATGATAGTAATAATGATAATGATAATGATAATGATATTGATAATGATAATGATAATGATAATGATAATGATAATGATAATGATAATGATAATGATAATGATAATGATAATAATAATAATATTCAAAATGATAAAATGATTTATACGGTTATATTTCGGTAAGATATAGCAATTTAAAAATAATTTATAAGAGAAAAGAATTTCATATTGAAACAATTAATTTAGTTGGAGGAAGCTAAGTGCCAATGAATTGGCGGCGATTTTTATTTTGTAAAATAAAATTGACTATAAAAATAAATAAAATCAAATGAAAGAAACTAATAAAAATTATACCCACGCCGAAATAATAAAGTATTACAACAAAAGAAAATGTCAAAAGAACATCAGAAACTAGAATAAGATATGAGAAACCATAATTAGACATAATGAAGAACATCATAATATCTTAAAATATGATAGCAGAATATTTTTTAGCAGGAAATCAATGTCGACAAAAAAGATCAAAATACAAAATAAATTATAACCTCTTTGAAATAATTACGGTGCAGAAATATGAGAGAAAGACATCAGGAACCACAGAACGGAGATACAAAAAGAGTTTAAAACCATAAATGTAATAAATATGTTAGTTACACACGTTTTTTTTGTAATAGATTAATACAACATAATAAAAGAAAAAAAAATTGCAACGCAATACGATTCAAAATTGCGGAAACGCTGCAAAGTTTATGGAAACCTAATTTCATGATTATTTTGAATATTAATATAATGTAGATGACAGATAATCAGAATCAATAAATCTTAAAAATATATTTTTGGTCTCAGAAATATTAAAATATTATATTAATCTATTGTAGTTATATTAGTATTCATTTGTTTTTAAGTAAAGACAATGCACATAAATGAAAACATACATACTCATCATTGATACAGGTTCATGATGTAATTCTCTACTTCATTATTAATTTTGCAGGACCCTTAACTTTTAGAATACTAATTTTTTAGAATTACTCAATTGCATTTCCAGATCTTTAAAACTTTTACTCCATTGAGTATAGGAGTCAAAACCATTGAAGTGTGTTCTCACTTCAATAGTTAACTAATAAGAGAATGAAATTGACATCGATAATCATTGTCTCTATTATCCTGAAAGATCACTGCAATAATCTCTGGCTATCAATCAATTAAAGTATAAATTAAATATTTATATGTGTGGTGCAATCTTGGAATTAGAGGTAATAAAATATTATTACTGTCTACTAAAATACAACTTATAATCCTAAATACGAACTAATACCCTTTAAAGTCTACATCTGCCACCCAAAAACACTAACAACAAGTTTCAATATACTCGACTTGTATTTATCACGCATAGAAATCCAGTGCGTTTCCCACATGCGCCAACCTTATCTAACCTCTCACTCTAGCCTATAGAACACTGCATCTGACAGATACCCGCTGTGTACCCACACATCTACACACCTACACCCACAGACGGAAACTGGTTAGCAGCTCTCGAAGCCATGGCCGAAAGGATCGAGAAATTCGTACTACCAATGGCGCCTGACGAAGGACAGGGAAAAACTCTCTCTCTCTCTTGCTGGATTAAATTTGCGAGATAGAGGAAGAGAGAGAGAGAGAGAGAGAGAGAGAGAGAGAGAGAGAGTATGTATGTGTGTGTATCGTACCAGCATGAATATGGAAAGCCTCTTTACTATATACTTCGTCTGCCTCGGTTTTCTCCCTCATCCGCGGAGATCAAGCGCGAAAGACTGTGTGAGTGCAGACTGCTTCTAGTGTCGGATGTCTGCTGTTGCTGCTGCTGCTCCTGCTGTTGGTTTTATCGTTTAACGCGCGAGCGCGGAGTTACCGTAAATTTCGCCGGCAGGGAGAGCCCGCTTTTCTGGTGGGCGGGGGATGGAAGACTGCTACTGCTCCTTGGTCGGGCGTTAATCTCGGGCTGCTGCGCCGCTGACCGACTCGTTGCGTTGTTTCGCGCGAGCGAAGAATTACGGTGGATGTTTGCCGTGCGGAGGAGGTGCGATAATTTCCTTGAGTCCTGAGTTATTGCGCCTTAGAGTTTGGAATGGAAGGTGTTTGTCGTTTCGATTAAGGTGTGGTTTTTAAATCCTGGAAGTATTTGGAAATTGTTTAAGTTATTCTGGAGTTGCTTATTTATCTTAATACGAACGCAGGTTTATGCCAAGTCCAATCACTGAGAGTGATCAAATATTGATGATAAAGATACTTATAATGTTATTGCATTGTAAAATTCAATAAATACTTTGCATTTCGTAGAAAAATGTAATTTAATACGTGATAATATAAAAATGTAGCTTATTTTGCAGTAACAATAATAAGTTTTTAATAATAATCTAAATATAAATGATACTCAGATACACGTATTACCTTACTATTAGTAACAAATTTTCACTTAGTTTATAAATACATTATCTATTGAAAGCAATAATAATCAATCATAGCATATTCAATATTCGTTAATGAATTCATAAAAATCAAAGCGATACGTGTATTAAGGATGTTATTAGTATCATACAAATTACTGATGATCAATTATAACTTTTAAACATAGGAAATACAGTGTCTTCACAGCATGTCAGTAGTTGGATATTAGTATTTGGTGCAGCATATAGGAGTTGTCAACAACAGCTGTATTCATATTTTTGTCTTTCTTTTTCTTTTTTTTTTCATAAACTTCAAAATATTTTCATTGTAATTAAAAAGATTGAAAATCTTATTTTGTAGACGAAATATTATTAAATAATATAATTTGCACAAAAGATACATGGTTGTGTAAAAAAGTATGTTAGAAACAAAATATCTTATGTAATATAATCCTTAAGATGTCACTATATTAAGTTTTTACTATAGGTAGATAATTAGATTATATTATGTAAAGTAACAATTACTCCCATTTATCTCATTAAGACTTAATGTTATACATACACAAACTTCCAAAACAAACTAGAGGTACACTTTCTCCTACATAATGCCAGCCGTGTATATCACTTAGCACGGAGGCAAAATGTCAAAGGATGATAAATAGCGATTATTGTGCTTGGGGGATAGACCCTTGCGTCATAAGGTCACACGCGAGTGTGTCAGCGCCGTGAACTTCATCGCGACCGCGAGTCAAACTTGCGTTTCACGATACCGTCGCGGCATTATTAATGACGAGTTATTGTCAGAAGCTTCTTCGAGCTATCGCTCATATCTGGGCCCCTTTGAAAGAGTTTCTATGCATACGTGACATCTTTAGAGTAAATTATTTTCTTTCGCAGTATATTCCTAAAGAAGCAGTAGATATGTAATGGATTATGAAGGTGAATGTTCTTTGAAAATGGATGGACTTTTAAATAGTTCGGAAAATGGCTTGGAAGCATAAAATAAAATAAAACATAAATTTAATAAGTTAGTTAAGTTGTACAGAATGATGCATTGCTTACATTTTCGTATCAAATAACATATTTCAATGACTTAGTTTCGAAAACAATCTTACATTTTGTAATAACCTAATCAAATTAAAAATCATCAGAATTACCTGTTATAAGACCTTGTAAGAGTTCCTGAAATTAACTGTCTGATATATTAATGTATAATATTATATTTCTATGTATATTTATAATTATATTTATGTTCATTTACTCGAAGTACCTAGGAAAGAAAGTAGAGTAGGAAAATAGGAGATAAATCATAAAACCATTATTTATGTAGTAAGTTTTGTAACAATTCGTATCAAAGTTTCATTCAACAAAACTGTTTGCGCCCACCTTGTCTTTCATTTATTAGTAATAAGTAAAACAAGGAACTGTTGCAACGCCGTTACCCTAAGCGGGTCCTGGGCGTAGTCGTCCAGAGCGGACGGGTGGGTGCCTATCACCACTACACAGCGCGTCCTCAGGTTGCGGATAGAGGAACGACCCCTGAGAAAGAGGTTAGCTGCGAATAAAGCGAATAAGCAGTCGCGGACAGCCGATAGGCCCAGGCGTGGGTGTGATGAGCCCGCACTGGCGAACGCATTCATCTAGAAACACTACGCAAGCACCGCAACAACTACAAACACTATACAAAATCTCCTATCTTACTTTCTTCTTCTACCTTACTCTGTAATCTATCTCTTTTACCACACATTTCAAACAAAAAATGGGCCAAAAATCCTGCTGTCGTGGAGGATGCGGGAGCGATGACAACTGCCCTGAGAGGGGATGTGTAGAATGATTCGCCACCTGGTCTTACATGGCAACGAAGCCAGCGAAGGCGCGCTGCCTTGCAGGGGGGCGTTAGGATATGAGAATGAAACCGAGTGTGTCTGACGACGAGTTGACTGTGTCCTCGCCAAAGTCAGAAAGCTCTCATACTTAGTTCTAGGGAGGTATGAGGGTTATCACCCCTAGACGGATGGACTCACCTGCGATCGGAACAGGATCCAAAACGCGCGGGTTTAACTTACTATCATGGCTCAAAGAAAACAAAACCAAACCAAAACGAAAAGAAACTTAAGGGTGGGAACCTGGAATGTACGCAGTCTACACAGAGCAGGCGCGTTCCGGGAAATCATAAATGAAACTGAGAGGTACAATTTAGATTTGGTAGCAATACAAGAAACCCGATGGAAAGATAACGCGATGCTAGGATCCGGTAACTTCACCTTTTTATATGGGGGCGCGAGCGGGCATTCTCTAGGCACCGGATTTCTTGTTAACAAAAGCATCATACATTCCGTTAAAAGTTGCAATTTCGTGAATGACCGACTCTCGTATATCATCATCGACGGAGCATGGTATAATTACGTGGTTATTAACGTCCACTGTCCCACGGAGGACAAAGAGGAACAAGTCAAAAATCTTTATTATGAAACTTTAGAGCAATTAATCGACCAATTCGCGTCTTACGACACCAAAATAGTAGTGGGGGATTTCAATGCTAAAATAGGGAGAGAGGAAATGTTTAGGCCCACCATAGGCAAAGAAAGTCTGCACGAAACCAGCAATGATAACGGTATTATGGTCATAAATTTCGCAGCCGCAAAAGATCTTATAGTCAAGACCACGTGCTTCAAGCACAAGGATATACACAAGGCAACGTGGACATCGCCGGATGGGGCCACGCACAATCAAATCGATCATTTTCTTATTGATAAGAGGCGCCACACGAATGTACTCGACGTAAGGACCTATAGGGGGGCGGATTGCGACTCAGATCATTATCTCGTAGTGGCCAAATTAAGAGCCAGATTAGTAGCCGGTCAAAATAGTAAGCGAGCGAACAAAGTAGAAACCTTTGATATTGGAAAACTACGAAGCAGGATAGAGCGAATCAAGTACCAAGTAGAAGTTAGCAACCGATTTCAGGCGCTCGAGGAAGCGGATGAACAGACGGGAGTAGATGACGATCCGAACAGGTTGTGGGGGGCTATCGAAAAAACTATAAAAGGGGCCGCGAACAAAGTACTGGGTAAGAAAAAAAGGCCGAAGAGCAAACCATGGTTTGACGAAGAGTGCGAACTCTGGTTTGAAAGGCGCAAGAAGGCTAAATTAGATAGTGTACACAATAAAAGCGATAGGGCCGTAGAAGAATACCATGAAATAAGAAAGCAAGTACGTGTGATTTACAGAAACAAGAAGCGCGAGTATCAGAAAAATGAAATTAGAAAAATAGAAACTAATAGTAGGGAAAACAACCCGCGCGAGATGTACAAAGGAATAAACGCTATTAAGAAGGGTTTTCAGAGTAGATCGCAGTTAATGAAGGATAAGGACGGCAACCTCGTAACAAGCGAAAATGAACTATTGAAATTATGGAAAGATTATTTCGATAAGTTATTAAACGTGCATGAAAACTCCGAGGAAATGGGAGACGAAATCCACACTGCTGAACTCCATATGGACGAAACGACCTACAAAGAAGTAGAGGCCGCGATCAAAAAGCTAAAAAACAATAAGGCCGCAGGAAACGATTTTATACCAGCTGAACTACTTAAATATGGAGGCACCGCGCTTACATCTAAAATTTTTTATCTAGTATGTGCTATCTGGAGAAATGAAACAATACCAGAAAATTGGAAAGAATCCATCATCATACCGATCTTCAAAACGGGAGATAAAACAGACTGCAATAACTACCGGGGAATCTCACTTTTAGCTACCTGCTACAAAGTTCTGTCAAACGTAATACAGGCCAGACTCACACCATTCGCGGAAGATATAATAGGAGATTATCAGTGTGGATTCCGGCGCAACAGGTCAACGAGCGATCAAATGTTTACCATAAGACAATTATTAGAGAAAAAGTGGGAATATTGCGAAACTATACACCAGCTATTTGTGGACTTTAAGAAAGCGTACGACTCTGTCAAACGAAGCAAAATGTATGAAATCCTAGTGCTCCTTGGCGTACCAAAAAAACTCGTAAAATTAATTCAAATATGTCTGAACGGAAGCACTGGAAAGGTCCGAGTAGGCGGTAATGTATCCGAATCGTTCATGATACGCGACGGTTTGAAGCAAGGTGACGGGCTTTCAACGGTACTCTTTAACCTGACGCTAGAGCATGTTGTTAGAAAAATGCAGGCTAGCGAGCTAGGCGCAACACTCAACGGAACAACGCAAATTTTAGGCTATGCGGATGACTTGGATATAGTGGGAGATAATGGTGAAACGGTGGCGAGAAATGCGGAAATCCTTATAAATGCGGCTAAAAACACGGGGTTAGAAGTGAGCGAATCGAAAACGAAATATATGATCATGGAGAAACTGGGCATTCGCGAAGCAGAGGGGGATCTCAGAGTCGGAAATTTCTACAATTTAGGTACAACTATGAATGATCGAAACGAAATTAAAGCCGAGATTAATAAGAGACTTCATTCGGGTAATGCCTGCTTCTACGCTGTGAACAGATTACTTAAGTCAAAGCTACTGTCGAAAAATGTCAAAATAAGGATATATAGGACTATAATAATGCCGGTAATCTTGTATGGGTGCGAAACCTGGGCGCTCACTAAAGCGGAAGAAAATCGTTTTAGGGTATTTGAAAATAAGGTTCTGCGGAAAATATACGGGCCAAAGAAAGATGAGGAAACTGGGGAGTGGAGGAAACTGCACAATGACGAGCTACATAATTTGTACGCGTCACCAAATATTAACAGAATAATAAAATCACGGAGACTAAGATGGGCAGGGCACGTGGCAAGAATGGGCGATGATCGTACAGCAGCGCGCATAATGAAAGGCAAACCGAAAGCAACGCGACCTCTTGGTAGACCTAGACGCAGATGGGAGGATAACGTAAAATCAGACATAACTGAAATTGGGCGGGAAGGCGCGAAATGGATGGGGTTGGCACAAAATAGGGAAACGTGGAAGGCTTGCGTAGATGAGGCGATGAACTTTCGAGTTCGAAATGCCATTTAAAAAAAAAAAAAAAAAGTAAAACAAGGAAAGGACTCATAGACTGTCCAAATTGATTTCTGAGAGCGAGAGGTATGCGAACCTGCTTGTTAGACGACTCAGCGGGAAGTAATTGATTCGCGATCGACAGCTTGCACATCAATTTTGGTAACGGTGAAAATCGAGCCACTGTCGTCGATTATCGACGATGTCCAACTCTTCTTACTTACTCATACATTTGCATTTAACATGGATGTAGGAACACAACCTTCTTAATTTCTTATTCGCCCACAAACGCGGCTTTCAATCAATTCATCTCTCAAGTTTACTTTATTTATTCTAATCATTCATTCTTTGTATATTATTAATAATAAAAATAATGTATAACAGTATTCTATTAACCAAATAATTCAAATAATCAAATAATTGTACCTTATCAATAGGAGCATTACAATCTGTTATAGATTCCTAACAATTTATTATAATTAGCATTACAGATTTCGAAGTATATAGGAGTATATTTCGACATATATAAAGAGTATGATATCAAAACCGAATAATACTATTTTTTAATTCTGAGAAAATAACATATTTTTAGATGTTTTTTTAATCAGTAAATGAGTTTGGATTTAATCCTCTATGAGGAAGCCAAATGTTTCTTAATATAACCAGGATCTTACTATATCTAACATTCACAACGCAGTACGAAATTGATGGAATACCTATAGCAGAAATCGTCCGAATACCATCCGCGCTCATAACCAGTTAATATTAAAATAAAGGCGGGGCCAGAAACTTTCTATCGCTCGGTCTGCGATGCTAACATAATGCACTATATACCACCTCCACAATCCCTTGCGACATCTGCACAAAGGTTCATCGTGCCGACGGGAGAGGCTGCTGCACAATGAAGCTTTAAGCCTGCTTAATCTTCTTCAATCCACGACAAACACGAAATTCCGGGATTCCGTAGGAAGGAGGGAATGGGGGCTGTCGTCGAAAGGATTTGCGTGTTTTATCGTTTTATCACGAGAAAAGTTTGTTTGTGCATGTGCGGAAATTCGCTGCAGCGACGACTAGAGAGATGAAGTCATTAAAAAAGTTGATGAAAGCGACGGGGCAAGAATATTAGGCGCGTCCTTCTCCTCCCTTTAATTGATGTAATTAGCTGATTGCCGTAGCTGCGCTATTCTTTTTTCTGTCTCTGTCAGGGATATTAAACGCACGTTTATGACAAAAGTACCGGGGGGGATGGTTGAGAATTTTCACCCCGTCAAACTTTAAATGAATATGTAAACTAAAGTTATTTAAAGTTTTGAAGTCGACAGTAAGACTGATAAATAATTGCTCGTTTGCGCGCGATGAGGACATGAAAGCAAAAATACTTTACAGAGTTGCTCTAGTTATCTTGTTATCTAAGTTTAAAATACTTTGAATATGTATTTACAATTAACTTGTTATAAATTAAATCATTTGTATAATTACGACTAAAAAAATATATACACATACATTTTCTTCCAACTTTTTCTAAGAGATATTTTATAGTAACTTTTAATTCGACGATAAACTGCTGCAAATGTACATCGATTTGTAAGTTATTAATATTTTGATTAAACACCGAAACAAAGCTGTATTAAAAATAACATTTCTCTTATCTGAAACCACATTTTTTCCGTATTCATAAATAAGTCTTTTAATCAAGTTTTAGGAAATTTCATTAATTTGGTATGCGCGAGTAATATTTTTACCAAAAATCATGTCTGTGAACAATATCAGAGGGAGAAAAAGTATATGGCGTCGATATCTACTATAAAATATATGCAATTAAAACGTAAATGAACCTGAATTATAAAAATTATGCAATCTTCAAAATATCCAGAAAAATCACCTTAAAAACAATTTAAAAAACATAATTTTTAACCGTAATAAACTAGATACAAATTATTTTTTACACTTTAATAAACCTAATCTATAGGTAAGAAAAAGAATACATCAAAAGAAAGGGAAAATGATTGCCTACTTTTCTTACAGCGTATCAACCCACTCCATTCACGTTTCAGCGTCTTAATAAAGATAAAATCAGCGTATGCATTCTCTCTCCTTCCATCTCTTCTTCTACTTCCCTCTTTCTCTCTCTCTCTCGCTCTCTCTTACTTTCATCCTCTCGAAGGTAGGCATAAAAATGGATCGTCCCGTTACCGTTTGTGTCTCTTTCTATCCTTCTCTCTCTCTCACTCTCTCTCTCTCGCACTCTCTCTTCCGCACTCGAAAGCCCCTTCTCGAGTATCCCTTTGACACCTTAGCTCCTCGAGCAGCAGCAGCAGCAACAGCCTCGAGTGTTATTAAAAAAGGGGCAAGGAGCCGCAGCGCGCGTTATTAAATAGCCGGAGCGCGCGGCGAATTGAAAATATTTCAAAGCTTGGAGAGAGACAGAGAGGGGAGAGAGAGAGCGAGAGAGAGAGAGAGAGAGAGAGAGCTGTGGTGCGATGCTCCTTTAGTAGAGGGATGAGACATCGTGCGCTCGAATTTTATGCGAATTTAAGAGAGAATGAAGAAAGTAGGCGACATGATGGTCGTAGGATGGTTTATTGGATAGGAATAGTAGCGAAATGGTGTATTGTAGCAGGTTCAATTTAGGGGATAAATAAGTTCGTATTTTTATCGGGTATGAGTCAAAGCATTGATTTTATCAATATGTTTGCTAAAATTTTCATATCAAATTTAAAATATTGATGTTATTTTATATTAATTGTCCATTATGGATTCCACTCTAGATAATAACATTTTACATGTTGGATTAGAAGCATGATGTAGTTTTATCAAACACACGCTAGACTCGTTATTTTTAATGTAGAGTTTAAAAAGTTAGTACAAGAATATCAATCAAGCCGGTATTCTCTGTATCAAAAGTAATTTGCTAAAGTATACAATAGGGTGGTTCAAAATTTCCCGATCCTAAATTTTCTTCTTGTAACCCCTTTAAAATGTTGTAATTGGCTTAAAGATAAGATATTTTGTTCGCCGGTTGCCTGAAGTTAACATTAAGAGGTCTACCACCACAAACAAATTTTAACATTCGATTTTAACCACTATTATTACATTAGATTAACTAAAAATAATTGTATGGTAATTTATCCAGCTACCAATTTTTTTTACGTTTATTATAATTTTATTAACAACTTCACCGCATTCGGCAACCCAAAAAAATGTTTTCCTTCTTAATATAATTCAAACTATCGATTTTTTAATTTACGTCAATAATTAATGCAGATTACTGAATTTGAACAAAAATAGTGTATTACATACTTACATAAAAATCCATTCGTAGAACTTTCAAATTTTTATTTTAATCTAAACAATCAAAGTTTACAACCAGAATAGATAGGAATGTATATTGGAAAAAGATATCGACAGCCGAAGCACACGTTACATAGAATTTCTATTGAGTGTGGTGGGAAAATGTTTGAACAATTATATTATACCTATATGATGCATTCATTTTGACATGCTAGTAATATACGATGCCATTTTTTATGTTCTCCAGTGCTGTGAAGAAAATTCCAATTTTATCTGAAAGTGGAAAGCTTTTAAACTCACAGTGTTTAACTTGTTTAGCTCTCAGATACTATTACATTTTTAATTATAATTATAACAGAAGAATTCCACATATCAACAATGCAAAGTTTACCTTGGCTATTACCTATAAAGTATTACAATATTACTCTCTAATAATAATATAATTTTTGTAGTTATCCTTGTCATAAAGTCAATTAACATGATACACTGATTGATATACAGAACTGGCGTATAGGAATTTACAAACGATAGAGTAAATTTAGCATTGAATCGTTTAAAAAGTTTGAAAAGTTTTGAAAAATTCACAGCAGAGCTTTATCGGCTTAACACCCGTTTTTTCCCCGTATTGATTACAATGTCACCCGGCAAAATCAGCCGGTTTTGCATCCCCTCGGCAAATTAACGCAATCTCTGGAACAAACAGTTCGTCCTGTTTTCGTTATCCGCCCCTGCATCATTCAGTGCGGGATAACGGGCTTTAATTACTTTTTGTGCAGCTGTGTTTTTGCAAACCGAATCTCCTTTTACGAGCTTGTAATCATGAAATTAAAGTACTGAAAAATATTTTTGATTTCTTCTTCAATCAAAATATAAAGTACTAATATTCAATTAAATTATATTAAAATAGAAAAAATAAAATAATTGTTAGTTTTAATTGATATTCGTAAAGTTATTTTTTTAAGAGATATTTCGACGACTTGTTTATCATCCTTTTCAAGCTGTCGAATATAATTTTGCTTCCTCCTAGAGGAAGCTTTGTAATAGTAAAATAAGTTTTTCAAATACATGTTAGAAACATGTTTTGGGCCATCTGGAATTCATGGCTCATGTTATTTCTTTTTGACGAACGAAGGCGGCTGACAAATAATATTTTTGATTGGTCGATGCATTTTTGTTTTTTAGAGAGCTTATCGTTTTTGAATTTTAGTATTGCAGGAATTTTCTTATAGATTAAAATTAATATAATCAGTATGCATAGAATGCATTTGAAATAGCTTAAAATTATCTAGCTTTTCCGACCCGACATTTTTTATATGGTTATTCCCTCCTCTTGTTATACACGGAAACGTCATTATTTTCTAAACAGTTATATCTTGAAAATATATCATGGAAATTTATTGAAATTTTTAATTACTAGTGACACCGAGAAGGGTGTAATGGGCCCTTATATTTGAGATATAAGCTTTCTTACTCCGAATATACGTTATTTTAGTGAAAAAAGGTACCTCTTCTAGTGATTTTAACGATGCATGGGTTATCACTAGAAAAAAATGACCGTTAAGAGTAAAACAAAAAAATCTTCGAATTAATTAGAATTTCTAATTAATGTAGTAAATTGTAACAACATTTTGTACATTAGTGATATATAAATGTTAGTAATTGATTCTCATAATCTTGTTACACTATAAAGTGTATACAAGAAGTTTTGAGTTATTTAAAATAGTACATTGTGTAACAAGGGCAAGAAGTCGAATATTTTTGAAAAATCGACTTTTTTTTCGAGTTACATATAGTACTTTAAGCCTATCTCAACTGTAACCACTTTTTAACTTAGAAAGCGGAACTAATGGACTGTTAAAATACAATATTGTTAAAAGACAATCGAAAATCAGGGTTATTCGTAGAATTTGATGAAATAAAGGAATTTGGACTAGGTTCTAGTGAAGTCACTTTTTTCCCGCACTTGCGGGTAAAAAGTTTAATTTTGGTGTCGCTTTTCAGGGCAATAAGTGGCCATTTTCGTTGTAATGGTCAAAAAAATTATTTATACCCTGTTTTAAAATATTCATCCGGAAATAAGTTTAACTCAATGCATAACAAATTCAAAAATTTTAAAAATTTCTATTTTTTTTCATCAGTTACCTTATATAAGTAGATAAACAATTTTTTACATTTTTAGGGGAAAAAATAAAAAATTTTCTCATATATGAGAAAACATTCAATTTTACTATCTCTATTTGTACATCAAAGTTCATTTCCTTATCATCTAGTATAGTTTTCCAATACGTTTTTACAATCTTTTGTAAAAAGTGTGATTTCCACCTGCAGCAATACATCACAACGCTTTTATATTATATTTATGAGTGATGTATGACTTTCTTTTTTGTTTCCAATAATTTCCAGATAAAGGTAGTAAGTCGAGTTGCGACCTTACTTCACTAACACCCTTAATTGTGCATTCTTTTTAAATAAATAAAAATAACATTTTTAGTTCTATATGAATTACATTTTTAAAAAAGAAATATAATTAAATTAGTAATTTTATACATAATTTATTCAACACATTGAATATTCTAATGATAAATTAACCAATCATTTTGGTTGGTTATTGAATAAGAGTTTCAAGTCATTAGAGGAAAGCCGCAAATGGTTTGAAGGTTAGTTTCTTCTCCAAACACGCTTCGGCTGAAGGGGTGAAGTTTTCTCGCCACAATTTTGCCCGTGAATTATTCAAGGTTCACCTAATATCCTTCCTCCTTTCCTTAAAGGGTTCTGTCGATTTAGACTGGTTTTCAATGCAAAGTTAAATAATATTAAGTAAAAATTTTAAAATAATACTCAAGTTTATTTATAAAATTGCAATAAGAATTAAAATCTTTATGCATTTCATAATTTATAATATTTATACTCAACATACAGTACTTTCTACATACAGTACATTCTTTCAATATTTCTATATAAAAACTGCAGCTATTATCGTTATAATAGCCAAGTAACCAAGAAAGTACATACACGCGGCTCACCAGGAATGACTTATTCTACTTCAGATGAAAATAGTTAACGGTAACATTATCGATAATTATTGTCATCTTAAGTAGAATAAGTCAATCCTGATCAGCCGCATGTATGTATTGTACTTTCTTAGATACTTGGCTAATAATATGCGTATTAATTGACAGCTTGTTATGAACTTTTTAATTTAAAAATTTACGAGATATAACAAAAATTGCACATATTTTAACATTATTGTTTGATAAATAAAATATCTATTTATCTTAGCGATATTTTGTACAAGTTTAAAAAAAATTCATAAAGAATACTTTTAAAATTAGAAAAATAAATTTTGAGAAAATTGTATTTAAACATTTTTCTCAACACGTGCGTGAAAAAGACCCTTTTGCATGCTGGCAAAACAAATGGAAAACTGGGCATTCCGAGCGTTTTTTCCGGAGCGGGAGATAATATACATTATCTAAGTATTTTTTTATATGAACATTGTCAATATAACACTTATTTTTTAATAATTTTATCACTTTTATAGATGTAAAAAATTTTCTACTCGTTCAAATCAAAATCCCTACGTTCATACTAAAAGTACTACTATAATGCGTATCTCCATAAATTTTTAGCCCAATCAATCCATGCGTAGACTTGGAATCTTACGGACAGTGCTTAAAGTCTTCAAAAACAGTCTGGTTTGCCATGGAGGCATAGAAGGTCAAACGAAGGTAAAAAATATACATATTGGTAGGTTTTTATGTATACTTTCAGGAAAAAAACCCTTATTAAAATAAATATCAAAATAAAAATTCCTAATCAATTTTTTTGTTTCACATTTTAGAGGTGTGTGCCCCCTTAAGATTTAGCAAAGAAAAGTATTAAACGAAAATTAAAATTTTTTTTAAACAATCAATAAATAATACATATAATATTTATGAGCTATATCACAGATGTTTTGATATATACGAATTTTTTTGACATAGTATTTAAAATTACTAATTTCATATAATCCCGCTTTAGTTTTATTTTTAGTTTTGTTTTTACAATAAATAATTCAGCTATATACCTTGAACATCGTGAATAGCAATAAATTTTTTTATTCCTATAATGGTACGATGTGATCATTATTTTTGATTAAACTTCTGTCATTTTACGATAGTTTGATAATTTCTGTTGTGCTATTACGACAATTACTAAAACAAATATAACAAATGATGTATTATATAAAAAGGTGGACTTAGCAAGCCGTACTTTTTTAGGATATAATCTAAAATTATGCTGCAATGATATTAATATATCTATATTGCGGTACATGCAAAAGTTAATACTGTAATTCGATTGTTTTATTTAATCACTTTTACATTCTTCGTGTAATATGTTAATGCTTTACATGTCAATGAAAAACTACAATTTTTCTCTTACTATTTTTAAGTACACCGCCATCCTCCCTATTTTTCAATCAGCGCTCGCGCGACGCGAGGAGTTAACTCCAGCTCTCAGCGCCAAGAAAGAAGGAGAGAGACAAGCCTCGAGCAGACGAAGCCGATGAGACGAGGAGAGCTATGGGGAAAGGCCGAGTCTCGTTTTTTCCTGAGCGTCGCCCGGGAAAATTAATCGGCCGTTAAGCAGGAAAAATTAATCTTCGAGAGGCCTTCCCTGTGGCGATTCGTCGATCATCCCTTGGACGTAGTATCCTCTCTCCGTCTTATATCTCACTCCTCTTTCCACTTATTCGTTCTTGTCGAAACGAGCTTTTAATTTCAACGATAAAAGGATTTTCAGAGAGAGGCGAGAGAGAGAGAGTGGAATGGAATCGTGATGGCAGTCGAGATTGCTGCTTTAGGTACGTTTTGATGGATACTTTATCTCTCGAATGTAAGCTTTGATTCGCAAGATCTCGAGGTGATAGATTTCAGGATAAATACGGAGTTGATTTAAATCGGTTTCTCATGAGATTTAGTTTGAAATGGGAAATGTTATATGATGGTATTAAAGCTATACTTACGGTTGCCTCTTTACTCTAAGAGCAAGTTTCTCGCCACAATTATATTCTGCTTCAAACAATTTTGAATATGGCCGCAACTGCAGTATCCTTAAATAAAGTTTTTTCTTTGCAGGTAACAGAAATAATTTGTGGCTATATGCATGATTATTATGCTTCAAGCGAGTAACTTATTTTTAGTGTGTTGTTATATTGCTGGCAATTATAACAAATATCCACTGCAATATGTGGTAAAAATGTTTGTCTTTAAATAATTTTCAGTCGAATTATAATCTAATATAAGTTAAATACGTATTTCAACCGAAAAAGTACGTTCTATTCGCTATTTATATAGTATATTACAAGTGTCTCTTATTATGTCGCCGCAGTAATATCAAGTCAAACATTAAGGTGATTCTATATCTAAAAAGTCAAAATCTACCAGCTTCCGAAACAATGCTCTGAATTTCAAGTAAGTTAAATATAAGCATATCGGAAAGTTATTTGTGCATTTTGAATTTAAATTGATTAATATAATTTGGTTTTATTAACAGTTAACCACTTCAAATTGTAAAAAGAGGACGACATAGGCGCATTTCATCGCGTTTCATGCGCATACAATTTTTGAAAGGCTTTTCTATCACATTTTTTTATATTCTTGACACAAAAATAAAAATAATGTATTGTTTACATTTAAAAAGAAAATTATTTTAGTATCAGTCATAACAAAAAATGTTTCAAAAAAACGTAAAAATGTAATGCATTTGAACTTTTTTAGAACTTATTGAGGCTCCTATTTACAAGTACAAATTTTATGAACAAATTAAAACATTCAAAAGTTTTCAAGTGTGAATGTAATAAGTATTATCGAACTATCTAATCAAAAAAATTAAACCTCATACGCAAGGAGCATCATGAACATAAAAAATGTAGGTCGAGAAAAATGCATTTAAAGCTTTTATTTTCTATGCAGCATAATGTTAATTATTTTATTAAAATCATTATAACTTTATTTAGTTTTAGAGTTATGATATCTATGAGGTCTTAAAATATTCATTTGATTATAAACTATAATATAACTCAGTACAAAAGCTATTTTTTGAGTAATTTTGGGTATAGAACCACCTTAAAGTATCTTATTATCAAGGATTATAATTTGAAAAAAAAATTAGTTACAAAATTCAGTTATTTTAAAAAGAACTAACGCATAAGAATAATTTGTTCACGACAGTTCTGATAAAGATATGTCAAGATTGTTTCACACAAGTCTATTTTTAAAGAAGTCTGGTATAGCTGATTAAAATTAAAGTAACACTTTATAGTGTTACATTTACAAAAAGGACATCCTGTTGTAATTTTTACTGTATTTTTTTCTCCGTATAAATATATAACAAAAATTTTTTATATATAATTATGATAGATTATATTAGATAAAGTGTTGTGAATTGAAAGACTTATTTACTCATGATCGGTACTGGTTGTAATTATCTGCAACCAGAAACACAAGGGTTCTTTACACTTGTGAAGTTCTTTACAGTATTTAAATGTAAATTCTATATAAACCTACGTGTGTAATATGTATACAAAAGATTTTTAACAATGCGGCAAAACCTTAAAACAAGAGTGTAATTTTAAAAGTAGAGCATATAATCGGCTTCTGAAATGAACAAGTATATTTTCGAGAAATCTCAATTGTTCCATTCTTCTTGAAGAGCATCGATTCGCAATAGTTACTACATAAAAAGAGCTTTTTTTTATCGAAACATTTCGAATATTGCAATATTTTCCAAGGATCGAAACTTTGCATAAACGTGCTGCACTTAACAGTTAAGTCGATTGAAAAGCACGCGGGCGCGCGGGACTTCGACTGCGATAGGCATTGCGCGCGCGGGCGCCGGCTAAGTTTAACGGCATAAAAGAAATGTCGAGGTTGCAATAAAAGCTCTCCTGCCTGCCCGTGGCCCCCCCGTAAAGTGAGCTTTTATTTCTCAAAGTCGTCGACGAAGTGGTCCGCGAGGGACTCCGCCGCGTAACTCTCTCTTTTCGCTTTCGTTCTCTCTCCTTCGGGCTTGCAGCGACGACGTTCGCGCGCGGACTGCTTCTTCTTTGTATATGGGCGATTCCGATACAACTAGAGCAATTTAAGCATAAGAACAGAGAGCGAATGAATATCGTCGTTTTTTACCCCTAATTATGGGGATGTTTCCACTTTTTTCATATACTTTTTAATATGTTATTTAACAGTATTGTTCTGGATAGAAGTAACATATATTTCTATAAAATATAAAGTAATAAATAAAATATTTGTACTTTAACTCGAAATAAATACATGAAATGCGTTATGAAGCAGCTTTTTATGTTAATATTAAATGCGAATCAGTTTTGCTTTAGACTTTTATGCGTGAACACATTAATCCGTATAGATATATACGTGCCATTAAAAGTTAAAATAGTGTTTTCTATTGTACTGTTCTCCTTCCGTGATATCCTGCTTTGAGCGGGAACAAGTATATATCTTACTAGTACGTTGTTGTCCTAATCAAAAACAACAACGCTTCAGAGAGATATTTCGTAAAAATTAGGAAATTAAATGAAGAAAGTAGATCCTTAAGGGGATGCGTCAGACCTACTTTACCCGCCGTTAAAATACATTCGAAACTTTCATTTTTCTCAAATAATATGCATCAGAATCAAATTTCCTTTTCAGGATAGCTTTATTTACATAAAATACACAACGGAATACTCAAATTATTATCAGAATCGAAAATTGGCAATTATGTGATTATGCTAATTTTCAATTCTGATATCAATTCGAGTGTTCCGCTATGTATTTTCCCTAAATAAAGCTATCCTAAAAAGGAAATTTTATTCTGATCCGTATTTTTGGCGTAAAATGAAATAAATTTTCGAAGACTATTTCTGTTCACTTTCCTATTGAGAAACATAATAATTTTCCTCAAATTTTTAGTGTTCTTTTATTTACTTGGTTCAAATAAAGCGATTCCTAAAAGGAAAATCGATTCAGATGCGTAGTTTTTACGAAAAACAAAAATTTTATTTTTGTTTGACTCGGTCGGTAAAGTAGGTCTAACAAATCCCCTTAAGGGGTCATTCTACGATCTCAGCAATAATTTTCAATAATTTTTTTTTCATAGAAAAATTTATTTAAAATATTCAAACTTTTTACACATAAAAGAAGAGGTTTCGCACTTATAAAATATATTTTTTATTTTTGTTTTGTATACAAAATCTGGCTGGTGCGGCTGTCTGAAGTTGACCCTACGACAATCTGGTTGACGTGATATCTCCACTTTGAAGAGCCTGAAAGCAAAAAAGTGGACCGTTTATTAAAAAACAAGCTTTTCGCTATAGCCGGTAGCTCAATTAACAAAATTTGATGAAAAATAACAAAATGACAATTGCAAAAAAGGTCAAAAATTTCAAATGTCCGCCATTTTGTTATTTCTCATCAAATTTTATTTATTGAGCTACCGGTTATAGCGAAAAGCTTATTTTTTAATAACCCGTCCACTTTTTTACTTTCAGGCTCTTCAAAGTGGAGATATCACATCAATCAGATTGTAGTAGGGTCAACTTCAGGCAGCCGGACCAGCCAGATTTTACATACAAAACCAAAATAAAAAATATATTTTATAAGTGTGAAACCTCTTCTTTTGTGTGTAAAAAGTTTGAATATTTTAAGCAAATTTTTCTAAGAAAAAAAAATTATGAAAAATTATTGCTAAGATCGTAGAGTGACCCCTTAAACATCGCGCTAACTATGTCCTTTTCTATCCTACCGCAGCGCCCGCTGACGGCGCTGCCATAGTCACAACTCCTCGCTACTGTGTGTATGTATGCGGAACACATAGATTCCTGAAGTTTTGCAAGACGGAGAAGGTTAACATCACTTGAAATCTATAATTTACAGCGTACACAAAGTCATTTTTTGTGTAACTTACTTTTGCGTAAAGTGTCATTTTATTTTAATAAAATTTTAATTTTTGATATCCTACCATGAAGGCCTATTTTAATGATTAGATTTAAAAATTGGTAAGTGATTTTTAATCCTCCTGCGCAGAAAGCCGAGTATACTCATCTAAACCGCACGACATTTTTGTATACATTTTGTATCACAAATTCAAATCTTTACTTTGTTAGGACATCTACAACCTCTCAAATTGAAGCTAAATCGTATAGCTTTAATTTAGAAGATGTTAGAAATTTGTAGAAAATATTGTTGCAGACTTACATTTGATCCAATCCATATACACGAAAATAAACTTCTGCACAGGAGGGTTAACAAATTTTCATGCATTCCCTTCTGGCATAAAAAAATGTTCATTTCCAAAAAGTGAATATTCTAAATACGACTAGTTAAAAGCTGCTGTTAAAAACCATTCCAATTTCTACCAGAGATATTATTTTGTTATTTTGCGAACTGTATGTTTTTCCTCAGATGAAAGCCCGTAAAAGTTCAAATAGTTTTTTAAAACTACTTTTCCACTCTCGAGTTAAAAGCAAATAAATGTATCAGAACAAATAATGAAAAAATATACGAGCATCGTCTCGCATAACCTTGTTATTAAATTTACAATCCCTCGAATACCAGAAAACAAATCAATAAAAAAAGCGTGTAAAATATTTAAAAGTACTGAAATACATTTTTTTAAATTTAGAATGTAAGCCTCACGTCTCCAAAACAAATTGATTTTTCCGCTTGAAAACGAATCTCTTTAGATATACAAACTGCGTAGAAAATGCTTGGCCCACGCAAGAAAGCCGGGTCTAACCTGCTTAGACGTACATAACCAAGAGACGCGATGGCTAATGCCGACGATTTTTCTTCTCAGACAAAAGATACCCTGTGCACTCTCGAAAAATCCGGCGACGATGACTCGCTCGTTTACGCTCACGTAGTCGTAGTCGTCAAGGGGCATTCCACTTCGTCTCTCTTTCTCTCTCATGAGCCGCCGGAGTAATTTTTATAAATTGGCCTCGTATGTATAAGTTAGGCTTTTTCTTGAATTCACAAGCAGAATGGAAAATAACGTCGTCGTTGGCTCTCAGTTTCTTATTCCTTCTGCCCCAGCGAATCGTCCTTTTGCGTCGTATATGAAAAATGTAGACGATGACTGCTGCGGGTCTACGAATTTTCGAGAGGTTGTCTTCAGGGTGGCTTTGCATTGTTGTATAAAACATTAATTTATTATAGTTGTATTTAAGTTAATATGAAAAAAAAAATTATTCAATGTTGTTTTTTATAGACAATTTTATTGAAAGATTTTTGAAAAATGAGAATAGTAATTGAAACAAAACGTATGCAGAATTCATTATTAATGTTTTAGAAAAAAAATTGTTTTTAAGGTGGTTCGGACATGAAGGGTTGAAATGTTTAGGGAGTTTTTGTAACTCTACTACTTTTTCAAAACTTTAGTAACCTAATTATATATAAATACATATGTAAATTTTATGTTGAAGTATTTTATTTAATATTTACTTAATGTATTAAGTTTCCTTATAAATAACACTCGTGACTAGTTTTTCAATTTCTGCACAATATAAACGTATATTATATAATTACGTGAATACACGTTAAATATTCAACCTCTGGTAGATAAACGTAGACTTTCTTTCGTGATATTGATGATGGTAACCTATCTTGATATTTCACGACGGTCAAATTGCGGAATATATTGCTTTTGATAGTAGGTATTTAAAACTAACGGATTTATTAAAGAATCTCTTTAAATAGTGCATAATTAAAAAAATAATTCTAATACGCTTTAGAAGCTTCAGAAATAGAAACTCTTGAAGCAAACTTATTGCAATCCGTTAAAATTCTGCAGCGATTATGACGGAATTCAGTGAATAAGAAATACGCTGTAAGAAACAGTTGATTATTCTTGCATACGCATAATAACAGAAAATAATTCATGCTTTCTCAACCAGCTCACATGGTATGTTCGATAAACCTTGCAAGCCCACGTAAACTACTCCCACGAATAGAACAAACATATCATACATCCCAAAAAATATTCATTAAAATCCTCCGCACCCAATTTTTGATTAAAAAAAGCAGCAGCGCCGGCTAGAAACTACAGACAAAAAGAAATAAAAGACCAGAAGAGAGTGAGCGAGAAAGAGAAAGAGAGAGAGAGGGCTTCTTCTTCTCTCCGGCCCGTCTGTGAGGGTGAATAACTTATACGGCAGCGCGCCTGTAACCCTCGAGGCCGCGTCGAGGCATTCCCGTACATAGAGGCCTATAGACTGCTGCAGCTGCTGCTGCTGCTGCTGCTGCCCGCTTAAGGTCGCGCAACTTTTTAACCTCGCGACGGCGACGACGACGGCGAGGGTGCATTTTTAAACGCCTCCTCCGTCTGTCTGTGTTTATCGTGAGAGCAGCGAGGAGAGATGAGAAAAGAAAGAGACGAGGGGAGGGATGGGGGATTCTTGTGTATCTTTCATTTTCATGGGATTTGTACAAAGCGACGCCGGCTAAATTATCATGGTAATGGAAAGTTAACAGGTATAATTGTGAACGATTGTTCGGAGGTTAGGTTGGTATTAGAAGTTTTGTATTTGTGGAAGTGGAATTGTATTCTCTCTAGGTATGAATGTTTTTAGTGCATTGACTTTAAAGACAGTTTGTGTTTCTTTGTAGATTTTTAGTGTTTAAGTTTTCAGGTGTCTACTTGTGGGGCATTTATATGAAATATTATTATAGTATAAAATTATACGATAATTAATTCCCCAAAAAGTACTTGAATAAAGTAAATACTGTTTTGTGTCACTAAATACATTTTTTGGTAGTAATATTGAAAAAAATATTTACTTACATCTGAATAATCTGTTATATTATATTCCAGAATAATGTGTTATTTTTTGTGGAATATGTGCTAATAAAAATAATAAATGTACCTCATTAACGGGTAACTCTACTGATTTTTAAAAATTTTTCCCTTTTGTTCAATAGTATTAAAACTTCGGGAACTTCTTTGTCATAATTGAACAAGGTAATAAAAAAATTTTGAGAATTTTTCACTAAAAGTTCTTACTAGTCATTGGGGAAAATACATATTTTTGTGACAAAAACAAGGGGTTTTAGAAAAATTCCGTGCACATACGAATTTAATGAATTCTATTTTAAACAATTCCAGAATATCTTTAAGTAATCGTCTGACATAAATGAAACGTTTTTTGTACTTAAAAAAACATAACAATAAAACTATGTTTCAACACTTACAATTGACGAATAAAACATTTAACATCAAAATACCTCAAAACAAAATATTAACTTCTTTTCAGAATACTTTAACCTATGTTTTCTGAAAGTTTCAATAATATCCATGGCCATGTGTTGCGCAAGGAACTTTTTGAAGTTAGAAAAGTAAGTTTCGAGCAAATCGCGTTTAGAGTTTTAATTTAATATGCTCATCCAATGTTAATCGTTTGACTCAACTAGCTATATCTGAGGTATAACAAAGAGTTTTGACATTCAGCAGGTCTCAAAATGTTGATTAAACTATTAACATAAAAAATATGTAATAAAATTATTTAGGATTTTTTTGTAAAAAATCAGTAGAGTTCCCCCTTAAGGGAGTACTATCTGTATTCTGTGAATCAAATGCGTGTTTGGTCCTTTTTTACTTTCATGGTAGGCCAAATCGTATTCGTAAATGGTTGAGTGAGCGTGAAAAATGTTATTCGCTTGCTTATATTCGCTCTCAAAATTGGTGAATCAACATTTGGATTTTTGCATCATATTTCCGGGTAATTAAATATATATTTCTCAAAATTTATATTTAATTTATATCTGATTTCGTCGAAATCAGAACAGCAGTTTTCATGAATTTCATGATAGAAACTGTCGGAAACATGTGTACTCATAAGACACCCTTAAAAAATTCTTTATAATGATTCAGTTTGACTTCTTACAGCATAAATAAAGATCATTTTGAAGATTGAGAAATCAGTTTGCCATAAAATAATAATTTTATATAAAAGCAATTTATTTTAGAAACTTATTAACATTTTATTATTTCATTTTATAATATTATGGTATAAAAATCGTAATGTGAAAATTTTTTTTTCAACGTTTCATACAAAATTACCCAATAAACCATCTTAAATAAAACAATATATGGGCGTCAAGAAATATGTTTAAACATAAATTTGTAGGCTTAAGTTTTAGCATGATACCAATTTTGATATAGTATTTGTACTCTTTAAAAAAATGTACGATAACTTTCATATAACTCTCACGACCTTATGAATTTCAATGCACAACTTTGTAACATCATACCCGAAAAAGCTACCCTCGTCAATAACTTACTGCAACTCGACACAGTCTATGAACACACACACTTACTTACAACATATGCGCCTGCGAATAAAACCGCGTAGCGCACCTAATGGGCTGAAGTTCCGGAGTTTTCCTTAGCTGAAGAGAAGAAGCCAGGGAGGAAAAGTCGTGCGCGCAGCCCCCCTTGCGCCGGAAATTTGACGAGAGCGATATTGCCGGCTGTCGATGCGAAATACGAGCGCGAGAACGTCGCGACACCAGGGAAATTCAAAGGGGTGGTATACACGGCTTGCGTTTCGCGGAAATTCTCTTTTTTTCCTCGTGTAAGGTAGACTGGAGTGGCTTTGAGTGTATATAGTGAACGGTGGGGTGGAGAAGGAATGTGTTATATAATCGCAATTGAATATTACGCGTAACTTACTTTAAATTTTGTTTCCTTTTTATAATTTAGCCTTTAAATTCTCTCAGTTAAAAATGTTTTTTTCTATTTTTTGAATTGTAAGATTGCTTTTTTTAATAATCATTTTATTGACATTTTATGAATATTGAAGTTTTTTCAATTGTCGTATGAAATTCTTGAATGTCTTTAGTATAACCGCACACATTTACCATTAACTAAACAATTTTTAAAGTTAATGAACTTGTAAAAACTAAAAGATTTATGAAAAATATTGTAAAAACCGTTCTTTGAGTTAATTTCTGACCAAATTCAACCATTATCTACTTATGAAACATTCATGTCTACGATGTATAAATAAACAAAATCACGTTAAATATAAATATTAAAAATTGCTAACATCGTGCATAGAGTGTAACATCTCTTTCACAAACGTTTCTCTCATTTAAAAAGAAAAAAAACAGAACAAAACAAACACCACCACTTCAGCCATCGTTATCACATGCAAAGGAATACACGATAATTTTATTTTTCACTTTTGCCTCTCTCTCTCTCTCTGTCTCTCGCTCTCGCCCACTCTCTCACTATCTCCCTGATCAAATATTCACGTTTCGAGGCCTGCAACTGTAACACAACTACCGAGTTCTATGCTCACACCACACACACAACGATCGATTCAGCGCCCGCGGGCGTGTTTCTTCTTTCGCGAGATTCTCTGCCGATATTGCACTAGTCGGGACACGCGAGAGTTGCACAGTAGTCATTCAAAATACGATCATATCGAAATCGTCGTGGATAATATCTGCGGCAGTGGCAAAAAGAAAAGTGTACGTGTGCGGCGACTGGGACGAGAGAGAGAGAGAGAGAGCGAAAGAGAGAGATGAGATAGAAGGAGAGAGAGCAAACAGACGCGGAAAGAGAAACATGAAATATATACTTTTACAGCAGGCAGTTTCGAGCCTATTCAATTTAGAGGGGCTTTTTACAATGGTTTTTATGGGACTTTTGTGTGTACCGCGCGCTTCTTCAGCGGGGAGGAGTAAGTACGGCGTTGTAAAATATTTGCTTTTCCAAGCACTTGCTGAGGATATTTTTATATTTTTGTGTTTTTTGTTTTGTGTAGTTGTACCTTTTCCGAACGTTTTATAATTTTATTGGACAGTAAAGCTTTGATAGAAAATTGTGTCATCTGCTATATAGTTTTGACTATTAAATCATATTCAATATACTGTGGGTTCGATTTGATACATCAATTATTTTCTTAAATACTCGTTATTTTTTAATTATAAAGACAATTGTTAATAATACTTGAGGGATGCATAATAGGATAACATAACTCGAATACTACTGTATTTTTCATAAAATTATTGGCATTAATTTCATAAATATATAGTTGATATAAGGACAAAAAATTGTCTTAATATTTTCCAATATTTAGTTTAAATTATAGCGTTTCTACGCATTGCACCTTCATTTTGCTTACCGAAACTATTTACAGAATATATATATATATGAACGCTGAAATACTTCAATTTTTATTTATTTATATAGTGTCTTTGTATATATATATAAATGTAAGCACTACAACTATAGAAACAAAATCTAATCAATATTGTAAAGTTAAATACTCAACGAACTATAGATCTTTAAAGTTTTTCCGGAACAGGGATAAAATAACAGTGGTTCTGGCCTTAGTGGATCTTTGAAAGAAAGCGATAAGAAAGAGCTTATCCCTCATTGGCGGGAAGTATGAAACCCCGCCGTTCGTCCGTGGAAAATCCGACAAGTCCTATCGAAAGTTCTCAAGGTTTCTAACCTCTATCATAAAATTCCTCGGCTGGATAAACTCTTTTCTACAGCATGACTTTTTATTTTTTCTATTCTTCAATTTATGCACATTTGGTGAAGTTTTAAATAAGTGACATTTTTAAACTGCTTCGATTGAATAAAATAAAATGAATGCTTACTTTTATTGCCGAAATTTAAATTTGTAACATGAAAAAGAATTGAAGATTTGGTCAGTATTGTCCACAACATAATAAAGAGAAACAGTATTCTATAACCCAACCATTATCTGACACTATTCTTATAATGGAAATTGAATATATTTTTACAGTAAAAATTATACTATAGAGATTATTTAAGCAAATGTAACCTCTAAAAGGTACAAAAACACATAATGTTTAATTTCTACCGTAATTTAGTTATACAAAATGTTTCTATGCTAATGCATTATTTACTTTTAATTTTTATAAACTAAGTTATTTTTGGCTAATTTTAATCAAATAATATATGTAGGTGAAGTTTCGAACATTCGTGGAACTGTTTTCAATTTTTGCGTGAATCGTTTTGTTAAGGTATAAAACAAAGTATCCGACATGCCTAAAATAGGGCTGATCCTTAATAAGGTTAAAAACAGCCTAAAAGTAAGGAATTATTTTTGTAGCCCTATCTATATATTTTATCCCGCTAGTTTTTGTGCGATTGAATAAAATTCCTTAGAAACTACGTACACAATTTTTTTCATCAATTATTTTTATAAGAAACCAAATTGAGACTCAAAATGAAAATAAAAAAATCGATTTTATTTTCTTATTCTAAAGGTCGGAATTTTATTTTGGAAATTCTTTCATATTCAAGTAAAGATTATTTTATGAAACATGTGTACATTTTTTTGATGGATTTAATTATGAGGAAAACTTTTTATTTAAATAGCAATAAATAAAAAACATTGTTTTGTGATTAGAGTAATAGATTTATACTTATTAAATCAGTTGGTCACATTATATCTCGTTAATTCGTTCACCATTACATAACGAATCAAAAACTGAATTTATATTAATACTTTTACGCAAATTTATTATGAGGAAAAAATTTCGTTCAGATATTTACAGTTCCCACGTATTGCGCATCTATACATTCTAACCTCTGTTTAAACTGTATTAAGACTACTAAATTAATGATTCCCGTGATTGTTTGCTTAGAGAAAAATGAAGAATATAGTTAGATCTATAATGTAAAATATTATATAAAAATGAGTGGGATATAACTTTGGCAATATTATTTTAAAATAGATGAGCGAGATAAAACGTCTAGATAGGGCTACAAAAATCAATTCTCACTTTTAGGCTGTTTTTAACCTTATTAAGGATCTGCCCTATTTTATGCATGTCAGATACTTTGCTTTAGACCTTAACTAATCGATTCACACAAAAATTGAAAATAGTTCCACGAACGTTCCAAACTTTACCTACATAATAATATTCTTTTACTAATTCTAATCAATTATTAGATTCCGAAACTCTTAAAAGTTTCCAATATCAATACAAAATATTTTACAAGTAAAAGCAATTAATCAAAATGATTAAATAAATGTCAAACAACATTTCATAAGCATATGAGAATGTATGTTTTCATAAAAATTACTTTCAACAAAAGTAATAAAAATTTAAGAAAAAAAAACATTGGCGATCAAACGCTGATACTCAAGCACTCCAAGCGTTGAAACACTCTCTCTTTATCAACCCAGCACATAAAGCTCGTCTCAACAAGTACCATACATGAGCGCCTACCAATTTTTTTTCTCGATCCTCTTCTCCTATACTCACATCCTCCGCGGCAACGACAACGACACGATATCGCCTCCGCCCCGGTCGTAGCCCTCGAGAGGACACTCCATCAAAAGACGAAAAGGCGGGTGGGCGCGAGCAGAAGCGACTCAGCCTTTATGCTTCTTCCTCGTGCTCGAGAAGAGCAGCGAAATGGGAAGAAAGGACGCGTGTTTCCTTCCTTCCTCGCGGACGCGGTCGAGGGCCGATAAGAGCCGGCGGGCCGTGGTCGCGTCTTGGCGTCCTTCGGCGAAATATTGGTTTTCTCCATTAGGTCGTTGTGGAGGTCTTGGATTTTAAAGGAGGCAAGGTGAAAAAGTGCCGGTTTTCGTGATTCTGCTGAATAATAAAATTCAAGTTGATTGTTGTTATCGGGGTATTGCAGAATTTGACGAAATTTCTATTGGGGGAATGAAGAATGGAAACTTGTGTTATATTGTAGCACTAATTAGGTGGTTTGAATATTAGTTACGAGGGAACTATAATGTGGAATGTTTGAAAGCCTTTGATATCGCAATATTGTCAAAATTGAAATCACATATAGTTTCCATTTGAAGTTAGATCTAAAAGTTATTTTATATTCTATAAGGTGTTGTAAAACAGAATTACATCAGCTGGTCAGGTGAGTTTAATCTAGTCATTTGGCTTGTAGGTGTCACATTCACTGTTTAACTTTAAAAAAGGACTTGTAAAAGTCTCTTATATTAATTTAAAGATATTTAAACGTATTAAAATATTATTTTTATATTTATAATTTGTAACAATTATTTAAAAATCTGGTTAAATTCACACTATTTTGTGGTATTATGAACAATAATTAACTTAAATTTTTATTTTTTTAATCGGTCTTCTTCCAATTCTCAAAATGTGTCAGTCGTTATCATTATATCTTTGGACATAATTTTAAATACATATTTTAAAGGTAATTTTGATTAAACCAATAAGGCGTCATCAACTTACTATCATAGGCGAAATTTACTTCATCCTACTTCACTCAAAGAAAATTAATTAATTAATTTTCAAATTAATTTGAATTGTTAAATTAATATTTGTGGCTTCACGAAAAAACAGCTTAACTATATTTATCATAATCTCGCGATATTGAGCATATGTTTATGTTTTGCGGTCCTTAACTATTTCTACATATAACATGTACCTACTTATTGAAATATATGAAATTTTATGTGAACTCAAATTTTGGAAAACTGACTAATTCCGGAGTAAGAATTTAGTCCAAGTGAACTGTCATAGATTCCATCCACTATTGTACTCAAATTAAGTTCAAAGTAGTTACGCGAAATGACCTCCGTTTTAGCCACAGCATTCACTCTCACGGACTCTTTTGTCCAAGTAATTCAAACTACATAAAAGCTCCCTATTTTCAATCACCTACGATCCTCGTTCGTTCAAAAACTATTGATGCGCGAATTTCGACACCGCGCAACGCGATCTTCCTGTGAAAACGGGATGGCGCGCGTGACTGACGGATGGGCGCGAAAGTGGAAAGGTTTGTCGTTGAAATTTAGTGTCCGCCGTTGCGGGAAAATTGATGGGACGGATAAAATGTCGATAACATCATGATTTCTACTGTGGCGCGGGCTGGTGGCGTATGTATACAGTGTGTGAGCGCGCTCGCAAGGGCTGTAGATTTTTATGAGGATGATAAAAAGGGAGAATTTATTTATGTCGTGCATGGAAAATCGTAAAAAACGCGCACGGCTTAATTGGATTTATTTTTGAATTTCAAATTGCTGTTTCGCTGATTCTGTTGCGGTGGAAATTTGAATAAATGAAAATCCGATGGAAAATATTTTTAAATGTTGTTTTTAGAGAAACGAAAATAAAATGGAAAATATGGCTTTATTCGATGGTAACGTCTATAAAACATCAGTTTTTATAATAGGTTAGGTTTTTGCTTTCTCAAAGAGGAAACTTTGGGATAGTAAAAAACAATCGTTATGCTAAAATTATGTTAGAAACATGTTTTGAGACTTAAGTAATCAAAATACACTATTTTTAGAAAATGTATGTATGGATGTGTGTGTGTGTGCGTGCGTGCGTGCGTACGTGTGTACGTGCGTGCGTGCGTGCGTGCGTGTGTGTGTCTCTCTATGTGTGTATGAACGTAGATGAGCATTACTCTGCATATACATGGTGAAACTAGCCTAAAAGTAATTCACATTATTCTGAATTTCTTAGACAAAAACTTTATTACTTAATTATATCTTGCTATTAGACTTTAAAGTACATCATATGTACAATATGTTCTAATTTTTTCAGAATTCTTTGTAAGATTCTCTGACTACACGAGTATTAGGAATGTTGTCGCCAACTTCTTGAGTTTTAAAATTCCCTCGTAATTTATCGTTTTGTGACGGAAGCTCAGTAGTGCTATCTAACCTGTAGGGTTTTTTAGTTCTGACGTCAAAGAAGTCCACAGGTCAGGAACCCGGTATTTATTTGCAGTTTTGATAGTTAGTTTTTAGATTACTTGTTTTAAATCTAAAAGAATACGTAATTACCGTGGCTATCAAAATTATAGGTAAGTTACATTTGTAAAAATATTTTTATGACATATTCTGTTGTCATAATGATACGCATACTAAGCGGAAAATTATTTTGTGCCCATCAAAATGATTAGCGGGAAAAAAGTTACTTCACTAGAAACTAATCCAAATTCCTGTATTTCATCAAGTTCTACCAATAACCCTGATTTTCGATTGTAATACTGCAGTAAACTCACCCGCGGGAAAAATATTCGACTTTATGCCCTTGTTACATAATGTACTATTTAGTATATTTACATAAAAGTACAGGCATTTTTCTAGCATACAGTAATTACCGTGGCAAAAATGATCATGTTTAGTTTGATAAACACTATGAAAAATACACATAAATGTTTGGTCACCTAAAATATGTTTCAAGCAAAATATATCTTATTTTACCATGAATACAAATTTTAAACCAAAATTTTACGCAAGAGGCGATTTTTATATTGGTCTAATAATTAGGAATAAAATATCGTATTTCTGGTAATCACTCATATGGGACCACCCATAAATTATGTAAAGATTTTTTTTAATATTATAAACCCCCGCCCCTACCTCTCCCCTCACGTAAGACATTTTCTTTGATTTTCCTATGTATTTAGAAGGCAACGTAAGAATAATAAAGACCCCCCCCCCTCCTTCCTGAATGCACATAACATCAGGCGAATTTCTACTTGCCTTATCTACTCCAATCATTATTTTATTTCAAAACATGAAATGAAAAAACGTTACCTAACTTTCAATTCGTTACCACACCCTCAAAGCGCAAAAAGTCAACCCTAATACGACCATCACTCGGTAATAGCCCTCACTCCCGCTAACCGAAAAATAACTCGCGTAATTAAATAAAAAAATCCCATCGCGTCCATGCCACTAACTTTACTCTCAGCGTCACCCCACCTCGAAAAAAAAATATATATCACCTCCTCTCACGCATCCCGCTGACTCCAGCCCCGGGCAAAGTTAACAGGTCAGAAAGTGCGATGAGGCGTATGAAAGGACGGACACGGACACGCACGCGCGCGCTCGCGGGCAGCTATGACACCTCGGGATCCGTCGCCCAGGAAAGTTTATCCCACGGGGGGGACGTCGGAGAGAGAACGAGAGCAAGAGAGCTTGAGAGGCAAGTTAACCGGAGACGCTTATCAACTTTTGACTGCCGGAATGAGTTAGTCGACGCGCGACTGGACCGCCATGGACATCGATAGCATCTACTGCTGGTACTGCTAGTTGTCCCTTTAGGTTGATGTGGTAGCTGCTGCTGGTCCGCGTTTTGCTGCTCGGTGGAGCGCGAGAAGGAATGACGAAGTTTCACGGCACGGAGAGAGTCTTGTTGTGTTCTTTGGTAATCAGTTTGGGGGTTGATGTCAAATGATAAGAAGCTTTATGATCCGGATATGATTTAGTGATACTTTGAAAACGATTGTATGAACAGTTTGTCTTTGCTCTATTTATTGGCAGTATTAGGTTATATTAATTAAATAAATTTATACGAAGATGTTGTCTTTCTTTTTTAAACAGATAACTTTCTGTGAATTAAATGCTTTTTAAGAGCTTTCAACGTGTACACTGTGACCCTGGCAGTTTGAATATACTTATACTACTTTAAAAATCTAAGTGTTTGTGTATGCATGTTGTGTGTGTATCATATATCCGAAATCTGTTCTTATTACTAATGCATGACATATATTCGGAGCAATTTTGTTTAAACATTTTAACCCCCAGATACCTTACCAAAGTCAAAATGACTCTGCGTGTCATAAACTTTTGTACCATTTATATAAATATGATCGAAAGCGAGGTTTGGATTTGTGTAGGGAGGGGAGTGAGGGATTTTTAATACTGTAGTAGGTTGTCAGCTATTGCTCAGTATCAGATTAGTCGACATTGCTTAGAAACAAAATGCGAAAGTAAATTTCGTTACATTCGACCCTAGCCATCAGTAAAAAGACGTAGAGTAGCTAAGGGTTAAGTATGTACGTTCATATGCGACAAAATTAAAAAAATTAACGTTAATTTTATATTTAATTTAATTTTCAAAATAGAATTTTATTATAGATTATTTTATTTTTATTTATACTTAAAATCCTTATAAACTAATTAAAAATTCATCTCGCTGTCTTACCCCCAGCAACTTTGATAATACTATCCCCCTAATTCAACCAACTACAAAGATCAGTAGAAGAAGATTAGGTTTAGTCGGGCATACTACATACAAACATAAAATCTACTTTTTCAAGTATTTATCATTTTTTCTCTTCACGATGAAAGAAAATTACATACCTCGTCATAAATAATTTTAAATGCGTTATTTTCCAAAACAGAAATAGATAACAAAGCCCCACGCACGCTAATTAAAAATTAGTCTCGCTCTCTCAACCTCAGCAACACCGGTAACACTATCCCCCTAGTGTTCCATATATAATTACGCATTTAATTGGCTGATCGTCCGATCGCTCTCTAACTCTCACACCCCCCTCATGACAAAATCGACATGTCCGTCTCTCTATACCCATCTAACCATCACTCCACACACACAAACATACACACACACATACACACACACATACACACACACACACACACATACACACACACACACACACATACACACACACACACTCACACACACACACACACACACACACACACACTCACACACACACATACACACACACAGTTCTACACAGCATAGCGATCGGTGGCAGCGATTATTTGGCCGGCCTGCCCCGGGCACATTTAGCGCCGCCACTCTCCAACCATACATACATGCATACATACATACGCGGAAACACCACTAGCGCAGAAGAGAGACACAGAGATACTGGGCTAAATGGCAGGTAGACTCGGTGCGGCGGCGGTGGCGGCGGTCTGGCGGACCTTGTTACGCTCTGCGGTGGCCTGCAGCGCAACGAAAGGTAGACCGCCAGCGGGGCGGCAGTTGGTTTTGGGCTTTCGGAGTCCATTGTCTGTGGCGACGTCCGTATGCGCGCGTAGAGTATTGTTCTCTCGCGCTCGCGCCCGCGCGGACTTTCGACTACTGGTGGCCGCCGCCGGCTCCCGAGAGGGCACTTCGTTCGCTCCTCGCTCTCCTCGGACCTACGAGGGTGTATAATGTATATGGCTGAATGCACGGATAGTTTTAACTTGGTAGGAAATACAGGTGTACGAGAGAAAATAAGTTTGAGTATATATTTGTATAATGATAGTCGTAATAATACATGAAAATGACAGGTTGCCTTGAGAAGTGGGAAATTTTATATGTACAACAGATATATTTAGAAACCCCCTTACACATCCGATTCTTAAGACACTTAAAAGGAACCCACCCTCCCACCATATTAGTATATTTTTCTATTAGTTTTTGTCGTGCGCCATCTAATTTTCATGTATAGAACGAAAGATATAATCAGGGGAGTGTCGGAAAATATTTCGGACATACATAATCAACTCAAAAACTGGTTTTAATGCTGTTTGATGTTGATTCTAAAATATTACATGTATACTGGGTCTTTGCGAGCTCTCCCGGTAGTGAGTCTGATGGAGCCGGTGAGATCTTAAGTTTTTGCTTAAGCAATTGCTCAAGTAATTACTAAAGTATTAAGTCGTAAACTTTTAAGCATAAGTAATTACTTAAGTAATTGTTCAAGATATTTCTCAGCTTTAGGGGTCTTCTATAATGTTTTTTGATGATCTGAACCAATTTTTACCCTCTAGTACTTACAGTGTCCCTCGGGGTCGGTCACTTTACCGCGTTGAAATTATAATCAAAACCCAAAATTAAGGTTCTAAATCAGTCGTATTTCCTTCGCCTACTCAAAAGAAAGAAACTCCTTACGGCAGAACAAAAAAAAGTACTTAATTGCCTGTCACAGAATTCAAAATAGCGACACCGTAATAACAAATCAATGCTTATGGGGAACAATAATGCGCTGCTGATTTTTCCACAAAAATACAACAAAAAATATTTGTCGGTAATTCATTCGATGGATTCTTGCGAGTTATTCAAGTTTAACTAATTTAAGACTAAAAGAACTTAAAAAACAACTTCTCTCATTCTTATTCGAAAGAGTACGGACTTTAAGGGTTAAAGGGTTAATGAATCAGTTAATAAATTAAAGAAAAAATACATTTATACGTACATGTACTTTTTAATCGTAATCTCATGTAAAAAATAAGTCTGGGACAAGTCTGCCAAAAGTCTGGCTCAGAAACTCTTGCAAAAGTTTAGCTACGGAGACGATCTCAGACTTTTGACAAAAAAATGCAAAACAAATGCATAGCGTTCCACCATTTCTACTGTAACCTAAATCTTTGTCTCTTTTTTCATAAATATTTAAATTTCGTAGAATATTACAGTATTTAAAAAAATGTTTACATAGGTTTAATCGCAAATTATTATTTTTTACAATTATGGTCGATATTAACAATCAGTGTACTGTCCCAATTACTTGTATGTAAAAATAAGTTTTCGTAGATAATTTAACGAAAGTCTGGCATATAGTACGGCTTATAGTCTGGGATCTTCTCGGAAGCCAGATTTTTGCAAGACATTCTGAGCCAGACTTTTGCAACACTTTCTGAGCCAGACTTTGTCCAGACTTGTTCCAGATGTATTTTTTTACACGGGATGATTAAATTTAAAACTTTTGTCAGAGATATGTACGATACTTACGATACGTATCTGTCATTTTTAATAGCGTTAAATATGTACTATATCTTGAACTAGAAAAGTCAGATCAGGGAAATTAAAAAATAGTAACATTTCCCATGTAAATTAATATTGAATACGAATGTGAATAAATGACAATACTTACACTTACGGGTTATTATACTAAAATGTAGCATTATTGTAACAATAGTTCTACTATTAACCTAAATTAATAATAATTAGAACATAAATTACTTATTTATTAATATTTTAAACATTATACCCCTTCAGAAAAAATATGCAGAATTGTTAGACAAAAACATTGCAAAAGAATCTACCGAAAAATCTGCAAATCATTTTGCAGGTTTTAAAAACCAGTAGGGAACTCTACAAAAAGTCCTGCAGAATTTTCTGCACACAATCCTGTAGACAGTTCTGCAGATAATTCTGCAGATTTTTTCGTTAACGGTACTGACTGTTATTTTTTGCTTTTTATTATAAGAAACAGAATGCTCATTCGGCCCCAAAATTGTGCCCAGTTAAATTCGACATACGGGGCTAAGTGAGTATAGTATAAAGTGACAGTTCTAGTATTATTAAAGGGGCCTGCGGCGGCTCAGTCGTTAGAGTGTCGGATTCCCACGCCGGTGACCCGGGTTCGAATCCTAGTCTCTGCCGATTGATACAAGCACCTCTGTAAAAATTACATGTGCTTTGTTTACAAACACACCGCAGACCCCCGTCGTCGATTAGCAGCACCACATGGAAGCACAAACATGGCGACGTTAAATAAAAAAATAAAAAAAAAGTATTATTAAAAAATTATTGTTTTTGATTATTATTATTATTAAAATATTTTGCATTTGTCTACTTATAAGAGCATGCATTCACCCTTGGGCGAGTATAAAATAGTAATAACTTGTGATAGTGATACAAAATTTGAGTCAAATTATTTGTTGACCCTTGTTACAACCTCGAATGAAAATCGAAAACTATTTTATAATTTGGGAAACAATCATTTTCTTCATGTTTTCAATAAATAAAAAAAATTGTAATAGTCACGGGCAAAGTTTGCTTATGTAAAGAAAAATATCCTCACTAACTAAATAAATAAATGCTTAGTAAGAAAGGTCATTTCGACATTAAATCCGAAAATAATTTTAATTTTAAATTTAAAATGTAAATTGTTAAAATAATTTGTTTAGAGCTACTACTTTAGCCATTGAATGTAGTGAATAAATGATAGATTAGATAATTTATAATTATTGTATAACAAAATAATTAACATTTATGCATCTGCGATAAATGTTTTCGTAGTAGTTTTTTCCGTAGAATAGAGTGTCGCTCTTTGCCTGTTTAAGATCTACTGGTGGCGCCACCCTGGCCGCCACTTTGGGATGCTTAGATAGTGGATCATAAGTATGAGAGCAGTAGAACGCATACTAAAAAACGAGAATAATTGTGCAATATGTAGTTCTTGTTGCCCTAAATCTATATTTTTGCGTTATTTATCACTTTCATTTGTACTCTTAGCCTCTTAACTAAATCATCTGAGCTTCCCAAACTGGCCGTGCGGCCGTTGATAGGTCTTAACCAGGCGAATTAATGGTCCCTGAAAGTCTTTTTTTAAAACAATTGTTTTAACAAATTCCTTATTAAACAACTTATTTCAATAATGTGCTTTTGCCTTTAATGCCCTTTTATGCTAATGTGTAACATCTCATAGTTAGTTTTGCGATTGCACATTTAGTTTTGCTAGCATAGCTATGGGTTTTAATGGCTTAAATTTACCATCTATTACGTCTTCTTTATTCAATTATATTGCTAATGACATATATAAACCAAATGAACAATGAATGAAATACGTATTGATAATAATAATATCTACAATTTTATATAAATATGTTGATATCCATGCATGCAGGTAGTTAAAAATTTCGTAGATTAGGCCATATGTAATCCTGCAGCTGCTGCTGCTGTTGCTGTTGTGGCGTAAATCGAAGGGTTGAGAGGAGAGCTGTACAAGAGAAAGAATTTATTGTCGCCTGTGCTGTGTCTATCTCTTCTCACATCAATTCGACCCTCTCTCTCTCTCTCGCTCTTTCTCCCTCAAGTTTAATATATTACCTCCTATTGTGCACGAGTACGTACGCATACGCACCCGCGCATGCGCAGTATCGTCAGACGATAATTCTGCTATAACAAGGATGATACCTCGAGATTAATTTCCAAAGGTTGAGAGTGAGACAGAGAGGTTGGGCCTCTCCAGAGAGTGATTTACGATGGTTACAAGAGAGAGAGAGAGAGAGAGAGGGAGAGAGAGCGAGAGAGAGAGAGAGAGAGGAGAAGGAGGCAATGCCGCTTTCGCGCGTGCTCGTGCAGCTGGAAATCAAAATTATTTATCACTGCTCGCTCATCTCCCTCTCTGTCTCTCTCTCTCTGTCGCGCTCGCTTTTGTAAATAGAGCATAAAGAGGCGAGCGAGCGAGCCAAGTGTGCTTTCGATCGAAGTGATAAACTGCCCTATTGTCGCTTCGGCTTCGACTGGGTAGGGTTGTCTGCTGCTGCTGCTACGCGCAAAAGGGGTGGGGGAGAGGGGAATGGTTGGTTGGTCCATTGGTGCGGGGCGAGGGTGGTCGCAGTCGCTGTCTCGTTCGATGTCAGTTGTTGTTCAATGGCACGATAATGGTGACGTTCCGTGCAGGATTATGTCGATGGTGGTAATGACGATGATGATGTTAGAGTTCTTGATGATGATTTGGAGTTCATGATTGGATACTTAGTAGATCATTATTTGATGGAGTTTTATTTATGAAAGGTAGGGGTTTGGAATTGTGCAGTTAATATGATGATGCTCAATGTTGAGGGTACATAATTGGATAGTTGCCAAGGTCTATAGATATGTTCAACAATATTTCAATAAATATTTCAAAAGAACTTCAAATAATTATCTTACTAATTCAATTTCAGTTAATTGACATCAACACATGCCTTGAATAATTTCGCATTTTTATTTGTTACAATTCAATGAGACTTTTTAAACGCTATTTCAAGAAATTGATAATATCCGTTCCATCCAAAGAAAAATGCAAACATTACTCAATGAAGGATGGTTTTATCCGTCGACTAGTAATTTTGAAATCTTAACAAAAGGAATGAATTTTTTATAGAACGGATGCATCGGTTTTGGCCAATACTTAATTATTGGCCATATTTTAACAATAACAATAAAATTAATTAAATGATCTAAATTTAGGTATATTTTTATCAGTACTAAAAGAAACATTAATTACTAATAATGAACAAGATATAAAGAAAGTATGGCCACAAAATGGTGTTATGATAGAAAAAGACTTTAGCTCACCCTACTATAGAAAAACTAAATTAAAAAGCTAAGCAAAAGAGAGTTTAAAAATTTATATTGCAAAAAAGCTGATAAATTGCTGTAACCTTAAGCTAAATATTATTTCATGACTATTTATAATGTTCCATAAGTCAATAATTGGTAATTCGTTAACTATTACTTTCAATTATCGCTCAATCTCACAACGACTCCTTAAAAGCACTTCCACATCCCCGCACGGTATATCTATCCCTGAAAAATCACCACCTCACCCTACGATCACCCACTCTATCGCCCCTAAAATATTCGGATCGCGATAGAGAGGAGAAAGCGCCTTCGACGATAGAGCAATCGCAGCGAAATTCCAGCGATTTGCAGCTGCAACTACGAGGAGAGAAAATAAAGAGGCAGTGCGCGAGCGCGCGGAATTCTAATTCGATCGGCAATTGATGAGGAAAAGGCGAGTAATCGATCCTCGCGGGTTGACGATGGTAAGTAACTGCGCCTATAAATTCACAGGGCCAGCGGTGGCCACTTAGCCGAGTGTCGCACGCCCCCCTTATTGACTGAAGTTTACGGTTTTGCTTGCAGTGTACCAGGTCCAATCGAGATTGACGAGCGCTGCGTTTTAAAATCAAAGTCGTTGGTTTGAGTTTTACGTGGAATGGGCAATTGCGGCGGATGGACACCTGCGATCACTTTACGAGCGGTGGTAGGTGGGGTAAAGTTTTAGTTTGTTAGGCAGCTTTACTTCAAGTGTTGAATGATATAATTTTAACATGGAATTCAAGGTATTTTATAAACATTGAGTTTTTGTAGACTTACAATTAATTAAAAATTTATGTTGATATTGTTTGTGAAGGAACTTTATATAGTTGGCTCAATAAAGCTTATTTTTAGGTAAAAATGTTGTAAAGACATGAAAAGTATAAGACTACAGGGATATAAATAAATAAAAAAAATATTTTAAATAAGAAATTAAGTATTGCAAATTATATCTATTGTGACCCTGATAGAAAATTATCTAATTTTGTCTAGATTTCATGCTTATAATCGAGGATTTTCGGTTAATAACCGAGGAACCACGATACAACTAGATAATTTTCTTCCAGGGAAATTATAAATACTTATATCATTCTCTTCTACGTTTAGCTTATGTCTTCTTATATGTCGTAGTGTTGATTTGAATTCTCCTACAAATCAGACGATTCGGGGCGTTGATTGCAGAAAATAGATGATACTGATAATGACTTGAGGGTCAACAGTACATATATTTAGAGTCATGAGCACGGCTCAGCTGACGTAAGGACAGGCGGTGCTAAGCGCCAAATCGAAAGAACAGAATAACTAGTATCACGTATTGCGACATTTTTAACACTTGTTAAAAGTTTTCATTCGTACTGATATTTTGAGATAATGAAAAAATTCGGCGATAATCAATGATAATAATTCTAATCATCTGACAAGTCACTCAAACTACCAAATCATTCCTTACTTAGTTTTTCATCTGATTTATCATCTAATTTATCTACTGATTCATCGCTTAATTTTTCAATCTACTTATTACATGATTTATCAACTGATTTATCATTAAATTATTCAACTGATCAATCATCTATTAGTAGTAGAGCATTCTCTGAAAGTATCAAAATAATTATTTCCTTTACCATGCTATCAATATTCTAAAACGCTTCCCCCAAAACGCACGCTTTATCCACCAAAAATAGACTGCCACTGGGAAAATTAATGCGAACTCTCGTTCGCTTCCTCCGCCTACACACACTCCCCACACCCTCTTCTCCGCATGCATAGGCAAAACGCGCGGTCGTTGCGGGACTCGTCCATGTACGAACCTCGCGCGGACACCGCAATAGTTCGGGCGAGGTTTAAACCGTTCGCGTTCTAGTCTTCGGTCCCCACGAGGGTGAGAGAGAAAGTATGGCGTACAGCCGGAGAGATAACAAACAGAGCCTGTCCGAGTTTCTGCCCCTCCCTCCCGCACGAGGAAAGTCGTTTTCGCGAAACGAGTAGCCCCGCGGGTGCACCTTTCTCGTCGTCGACTATTTCTCCCCCCCCCCCCGCGAAAGTTCCGGGCTACGCGACTATTAAATTCGCGAGGCGAGCGGGTCGCGCGAAAAAATTCGTATAATGTCTCCGCGCTAGTTGGGCGATTGCGTTTTTGGATTATGCAGCGAGAGGAGGAGTTTGCTTTCGAATATTTGAGGAGTGCGAAGTGCACGCGAGAGAGTTGTCACGGGGATTGGCGGAAGTGGGAGAGCGTTGAGTTCCTCATCAAATGAAAATTGTAAAAAGTATTTTGTTCGAGGCAATAACAATATGATAAATATTTGATACAATATTTTGCCATCGTTTAGCTTACATCTACAGGTAAAAATCCACGCTGATGCAACTTAACTAACTTATATATTCATTATGATCACAAAGAAACATAAAAAACCGCTGCTAACTGTTTTGGCAGAATGCTCTCTCAAATAGAAGGTAATTCGGAATTTGTTTATTGAAAAATAGCATAGAAAGAATTGGTTAAAATTTAAATTCAATTAGAAATAATTCATCAGTCAAACAAAATAAAATAATAATAAAAATTTTCGATTTTCTTTTAGTTTTTCAAAATTTTATATTTTGATTGAAACAAATACTTAAAAGTATTCAATAAGTCTCAAATCTTATCAACTCGTAACTCTTGTTGGATCCATAATGCCGACAAAACTTTCGCGAAATATACGAATGAAATGAAATATTGAAAATATTGAAATATACAAAATGTTAAAACTCTTATTTTGACCTTAAATTTTTTTATAAATTATTTATGTACCAAAATTTTTGTTGTTACAAAGATTTCTCTTTAAGAAATAAAATATTCGTTTTTCTCAACCCGAGGGGCGATCATGAAAAAAGTAAAAAAAATATTAAAATTTTGTACTAATCATGGACGATTTCAGTAGATAATACCTAAAAGTAATATCTTTGAGGGCACTTTTTGCTACTTTACATTAGGCTGAGAGAATGAAAATTTTTCTTAATCCACCTACTTTTGTAATCTTAATAACTAAGAAAAATTACATAAGCAAATATTTTGATCCATCTGTATTATAACATTGCATTATTTCTATATTATTTTTTCATAATATATACCATTATTGTTTTTTCCCTCCGGGTATAGTTGAGTTTTTGAATGATAGTCTTAGCTGGATGACTTTCATAAAACTGTTAGATTTTATGGCATCCTGTTTTATATATTGTCAAAGCAATAAAGTTCTAAGATTTCATTATTTTATAAAAGTTTTATGAGTTTAAATAATGGGAATTTTCTAATTATTGGAAATTATCCGGAAAGAAAACTATTCGTCATCATTACATCCTACCCTGAATAATTGAATCAATAGTTACAAAGCTAATTCGGTACAATGTATAGAGTACAATAGATCTTTATGGAAAAAGTCTGTAGAAAAAATGTCTGCGGAAAATTTTTTGAAACAATTTCTGCTGAAATTTCAGAACTTGCAGATTATTTCTACTCGTTTTTCTACAAGTTATTTGCCTGAAAGACTGTTTGTACAAGCAAAATATAGTTCTGCAGACAGATGTACAAGAAATCTTGTACAAATATTTGCAGATTTTTTCTATAAGGGTGGATTGTTTTAGCAGTTAATGAATTTTAAATTCAAGTTTGAAAATACAAGTTATTTTAACAATTTTATGAAATCAAATTAAAAAGTTTGGTAAAAATTCACCATTTATAGAGCTATGTGTTAAAAATACAGAGTATTGCTTTGAATGGATGATCCAATTGTAGCGCTTGATGAATTACAAAACTGAAAAGTTACGAGTCTGACTATATACAACCTTTTCTACTTGTGGCTATAATTACTTATCAATACAATATTTATGCACATACATAATTATATTTTCAACATTAGCTAATTAACTACAATAGGGAAGAATACCGATAGTTAGTTAACAATATGTTCTTATAGATGGAAGTATAGTTTCTTTGCTAACTTTCGGAATTTTTACAAAACCTTAAAAATTGGAGAAGATATAGGCAAAACTTTGAACACGGTGTGACGTTACTTTGGTTGATATCCTTTAATGTTTCAATGGCATGACGTCACTCAAAGGATCTTTAGTACGCTATAACTTTTCTAAATTAAGCTTTGCTTTTTAAAAAAGAAAAAGAAATACACGTCCGCTTAGGTTCTTTACTATTAACATAAATGCCTATCATAAACAAATGATGTATTCTTCTCTATTGTTATCAATTCGATGAAATAAGTCTGTGTTAAACCTTACAAAATATTACAGATATTTAAATCCTGATAGAAAATTATTCAGTTTACGGAGGCCCTAGATTATTTCCCATGGAAAACTAGATAGATTTACGTAATTCTTGATTGTTTTTCACCAGGGAATTGTAACTAATTTTTTTCCACTTTCAAGCTACACTGTCAAATTTTCTTTTACATTAAATAGGATTCTTCAACGTATTTTACGTGGCATAGAGATTATTTATAACAAATCACTACTTGTTAGTTCATAATAGTTGAAAATTTTTAAATAAAAATATTGACATGAAGATGCAGTGCATAATTGTATATAATCAATTTGAAATAAAACTAAAGTCTTAAGGTCAAAGAAGATCTTAAGGTGGGTAACACTGATTTTTTCAAAATCGTCAAACATCCTGAATTTTGTTTCAAAATTTTAATATGAGTAACCAGAAAGAAGAATATATACCAATTTTGATCCATTTTGACTCTCCTAATTCCAAATCATTGAATGAAATGCACTTTTTTGCAGTCAAAACAGAGGGTACTGCAAAGAGTTCCTTGCGTATTTAGGTTTGACAATATCAACCTAATAAACTCTTACTTACTTTAGAACAGGTAAAAAATAAAAGTTTGTATTTTTATCGTAATGTTCTATCATAAAAAGCTCGAAAAAGATATACCTCTATTTTAAATAAATATATGACAAAAAAAATCATGTTTTTGTACGTATATTTAATTGGCAAACATTTTTACGAACGCAATTCTCGAAAAAAAATACTGGATTCTTAAAATAATCCTTATAGGAATATTTGCTGCGAACAACTTTTTGAAGTAAGAAAAATAAGTTTGGAGAAAAAGGCATCTAAATATTGATTTCTACATAAGAAGCAATGTTAATTATTTTCTTTGAATTGATATAACTTTATTGATTATGAAAATTATTTATTTTATTAGGTCCAAAAATGTTCTTACACATATAGAGCTTCAAAAAGTGTAAAAAAATTTTTTTTCGGTTTTTTATTAAAAAGTCGATGTAGACCCACCTTAACTGACATCTTTCACATATTAAAATACCAACAGAAACACAATATTTCTCGCTCATTGTTAATAGAATACATGACATAAAACTTTAAGAAATCTTCTGAACTTCACCTTCTTACATATAAGCGTTAAAAAATAAAAAAAATAATTAAATTCCACTGTACAATATTTCTTAAAATTAGTAAACACCCTTTTATTTCCTTTAAATGATTAAATGGGTTATTATAAAAGCTTTCCTCCACACACCGTCTTTAATCACTATTCAAGAATTTAATGAAATGACGTATCCCTTTCTCCTTGCCTCCCGAACAACTGCAGTGATACGCTCTTCTTCTTCTTTTTTTGTCCATAAAAGAGGGGCGTGTATCTGCAGAGGGAGCCTTATATCGCCACTCGAGCTATGCCTTTCGACGAGGCGAGGCTCGACATTATCTTGCGTCGTTAAAGTGGCCCGATAAGCCAAGGTAACCATTGTTGCGTTATAAAGCGCAACGGCCAGGGAAGAAGATCGATCAAGTGCTTCGCTTGTGCCGTGGCTGTACCGGCAAACTCGCTCGCTTTTAAACTTGCGCTTGCGGAATCGTTGGCTGCTTTCTAAATTAAAGCACTTGCTGTTGACAAACATGTTGTAGGTAAGAGTGCTCTTAAGTGTTTGTATCTATATAATATAGTGTGGAATATAATTGGTTTGTTATGATTAGCATTTATTATCTTGTAAGGGGGTACTCTACTGTGATAAAAGTGTATGAAGTTTTAAAAGTTTTCGTTTGATAGTAAGAATTGGACGATTCAATTAAAATTTGTACTATTTATTAAATAAGTCTTAAATTATATAACAGTATTTTTTCTTTTTAAGTTAACAATAATTTGTGTAATGAACAGGCGAACGAACTTACCTTTTCAAAAAAAGCTAGTGCAGGTGATTCCGGGAGACACATCAATCCGAAACTAAAAAATCAAACATTTTCTTGATTAGCATGAGTGTTATTCTCGTCCGAAACATAATTGAAAGATCGATTGTAATAACGGTACTTGTACTTTTTAAAATATTTTTACATCAAATATAATATTTGGATAAAGAAACAAAAAATATATTGTTGATAAATTCGTTTATTTTGACAACATTATATTTTTTTTTCTTCATCTGAGCATTAATATTTGAAATGAAAATCACCGAAAAAAGTGCTAGTACCATTATTGCGTCCGGCCCCTCAATTATCCTTATAAATAAATAATTGGGAAGATGGAACGTATTGAAAATTTTAGAAAAATGTTCATAAAAATGTAAAAATGTTTTTTTTTTATACTCAACTTTTTAACAAGGGTCATTCTTCATGTACATCACGTAAGGAATACAACTTACTTCAGCTCATAATTAAAATATTCTAAGGTGTAACTAGCCACCTTGGATTTTTCATACCGAAGTTTTGAAATCTGATTCCGGCTTGATATAAGTGACCCTTATAAACCATTTAAAATGCATTGTGCTTTATTTTACGATTATACTAATATATAGAATGATTAAATTCTTATTAAGAAAGCATCGTGCCAAAGCAATTGGCAGCGTTTCTTATATTGACATGAGAAATATATTTGATAAATAAAACGATAACTACACAACCAAAAAAATCATTACCACCGATTCTTGGCATAGCGTGTTTCTTACACATAAGAATTATACACGTAATTATTGTACACAATTTAGCATTGATCAAATTATATATAGATATATTTGACCAATGCTAAATTGTGAACAATAATTACGTGTACAATTCTTATGTGTAAAAAACGCACTATGCCCGATTCTTAAAGCTTCTTTATCCTCCAACAGCCGCACTGCATCACCCACGTGCGACGTAATAAAAAATTAAAAGTCCTCCTCTCCCCGCAGCCGTGTATGCTGCGCGCAAGCTTGCGCAAGAATAAATAGTTCCTCAATAGCTATAACCTCGGGGCGCGCTCGCACAGGAGGGCAAAAAAGGAGTAAAACGGGGGTCGGGAGGGGGGCGGTTTGTACGCGCATAAGAGCGCCATGCGGTAAATAACGGGTCGAGTCTAATGTTGCATGAATGGCGATAAGCTGCCATATTTCGCTCACGGAGGCTGCTGCTGCGCATATACATTGCGCGCACCACCCTCCGCACTTTCTTCGGCGCGGCCTTGTCTTCGGTATCAGGTGAACGCCATTCAGAAGCGCACCACGGCTCTGAATAAATAACGACTGCTAGTCCTCCTTCGCTTTTGCCCCCCCCCCCCCCCTCCCCTTCTTTCGCTTCGAGAGGAAGCGAGAGAAGAGACGAACGAAGAGAGTGTGTTCTTGTATGCAGCTTTAAGATTGTATTGGAGGTGTGGTGGAGGATCGTTCGCAACGCAAATATTGTTTTAAGAAATAGTGTGGTGATGAATTTTTAGATAAAAGCGTTAAGGTTATATACAGATAATGAAACTGTTTTTTGGTTGTTATAATTTTTGTGAGTTTAAAGCGAAAAAGATACTTAAATTTTACTTGAATAAATGTGTGAAAATGTATGCTTATATTAGATTGTAAATGAAAAATTAAATGTTTAAAGTTACTAAAGGTTAAACTCAGATGAATATAAAAATTATTTGTTGAACAAAGAACTTTGGCCTTTACCTTCTTTCTTACACATTTTTCCTTATTTCAAGTAAACGAGTAGTACATGCGGGTTGAAATTTATTTCAGGTCTATGCTGTCATCAGATAAGCATGTCTACAAAACTCATAACGTTGCGCGTTCAGAAATTCCTTATTTCAATATCTTGTTCCTTTAAATATGTTTTGCATGGGTCAACAGATATTTTTTAGTTTCCATATCAACTTTTATTTAATTGGGGTTGATCGGAGAGAATTGATATGGGTGACACCTTGGATACATGAATCATTGGAATATTAAGCAAGTTTTTACTTATTTATATATTTTTAATTTTAAATTCATCAGAAAATCTTTTTATTGACATCCGATATTTATCAAAATCATGTCACTAATTAGCGTCACGCAGTTCTACAATATGATGTGACTTAAATAATCCATAAATTTCCTACGTAATATATTATGAAAGGATAATCATCTACTAATTGCAAGTCAATCAAATTCATAGACATAGGATTTTAAAATTATCATGTTAAAAGAAATACTTTTAAAGTTCTAGAAAACCATATATCAAAGTGGTGTCTCGTTTCATGTATTCCATACGTATGATACCTGTGTCATATAATATGTAACCTCCAAAGTACACAATTCACATTATTTATAATCTTATTAACTATTGTTTACTAAAAACAAATTAATTTTTGGATTTTCAAGATGTGACACTTCCCCTTTTAAATTAACCAAATCATTTAAAAATGTTACTTAAGTATAGAAGATACAGGTTTTCGGCAAAGAAACCGATTTTTTTTTAATTTTGTTATACTATTTCTTAACCCTTTCTCTTAATAATGAAAGAGGTTTCACAAGAAAATTTTATTTCTTTTAACTATTTTAATTTTTTTAAATATTTTCATTTTTATCTAAAATTTAATGTTTTTTAACACTTGCGTGACAAAAAAAGTTAAATAAGTACGCCCTAAGCAAGGCTAAATGTCAGAAAAGATCAAAACCATATGTCAATGGTGGACTAAAATAAATTTATCCCATAGAACAAAAAAGGAATCATAAATAATTACGAATTAACTTTTATTTAATTATTACTACTTTTAGTTGCGTTTTTCACACCAGATTTTATTTTTATGTTTTAAATGTATAGTAATCTAGTTTTTAAATACATGTTTTATAAATCTATGTTGAACCCTATTGATAAAAGTTTAAGTACAAATTTTGGCTCAACAATAATTATAATAAAATACATCATTTTTGTAGAAATAAAAAATTAAAAACTTAATTTAGCTATGGAATTTTTTTAGAAGCAAAAAGAAATAATATTGCACCATAGATTTCTAGGTTTTACTTAAAAGAATACATACATTCAAGCTAATCAAAATTCACCTATGTCTGTTACGCAAAACAATAATCAAAATAATGTCCTTCTTTAAAGGTTTTTTGGCTACACTAGTACTTTAAGGGCGGTTTAGGGTCATTTTAACAAGTGCAAATGTGTTCCTTTTACGTATTATTATGTACAAAAAGAGAAAAATATATTTTCAATGCTTAACACAGATGGGTTTTTCTGTATCTTCTTCCCTTAAGGGGGCACATAGACATGAAATCTGAAATAATATTTATAATTTTTAGGGCTTGTTAAAAAAAATTTTAATGAAAATTTATAGATAACTCAAAAATGTATTCTATTCTTACACATATAATGTACCATTTCATCGGAGAAAAGATCCAAATATCGATTACAGGTTCAGAAGTCGAGCGTCTAACTTTTGATGAAAAATTCACTGATATTGTCCAGTGGTAGTAAAGTATAGCATCTTCCTGTAAGCGGATGTCAATGTTTAAGATTTTTTTTACTTTGTTTTTACACTGGCTACCTGCAGTACCAAAATTTCGAAGATTGAAAAAAGTTTAACTACTACAATCACTAATTTAAACGCATAACACCAATACATTTTTATTATTTATAAGCACTAACATTGAATATAGCACTAGAAAAGTGTCTTAAATCAGTATTTCTTGAACGTTTTGGTACTGCAGGAAGCCTGTGTCAAAACAAAGTGAAGAAAACTTGAAAAATTGACATCCGCTTACAATGAGATACTATATTTTACGACCGCTCTACTTCTGGACCTGTAATCGATATTTGGGTCTTTTTCTCGGATGAAATGGTACATTATATGCGTAAGAAAAGGGTAATTTTGATAAATGACTATAAATTTTTATTAAAAAATGTATTATCAAACATTAAAATTAATAATTATTAATTCAAATTTAAGGTGAATGTACTCCCTTAATTGACCAATGATTACACAAACATTGCTACTAAAGCAAATTCTCCTAGTAGACTATATATTCAGCGTATCCACCAGAGACACAATACCCTCCCCCAATACAAACCGAGACAACACTTGTCACTCTGTTCCTTTCTTCATCCCTTTCGCTCCTTCGACGGGACAAATCGATTCAACGTGACTGGCACTCGACAAATCTCCCGACTTCGTCTCCCCCGGAAAAGCGGCTCCGCCGCGGTGTCATCGATCATGTACAGCTTCGAATCGTCCCTCCGTAGTGCGACGCGACGTCCGTCGCTCTTTCGACTTCCTCGTCGCGTGATTTATACGCCTGTAATTTGGGATGAAGACGCGCGCGCGCTGAGACTCTGTGGCCACTTCGTAAAAAGAGGTTTGAGTTATGCCTTACATCTCGCGATTTCTTATTTCGGGGTTCCATTATTGCGGAGGAGATTGAGTTGCTTCGTTGGTATCTGCTGTTGTAGCAGGTATTTTTTGGGTGATCCTTATTTACAATGAACATTACATAAACATAATTAGTATACCTTTATCATGATTATTACTATGATTGAAAAATAAGTTTAATGACTCACGAGGAGAGTGCCCCACCTGTGGGAAACGATTTTCGATGAGGATTTGGGAGGTGATTTCTAGTACCCAAAAATGAAGTCCAGTACTCGTAGTCTGTTTCAATTGGTCCTTGTTCTCGAGTTACGAGCTATTTTACTCCAAATATGCGATACTTTAGTGAAAAACTGTACCTCTACTTCATATCATTAGTATATAAGTTTTGATGCTGGAAAAATTGTTCGAAATGTAAATAAAAATAGGCAAAGAAAGGTTTAATTTAAGCTTTTTTTCGTATAAAGATATTAGTCTGGTCCAAAGTTATTAAAAGTTACACAAGGTGACTAAAAATGCAAGAATATTCGAGGAAACTTATCTGTTATAAATTTGTTGATTTTTCATGAGTTTTCAGTCACCATTTTCAATTGTTAATAACTTTAGACTGGATTCATATTTTTGTACGTAACAAAGCTTAAAATAAAGCTCTTTTCGTCTACCTTTATTTACTTTTTTAACATTTTCTCGAGCATCGGGACATACATAGTAGTAATATGAAGTAGAGGTACCATTTTTCTAAAATAATGCATACTCGGAGTAAAACAGTTCGTATCTCGATAACCAGGACCCATTGGAACAAACTTCGGCTGCAGGGCGTCATTTTTGGTATTACAAAGCATCCACCAAAGCCTCATCGAAAAACGTTTCCCACAGGATTCCTTGACAATAGAAAAGATATGTATTAAATGATAAATTGTTATCCCTTAACGCTTCGTCATATTAATAATCAATATTTTAAATTTTGATTTCATACAAAGTTGTATGAATAATAGGAAATAATTCGTAACTCAAGCTTAGTATCCTGTTATATAAAATAAATTGAATAATATTTATCAGCTTTGGCTTACTTCTGATAACTCACCAAACAACACCGGAATTAGATTGTAAAGAATGCGTGATAAATAATTATACTGTCACGGATGGAAGACTCCGTGACTCTCGCAATGCAGCACGAGCTATGAGTTGAGTCAGCGATAAGAGATGTAGACAGCGACATACATCGGTTTACATCGTGGACAGTAACTCCGTAGTCTGAGCACGCGCTACTCAGTCCTGGGGTCCCCGGATCGAATCCCGTCATTCACATATTTTCGTCTTTCTTTCTCATACGTTACAATACAAAAGAATATGACTTCCGGTTTACTCGTAGAGTACTTCCGAATGAGAATAAGGAGTGAAAACTTTGTTTAAAGCAAAGAGGAAATATTTTGAAGCAGTACAAATTGTGATCTAAACCGATGATGACAATGATTACAACAAAGCACTTCGTTATTGAAGTCTTTAATAAAATAATTTGTTATTACAGCCTATTATTAAAACATTTCTCACAATTATTCTTACGAACTAAATCGCACTTTATGAAATAAATAACCCAAGCGTTTAACTCGCGATCAACCTTTCGCAAAACTTGCGTATTAGTCGGCCGACGGCTATCCCAAAAGTTTTTAAGCCGCGAAGCCAATTTCTTTTTTCGCTCGTTCCCCCTGTACACGCATACCTATACACACCCCGTAGCTGGAGGGCAGAGGCGTAAACGCGCGCGAGAGGCTCGTGGATTATCTCTGCTGCCGCCACTGCGCGCTCGCGTGGATTTGCATCAGAATGAAACTTTCATAGACGAACGAAATTAATGAATTTTAATAAGGCGCTCGCACGCGCGCGCGCGCTCTGTCTCGCATCTCGTTACCGTGGTTCCATCAGTCTGGCTGGCGGCGTGTGCTTCTGCAGGGGTGGGGAATGCGCGTCGAGATGGTCCATTAACGAAAACGGTTGGAGGCGGTGGTAGATGTGTGGGGAAATGACTTTTATGGAGTTAAATTAAATTTGTCGTTTTTAATTTTTTGTAATGAAATTTTGTCAATTTTGGTGAATTTTTAGAGAAAACTGGTGTTTTTATGAATCGGGAAGGATCGTTATTTTAACTGGTATAGATTTTAAGTGTTTTTCTTGTACCTTAGCTTTTTAATAAATACAGAGAAAATTATTGTAATGTGCTTGATTTTAAGGTACAAAATTACGATCCTCAAAGACGCATCAAATTTCTTGAGCCCAACATTATGGTCTCCCCATATAAATAAAGTTTCTAATAGGATTTGGAATGCTTGATTCTGTAAGTATGTAATGTCTGGGGTTGTATGTATTTTATTGTAGTTCACGTGATTCATGAACTTATATATTGATATATACTCTCCCATTTACCAATTGGTAAGGTCAAAACAGATCATCTAATTTAGAAGCAAGTCATTGGGCTCAAATTCATCGTAAACATTTCGCTATTTACTCAATATGAAAATAATCATGCAGCTTAAATTGAAGGTCACAGTCACACTTCTCTCAAAATACTACAACTTTTGTCTTAACTTCGATGTTAACCTTACAATGACCTTGAAAATGATCATGAGGGTGAAATTCAAGGTTACCATTACACCTCTTCAAAAGGCTACAACTTTTGTCTTAATATTTCTTGAAGTCTCATTTAAATGGGTCACGATGTATAGATATCTTTAAATAAATCAACAGTAACTAATTTAGGATATAATTATTCTTTCGGAATTTAAAGTATAAACAAAATATTTTCCACATATTTAAGATTAAATAGTCACCAAATCCTGTATTCTTTACTCTGTCTAATAATTATATTATTTTTTCTGTTACAGGTAAGACTTCATCTTTACTACTTCCTCTATTAAACTTCGAAATTGCAGATGAAGTGTCATATTCACAAAAGGTATTCAAGCCTTTCCAATTTCGATCGTATGCCTCTACACGCCGCTTCTCTCTCCTCTAAAGAAACTCATAAAACCAACAAGATTCCTCGAAAAAAATACCAACACGGAAATCGAGGAACGCTATCTCACAAATCCGGCGCAGCGCGTCGACGAGCATAAAGGCAAAAATCCTCCCTCACCCCCGCGTAGCGCACTCACTCTATGAAAAAGGAGTAGCGGTGGAGGGGGGGGGGGGCATAACCGAAGCAGCAGTTGCGTCGGGGAGTTTATAAGTCGGTAATTTAAGGCCCGCGGCACGTACGCGCGGCAGCAGCAGCGCCCAGATCTTTGCGGCGCCGAAATAAATCAAGCGCACCTATAGCTCGCGCGAGGAAGCAAATGCGCTCGCGCGCGCTTTTCCTCGTATTCATGAGCGCGCAGCACAGTGCGGGCGCGCACCTTATATAGAGTCTCGAGCGTGAAAAGAGTGCCACGGAAGTGAGAGAGAGATGTGTTAGTTTGCTTGAAATTTATGTAAATTGCTCCGATATTTTGCACGATGGAATAATAACTGCGTGGGCTTTGTTTGATCGTAAAAGTGATGCGTGTATGGGAATTTGCTTGTTTTGCTTACTCGTGTTCTCGATTGTTTGCGTTTTAGTGTTTTCTGCAAGATGAAGCTTTGTATTTAAGTTTGTATCTTATTTACATGAGACAATATACCGGGTCTCTTAGTGCTCTCGTGAAGAGCGCTCCCTAATACATTATCAAGTTACTGCTTTAAAAATAACTAAAATTATTACTTAAGAAATATCGCATTTTTTGACATAAGTTATTGCTTTAGTAATTGCTAATGTAATTGTTTCTTTACTTTCAATCTTAAGTAAGAATTTAGTAATTATTTTAATAATTACTAAAATTAATATTTGTTCAGTAATTAAAAAAAAGTAATTAAATAACTAAAGTAATTACTTGAGTAATTACCAAAGCAATAACCTATGCCAAAATAATATTGTTATTTCTTAAGTAATTATTACAGTAATTTCTAAAACAATAACTTGATAATTTATTAGGGACCCATCGCCCTCTTCACGCATCCTATATATTTGCAAACTGAAAAGAAAATTATTAAATGTAAAGTAATTTTTTTTTCCAATAGTGGTAAAGCATAAACGAAGATGCCCGTGGATGACCTATATCGGGCCCAGGTAGAACATCCTATAAGACTAATATGAGCATGAAGGTTATTGATGAACTGATAAAATTTTGATTTTATCAAATTTGACCCGCTTTGTTTAAAAGTTATTGGATTTTCTTTAATGTTCATATTTCGACAAATTCTAAATAATGGAGACAGTTATGTACGTCTCCCTCATTTCCTGACTTACTACGCATCCGTGGGCATCCTCATTTACTCAGTTTGAGTAAATATCTTTTCTTTTTAACAAAACAGTTGTTCGAATTTCAATTTATTAAAAATGAAAATTTAACTGATGTTATACAGTAAGTATGTGCAAGTCACTGCGACCCGTTTTTATTTTCACGCATAGTAAAATGTAGAACTATTAAATCATAAAATAATAAATTTTTTAAATAAAGTAAGAGTTCTAATCTATTGTATCTTCTGAAATAAGTTGTGCTTTATGGTAATATTTATCAAATACAGATTTTTACCTTTATCAATTACTGTGCCCTTAAAAGCCAACCTAACCTCCCAGAAAAAATAAACAAGAGAATGGACGTTAATCATCTAAAACGTATATAAATTTGATGTAATTTTAAATTCAGGAAATACAATTTATTCTCGTACCTCAATAATATTCAGTTCAGTATACGGTGCAGAATATTCATTAGCGAGGCACAGTAAATGAAGTACTGTAAACTCAATCATGACGTTTTCTAACCGGCAGTAATTGACGCAAATGATTACTTTTTAACTTTAATTGATATGTTGATAGTTTTTCAATATTTATAATTTTAATGAATATCTACGAGTAGATGAAATATCAAAGTATCAATTCAGCGGCTTCTAAAGTAAAAATAAGATTTACAAATCTGGTTATTGTAATAAAAATCGCGATAGTTGCGTTGAGGGTACAGTAACTAGCACTCTTACCCTATGTATAGTTTTTTCGTGTTTTAAATTATAAAACTATTTTATTCTTAAATAAGATTGACATTTTCAATCATCTACCGACAATTTATTAAGTCGAAGAACAAATTTTATAAAATTTTTTTTATTTCAGCTGTGCTATTTTTATTACAATACAAAATTGTATACGAATATACTACATTTTCAATTGTATAACAATTTTTCTTACCTTCTCTAAACCGCAGAAGGAAGTCCTCCCATCATCCATCCTTCTTCTCTCATATGTCACGCGGCTCGAACCCTCCTGGATCTTAGCGGCAGTGGTGCGCGTTCGCTACTGTTCCCCGTTATTTATTCGAGAATTACCGTAGCTTATAATAAGCCCCACTTTATTATCGGGCGAGGCGGCCGCCGCCCGGGCGCGAGAGCGGTAAAACAGATTTCCTACTGTGATTTAATTGAGTCTACTTGTTGGTGTGACACACGGCGCGATTTGCAGGAGCAAAATTCATGCGAGCGAATGAGCTTTTTCTTTTAAAGTAAGATATTGTAGTTTTGTGATAACGTTTCACTTCTCAATAACTTGTCACTTTTCTTTTCCTTCTATTATTAAATAAATTCAATAAGAAGTAATTAGTCTTATTTTTTAATTACTTAAAAAAGGTTATTATATATTCCTTATATGTTCCTTATAAATATAGCTTATATATTGTATAATAATGATCGTAATATACATTGAAGTAGAGTAGAACCTGGTTTAGTCAGGCATAATACGAAGTATTAATTTGAAGTATGCATTTGTGATCTTTCATAGTATTTTAATTAATTTGTATTTAACTTAATAACATTTTATTAAGAACAGTTATGATTAACAAACATTTTACATTCGAATAATTTTATTAAAAATTACCATAAATATAAGAATTTAATTAAGTTTTCTATAGTAATGGTTTTTTCGAAATAGCGGTAAATCGTAAGCAGAAAACGAGCATTTAAAAAACATTTACAGATTTATGTGAGAATGAGAAATATTGAGGAAATGTCCTAGTTCTACTTGCGGATGATAAAGTACGAAAAGGCATTACGTGTCTTCCATTATTCCGGTTTGCGTGTAAGATATTAAATATCACTTGAATAAAATATGTAAGTTTAAATCTCTTTTTAGATCAGCCTATAATATTTTATTAAAGTAATTTTCTAAGTTGCTTTTGTACGTTAGTTTAGATTGGTTTTAAAATCAATTCAAGATATAAATTATATAGTGTATTGAATTAAAAAAAATATTGTAATATAAATATATTTACATACTGTCAAATAATCAACTCACATTACGAACTTCAAAAGCTCCACATCCAAGAAAAACCAAACTCCACAACCAACGCGCTCGCCCCTTCGATTCCTCCTACCTTCCGCGTAATCTCCCTCGCGGAAATCGCTCATCGCTCATTTGCCGGTATCCGCCGCTCTTGGAAATTCGCCCTTCCTCATCCGTGCCATGCATCGCTCTCTGCAACGCATGCACACACGACCACTACCAGAGAAGGCGATATCGTGGCCAGACTACACCGAGCCGGCAGCGCTGCCGTAGCTGTAGCTCCACACCCACACGTACAGTGCACGTCGACGTACCAAGAGAGAGAGAGAATGAGAGAGGGGGAGATAGCGGAGGGACAGATTAATGTGACCCCGTCACCGTTCGAACAAAGCTGCGCACAATGGCCAGACGCGCGACGGTGACGGTGACATCACTGAGGGCCGAGGGAAAGGAAGAGCGGGAGAGATGGACGGACGATCGGAGGAGAGAGAGAGAGAGAGAGAGAGAGAGAGAGAGAGAGAACGGTGTTGGGTTTACGACAACGTCCCGGAGGTTGTACACGTATGTACGGCAGCTGTGTCGGGAGAGATTTGGAAATTTATGGAACGAAATTGAGTAAGCGTGTGCATGTGCATATGTGTACGTGTAGAGGAGTAAAAAGTTGGACGATGAAGTGCGATCGGCAGGTGAAAAGATGAGTGTGAATGGATTTGGGATATATTGAGTATTTGCAATTTTATTTTTATTTTATATGTTGGTTGTTTATGTTTAAAAAATTAGATTACATTCTTTCCTTTTTTCATTTAATGAAAAATTGAAGTTAGAGTTATATCGGACACAAGTGACTTATGCTAATTCAAAAGTAGAGTGGAAACTAGTTAGAATAAGTCTGCAAATAACGAGATGTCAGCTATTCGCTATGTGCATAACACTAACGCCCCGCGTATTTTACCTGTTTGGGTGGCAAATCTCAGAACTATTCACTTGCTATGTATTAGCTTAATATGTATTAGCTTAATTGGAGAATTTAAACAAAAATATTTTTGTATAAATTACGAGATTTATAAAACGCTGGAGAAATTTTGTGTACATAAGATAAACTTTTATTATCCGTACAAAAAAGTTTGCATGCTCTTGAAATGATAGTAATTTAGAAAAATCAATATTGTGTATAACATACCAGATAACCCAATGTATTTCGACAAACGAGCGGTTCTCAATCTTGTCGCAAATTCGTAGTGGCACTATTGATTCCACTACACAAAAAGAAAATCTAATTTTAAGATTGACCAATCTTAAATTTGTTGTATCTTAAAATTTCAAATGCTTGAAAAACATAACAATAATATTAATATTATTTTAATAATAATATTAATTGTTTTAATATTAATATTAATTGTTTTAATATTAATATTAATTGTTTTAATATTAATATTAATTGTTTTAATATTAATATTAATTATTAATTATTTTTATTTTAATATTAATTAATAATTATTATTTTAATATTAATATTATCTTTATGTTTTTCAAGCATTTGAAATTTTAAGATGCAAAAAATTTAAGATCGGTCAATCTTAAAATAAGATTTTCTTTTTGTAGTGTCGTTTTATCTCATTTATAAATACACGTAAAGTTGTACGTGGTTATGACAAATGAGATAAACATGTAAACTCAAGGCATATATATATATATATATGCGCACTCCGTTTGAAAAACCAATGAATTATGTATAATCAATGAGAAAATAATATATATATATAATTCATTGGTTTTTCAAACGGAGTGCGCAAAGTATCGCGTTTCCGCACTGTTACAAGCATGTGCAAACTGACGACTTTGCACGCTCAGTGCGCAAAGTAGTCTCTTTGCGCACAGTTGCAACATTAGAGTACTTTGCATATTTTTAAATTTCTTTGCAATTGCTTTGCACACTTGATTGATAAAATAGTTCTTTTAATTCGGTGCGCGAAACTCGTGCTTGATTGGCTAACTTAGCGCGAAACTCGAGCTTGTTTGCCATATGCGAAACACACGATTCTCGCATTTGAGCAAACAGTGCACGAATCAAAACGTTTAGCGCACTCATTGCGCGAAACACGTGATTCTCGCACTCTAGTAGTATACGAAGCACCTGGTTTCGCACACTTAGTGTGCGAAACATTTTGCTATGCGCACTGCTTACTTTTAAGGTGATGCTAAACGCCCTGTCACCGTCAAATACGGGGAACCACTTCTTTCATTGAATTCTCAATTTTGAGAAAATATCTGTCTGAAAAGTTGTTGTTTTTGATTTGGACAATAACGTTTCATAAAGATATTTGCTCAAAATTGAAAATTAAATGAGAAAAGTGGTTCTTCGTATTTGTCGGTGACAAGTGGATTTAGCATTGCCTTAATGAGATAATCGAGTGTTTCTTACATGCCAGGCTAGCAGGAAGAAATCGACTTTCGCGTACTCGTTTAAAAAAATAAAGTACGCAACGTATGGCAATCCTCATATGGGTATTTTTGTACTACTATTTCTGTAACTACACTCGTACGAAAATCACCTGCTTTGCGCACTAGTTGCATAATGCGCACCCAGTGTGACTAGAAAAAACATACTTTGCGCACTTGTTGCATAATATACTATTCCAACTTGGATTTTGCAACAGTTAGAAATATTAGAATTAGAAAACATCTTTGTTTTATTAGTAAAATCGAGGCTTTCCTCTTGCAAGGAAAGATAATTTAACTAATTTAAAGAAAATACAGTTGAATTCGAATTATTTATTTACTATTATTTATTGCATTTTCTATTTTTTTTATCATTTTTATTGAATGTTTCGTGAAATATATACGTAATCAGTCTCCCTAATTTACAGTGAAAATCATTTCATATCTTGGGTTTCAATGTTATATGTATATATATATATATATATATATATATATATATATATATATATATATATATATATATATATCATATTTATCTAGTATATGACTATATGACTATCTTTCTTATTTTTCACGGACGGTGATTTCATAAGTAGTAGGGAAGGTCCGGGCACAACGGACACCTTAAGGAAAAACGAATAAAAAATGGACTCAACAACGAATAATATAATCAATTAAAATTTTTTTCTAAAGTAGAAATCAAAACAAATAAGTACATATAACCATAGGGATAAATTATTGCTTAAACATATAATAAAATTTTTTTTTTTAAATTTTGTAATTATGAGGTCTTTAAAAATCTCCTGGCAAAACGGACACCCTCAGAAAAAATCAATAAAAATTGGCTAAATAAGCAACTTTGATCATATTTATATTTTTAAACATGAAGTACAAACAAAAAATAGATTAAGAAATAAATTATTGTTGAAAAAAATTAACAATAAACAATAACACAAATTTTTTAATTTTGAAAATTTTCAAAATCCAATAGTAAAACATAAATTTCACAAATAGGGTACTTGTCCGTATTGATTGCTGAACGTATATGGCTTTAATCTTTGCTATTGAAGTTTACATAGGTACTCTAATGTTCCGTGTTTAAGATGGAATTTGTTTTAATTGAATATATTAAGCATTCATACAGATATTAGTATGCTTCTTCAATGGGCTATAACGTATTACTGTGCCCAATTCTGTGCCTCCCATTAATGTACCTGCTAAAAAAACTGTGCCCCCCATTAGTGTGCTCATGAAACCTCATTTTAATTATTTCTATAATTACTGCTAAATATTAATATTAATGGAATCTATTTTTTGTTTAAGTATAAGATAACTTAAAATAAGCTTAATTAAATAATTTTATTATTATTATTTTTTATTTGTAGGCTATTTATAAATCTAAGAAGTCCGAATGGACAAATAATTCCACGAACTCCAACCGACGCTTGAATTCTGGAAACGCGTCGAGTAATAGCGTTCGGAAAATTCGCTCGCCACCGGCCGAGATCGGCAGTCCTAAGGCTCCAGCAAGGCTGAGACGATCGCGGCGTAAAGGGGAGTGACTCTGCTCGCCTGACGACGTGCGAGCGTTCTGATTGGCGGTCACAGCGGGCGGCTCGACTTCGCGGTGTGAGCCTAATACAAGGGCCAGGACAGTCTAAGCGCGCTGAATTTCGGTAGTGACTGCGATATAAAAGGGCGCTGGAGGTAGTCTGGACATTTTGGGTCCGTCCGTGCGCGTGCACACCAACGCTGTAAACAACCATCCTCATTAAACGAATCTGATCTACAATTGCTATGCTCCGTAACCAACCGCTCAACTATCCTACATATTTATATATTATTTTGAAATATTATAATAAATAATTGTAGTTAGGTAGTTTTTAATTAATAATTAATAAATATAAATAAAGTTTCAAAATATTTGAAATTAATGCATGTGTTAGACACAGAGATATTACGAACAAAACTAAGTATTTGACACAGAATTCATAATCTATAAATTATCTAAATTCATGCAAACTGATACACTGATAATGGTTTACTATGCACTATTACATAGTATAATCAGTTATGGTATTATAGCTTGGCGAGGCGTTTGTAGAACTCATTTAGTCCTATTGCAAATACTATAAAATAGGATACTAAAAGTTATAAATAAAAATAAGTTTGAGGAAGAAATTCCATTCAATATAAGATGATTATTTTATTTTGAATATCTAAATTATAATTACATGACACTTAGTCAAATCTATGTTAAGTCAAAAAGCAAAATAGAAATAAAAATATAGCTATTCCTAGAAGGTACTTACTTAGCAATAAGCATTAAAAACTGACCACAAAAGTCTGAGAAATTCAAAACATGCTAAATGGAAACTAAAGACTTGGATTAAAAATGTTATTCAAAGATACAACTCATTGTTAATAATGTTATAAATTAATAGTTTTATAATTCTTAAGTCATATAAACTAGTAATGTTCTCATAACATTTTACAGATTTTATAAAATTATATAAACTGTTAAAGAGTTAGTTAGCTTGCTGAATTTTAGTTTCCAGTTGTAGTTAGTTAGTCGTAGTTAATAAGTTTGTTTATGTTTTTCATGTTTATTTAGTTTGCAATATTAATTACTAATATAATTAGTTTCTGGTATAAATCAATAAATAAAAATAAATAATATTTTTTTAAGTACATAAATAATTTTATTTAAATTTGTAAGTATAACATAATGTGATGAACAATTTAAGGAACAGCTTTACATCATTTTTACATTTATCGTTAATAAAAATTTATACACAAAAGTAGGTTATTAAATCATATATTTTTTATAACAATTTTAGATTGTTTTTTTGGTTTCTTTGACTGATCCTTCTCTGACTTTCACTTCACTAGATTTTTCTTCTTTGGCTGGTTCTCATCTGCTCCTTTTTTATTATTCTTTTTAGACATCTTATTTTCATCTTTTTCTTGTTTAATAATAGCTTTCTGAAACCTTATTTTTCTCCTCATTTCTATCTCTTCTTTCAGCTTTCTTTTCGTCTTCTCTTTATTAGCATGATATTCTAAGCCTTCCAGCCCTGATAAAATTGATGGTAATGTTGGCTTGTTAATTTTCCTCTTCGGAGGACCAGTATATTTTTTTGGATAAAATAAATAATCTTTGAATAGAGGCGCTGTTGCAGAATTAATTATATTCTCTTTGGATCCAGTAGTAGTGCCAGTACAATTTTGGTTTGAGTCCATAAGTTTCTTCTCATCTGATTTTTGCTGAACATCACCTGATATATTATGAATGAAATTTTTAATACTTTGTAATTGTTGATCCTCTTTTTCAATAATTGGATTTTGGGCATTATCAATTATTTTGGAATCATACAATTGATTATTCGGTTTAGAAGGAATGGAAATAGGACATTTAGGTAAATCCAAAGGTTCATCGATAAAACTTTAATTCTTGTAAACTTTTATCACCATTTTGGATAGTCATAATCTGCAAAAACTATCTATTACAATCCATAATGTAAAAAATAAAAAAAAAAATTTTTTTCTTTAAATATGTAAATATAATATACCTATATGTAAATATTGTTGTAGTGTAATATACAAAAAGTCATAAAAAATAATTAAAGTACTGGATTGTATGGAAAGGTAAAAAAACTATTAATGTAGGAATTTAAACTAAATATTAAATTACTTTTGCATTTTCAAGATGTTCACTCGGTCTACTTAGCAATGCACTCTCTATTCTAACTTCAATTTCTTCATTGAAGTCATTTAGCACATCACTCTTTTTCCTTAATTGAATTTCGTTACTGGACGGGCTCGGCACATTAGAAAATGATTCAATAACTGGAGTATTTTCCTGTGTATATATTTAAATAGAGATTAGATAATTAGCTAATTTTTTGAATTGGTAACTCGAGCAGCAACTTCAACATTTTCTGAATGTGAAGAATTCATGAGTCCTTTCCAAATCAAAAATAAATTGTTATCTTCCATCGCTCCATTCCATTCATCGAAATGTTTATTACCCTGAAAGTTTGTGGAGTAGTTGGCTGCAGTAGTGCTTCCATGCGTTGCAGTGCTGAATCTTGCGAAGGTGGTGGGCTGTTTGAGACTGACAAAGGCTGTTGATTTACATTTGATCTAACGAATAGTTTGGTGAAATCTATATCCTTCACTGAGAACAGACTCAGACCGCAGACTCTAAAGCCATTCGACATGATTTTTTTAAGATCCATAGACTTAAACACTTTTTCCAATAGAGGAGTCAAATCTTCTCTGCTTATACTCAAAACTCTATATCTAATTCTATGTATATCAACTTCTTTCTTCCAATGAACTTTTAGAGGCCCAAACATGCTCACATTCATGGGCTGTAGCATATGAATCGTGTTCGGTGGCAAGAGTATCAGCACAATTTGTTTGTCATGACAAAGCTTACTTAATGCATGTGTCGTGTGAGATACATGACCATCCAAAAAGAGTATCACAAGTAACTTAATCTTGTTTTTCTCGATCCATGGACAAAATATATTTGCAATACATTCATAAAATAGTTGCCAGTCATCCATCCTGACTCGCTGATACCAGCGTGAAAATCCTTGGGAAGCTTGCTATAAATAGCAGATGGAACACGTACACATTTTTATACAATTATAGTTGGAGCTAAGCACCCTGCCATATTAGCAGAAACAAGCATTGTTAAATTTTCTTTTTCATTGTTATTTAGTTTGGTATATGTATTTTTTGTTCCTGTTGGAGCGAGCACAGCTTCTTTCCTGTGATTTAAAAGAATAGCAGTTTCATCTGCATTAAATACTCTTGTGGCATCAATATCTTGAAGTTTTTCCTCAATTAAATAATTATTTATCTTCGTAAACCAATTTCTGACACTGCTTTCATTCACAGAAGCTCTAGAGAGAGTAACATTTTCACTCATACTTATTCTTATTTCAGGGTGTCTCCGCAAGAAGCCTTCATACCAATGTCGACTTGGTTGACCATTTACAAAAGGATTTTCTGACGGTTTATTTTTGTATTTGGCTGCTGCTGATATTGACACACTAGTGATAAGAACATTTTTTGTCACAGGATATCCAAGCGCGAACATGTTCAAAAGCCAATTCACTAAGTCCTGCTCGTCTTGTGTAAATAAAATCGTAGAAGGACCTGGCTTTTCACTTGCACACTTGTTTATTATTTTACTGTGCAGCGTAGAACGAGGAACGTTAAATTTTTTGCTGGTTGTGTTAATTGGGGTGCCAGATCTTACGGCCTCTATAGCTAAATGCATAATCTCCATGTCGTACACAATTCGCTTCTTTTTCGCAGCTTTTCCGGTCATATTGGCTATCCTGGAACAATTTATTAGTTAAATCAAAAAGTCTTAATAAATTTTATCATATTATGTATATTTTGTTAGTTATACTTACAAATTTCATTAACATATAATAAATTAATAAATTGAGTCTAAAATGCTCATTTCACACTTTTTAACATTAAATTGAATTATTTTATGATACAATAAATATTTTGTTTGTCATAAATCACGTCCGAATAATTAAATTAAGTTTTGAAAGTCAAGCAATCCTTAGCATTTTAGACAAGGAAATAAAGTAAAACCACCAAATCATGATTCATGCGTTTAAAAAAATTATAACTCTATGAATAACATTTGAAACTTTCATGTAACTCTTGTAAACGCTAACTTAATAGTTTATCTTAGTTTTAAAAATAGTTTTACTGATTCATTTATGATTTAATCGCTGTAAATTACATTTAAAAAGAGGCACACAAATATGCACAGGCTTATAAATATGGACAAGTACCCTAAACATTAATCATCGCATTCTTCTAAAAAATAACTGCTATGTCCCTTGTATGATGTACAATGTTCATGAGTATACTTTTTACACTCATTGCATTGAATCCAATCCTAAAATTTGTGTATTCCGGGCAAAACGGAGAGGGTGTTCGTTTTACTCGGACCGTTTTGCCCGGAATGGATAAAATGACTTTTCTTTGATAAAACTAGTGAAAAAAAATTGATGTCGATTCTAAAAGGTTTTTTTATTAAAATATCTATAAATGCAATAGCTTGATACTATTTTTCAATTAATTTAATCATCCGTGTAAAAAATAAGTTCACTTTCTTACCTTGATAACATCGTAAGCTCAGACTAAAACCAATGTTTTGATTTCTAAGCGATGTTATTTTCGCGAGCAGCACGCACGTACTGAAACTTAGATGCTAATGACGCACATAATATACTTGATATATTTGGGAATTTTCGTAACAGCGATATCAGAAATACTAAGCGGTGTCCATTTTGCCCGGTATGACCGTTTTGCCCGGGTTTCCCCTATATCTACCTTATTAATCTATTATTTTACAACGTACTCAAACCTTACGGGTCCATATTATGGACCTTGTAGATACTGAAACAGATTACAAATATATATTAAAACAAGAAATTTTGTAATAAATGCTATGGAGCAATTTAACATATATAAAAATATATCACAATCGGTAAAAAATCCAGAAAAACGTTATGTCAAAACGTAAAATGACCTGTACAGTACTTTTAAAAAAAGTTGTTAGTCCATGTATCATTATCGTCCCAACACCTTGATAATGATGATAAAAATTTATGAATTCAGCACGCATGAAACAGATTTTCAAAAAAATGCAAGAGTACGCTGCAGCAGAATGCGAGCTCTGTATCCGCCACTCGTCCGCTCAAACTTCAACGAAATTCGATGCGCGATCACGTACCGCCGGCTTGGAGCTACACACCCATACACACAAGGCCTGGAAAAGTATTGTCCTCGTCGAGCCTCATTTCCTACCACTCGCCGCCCTTCATTGTCTCGGAAATGAAGCGTCGAATGCGGCCCGTTGTTGTCGTTGCCGCTGCGTCGCGTCGCGCGGAGCCTGTGCCGCAAAGTACCGGCCTTTATTCCCCGCGATTAGCCGAGAGCCATCGCCGTCGCACAAATGATTCGCTTTGGTCTGTGCAGCTAGGATGGCTATTTATTCGATTGCAATGGCTTCAGGAGGATCGGTGATTGAGTTTGTTGTTTTTGGATGGTTTAGATTTAGAATTGTTGATTAGAGATATTATGATATATGCGGTTTTTTGGAAAACATTAATTTAACTATGACGGCGTGGTAAAAATAATTTGGCAGCATTCTGCAGAATTCGTTAAAAGTATAAATTTTAATGAAGTCTGGATGATTTTTAAAAAGTTTATTAAATACTTACCGAATGTATTTTGTTTTTATAGAATTTTTATTCGAATTTGATAGCCCTGGTAAAAATCTGCCCAATACTGAAAAGCTTTTTAACACCAAAAATAGCTATTTTCTATAGGTATCTCTAAAAAATAAGTAAGAAATTGTTAGTTACGGTGAGAAAAAGCGTTTCATAAATTGATAAAATCGGCACTTTTCTACCAGAGAGAGTTAGTCAAAATTTCGCAGAAGTCATAAAAATTTCCCACATTTAGTTGTTGAATTTCAACAAAAATGATTTTCACTATGAATATCTTAAATTAAGTTTATTAATATGGAGACTGTCCTGTAGAGAAAAACCTCTCATGTAGACCATATTGAATATATGATTCATGTGAGATCCCATGAGAACTTACAATCTAATTTCCTATTCCGATCACTAGAAGACCCATGAAGAAGAATCCACAAGTCATGTTGAATTATAAATTTCCGAATGTTATTTAAAAAAAAATCTTTCCTCATATATTGAAAACCCATTCGAAAAATACAATCCTGATATTACATCCTAAATAATGGTCCATTGAATGTGAAAACACATTTTATTGTCATTTAAAAAATTGCAAATATTTTTTTAAAAATAGTCATTCTATCTACGAATATTTTTGTTATGGTCCCATGTGGACGCAATGTGAAATCCAAGCAGGAAATCACATAAAAACCCATTGTGGGATCTCACATGAGTACGATCTTACATGCGGATCATATGTGAATGTCACATGGTTCCCGTATAATCTCCGTGTAAAATTTTCAGTAACGTGATACATTCATTTGAGCTTTAAATACTTAATGACATTACTTCCAGTATTAAAAACTGAAGATTATGATTTGAATCCCAAATACACATATACATATCCGTATAAATTTAAAGTTAGGTTAAATTTTTTTCAAATTAATAATTAAAAATAAATGCAGAAATATATTAATAATTCAGTATACCATCAAACGAACTTTCAATACTTTGAGTGTCGATAATTTCGATTCCGCTCGCGATGACACGAGCGAATCTCCTCTAAATAATAAATGAACTTGCCGGCGAAATAAGCGCCACTTTTAAAACGATCGAATGATGCGAACGTACCGGCAATACAAAGCGTATGAGCGAGTTGCAAAATCTCTCTGTACCGGACCGCACGAGCTCGATTGCATATGCGAAGGTCGTTTGGCTCCTCGCATGGTGGCGCGGGCGCGGGCTGCCGGCGACGCCAAAGGGCCATTATGCCTTTGATGTGGTCTGTGCGACGATTCGAATCAAAATTTCATTCTCATTTTCGAGCGGCATATAGATATAGAGTTTCAGTGTATATAGTAAATGCAGTGGGCGCTGCGTTGCTGCTGCTATAGAAAGGGGTGATTGTCATTCACGGTTTCTTGCTTATGTTTGTGGAAAGTAGATGTGCTTTTGAAAATCATTGTGTCTCTACATGTATTTTAAGAAATACTGAGACACTCGATGCCTGGACAATGCTTGATGATATTATCAACATAATATGCATTCTTAATGCATTTATGTAACACCGATGTGCAAGATAGTGGGACATTTTTTAAACAAAATAACAAGGAGTGTACACCAGTATTTCTTATTCTAATGCTAAAGCATTCTTGCAAAAAAATTTTATAAAGAATATCATATATTCTATTTCGTTATAAGTTATGTGACTTGCAACATTATGGGAAAGTGTGACTTAGAAAGTGAGAATACTGCAGTTTGCAAACTCATGAGTTGTATTTCCAGGTACATTTTAGCTTAATATCGCATGTCACATTACTTTTGAAGAAAATAAGTTTTCTCTATGTAAAATTTTAAATAAAATAACTTGACATATATTTTCGTATTCGACCGAAAAACAAGACATAGAGATTTTTTTAAAACTAGGTATATGTCCGAATAAATAGATAAATTTCATAAAATAGATATTATTTACAAATATCGAAATAATATTACTTATAATAGATATGTTAGTAAATTTGTGTGTTATTGACTCTGGCTGCGAAAGTTAGATTTGTACGTGAGTGACAAAACCATTGGAGACTAAGAAATATTTTCCATGATTTATGAAATTATTGTTATTGTTATTATTTAGCCAAGGTTGAAGTTCATGTTGAATTTTCAGAGATAATCTAAGTTACATATATGCATTAGGCTTTGTTTCTTATAGTCAGAATAAATCCATCCCCTCTATTACATTTGGTGAGTGTAGTAAGTGAAGTACGCGTGCGCCATAATTAGCCATACAGCTCAAAGTGCAATTCAAACCATAATATCCCAAAATATTTCTCAAAGTTTTAGCAATATCCTTGACTTGATGTATGATGTACATCTACACTAAGAAAACTATATTGTAATGCAATTAAGTACCGACATTGTAAAAACTTGAAAGTAAAAACTTTTTTATCTTAATAATACATTTTTTAGATGAGTAAATTTTTCTATTAAAATCGTCATTTTAGTAATTTAAATACTTATATAAGTTAGATAAGGATTTTAAGTTACAAATTATTGCACACCGCCAATTATTAATAATAATTAGCAAATCTTTTCTCTTCGTGTATATACATGAGCAAACCATAATATAAACCACGCAGGGTGTCGATCGGATGTGTTATTATGTATGCAAAGGTCGCTCTCCTGCTGGTGCGCGCACACGACGGTAACGCTGTAACAGCAACAACAGCGGCAAAGCGTCATTATCCCTTTGATGTGGTTGGCGCGACGATTCGAATCAAAATTTCATTACCATTTTCCGAGGGAGACAGATAGAGAGAGTGAGAGAGACAGAGGGAGCTTTGATAATGGACAAGCGACACGGATATCAGGGGATACGAGTTGCTGCTACTGTTGTTTAGCGGGCGTGGGGTAGTTTTCCTTTGATATGATACATTTGTCATCGGATTCACCAGGCTTTGTTCAACGAACTTTTTCGCTCAAGCGGTCTCTTTCGATTGCGATCGTTGTGGCTTTATGAATGCAGAAATAAAGTCTGTTTCGTCCGCGTAAATCTGATTAAAGGTTTCGAATATACGCGACCATGTTTACCAATTTTCTAGAAATTGTCATTACCGATAATTATATGTTTGACAATATCTTTGAATATTAATTACTTTAATGAATTACACTCGACCAATAATTATAATTTTGATGAGTTAAGATTATTTATCACAATGCATTTAAGTAAATTGAATGTTAAATATATGTATTATTTTATATCCGTTCGCAAAATTCATATCACATGAATATATAAATATTTTTTTAAATAATTCGCTGTTTTGCAATACGTTTAAACTATAATACATATTTTGTGAAGCAGTATACAGTCGTAGGTAAGTATAAAAATAAAGTTATCAAAATTACAGTCTAGATAAAATAGTATCTTTAAAAAAATATCTGTATAACATAAGGCCACTCTCATTTAATTAAAATACAGATAGAGAACAATATAAAATTGAATGATAAATAATTTATATAGATAAATGTTTATCTTATACTAAAATTATCTAGATACCTACTAGTCTAAATAATACGTTAAGTAGATAAGTTAATATAGATTAATCTATATTATAATATATTATCAAGATATTTTGTTATTTAGATCGCAATTTAAACAGAGTTCTAAAGAAGATCATTTAAGCAAAATGAATTATCAAATATTCTTTGATTTTTTAGGCACTCTTGTAAAAACCATAATGGTATCTAAAAGTTTAGATCTTTTATAAAGATAGAAATTTTGTCCATAATTAAATAATTTATTTTTATATAGATCGTCATTAGTTTCTAAATATGTATCATCAAAATAGGTAAAATTATTGAGACTCAATTTTGGCTGGTGTATTTTTTATACTCAAAGGACCTTGAATAAACTACACTTATCGTCAATTTCGGTGTTCATTTAAAATACAAGAAAAGTTCATCGTATAACAACATTCTTTCGCCTAAAATTAATTGTATAATATTTAAGGACCCTAACGTAAACTTAAGATAACACCACAAAATTAAATGTTATCAATTTTTTACTGTCCTTATCCCTTAGTCTTAAAATTGAAATATTTTTTTCTCCTAAGAAGATTACGCTTTTAACGCCGAAGCACATGTGTAGAGAGGGGAACATTTTTCTTTCTATTAAATTGCACCTAAAATGATCCTAAACTAAGAATCTACCCGTTATAATTGCATTAAAAATGCCTAAAATACGATTCCCGAAAACGGTCGTGTGTGATTTCTGCTAAGATGTCAATGGTAGGAACATCATTAAAGACATTTATTTTATAAATGTATGGTAAATAATTATTTATTGTTTAAAATTATTATATAGTCTCATTTCAATAACATAGAATTCGCAGAGAGGCTTCATTTGCCTGTTTTACATACAACTTTGATTTCTGAACACTGGTGGCTTAGCTATGTTGATATTTGAGACAGAAAAGGGTTTTTATTCTTCGATACTAATGTCAGAATGAAAATCATCTCAGATATCATCGCCATCAGCAATCCAGTCATTCAGATCGTCCTCGTCATGCTGCGCATCGAGGGAATTTAATACTGATCATCTCACGTGTCTGTTATTTTAGATAAGCTACATTCTGAAGGACCATCAACACGGATATTTCTTCTTATTTCATCACTAGGAATGCTAATAATGATACAATTTACGTATCATAAATTTTTTTCGAAATCGAACTTCAGCATGCAATACCATACCAATACCGAAAATTTGACTTAATTTTACTCAGTCAGTGTCTATGTTTTAGTTTAAGATCTCCTATACAAAGATTTATTGATAGAAATATAAAAAAGTTTATTCTACTCATCTTTTGTGGGCAAAATCTGATTAAATTTTTCGAGCTTCCTGAATCTCGCTAGAACGCGGTTACCATTTTGATTTTTCTGAAAGGTAAATAGTTCCTTCTCCATTCAAAGAAAATTAGACAAGTGGTTTGAAACCTTCTTCATTAATTGCAAATTTTGTCGTATCATAAAAAAATAAAATTGGTCTCTGAAACATCAGATTCCAACTTCGCCAATACTTCAACCCAGACAACCAAAGTCGCGAAACACGATCGACAATCAAAATCTCGTGCAGTACCCTCTCCCACCACACTAAGGGATTATAATGGCACGCGCGCGCCGTTTCATCGGCATTCCGCGGCGGCGCGTTTGCGTCCATTCGTCCGTCCGTCCGTCCACCTACACAGGCCGGTCACGCAGCGCCGTTTACCCTCTGCGCGCGTGCGTGCGTGTATCCATGCAGAGGCGGACGTGCAGTTCTCGGATGCTGCGCTGTGTATATGAAGGGCTACGATCCGTCTCTTTTTCGTGCGCTGTTCTTGGAACTGTGAATTTAGGAAGGTGTACTGTTGTCGGTACTGTAAAGGAGGTTTTGGATCTTTTATGGCCTACCGTATAGCACCCATTTTTTCGCAATGTTGCTACAAAATTGTTTTTACAGATTCATCATAGATTCGTTCGTGTAATATATGCTTTTAGAAAGTCGACATTGTTCTTATAACAATATTGTTCAAAGATTATGTGCAATATTGAAGCAATATTGAAGTAATGTTGTTATTATTGATAGAAAATGCTTAAGTATTATACATTAAATAAGGAGTTTTTTTGTACTTGCATACCCTTTCCGAAAAGTACTCACTGAATAATACTTTCCAATGGGAATATGCAAGCACAGGAAAAGCTCTTATTAAAGTTTTATTACTTTCTAGAATATAGTAATAAACAATCTAACGAGTCTATATAAACGATCTTACAACAATATTGCGAAAAGATTGAGTTTGCTATACGGGTTTTTTGAGTATGTTTATTTAACATATTTCTTGGTTTGGAATGGATGATAGGATAAAAAGAGATTCTGCTAAAAAGAAATGATAAAATACATATATAGTAGTCGAGCTATAATATAATAAACGTCAAAATTTAATACATTTTTAATACATCTACCACATTTGTAATAATGAATGATTAGTTATGTATACATATGACAATTATTTTGCTTCCTTCTAAAGGAAGCTTTGTAATATTGAAAGAAAGGTTTTCTAAAAAATATGTTAGAAATATGATTTGGGCCATTTGGAATCAAAATACACTATTTTTAGAAAATGTCTGTATGTGTGTATATGTATATGTGTGTGTGTGTGTTTGTGCGTGTGCGCGTGTGTGTCTATGTATGTGTGTGTGGGAGTGTGTGTGTGGGAGTGTGTGTGTGCGTGAGTGTGTGTGTGCGTGAGTGTGTGTGTGTGTGTGTGTGTGTGTGTGTGTGTGTGTGTGTGTGTGTGTGTGTGTGTGTGTTGTGCGTGCATGTAAGTAACCCTCTATATCTCCAGTAATCAACGGTTAAAGAACGATGTTCACGATACATAGGGAATCGGCTTCTTAAGAATAACCTATAGAACCTATACCATCGTTTAATGCATCAAGAAACATGAATTAAAAAAAAAACAGCACCGTAGATTCAAGGAAACTTGATATATTAAGCATTACAGTTTTCAACTTCTAAAATACAGAAAAGAATAGAATCACAATAAAACAGCCACTTGGCACAACTTTCAGCAATCAAATAGGGGCTCAAATAAAAGATTTTGCAAAATTTATTGTAATTGAAAAAAATGTTACTTGATATACAAAAAATTTTTAAGGTTTAATTCAATTCAAATATTTTTTATAATCTTTGCTATACTTACTTTTGTATAGGTTTAAATAGCAATTTAAACATTTAAATATATGTATCTCGATATTTAAAAAAGCGGACTTATTGTCTTGATTTTTTATCACAGAAATAAATAGAACACATAACTTTTTATATGAACATTTAATTAGATTGGACGGAACTAAGTGCCAATGAATTGGCAGCGGTTTTTTGTATTGCACAAATAAATATTATTCTATTCTATTTTATTCTATTCTATTTTATTCTATTTTATTCTATTCTATTCTATTCTATTATATTCTATTTTATTCTATTCTATTCTATTCTATTCTATTTTATTCTATTCTATTCTATTCTATTCTATTCTATTCTATTCTATTTTATTCTATTCAATTCTATTCTATTCTATTATTGCACTTACAATGTACTATACTTACCAGTATACTAGTAGTCAAATTTTGATTGAAGCAAAAATAAAAGATATTAAAGATCGTACGAACTTTTAAGCTGTTTGCTATTTGAAAATGTGACTAGAGTCACTGCTTTACAATAATAATAATTTAGTATTGTCAAGACATTGTTAATTAGCCGTTATATCTTTTACCATTTTGTATTCATTTTGATAGAAAAGCGCGTTAAAATATTATATAAAAGTATTACTAAAATATTATGCATTATTAATTCACATGACGTATTTCGATAATAAATCTAATAAGAATAGTAACAATAAGTATGTGAATAAATAATTTGACTGGTATATTATAAGTAATAAGGATTAAATATATTGTATTATTATTATTATTAAAAGGTGCCGGGGTACTTAGTACCTCAGGGACACTTAGTTTTCACCTTTGTATCCCTAAAATATATTGTAAGTAATTTTAATTTCTAAATTCACATCTAATATTACGAAAGGAAAAATACTTTTCTTAATCTATACTAATGTTATAAAAAGTATCCAAATCATTGATAACGTTAAACTAATCTTTCTTTGTATTTTCATTTATTCTATGAAAATCGTTTATTTTAATAATGTATGTAAAGAATAAAGCCCTTTGTTTGATTTTATAAAATGTTATTTAACCCGCGAGTAAGCGTACTTTTCGGTCCAACGCGGATACGCTTGTGGGCTCTCCGAGGTGCCAAGGTAAATGGTGTTATCAAAGATTATTAACAAATCTAAAATACTAAAAACGTTTGGAGTGATTACCTTATCAATAACAAACGTTTGTTTAATGTTTCTTTGACTTTGTTTATAGCTTTTATTTAATAGTTTGTTAATAAAAATTCTTTGTTCAAAGTTTTTTGGTTTTATTTGAAGTTAATAAACATTTCTGAAAAATACATAAAAGTCCAATTTTCTTTTGCTAAGTAAAGGCCGTTTGGAAAACGTTTGGTGTCTAAAGGGAAATCTAAAGCATTTATTATTGTATATTTTTACCGGCAAAATTTCTTCACGGTTTTCGCAATATCTCATATGATCAAATAAACCTACGCAATCTATTCAAATACTGCATTAAAAGTAAAATCCGAATAAGCGATTGACTTTTCATTAGTAAATGATATGTTTATTTATTCTTGTACAAATACTCAAGTAATCGGATTAATTAGAATTTAAACTCATATTTCAACAGCCTATCTTTCGTAAATTTATTTAGTATATTCGATAGATTTAAACTTTTTAATCACTTAATCCATATGAAGTCTCCCAAATGGAACTTATTGACTTCAATGCAAACTGATATGTACTTGGTATTCATAAAATCAAATTCATTAGCAGTCAAAGCTTAATACTCATCTAAAATAAATGCGCATGGTTTTCATAAATTTATTTAGTTACGCTATGTCTTAATTTTTGAATGGGTAATATTTCTCAGTAATAAACAATGTTTTTGTATATTTAAATACGAATATAGAATAAATCATAATGAAATTAATGTATAACATAATCTGCGTATATTTGGAGAGTTACGTGAGAGTTACTCATAAAAAAGTAAGATATGTTACATGCAATTTATTATCGTAATCTTAGAACAATTTTGATCAATAATAATTCATCGCACAAGGAATTTTTATAATTTATTAATACATTGCTGAATATTGTCATGTTTAAGTTAAGTGTGTAACTAATTTCCGATCCAGATCATACAGTTAATATAACCTTAAATTCTAAATGATAAAATTCACAATCTACAGACACATTCACTAAACAAAAGCAAACCTTTATCAATATCGAAATGCAGAAGTCCAAACACAGCAATCAAATTGTTCGAGACAGAAAGCAAAAAAATAACATGAAGCATTTAACCAGATTTTAAAACAAACAGCAGAATGCACCTCTCTAGTGCACGCCCGCGGCGCTACGCTCTTCATCATATTGATTGAACCTTCCTTGCCCACCCACCCTCCCGTGCCCTCACAATATAAATACATCGGCGTTATCGGTTTAATTAGTCTTCCGCCTCTCCTCTCTGCATTTTTATTCTCGCTCACAAAGCACAGCCGCGCAACCGCACTCCCTCTTTCTCCTTCTCCTGTGCTACACGCGGATTATACGCGAAGCCGGTATATGCTCGTGGGATTGCGCGCCGGCCGGCCTGCCGGTATTACCGCTGTTTGCGATTTAAGCGCATTTGCACCGAGCTGCCGGCAAATATGAGTTTAAATATAAAGTCCCCCCCGGGAAGGGCAGCCTCCCACCGGTGTGCTCCGGTTATCGATACCTGCTCGCTTCTATCCGCGGATGCCCTTGCTCGCAATCTCACGGTGATTCGGATTCTGTGTTTGCTGGTATGCGTGTCATGCTGCAGGAGTACAACTGGTCTTTATTCGGAAGTATTGCGCTTTTGTACGCTGAGCGGTATACAGTCGAGGAGAAAAGTGGTTTTGATCAAGGCATTTTATGTTAGTTTGTTGATAAGTTTGGCTACTCGCTATGTTAAGCGACAAGTGGCGCCACCCTGGTTGCTGAGATTCGAAATTTTCATCTTTACGTCAGGTCATATATTTTCCCAGAGAAGAATTCATGACTTATGTTTGTGGATGACTCGCCGCGTTGGATTAGGTGGTAAATCCGGTGTAGGTTCATTATCCCTACTACTTGCACTCGGTGACCTGTGGAACATTTTTAGATGAGACTCCGCGTTGGATCTGGTGACCGATCCGGTGTCGGTTCATCATTCCTACGACCTGCTCTTCCTCTTAGTTTTCTTTTTGTTTGTTTGATTTGGGATTGGTGTGAAAGGGAGTGCATACGGAGGGGTAATGGTGGGAGGTAGGTACGTTATCCTCCGATTTAGCGAGCGCGTCGATCTCATTTTTTTGACCTGCCGAGTAATGTTTCTTAAAGAAGAGCGGTAATAAAGGGGTACTCAAACCTTACAGCTGTGGATTGTGCACCTAGACGTTGGGTAACTCGCGGTCCGCGGTCACGCGATTTGATGTCTGCATAATATGTGCACATACACTGACTGCACAAAGTATTGAATCTAAATATAGTTGAAATGTGTAGTTTAAAAGAGATTTACGGGCTTTCGCTGCGTTGCTGCACATGGTTCTCGTGTCTTCATTCATTTTCTCGCAGTGATGTTTGGCTCGTGTTGCCTTTGTTCGTAAGGTTGAGCATTCGTAATACATAATGAGTAAAAAGTTGTTGTTAGTTCTCCGAGAAAATAAAATAAAATAAACGCTGGGTTGCGTGAATTTTAAATGCCATGATTTTGAATTATAAGTAGAAAATGCAATAAATTAAGAATGGAATAGCACAGATTTTTTATAATGAAGACTTTTCATGACTTAAGTTTAAGCATGTCTATGCGCATTAGACCACTACAGGTCCATTCGATGACTTTTGTTCGTTAACGGAAGCAATTTAGCCATTTGCATTGATACTCACCTACTCTATCAACATTTTAAGTATTTATTGAAATATACTCACTTGAACAATAAAAATAATACTTTTACTGTGAATTATTACATTATTTGATTAAGTTATTCAATTCAAAATTATGATATTGTTAAAAAATCTTGATAAATGCGTAAAAGTTTAATACGGCAAGTAAATGTATACATGTATTGAATATCCAAAAAAAATTTTATGGCAATCGGCTGTAACTAACTTGAAATACCTTATAACCAGTGAGTTTTATCAAAGAACAAAATACATCGGATAGGCCTGTAGTGGTCTAAAGGAAATAGATATGTGAGCCTTATTAACAATAAGAGGTGAAAAATCTCCATTATATACATTATATACAGAAAACATTCAATTCAACAAGTTGTTTATATTTGAAATAGAAACTTTTTGATTATTTTAATAACATTATTTTACATTATAATTTTAAGGTTTATGTTGCACTTTAAGGTAGTTGTATCATTTTTAATTAACCTTTAGAAAAAAGAATTATATGAAAAGCTTGTAAAGATTCTATAGTATAAACAATAATTAGCAACGAAATATTAAATTGATTGAAATATGAAGAAAATTGTATTGATAAGTAGAATTTTTTTAATTGAGAATATTACGCTCCTGACGCCATGATTTTTTTGAAATAATTTTTTTCCATTTCATTAAGTATCCTTCTTTAATATGTTATATTATTTAAATTATAGAATTTTTACAATATTTTTATATAATTTTTCTTTTCTAATGATCAACTAAAAATGACCCAACTACTTTAAGGGGAATAAAATAATGAAAAATTAAAATTTTCTGCCTTTACTTTTATTGACCGAAAAGTGAATAATTACTTATAATTATAAAAATATAATACTTATATTCAGACAAAATCCGAGCATTCGTGCCCTTCATTAACAACAAGAGTATCAGGGCTTTGGGTCACGGATCTTGCTGAATCTTTGGGATACGCTTTCTTATACCTTAAAATGAAGGCTTTGCATAGTAAAAGCGTCTAACGCTAACCCGATCATGAGATATAACCATATAGCTATATACATTAGTATTTCTCATAAATGCACAATGTTTAAAAAATCATATATATAGATATACCCGCAATGTTAACGTTTCTACCTGTATCTCATAATTGGCAAAGCGTTTCTTACCTTGCAAGTTCTTCATTTTGAGATACAGGAAAACGTCATAAAGTTTTACCAAGATCCGTAACCCGAATGCATAATACTCTCCTTGTAATCGATAATAAACCATTGTTTGAAGTTTCAGATGTCATAACGTTATAAGTCAAAAGAATTATTGAAATGAAATGTTGAGAAAATTTTATGACAGTAACGTTTGGGGATGCCGATAATTTTGACGTTAAACTTTGTACAGAAGTTTTCTTGGTCGCTAAAAATTAAGGCGGAAAATCTGAATTTTCAACTGTATTTTGGACACTTTTAATGTAACTTGTTTTCAATATAAAAAAAATGTTAACATCTTTATATTTAAGTTAGAACAAGTAAATAACATAAATATGTATAGAAATTGAAAATTTGACGTTTTCTGACTGTTTGGGTTAAGGCGTGTGAGTAGGCGTATGAAGGGCGGTCATATGCGACGTTTCGGCAGTGCGTAATCACCTATTGTTATAGTTTTCGCATCCCGACGCACACGTGGTATACTAGAACGAGGAAAGGTTGGTCTGCATTATTGTTGAGACGGTTCCCCAAAATTTTATTGAGGTCGGCACGTAGCGGATTAGAAAGCGTGTTTCCTACTTTTCAAATGTTTCCCCGATATCTTATTACGACAAGCGGGTTGTCCGTAACACTGACAATTGTGTTTTTAACTCAATAAATTAATAATAATGAATCAATTTTATTTAATATTATTAAATTATCTATTACAAATTAAACGAAAATATATATTATATCTATTCAATATAATCAGGATTAAACGCAACATGATTTTATGACCATTTTCCGGTATTCAAGAGGTTAAATAGTTTTTAATGTAAAAATAAAAAAGTAAATATTAATACAGAGTTTGAATCATTAAAAAATATTGAAAATTATCAGGGAGCAAGCTGAATGATACAAAATTATCATACAACGTTCACGTATGTTAACTCCCATTAACTTATTACTCCAGTATGCTGCTCCTAACGACATGCACACTCATTTCCAAATACCGGCTGCTCCAATCCGTTTTTCCGATGGAATAAGCGCTCTTCTGTAGGATTACAATTGATAATAACGATATATACACAATTTATAAAAGCACCTGCCACGTAATCGTTGCTGCGATATTAGCAGCAATCGCCCCGCCTATGCACATTAACGTATATATGCACACGCCGCTGCTGCAGCACGAAAAGTTTCCATCAAAAATTTACGCCGCGTATGAGTGCAATGTGGATTATATCTAGTACCACGATGGCTTTTTCGGGGGGGCGCTTATTAATAATTTGCCGGAATTCCGTATTATTATTAATCGCGGGTTTTCATTTTGTTGGTGCGAGCGCGATTATGAAATTAAGTTCTGGATAATGTCGATGTGCTGCTAAAGGTTGTTTTGCGTAATCTCGTTTATGCGCTTTTGAGAAATTAATGGAAAGGATGTGCTTTGTTTTTGAAAGCTTTCAGAGAAAATTTGACGAATTGTTTGTTGATTGAGTTTTTGGTATCTTTCATTAAAGTATTGATCAGTACAATGTTGAGTGAGGGATTCTGCCAATTGTAAGTTGATATTAGAATTTGGAGTTTGGATTTTGGCGATTTTCACGATACTGGTATATTTCACGTCCTCGTGTTTTATGTATCTGATCAAGCAATGAACTGTAAAATGTGATACGAGAATTCAAATCATTCAATCATTTATTAAATGAGATAAATAAAAGGATTAATATTCTTATTTTTATAAATGATCCGAAAAAAACTAGTTAAAATGTCACTTTTATAAAATAATGGCATCTTTATGACGTCCTCATTATGCCATACTATTATGAATGAATAAAGGCATAGAAATGACTATAATTAACTGTTTTCAAAAGTTTTTATCCCGCGAGCACGCGCGTGGTGCCTTTGAAATATCACACTTTTCTCAATCGGTTTTTCTTCAGCGAAAATTTTTTTTTCTCATATTGAAACTTTTATGTATTCTTCAGAAATATTATTTAGCTTCAAATAAAACGAAAAAAAAAATGAATATAATTGAAAAATAAAATTTTCTTATTAACAAATTAAAATAAAAACTATTAACAAAATCAAAAAAACATTAAACAAATTTTTATCATTAATGAACACGTTACCCCAAATGTTTTTCATATTTTAAATCTGTTAGAAATCCTTACTAATACTTCTTACCTGAATTTGGTGCCGCAGAGGTGCTCACATGCATGTCTGCGTAGGACTGAAAAGCGCATCTACTCGCGCGGAGATGAATCGTGGTTGGTATTGAACGTCTTTCTATTTAAGTTCAAAAACGTAGGTTTTAATTGTGATCAATTCTGTCTTCTGCTAAAATGTTACATCCCTTTAGTATTACATTAATTTTGAATAACGAAATACATTAGGTTTTTGCAGATATGAAAACGTAATATTCTATTTTAAATGCCCAAAAGTGTAGGTGATAATGTCAGTCACTAATTATTTTGGATTATTTTTAATTAGTTTCCTTCCAAATCTCCGAATTACAGCTTTCAACGATTCTTAAATACGCTGTATAATATGCTTCATATGTAGATATAAGATATCATTTTGAAATATAAAACTCAAGTAATGTAATCTCATATCTGATATCCTGTAAATATTCTTACGTTTTTTTATTCACTAATGAGACATTAAAAAAAATAACAGTATTAAAACGTAGCATTAAAAACTTAACATTAAATAAGCACAAAAACTTATATGGTAAAACTTAAGATGGTTAAATGTTCGGATTAATGAGTATTCAGAAAGATCAAATTGAGGCAGTGAAAAGTAAAAAAAGAAACAAATTCCGGAAATTTAAATTCCGTAGAGTGATTAAACCCAAGAAGGAAAAATCAATAAATAATAATAATGAATATTAAAATAACGAAAACGTTATAATGAAATTGTTACTATAAATATGATGTTTCAAATGTTTTATGTGCCAAAGAACATAATTTATCTACCAAAAAGGATATTTAATGAAACAGTGTACATTTTATATTATTAATTAAAAAAGTAATAATTATAAAATGTATTAGGTACATCTGAATTTGTACTATTTATTCAACAACTCTACTTTTCCTGCTTATCATTCAAATCTGTTATAGAGATTTCGATCCCTCACTATATACATGCACGCAGCTATTTTTTTTTCGATTTTTCGAGACATAGCTGTAACGCACCTGTATCCCTTTATCGATTCGCTCTTCCCCTTCTGCGGATTCCCTCCCGACTGGCCGCTCGCACCGCTGTAGCCGCGCGAGTACTTGTTTCGCGAGTCGAAACTTTAAAAGTACAGATAAAAGGCAAACTCATCTAATTACCGGCTGACTACTTTTCTGGATAATAAATTTACAACCCGTCATCGTTGTAGCTTCACTTCGTGCCTTTAGATACAGTCGGCTAACGTTTTTAAAAATTACTTATTGAATTTTAGTTTTTTAATTTTGACGGCAGACGCAGTTTTTTAAATTTATGATTCGTGATATGCTTTTGTAAAAAACTAGCTATATTATTAATATCTTAAACCAAAACATACATGTATGAAGACGTGCATGGCAAAGATTAACTTTCCTTCAAATTGTTTACTGTGAATAATACTGTCACAAATTTTGTTTTTATTTCCAAATAGGTTTCATTTAAAGCCCGATCTGATGTGACCTAAGACAAAATACCTATTTTTGACGTAACGATAGGAAATTCCCTGTCATGAAAATTTTATGCATAAAGTAACGTCGTATTTCTTTTTAATGTTAATTGTTACACTTACTGTAAGGTTATAAAACTATATTAAATGTTTAAGGACGAAAATTGGTACACGTATACGAGATATATAGTGTTTAATCGAACAGAGGCAAACTGACAAGATAAAACGGAAAGATTCCTTTTCAAGCGTAAGCTCTGATTGATTGAGGGGGTAGAATGGTATTTTAAAAAGTAATTAAAAAAAAAAAGTTTTTTATTTATAAATACAGTTTCAATAAAACATTTAGGCTTATTAGAGTCCTATATCTTGCACATAACTCAAATTAGCAGTCGTGGAGCTAAAGAATAATTTTTACTCGAAAATGAATTTGCCATAAGTGATCTCTTTAAGTGATGGGATGGTTTATATATGTTTAAATAAGTGTATACTTTGATCATTACAAACTTAAATGGATTTTAGATAAAATCTTGCAATTTGCACAATAAATCGCAATATACTTAGCTCTGCGCTTAAACTTTTTACCCCCTTAAAAACCTTGCATCATATCTCTGATATGATTTCATTGTATCAAGTATTATGCTTAATCTTTAAGATTACTGTAATTATAACGTTCATTTAGATTTTAATACTAATAGGTCTAAGAATATTATTTTGATATATATTACGAGTGAGATTTCCGATTGTACTATCGTAGTTTTGCAGGATCAAACACACAAGTTACAAAATAATATTCTGTTGATAGATACATCGGCCCTAATCAGAATGTTCAATATATGTATTTTCAAAACTGATAAAAAAATTCTCTTCAATAAAAGTACTAGGTAATGAGTACGATAATGAGTAATAATGCAAAATAAACATTTATTACATAATACATAGTAAATGAATCACATTTTTTTTAATGTAAATAATAAGTCTTTCCTCTCAGGCCCATCAAATAAGTAAATATTCATGATCCGCTCTCGTAATCAAATCGAGATATTAATCTAGATATTAAAAAAAAAAGTTTGTATTAGTTAACATTCTAATAGATACGCAATTATATTTTTTTTCTGAAATCATAATCTTTAATACAAAATTGTATACTCGTAGCACTGAGGTTATATCTTCATCAAGCTGCATAATTTAAAGATTCTAATACATACATTAATTTTTAATCTCTTTTATACCCTAAATGGATTTGATTGATATAACCAAGGAGAAGCATACTTAGACACCAAATTATACACTAAAAATACCCCGATGAACATTTTTAGGAATCATCCAACTATACTTCAATCTCATTATCAACCACAAAGCACTTTACGATATCGCATCCACTGGAGACAAAGTAACTACACGCTATTATACTCTTCGAATTGCCGCGCAAACGTCTAACGCTACGATCAAGCGTAAAACGGCCACTCCCCACCATCTAACACTTTCCGCCTTCATCCCTGCCCCAACAAGTTAGGCGCCATCCCTTCTGCCCCTGCAACCCCTCCATCGCTCGACGAGACAACGCGCTTCGGGGCTCGCGAGACGGGTGGCGCCACTGTGCGCTCTTCGCAGCTGTCCACGCGCGTGCAGCAGCCGCGGAGAAGCTCTTGCTCGCAGGACCACTGCATCACGAGGAGCAGCTATCTCGCGAGCAGCGTGCTGCTCCTGTAATCGGTAAAGAGGGAAACTGCGTGGGCGGTGTGGACATTGCAGATGCCTCGGATTGCCGGGCGAAGAGCGCTGCTGCTGAGGAGAGCTTTAATGAGAGCGCCTGTTTAGCTTCGACGAGTAAAGTGGGCTGAAGATACCGGATGGATCGCAGTCGGATATAGAATTTTTGGTGTGGGATGCTTTTAGTTTAGAGTTTTATTGGATTAATGGTGGTTATTATCCAACTATGTGAGTCAAAGTGAGAATAAAAAATATAAATTTTGACGTACATGCATTTGTTTTTTATGTAAAATACAAGTAGTATAAGGGGTAATTTTTGTGTTATTTTAATGTAATTGAATGGAAAAAGTGATATAAAACGATAACATCAAATTTTATATAATGTATGCTTTATTGGGATTTTATCTTATTTCTCTAAGGTTTTGTTAGTTATGACTTTCTTTTTAAAGTCGCTGTACAAAGGAATACAAATTGATTTCGTTCAGAATTTTGAAAAATTTTCTAGACTTTTGAATTTCTTAAAGAATATATTCCTCTTTCTCTTTGTGCTTTACTGTTATTCAATCTTTCATATTCCTTAAGCTAATGCTTTCTTTGAGTTTTTTAGCTTTTCCATTTTTGCAATTATTCCTCCTTCAGTTCTTTTTCACTTTTGCTATGCGGTTCATTTTCTCCTTCATCTTTTTTTTCAATTTTATTCTTAACATCAAAATATTGTATTTTTTCCGTCATCGGTTATATATTTTTATGCTCCCCACGAACTTGTAGAATTTTTTACTATATATATTGACTTATTCCTATTTATTATTTCTATTGGTATCTCATTATTATTTTCGAGATTGTAAACTGTAGATTTGTATAGATTGTGGTGCTACATGCTACAGATTATCTTTAGCCTCTTCTAGATATAAATATGCTTAATATCTTCGGCGGTGGGCTTTTAAGTACTTTAAATAAGACTGTATACCTAGTAGTTAATACATTTATATATCATATGTATGTCCATCTATAACATGAGTGAGTTCATTTACTTCCAGCATGTTCAACAGCTTTTAAGGGGGCTCTCAGCTGAAAAATAAAACTTCCGTAGCTTTAAGGCTAACAAAATAATATTTACATGGCATGTTTATAATGATATTATCAATATTATATCAAACAATGTTAAAGTTATTGAGAATAATATTTTAAGTAAAATTAGGATGTACGGTAAAAGTTGTTGGCGCACACCACAATGACATTTATGAACCAAAAAATTTGATAAGTTAGCTGAAACTACTAATTTTTACTCAACTATGTGTTTTTTAAAGAAAATAAATATTTGTTGTTTAAAAATTGTTGAAAACAGTGCACAATTGTTATTAGAATCATTTAACATGAGCTTTGTCATGGATATTTACAAAATATTTCATGTAATTAATGTTGAGAATAAATAATGTGAAAACGTGTAGTTGCAATAAATAGCTGTGACTAAGCTATGCAATTTTTCAGTTTAAAATGTAAAATGTCATTATATTGCTGTTTCTACTTGTTTAGGAACAGTTGAACCATCTTTTAAAACATTAAAAAAATTTCGAAATTGTCGGAAAAGTCACCGGAGAGTCATCTTAATGAAAGCACTATCTGTAGAACTAGTGTATTCCATGTTTAAAAAAAGAAACACCATATCCTGAATTTCTCATAAAATTCATTATGCTTCCTCACAAGCATCGGTCGACATTGTGCTTACGATTCAACACATACAAAGCGCAGCACAAAAAAGCAACCTATGTAATCGCCTTCAGCGTTCTACACAACTCCCAGTCGGTAACAAAAGAGACCAAGTAGTAGCAGCTCCATTATAATACATACCATAACAGTAAACAAATATTTAACATACCGGTAACTCAAACAAGCGTCTACTCTATGGAATAAAAAAAGGTATAAAAGTGGCCAGAACACTAGGAATTATGTTTTTAAGGTAGACAAAATTGTAAAATTACCTGTAAATATACCTCGTTGGGGTATTATGAAATGATCTGTATCTAGCATTAATAAATAAATCTTTTTATAACAGCAGTTAATAATAATGATAATTTGAATGTAGTAATATTAGAAATTTCTTAGGTTATTTTTATAAGCTGCTTTAACTCCTTTTTGCATGATCACCAATGCTTATAGTTAGTATCAATAAACTAACTTGGAATATACACTGCATCAAATGTTAGAAAACCACCAAAATAAGTATTTCATCAATGTTTAAGAAATGATAAAAAAAGCAAGCTTGTTTCTAGTCTATACCAAACTGGAATTGGATAAAGACGCATTTTATTATTTGATACAATGGTTTGAAAGATCACACGATATTTTCTTCCTGAACTTTTGGAACTTTTCAAACATATTGGAAATTAAAAAAGATATAGCATTTCAAAGTTATTCTGACATCGCAATATTAACGCTTGCAGGTTTGATGATTTTGTCAAAGAATACAAAAAAAAGCTTAGACAAGGTATAACTTGTGTAAATCTTCAAATTGATACGTGAATTGACTCATCTTTTTCCACGATCTTTAAAATAATGTCGATCAGATTTTTAAAAAACTTTTCTACCCTTTTCGAGAAAATAAAAATCAGTTACCTCGAGGCATAGCCTATTTCCATTTGATAATTATACCAGTATCCAAGAGCTAACCAAATGCCGTATTAATAATCATTATTTCCACGTCGTACGCGCGCAGCTGCTCGGCCACTTTTCGCACACAGGCTGCTGCTGCCGCCGCTACACAGCTGCGTTAAAAGCAGCCGCGATCGTAAAAGGCCAGACCCCCGCGGACGCGACGAGCGAGAAAGGGTGAGAGAGAGAGAGAGAGAGAGAGAGAGAGAGAGAGAGAGAGAGAGAGAGAGAGTAGCTATCAAGGTGTGCATTCGAAACATCTGGAGGCGCCTGCAGCCTGTATAGCGTATATATGGAGCTTCGATTTATGATTTTCGGCGACTGAGAGAGGTGCTTTTACGCCGAACTCTGCACTGGCACGTAGCGCGCGTGTAACACGTTTTCCGGTGATTTTAGAGGCTCGAGGGGTGCCTACCTGACGAACTTCAGGGTGTTGGTAAATCTCGATGGAGAGTGGGATGGCGAGGTTGGGGAGTGTAGTTTTTGATAATTTAAAGGGTGGGTATTGTTATTTTGAGATGCTGTGAGGGCTATACGAATAACAACGTATTTTTTATATTAAATAAACTTAATGGGTACTTTTTTTCACGCATATTGAAGTGAGAATGCTTTTTCGGTCACTTTGTACACTGATATAAATAGAATACACCGTGAATGGTTCGACTTGCACTGAGAAAATATTATCGCAAATGATGCAACGTATAATGTAATATTTACGATAGATATTACAAAATGTTCCATATCAAACACCGTAATATTTAAAAGTTTAGAAATCTCATAATTTACTGCAGAATACAAATTAGATTTGACTGAAAAAAATGTTATTAGTCACCTTTAATACATCGATACCATAATGCATTATGGTATGGTTTTCTTAGCGTACTGTATAAAAACGAATACTTAAATTTTAGTACTTCTGAATTCATGGTAAAAATCTATTTCATATTATTTTAAAAATATACAATGGATCCATCTTTCAAATAATGTTCTTTATTCAAAGGTACACATGTTTAATCAATAATTAATTAATCATCAATTTCTTAGTGAGTTTTCATTTAGGTCGATATTTAATAATACACTTATAATTATTTTAATTTTAACATAATGAAACAAACAGTTTGATTGATTAACTTGTTTAAATGCAGAACGTCAAAATGGTATGCAATTGTAATGTTTGTCACATAACGATATTATTGATTGATATGAAATGTAACTATGCAAAATTGTGACACGCGATACACATCATTAAAAAAATTGTTAGAAATAAAAAAATTAATGACAAATCTACATCCTTGACACATAAAATTAATTCGAGTACTAAAAAAGCTGAAAAATTATGAAAAAAAGTAAAAAAAATAAAATCTGACTGCCTACGTACATTCTACATTCAATATTATATATTTTATCTATTTACCCAAATTATTACGTCCGCAACGCATCTTCAAGTATACTCTTAATTGTTTATTATAACCAATTGGAACTTTGCATGAAAAGAACATGAAAAACCATTAAGTCCTTCAAGTAGACAGCAAAAGAATAATCGATACGTATTTTTTTCTTTTTTAATTAATTAAAAATAAAAGCAGATACAGAAGGTGAAAGTGCGCGTAACGTCACGGGCGTAAATACGCATTTGAATATATCTATATAGAACGAAAATCCGTTAACTTCAAATCACTGTAACTTTGATAATTTTATTTTTTATGAAAGAAGAAAAGTTCATGTCTATTATTTTTTTGTTCTCTACTTAACGAACCTAATAGATTTTTTCATGTAATGACCCAATTTCTTTGATTTTTAAATTTTATGAATATTCAATCTGTGGTCAATCTGTAACACTACCTTTCATTCTACTCATTAAATTACCAGCATATCAGTAAATACTTAAAACTTTGGCAGTGTTCATAAACTAAACAAACCTCTCTTTATTCGCTCTCCTCCTCAATCACGTTTATCACCCTTTAACAAGCCTTTCACATCACGTCAACTCGATTTCTCCCTCTCACCCGAATTTCCCTTATTTCAAAAATAAACTTTCTTTCTCTCTCTCTCTCTCTCTCTCCAAGCTATACGCCAGCACTCTGGGGCCACTCTCGCATTCCCGTGCATAACGACGTCGAGCGTGTAAAATATTTCATAGGCTTGTTTCTCTCTCTTTCTATTTCTCCTTCTTTCTTGCGCGCTGCAGTGCACTCCTGCAATAGGACCGCGAAAATATACTGCGAGTTCGCATGACGCGTGGCTCGCCTCCCCCATCCCCCTTTCGAATATGTAATATGCGCGCGGAAAGTGAATATATACCCTTTACATGACTCGACATTCCACAGCGGTCGAATTTTTCTCTTTTGCATTTGAAATCCCACTGTGCTTTTCGCGTTCTCTCTCTCTCTCTCTCTCTACCTCTCTCTTGCGGCGCGACTGGCCGCTCGTTTATCGATCCCCGGAATGCGAACGTGTTTCTTCCTCTTCTTTTGTGTTTCCTCGTTCGTTCGCTGTATATACACATACCTTCTTTCCTTTTTTACCCAGTGGCCAGTTCGCGAAACTTACAACTTACGTGAATTCCTTGCGCGCGTTTTAAACGGACCTCGCGCATGCGAGATTGGCGCCCTTTTAAATTGCACGGGCTGCCCAACCGCGGAATTAAATTCCTGCGAAGAGCACGGCGGGGAAAAAGAAATGGTTGCAACGGCAGTAGTGCAGGCTTTTTCGGATGATTGATCGCGTTAATTTGTTTCGATATGTTTCGTGATGTGAGTGGATGTATGCAGCCTTTTTTTGCGATCAGAATGCAGAAGGGGGAAGTCGTTGGGAGGGAAATATTGCGGGTTTACTTTAGGAAACAGAAATAGTGTCTTCTTTGTGAGCCATGCTCGATGATTGAAGATACATTTTGGTTTAGCACACTTTAGAATCAATATCAAGACTATTAATAAATGAGAAGTTGATGCAGACTAAAAAGTAGAGAAAAATTGTTATTTTATTAGGCATTAATGCCGTTTTTATGTTATTTATGATTATGGTACCTATATTGTTAAAATATTATTCGCAATCCAATAATTTATTATACAATTATTGCCAACATTTCGCTGTTTTAATAATTCAAAAGGTCATTGACCTTCAAACCTTTAAGTGATCGAATTATCGGTAATAGTTGCATAATAACTTATTGTATTGTAAAGACCACTTGAGTTTTATTATTTCGTAATGTTTATAAATATTTTTTAAAATGATTGTTTCTTCAGCAAGTTAAGTAAAAAATAAAATTAGATTAAAAATTTGAAATACCACGTCGATAACGGATTTACTTGTTACAAAGTGAAAAATTTCTAAACATATTTTTTCATCAGAGTCCTACTCTCGTATAAAATATTTATCAGAGACCGTTTAAAACTTCATCTATGAGAAAACTTTACTTGTAATGCAAAGAAGGAGAGGAGAAACGCAAAGTCGTAATTGAGCCCTACTTATCAGTACCCCAAAAGAGCGCCAGATGCGTTCAAACAAGCCAAAAATATGAATGTTGAAAGATAACAAGAGGAACAAGAAAGAGATAAGTATATGAAGAGGATAAGTTGGCAAGGTAGTGCGTGCTTCACGCGACGCGAACTTCGTCGTCGTTTTCGTCGTAGCATGGAACCAAGACGCGAAAAAAATATTAATAACTTGAGAAGCAGAGCCAGAGAAAGAGATGGAGTGTTATTATTATTATTATTCACAACGGTATGATTTATGTTTCTTCTCTTGTCTTTGTAATCATATTAATATGCAAATATCGTGTACTTTAAAGGCGAAAATGTTAAGAAAGGCTCAATATATTTTGCAGAATTAGGAGTCAGGTAAATAAGAATATATTGGGAGACTCAGTAAAGAAAGTTCGCTTGATTCTTTATACGCATACCACATAATTTGGAATAAAAATTTGAATAAATTATAGGAGAAAGTTTATATTAATTTTATTGGTCGCTATGAAGTTGTCATTACTGACTGTGTTAGATTTGTTTTAGTGATTCTTTTATCACTGACTCTACAATTAACCCTTCAACCTGGATGACGGGAGAAACCGTGTGGTTATGAGCGGTGTTAGTGTTAGTAAATCATAGTTCCATTTTAATTTTTACAAATCGTAAAGTAATCTTTATTGTTAATAATAAAATAATTTTTTTGATAAAACGTATCCCTACAGTAGAAAAGAAATGCTCGCAAATCTTCCATACAGCAGCCACAAGTAAATATCCCATTATATCCTTATGAATAACCCTAAATCACCATCAGCAAACTGGGCCAACGCACACATGCCCACATCCAAAAGCTCGCCCTCCATAAAACAATAATCGCTCGCCTACGACCGCAAAAATAGAAAAGCACAGCGCAGCAGCAGCGAGTGTACAAATCTAGATTACGCAAAGGTCCGCAGGGCGATAAACTTCAATTCGCGCTGGCTGGCTTGCTGGCTGGCCTCCTCGAGGAAATACCGGAGAAACTGTCGCATAGGCGAGAAAAAGAGAGGGAGAGAGAGAGAGAGAGGCACATTCGCGCGCACAGGGCAGTAATGGCGCAGATATGAGCGAAATAAATCTCCGGATGCGGGCATTTAGCAGCGCGTACATGTGCAGAGGGGAATCTTAGGAGCGTTGTGTGCTAGCGCTGTTACTGCTGCTGCTGCGGTTGGTATTGCTCCATGCGTCTTGGTAGGTTTTGCACAAGGTAGGAAGATTCTGAGGTTTTTGGGGAATTTGATATGTGTTTTGAGGTTTGTTTTAAATTTATAACAATTAAGAAAATAAGCATGCTTTAAAAGTCGAAGGGCAGAGTAACATAACGTAGGGTTTATTGCTTATTGTTTATTGTTTATTGTTTAGTGCTTGTTGTTTATTGTTTACTGTTTGATGAAGGTCAAAGTTCAAGTAAACTTTGCAGCGGTAATCTTTTACCTGTACGCATTAGACCTGGTTCCCTATAGTCATGATGCATCCGTCCCCCATGTTAAAATATTTTATGAGATAAAGAGGTAATTTATTGCTTTTAGAAGAATTAAAGATTAAATAACAGAATTCTTACAAATAATACATGTCTCCGAGAAAAAAGTTAGGAATGAAAAACAATACATTTTACTCATTCCTGAGCTACAGTAAAATGACTTAATCTATATTGTTTTTTAATTTTTTACATAGACTACTGTTTCCATAAGGGTCAAGACTAACAAGGGAAGTATCTCAGCTTCGGATCACGAATTTTACCTAGATATGAAGAGTTTGACTAGTCAAAGCGACAAACGCTGTCCATATCCTGAGATATATAGCGTGTTTTATTGACATTGCTAGTATGTTATACATATATATACGATAATTTTCGTAAAAGGTGGCATTCATTTTCTGTTGAAGGAATATATATTTTAATGCCTATCTATTTTTTAATCAAACTTACTAATAAAATATTATATTTCACGAAATTCTTTATCTTGAGTAACAATTATTCAAATTATTCTGTCTTGTATCATTTATTTATTTAAAAGATTTGAAAAGTGAATATACATATTATGTTAATTCAAACTCGTTTATTATTTACACACGTGAAGCATGGAGTCAAAAATAAAACAGGTGCATACTAGTATGAAATGTTGCATCTCATTATGAATATACTGCACTCTCGGCTAATTTGAATTTCAGCTTATTTGTTCAGGCAAAAGTAAACTTATTTCTCCAAATATGTGAATATTACTTTTCAGTTTTTACAATACTAGTAATAGTAATAAAAACAATACTATTTACAATACTATTGATAGTAATAATGACAATGCTATTAATAATAATAGTAATAATAATAGCAACCATTGTTATAAATGTGAATTGTCATAGCATTTTATTGTAAAACTTACTGCTAATGTACTAATAACATAAGAATCACTTTATGAAAATCAATGCCGTGATGGAAATTTTTCATATTTCAGTGTACAACATAATTCTTTTTGTCTTTTAATTATGTTTGTTTAAAGTCACATCTATCGAAAGGTTATTAACGACCAGTTGTCACATTTAGTTGTACATACAAAAATTTACGTATTTACATATATTAATTTGTTACTACAATGAGTTATTACAATGAATTATACAATAATTACATATACTATGATGTACATTATATCACTTTTATAAACACATATGGTTAATTTTTTTATCGAGTCCAATTTTCTGAAGGAATGATAAGATCCTTTGACACATGTGTTCATCCTTGATACTCGTACCTTCTTGGAGACTGCTTGGTATTTGTAGTAAGGATCTTATTGTATCATATTTTGGACAATCAATGATAATATGTTTTAATGAGAGGGTATTACCGCATATTTCGCAGTGCTTTGGGGTTTCTTTGGTTTGTAAGTGTGAATGCGTTAAATAGTTGTGTCCTATTCGGATTCTGGAAAGTATAACTTGCTCCCTCCTTTTAAAAAACATAACAGGGTTTTTTGTATTAGAACGATGTGTTGCAGAACAGGAGTTCTCTACAATTTCTCTACTTAGTTTTTGTATTTGGGAATTATTGAGAGATCTTTTTACTAACTCTATAGAATCTTGTAGGGTTGCAGGGATTTTTGATATTTTTTTCTGTAATTCATTTTTTAGCGGCTTAGTCTGCTAATTAGGATGTTGCATAAAAATAAAAAGTTGATTTTTCGCATGGAATAAGTATAATAGCGAAAAATAATTGGGTCTACTTTTTCTTTTGTCATAAAATTGAAATTTTTTAAATTTACAGATGTTTAAAGTTTCATAATTTTCGATATATATAAATATACTCTAATGCTACGTGACGTCATGAAAGTATACAATCGTGACGTTACGCAAATTTCAAATGTCTGTAATTACTTCAATTTTCGTTAAATTGAAAAACTGAAAAATACGACCTAATTATTTTAGCATAAACTATTTGAATATGAAATAACAAAAAATCATGCAACAACCGAATTCATTTCCTTTGATGTCTGAATGCGATTGTATCCAGCTGAGAATAATCTCGGTCAATTTGTTGTTGTTTTTATATTATTGTATTTTTCAATTATTTTTCTAATGCTCATAATTTCGGTGTTACATTTTGAAATCGATGCTTGGGTACTTTTTGAGTCAGTGAGAATCATGAATTTAGTTCCACTACGTTTTCAATGTAGTTAAGTGCTTCTAATACACCGTTTAACTACTGTAATTTGTTCTGGCTTCACTACTGTAATTTGAAAACAAATTTGGAAGTATGTAAAAAAGTTCTTCGTTGTAGACGATTATTGCGCATCTCCTGATTTTGTTTTAGAAGCATCTGCATAGATTTTTGTGAAGCTATTGCAGTTTTTTATATTATCTTCGAATATAGATTAAAATTAGTTGTATTTGACATTTTCTTAATAGGCTAATCTGCGATACTTATTATTTCTGGTGTGAGTACTGTCCGTAGTGGAATAGGTTTTGCTTCTTAAATTGTAGAAATTTTGATATTTAATTCGACTAGATATTTTGTAACTCGAATGTGAAAAGGTTTGGGCATACTTGATTTATTAATATAAGCTTTATAGAATTTATTATCATTGATAATTTCATGCACTAGATTCTTGTGGTTAGAGACAGTTTTACAGGCGTATTTTAATGTGACAATCCTCCTTCGGAAATCTAGAGTATGTAGGTTTGATTCACTTAGCACTCCTGCAACCGGACTAGTGTAAAAGGCTCCTAGTGCTATTCTTGCTCCTGAATTGTTGATAGGAGAGAGGATTTTGAGTGCACTTACTTGGCAGAGTCATAAACAATAGATTCGTAGTCTACTTTCGTTCGTACGCATGCTTTGTATGTATTTATAAGAATATTAAATTCTACTCTCCAATTTTTGTACGACAGTAATTTTAAAATGTCTTTTAATACATTCCGTTTTGAAATTTTTAAGGTGTGGGATCCATGTTAATTTATTTTCGAAGATAAGGCCTAGTATTTTGAGAAGTTTCCTTGGTTGCCTAAGAAAAGTTATGTGCCATTGTGGTCGTCGTTTCGTTTAGAAAAGACGGTAAGTGTGATTTTGGTTTTCGAACATTTAAATCCGCTTACTTCAGAGAGTTTGTACAATGTTTTCTGTAGTATTTCTTATGTAATTTGGATGTTTTTATATACTGCAAATATTAAGAGATTATCATCAAACAGAGTAAATTTGACAGGTAATTCAATGTCTTTAATAGTCATTTATGGCAATTAAAAACAGGGTGACACTAAGCATGGAGTCTTGTGATACTCTGTTAGTAACTTTTGTTAATTCAGAAAGTGTTCAATTAACTCTTACTTTCATGAAACGCTCATTTAAGAAATTACATATAAAATTTTGCATATTTCCGTCTATTTGGTATTTTTACAGTATTTGTATCAATCCTGTGCGCTAAGCCATGTCATATGCCTTTTCCAAGTCAAGACTGACTGCTGCTAACTGGCACTTGTTAATAAAAGCTTCATTTACACAGGATTCTAAGGTTATAATAGCATCTAGAATTGAGCGACTTGATCGAAAGTCACTCTGCTGAGGTGCTAGTAGCATATTCTCTTCTAAATTCTCTTATTTATAATTTATTCTAAATGTTTACAGGTGCTGCGGATAAGAGCGATCGGTCTATAACTTTCTAGATTGGTTTTACTTTTGTCTGGTTTAAGGGGTTAGTATACTTCTGAAGAATACTTTAAAGCCTCTTTGACCATGAAAAATGCACCACCTGATTCAAAAACACGTGGTTAGCGGTTAAAAAGGCTTAAATTCAATAATGTACATTAGCGAATTTTCAAGGGACTATAACAACCACTGAGAGGGGTCTAATTCATGGCAGAATCACATATAATATACATATTTAAGATATAAAAACTTGCATCAACTTAGATTGTGTCAAAATATATTTGCCGTCTATAAAGTGGACAATAATTTTTATAGAATATAACTCAGGCCCTTAAGTACTGGAATAACTATTGCAGTTTTCCATAAGTTTGGAAAGACATTATTATACCATATATAATTAAACAGGTTTAATAGATAATTTAAGGCCATTAGTGTCAATTTAAAAAAAATAGATTAGTTAATTCATCAGGAGTTGCACTAGAATTTTTGCAAGAATTTAGCGTAAACATTAATTCAGAAAGTTGTATTTTAGTATTAAGATTATGCCAGTTATCTAGTCTATCTATATTTTCATTGAGTAAGTTTTTCTCAGATTCAGATTTAAAAAGGAGTTTTTTCTTAAATTTTCATCGCTTGAATGTTTTGCGTACATTTTTGCGAATAGGGTGGATGTACTATTTTTGGCCAATGCTCCTGTTTTGGCCATCTAACATAATTTTAATCATTTTAAAAGTTTTGACTGTCGAGTTCGGATAGAACCTCGGGATTCACATGATTCTTAAGCACTTTAGAATATTATATAATACTGAAAGTACAGTTAGCTCAGTATATTTTGACAGAAGAAATACTTTTAGTTCGAGGTATCGAGAATGGCACTTTCTTACGCAAATCGACAAGAGAAGCAGATAAGAAAAATGTTCATGTTACTTAGTAATATCATTTACGATCAAAAATAACTGCATCGGTACAATTAATTAGGTTGGAATATTAAGAATAAATTTAAAAATTACAAACAAAACTGTAATTTTATAGAAACTAAAGAGGTGGTCAGAAGAAGTACAACAAAAACGTTAATATACTAGTTTTGGCCATAGTACCTCAGTCATAAAAATACATCAGATGTTTTTTTTACATCATTATTTTAAGTTTAGTAAGTCTAAAAATAGATAATATGATTTCAAACTACGTTTTTAGTCAGTAAAAAACTTGATTTAAGTAAAATACTAGAGGCATCAATAGCATTATAGGTTATAAAAAAGGTTATATTTCATTCATCAAAATTTCTCCAAATTGAATCGATTTTAATGTAGAAGTGCATTTTGTAGAATTGTGAAGAAAGGAAAATCTGTTTTAAGAAAGAAGAATGATCATTTTAACGATTTTTAGATTAATAAATGACTGTTACATATATTTGTACTTTAGGGTATAAAATGTATACAATTTAAAATTTTAAGAAAGATTAAATCCAAACAGCTACAAGAGAGAACTGCTTTATTATTAAATTTATGTTTTTAATTGGTAATTATTTGATGATACAAAAATATTTTTATAGTACACATCAATTTCGATAGAGGCCAAAACCGGTACATCCGTATGGTCAAAACTAGTCATTAGGTGGCCAAAATCGGTGATTTAAATGTTGTATTTTAGTTTTTCCATTTGTGAAAGTTCCTCAGGGCTTTTCATAAAACAAACGATGAAATTACCAAATACATGTGTCTTATAATATTGTTATAACCGGGTTCCAGGTTATTAAATAACAAACACGTTATCTATAAAACGAACATAAACTCGAACTTTATTAGAACTATTAATTATTAATCAATACAAAGCTCGTGAATACAAATCGTATTGTAAACAAATACGGCTGCTCGTATCAGCTATCGGGACATCGTCAAGTGTGGCGATTCTCATTGTTCGAATCGCGCGTCGTTTGAGCACAGACATAACAACATATATACATTTTTTGAATGGTTAAATATTATATTCTACTGTATTAAATACGTTCTTGAAAGTCCAAAGAAGCTTCAGGTGGCCAGAAATGGTACGTCCACCTTATACTTGCAATTTCTTCTTCGCCATTGATTGCAGAATTCGTCGGTAACTGGTTTGATAATGCTTGGAATAGTATACGATCTCCTTTTTCCTCTTATTGTATTAATTTTTTGCAACATCTCCCAGACTGGGTATGTGGCTATGAAGCGTTAAAAGAAATTTAATCCACGATTCTTTTTTGATATTTTTAATAGTTTTATTTGATATGGCTCGTACTTTTTTGAAGTTTGATTAGTGTGTGCTTTGTGTATTTTGTGTTTATTAAAGACTTGTTTTTTGTGCTTAATTGCTGTTTCGCAGTTTTTGGTATAGAGTGATTTGTCACATCAATAATTATTTCTTGTTATTTGCTTAGTATTTCATCATTATCTATAGGGTTTTTGTTTTGTATATCCGGCAATTCAGTAATTTTTTCTTCGATTAAGGTATTTATAAGGGCCAATTAGCATTTGCAAATATCCACCGTGATAAGGGAATTTCAGTAGTTTATGTGTCATTTTCTATATCGATTTTTATGGGGTAGTGGTCACTCTCATATAGATCTGAAAAAAATTGTCCAGTCAAGTTTATCGAAGAAGTCTGAATTACTACGCGTGACGTCAATAGCGCTATGGGAGTCACTTGAAATATTATAATTTTTTACTTTTATGTATTTGTCGTTTTTAAAGTTAGTTTCATGTATACAAATTACATCAGGATCTTCATCTTTGATTAGCATTTTAAAATATTCAAATCTAGCTCCGGGCCCATTTACATTCTGTATTATATATATACTGTATTATATTGTTAGTCATGTATTAATAATTTGTTTATTTCTTTACAAATTTATCTACATCTCATGGGAGGAGGTTTCTCCATCGGAATATATTCGGAGCGAAGAATCAGTTTGGTTGTCTATTGATTGACAATTTGTAGGATTTTTCTTGAGTCTTGTAAATCAACTTGTGAGTCCTTGGTCTTGTAAATTAGGATATAGTTCATCCATACAGTTAATGAGTATATCAACGTTTTAAGTGTACTGTTTGGCGATTTCTAATGGTAATTTCGAAGCGTGGACTTTATCTAGGAAACTCTTAAGCTGTATATAATTAAGTGGTTTATTAGATTTTTCTAATAGAGTTTTGACTGGTTGCTGCAGTTCATCCAGACTTTCTTCTTCTACTGAGTTTTCATTTTTTGTCTGTTTTTGTGTTTTATTGGTTTTATCATTTAGTTTCCTGTTTGTATTTGCATTTTCATCTGTATTAGAGTTCAAGTGAGCACTGTTAGAGCTTGTTTCAGATCGAGGTCGCTTGAATACAGTGTTTGTTTGAATTACGGTTTGTGGTTGATTTAGATTTTCTTGATTATTAACAATAAGTTGGGAACTTTCCACAGGCGCTTCATTTATCTCTTGGTTATTATCATTAATTTGATTTTTGTCTAGGTTTAATTAGGAGAATAGTTTATAGTGTTGATTTCCTATAGTGTTCTCTCCATTTTTACAATTTTTGGCAACGTGGCCTTCTATCTTACAAATAATATATTTAAGATTATCGTACGATGGATATACCCAATAGTTTGTTTCGTCGTATTTTATGTGAATAGATTCTGAAAGTTTGTTTAAGTATTCTGGATGAATGTACATTTGGCATTTCAAACTGAGTATATGTGCAAATCCCTGTTCAGATACCCCTACTCTTAGATGTATAATAGCTGAATTTCTTCTAATGTTAAATTTATCAAGTGATAGTTCTATATAAGATTGCGGAAATGTTAGATAAACAATAGGCATTATTATTATTTTAAATTTAGTCATACGAGGCCACATTTCTGAATCTGCGTTGCTTACTTGAATATGTTTTTGTTTACTTGATAACTCATCTACAATCTCTTTACTAGCTAGAAAGTGACACACTGGGTTGCTGGATATTTTGGAAGCAAAGCATATGTTTGATGGGTCTGTAAGTTTTCTCACTGCATCGATGTATTCTTTGAGTTTGATTCCTTCTTTGGCCTTGATCGCTATCGCTTGATCTTATTTGAAGAACTGGCTGTTTTGGGTGGCTATGGCATAACTTACTTTTTTAGTTGTGTTCGTTGATAGTTGACTGGAGCTTTTGGGTGGTAGATGATCATCGTCTGTAGTGGCAATTGTGGAGAGCCACAGCTGCACCTAAGTGCAACTGTTTCTCGGGCTCTGATCCGTGAGAGATTTACCACACTTATAATATTTCACCACTAATATATGCAGGCACCTGGTCGAATGGCACTCGTCGACAGTAAGGTGTTTACAAACGCCTTTACTATACGTCGGCACTCGACGACTGTCAGATGTTCACTGTCAACGTAATTATTTAGTTTTGATTCGAGGAGCAAAATAATATTTAAAAAATTTGTAAAAATGAAACATATCGATTAAGTAAATATATTGTCATTTTTTAACTACATAATCTAATTTTCTTTTATGGCAACATGAAAAAATTTGCGTTTTACTTTTTACAATAATTAAACGCATAGTCTTGAAAAGCGTCGAAATATACTTTTGCATTTTGAATTCTCTCAAAATCACTAATGATATATTGCTGTGTTAACACAGGCAATTATAAAAGAAACTATGCTCCTTCAGAATAAATGACTCCAGTGTCCCATTAGCAAATAAAAAAACAACCATGTTTTTCCTTTAAAGAAAAATAGATACAAAAGATAAGTCTAAAGAAAACAGTTTTCCCATTGTTCCCCTTTCAATTTCGACCATACGACAATCTTTCCTTTAACAAGGCTCGTTATTACCGCACACCCACGTCTACACCAATCCCCCTCCCGTCCTACAGAAAGCGACAAGAGAGCGCAAGGGAGACAGAGACGTAATAGCGAGAGGTTATGGGGACGACGGCTCGAGTGCTAGCAGCAGCAGCAGTAGTAGTAGTAGTAGTCCATGGGTTGCACGCAGCTATTTGCCATAGAAGGGAGAGGAGGTGGAGGAGGAAGACGGCAGATAACTTGCCTCCTTATTTCCCAGCAGACCCGTGCCGCAGCTTCTTACTCTCGCGCTGCATGCATCTTTGCCATTTTCCCGTCTCCCTTTCCCCCTTGGCTCTATGATTTACAACCGGCCATGCAAACTGATGATTTTTCTTTCTTTATTCCTGTTCGTCTGCTACTCGTCGTGTGGTGAGCCTTCTATCATATCTTTTTGGTGCGCGCTTTAAATTTTGCATGGTTTTGCACTTACCCGCTGGGAAGAGTTTACTCGCGGAGTACAGGACGGGTGGAATAACGGAAATGAAGTTTGGTTTTTGGGTGGAGAGTGTGGAAGTGTGGTTAATCGTTTGGTTTAGTTCTTTATTTTGCATCGGTCGATTGAGGTTTTGACTATTTTTTCATTGCAAAATAAGAACTACATTCATTATTTTTTAAAAGCATAAAGTGATAAAACTAATTTAATTGTATATTTTTAAAATACCGTATGTGACAAAATATTACTTTTCAGAGATATAAAATAACTCAACATAATTTTCACAAATAAGAATGCTGCAATAATTTGTTCACATAATCGTTACCGAGTGTTTGGTAAAATAAAAAATGCGATATGCTGTTATAGCAAAACATGATTTAATTTATATTACAAAAGATTGTAGAATTTTTAACCTACCGGAATTAAAGCCCGAATTTTAGTAATGGCTTAAGTAGTATAAATCTGCTATGGTAAGACAGGGATACTGAATATAAGAATTATAGTTAATATAATTTATAATTTCATAGTTATTGAAGAATCTTATATTTTAAAAACTAATTCTATAGTCTCAACTATAATCTACTAACTATTATTTATCTATACTCATGATTATTTGCACATAAGAAATATATATAGAAGCAGTAAATATAATTCAATCAAAATCAAACAAACTTTTTACCACAACTAACAGACACGATAAAAATTTGAAACTTAATTACTGATTCCTATTTATCGAACATTAAATTATATAAAATACCGTAGATAATGGATATTCGTAAAATTTTTCCATACTTTTGGATTATTATTATTAGGATTATTATTATTATTAGGATTATTATTATTATTAGGATTATTATTATTATTAGGATTATTATTATTATTAGGATTATTATTATTATTAGGATTATTATTATTATTAGGATTATTATTATTATTAGGATTATTATTATTATTAGGATTATTATTATTATTAGGATTATTATTATTATTAGGATTATTATTATTATTAGGATTATTATTATTATTATTAGGATTATTATTATTATTAGGATTATTATTATTATTAGGATTATTATTATTATTAGGATTATTATTATTATTAGGATTATTATTATTATTAGGATTATTATTATTATTAGGATTATTATTATTATTAGGATTATTATTATTATTAGGATTATTATTAACTTTTCAGTGAAACTTTTAATTTATATAGCTTTACAAAAATTTAAAAATTAAATATGTCCGGGATTAATTAACTCAGACTTTTGATATGTATATTTTTTACCTATTAGAAGTTACACCGTGAAACATAAATATTCTTATAATATTGGCCATTGCGACACACAATTTTAGTATAAATAGATTTAATAATTAAACCATGAATATTTTGGTAATCAATAAAAACAAAAATATAAATATTTAAAAAACAAAACAGAAAACACAATTTACTGATTTCACATTATCTCAAAGATTAAACTTTGATTGCTTCACTCATATTCCTTTTAAATTCATAGTAACCCTGGTAGAAATCTTATCGTGGTGGCCACATTCGCTATAACGGCCTTTATAGGCAAACTAGATAGTACTAGACTATACAAAACTCGATAAATCCACACAGATCTACATAGTTTTCTCAATAATAATATGTACGTATACAATCTGTGAGGTTATATATTATTTATTGAACAGAACTTTTATTGTATAAATTAATGTTAAAAAAAGTTTAACATGCAATTATAATAATAAGATCTACAGTTCTATTCATACTATTTACATATAAAAGTAGTCAGAAAGCATATCTAACCTAAGAAATGAAAATTTAGAAATAATGTTCCTTGCATATGAAAAACAGTGATCACAAAATAATGTTATTGATTGATGTAGTTTTTTCTTGAAAAGTAATATATAAATAATAATAATATCATATGTACAAATATGTTCTTTATGACATGCTTTATTTAAAAACTAGAATTTTAATTTCAGAATTGCAAATAATTTTGTATCCGTATGTGAGTTCTTATAATACATAAACTACTCATCCGTGGCAACATTTTCAAAGACAAACACATTAGTCGAACACATGTAGACAATAATTTTCTTTATAAGTAACAAATTACTATGTTTCAACTGGCCATAGATGTCAAATGAAAGTGTTTGATTATAAATTAATCACAGTAGGAAATACAAAAACAGAACATACATATAATAACTCAAATACATTATTTTTTAAAAATAGAAAATTAATCAGTTGATAATAAATGTGTGTGAAAATAGTTTTCCTTACATAAACCATACATACAAGTTTGGAACCAAACTTGTATTTAGGATGGAACATAATCAAATGTAAGGAAACTAATTTTACATAAACAAAATAAATATATGCACTAATACTTCATATAGTTATTTCGATATTCAGATTATTTTTTTATTTTGATTGTTTTATATATATATATATATATATATATATATATATATATATATATATATATATATATATATATATATATATATATATATATGTAACATAATATTATTATTGAGTTCTTAAATACAAAAACTCGATGCATCTAAAATTTGATAACTTTACACTTTAGAGGTTATTTACATTTACTTACATCGGTAATAGGTGAACAATAAGATGTAAATACCTTTAAATCAAAATAATACATAATAATTATAATAGATTATGCTTCTGTTTCTTAAAAGATAACCTTGAAGTGGCTGTTATTGTCATAATTTTGCTTATCTAGTTTTATCGGGGCAAATAATATGGGAAACTAGAAGGGATTACCGTTACACGCCTTTATAGTAACTATCTAGTTTGCCTACATAGATCTACACAGCGCAAGATTATTCTACATAGATCTATAAAGTGGACGGGATAAATTTCTACCAGGGAATAATCCCCTAAATTAAAAATTCTCGAGATTCTTCTGATATATTAAGCAACGTCAATTTGTATCTGAAAGAATATATCTGAAAATTTCAAATTACTGTACCGTGTAGAATTTGATATACACTTATATAAAGCTGACTCGTTTTAAATACATTTTCATCATAGTATGGTATATTGCACAAAAAAATAACTAAGAATATGAATTAATTTCAGCCTTAGTAATTGCGCAAGTCTAAAAATGTCTAAAAATCGGAGAAAAATTAGATGAAACCCTGATTAAGCATATATTTTAATTTATAGAAGTTGGTGTATAATACATGTTCGGGACGTAATTAAACTAAGGATTTTGTTAAAATAATTTGTACACAATTTATGATAAAGTCGGTTATTTATTGAATACATATTAGTCTTCTTATAGTAATCCGCTTTGTAATTACCGATCTGTACAACGGCCACAGTGCATCTAACGAATGCGTCATTCTTTTTAGAACTCGAACGAGCAGCTGAGACAATTTTACAGAGACAATTTTTAATTTAATTTATAATACTGAGAAAATTAAATGAAAAATATGCGTCCCTGTAATGGTCGATAACAGGGAGAGTTTCAGCTTACCTTAAACCAAAACACAAATTTATAAAACCAACAGAAAGATCCATAAAAACCTGCCCACCGCAAAGGTTGACGACTCCGCGTCTCATCCCCGCAGACACATCTGGAATTCCGTTAATATCATCCCTCTCCACATACTCCCGCGATCGCGTGTACACATAGTAGGCCAGCTCGAGCAAAGCCAAACATTTGCAATTACCGCGTGTGCGAGAGCCGTCGGCGCGACTGATCGGTCGGAAGCGTCTCGGCTCACTATGTGCTGCCGTCGCTTCGCGCTCCGTTCCGAATGGGAGTTGTCGTATGGGGGGTGATACGCACGCTCGCTAAAATCCAGGACACACATAGACGTACCGATCAAAGTGAGCTTTCCCGGGTGCCCCCACCGCCTAATTAGTGTTTAATCAAGTCGCGATGCGCAAAGAGATGGTGGGAGAGAATGCGCGGAAAAAAGAAGGGTGATGTATTCGTTTAATGCACTCGCGAGGAGTGGGTCGGGGGTGTTGGTTTTTGTAGGGAAGATGAAACGTTTGATTTTCGAGGTTTGGGGTTTGATTTATTTCTTTTATTTCTTTTACTTTCTTCTTAATTTTTACACATATTTGGCATAACCAATTATAATTGTTAAAAACCAGAAATGTACGTAAGTGCTATCATCTAAAACAAATCAATTAATTAAGTCTCAAGTGTTAATTTCGTAATATGTCCAAAACTCAAATTTCGATATAAATCGACATTCTACGTAGAAGTAAGGTGGGTAAAAGAAATAAATATTAAACTATAGGGTTAATAATTTACATTTGTATTAGTTTTAAACTTAAAATTCGCTAATTGTCATTAACCCATTAACGCCCAAACGGACACAATTTTTCGTCCTTTTTGGAGCGCCAATCTCGAAGGGAAATTAATGAAATCACTCGATAAAAACCACTTATCCTAATGTTTTCGGATGTGATCTTTCGATTTCCGGGGTTAGAATTGTGATTAAATGCTCTAGAAAAAAAATATGGCTGACTTTATGGAGAAAAGTACTGAAAATTTGGGGATTTCTTTTTTTTAATATTTTTTTAGTCAAAAAGTGTTCTAACCTACTCCGGATTGTGGAGGGAGGTGGAGGAAATAGTTGGAGTTGATGATAGAATTTTTTGTGCTAACCTCATCTGACTCTAATCTTTTCAAAACGCGGACATTGCATAAAATCTCATGAAATATGAATTTTTCTCTAGTATTAACGAGAAAATAATATTATTGTAAGTTTTTCTTGATCCAGAGTCATTTTCCTCAATCAAAACAATACTACAGAATATATTTGACTAAATTTTCAATTTTCAATGATGGCGGATTCAAAATAACGGCCGGATTTCTCAAGAAATGGTGCCTTTTCTCATTATAAAAAGTAAATAGCAGTTTGTAATTTTGAAAAGATTAGAGTCAGTTGAGGATGGCACAAAAAATTCTATCAACTCCAACTATTGCCTCCACTTTTCTCCACAATCCGGAGTAGGTTAGAGCACTTTTTGGACTAAAGAAAAAATATTAAAAAAAAAATCCCCAAATTTTCAGTACTTTTCTCCATAAAGTGAGCCATATTTTTTTCTAGAGCATTTAATCACAATTCTAACCCCGGAAATCGAAAGATCACATCCGAAAACATTAGGATAAGTGGTTTCTATTGAGTGATTTCATTAATTTCCCTTCGAGATTGACGCTCCAAAAAGGACGAAAAATTTTGTCCGTTTGGGCGTTAATGTGTTAAAGCAAGGTGCATACTTTTTTTACGATAAAATATTAATGATAACAGTATCTACACTAAAAAGCGAAGTAGTTTGATAAAACAGACTATCCTATCGGTGGATTCAAACTATATGTTATGACTCACAAACGTATCCGGAAAAAGATCTGGGATTTAAAATTTTCCGAGTATAAACAGTTCTCTCACTTCAGATTTCAGTAAAAACCAGTAGAGGTCAGTTTCGTAACACTTCTAAATTACTATCAAGATACTATTTATTAAATGTTTTACTACACGTAAAACATGTTTTTCATTACTTAGTAATAAAGTACATAAAATTTATTTGCAAAAAAAATCGTACGTTAAGCCAAGGAGTTATGAGAGTAGTTTAAAGAAAATATCATTTCCGAATCAGGTCAATTTCGGTAACACCCTAAAATAAAAGTATTATCGAAATAAAAGGAATTTTCAACCATTAAAAAAAACTAATAACACCACGTCATTCTACGGCTAAAAGTACACAAAAAGTGATCGGAATCACCCATATACATGTAAAAATGTATGTAAAAAATTAGAGAATAAAAGATGGTATAAAGAAATATGAAATTATAGATGGAATAAATAAACACAAGTAAAAACAATAATGTCTGGCTATTAATCATTGTTGCCACGCCACTGATCGAATATTATTCATTAGCTACAGTTGACATTTCTTTATTTTTTTCTGTTTTAGGTGAGTTCATTACAAAGATTGTACAATATTCAATGCTGCAGTAAAAGTAAGTATACTAAAACCAAGAATAATACTGACATTCTTCGAAAAATATAGAGGGAAAAATATACGAAAAATTTAAATTTATTAAAGCTCATATGCTGTGCCTAATTTTTATATATTATTGCATATTCCAGTATAATGCAAAAGGCCTTAATATTTTTATGCTTTTTTTTCATTGAATATGGGGTCATTGCTATATTTACCCATATGGAGGGTTAAGCTCGATCTCGGTCACCAACAAAAATTCGGAAAGACGTTTTCTCAAAATGTTTCCGAAAAATTCAAACTGACGGAGTTTTTAACTCACGCTCTTTAGCGGCCATTATCTTAGGAGGCAAACGTCTTACCCCTTAAGTCATTATTTAACACTCCACATTTATCATATGATTAGTCGTGAAAGTATAAACAAATTCTTTAATTCTTTCTATAAAATTTGTAAGTATGTATAAATATTTATTTTTAGTTAAAATTATACTTTATTGATGTTCATTTCAACGATAATAAATTTCGAGAAGTTTCATATTAATAATGGACGAAATTATAACACTATAAAATGTTATATATATCAAATGGAAAATAAGGATGGTAAAAGAAGTCAGATGATTATTAATTGGCAAATATTAATTTTATTACATTATTTTAATAACCAATAATATGTAAATATTTTCCACCATTATTATAACAATGAACTCAATTACAATAAATGAAAATGTTTTATATGATATTAATGAAAAATAATAATTGCGCAGTATAATTCAAATGATTATTAATAAACAAGTAATCATATGAATAATCAAATATTTGTTTGTTAGTGATATAAATATTTTATTTTCTAATTACATGTTTATTGCAAGTAAAAATTATAAATAATATCAAAATAACAATATAGAATAACTAATAAACATTTATTTTACTTGTATGATAAATATTGCATTTTCCAATAACAAATACACGAGTTATGCGAAACTTTCACAATTGATTGTCATTTCACCTCTACTGTAAATTGTGAATCTGAAAATGTATTATTTATTTAATTAACTCTACATCGCATTGTGTACTAAACATTTATATAAAGATAGTGATTTTTGACTTATTATTTTTAATATAAATAGAATCGTAACGAATTGACAGAAGGCCTGACATTTAAAGATAATCAATAATTCCTAATGCAAATAAATTCTCTTTTTAAATACAGTCGTAAATCTAGTCATCCCCTCAACATCCTATGCTTCTCAAAAGAATCATCCCACGAATCTTCTTTCACTAAACTTTGGACACGCAAGTTGTGCGTTGTCGTCCCGAGGCGCTGCTGTTACTCGAAGATCGGCTGCTCGTGTATGGGATAATTAGCGAATATGCTAATTAGGCGGAAAAAGAAGGCGGCTTTGCAAGGAGAGCAGCAGCATCAGTGGCCTATAATTAACTCGAGTACAAGGCGCAGCACGCCTCGCTTATATATAATTATATGCAGGCCTAGTTTTCTTCACGCGCGAGCCGGGAAATTAATTTTCGAGCTATACACAAGAGTTCTACGTGATTCTTGTTTAACGAAATATTTTTGCTGTCGCGTTTGAGTTTATCGAGCGTCGATCGTGCAAACACTGTATTGTTATTTTATTATTCTTGGGTTCGTTCGGTAAATCTGTGTTTTTTGTTTTTTGATGTTGTCAGCGAAAAATGGCAGAACTTGTAGAAGTTTGTGGAGGTATTTCTGCGAAGATTTTATCTGCAGATTTGTCAGCAATGTTCTGTGGAAAATTAATACCACTGCTATCTTTGCTATACAACTTATAGCCCATTTGAAAATACATAGTTTAATACCTTCCAAAGAATATTTAATTTTAAGTTCACCAACCCATCACCTGGTATAGGACTTTTGATCTGTAATTATATATAAAAAAATTCCATTATCTTTTTAATTAATATACTGAATTGGCTTTGATTTTCTTTGAAGCTTGTGATTCCTTCTAATGAAAAGCTATTTTGCTTAAAGCTACAGCTATTCCTGAAGAAAAACAATTAGCTTCCTCAAACCAAAATAATTGTTCTAATATGAATTTCTTTATTCTAATACATTAATTTTAAATGGGTATATTTCTTTTTAAATAATAGTTAAAAAAAGGTGTGTTATTGTCATTGATTGTTGCCAAAAGATAAATTACAAAAATTATAAGCTTATCATCATAAATTGAATCGAAACAAAAACGAACCGAGAATTCTTTTATTTCTAATTCCGTATGTTCATAAAAAAGAAATAAAAATTCGTTTGTTTAATAAAAAATAACCGCAACATTCTTGAGATATAAGCCATCAAAATTAAAAAATGTAGATGCTGCTAACTTTTTGGTCACTATGCTGTCTCAAAGAAAATATAATTTAAATTATTATAAGTAACGAAGAGCTGCGCAGTGCCGCACATCAAGGTTATTTTCCTGTCTAACTATTTTCATCTAGTGATTTGTTTCCTACTGAAAAATGAATATTTTTCAATAAACATATTATCGTATAGCAGTGTGTCTTTGGTCAGTGAGGTGACATTCATTCTACAATCAATTTTTATCTATAAAATCAAATCAATTCTATACCTATAAAAGATTGAATTCAATCAAGCTCAAATACTTAAAAGATAAAATACCTGATAGTCTGGGCAAAGAGCTCAGCGAAGAGATTCTGGAAAGCTGCAGCCCTTTTCAGCTCAATTTATTTAAAAGATTTTCCATCATATGTTTTCGAGATATCGCCGCTTTAACAAAAAATAACGTTTTAGTGTATAACAAAAGAAGGGAGATAGCTTATAAAAAATTTCGCGAGGGAGAAGATAGATAATTTTATGCTCTTTTAAATGTAGTTACACTCGAATATTCATATTATTTCTAACATACCAAAATAATTTAAAATGGAAAAATCTCAATAAAACATAAACTATTCGATGAATCTTGAAATTTCTTTTTAACTTCGAATCTTCATTAATAGACAAAAGAAATGACCAGGTCGTTCTCGCGGTATAAGCGATCAAAAAACTGTATAAAAAAATACATAACTTCAAATATCTCGGAATATAAAGATCATTATGATCTGGGTAAAGAACTCAGCAAAGTGATAGTGAAATCTACCTTTTTGGAAAGTCTCAAATAAAATTCTGCTGATTTATTCTAGTTATCGTCGGCCCTAGAGAAACAACTTTTCACGAAATGAGTTTTTTTCAAAAAAAGAAAAGGGTAAAGACATTAAAATTTTACTGAATATTTTTCTCCATATTCCTAATTACCCCAATTTTTTAAAAAAACTTCCATCTTTTGTTTTCGAGATATCATCGTTTAAACAAAAAAATCACGTTTCCGTGTATAACAAAACAAAGGAAATAGCTTATACAAAATTTTGGGTCGAAAAAGATAGGTAATTTTATGCTCTTTCAGATAGTTAATCCTCTATTTTTAAAAGTACACAGCTAACTTTGAGAGAATACTTCATTTTTGAGAGTACACATAAAATTTGAGAATTAATTCTTAATGTTTAAATACACACTCAACGATAAGTAATAACTCTAAAACCAAAAATAAAGACTTGAAATTGAAATTAAACTCGTAATATTAAGAAGATGTACGCATTATTGAAAGTCAACTTATCGAAGTTTGAGTATTACTCTTGCACTTAAGATTAAACCCTCAATACTAAGGATAAAATACTTAACATTAAGTGTAGCTACTCAATATTGAGAGTAAATACTTAAATTTTGAAAATGTATTTTTTCAATGTTCAAGAATCCTCTCTCGAAAAATTGCGAGAGCCCTGTAATGTTTTCTCGCTGCACGCGTCGCCGTAATTTGATGTAAGCTTTGCCCGCTTGCGCGGCGCATACACGCCAGGCAAAGGCGGACGGTTAAGAGAGCGGCAGAGCGGTAGCAAGCGGCACCGGAGATGAAAAAGCATCCGTCATTTTCACTTTCGGTGAGCGTCGACGCGCTAAGAAATTTATCGATGTTGCAAAAAGAAGAAGCCTCGAAAGAGAAAGAAAGAGAAAGAGAGAGAGAGAGAGAGAGCCCGCGCAGCGCAGTGTATATCAATTAACGCCTAAGTGCGTTAAGGAGAGGAAGGCGAGAGCGCGTCGGCGAGCAGAATTATTGCGCGACTCCGGAATTTTCGTAATTTTCTCGTTCCAGCTATGTTTATAGAGACTTGAAATTTTTGCCACTGATGGCCTCCGCTAATATGAATTTAGGAGTTTGGCACAGTAGTATCTGATGTTTGACTTTAAAAAAGGCTAGTAATGATTTTCTGTTAAATACGAAAAGCTTTGTTTAATATTTGAATAGCATAAATTATATTCCATTGAAATTATATTTTTTTACATAATATATGAACGTATGCTACAATAATGTAATTTTTAGAATACTTGAACAAAATTACTGATTAATAGTGATATTGATGTATAATAATATTGCAAAATATTAGATAAATAAATAATCTGAAATCATTTTGAAATTAAAAAAGAATTCGAATACTCAAATAACAATTTTTGGACGTCAACTTTATAAATAGTAATTAATATACATACATATATTGGAATATTTAGCCAATTTCAATTTAATTATTAATTGAAGAGATTATCACAGTATTTTCATTCGTGGACATATAAAAAAACCTTTCTTTTGAAGTATTTGAATGGTATTTATTATATTCTATTGATATTACATTTTTCAAAATTTATATACAAAAAGCTTCTGTGGTCATAAAATTGTCAAAATACTTAAATAATAATACTGTTGAATAGTTAAATTTTTCTTTGATTCTTTAATTAATCGAAATGTCAAAGGTACACATATTATTCCTATATTATACTCGTTATACAGCCTGAGGTCAATTTAAAATTAAACAAATTCTCGTATTTTAAAAATTTGTACGTTATATTTAACGAATTACACAAAATCTCGGGAATCATACCGTATAATAATTTTTCGTCGACTTTACAAATTAAATTATGGAAAATTCAGCCGATTTTAATACGAATTTCACCGTATCCCACTGGCCCGCGTTTCTCATCCGCCAATAAAACCGATACTCCATTAAACGAATTAACAGCGTTTAATTAAAACAAAAGCGCCGAAATAAAGCAGCCGAATATTTCCGCAGTTTCGCGGCACCTCTTTTTTTCATCTCCCCCCGCTGCCGCGCACCACCCGTCGCATCTAATTTGAACGGGCTCGTAAATTAATGACGCGATGCAAGGGCGGCAAAAAAAGGAACTCCAAGAGTGCAGACAGAAAAAAAAGCAAAATTTGCGTACATGTGTACGCGTACAAGAGGTGCACAGAGACGATGCTAAAAGGCTGGCTTTTTGCGCTGAATGAAAAGTGATTCGATTGTCAGCGATTAATCGAAATGCACGCGAGTTTTAACAATAAACTCATTAATGTTAATGCCGCTGCGCGATTCGACTAATTCGGCGCGTGCAAACAAAAACCGTGGACGAGGAGACAATGAGCAAGTGTGCGTTCTCTCTTTCTCTCTCTTTCTCTCTCTCTCTATCTCCATCTCGTTCTCTCTCTCTCTCTATCTCTATCTCGTTCTCTCTCTCTCTATCTCGTTCTCTCTCTCTCTATCTCTATCTCTATCTCGTTCTCTCTCTCTCTCTCTATCTCTATCTCTATCTCGTTCTCTCTCTATCTATCTCTATCTCGTTCTCTCTCTCTCTATCTCTATCTCGTTCTCTCTCTCTCTCTATCTCTATCTCGTTCTCTCTCTCTATCTCTATCTCGCTCTCTCTCTATCTCTATCTCGTTTTCTCTCTCTCTATCTCTATCTCGTTCTCTCTGTCTATCTCTATCTCGCTCTCTCTCTCTATCTCTCTTTCTATCTGGTTCTCCCTCTCTCTCTCTCGTTCTCTCTCTTTCGTATGGTGGCATTGATTATATCGGAGACATCCAATTAATTATCGGAGCGCTTGTTTCGCGCGCTACTCGCGTTATATGAGAGGAGAGTGAGAGGTTTTTGCCGGATGAAAGCGACAAACGCTTTTGGGTTGAAGGTGTGGAAAGCGTTTAGTAGGACTCCAGTTCAGAATTCAATTGTTTGATGTGCTGTAAAAAAGGATTTATTACGCGAATGTGCGTTGAGAGAAAGAATGATTTATAGTAAAGGATTCGTATATTTAGGAGTTTCTATTCGTAATATTTACTATTGATGAGTATATTTAATCATAAGACATGATTATGACTATTACGATTCGCTAGTCGAAGTGAAGAAAGACTTAATTATAAAAAAATAACTGGGTGCTTGGCGTTATAATTAAAAACTCGAATGTAATGTTAAGATTTTTCTCTCAGTTTAGTCAAGTTATGATGCTCTTCAGAATTGATTTTAGGGTGAGTTTCGCATACAAATTATAAACTATTTTACGTTGATTTTCTGGATAAATCCAATAGTCCTTTTATCCATAAGTCCACAATATTTAAATAACTAACAATCTTTTGTACAATAAGCTCAGATGGCTCGAGGATCGGTAGATTGCATCGCACTACTTTAACAGCATTATCCACCAAAAATCTTTTCTCTACAGCTTTATTGTACTTGTACTTGAGCATCTCGGTAAATAGCGGGAACTCCGACGTTAATAATATCGACTCGAACGTGTTAGCCAATTCCCCATTTCTATTATACGGAACGATCTTATCAGTGTTCTCCACTAAAATATTCGACACATGTACTTACTCTTCCGAAGATCCTCACGTTGTTCATCCTCGTGATCTCAGCCTGGCACTGGCTGTAATACTCCTTCAAGCGCGTTTTCTCCTCGATATATTGTATGTCACCCTCGGACAGCTTCTCGCCCCGGAAGCTCAGTTTCGCCATGTGCTGGAGCAACAAATTCACAAAATTTGTGTCGACCTTCGTCAGATAATCGTCCGCCACAAGTAACAGGCTCGAATAGCCCAAGTTCGGGTCGCTGAGGATTTTGCGGTTGGCTCCGTAATGTAATAATATATGGACCGATCGACATTCTCTTTCCTCTCGAAAGCAATCACTCAGGAGGACAAGCTCCAGGGGAGTTTGACCGTCTGAGTCTGTGGCGTTGGCATTGGTACCGAGCTCCAGCAGCAACTCGATGCACTCGGCTGAACAGAGGGACAATACTCTGTGCATGGCCTCAGTCAAGATGTCAACCGGCATCTCCTGCTCCTGCAGCAGCTGGACGCACTGCAGACCTTCTGAGTAGTCGCACCCTTCCACGGCTGTAGACAGAGCCGTGAATTCTCGCTCGTTGCGAGCCAGAGGATTGGCACCACAATCCAGGAGCAGACGCACCTGGGCTATATAGCCGTGCAAAGCTGCCATGTGAAGCGCACTGTCGAGCTCGTCTTGGGCGGGATGCTTCAACAAGATTATGCTCTCGATGAGAAGGACGTCTTCATCGCCAGACTCGATGACTTCGGGCAGCTGCCACTCGACCTCCAGTAGCTGAGTGGCCAAGAGCGCTGGCTCGACTCTAGCCTTCCTGATTGCACGGAAGAGGACCGTCCTGGAGAACCTTTGCAGACTGGTCCTCATGAAATAAAGCACGCTGTGGATACAGGTGTCCCTGATGTCGAAGCGGGCGTCGACGTCCAGTAGAAGATCGAGCACATTGTGTGGCCAATGAAGGAGCGCGTAGATCAGTGGAGTGCAGCCCTCTTCATCCACGGCGTTGATGTCACATCCGGCCCGGATAAGGATGTCGGCGAATGTGTTGCTGTTGCACGCGGCAGCGATATGTAGCAGGCTGCGCTTGTAACTGTCTCGAACATCCACAAGAGCCAGGCTGTCTGGCAGGCAGTCCATCAGAAAGCGAATCAAACTTTCGTTGAACGGTTTGTAGTTCATGATGTCCAAGACGGTCTTGGAGAATTCACCGTTAGCTTTGAACATAGTTGTTAAGTATATGTGTGATTTTAAAGGAAAATTGGTTGATGCAATGGTCGAACAATTCGCTTTGCTAGCACAGGCTTTACTGATTCTGAAACATTGCTTCCTACATATATATATAGTAAAGTGGGAAGGGTGTAAAGGTAGCTGCAAAGGGTTTGATGTCGTTACATTTTTCTTAGAAGAACCCTTAATTATAACAACATATAGGTTTATTGTACATTGCCAATCCTATTATACCTTACTAAATCTGAGAATTGAACATCTATATGCTATTATTAACCATTCTAGAGAAGGTCGTTATTGTACATTATAAATCCTATTATATCTTCCTAAATCTAAGAATTGAACTAGAATGGTTAAAAATTCTCGAAATATTTCAAATTTGAAAAGTAGATAGAAGAATTATTAAAATGTAGTTAACCCTTTGTGGCTTAGTGGCTATTATAATAGCCACCTCTTTCGTCTAAGATTTTTATGTATAAAACTTTTATTTATAGGTGTCTATAAATGATTTTACATTCTTCTATTAGCTAAGAGGTTTCTCTATAATACTAATTAACAAAAATTCAAATTCGTAATCAGCGACCCCAAAAACCCCCGAGTAACAATTTTCAGCTTAAAATATTGAACAGAAAAATGTGGGCCACAAAGGGTTAATCGAAGTACAAAATTTGTTTGTGATAGATGATACGATTAGAATAAATAATCAAGTTCGTCTCTGACATCAAATTCTTTTTCTGCGAGAGTATAGTTTGTATGTCAAATTATAACCTAAAACACAGCTAAATTCGAACCTTTCTAATCGGGTGAGTATTATTGTTATAAAAGATATGCAAAAAACCAAAAGTATTTGAAACTTTTTACCGAATAGAATCTTTACAAAAATTGAAAAACAATAGGATATTAAAGTATAGAAATTATTACGGTTTAAATAATTTAGATTTTTCTTAAATATTTTAAATAATTTTCTTAGTGCAGTTTGATGTGATTTGTAAGTATACTCATAGATCGTATGCAATTTTATATAAAACAACGCTGCGCTTTTAACGACATTCTATAATCAAAAATTATGCTGAACTAAAATTTATCAAAATAAATTTAGATGGTAAATGGGAGATTGTACTCAAATTAATAATACATACAGTACTTTATGCCTATCTCAACTGTGGCCAGTTTTTGACTTGGAAAGCAGGACTAATGGACTGTTAAAAGACAATATTGTTCAAAGATAATCGAAAATCAGGGTTATTGGTAGAACTTGATGAAATGAAGGAATTTGGACTAGTTTCTAGTGAAGTCACTTTTCTCCCGCATTTGCGGGAAAGAAGTGTAATATTCATCTCGCTTTTCCGAGAAAAAAGTGGCCATTTACGTTCAGATGGGCATAAATTCCATTTATAAGTTTCACGCATTGGATAGTAGTATTTATGACGGGAAAGTGTCTTTTATCGTCTAACTACTACAGTGCTACATATATCGATGTAAGAATAGTAAGTGTATGGCGAAGCGTCTTACCTTTCACATGAAATATAGTCTTTTTTGTTAAAATAATCACTTTTATTAAAATGTTAAAAACGAAAAAAATTTTTTTGGTAGTTTTTTCCGAGACGTATAAAAGATAGACGCAAATTTTTTAAGTGCGCATAATTTCCTTTCAATTTATGTATTTTAAAACTGTTCTTAAGCTGTTATTAAGAAATAAAAGGAATGGATGGCGTATATTGTTGGATATAAAGTTATTAGTTATTGTATTATATTATAAAATTATTTTTAACGTTGAGTTGAAGATAAGATTTTTCATTATTTCATTAATTCTGGTATTTTACTGTTCCGATAATTATGAAAATATATGTAGTATGTAAAAAAGTGGGGGTTGGAGTCCGAAGCGCAGAAGGGGGTGGAGCCCCTCTAGTATATTAGAAGAAATATATATTTCGAGGCTTTGTCGACTACGGAATCGACTATGGAATCGACCATGGACTTTGAAAAAAAAGTATTTTAGTATTTTATTCTTATATTTATTTTTTTATTATTTTTTTGTCATCTTCAATTGTTAATAACTTTGGGTGAGATTAATATTTTTATATAAATCAAAGCTTATATTGAAGCTTTCTTCGCTTTATGTATTACCTTTTGGGTAGTGTTCCTAGCATAAAAACTTGTGGAGTTATGGTCACAAGTAGAGGTGCCATTTTTTAATGAAATAATGCACATTTGGAGTACAATATCTTATATCGTATAACGAAGGGCCCATTAGATAAAATTACGGGTGCTAGGTTTGATGCTGAGGTACGTAAAATAACACCTTAATAAGTTTCATCGAAATTTGTTTTCCAACGGGGGTGAACTTTCCTTGTTAACACAATAGTGGTATGTAATTAACTTTACTTGGATCGTGGTGCACTTTGTTGTTTAAATATAACAGTCATCCATAGCGCGCTTCGTGAGCATTAAGGATTTATGAAATCTTTAGTATTTAAACAAAAATTTACTCTTGTATACAGTGAGAAACAGAAAACCAAGTGAATTTTCTTAATTTTTACTACTGAATGTCTGATAAAATCTTGATTTTTTCATTTATTTAATCAAATTTACCCTCTTTTTTCAAATAATTATTTTTTTATTTTCATATTTCGACAAACTCTGAAGAATAAAGTTAGTTTTGTACATTTGCCCATTTTCCTTCTTATTACGCCTCCGTGGGCATCCTCCTTTTACTCCAAATAGCGGGCGATGTTAATCTTAACATATTAAATATATATCTTTAGACGACCATTTTCAACAGTCTTAAAATTTTTTTAATTTATCGTAGTAAATTTTAATTATATATCATAGTTTACATAACAGACAATAACAAAGATTCTTTTTGAATTTTTAAGACTTTTTTAGACTAATTTCTGAAAATCGATAAAAATGTATTACGGAGCCCATAAAAGCATGCGCAATCAATATAATGTAATTGCTACAAATGCTAAATCCAAAAACTAAGTTTCTTACAAAAAATAGCAGGTAAAAAATCGAGAATAATAATATTAATAAGAAAAAAATGTCAACAAGGAAACAATAAAATATACTGTTAAAGATTAGTAGTGTATTATTTTTTAATGAACAATATTAAATAAAAAATGACTATAAGAAATTTACGTGTAAATATATGGCGAAATAGTACATTATGCAACAAGGGAATAATCAACTTTATTTCCGACGGGTAAAAATGCAGATGGATAAAAATTCCGAGAGTTAAAAATGTCGAAATGTTGAATGGCAATGGGTAAAAACTAAAATTATCTAATATTGAAAAGAAATTACCTAGCAACAATTAACACATTAATATAATATATGGGCATATTCTAATAAAAGCACTTTCTTGCCCACATTTTCATTTTCGGCATTTTTAACTTTCGGCATTTACTTTTTCGGGTTTCTTGTTTTCGGCATATTTAACCTTCGGCATATTTATCTATAGGTATTGAGTTTTTCGGGAATTTCAACCGTTCGGTAAATTTATCCTTCTGCAAATTTATCTTTCGGTAAATTTATCCCCACCCAAAAAAGTTATATAAAAGTTTACAGAATACGATTTTGTGTAATACCTAAAAAGGTAGCACTGTAATTGAAATTGTATGAACGTTGTTATTGATTTCCCCTTATCTTCTCTAAAAATGTTTAAAATACAAAACATAATTTTTTCATTTTATTTATATAATTTGAATGTAATATTCGCGTTTTATAATTGTGATTGAAAGAAATAGGTTGTTGTATTAAATGACTCTTAAGAAAATAACTGTAATCTTTCTTAAGGGGGTACGTACACATTAAATTTGAAATAATAATTATTATTTTGAATGCTTGACAACAAATTTTCTAATAAAAATGTAGATAGCCAGTGTCAAAACAAAATGAAAAAAATTAGAAAAATGGACACACTGTTACAGTGAGATGCTATACTTTACGACCAGTGGACTATAGCAGTGAATTTGTCAGAAAAAGTTAGACGCTCGACTTCTGGACCTGTGTTGATATTTGGACTTTCTTCTCCAGTGAAATAGTACATTATATGCGTAAGAAAAGGGCAATTTTTTAAAATTTGTATACATTTTTATTAGAAATTTTTTATCAGCATTACAAATAATAATTATTATTTCAAATTTAAGGTGTATGTACCCCTTGATGAACTCTCACAAATTCTAAAGATTTTTTAAATTGTATACATATTGTTACGGTCTTAAACTCATTTTATTAAAATGTCAAATAAAGATTTATCGCATATATAGTTGTTGCAAGCTAACTATATAACTTCATGCGTAGCATACATACATTCACGTCATGCAAACAGGCATTAAAAATATCTTTCTTAATATACTAACAAAAAAAAGTAGATATATAAATGACACAGTTAGGAATTTAAACGATAAAGCAACAATTCATGCACGTCAATCACTTTAAACTCCAGCTCACGCGAAAATCAGCGCCCTCAAAAATGGTTTAAAAAATCCGTAAGTTGAAAGAGATCGATACAAGCGATACAGAGATATACACAGGTATGCTCGACCGACGCGCGTGGCTGGCCATCGAAGCGAAAAGCCGATCTCGAAAACAAAGCGCCAAGTTACGAACGCGCGCGCGCGCGACGGCCAATTTTACACGCTAATTAGGTACGATGATTAATTGCTGCGATAGTATCGGCAGCTAGAACGTATAATTAGGCGATTCTTTGAGCTTCGCGCATTGTTTTTGGGGCGAAAATAAAGAGGTAGCGTGCCGGCCGCCGCCGTCGGACAAAAGCCGGCGCTATATGGCATTTGATATACTTTGGAGTTAATTATCGCCGATGAAAATTGCCATTCTATTCGTGGGTAACATAATTTTCGTAAATCACTCTTTTGAAGCGCGTTTCTAAATCATTATATTTTGAAAGCTCATTGTTGCTCGCCAGGATTAATTGCTTTGAAAACTATTATTCTTGTACGAATGCTGATTCAAATATTATTTTTACATTATTAATTAGAAATTACTAATAACAGTAGTGTGAAATATACCAAATTTTAAAGTAATGAATTGCATGTACTAATTATTAAAAAGTATTAAAAGAGATAGGCTAAGTATTATAAATACTATTTCTTTAAATTACATACAAAGATTATTCGATGATATTAAACATGAATAAGTGCGAACATGAATGCACTGAGAAAAAGCCTATTGATAATAGTTACATTAATATTATAATAAAATATATTTTATTTTTTGTAAAAATAACGCGTTAATATATCCAGGCTATAATCTTGAAGCGAAATATATTTTATTCCCGACTCAACCGTAATGGTCACTTTATTGACCTGGAAATCGGGAGAGAAGTAGCATATAATTCACTCTTATTTGTACTTTATACCCCGGAGGAATACAGTAAATTCTCAGTTTCTATGGCTTACTCTCTTATTTCTTCAGTTTTGAACTATTTCTTTCTATATTAATATAAATTTTTAATAAAGTCAATAAAGTAGCCACATTAAAGTCAGAAATAAAGTTGTATATGAAACACGGGTATAGAGTCGAAATGTATTGCCTTGTTACATAATGTATTATTAAAGTATATTTAATTTTTCATACTTCATGTTCACTCATTGTCAGGAAAATATAAATAGTAAGTAATATTTTGATTAGTAATTAAAGATTAAATCTGCTTAGTAACTGTAACTAAAACAATTTAATTGAATTGATTTAGAACTATTTTTAGTAGTTTTTAAGTAAGAAATCTATATATTCCTTAAATACCATGCAAATTGATTAAAAATTCAAACAAAAAATAATTCGTTCAAGCTACACTCACTTGAACCTCTCTTCATCGTTATAAATCTGTATAATAATCCAAAAAAGTGCTGATCAAATTTAAAATGCGTCCGTCACGTTTGCCGCATCGCGCGTTTCCCCTTTTAATTTTTTCCCTCCTATCCCGTTTTTATCGGTGACCCTAGTAAGCACGTTTTATTTCGTCGCGTGCGCGGGGCCACACGCTGCCGCGATTGCATGCATTGCACACACCGCGCAGCCGATGACACATGTCGGATTTCATATTTTCGGCTTGTCGCGCGCGTGCATGGCACATGGAAAAGATGCAAATACTGTTTGCGTTTCGCGTAAAACGCCGAGCGCCACAGCCGTCCTTTCGCGCGAATTGGATGCTCTGCGGGCGCGCGCTCGCGTAGAGAAAAGCGTTTTACAGCCCTTCTATTACGATGGAAAAATGCGAAAAAAGTGCTTGCTTTTTTTCGGGATAGAAGTCCTTTTTACGAGCTGACTTCCGAGCGAGATCAAAACGCGCTGTATGCTAGATATTTCATAAATAATGTCTCGCGAGTTTTACAGGAATAGGGAATTCGTATGAAAAAATCCATTAGATTTGTCATATAGAATATCGAAAAATAATCGAAAGGAATTTTTACTTTTTTCAAATAACAAAGATATAGCAGGTTCAAATGTGGCTTGACGTCACGATATCTCATTGTAGGATATCTATATAGTGTGGTGTTTTGACGCCATGATAGAATCCAACCTGCTATATCTTTATTTATAATCATTTTTTTGAAAAAAGAAAAATACGTGTGGATTATTTTTTCATATTTTTTTTTTTTTTTTTTTTTTTTTAACGTCGCCATGTTTGTGCTCCCATGTGGTGCTAATCGACGACGGGGGTCTGCGGTGTGTTTGTAAACAAAGCACATGTAATTTTTACAGAGGTGCTTGTATCAATCGGCAGAGACTAGGATTCGAACCCGGGTCACCGGCGTGGGAATCCGACACTCTACCGACTGAGCCGCCGCAGGCCCCTTTTTCATATTCTATCTGACTGATCTAATAGATTTTTCCATGCAAGTTCCCTATTGAGAAAAATTTAATTAAACATACAAGATTTATTATTAATTTTATATGAAAAACGCATCTGAATCCAAGGATTTCAACTCTTTTAAATATAGTGATTTTTCGATAATGTTTATCACTTTCTTTAAAAGTTAATAAATTTGCCCATATAAATATATTTATACGAAACAAAGCTGAAATTAAAGCTCTTTTCGCCTATTTCTTTATATTTACGTCAGAGTTATTTTTTATATCATAATAACTTGCAGAGCTATGAACAGAAGTAGATGCACTATTCTTAATTAAAGTAACGCACAATTGAGATCAATTGGTTGATATCTCGAGAATAAGGTCCCTTTCAATGATGGGCATAAAAGTACTTCTGTTTTTTTTTTCAAGTGTAAAGAAAAGTACTCGAAGGAATGCATTTAAGGATTTGGCAATTAAGTACACATTCGTGTCATACCATCAATAAAAAGCATCATCTAAGTACACGTACAAGATTAATATGTACTTAATTGCTAAGTAGTTGTACCTATTCATCCAAGTACTTTTCCGGGTACTTTACACGAAAATACAAATGTACTTTTTTGCCCATCACTGGGTCTATTGGAATAGACGAATGGTATAAAATTAAAATTACATTTCCGTTCTAGAAACAATTTAAAAGTTACTTTCCACTATCATGAAACGATGTCAACGCTTATTACTATTTTAGACTCGTAACATAAAGAAGTACAAATATTTAACTATAAAGTAACCGGCATGACTCATAAAGATGGTATAGCGAACTCATAAAATTTTCGCCCTTAATACCAGGCCTAAAGTGACCGTTTTCCGACCAACGGGTGTAAAGTAACTACTTTACGCCCGCTTGTTCCTCCAATAGAAATGAGAAACAAAAACTGGTCTAAACTAGGTTTGTGAAAATCAGCACCTACATGTGTTACACAAAATATAGTGCGCACCACGGGCGATAGGGCCTTTTTGACTTCGTGTGTTTGAACGCGCCTATGACTCGTGCTGCAAACTCACACTCGGTCATGAAAGACCCACTTCTCGCCTACTTTCACTTTAAGGTTTGGAAATTTCAAATGAAACGGATTAGGTAGGACACCCTAGTATGTATGTTTATATATATGTGTATGTATAGCTCATCACTGGTAAAAAATTAGTTGATATAATCTAATCAAACTGTGTCCAAAAAATGAATTTGCAGTTAAAATTTAAACTTAATTTATTCGTACTCATGAACTTCTCATGAAAATTTACTTTATAATACAATGCGTATTTTACCAAATAAATCGGCAAGTAATAACCTATGCATAATTATATAATAGACTGTATTACATGACCTTCACTGAGAGAATACATCGGTCAGACTTGCTGAACTGTTCGGTAGTTTTGACCGAAGTGAGTTCGGTAGTATGTATACGGCAAGAATAGCGGAACAAGTTCGGCAGCTGAGTCTCCGTGCGTCGCGCTATACTCCTAACCTCACTTTTTCACAAATAATGAATATTTTAATGAATTTCTGATTTTTTTGTTACTGTAACCTTTTTATATATGATTAGTTAGTCTAAGTTACATTTTCGATGCTCTACTTTAACCTTACTTCTGTTTTACCTTATCACAAAAGTGATAATGAGGCTACAATAAAGCGAACACCACCCATCACTTTTAATACACATCCGGCAAAACAGCCGAACTGTTCCGCAGTTTTTACCGAACTCCTCAGTAAGAATGACAGACTATGGCCTCCGCAAACTTAGCAATGCGACTTCGGCAAGCCTAACTGAACCATTCTCTCAGTGTTCTTTGAGATAGCTGAGTGACAAATCAGTTGGCAGCGTATTTTTCTAAACGTTTGTATGGAATTTAATATACTATTCAAGATTAAACCCTACAAATTTTAGGCGTCTAGGATGTTTCGGATCGAAGATATTATTACTTTTGTATCAATACCTTTTTTGTTGAAAATTCAATGAAGGAGCTCAAATGCGGGGTTAAATATGTGACAATAAAAAGATGAATGTTCGTATTTTTTTTCTAAAGTAATTTTTACCGTTCATGAATTTTATGCGTACCTATTCATATATCACAATATAATGTCGTAAAAAGTACTTTTAATTTAATTTATTCTTAAAATACATAACACCACTAAATTTCATTATTTTCGAAAAAACCTTTCAAATAACCTTTTCAAGAAATAATAATTCACTCGGAAGCTTCAGTTACAGACGACTTCGCAGAACGGCACGCCTCCCGATCCTCCGCATTCCATCTACATCTCCACGGTCCCGTCGCACACCCCGCCGCAGTTAAGGATCGTTTGATTATAAATACAATGCATCCTTATAGCTAATTTAAAAGTTCGAGTGCGCGCTCTCTCTCTCTCTCTCTCTTTCTCTCTCTCTCTCTCTCTCTCTCTTCGCGGAAAAAGGCCGCCGCTCGTTTCGATTCCGATCTGCATGCATTTCTATGCATTTCCATGCATTTCTAATGGGGGGACAGAAAACGGCAGCTCGCTCTCTCACTTCCTTTTTTTGCGACGCGCCGCGAGTTAAGCGATCCGCGACCCACGACGTAAAATAGAGAGAGAGAGAGAGAGAGAGAGAGAGAGAGAGAGAAGAGAGAAAAGAGAGAGAGAAGAGAAAAAAGAGAGTGAGAGAGAGAAGAGAGAAAAGAGAGAGAGAGAGAGAGAGAGAAGGGCAAAATGGAGCTCAAGAGAGGTATATATCTGACGGATCCTTAATTAAGGATCTCCGGGAAAAGTAAGGGGAGAGAGAGAAAGAGAGGGCTAGATGGCGAGGCAACGGTTGAAACGGATTACGAGCGTTCGGAACTTCGCTAAGTCGCATTGTCTCGGCCGCCGCGGAAGAAGACGATATAGCGCCGGCGATTTGACTCTGTTCTTTTGTAGCGCTGGTCTTTTAGTTTTCTTTCTTTTATTTTCTCCGATTTCGTGTTCTTTGCCTATGCGTATTGAAATTAACGTTTCTGGCTAATAGGTTTTGATATGTCATTAAGTACGTAATTATATATAAAACTTACCGTTTCGTGATAATATGACAGAAGAAATTAAAACAACTTTTGATATTTTTGTATAATTTCAAATGGGTTAGAGAATACTTTTTTAATTGTCAACGAGTGACTTCTTAACAAAAAAGCGGTTTTGGCAGCTAAATGGATGCGGATTGGCCACTACGCGCCGCCGCTCTCCTGTAAGTGAGACTACTGCAACGGAGAGGATAAACTCTCCGAGCTGGTGGCTTGCGTGCTCCGCTTTTAGCCCTCGCACTTAAGAGGCCTTTTTGCATAATATGAAATAAACAAACTAAGAGAGACAAACAATACTATTGTTAAAAATGAGTTCAAAATCATTTTGAAGTATTTAATAAATATTGTCATTTGTTTGCAAAAATAATCGTTATGAAAAATATTGTCACCAAAAATTTTGATATTAAAATTAGTTTTTATTTGAAGTATTTTCATGTTTATTATATCTAAAATAGAAGAGTAATTCAATTATTTTCAAACAAGAATGGTTGAAGTGTATTTGATTATATACATTTTTTTAATTAAAGAAGACGTGAGGATACTTTCAACTAACCAAAAACTAGGTCTGTGACAGTACTATTGATTTTTTTGAGTTTCAAGAAAAATAAATTACATGGACTACCAGCGACAAATTTATTCTTCGTTTTTGCATTTTACATGATGATCCCCACTTTACAAGAACATCACTACAAATAAATAAAAATGGCCGTATTACGTCAACCAAAGAAGGTTAAGTAGTGCGTAAAAATTGCGATTTATTCGGAGCAAATTTATTGCTGTTACTCTATATATTAAAAAAAATACAATTTTTAGAAATTATGATAAATATATTGACTAATAAAATAGAAAAAAAATCAGACTATAGATTTAAAATATTAGCAATTAGAGAGGTCCCAAAAAATAGCAGTTGTAAATCCAATTTATATCAAACAATAGTTAATTCGATATATCACACATTCGTAAAAGGAAAAAAGAAAAGAAAATTTACAAAACTTTTTAAGCAAATTCATAATACAAATTCCACTTAAAAGGTTGTTATCAGTTTCCAACCTCTCAAATCAATCAGAAAATTAATTTAAAATAAAAACAAATTCGCAATTTTAATTACGCACCCAAACAACGAAATTCCTCCAAGTTTCAGCATTCTCTTTCTCTCCCAACTCCGCGAGAAGATTCTCCAAAGACCGCACGCGTATTCTCCCTAACATCCTCTTAACCGTCGCGCTAAAGCCGAAGTAACCATTCGGAGCTTATCTTTTTTCGCCTTGTATATTTCCGCGCCCGCGCGGAAAATTTGAATAGCCTTCGGTCTCACTTCTCGGCGGCGCAAAGTGCCTCTTTGCAGCCGCCTTGGAAATTCTCTTTCTCTCTCGCGCGCGCTCGAGAACGGCTTATAGGGCCATTTGTTTCTACTTATGCACCGCATTACGTGGAATGTGTTGATACCAAAATTGCTTCATTAAGATTATATTGCCGGTGCGAGCGCGGGTGGTTGTGTAGCGATGCGCACCTCCGCGTTGCCGAGGTCAGTGCTATTCATAGAGGGGCTGCGGTTTTCGAGGTATGGGTAGGAGGTAGAGGGGGGAGTCGATGTTTCAGACGGTGGAATTTAATTTTATTTCTGGTATATTGTTTTCAGAATGGGCTTTTTCAAACTATTTTTTATGTATTCTCTTCTATTTATTTTATGTGAATAAACCGCTGCTAACTGCTCTTTAAGCACTGGAATTACACTTAAATTGTTTAAAATTAAATTTCATTCGTAAACAAGCTGTCAAATATTATGTAAATATAGTAGTCGGGGAAAAAGAATCACGTGTACTGTAAGAATACTAGGTATATCAGGCGCGCTACGGGCGCCACACATTAATATCAGCCATCCATACGTCTTATAATATAAAGCAGATGATTGCTAATCATGTTATGTAATTTTAACTTAAGCATTAGATAATATGCTTAAGAAGTAGAGATTAAATGATGGTTATAGCCAAATATGTGAATCAAAGGAACCTCACCTAAACAATAAAAATGATTTTCAATTGTATAATAATGTAAAAAATCGTATGAAATTTTAACACTTTCTCTCACTTGATTTATTATCTAATGTATTTTTAATAAAAAAATCATATTATTCGTGAATCTACTAAAAAAGACATTTGTAGTTAGCAAACCCTAAAACTGTAAAATCTACAATCGCTTTAAATTAGAATTCCGATAATTTTGTATGTAGGTAAGTGACTTTTCAATTACGTGACGTTCCATATTCTTTATTTCAAAGAAAACCTCATGTTTTTAGTAGAGTTTATAACGTGCGATTTTGCCGTCTGTGGGAAAGACGCAAAAATCCCGCGTATAATGCAAAGTATGAAGAATAGAAAAAGTTAAGGCATGAGAATTACTTCGAACGATAGGCAGAAGGCCATAATAGTTCAGGACGCTAGGAACTGATTTAATATTACAGATTTTACTCAAAATCTTCTCAGCAGTGCCATGGAGATAAAGAACATTTATTTATTAAACAAAAAAATAAAAGAAAATATTAATTGCTCGACTAGGCAGACGGCAAGTCGTGGGGTTAAACGGCAAGAGCTATTTATTCCAAATTGAATAACAGACAGGCATACGCATGCACACATAATGGTAGGAAAGAAATAAGAAAACCAGGTATTTATTAAATTTGAGCCTTTAATGATACCTAATTAATGCTTGCGGACTATTACAAAAACAGATGCCTTTAGAAAGACAATTAATCCGCTTTCTTAAGGGGTATGGCTACAGTAGCAGGCATAAAATCATGTGCATATTCAACATTTTCTTTAAATATGAAAAAAAGCTTATTAATAAAAGTAAACAATGGTATATTAAATACATGTCTTGAAGTATCAAAAAAAATTTTTTTTGAATTTTTCCAAAAAGAAAATGGCCGCTCACAGCGCGTTTCCGGCAGAACCTTTTTTCTTTACGCTATTCTGCATGCAAAATTACATACGTAATTTTGGACCTGGAACAAAATAAAAAAATGTTCACGCTATAACTCGAATGGTAACTTATTTATTTCTATGATAATAAAGTATCAAAAACAGATAAAACAAATTTCGATTTTTTGAAAATTTTACTGTGGCCATACCCTTTAAAGCTAGAACGAGCTTGATAGTTCGTAAAGATTAGCCTATCTAATCCCTATAGTACTAATTAGAGTCGTAACAAAATTATTAACCAAAATGTCAGAAAATGAAGAAAACGATCTTAGCCAAATTAAACTATATAGTAAAATACCAAATTAATTACCCAGAGGCACTCTGCGCAGAAATAAACAATAAAAAAAATTACATGCAAAATATGTGATGATCAATTAACAATTAAAAAGTCCCGTAGGCACCTACCTAATTTTAAGCTGAGCTATCTTAAATAATTGAGCTTTCACTCTACCTCATTTCCGTTCGCGAAAAACACGTGCTCGTTGGCATGAGCTGGCTCTCGGAGCTAACTAATTCGGACGTTTAAATTGACTTTAAGAGTTTTTGCAGAACGAGAGAAAGAGAAATGCGCCAGCGCAAATTTCTACTTCCACAATGTAGGTACGCTTGGAGAAACTTACAGTTCGTTGACGGAGCGAGTCTCGTCGTTGAATGCGGTAGCTGGAGGCAATACCGACACTAATAAGTTATTACTAAAAAAGATTTAAATTAAGAAAAAAAAGAAAGTTGAGAATAATACTTCAATATAGACAACAAGAAAAATTAATTGAATTTACGACAGGAAGGGTTTGAATGATCGTGCGCGGATGGTGCGGGTGCCGTAGGCTCAGATCCAGATGTAGTCTCGTCGGCAACCAGGAGATCGCCCACTTCTCCGGCGTATTTCCGAGGCTCAGACTGCTACGCGGGGACAGCTGATTGGCCCTGGGCTTTGCTGTGTCGTCGTCGTCGAAGAGTCATTGTGCGCAGCGCGTCTCTCATCTCCTGCTCTCCCACTACTGCTTACGAGCTCCTGTAATGTACACCGACTAGCAGTTTCGTGAAGCGATAATTCCGCGAGGAAATTTAAAATAAATTAATTTTGTGGACGAAATTAGGAGCTTTAGAGTTGTAAACGCGCAAGCACGACTGTTTGTGTGTTTTCCATTTTTTAAAGGGAACACGAAAGGCTTCAAAGGAATTACATGTGGGGAGAGAATTTAGGAAATTAGAGAGAAAACAACTTAAATCGGCCCTGTTCAGGCAATTCTTCATGAGGACGACGACAAGTAGCGTAGGTGGGCCCAAGTAGTGAAAGGCGCTTGGAGAGTGTGCGTCGGCGGCTTTGGAGCGACTTGTAAATGTTGTGGCTGAAAACGCTGTAAATCTTTCCCTGGTGGGATGCGCTCGCAGTTATATCAGCGAAATGAAAAGAAAAATAAAACAACAAAATAATAAAGAATGGTTCGCATTCCTATAAGGGCCTAGGTGAGAGGTAGAGGGATTTATCTCCTGGCTGCTGGGTGGCGGATTTCCATTCAAAATCAGCCTAATTCGTATTGCAGCGCGTGCGTAACAAGCGAAGAAAAATAATGGGATGCATGGATAGTAGGGTGCGTGGTAGCATGATCAGTGTGTATATATATAAGAAGAAAATAATTAATGGTGTTTTCTCTTTTTCTCTCTCACATTCACTTTAGCACTTTGTTCCACTATCATTCACGCACGCTCTCACACAATTATATACACATTGACTAAGTAACACAATCATTTGCATACGCACTCACTTGCTAGTTTCCTCACGTCCTAACTCATGCGCTCACTCAAACATACACTTACACACGTTCTCATTCTTGCATTCACGTACTCACTTGTTCACTCATCCACTAACGCATGCACTTACTCATGTACAATCTGATACACTTACACGCGCACTCACTCACTCACTCTCATATTCGATTACTTCCTCGCATACTTACTCACTAAATCACTCACTCCATCACTGACATACTTAGGCATGCAATCTCTCATTTACGTATTGCCATGTTTACTTATTCAAACACTCACTTACTCATCTGCTCACTCACTTAAGCACTTGAGTTCTGTCGCACTCATACATTCGATCTCACACTCACTTAATCAGACAGTTAAAAATTCATTGTCGTTCTTACTTACACACACAATGACGCACTCTCGCCCCTCCCTCTTCTTTTATTCCCTTCATTTTCTTGCGGTAGTTAAATATTCGGAAATGAAATTGCATAAAAGCTAAATTCGGAAAAATATTTTATGGAAAATGGAAAATTCGGAAAAGTTTAATTCGGAAAGAAAAAAAATCGGAAAATATTAGTATTGAATATAGAAATATAGAAAGTCCAAAGTATAGAAAAAAAAATTCGTAAGGTTGAAAATATGGAAAATAAAAATTCGTAGAACCAAAATATTGAAAATCAATAATTTTATAGATTAAAATATTGAAAATCAATAATTTTATAGATTAAAATATTGAAAATCAATAATTTTATAGATTAAAATATTGAAAATCAATAATTTTATAGATTAAAATATTGAAAATCAATAATTTTATAGATTAAAATATTGTAAATCAATAATTTTATAGATTAAAATATTGAAAATCAATAATTTTATAGATTAAATTATTATTGAAAATTTAATATGCGACCTGCTAACTTAGTAAGAGCAATAATAGCCGTATATTTATAAAAAAGAAGCAAATTAACAATTTTCAATATTTTAATCTATAAAATTATTGATTTTCAATATTTTGGGTCTACGAACTTTTATTTTCCATATTTTCACCCTCACAATTTTTTTTCCATACTTTGGTCTTTTAATATTTATATATTGAATACTAATATTCTCCGAATTTTTTTCTTTCCAAATTTAATTTTTCATAATTTTCCGTTTTCCATAAAATATTTTTGCTTTTATGTAATTTTATCTGCCCGAATATTTAATTACCCCTACTTTTCCGATTTATTGCGTTACATAACTTTTTCGATAGTCGTACAAATCAAACATAATAACTACACATACAAACACATAGTTATTTATTTAGACATATATACGATACATAAGTGCGGTCTTCTGTAAATTCATCACCTCATTTTACCTCTCCTCTCCTTATTTTACCTTTTTTTCTAATTTTGTACTTCTCCGATTTATTGCGTTACACGACTTTCTCGATAGTCATCAACATCTACCATAATAACACCACATACAAACACATAATTAAGCATTTAAACATGTATACTATACAAAAGTGCCGCCTATTTTAGTTTTATCACCTCACCTACCTCCCCCTCCTTATTCTCTTTTTTTTTCTTATTTTGTACTTTTCCGATTTACTGCGTTACAAACAGCCATCACTTTTTTATATAAGATTATAGTAACAATTCGTAAATTTAACAATCAAGATTTACTAATATTATTTATTTATTCGCCAAGGTACCTAGTAATCTGAAAAGAAATAAGTAATAGGAATATTTAAAAAAATAAAATACATGTTTAGTTTATTTTAAGGAAGTTTTATATCCTTGCGTTTATTTGCTATACAGTTCTACTCCAAAACTGTTTGCGTCCGCTTTATCTTTTCCTTATTAATAATAAGTAAAATAAGGATAAAGAGAGGACTCGTAGACCGCCCAAATAGACTTTCGAGTGCAAAAAGAGTGCGGGATCTGCTTGTTAGGCGACCCAGCGCAGACTGATCGATCGCGATCGATAGCCTGCACATCAATTTTGGCAACGGTGAAAACCGAGCCGCCGACCTCGCTTCGAAACCACGTCCGACTCTTCGCACTCTCTCATATATTCACATCTTACACGGATGTAGGAACACATCCTTCTGTATTTCATATTCTCGATTCCTTTTGTGCGAATATTCCAAATCTTGCCGATCACTTTCACGCGCAAACGCGACTTTCAATCAGTTCAATCATGTTTCAAATTTACTTTATTTATTCTAATCATTCATTCTTTATTTATTATTAATACACACATTAATATATATATATATATATATATATATATATATATATATATATATATATATATATATATATATATATATATATATATATATATATATATATATATATATATATTAATGTGTGTATTAATAATAAACAAAGAATGAATGATGAAATATATATATATATATATATATATATATATATATATATATATATATATATTAATGTGTGTATTAATAATAAACAAAGAATGAATGATGAAATATATATATATATATATATATATATATATATATATATATAATTTATGGTGTCTTAAAGGACTGGATATGCGATAATCACATTGTAATACCTAGTACGCAAAAGTTAGTAAATGTTACCATCAATACGTGCAAGGGCTACACGAATAGTGAAGAATTTATCTGAAATCTTACGGAACAGCGTAGTTTTTTTAAATCCATAGTCATAGTTCTATGCTCAGTTGATGAACTATGTTATTTTCCTAAATATCTTAGTTTTAACATTATTTATAATTATTGTTATAGCTTATATCTTCGGAATAGCTGTGTCTTTTTAATCCAGTAACGTTCATTTATATCGTTTTTAAACTTAGAATTAAGAATCTAATTTATGCTTTTTATATTCAGTCATTAATTAAATTTATAATGATTTTATAAATTCTTGATATTTCTATTATGAAACAATAAAAAAGTTAAAAGAAAATAAAGTGCCAATATCTTTTTTCAGCAGTCTTTTGCATGCACATTAATAGCGAAATATACAGACGCTTGCGTCGTCTCTATAAAAAGCATCGTTATACCCAGTTTAATCTCTCGCGTATACCGAACGAGGAAACAAGAGACACAGCGAAAGATTTCATCTTTTAAAAAATGCAATTTGAATATTTAATCCCCCTTCTTTGCTGAAACGCTCGTCGTTCTGTCTCGCTACGGGGAGAAATACTCTTTCTCTCCCGGCGTTGCACTCGCCACGGATTCTCTCTTGCGCGAACGCAACGTGAAGGCAAATCCGAGAGGAGCGCTGAAAGAGAGAGAGAGAGATAAGAATCGAAATCGCGGCTCACGGGTAAATCGGGCTTTCGCTACGGCGCAATCTGGGAAAAATAGAGAATAAGATGGTTGACAAAAAAATGAGGAAACGAAGTACACGTAAATAGTATTTAACGGGTTTAAAGAGATAGTATCATTTAATTTATTAAAAATGTTTTGAGATATGAATGCAACAAAGTTTCGTTTTTTATAGTGTAGAGCAAAATTAATAAATCTGACTGACTTAGTGTTCTTATAGTGTAAACAAAGTAAGTTATATATAAAAAATTATATTTAATTATGTTTTTATCAATAGTTAGTGTTAAAACATGTAGTTTTATAAATAATTTTATTATTATTAATTTTTATTATATTCTAAATCATAAATCGAACATAAATAACTTTCAGAGTTTTGTTCATTTAGAGTTGTAACATAATATTGTTGATATATTTAATCAGGTTTAGTCACATGAGTTTGCGTCAGGTACTTTTTTAAAAATTCTAAAATTGGATACAAAGTGGGGATTTTCTCCTATAACTTGTGAGCAAATGTTGATAAAAAATTCTCAAAATTGCTATTGCGTGAATAACTGTTTTTTTAAGTACATAAATTATGTAAAGAATAAATTATATATGGAATTATCGACAGTTACTAAGTAGTCATAGTTGTGTAACAAAATAATTTTTTCGTAATATCATCGTCCTTCACAAATATGTACATTACCAAGAATATACTAACCATCTAAAATTTCTCGAAGCCCACCCACGCAACTCATAAAATCAAAAAGAAAGCAAAAGCCAAACCCACGAAATTACCCGTTGAAAGCGAAACAAAGCCAAGACACAAAGCACTGGCGCGCGACATAAATAAAGCAACACAAAAAAAAACAACCAACGCGCGTTTATTTCAAATTAACGAAAGAGACCCCCGACTCCGCGACTGCGGCTTCTGGCAAGGGAGGTAGAGGCTCAAAATGTAGGAGACGCGCTTGGAATTCTGTGAGCACGCACACCCATCCCCCCCACACACACACATTTCATGATTTTCATTTCGTGAGGCCGGGGTATAACAGCAGCAGCCGCCGCGGCACGCGGTTAGCTCTGCGGCACCACGTGTCCTCCCTATATCATCGTTTAAAATAATATTGCGTCCACTGCGCGCTCTCATATCCGCCGCGACAAATCACACCTCCCCCCTCGAGATAGAAGAGAAGGGGAGGGGGGAGGGGAGGGAAGAGCGAAAATGGCCCAAGGAATACGAAGCGAGGCAAAGTAAAAATATAACGCGCGTGCGAAAGGCCTTTTATTGTGTATAGGCTCGGTGTGGCTGCTTCTTCTGCTTTCCGCTGCTTCTGTTTTGCTCGAGATTTTCGAGTCCGCCGCTCGCGCTCCTCGAGTTATATCCACGGGAATATTAATAAAAAGCGGGGATGTGGAAGCGAGAGTAAGTTAGAGAGAGAGAGAGAAAGAGAGTGAGAGAGAGAGAGAGAGAGAAAGTTATGAAATTGACGATTAGGTCTTTTTGGTGGGTGGGGTGCAGCTGGATTCTAAGAGCTCTAATTGTGACGCAGAGCCGGAGAGCGGAGATGGAGGACATTTTAATGAAACGCGCGAAAAGCAATTTCGGGATTGATTCGTGGTTGCTTTGTCGATTTTATAAAACTAATTATTTCAAGGATTCTTTAGATATAAAGAAAAATGTCAAATAATTTTAGCCTTTAGCATTAACTGATAATTCGTAAATGATCCTTATTGAATTATCAATAATTTTTGTTTGTGTGTTTATCACATCTTTGTATAATATAGATCTAATACGTACTGAGTATTTTTAAGCAACTTCAACTGTCAATGATTAAAAAATGTCAAACATGTATGCAAATTGCATAATATTTATGATACTTAGTAACATTCTGCATATAACGTTCGAATTATTATTCTGATTCTAACTGTTTAGTCAAAAGTATGACGTATCTGTGTCTATAATTCCAGATATGTTACACCTTTTGAAAAACATTGTGACACTTTGAATACAAAGGTAGAATGGCGACATATAATTGTAAATGTATTCGTTCTTACTGATTCTAACTTATCAGAGTATGTTTAAAGTACAATGCTATTCTTGCGAATGATAGGAAGATGCTGTTAAAAAAATGTGTTACACTAACGGAATTTAACTTTGCGAAGGGTACATAAAATCGTGCACAGTAGGATAATACGTGTTAACCATTATTGGTTTTAAACTCTTTTTACGTAAAATAAAAAGTTTTATGCATTCATCCATAAAGATTTCCAAAAATTGTTTCAGACAATGTATCATGATTCAATGTCCTTCGCAAAGTATTATTAAATTCGTTCATTAAACGTTAACGAAACTTTGCTCATAGCTCGCAGTGGATTCACAATTGTTATCCCACGCATTACTACGCGATCCAACATCACCCTAGCCACAACAAACTTCGTTAATTTAGCGCCCAGATACAACTCACCACTCGCAATCTCTGTACATCCATACAAATCCCGCACCTTACTACCGCACACCGCCTTCCAGCCTGAGAAACTTCCTCCCACTTGGCTCATCCAGCGGTGCATACCCGGCAAGTCACTCAGGGTGGCCTGCTACCGTCAATCGCAATTACGTTAAAACGTCTAATTGGCCCGCTCGCACGCGTACACACATATCTGCTTAAAGAGGCGAATTGGTGTTGAATCATAAAACGTTAAAATCACTAAGTACTGCACAACTGTTATATTGCAATTTGATTATCAAGAAGTGAATTGTATTTTCCCAAAAGTATGAAAAATGTAATAATTTAAGACATTGCAGTAACTCTTGCATTGTAACTCTTAATACATACTCAGTCAAAATTCACTTACATTCCCCTTGAAACTTTCAGGAGATCTTTAAATTAAAGGAAAATGTTAACTTTTGTATTATGACATCGATTAATATCAATTCAACCCTTTAATGTACCAGAAGCATCAGGAGGCCGGTGGGGACAGAGTATCAATGCGTATATTATAGACGCTCTGATTGACTGAATTACTGCTCACGTAAATACATTGATCGTTTTGCTATGCTGGTGAGGCAACTGGCTGGCACAAGAAAGGGTTAAAAATGCCATCTCAGTTACAATTATGTATATTGCACATAAAAAAATTTTCCAATTCTTGTATAATAGATAGTTTCTATGACTTACTCCATGACAAATATTATTCAACACAGCTGTCTTCAAAGCAGTGACTACTAAATAGAATAAAAAATACTTCAACAATTAAAATTGTCAACTCTTTGCTTAAATGTTTGTACATATTAGTGGTCAGTGCAATGGAAACAGTTAATTTAAATAATATTGGAACAGTGTTATGTTAACAATTTTAACAGTTCAGTTCATACAATTAGATAACATACTCATTTTAAAAAGTTATTCATAGTAAAATTATTAGTGTATAATGTTAAAATATCATAAGTGCAAGAGTTTAATACTAAATAAATCTCTAAAGACAGTGGACCATTAAAAGAACATTCAATCTCATCGAACTTTGATTAGATAAATAAACTGCAGCGTTCTTATTTGTGAAAAGCATGTTAAGTTTCGTTACATCTCTAAAAACTAAAATTTGGTCACATATGCTACTTCAACCATATACGAATTATTTTTAATTATGATAGTCATTTTTGAAATCACTTTAAATCCATGTCATCCGCAAACACTAATAATTCTTCTCTTTTCCTGCAGGCGCAAGCCACCCTTTTATCCCCTTAACCCTTGGCCTCGATTCCCCGCTTCCGTATGCAGGCGAAGCAAAGGACTATAAGGTATGCAGCGCGGTCGTGGCTTCCGCCGCAGCCGCGGCTGCACGGCTCCTTTCAGAAAACTTGCTTCGGAGGAGCTGGTGCGTGGCCAAAGGCGCAGAGCCTCTTAATAATACATCTCTCTCTTTGAATCGGCGCCAGGCCCGATAATTTCGAGCGTATTGCGCCGATATTGTCGAAAGTGTGCCGCGGAGTCCGGTGCACGCACGTAAATTCCACGGCGAAGACCACTGGGCATTAACATTGAGAAGTTTGCGGGTGAACAGAGGTTTTCGCGAGTTTTATGCGCGGATTTTGTTTTTGAACGGGGATAGCGGTGGAGGGACGCCGGAGGACGCGACACTGAGGACAGTGCCAAATTTCGGGCTGTTTCTTATTCGATTAGCGACGGTTGTTTCGCTCGTGATGTAGGGCTTGCCCTGGGAGATACAGGGAGTCGCCGGGACAGAACCATAATTGGATCTGAAGAATTGATGGTATGGAAGTCTTTTGAGATTTTGAATTTTTATGGTTTTCGAACGTTAAACTTTTCTCAGATTCAGATGGTACAGTACGATTCATAATTTATTTTTGAAAAAAGATTCTTCTATTATTAGATTACTCATTTTGATTATGAATTGAGATTTTTTAAATATTTTGACAAAATTTAAATAGGGTCGTTGGAAATGGGTAAAACATGTTTGAAAAAAGTGAATGTTTGCATACTTTGGGCAACCATATTTAATTTCAATCGAAAAATTTTTAATATCTTACTTTGGAATCGAAAGGGCAAGTTTTTTTCTGTCAAAAACTACATTTATTATTATTAATTGGATTCATTTTACGCGTTTTCTAGTCATGAAGCATATTGACACTTTCAAGGAAAAAGAAAATCGACATCAATTTGATCGCTTCAGAAGTAATGAGTAAAACAGCTAACAATGTAAACTATTAAGAAATTTGAATGCTTCATCACTTTTTTCGAAATAAATTTTTGTATTAATCATTTTACGAATTTTAGAAATTTATTATATTTTACCTTTATTATTTTACATTTTTCTGTTACACAATATTGATCTACAAAGCTTTTCAGTAAAACAATTAATAATTGAAAATACTTCATTTCACTTAATTTTTCTGCTTATTTTTTATTAAACACTTGACATTTCATCACTATTATTACTTCAGTTATTTTAGTTATTTAAGATAGACCCAGATAACGTACAAGTATATTTTAACACAAACAGGCAAACGCATTCACGTAAATTAGTTTACCTTGACAATCATCTAGCACGTGCTAAAAGTTGGCAAACCAAGTCCTAGATCTTAAATATCTCAGCAATTTAAAACAATTATTTTCCAGAAGCACTACCTCGAAATTAAATTACCCACTCACTCAAACGATCAGCGAACGCGCAGCGGAATCCATCTTAATACCCCGAAGGCCGAGTTTGCTCGAACAATTAGTCAAAAATTAAATTCAGACAAGCCTTCCCCGCCCATCAATGATTGAATCCCGGCAATAATTGTAATTATACGCCCGAGCCCGAGAAATTCACCATAGAACTCGCTCGGGCCTCATAAGAACATGAATTATTCGTCGTGGAAACTGGCGTGTAAGACCTCGAATGCGCGCGCGAACTTCTGCCCAACTTCGCTCACCTCGATCACTGCACATCGCGTCTCGCACAACTCGTCTCTCTGTCTCTGTCTGTGTCTCCCCCCTATCTCTCTCTTTCTCGCTCTCTCTCTCTCGCGCTTTCTATCTCTTGCGCAGAGCAAGGTGGTAGTATGGAACATCGATAGAAAGTCAATTTGCCGCGATTCGAAGTAAGTCACGCGCGCGCGCGATGCTCATCTGGTGGCTTCCGGTTAAGACTTCCGGCCGTTCTTCGGAGTTTCTCCCTCCGCGGGAGGCGCACAGTTTGCCGCACGCTGATGGACGAACTGCTACTCGTACATGACGTTCGGAGTGAAAACTCAACTCGAGGATTTCTGTGGAGACGGGTGGGAAGGTAGGAAGAAAGTTCAGAAAAATGTGGGGAGAGTTGTGTGTCCGTGAGGATGCTACGGCGATAACTTGGGAATTTAAGGGAATTATGACGTTGAAAGAATTATGCTGGGAATTAGAGAAATTGCAATGAGGATTAATGGCCTTTTTGTAAGATATCGTTTCTTTTTTTCTTTTCAGAACTGTTAAGTTATGGATATTATTTATAAGACAGTTTTAAAGTTTTTGCTTATTTGAATAAAAATTGAAATCAATCAGGTAAATTTAGTCCATTAGTATCCAAATATTGAAAAAAGCGATGTTTAAACTACAATCGTGTTTTTTTATTTCATTAATTTAAACTAACTTTGTTCCAGCTTTAATATTCAGCTAGTTTTGCTCGGCGAAACATAATGTGTTTCTAAATATAGCATCAAATATTTTATAGTTAATATTATCTAATAATGCATTCATTCCAATTCAGCAATAAATAATTATTGAAGGACGACCGGAACTGTGTATTTCCAAATGTTTAATAATAATTATCTCATCCCTCCTTAAAGCTATATTTCCTTCAGTTTCTTGGAAGACATTCATCTACTTCTGTACTCTCTTTTATAGTTACCTGATGAAAATAAATCTCCATATATTATTTTCTATTTGATTAATCTATGATCTTACAGCACATTTGAAACTTATGGGCCCTTATGCAAATATCGCATAAATCGCGTAAAGATCGCAATTAATAAATATATTATACAGTTACTGAAAGTTAATATATCAAATTTAATTGCATACTGTTTCTGTTTCTTTTTGATTTTTTAATCTCCAGCGAAAAAGGCTACTCTCATTTTCACAATATTTCGCTTGTTGTTAAATCCGCTTATGGTAACGTTGCAGATTCTTAATAATTACTTGGCTAATGCTGTTAGTCCGACGTAGTTATACAAATGAGAAGAAACGACATCGTAAGACCTTGCACATTTTCTTTCTACATCCTTGAGTCATTTATTTTCAGCATCTTTTAGTTTCCTCATAATAATGTTTTCACTCCTAGTAAGAAGTAGAATGAAAATATGAAGGTCTTAAAATCTTATAATTCTGAATAAAATATATATAAAAAACGTATTTTTGACAATTTACTCGGTCAATTTACACTTCCTTAACTTCTTCGGTGACATCATCTTTTTAACAGAAACTAATTTTTTAATTTACAAAACATACATTAAATTTATTTTTTTACCTTTAGTCTATAATATTTGTCTAATTCGATGTAACAATTAGTTATTAAAACTTTTGTTTTATAAAAAACAATTATTACAAAAAGATATAGCTTTAAAATATAAAAAAGAATTGGAATTTGTTGAGTTTATGGTTAAAAAAAATATTGTGAATTATTATTTTTCTTTTCTTTTTTTTTCAGTCACTTAACATTTGTATATACTTATAAAAATGTATCATCAGATTCAATACGTACGAACATACTATAAGAAATACGAAATTCATCTTTTAACGTCTATTATGAACTATCAAGCTAAACCGCGCGCCAAAATTCTAATTTAAATATATACTGTCAATTTGCCTAAAACATAATTCTGTGCTTGAAAATATCGTGAACAAAATGGTTAAACGAGGTTTGCTTAACATTCACATAGAACACATTTTACTTTTCAATAACATATAAAATTGTCAATCATTCATAAAACTTGTGCAACAAAGCTATATGCATAAATAATCTGTTTATTTCTACATGTATTTTACACAGTCTTATCAACGTTCCCGCATACTTTTTATACAAACTCAATTGCAGGCGATTTTTCATAAATTCTCAACTTTTTTTTATTCCTCACAACAATTGCAAAAGTATCATTGTTTCCTCTTATAAGAACTCAGTCAGTCGCACATCTCGAGCGACGATGCATTCCTTCTCCTTCGTATCATTATTGTTCGGCATTGTCGATCGCGTCGCTGGAACAGCTGGAATCGTCGGACACCTCAGCTTTGGCCGGTGGGTAGTTGTTGTTGCCGCCCGGCGTGTAGGAGATGCTGTCAATGTTGTAGGAGGCGAGGGTATCGTCGATCCACTTGCGGCCGAGGGCAACGTTGGCGTAGACGCCGGGAACGTCTTTCTGGCCGCAGCCGATGCCCCAGGCGACGATGCCGGTCTGAGTGTAGCGGCTCGGATCCTGGGGCAGCGGGCAGACGAGGGGACTGCCACCGTCACCCTGCAAAATAAAATGTTGAATCAGTTCATGTTTACATGAGTGGTAGAGGAAAACCAGGAATCGGACAATAAGAGATTTGAATTTGGCTCAAATCGAAGAATTACACACGCGCAGTTAATAGCGAGTAGTTGCCTACTCGATTGAAGTGATATATTGCTCAAAGTAAAAGGTTATTGCAAAAAGTAAGGTCATGTTTGAATTTATCACTCTTCAATTTTGAGTGAAGATTCAGTCATTATAAATGTTTCTCTTGTATTTGGGTAATTTTATACTGAATTGTGATTCTCTTCCATATTGTTGGACGTATATAATACTATACTTTATTCTAGATCTTGTAAATGTACTTACTATTATAAAAGAATGTCCATTTTAAGAAAACAAGAGTTTACGAACTTAAGGTTACTATATGTGCCAGTTAGTTTTAATTAGGTTCAAATCCAATAATTTTTTTCTATTAATAGACATTATCTAGGACTAGTATTACCTTTCAAACGATCTAAAGTAATTTATATACGCATTATATACGTAATAAAAGTGACAGGGACACCGAAAGGTGCTATTTCTGTAGCATCGGTAATATAACACAGATTTTTTATGAACTAACGAGTGACTCCTCACTTGAAGCTCAATTAGAGAAATGATTTTGACTATCATTTTTAAGTTTTCAACACTTGAATTTTTTAGAAAGTCAAAATCGATAGACAAATTAATTCTTACGGTGCAAGCATCGACACCATCAACACCACCAGCGCAGATGAAGGACTCGTGAAGCTTGAAGTACTTTCCGAGACGAGTGTGGCGAAGATCGTTCTGGCACTTGTCACGGGGAACAACAGGAAGCTCAACAGACTTAAGGATAACTTGGTAGTGACCCTTCTCACCTAAAAATTTTAGGAAAACTTCCTTTGATTAGTTTATGGTCTTGAAAATATAAAATTGTAAATAATTGTATTAAGTTCATTTTCTATTACCAAATAAGTTCTTTCCCCATCCGGTGGTGAAGCATTTGCTATAGTCAAAGTATTCGTTGGTTTCTGGAAGACATACGACCTCGACGTTATCAGCAAGGTCAACAGGCTTGGTAAGGATAAGCAGAGCATAATCATTCCACAGGCTGCCTGATTTGTAGTATGGGTTGGCATTGACTACAGAGACTTCACGGTCTTGATGGGGTAGGGGCTCGTTAGTGGTCTGGGTGTCCCATTCTCCAGCACGGATGGAAAGCTCGGATGCAGCCGCTCTAGATATCACAAAAGTATTACATTGTGAGATTTAATTAGAACTTATTTACTATTTTTATTAGAACACTCAACATTTTGAAAATACTTGTTGTGTAATTATGATAGAAAATAATATAAAAAAACAGTTTACTTAACAAGATTTTAATATTAGATATAGAAAAGAATATTTACCCTTGAACGCAGTGAGCTGCTGTCAAAATGACTCTCTTGTGGATAAGAGAACCACCGCACTTGTAAACTTTGACAAGATTTCCTTGGATGTTCTCTGTCTTCATAACAGCAACCATCCAGGGGAATTCAGCAAAGTTAGCCTCGTTGTTGAAGTTTCCAGTGATTCTGAAGCCAACGCCGTTGGGGTTACGGTAACCGCAGCCCCTGTTAACATGTGGCTTGCCGTTGATACCACCTCCGTTGCCACCGTTATGGCCTCCATTTCCATCATTGCCACCGTTGTTACCACCATTTTCACCGGTCTGGCCACCATTGTTACCACCATTTTCACCGGTCTGGCCACCGTTGTTACCACCATTTTCACCGGTCTGGCCACCATTGTTACCACCATTTTCACCGGTCTGGCCACCATTGTTACCACCATTTTCACCGGTCTGGCCACCATTGTTACCACCATTTTCACCGGTCTGGCCACCATTGTTACCACCATTTTCACCGGTCTGGCCACCATTGTTACCACCATTTTCACCGGTCTGGCCACCATTGTTACCGCCATCGTGACCACCGTTATTACCGCCATTGTTACCGCCGTTGTTACCGCCGTTGTTACCGCCGTTGTTACCGCCGTTGTCACCACCGTTGTTGCCGCCGTTGTTACCGCCATTGTTACCGCCATTGTTACCGCCGTTGTTACCACCATTGTTACTGCCATCGTTACCACCATTGTTACCACCATTGTTACCACCATTGTTACCACCGTTGTTACCACCATTGCCATCATTTCCTGGATCCGTGTCATGACCTGGTACGATTTCTGGTGGGAGACAGCAGACCGACAAGTAGTGGTCGCATGAACGTCTCGTGCTAAAAATAATTATAAATGTATTAAATAAAAAATATTCTTTTACTACATGTCAGAATTTTAGTGCAGTTTTATTCCCTCTAAAATTTTCGGAGTAGAAATCTCACGCCAAATGCAATAAGTGAGTATGTTTTCATGATTTTGGAGTTAAATTCCACTCTAAAATTATGAAAACACAATCACTTATTTCCTTTCGAGTGAGATATTAAGTCCAAACATTTTAGAGAGTTTTAGTAGTAACTTTGACCAAATATCCTGCAATGATACAATTACTTTGTATCTAATATTGACAAAAAGCTTAATAGACAACTAACATTGCATTGAATATTGAATAGAAGATAGTACAGCACATTCATTACGAACAAATAGTGGCGAAAATAATGTTTGTAAATTTCAGAAACAATATTTACTTTTGATAAAGAAAAAAATGTCAAAGCCATAGTTCAAAATTTCTCCTCTTCTTCAAGATTATAAAATAAAAGCTGAATATATTATACAAAAATATGAATTTTTTTATCTGAATACGCTAGATTAAAGTATTCAATTTATCCATCTAAAAAAGGTATCCTACAAATTCAAGAACGTTAACGAAATGTCATAAACTACTATATTATAAAATAAACTTTTATAATTAAATTAAAATAATGATAAATAAATAATTAAAGTTTTGCTATTTCCATTAGTGTTAAAATTAATATGGAATAGCTTACTTTTTTGGGTTGTCGACGGTTCCGACAAATCCGTTTCGGATATCGATGATACCCTGACCATCCTCGTTCATCTGTCCTTCGTAGTTACACTGATAGTACGGCACGCACTCGCAGGCCGAGTTCTCATAGTCGGAGCCCGCGTCTCTCTTGGCTCTGGTATTGACCTTCGGCGGTTCGCCGAAAACGAACCTCACGAGTTCACTAAAGTCCTCTGGTATGTGCGCCCCAAAGGCAGCGCTGATGCCGACGAGCAGCAGCGCAGCGTATATCGCCTTCATCATCTTAGCGTTTCAGTAGCTGTAAAACGATCGAATAGTGAAACAGAGTTGGATTAACCTTGCATCCTTACGAAAGATGCGTTAATTGTTGCATATTTTGCCGCGTACATTTTTCTCGGTATACTCTTGCAGAAACTACCTATTACTTTCAGTTCACCGCAGACGTTAAAAAAAAGCCACTGAGTGATCTTATTCATTGAGTGTTTCACCTTTGGTTTATACTAGTAGATGAGTCATACGATATCGCATGAGAAAAAAAAGCAGCGCAGATATCTTCCTTGACGGATTGAATCTTACATTAACGTAATGTGCGTAAATACAATAACAGCTGCGCAAGTAAATTACGTCACGGGCATATGATAAAAAAAAAGAATTCTGTCATTTTCTTTTGCTTTATTGATCATTCGTTTATAGTCGGTATCGGATAAATCAATACTGATGCAGAGCACTTGCCTAATCAACTTCAAACATTGTGTTTACACAGATGTATTGTTTCCCCGCTGGGAATTACTAGTCTAGTCGCAACGTCCGTTTTCGTGGCCGATTGATTGCCACGACTCCAACCAGGTGATTCTTACTTATTTTTGCCTTCTGAATACGAATTTCGAGGGTGGAAGGTATAGCAGTGGTCAAATTAATTGTTATTTAAAATGCAATTGTTTAAACAGCAACAATAAATTACCTATTTAATTTATAAACATCCAATCAAATATAAAACGTTATGTTTATCATAACAAGTATATAATATTCAGAATTTATAAAAAAAAAAATAATTACAACCCGAGATATTGCAAAATTAGTGCAAAAGTAGTACCACTTGACGCTCTGTTCGCTATCTTCGCATGTATTTAAAATTATAAGCTTCAAAGGAAAATTTCACATTATCATAATAAATAAGTACGGCTATTTAAAACTTGTACAAATAATAGTATAGCACTATAAAATTAAAAATTTTGCGAAAAATGACCACGTTAATTCGTTTATAAGTCGCTTCAATTGTCTAGACTGACAAAATAATGATAAAAACTACTCAAAATTCATTTTCAAGGATATAGCTATTACCCTGTGCCTTGTTTTACTGGATTAGCTTGATTTATTTATGAAATGACGTGAATTAAAAAGACAAAACTGAGTACCGCCTAGCAGCAAGCCTTGCGGTGCCCGACACGTGGCCCGGCGTATGACTTTCTACTTTTTTTATTAAAGTGTAGGCTGTACTGTTTAGTTACTCGTTGGAAATATTTATGTTTATAAATGAAGATTTTTTATGTTTATAGAATATTTATGTTTATTAATATTAAGTACTATTACGTTTTTACAAGTGCATTTGTATTAAAATACACGATTTCAATTTATTCTTTATATTAATAGAAATGAAATTTTTATGTTTATCGGAAGAATTTGCTTGCTCGAATGTACTATTCCATTACAAGTTTAATTTGCAAGAGACTATAACAAACCTTTTATCTAAACAATGTTTTATTGTCACGTTTAAATTTGAAATTTAATGTAAAGTGTGTATGAGAAAAACGTGTTCTATGTTTATCAACAGAAATACCTTGTTTTGTCATTTTGTTTTTGTAAAAAGAATAGTACATGTAAAAATAAATTTAACGAATAAAATATAAAAATTCGGAGTAAAGTTGCTCAAAGTAAGAAAAAAAGACTTCTAAAAATACTAAAAACTGCACTAAAGTTCAAAAGAGAAAGTCTTATAACAATAAATTTATAATTAATGAAACTGATAAAACTTAATTTAATATTTCGCAAATATTCTTTACGAACAACTGAACAGTAGCCTACAATTTAATATAAAAGTAGAAAGTCATGCGCCGGGCCACGCACGGGGCACCGCAAGGAAGTGCTGCTAGGCAGTACTCAGTTTTGTCCCTTTAATTGATGTCTTATTATAAATAAATCAAGCTAATCCAGTAAAATAAAGCACCGGGTAATAGCTATGTCCTTGAAAATTAATGTTAAGTACTTTTATTATCATTTTGTTAGTCCAAACAATGGAAGCGACTTATATACAAATTTGATACAATTTTGAAAAAGTCGTACGTATTTATTATGATAATGTGAAGATTCTCCTTCAAAATGAGATACTTTGAAGCTTACAATTTTAAATGCAAGCGAAGATATAGCGGAAATAGTGCATGCAGAGCGTAAAATGGTACTCTTTTTGTACTAATTTTGCAAAATCTCGGGGTGTAATTAATTTTTTTCAAAAATTCAAAATTTTAATTCAGAATCGGTCACGAAAACGTATGTTGCGCCTAGACTATACACAGTGACCTTCGCTAATCGTTCGATTTCAATATAAAGTTCAGCAAGTAGAATTTCGTTATATGATATAGATAGTTCTTGAACAATCAAAATTATACAATTGCAATTCGAAAAATTTTGAAATGTGTCATTATTTTATACTATAGTTTAGTTTTAATTTTTGTATTATAAAATTATTCCTGTATAACTGTTGTGCTTCATAAGAACTATCGATACTATTACACAATATGTTATCACGTAAAAATTAAAAGTAATTCTGTACTTGAAAATGAATGATCATGAATTAATATAAGCATATATAATTATTAGAGTATGAACAAAATATTATAACTTGTTATTTTAATTATAAATTTATTCAAACTCATAAATTTTTTATAAATATTTACAAAATTAAAATTTAGTATGCATTACAAAATATTAAAATCAAAATTTATTTAAAAATATAAAATATATAATTAAAATAAATCTTATTTATCATAATATGATTATATATTAAATATAGTTTCTGTTTTTAAATTTTCTTTCTTTCCGAGATTCGCAACAATATTAAATTAAAAATTTTTATTTCATAGTACTTTTACTTTCCTCATAGTGCTTCCGCGCCATTTGATATATTTTATTTTTACTTTTAGTTACTTATTTATATAACAAATTTATAAATATAAACTAAATCAAAATATATTATTTTTATAAAAACTCCATTTGTAACATACTCTCACGTAACCAGTAAAAAAGTGATAACCCCCATTTAACTTTAGCAAAGTGAAAGTTTCTTAAAATGCACCAAAAATAACGATGTATTTACAGAAATTAAAAAGAAAAAGAGAGCAATGAAAGTAGTAATTTCGCAGTACTCACCAGATAGACTTGGTTGTACCTCCTGTCGCGGTCAGTGTCGAGTAATGATTAGCGCGTTTGAATCTCGTTCAGTGGGTTTTTTAAGGCACAAATGCCGCGCTCGCGGTAGTCTACACTTCTCTTCCCCCTCCCAGCATCAATGATCCGTGTGAATCGTACTGGATACACACGAGCCACGGAGTGTATAAACGAACGCTCTGACGTCACTGCGCGCCACACGCACATCCAGTAAGATCATCGTCTCGCTCTCGCTAAGACTACATACGTATATACGTATATATATATATTTTTTTTTTTACTTTTTTCGTAAAAAGAGCAATCTGAAAAATCCCAACCTACCGTCGCGAGAAATTCATTAGAACCGTATAATTCGCGGGTATCCCCGCGATTACAGCCAATGGTCAAGTATGAATCAGAATAGCGCGCTCAAGGATATTCAACTGCGACGCTGCTGCTGCTGCTGCTCGCTTTTGCGCGCGAGAGGATCCTCCAATATTTGACTAGTCGCGCGCGCGGGGAGCTTTTGATTTATGCAGGTGTCCAATAAAACAGGGGATTTGTTTGTAACTGGCTCGCTTCTCTCGACTCTCTAGTGTGGGTGTGTATATGTGTGCGTGAGACTAAACCCTTTCTCTTTGCCTATAACTCTACCATTCTCTCGTTTCCTCTAAAATTCTATTGTAGTGTGGCTCGTGTCCTGCTCTAGCTTAGTGTCATCCGATGTGACCTGTCTTTCTTTTGTTGAAGCCAAAGGACAAAGTAAAATGAATGCTCGGCCCTGTGAATAATAGAAATTAAAACTTATGTTATTGAAATATAGTAGTTCATAAAATCCGATTTGAGTATATTTAAGTTATTTAAGTTATATAAATGATGTCAGATTTTTTTTTCAAAAATCCACATGGGGGTAATGAGATTGTAGAAAGTTAAACTGGTTGGTTGAATTACATAACCAGAATTCATACTTGAAATTTATGTAATGCCAAACAACAAACAGTCCTTCAGAATAAAAGACCATTTACCAAAAAATTCGAAATTGAATTTCCTCCATAATTAGAGTTAAATAAACTATTGGTATAAATCGATGTTGCAGTATGATGTTATTGTAAATCGTTTATGTAATAATAATTAATTAACATTAAAATCATTGTTTTTAATTCTTAGCAGTAGTAATATATTAGTTTTTATGTTTTGTTTCCTGCAGCAGTCTTGTCATACTTAGACGCCTATCGAGTATTTTTTGTTTTTGTTCACTGCACGTGTTTTCTGATTTCTAATTCGTTCTCTTAATCACTATTAACTATTTCTCATTTACATTAAAAAAATTTGCATACACATATCAGGCTCAAACTTTGTATTTAACATTACTCTATTATCTTTAATTGTCTAATTTTTACATCAGTATACATATAGCTATTTATAAATGTTTTTCCTTGTTACGTAGATAGGACAAGTTTAATATTTTTAGAGCATAGAATCATTCTCATACGTCATTCATAAATCAATGCACATTTTTGCATACAAATATTCAGTAATAGTCATACAAGAATCCTAGATTTTACTAAACCTCAATGCAATAAAATGGTAAACATTAAACGATTCGTAGTTGCAAGAAAAAGATAAGAAAAAATTTGACTGAAAAAGTTTTATCATGAAGAGCATTTCAAAGTCTGAATGCATAATAAATATAACATTTTGAAATAAACGAATGAAATATCGTGTGTTATTGTTTAACAAATATTTTATTATTATTTTTTTAAAAACGTTTTTTTTAAAAATTGTTAAATTTGGTTTTTTAATTACTTAATAAAATTAAAAATTATAAAGTTCAAAATCAATGTTTTCAAAAGTTCTAATTTTTTATCAAGTATCATAACCTTCCAATGGCCCTTAAGTCATCATACACTCTTCAATGTCAGAAGCACCTGAAGAATTAAAAAAGTACCCTATATATACTATAATCTATTAGAATATGAAACGTGAAAAAGCTAATACCTGATTTTCCTATGTCTATCCTTCCTCTATATTACAGCGATGCGCGCGTGGGTTTCATCTTCCGCTACCTGTTTGCGCACATTTTACTCCCATATTTAATGCCCCTAGAAGCGCGGTGTACTGTGAAAGCTTTTTCATGTATTTGCGTATGTACCTATTTTTCTATTTTTCCCTCCCTGTGTCTTATTAGCCATAGTTATTGAAAGTCGCACAAATCCCCATTGTTTCGTTTTCTCGTCTATCTATTGTGCGTATGCGTATTTACGAGTGTGTGTGTGTGTGTGTGCGTGCGTGCGTGTGTAGCTAATTGCTGCAAAGATTGTAGAGAACTTATTAACAAAAATATGGTTTTTTGTTTGTACTGGTATTATACTGTGCCAATACTGACCCAAAATTCTATGAATTTACGTGTGTGTGCGTGTGTATACGGTATGTGTTTGTGTATGTGTGTGTATTTGTGTGTATGTGTCTGTGTATGTATGTATGTGCGTGTGTGTGTGTATGTATGTGTGTGTAGTATAGTACAAGCACCCAAAATAAGGCATAATCTTTTATCTCGATAGTGTTTACGCAACTTTACGAGGGCTAGCTGTTCTGTTACCTGTGCTTTTTCGTGAAAAACGAGGGTCGTAATCGAATCTCGCAGCCTTGCTGCGTTCAAAGGCATTGCACGGCGTTGGGATGCTACTTCTGCTGCTGAAACCTGGGCTACAGCTATACACGTTCGATCTCTCCGCCGGGAATAAACGCTGCAAGATTTCCTCTCGTGTTCGCGAAAATTACACGCCAGAGATTTTCGCGTTGAATGGAAGAAAGAAAAGGATTGGGTTTTTCGTGGAAGCTAGGTGCTTCTTTTTAGGGTGAGAGATCGAGAGTGTCATGCAAGAAGCGATGCTGGAAGATGATGTGATTTTTTCGTTGGATGTAATATTGCATTTTCATGCAAAATTTTAAGGCGTGTTTGTGAATTAAATATGATATTTTTGCAAGATAAATAATCGTTGACTTTTAGATCCTCTATCATACAAAAACACAAATGAAGACATCATTTGCAAAAAATTATACAAATTATTACATAAAATTAAAATTTCATAAATTTAATAAATATATAAAATCTAATAAATTAAAAACTTTTGTAGGTTTTAACGTTTTCATTAAATTTGCGTTTTTTAACTCAATGCAAAGGCCTACAATAAATTACAATTTTGAAACTGAATTTTAAATTCTAATGATGGTTAGAAAATACGTTAAGCTACTTCTTAAATTTCATTGATAAGAAATATGTATTGGAATATAATAGAATAGAATAGAATAGAATAGAATAGAATAGCATAGAATAGAATGGAATGGAATGGAATGGAATGGAATGGAATGGAATAGAATAGAATAAAATAGAATATACTTTATTTGATTGCTAAAAAATATCAGGTACATTCGAAGAATATCAAATATACTCACGTATTATAAGCATATATAGATATTTGTATAAATACAGGGTACAGTCCGTTATATCAAATCAGTGCAGTATGATAAAATGCTTTTCGTGCAGTTTTCTAAATACCGAATATTATCACAAATCATTCTTATAAATTATGTCACTATTATCACAGATCGTAAAACTTATAAGTATAAAATATTGCACTTGAATTAGTACCCAAATAAGATGTGGCACCAGAGCAATAATAACATTGCCATTTATTTCCCCCAACTGTTTGTTATTGTTGGTCACCGTGGTTATGAGCCATGTATCTGCGCAGCGATGTTTTGAAATTACATAAAGAGTGCAGATACTTAAGACTACGCGGGGGGGAGTTCCAAAGGCGCGCACCCTGATCACTGAACGAGTACACGCCCGTGTCGTTATGCGAAACTGGAACTGAGAGCTCCCTTCCATTTAATCTACTGGAGGACCGTGCTTCATTTTTCTTGAAGAGGGCAAGATATGGCGGTTACCTCATATTGATTGCTTTATACAATAGCACCATCGCAAAGTGATCATGTAAGGAGCAATGTGCTCATTCCTTCTAATACTACATATATACCTCACACATGAATTCTGCAATCTTTGCAGTCTGGTTTGTAGCTCGTCTGACATAGTAAAGAGCAGCAGTTTAAGTGAAAGATGACAAGAGCGTTTGCAATTTGCACATGTATCGCCTCAATGGTGCAGGATCGAACAGATCGGAGGCGATATAGGGCTCTATTAACTTGCCTACTCACCGCATCAACCTGCGATTTCCACGTCAACTTTGCATCCATGACCACTCCGAAGTTAGTTACTGTATCAACAAAGGGGACAAAGATGTTGTCCTGCACCTCAATATTCGAAAGCTGCAAACCACGAACCTTGTTAATGTTATAATCAAACCACAAATAATTGCCTTCGTCTTATTGACATTAAAACGCAGGCCATTATCCTGAACCTAAATCGGTACAGATCCTGCAGCAGCAGACAAACGTCTTATACCCTCACCAATTAAGACCGTCTCTGGTAACTTGAGTGTAGGTCTGTAGATCGTTCGCGTATATCAAATGCTTGACACTGTCATCTGTAAGTATGTCACGTAAATCTTTATGTAAAGACTGAACAGAAGGAGACCCAGTATAGAGTCCTGTGGAACACCAAGATTAGTTGTCAGCCAATCTGATTCATTGTTTGATTTCGTAACCACTCTCTGGTTACGCCCTGTAATATATGACATGAGCAACAGTACAATGTTTCTGGAGAAGCCCAATTTGATCAGTTTTCACAACAGTTTCGATGGAGAGGTCGTGTCAAAAGCCTTGCTAAAATCGAACATCAGCAGAATTGTTAGGAGCTTTTCGTCACTTTTTTGTCTGAGTCGATGCCTGATCTAATGTCTTCGGTCAGTTTAAGAAGTGCAGTCTCCGAGCTATTGAACCTCCTAAATCTTGTTTGAAGCGGGTCAAGGATTTTCTTGACTGATAGAAATGCTAGTATCTGATCGTGGACAATCTTTTCGAGGACCTTAGAAAGAAAGATCGGAAGTCCGTGAACGCTGATCGAATTGAAGTCTTTTTAAATGGAAGAACTTTAGCAACAACTCTCTGGAGAATACCATCTGTAGCTTTTGCTTGAGAATTAAAATGAGCAACGGCCAGTACAACGTCAAAAAATATATTTCTTTAAAAGATCAACCAGAATCATTTGTTAATGCAGTAATATCATTAGGATCTTCCTCTGATTCTTTCCGAGAAACAGATACTCCCGCAAAGTGTGTATTCAGTTCATCCGGAGTGAAACCGTGAAAATCCTCCCACGATTTTGGAAGGAGCCCGAGACCTCGAAGTTCTTTCCAGATATCCTTCTTACAGTTTGGGGCCTAAAAAATACGATTCTGATGAAAGGCATCCCGTGCATCCACGGTGCATTACTCGACCAGTGAAGAAATATGGTGATGATTGTGCCTCAGTCTTTCGTCTTTTATCTTTTTGAGTCATCTATGCAAAGCTTCTACTTTGCTATACAAACGTTGAAGCTCCATATCTATCCAGGGAGGATGCCCCTTTTTCTTTGGTCTAAATTGTTTGAGATGGGCTATTCTATGAATTGCTTCCATGAGGTTACTACTCAAACTCTCAAGTCTGCAAAAGATAGACTGTCAATATTTGTTCAGTCGGCAATGGCCAGGATCGAAAGTAGGTTATCCGGCATTATTGACTGGAAGTCTCTGTACGTGAAATTGATGGGATCAGAAGACTATGCTACATTAAGATCGATTACAACATGAATGAGATTGTGGCGACTTGGAAAAAACGATAAAATATTATTTGTATTTAATGTATTGTCGCTGTCGTCAACAAAATAACATCAATCCATGTGCCAGATTCATTGATGTGGTGAGTCGCACCATAGTCCACTTCATGTTTAATTCGCACGCCAGTTGTCTGACGAATTCAGCAACATCCGAATCTGTCAGGATGTTCGCATTTAGAACGCCCATTATAATTCTGTTCAGATTCCTCAGTAAAAGGAACCCCTGGGGGCCTATATACGACAGTAACAAATATGTGTGTGAGGGAGCTCTGCTGCATGCTACACATGAAATACTCAGGAATGAGCGGCTTGCCCTCATCCTGCAACGTTGGAGAACTACATAATATAGTCGCTTTGTAATAACTGTGCACATACAGAACTACCCCACCACCTCGCGTATTCCTATCCTACCTAATTATAGAATATCCATCGATCTGAACGCATACATCCACGATTTTGGGACCAAAGCCAGACTCAGCCGCACCGACGAGGTGGTGATAAGTACTATCAAGAAGAGATTGTTTAAACATTTCAAAGTGACTTTCAAGAAACCTGCTCTCAATCCCCCACCGGTCGCCTTTCTCGATTCGTCCTGAGCTAGTAATATTATTGAAGATTTTATAACATCACTTATCTGTACACTATTATTGTTATCATTTACGCGTATATTGTTTGATCCAATAGTTCTGCTGTTATGGGAGATATGACCTAAAGCGGTGCTTACGCCCTCATAAGAGGCTAAAATATCGCGCAGATCGGATACTGACGCAAATGCATGTGATATTTCTCCATCACGCCTCTTAGCCAGGAAATAACCCTCCCTATGCCAGATATATTTAAAACCCATATTGGAAGTAGTTGATTTTAAAAGTGTAATAATAATAATAATAATAATAATAATAATAATAATAATAATAATAATAATAATGATAATAATAATAATAATAATAATAATAATAATAATAATAATAATAATAATAATAATAATAATAATAACGACGATGACGACGGCAACAACGACAACAACGACAACAACGACAACAACAACAACTACAACAACAACAACAACAACAACAACGACAACGACAACGACAACGACAATAACAATAACAATAACAATAACAATAACAATAATAATAATAATAACGACAACAACAACAACAACAACAACAACAACAACAACGACAACAACGACAACAACAACAACAACAACAATAACAACAACGACAACAACGACAACAACAACAACAACAACAACAACAACAACAACGACAACAACGACAACAACGACAATAACGACAACAACGACAACAACGACAACAACGACAACAACGACAACAACGACAACAACGACAACAACGACAACAACAACAACGACAACAACGACAACAACGACAACAACAACGATAACAACGACAACAACAACAACAACGACAACAACGACAACAACGACAACAACGACAACAACGACAACAACGACAACAACAACAACTACAACAACAACAACAACAACGACAACGACAACGACAACGACAATAACAATAAGAATAACAATAACAATAATAATAATAATAACGTCAACGACAACGACAACGACAACAACAACAACGACTACGACAATAACAATAACAATAACAATAATAATAATAATAACGACAACGACAACGACAACGACAACGACAACGACAACGACAACAATAATCATAATAATAATACTAATAATAATCATAATATAATAATATAATAATAATATAATAATTATATAATTATTATTATTATTATTATTATTATTATTATTATTATTATTATTTTTATTATTATCATAAAAAAAAGTAAAATAGTTTTTCCCGTAAATCTACGTATTTCTTCTGATTAATACCCCATTTTTAAATCTTGTAATCTTAATTATTGATGTTATCAACAATATATTTTAATTTCACGTAATTTCTTTTCCATTGTCTTGCAAGGCTGATGGACATACGTTATTCGTAATAATTATATCAGCAATACAGTTCGAATTTCTCATGGAGTGGTAACAATATCTGATAGAATCCGAAATGTCATTCAGAATTTTTTAATTTTATCATGCGTGTTGACCTTAGATTGTGATGCAAATTAAAATTTGCAACAGCATTGATAAGTCGCAGTGTATCAGCGTACGTAGAAAAAATGGTGGACATGTATTTGCGTTTTTCAGAATAGAGAAATACAAAAATTTATTCCCCATTTTTACACATGTAGTATTGTTCAATTATATTTCTCAAATTAAGTAAATTGTAATTTTTAGACTACCTTGTTACTCATTATTAATTGAATACATCGATATATAGCGCACAACGTTAAAAAGAATCCAGGTCACAAACCATTCTACGGAATCCTCCTCCTTGCACTCTCGAAGAATCAAATCCTCGGAACGAACAATTACAGCTCTCTGGTGTATTTCCGTAGTACTCGTCCGCTCTCAAAAACCGTACCAGCGAAACTAACGATACTCCGTACAACTCTCCAAAACGACAAAGAACAAATAACAAAAAAAGCAACGCGCCTCGCGGTATTCATTTCAAAGTCGTACGGATAAAGGGCACAGGGGACCGCTGCTGGAAGCGAGCCGGCAAATTAAAACGCTCGCTCGCCCAAAGAAAATAGAAAAAAAGTCCTCGGCAAGCTCGAGACTTCGATTTCCGGCGCAGCGGCGGTGGCTCCGCGAATCCGCCGATTGATTTCCGGTCTTGGCCGGGCATATACGTGAGTCACATGCGTAGCGCGGCTTTTCCGGCATTGGACGGTGTATGTACAGCGCTGCACTTGGAGGGAGAGAGAGAGAGCGACGCTTAACGAGCGTCTCGTACGCGCTCGCAGTACCAAAACACAGCGACCAATTACTACTGCGAGAGGTTGGCGGCTGATGTGGGATGTGTAGTTGGTTTTAATTGAATTACACGCGAAGTATTTAATGGAATGCGATAGATTTTTGTTTGAAGGGTTCTTTTGGTCTCGGAGTAAAAGGGAATTGATTTGAGAAGGTACTGATCGTTTTGTGATTTAGGTATCACAGATTTCTTACGCACTTGTTATACGAATCATTTGGAAAAGAAAAATCCATGATGACCACGTTAACGAAATATTTTCTTAGTGAAGGTAATCAGTAATAAAGTCAGAAATTCTAAACACTATGTAGTATTCGGCTCAATAATTTTGCCAATTGGTGAATAACCACACAGTAATAATACGTGAAAATACAAATGCTTTCAGAGGTGTTTATTAATAAAGTTATCAAAATGTTTAAAATAGTATTTATTCCTTAAAACTCGAATTTAATACATTTATATATTATACATTTAATACATGTATGTAATATACATTGCATGTGTTTCAAGCATTTATTGTAGACATTATAGAAATATTTTTACACTTTATATTTTCGCTTTTCAATTTTTCTATTTTTATTAAAAAATTACTTAAATAGTACATTATGCAACAAGAGAATAATCGACTTTATGCACGTGTTGCATATAAAATTTTATTCCCGACTTAAAGAGGGTCTTTCGCTAAATATAGGGCATGAAACAAAAAATCGTATGAGAGTTTATAAAGGTCCTATGATAAAACTAATTATATATACTTAACGCATTTACTTATAAATAGTTAGCTTTCTCTTATTACAGATATATTATTTTAAAATTTTCTTTCGTTAAGTTTGTAAGGAAAAAAATAAGCCCCGAAACATTAAAATTGGTTAAGAAATAAAAAAATGGGGTTTAAATTCAAACTGACGACTGACTGACTAACTGCCTACGTGACTAACTGACTCATCGCCGCGATGGAGGATGCTAGCGACTTGAAATTTAGACAGTATATATACGAAAGATCAGTCTTAATATAATACGTTGTAAAAATCGTGGGCAACGCCACGACAGGGGATGCTAGTTTGATATAAAGTATATATTATACATAAATCAAAAGACAATAACATACCAAAAACCCTAAATTTTGTGATTCAATACCTCAAAAACATTAAAATCTATCCAAATAGCAGATTCAAAATTTTTATTGACAAATTATTTTTTGAGAATACAAAACGATTAATGATACCCTGGTAGAAATCAATCTAATGTTGAGCCAGTAATCAGTGATAAATAGCTATTATGGACATTAATGACCAATTAATGGTTCGGAATTAGTTTCATTTTCACCATGGTAGTTACTAAACCTTTTAGAAAATTGTTTCGGGATGCTACGTTTTATAGTATTTACTATTTCATTCCAGTATCAAAAAATTTATCATAATTTTTAAATTTATCTTTTAATTCTATATTTTTCGTAATTATTTAACAAAAAAAAGAGCAAACAACACTTTTTTGAAAATCGAATACTTTTTAAGTAGCAGATTCTTTTTATGTTCAATAAAGAAAATATAATTACCTACCATTAGATTGTTAGTACAGCAGATTGTGTCATCGATGCTGATCATAAAGGAAAATATTTTGTTTTAATATCTTGTCACTGCCATTACTGATATGACAAATTACATAATTGTTAAAGTAAGTAAAACTTTGATATATTTATTTTTCGTTACTGTGTTTCAGATTCATTATATATGTTACATACAAACTCAAAACAATTAAAGTACTATACCAATCGCAAAAATATAACAATTTTTACCCTATAGAAAGGAAAATATTATTTACATGGCAAAATCATTATCGATGCAGTACAATAATTATGTTTTGCATAAACGTATATGTGAATAAGGTTTACATCTACAACAGTATTATAGGTAAATGCATTGAATTCAGCAACTGGTTAGTTTTTACAGTTATAATAAATTGGCATTACTGTTTGTTATAGTAAAATTTTTCTTTTTTTTTCTTAAATAGTTGTAAAGATACGCTAAAAAGAATAATCTTTGTTATGTCTAATTTAGTTCACTTTGATCAATATACTATAAAACTATTATTTATAATAACGTTAGTCTAAATTTATTTACCAGCTTAATAACAACTGCTGTATGTGCAAACGTACACAATATTAGATAATAAGCGAACGTTTAGAGGATAGTAACGATTCACTTATTACTCAACACTGACTTATAATAAAAATCTATTTTTTCCACATTTGTGTGGAACAGACGGAAAAAATTGAAGAGATTATATTCGACCTCGCATACTTTTCAAACACCTGATGAAGCAAAGAAAGAGTCAATATTACTTTACTGTCATTATCATTACTGATATAGTCAAATCATCGATACAATTTGGTTACAATCCAGTAAAACATTTATAGTGAAGTGTAGGGAAAGATGGTATACTTAAGGTTCTCGGTGGCTTAAGGATGCCGTTTACCCGATAAATCGTCAAAAAAACAAAAACAATCATTTTTTCATATATAGATAATGACTTGATTGATCTCGTACAACTATAACCTCTGTATTTGCAATGTTAGCAACGTTTCTGGAGTTTTTTACTCCCCTCTTCATAATTAGATACATAATGGCACCTTTAAACAATAAAACCCATAAAACCACCCAGTGGTTAGTCAGTGGTGGCCGGCCAGCGTCGTAGATGTTGTGTTGATGTATGATGTTAACAACCGGCATGTCTAAAGACAACATCACATATATTAGTATAACATCATGCCACTAAAATAGCCCAAAAAAAATTATTTAAAATTATACGACACTTTTAAGGATTTACAGAATTTTGTTGAAAATTGATATTGTTCAGTTCTTAAATAACAGTTATAAAACTGCAGTAAATCGAAATTGAACTGCTAAAAAAATTAAAACCTGTAAATATCATTTTGCTAAAAACACGTTAGAAACATGTTTTGAAATACTGGAAATCAAAATACACTATTTTTAGAAAATGTCTGTATGGATGGATGTGTGTGAGTCTCTCTCTGTGTGTGTGTGAGTGTATATGTGTGTGTGTGTGTCTGTGCGCGTGCGTGTGCGCTGTGTGAATGTGGATCAACTTTACTCTGAATATAGAGAAGAATATTCTGTAAAATATTTTAGGCTTTATATTTATCTTTTGAAAAGAGAAAAATCTTTTTGTAACAAAATTAATTTTTATACAGTAAGGAATTCTGGAGTAAATCGGCAGCATTTGATCTGAAACTTTCCAAAGCGTCAGCTCTTTAGTATTGCTTGAACGAGTTCTAAGCCCAGATCACAACTACCTTTATATTTTAAGATATTTGAGGTTATATGATTTTAAAATTTTTTCTTTTTTGATTGATCATATTTCGAGAATGGCCATCTTGTACCAAGCAGGGCTTTTTTTTCGTATTATAATGAAGATTTAAAATTGAAAAGATATTTAAAGATTCATCGACTCATATTTTTATCATAACAATTTTTCGAGTTTTGGATTTTTGAGTTTTGTTTTTTCGAATGCTTTGGTATGTTAGAAAAATTATGATCAATTTAGTCTAAATGTATTACACCGAGCATAAAATTACCTACCTTTTAGAACCGCAAATTTTAGACAGGCTCTTTTCCTTCATTTATTATACACAAAAAATTCAAATTCGGTTTAAACAGTTATATCTCAAACATCTTTGATGGCAAATCGTTCAAAAAATTTTAGATGCTTAGGAATTCAGTGAATCTACGTACTAACATCTAATTACAGTTAATTTAAATATTTAAATAATTTTAATAAATTAGGTACTGAGAAAAAATGCTGTTCTAAGGATCATTACCTATAATGCTGTAATTTTAGTAAAAAATTATCTTTTATCAAACCATCAATGATAAAAAGCACACCCATTTTGAGGTATTATTTAGAAAGAGATATAACAATTTAAAATTAATTTTTTAGAACGAAGAATTACTTATTGGAACAATTAATTTAGTTTGAGGAAGCCAAGTGCCGATTAATTGGCAGCGGTTTTTACTCTTGTTTAACAAAACCGTGATCATTTCAGAATTAAGAATTCGAATATTTTTCAGATTCAAAATGGGATTGGCGATGAAGCTTCTGACGAATCAACTTCAAATTATGTATAGTGTTTCCTCATTGTGTAAGCAAGAAAAATACGTAAACTTTTTAAAAATTACAAAAGTTTTCAAGCTCAAACCTACAATTATTTTAAAAAAGTACTAAAAAATTGATTTTTCATGGTCCTGTTTGATTTAGCAGGTGCAGTTCTTTTTCATTTTGAGTTTAAAAAGAAATCTGTGCATATTTTTCTTCATTTTGTACCTCCGAACATATATTTCTGAAGACATTTCACAAAAATCTGTATTTGATCGACAATTACTTTTTCGTACGTCATATAATAAAAAAAAGGTAATTTGGTAAAATAAAGAAAGTAGGTTTGCGGGTAAACGGCACCCTTAATTAGTATTAAAGCATTGATATATTTCAGTTTTGAGGTTTAGATATCTTCATTAGTTCATGAACTAATAAGAAAATCATATAACGTCAATAAAAAAAATTTCAACTTTGTTTTTGTAATGATTTTTGTAAAAAACTAATTTAGCCGATTTCCCAACGCTGTGGGGCAAGGTGGGATCCTAATGACTGCTGCGTTTGAATGCAAACAAATTCAAGGTGATATGGCACGATATTTGATGTAATTGGGAACTAATTATGTACTATTGTTGTTTATTAATTTCTTAATGACAGGTTCTTTGAAATACCCAGTAAACACTGTTTTTAGAACTAAAACAAATGTTAACTTTTGGCGTCGGCGCTAGAATCAGCAATTGCGTTCAATTACAAGATATTATGATTGAATATAATTTATCATGCCATAAATGATAATTTATGTAGTAAAAGTTAAGTAATTTTCTAAAAAAATTTACTTTATACAACGAAGATAATAAACATTTGATGGTAATCATAATATTTTCGCAAACTCTTTCTTGCAGTATCTATTATTTTTTACTTTTTAGAACGCTTTTTGGAGTCGATTTTATTTCTTTTTAAATCTTCAACTCTTTTTAGTGTTCTTAATTATATATTATATATTTATATAAGTGTGTGTATGTATGTGCGGGTGGGTGTGGATATGTGTATGTGCGTATGTGTATACGTGCGCATGTGTAGGTGTATGTGTGTCTGTGTGTATGCTTATGAGTGTTTGCGTGTGTGTGTGTGCGTGCGTGTGTATGTGTGTGTGTGTGTGTGTCTGTGTGCGTGTATGAAAAATTAAAAAAGTACCCTACGAATACTATAATCCAATGGAATATGAAACGTAGAAAAAGTTAAGACCTGATTTTGCTGTGTCTATCCCTCCTCTATATGCGCGCGTGGTTTCACCTTCCGCTACCTGTTCGCGCACATTTTACTCGCAGATTTAAAGCCCCTAGACGCGCTGTACTGCGAAAGCTTTTTCATGTATATGTGTATACCTATTTTTCTATTTTTCCCTCCCCGTGTCTTATTAGCCATAGTTATTGAAAGTCGCACAAATTCCCATTTTTTCGTTTTCTCGTCTATCTATTGTGTGCGTGCGTGTGTGTGTGTGTGTGTGTGTGGGTGTCTGTGCGTGTGCGTGTGCGTGCGTGTGCGTGCGTGTGCGTGCGTGTGTGTGCGCATGTGTGTGTGTGTGTGCGTGTGTGTGCGTGTGTGTGCGTGTGTGAAAAATTAAAAAAGTACCCTACGTATACTATAATTCAATGGAATATGAAACGTAGAAAAAGCTAAGATCTGATTTTGCTGTGTCTATCCCTCCTCTATATGCGCGCGTGGTTTCACCTTCCGCTACCTGTTCGCGCACATTTTACTCGCAGATTTAAAGCCCCTAGACGCGCTGTACTGCGAAAGCTTTTTCATGTATATGTGTATACCTATTTTTCTATTTTTCCCTCCCCGTGTCTTATTAGCCATAGTTATTGAAAGTCGCACAAATTCCCATTTTTTCGTTTTCTCGTCTATCTATTGTGTGCGTGCGTGTGTGTGTGTGTGTGTGTGTGTGTGTGTGTGGGTGTCTGTGCGTGTGCGTGTGCGTGCGTGTGCGTGCGTGTGCGTGCGTGTGCGTGCGTGTGTGTGCGCATGTGTGTGTGTGTGTGCGTGTGTGTGCGTGTGTGTGCGTGTGTGAAAAATTAAAAAAGTACCCTACGTATACTATAATTCAATGGAATATGAAACGTAGAAAAAGCTAAGACCTGATTTTCCTGCGTCCATCCCTCCTCTATATGCGCGCGTGGTTTCACCTTCCGCTACTTGTTCGCACACATTTTACTCGCAGATTTAATGCTCCTAGACGCGCTGTACTGCGAAAGCTTTTTCATGTATATGTGTGTGTACCTATTTTTCTATTTTTCCCTCCCCGTATCTTATTAGCCATAGTTATCGAAAGTCGCACAAATCCTCATTTTTTCGTTTTCTCGTCTATCTATTGTGCGTATGCGTATTTACGAGTGTGTGTGTGTGTGTGTGCGTGCGTACGTGCGTGTGAAGCTAATTGCTGCAAAGATTGTTGAGAATTTATTAACAAAAATATGGTTTTTTGTTTGTACTGGTATTATACTGTGCCAATACTGACCCAAAATTCTATGGAATTACCGCAGGCTGAACCTTTATCAAAAGTTAAAACAATTTTTTAAATCGTTTTAACCGTTCCTGAGTAATCGGTGATTATACTTAAACTAGTAAGAAAGATACACTGGAACTATTGATCAATAAAATACGATTTATTGCTTGTACTGCCCGTATACTGGCCCAGTATTTGTCAAGTCTTGTGGGACCACCTGGGGGTAACAACCTTTCCTGAGTAGTCGGTGAACATTCATAAAAACAAAAAGAAACTTACGAGTCAAACATAGAATCTCCTTCTTTCTGAAGTTGGTTAAAAAATTATTACAGCGTTTAAATACCTAACAAAACACTTGCACAGCCAAGGACAAATTTCAAATTGACCTAAACCCAATTATTATGTCCTTGGCATATATAAGGAAGTTCTTAACCGCTTTTGATAGGTGGCGTCACTTGCAACATGAGATTAGTGATTGTTGCTTAGGAACATTAACTAAGCTCTTTAAATTTATTAAAAGCTTATACAAATTTGTTAAAAAATCACTAGTTAACATAATGTGATGGCTAATGTTTGTTTGAATTTTTCTATTAACCAAGACTGGGCGTTTCCGGTTTTGCCACTTTGCTGCATTTTTCGATCCCTCCCTGGAGCGCTCTCTACATGAGATAGTCTCCATTACATCTTGCTCCACTCTCCCCTATAAAGAAGACTTGATTTATAATATAATATTAATCTTGTGTAACCAAGAATACAGCTTTATTTTACATTATATACAGATAACATATATTTATAAATAATTTATTATCTTTAATCTAAAATCATGTATTATTATAATATTTTTTAATACGTAATTATTTTTAGTTGGCTTCAATTACCAAAATATGCATCATAAGTTATAAACAAGATTATAAACATGATAAAGTTGCTGAATATTTAATAATTGTATGAAATAATTTTTTCAAGTCAATAAAAGCTTATCTTTTAATTTATATCCATATATTATACTCACTTTTTCCGAAAATTAATGAGCATACAATAATAGCAATCTTATCTTTCATGCCCTCCCTAGTCTAGATATATAACTTTAAGACATACCTGTCTCACGTCTTTGTAGAATATCGAATAAATCCATTTGAAAATCTTTCGGCTAGTAAATACCTCTCATCGTAAAGGGTATAACCAACTCACTAGAAATAAAACCGTGAAGAGTATGACACTACATCTAAATTAGAAAAATAAATTCAATCCAGCGGTGAATATTGACTTGTTAATGCATATCTGGGCCACCATGACCCAGGCTTTTTTGAAGTACGAGTTACCGTTTTTGCTAATAGGTGTGCGTTAATTTTGTGAAAAGTTACGTCTAAGATTATCGGAGCTATTTCAAGCTAACTATATACAGAATAAGGAGATAAGTACGAAAAATCCTAGCTATGCGGAATTAGAAATGGCTTGAAGCTAAACGTTAAATGGTTAACTTTTTCGCAACTAATTAATGAATATTTATTTAGTTTTTGAATCAGTGTAAATTTTTAATTATAACTCACTAGCAGTAACACACTTCTCACCATTTCATTTATCGAGAGCACGCGGATCCCGCAAAGACATATCCTGAGACTGTCGACTCTTCTTCTTCGTATATCCTTGAAATTATGCTCGCCTCGACGTACAAGAGAGACAAATGCTCCAAAGAAAATGTCATGAGTTTCTTCCTGAGAGAGCAAAATGCAGATCGCTGAATGGAAAAGTGATGAAATATAAATACTGTGCCCCCGGGATACAGGGTGTCTCCTTTCCTTCGACTCTTTCCTTCCTCTCTCTCTCTCTCTCTCTCTTTATCTCTCTCTCTCTCTCTCTTTATATATCTCTCTCTCTCTTTATCTCTCTCTCTCTCTCTTTATCTCTCTCTCTCTCTCTCTCTCTCTCTCTCTCTCTCTCTCTCTCTCTCTCTCTCTCTCTCTCTCTCTCTCTCTCTCTCTCTCTCTCTCTCTCTCTTCTCCTTTAACGTCTCTGTCTGTCTATCCGGATACATTAGCCAATATCCAGTTCGACAGAGCCACGCACGTGCGCGTAAATAGTGACTCTTCCAGCGGCGACGTGCGGAGAGGGTAAAGGGAGAAACAAGGCGAAACGATATCGGTTGTGCTCTATGCAATCGTCGGCGTGTTCGTATTCTCGCGTCGTTTTTCTATCAGCTGGAATTCGTTGCACACGTTTTTGGTACTTGAAATGTTTTTAAAGTCGAGAATATGTTAAGGCGATTTTTCTGAATGATTGCGCGATGAGAGGTAACAAGTTTTGATTAAACATATACGAACAAAATTAATATGCTGTATTTTTTAGAAATAAATAATACACGATTATATGTTACTTTTATAAAGAAAACATATTCATAAATTGTTGCCAAACAAATATTTGCAAATTTTGTATACATAACAATGTAAAAGTAGTATGTAAAAAACAAATCAGTTTGAACATATTTGTAACTTGTTAAATGCAGTTAGAAAGATCAAATATTTTCCACATTTTTAATTACAATTTGTGTATCGGAGCTTATTGTCATAATTTATAAATTGGTATCAGAAGTGGGATTTCGATGCTCAAATGCATATAACCATTTTAAGCATAGGTTTGTTGGTTTACTTTTATTTCTTAAAACTTAATATTTCCAGGTTCTAGAAAATGCTGATTACGAATCAAGAATAAAAATTAAAAGGTTTAAAAATCCAAGAATTCCGAAAGTGAAGTAAGTCATTAACTTTTAGCAAATACTTCCACCATATTCGATTCGAGATCTTTAATTTTTTATTTATTTTCTTTTTCTTTTGAACTTAATATTTGTAACCAGTCACTAAATCCCAGGAGTAGTAATTTTCAGTAAATTATAATTACACAAAAATTTTAAGTCCAGTGCAGTCAATGAATTTATTTTGTTATGAAACATAGAAAATCTGAATCCAAATTAAGATTCATTTGACATAAATCATTCTGATGACGAACTTCCAAAGAAAATAAATTTGAAACAGTGTAACTTTCTTTCATTGTGAGTTACATTTCATTCATGTTTAAGATTTAATTTTTATACACCTTTAAAATAATAAAGTACAACTTAATTGAAATAATTTCATTTATTATACTACAGTAATTCAATAAAATTCAATTAGAAGATCCTATAACTAATTATGATACACATTACAATCTTCGTAAAATTTAATTAATTTAATCGATAATCTCATATTCAATAATGCTACTAATAAAAAATCATGATAATATACTACTAAGTAAAATCTATTAGATCATGGAATAAACTCTACTACTAAGGGATGAAATCTTTGATAATCCAGTTTACAAGCTTTGTATTAAATACTGTTACTAACAAGCTTACGAAAAGCATACATTTTGAATATTAAAAAAATGCGTAAGCTAGTCATACTCAACGATTTAAAGAATAGCCTATTAATCCTTTATTTAAATGACCTTAAAATGAAAATTCCATGTAAAATTCCATAATCGTGTCCATTAGGTCGCAGTAGACCATTTCCGATCTCGTAACGTAGGCCTAAGTCATTTTTGGCCGCATAGAGACTGAGAAAACTAAAAAAATGGAACAAAATGTTATTGTGCTGAAACTAACAAAAAGTTTCAACTTCTTATGGGTCTGGTAACCACAGAGTTAATGACTTTTCTAATCAATTATTTTTAGTAATTGTTAGAAGTGTAGCCCTAGTTGTTAATTCACGTTTAACGTAACATAACATAAGCATCCATTTGACAATAACTTTTACGTTATCCTCATTTTCATCATCAACCAACAATTTCCGTATTTACCCTCATAATTATATCTAGACGAGCATCAGCAAGCATAAAGAAGCACAAGAAACCTCCTAAATTTCCTCAAAAATGTTATATTCCTCCTGAAAGAAGAAATTGCGCAGCATTACGCAAACGTCCTCCCCTAATGAAGTCTTTATGAGCGTTCGCGCACGCATCTCCATAGCATGCAGCAGCAGCCAACTCGTCCGCGTCGCCCTAGTCGTAGAATATGAGCGAACTTTGAATGGACTTGCCTTAATAGCGACGTGTGTGCGCGCGAGTTGGCTCGGCCATTGTTCCGTTTAGTTCCCACGTGTAGTCGCACGTAAAAATATGCTAATCCCTTATCGCAATTTAATTTTCGACTCGCTCTAGCGCCAATTCGTCGTCGTCGTCTCTCTCTCGTCTCTCGACGCTTCTTTGTCTCGGGCTTTCTTGCCGATTTCGCGAAGCAGCAGTAGCAGCAAGTTTTAATTCGAGAGAATAACTGGGTCAAATGAGTGGAACATTCGCAGCTAACGTTGATAAACAGCGGCGTACATGGAAGAAATTTATATACGTGGGTTGGGTGTATTTTATCAGATGTACAAGAAAGCAGAGTAAAGGTCGATGTTAGGATTGAGAATGCTGTATTTAATTTTTGTTTTTAATGTGCAAAAATTAACACAACTTTCTTAAAAAGGATATATGTTGTAATATTCACTTACGCGAAGTGTTGAATTAGATCAGGTACAATCTCTAAAAATTAAAATTAAATTTATTTGTAGAAATATTCTTTTATATTTAAATAGATGATACGATTGATACAGTAGTTCGTTTTATAAAAAATCTGTGGAAATTTCTGCAAGGTTATTAGCAGAATGTTCTGCATAGTCGTCTAATGGGTCATCTGTAGGGTTATCTGCAGAGCTTTAAGTTGTAGAACTTTCTGCAGGGTTATTTATTATCATCCAGATAGTAACATTTAAATGGGACATGTCATCGATGCAAGTAGGGACTAATGTTTATTTTTTAATTAAAAATTTCTTTAGAAAATATTTCTACAGTCATAAATGTTGGCAAAATTTCAGAAGTTTTGAAAGCTTTGTAATAAATTGTGCAGAAAATTCTGCAGAAAATATTGCAGTAAATTCTTTAGATTTTTTCCACACTGATTGTTCTTATAAACAAATTTGTTTGTTAACACGTTATTGCGGTTAATATAAAAGTGAATGTATTTATTTCTACAAGCTACGTTTATAACACTATATTGGTGATTATAAGAGGATTGATACTATATTCATCTGTTCTACTGCAAAAGTGTAAATAATAAAATAACTAACACGACTATAATAACTTCTCTGTAAAAATCACTCATGCAGTAAGAATCTAAACCCAAAAGCCAACTTTCAAAACCAAAACTATGACTAACATTAACTCTTTCTGGTGTCAGCCAGTTTCCTCACTAATGTAGAAGAAAAATTAATATAGTTACAGGAGCAACCGTTTAGTCAATCAACGCATCTCATGTGAACACGAAAACTAAATACTGAAACATGGCGTATATTAATACTCTTCTCAACGGTCTAATTTGAAGACTACTGAAGCTTCTGACACATTAAAGGATTAAAACTAAAATCAAGATAACAAAAAACCAAAACTATAGCCATAATCGTTGAGCAACGATTTTGTATAGAAAAATTAGTGCGTTAAGGAAGACCGGGGCTAGTTGGCTACAGGAGTAATTTGGCACACTGGCTTATATCATTATGACTTTATCTATCAGCCATATTTGGCAGCACCGTCAATACCAACGCTGTGTAGCACCGTCAATATCAGCGCTGTGCAACCAAGGTGTTGCCAGATGTTGCTCGTATGCGGAGTTATAAATGGTGCACGGAGAGAATTATCCGATAAAAATTACCGTAAAAATCACGGTAATCGTGAGACATTGTGCATTTCCAGGACTTTTTATATATATTTTTTAAAATTATTACTTTTTATTCTATAAACTTTATTATATGAATAATAAATTTTACCTTACTGCATGGTAAATTTGACTGCTACTTAAAATTTATTAAGAAGTTGTAGAAAAAGTGCAGAGAAATATGCATAATTTTTACCGTTCAGTCACTATAAATTTTACCCTGAAGTCAGTATAAAGTCGCGGAAGCTAGCTTGAACATGTCGATAAAACAGACTCATGTTTCGCATGGTAACTGTAAGCGCCTGCATACGCCACATGTACGTTTAACCTTCGTTTGCACCTCGACCTCGTGGAGGGTTTTTTATTAGTTATATTACTATAGTACTTATTTAATGTATAAAAGTTTGTTAAGATTAATAAATGATCTATGGTTCTAAATCGTATAAGATTTATACATAAAAAATATTTTATTTGTTAAAGCTCAATGTTGCTATGTTCATAACAACTCTAGAATCTATATTTTTTATAAAAATCAAGATAATAACGTAAATTTTCCACGAATTAAATTTGTTGTTGATTGTATTTATCATTGTATTGCACCATATTGTATGAATTTCATTATTGTATTCTAGGTTAAAACCTTTTGAAATTAATTTTATTATGATGATAAATAACGATCTAAAAAATGTTAAATTGTCATATTTTTATAATGCAAGTGCGATATTTACATTTATATATACATAACTTAACCTATAATTTTATATCAAATTTATTTCTTCTAATCCAATAAAATAATTACACTTCCTAAATAATAAATAAATAAGTCAGCGTAATTATAAAAAACAATCCTTAAAATTATTATATAAGATTAAACTACTTAAAAATAATGTTAGTCGTACTACATTACATCAGGTCATTTTTACCCTTCTGTACTAGAATTTTTACCGTTTAGTTTAGCAAAATTCATTGTGTGAACTTAGTAAAATGTACTCAGATGGCGCCATGTCCCGCTCTTACTATTACTGAACGGTAATTTTTACCGTAAATTTAATTGTAATTTTTACAAGAAAATTCTCTCTGTGTGGTTATAACCTTAACATTTTATTTTATAATAATTTTGTACGTTTAGAGTGATTATTAAAGGGAAGCTGTGCAAATGAAACTCTAAAAATGGAATAGATAAAATTTATAACCGAAAACGGAAAACTAAACCAGAGGTCTGTTTAATTAAAAATCCTTTAAATTATCATTCTTATACGATAATATATCTCATATTTAGCGCAAATTTGCCATTAAAACCTTATATATTCCAACTACCACAGGATAAAAATATGCACTGTAGGAACATGCAAAAAACTATCCCGCTTTCTACTAAGCACGTCTGCAAAAACAAATAGTCGCGTCATTTTGCCGTCCCGGCAGTGAATAAATAAGCTTGCCCGTAATAAGAAACTAGCTTGCGATTAACATACAAAAGCCATTTCCTACATCGAATTTCGTAACTTAAATCACCGCTTAATTGAATGCCCCCAGGGTATAAGCGCACACACCATATATAGAAAACCTTCTCGCACGGGGAATTACGACTACCTTCTAAAAGGGAAGTAAAAATAAGAGTACATAAGAGACAAAGAGGAGGCACATAGCATTACTCGATGCCAGTTCGACACTGGCCTCGTTACCCTTATTTCCCGAGGTACTTGTTATTTTTTCGTCATTCTACCCCACTGCTGCTGCGGCAGAAGCGAGGAATATAAGTTCCTCGCCTCTTGCACTCACTCCTCGGAGCCAGAGCCTCGGGCCGCTATCATCGCAGCAGGTACAAGCCTTGTTATCCGGGGTATATATAGTATAGTATAGTATATATAGATACGCCGGGCTCGTATACGCGCTGCAGGTGCACAACGTGGATGGAACAGCTCGGTTGTACTCCGCGCAGCTTACAGACAGGCCGCGCTTGATCTACTGGCTCGATGTAGTATTTTCTTACTTGGGTTTTGGTAGAGTCAAAGGGAGTATTCTGTCGGATAGAACGCTTAAAATTGAAGTGTTTATACTGAGAAACTCAGATTGACATTTAACACAACTCTTCATTTCAATGTGAATTGGCATAAAAATAAACACTCGATTTAAGTGTGACACTTAATTTCGGTGCAGATTTGAGTTCTCTCATCTTAAGTACACTCGCGAATTTTGTGTGATACTTGATGCAACACCTGAGTGAAAAGAAGCTTCTTACTCTTAGAGCAGAAACCAGGGCTCGAATCCGTGATCTTGGATTCGTGTTTTGGGATTTATCGACTGAGTCATGGAGTTACTTGAGAGTCAACCAAAATGAGAATATGCACTAAAAGATTTCATATTTTACACAATATTAAGTGCTAGGGCTCGTTTATGATGAAGTGCGAGTAAATACCATCAACTTTAAAAGTCAATTCTAAACTTTTCCTAGTAAACATCCATCTTTCAAATATTACTTTCAAACTTAAGAGAAATCACACAAGATTGAGAATGAATACTCAATATCAAGTGTAAACTTTTGTATTTTGATAGTTTTATTCATGAGAATGAATATTTCATTATAGTCACTATTTCACTCCAAAATTAAGTAGATCTTCCTATATAGACATCCAGGGCTCGAATCCGTGGGCTCAAACCAGGGCTCGAATCCGTGATCTTGGATTCGTGTTTTGGGAATTATCGACTGAGTCATGGAGTTACTTAAGAGTCAACCAAAATGAGAATATGCACTAAAAGATTTCATATTTTACACAATATTAAGTGCTAGGGCTCGTTTATGATGAAGTGCGAGTAAATACCATCAACTTTAAAAGTCAATTCTAAACTTTTCCTAGTAAACATCCATCTTTCAAATATTACTTTCAAACTTAAGAGAAATCACACAAGATTGAGAATGAATACTCAATATCAAGTGTAAACTTTTGTATTTTGATAGTTTTATTCATGAGAATGAATATTTCATTATAGTCACTATTTCACTCCAAAATTAAGTAGATCTTCCTATATAGACATCATAAATTAATTACGGTCATATTATCTTTATAATGAATAGTAGTCTTAAAATTGTTATATCTTGAGTCATATACATGCGTTTTTATTAAATTAATACATCAATGTATATAATATTTTAATTTCGTTCAACTCATTTTTCCCAACTCGTGGAATTTTCCTGTAACGAATTTAGGTGGTGAGTTTCTGATTTTCGGAGTTGTATTATGTGTAGGTAATTAATTATAGTTGTTTAATTTGTTCAATAATTGAAAATGTTACGTTAAAATAAAAAAATGTAGTTACTTTGAATAACATGTCAATTATTCATATATGCATAAGTAATTGAATAATAATCTATGTAGTCAAGTCAATCGTTGGCGACTTCATTTATTTTTGTATTATTTAGTATATATATTATATATATAATTGATAGGGATACATTCACATGTTAAATTCGCTCTAAGTATGACCAGTGGCGACACCTAAAATTTGGAAACTCTGGAGGTAAACTCGACATATATGTATCGTATATAGTAATACTTTACAGTACCTCCTCAATTTCCATTTTCTGCCAACTCAAGCGCTGCGATCGTTTTTTATCCCATCCAAACAGATGTACATAGCGAATATAATATAAACGATCTTAAAGTACTTTTTAAAGTACGAAATACTATAGCATTAAAAGAATATGCAATTTAATGAAGATTCAAATAATTTCAATATCAAGAAAAAATAATTGCATTATCAAGGGGCGCGGTACCGCCAAGTTGGCAATTTTTTTATAACAACGTCCCGATCATATTTACAATCTGAAAAATATATACCAGTATTGTTCAATTCAGTATAAGTATTTAATACTATTAATAGTTAAAATTAATTATAATTTACAAGGGAATTGATTAATATAAATAAGAGAAGAAAATTAACAAGTACTGCAAAAATAAGAAACCTTTATAAGTGTCGATTTTGTTTAACCATTTCGTACTTGGATATATGAGCATATTGTTCTCCCTATGTTAAAAAATCATATCTACTGCAAAAATATATCCTAAATAGAGAAAACTATTGAAGACAAAATCAATACCTTTAGAAGTATTATTCTTCTTTTCATGTACTTTATCAAATATTAGTCAAATGGTATTAAAATAAACAAAAAATGATTTATTTCTATATAAATTTACGCATTTTTCATAAATTTTTATAGGATTATTGATGAAAAATCGGTATTTGAAAAGTCAATATTTTGATGCTTAAAATAAACAATTCAACAACAGATGAAAAACTAAAATTTTGTACAGTTTGACCAAAATTTAATTTTCACGGATTTATAGGGTGAATGATTATAAATCTGTAGAGAGAAATTGTTAATTATAGAAAAGAAATTGTATATTCTGCACCAAGGGCAAAAGTGGGTCTCTTTTGACTGAGTGTCAGTTTGTAGTACGAGTCGTAGGCGAGTGCATATCGCGTGCCGGAAACGAGTAATGCAAACAAACGAGGCTAAACAATTAGAAGATAAAAATTGTTTTAAATTGAACAAAGCATATAAATCCGCTGATAACTGCTTTAGCAGAATGCTATCTCAAAGGGGGGTCCTGAAAAATTGAACCAGAGAGACTTATAATGGAAATTCAAACAATGAATAAAATAATGCTATAATAAATTCGGTTAGTACAAGCGTTCAAGTATAGCAGGTCTAAAATAGTACATTGTGCAACTAGGGGCAACAATGAGCTCATTTCTGCCCTGCAACCAAGGTAACAACAAGCTCATTTCTGCCCTGCAACCAAGGTAACAACAAGCTCATTTCTGCCCTCAGGGTAGAAATGAGCTTTTTTCTACCCTGTAACCTGGGTAACAATGAGCTCATTTCTACCCTTAGAACAGATATGAAGTCATTTATACCCTGCAGGCAGATATGAGCTCATTGTTACCTTGATTACAGGTGAGAAATTACTTTTCTCACCACTATTTATAAACACGCTCGAAATGTGTAATCTTCTCACCCAGTTTCAAGCATGAAAATGGGCCCATTTCATGCCCGTGTTGAGAAAAAATCTTCAAACTCGAATTATATTTGTATTATGTCTGGACGCGAAAGATAAGAGGTAATGTCTATATAGGAAGATCTACTTAATTTTGGAGTGAAATAGCGACTATAATGTAACCACCTTAACTTTCGATTCCCAGTAGATATTTATATCGAGTTTTGGGGCTTCGAAAACTATTGAGACATTTTATTTTAACCTTTAACTCTAATACCTCACGAGTTTTTTTGCAAAAAAATGTACTGTTTGAATTTTAATTAAAGAAGTTCTAAGTAGTGTAAAAAGGGCCAATTTACCAACAATGTTGGTAAAGTGACCACTTGTCAGTTCTTATGGTAAAGTTGTATAGTAAGTGCTTAAGAAAGTTAAGACTAGCCTAGCAGAGACTTCCTTTATGAGTTATTTAGCTAAATTGTGCCATAGCGTACGCATTGGTGTCTATATTTTGGGATTAGTAGGCCTAGGAATTTTTAAGAAACAACCGCCGCTTTGTCGGCATCAATTGCCTTTTGCTTTGTAATCTATTCGTATTATTACTTTAAGGCTAAAACTGGCACATACACTATCTTATAATTAGAGGGCGCTAGCAGTGGGGTCACTGCGCCTCTTAACATCTATTCACTGAGATAAAGGGTGACTTGTATTAAATAATTTTCAATAACTATTAATGATCATGGATTTAATACGGCGGATTGAATATTCATTAACAGTTAATGCCTGAATACTTGGAGCTGCATTCAAACGCCTAGGCGCCATCTTGATTGTTATTGTCGTGCATCATGCAGGTTAATATTACATGCTTGTGGCCTTCTTATCTTATATAACGACAAGAGTTATTTGTTTCTAGCACTTGGCAATTGTACAAATTCTGCTTTTATTATAGTCCTTCAGAATTATCGCTATACACCAGGACAACTTATAATTAATTCTTATTCTCTGTTTGCATCCATCACGCATGCGACAGCTCGCTTGCTTTTTCGACAACAACCGATCGTAGGAATTCTTAACTGATAATAAATCTTTCATTTGATGTGAATCAAAAGTGTCTTGTGGGTTCAAGTAAATGATACATTTAATGCAAGGAATCCTTTCTTTCAGTGTTGACGCAATACATAGACTGTTTAGGTGGCCACATCACATGTATCCTGCTTACATTATTATTGTTAAACAACGATTTTATCAGCTCTTTGAAAGACAGATCGAATGGAAATCAGGCACTATTGAAGAATATGTACGTTTTGCTTCTTCGTATGTGATATTTTGGTAATTTCAATATTTTCGAGGATGTTTAATCAGTAAAAATAGGTTTTCTAAAACTATCGGTATGAATACTTTCATCATTTTCTAAGAATTTTGTAATAACTATCTAATGAAAACTCTAATTAGTTAATAGGATATTAATGCCAATTGGATAATGTAAAGTAAATTTATAATAAAAATATCGAATTTTGGATAATTGAATACAAAGTTCAAAATCATAGTTTTTGCAAAAATAGTTACAAAATAACTGTGAAATATATTAATAACATATACAGTAAAGATTCAAAAATTATTTCTAAATTTTTTGAAATTGCAGAGTTTCGAAAAGTACGTATTCAAAATTCAATCGTATTTCTTCCACTAAAATAGTATTAAGGTAATTGCTATATTTTATAAATTTGAAGAAATTTACGTCTATTTCGAGAAAACGTTTATCTTCTAAATATGTTTGAAATTCTAAAATTTATATTTTTCTTTTTCTTTTATAAAAATAAGTTTAATATTATTGCTAAATATATAAGTATGTATATCAATTTAGAGGAAATTATGTGTACTTGATGGAAATATATATATTTTCAACATATTTAACGTATAAAATAAAAAAAAATGTTTTGGATTATTTTCGATTTTTTTAAGTTACTATATTTTCTTTTTAATTAATTTTTATTATCTAATCAGCTCCAAGATCTAATCAGTTCTAAGTTGAGCAATGCCTCATATTTCTGCACAACTTCAGCTGGTAACATGCTTTCCTTCAAGACTTTTCATATCACAATGTTTTGATAAATACACACATGCATACATACATACAGATAGATATTTTTTAAAAACCTATTTCTCTGACTCAGGAATCTGGAAAACATTAAAATTCATCATAATCTCTCATAAAAAGAAATTTCGTCGTCGCAAAGCTTTCTCTTTGAGAAAGGGAAAATGAAATACGCAAAAAATATAGTCAAAAACTGGTTAACTTTAATATTTGCACAGTATATCTACATAAGTCATAATTTAAATTTATTACTTAATAAAAAATAAGAATCAAATAAGCAGAAACATGGCGAGCCCCACGCATGTTCTCACAACTAATACTTCTCTCTCCCTCAACCCTTTATTCCTCTTTCAACAGTGCAGGAGCGCGTCAGCGCAAAAGAGAGAGAAATATTAGATAAATAAAGATGCAGGAAGAACCAACGCGGAAAGAACACGTGGATCCGTTGTACATAGCGCTGGCTATACACAGTTTCGCAACAAAGTCTTGTTACAAGTCCCGGGCCCGTGTAGCTTCTTAACGAGTAAAGAGAGCGAGATAGAAAATACCGAGAGAAAGAGAGAGACTGTATCTACGTAGAAATTTTAAAGCGTATAAGAGAATGAGAGAGAGAGGGAGAGAGAGAGCCAAAGAACAACTTCGCGAGAAACTGAGATTAAAATGAAACATCTCGAAAACTCTCCCTCGCGCCTCTGTTTGCCTCTTCTTGCGCCGGATGTTTAATCGCCTCCCGCGACTCCGGCCCGTTGATATCGTCTTGTTAAAGGACGCGTATATGCACGTATATTCTCTCTCTTTCTCTCTCTGCCTAGGGTTCAGTACGTGTATATGCGGTGCGGACCGCGAGCGGCTCCCGTGTGAATTAACTATGATTTACGAGCGCTGCGAAAAGAGCCAGAGATTAGGAATATGATCGGCGCGATATCACGCGTGTCTTTTGTTATTACATCTGGCCGTGAGTTTCACGCAAAAGTTGGCTATTGGTTTTGAGGAAACCCTGGGACTCCCCCTTTTTCCAGCTGTAAATACACGATGCTTGTAATTGGTAATCGCTATCTTATTTATATTTAAGATTACAAAGTCTATTTTTGTGAAAAGAATTATCTTATGTTTTAGAAATACTTTGAACTTATGGTATGGAGATAGCTCTTTTTCGAAGCCTGTAGCTTTAAGCTTAAAATTTTGAATAAAGAGCAATATTGCGGTCTTGTTATTATCTCGAGTAAGTAACTTCAAAACTTTCCTTATGTAAACGAATCTTTTTCTTCGAAAATTTGCTCACTTTCTTCTGCTTAATGCATTTTTGCCATGAATAAGGATAAAAGTGGAAAATCTACTTTCATTAATTATGAACTTTCTGCATTGGATCGTGAATCTCTAGTAATCGCTATACTTTTTAATTTAAAACCAATCACCGTACTTTGCGTAGAAAATTGCTATGTTGTTGTGTAAAAATTCGTGTGCATGTTATCTTTTATATTATTAAATCTTAAGTTATTATTAATTTCTGTGCGAGGCATAAAATATTAAATATATAATAACAAGTTTTATATATAGTTTGTAAATGCTAATATAACTCTAAATGGAAGTTATTTTGCTAACAATATTAAATTGTATAGCTTTCTTAGGCCAAAAAATCTTATTTGTTCATCTGATACATTTTTAAGTATCTTAATATTAAATAAAATATTTTCTACTTAGGGGAAAGTACCTCAGTATGGACATCCATAGCTATTTGGCTATAAGTATTGAGTACATATGTGAAAATGTAAATTTAAAAATGGAATTTGTTGCATGTATGGATCTTTTGGACGCAGTAAATCAGTTTTCATCATAATATTAATTATTAAGTAATACTATTAAGTATATGGGTTAAATATTAATGAGAAGCAAAAAATTGAGACTTAGACTTATCAAAAAAGCATCTTCCATTCGGAAACCTATAATTTAGGAAGGAGTATTCTTTGTCTAATTGTAAGTCTACTTAAAAATTGTGCTGTAAATATATGTAAAATTTATAAACCAGTGTGTCCATCAAATCTATTTTACTTTCAAGTATGTCATATAATATAAAATAATTTGTATTTAGTTAACTCATGTACTGGACATGTATTTAAGCTTCGGGAAATAACTTTTGACACGATGAATAACAGTATTTTTGTCCTACTCACGCCGAAAGTATACTTTTTCATGCATATAAAATGGGCGGAAAGTATCTTTTTACCACCATCGGGCGAAAAACATAGCCCTAGGGTAGGAAGTGTAGCACTTTTCTGCCCCATGGCGGTAAGTGAGTATTTTTCGCCCCAGGTCGATAACGTAACGCACTTTTCCGTCCGCTTGATATATGCAGGAAAAATCATCCTTTCGATACAGGTAGGACAAAAAATAGCGTATGCATCATGGGCGCTCGTGCTGGTTGCAGCCCTTGCCTGAGAATCCTTCGACATTCCTTCTTTCTGTCCTTGATACACAATATACTATTTCGTTATTATTCCGAAAACTTTTTTTATTGCAGTATAATTAAATTTTGTTGGCTAACAATATGATAACAATTCACTGTAATGGTAACACGTATAAAAAATTTATAGTAGAAAACCTTGTCCTCTTTTTTAAAATAAATATCTAACAAACATGTTAGAATGATCTTCTATTGCTTTCTTCCTTTTTATCCTAATCGCACCTTAACTAACATTATTTAAACTCAACATAAGTAAGACATGACCAATTAAAAACACCTTCCAACTGACTCTTAAGTATAATTAACGACAACTCCCGCTCTATCTTGCAGTTTGAAAAAAGAGAAATCAATGCTGCACACACGCGTAGAAGATAAAATTTTTCTTGCTGAACGCGATATGCCCTGCACCGAGCCGTCAACCTCAAAGTATCTGTCCACCTCGCTTTGCCGGCGCAGTAGTCGCGCACACGAAATCCGCGCTCTAATTACGCATCACAAAGATTTCAAAGGCATGAGGCTTCAAAAAAAGCCAGCCCCGTGTATACACCCACATTTTACGCGAGCTTAATATCCTTCGAAATGATCCGACGAGGCGCGGCGCGGCAAAAAGAAAAATATTCTCTCTCTGCATCTCGAAAAGAAGTAATACGCGCGCGGGCTCGCGACAGTTACTTGACGCAGGAAACGGACGCTAAATATTCATGAGGCCGGGCGAAATGTAAAAAGCTGCAGCGGCGGCTCTCGTTTCTTGAAAACTCGTGACGGAATCCGGTGGAGGGGGGTGGGAGGGAGAGAAAAAGAGAATTAGCGAAGGAACTGTGTGTAGCGCAGATACGTCGCTTGCTAATTATAGCCCCTTGATAATTTTCGATGAAGGATTGCGCTCACGCTAAAAGGCTTTTGCATGCGCTCCGCGGGGCTGCAAATATTGTGTTTTGTTGAAACGTTGGAGCTGCGCGGTCGTTCTTGGAAACTCTTTAATTAAGGGTGTACGGTGTGTTTTGGATCTTTGAGGATCTGATAAGATGATTAATGTTTCTTGAAAATTTTATAGAACATGAGTTTATTTTTGTATATGCAATTTGTAGGATATGATCTTCCAAGATTTTATAGAACTATACAACATTTCTAATAGTTATAACAATTAGCAATGTTGGCTACGGTTATGATACAAATATTATTACTGCTACCTTTATGTAGGTTATGATAGCAATACTGATAAAAGTATGTTAATACTATTAGCATGGCTGCCTGTACGATATAATAATAGAAATAACAATAATAATAGTTTGTATTGGGATAAAAATAATATTTTATCTTATCTGAACAACAATACAGTGATTAGTATAAATAACCTTATAAGACATTATCAAATTTAAAATATATAACATAATACAGTGCTGAATCATATTCATTATTTATAAAATGATAATCTTTGTTTCATAATTAAATATATTTTCTAGCTGTGGCAAACCAAATTTATTCTGTAAAATAATATTGTATATTATTTGCATGTTCAAAAATCACATGTGAATAAAAATGTAAATAATCTTATTTTGTTGTAACAATTGGATAAAATTTATAAAAAAATTTAAACTTAAAAAGAATGTTGAATATAAATATAAATAATATTAAAACAATGATACCATGAAATACTACTGCATTATAGGTGAAGACTGAGGTAACTTGTACACAAGACTAATAACGCAGTTACAAATAGAATAGTTCAATGAAAATTCTTGGAGTCCATATGATATTTTTGAAATACATTATTTAATTTTTCAAATTTTTTAGTAGAAATTTATTTGACCGACCGACTAAATTAATTTAAATAATAGACACAGAAAGAAATGTACACTACTTTTATATCCGCATTTCATGCTGCTTTTATATCACGCATCCTAAACTCAACAACTTCACGTCTTACTATCACTCGTTCAAAATGGTAAACCTTGCTGAAATTTTACAGACAATTAAGCATTATTATTATTCTTATCCTGCTTACGCAGTTTTAGAATATTCTATGATTTTCGGAGTAACTACCTTTCTAATTTTGCATTTACATCCATTCTCTCATGAAACAATAGCAAAATAGAATTTCTAGAATTTCTAGAATTCAATCTTCTGCAAAGGTTTACCAGTATTTATTGCCACTTCACTTCCCAAACCTAATATATTATTCGAAACTCATGAAATCTGAATAACAATAAGATTCTCGATAGTCGTAGGATTTCGTACCCTGAAATCACGCCAGACATTGTACGTATTTTTGGGAAATTGCACGAGATTCGTATCACTTTGCCATCGACCTACGTGACATTTGTTGACCTTACATCTTATGACGCCGTTCACCGTCGCATTAGTGCGTGATCACACTTTTTTTGTAACTCAGGACAAAGATGTTTGTCGAACCGTTGATTTTCCTTCATGTGCAAATACGGGACCTTGAAATTTTTAATCTTGTTTGGTACAAACACGCGCAATTCGCATTTGAACAGGTGTTTTTGGTTCTGCGTGCTCGGTTATTTATTTTATCGAGATTCATGTTATTTTATATTTTGTATTGAAGTAGATGGTAATTCTACTTCTAGTTTCTTCCATTGTGTATTTAATAATACGATTATCAAAATGTTCTCTTTTTCCGAATTCAATAAAGCGTTATAAAAATAAAATATACTGTAATAACAATATATTTCCATGTCTTATTGTAAAAATTATGAAATTAACAAGTAGTGTTATTTATGTTTTAGGTGAGCAATTACATATTATATAAAATAGCGTACATAAGGTAATATTTAAAATTAATACGTTTTCTTAATTTAATATGAATTATTATTATACAGAATAAAAACAGTGAATAAATGTATTTCAATTAAATACCTTAGCACGTACATTGTAGAAGTAGATTAAATTATTTTTTTTATTACATAATAGCTTTCAAGTTATTAGTTGATGCAATTGCCTGCATTGTCAAGTAAATAAAGAATTTAAGGTTAATCACTTTTAATTATGTGACAGAAATTTACCACATCTTACTTATTAAATAAAAGCAGACACTGGACGTTTATTTTAACTGCGTAAAATTTGTTTATTCAATCGTTTACATACTTCTGTTAATATTGCTTCACAATTCTTGAAAGTATTAATTATTATTTAGACACATAAATTGTACTTAATATTTTTTTATGAATCATGATAAGCCTGTGTAACTGTGTTAGATAAATATACTGAAATTAAAAATACTTTTAATATTGAGATCATTGCTAATTAAAAGAAATCTAATCTACTAAGAAATAAACAAGAATCTTGATCAATCAATACAATTTTGTGAAGGACAAACATTTAATATATGTGTACCCAAATAGATAACACAATTAAATTCTCCGAAATCCAAGTAAAGCCGCACTGCAATAATAATTAGGTGTCCCGTACAAACGACCTCTCGATCCATCTTATAAAAGACTATCGTCCTAATTCGATGCTCGTCATTCGACGATACGATTCTACTAATTTTCCCGCCTAATCCCTTTAGCCATCCATTCCGTCGGAGTCAAGCGCACGCGCCCTTTTCTTCAATTAGGTGTGGCGACCATTTTCCGAATTGGCCGTAAGTCTTCCGTCGCGCCGAGAATCGCATTTCGAATTCCGCGTCACACGTTGCTCAGAGATCGAAGTTAATCCTAATATGATTTTGCGGGTCGCGTAAAATGTTAATGTAAGGCGTTTGTATTGAATTTAGGGCTTGTACTTAGTAAGGTTTTCTATAATAAATACGCATTTTATAGATGATTGATCTATTGCACTTATCGAGATCTCGACATATTTGGCGATTTTTATAATATGTCGATTGTACTGACTTTTCTTAAATTATTATGTTAAAAAGCTTATTGTGATTTATTGAAAAAAGTTTTGAATTTTACTTATTATAATTATTTAAAGTTTTGTTATTATAACAATTTTATTGATTTTTATTAATAATTTTTATTTATATTTTTCTTTATTTAATATTGTATTTATAAATATCGATTTAAAAATATTTAAATATATTATTCATGAAGATATATGCCTTTTTGAAAATTAGAAGTAGATAAACGAAATTTTAGATATATTTATCAATTCCTCATGCGCAAGGAACATTTTGAAGTTTAATCCATTCCATTCATCCCATCTCTTCTTATCTTTTAATAGAAAGCTGTACTAAATTTCTATTAGTAATGATGCAAATGAATTGAAATTTAATAAATAATATTCTTTGAATATGTTAAAACATGTACAAAACTTAAGAAATTGAACAATTTTATTATACATAATATACTCTATATTACAATTATTATATATTATATATTATTATATATTTTATATGCTATATAATTTCTATATTATATTTTATTACTGTGTCTTAAATTTATTTTAATATTTGCATCACAATGAATCTTGCATTATTTTTGAGTGTGTATAATTCTTCTTTAAAATAATGTGAAAAATGCACGTACTTTCACAAAATTTCAGGAAAACTATAGGATAATAGCAAAAGTTTTTAGCTTTAAAAAAACCAACATTTCTTACTTAAAGTTAGTTTGAGATTTTATAAAGAATTTACACGAGAGAAAAAAGGCAGTAACTGGGTTACTTTTATTATACTTGGAAATTTTAAGCAAGTTGAATAAAAAACGCTATATATAATTATCTTCTTAGGAGAATGGAACGCAATAAGTTTAACGAGTTTAACGAGACGGAGCAAGTGCAGTGTCATGATCGCTATTTTCATAACAGCATTTCAGTTAAGTCTACTTTAAGATACTTTGAAACTCTCCTACTACGCTGGAACAATGCAACTTACACTTTGCTATGTGCATTATTATTTATAGGGAATTGCCGAACAGTAATCCTTTGCAAATGCCAAGTTTATTTGCTTTTCAATAATTAATAATTTTTATTATGCCAATTATTGATTTAAACAAAAAAATTGTTTTATTTACTTTTATTGAATTATTAGCATAGTGTCATCAACTTATGAAAACAGATAACAGACACTTGAAGATCTCATTGTTATAAATAACACTATCATATAACTTTAGTAAAATTAATTCAAATAACTTTCGAACAATGTTGTAAGAAACCATAATTTATCTCTAAATAATCTATAATCTAGATAACAAAGTATATAAATAGCACTTTACTTGCATAAATTATCATTAAAGAAACACCAAAGAATTAACTAAAAAATTGCATCTAGATAATGGGTAACTAGATGTCGGTACATAAATAAATGGATTAGACAAATGTAAGTAATGTATGTATACGTATATTTTTTGAATACAAAATTGTTAGTAAAACATTTGTTTATGTAAATGCACGTGCAAAAATTCATAAAGAGCATGTAATATAATTGGATACCCTTTGGATGTTTCGATACTGATGATACGAAGATTTACGGGTGAACGAAGACACATGCCCATTTGCATGATCAAAAATTATTATAGGGCTAAAACGAGGCGCGGTGATGGGGGATCACATCAATTTCTGCGTTGACTGTATCGTCATTTATGGGATGACCCGCTGAATTTAGTGCAACGCAACGTCCGATGATTCACATTTGCATCTTGCAAAGCTGCAATTCGAAAAGAACAAACTGTTACAGCTTTAAATTATGTACAGTTTAAGTCTATCCAAAACTATCCTAATTGAAGTTTAAACTATTTTAGCCCTTCTAAGCAGTAATATATTTTCCTGTATCTGGATTTAATCGATTGTAAGTGTGCATCCAAATGTTCTGCTAACTCCTGTTATCTGCTACATTAAAGCTGTACTATTTAACTTCAACTTAAGAATCTACGTCAGAATCGGGAAGAATATCAATTTTTAGTTAACAGTTTATTCTTGTAGATCGTGATATAGTTTCTTTCTAAACTTCTTGAGTTTTCACGATATCTTCAAAATTGAAGAAGTTATAGTTAAATCTTTAAAAACGGCGTGACGTCACTCCAGTCGGCACCTTTTGATGTTTTAATTGCGTGACGTTACTCAAAGGACCTTTAATAAGCTATAAGTTTTGCAAATTGAGTTTTCTTTTTAAATTTCAAACAGCGATACACGTCGGCTTAGATTATCTACCACTTGCACTAGTGCCAATCAACAAATAAATTATGTATTCTTTACGCACACACACACATATATACATATATATATATATATATATATATATATATATATATATATATATATATATATATATATATATATATATATATATATCTGTTTTCATTTCCTAAAAAAATATGCATTAGAATCAAATTTTAAATCAACGGCAGAACACCAAACAACTAAATTATGTTGCGTATATTTTTCATAAAAGTCGTACTTTTTATAAATATATTAGAAAATAATGTAGGTACTTATATCGTATTGCCAATGTAATGATTTAAATTTGTTATGCAAAACGTATACAAAACTGATGTGTCATTTGGACTAGATATTTTGCCTTTGGGGGGTTGGAGTAAAAATTATGAACATTTTACAATCCTATTTACGAAGTCCGGATCAGGGAGTTTAATGAAACTTTGGAGTACCTAAAAATGAAGCCCAATACCCGTAGTTTTATCAAATGGGCTCTAGAATCTATGATAGACCAGTAGCATTAGTAATAGAACCAGTAGTATTGGGCAATGCTAAAAATATGATATGTATAAATATACTGACAACGTTAATGAAATTCGCTGTATCTACTATATACAGGCCATTTCATAAAACTACAGGCATTGGGCTTTGTTTGTAAGTACCAGCAAATTAAGTTTCCTTAATATAAATAATGTTCAGATCTCTACCAATATTTTGAATAATAAAATAAAAAATTTCCAATTGAATTTTCGATCTCGCTTTTCTCTACCGATATCGAGTCAAATTAATCGAAATCTCATCCGCCATCTCCGCTCTGCTTATTTTTCGCAAATACATCGGATAAAAGAACAATACACACAACCAAAAAACATAAATAAATACTCTGCCCTGCGGGTAAACAAGCGCATCGGACCCTTGCGCTCGCTTGGGCTCCGCTTGCATCTTTGTTATATTTTCATCAACCAGGAAGGTGGGAGGGACAAGGAAAGTTATTTCACGCTATTTTTCTTTCGTATATCGTGATCGAAATTTCAGATTCGCGAAAGACGTCCTTTTACAGCCGCGTGCCGCGGAAAATAAGAGCCGCGCATCGCAGCGTAAACTACCATTGGCTGTGCTATCTTTCGCGAGTTATCCAATCGTAATAATGTGAATCGCTCGAAGCGGCGTGCACGACGTCAAGAAAGAGAGAGAGAGAGAGAGCGAGAGAGAGAGAGAGAGAGAGCGAGAGAGAGAGAGAGAGCGAGAGAGAGAGAGAGGAGGCGGATATAAAAGAATAAGCAGAAGACGCGGAAGGAGGAGATGAAAAAAGAATGCGTGCTGCGGAAATGTTGAGAGAAGAGGTGGATGTGGTTAGAAATGAGACAAGTAAGGAAGAATTAGATGGGTTTCTGATAGTTGAAAAAAGGAAATGAATGATAGTTGAGGTTAGAATACACAGCAATTATTTTGATAAACGGACTGATTTATGTTGGACAGAAAGAATGTATTAATAAAACAAACAATAATAATAATAATAATAATAATAATAATAATAATAATAATAATAATAATAATAATAATAATAACAATAACAATAATAATAATAATAATATAATTGTTATTTATACAATATAGATGTAAAGGAAAATAATGTAAGTACAAAAGAATTAGAAAATAACTTTCTGAAAGTTGAAAATGGGAATATGATGATTATTGTGAAATGATGTTTACATATCATTTGATTTACTTCAGATAAAAGTAATGTACGACTGAAATAAATAATAAGAAAAATAAGAAAAATAATATTATATATATGTTATAATAATTCATTTTACTTTTTATTATTTATTATTTTATTATTAAATTTTACAATAGTAATGATATAGTTAATGTTTTCCGCTGAATTAGTGGATTTGATTTACTTTGTATTGCATCATTTTAGACATAATAAAAAGTTAATGTTAACACAAATAGAGAATTAATTTATATTAATGTTGTAGTTATATCTTTCTAATTTGATATAATATACACAAACCCTGGTAGAAATCTTATCGTGGCGCCCACATTCGCTATAACGGCCTTTATAGGCAAACTAGATAGTACTAGACTGTACAAAACTCGATAAATCCACACAGATCTACATAGTTTTCTCAATAATATGTACGTATAAAATCTGTGAGGTTATATATTATTTATTGAACAGAACTTTTATTGTAAAAATTAATGTTAAAAAAAGTTTAAATTGCAAGTTTTCAATTATAATAATAAGATCTATAGTTCTATTCATACTATTTACATATAAAAGTAGTCAGAAAGCATATCTAACCTAAGAAATGAAAATTTAGAAATAATGTTCCTTGCATATGAAAAACAGTAATCACAAAATAATGTTATTGATTGATGTAGTTGTTTCTTGAAAAGTAATATATAAATAATAATAATATCATATGTACAAATGTGTACTTTATGACATGCTTTATTTAAAAACTAGAATATTAATTTCAGAATTGCAAATAATACATAAGCTGCTCATCCGTGACAACATTTTCAAAGACAAACACATTAGTCGAACACATGTAGACGATAATTTTTTTTATAAGTAACAAATTACTATGTTTTAACTGGCCATATATGTCAAATGAAAGTGTTTGATTATAAGTTAATCACAGTAGGAAATACAAAAATAGAACATACATATAATAACTCAAATACATTATTTATTTTAAAAATAGAAAATTAATCAGTTGATAATAAATGTGTGTGAAAATAGTTTTCTTTACATAAACCATACAGGTTTTGAAATCAAGCCTGTATTTAGGATGGAACATAATCAAATATAAGGAAATTAATTTTACATAAACAAAATAAATATATGTACTAATACTTCATATAGTTATTTGGATATTCAGATTATTTTCTTATTTCGATTGTTTAATATATATGTGTAATATAATATTATTATTTAGTTCTTAAATACAAAAACTCGATGCATCTAAAATTTGATAACCATACACTTTAAAGGTTATCTACATTTACTTTCATTGGTAATAGGTGAACGATAACATGTAAATACCTTTAAATCAAAATAATACATAATAATCACAATAGATTATGCTTCTGTTTCTTAAAACATAACCCTGAATGGATGTCATTGTCATAATTTTGCTTATCTAGTTTTATCGGGGCAAATAATATGGGAAACTAGAAGGGATGACCGTTACACGCCTTTATAGTAACTATCTAGTTTGCCTACATAGATCTACACAGCGCGAGATTATTCTACATAGATCTATAAAGTGGACGGGATAAATTTCTACCAGGGAATGTACTGTAAATTGGGCTTTTAGATTTCTGAAATATAATAAATAGTTTGATTGTATTGTATGTATTGTAATGTATTGTATTGTTTGCTTTTATTTACTGATAACCAAAATTTATATGTGCAACTAATTCTTTCTTCAGTCTTGATATATCATATTAATGTATAATATCACATTTTACAAATTCTATGGTCAATCGTATCATAGATAGTTCGTCAGCTAAGTGCGTGTCGCACGAAAGCAATATTTACCAACCAAGATACTAGCACACGACACATACCCATTTATACTCCCAGGCATCCTAATAAATACATACACACGGTTAAAATGGAAATACAAATACAAAATAAATACCAACGCGAAAAGATAAATTCAAATAAATATAACACCGAATTAGGCGCAGCTGGTATTAGCACTGTTTATTTTCTGTGTGCAAGTGCCTACGCATCGCCGATTTGAACTTGCTCATTGATAGTAGATACCGTATATTGCCGGGAATGGAGTAATAAACCAGTATAATATTCTAGATTGTCTGATAATTATTTATATTTTTAACTACGTAAGATATATAAATACAAACACATTTCTCGCTTTTATCCGATACACTTATTACTGTATAATCTTCGAAAATAATTTGCGTTTTATCCATGATTACTTAAGTGTTTTTCCTGTACAACAATAGTGCATGATCATGTAAAAATATTCACGATGTAAAACGAAATATAGAAGCCCTAAATTCGCCTTAACGAGTTCATACTTACCCCTCACTATTACTACATTTCTTCACTGAAAAACGCACGAGATATGTCACAGATATTTATCCAAGCCTTTAATAAGCAATGAAAAAGCTATAAAACCGCACATTTACAATCTTATTACTCGTGCATTTCCAACTTAACATGTCACAGCGCGTTACTTTGGCACATAAAGCGATGACGCTATTAACCTCGCAGCGCCACAATGGCGTGGAGCGATACACAAGACAGACATACAGAAATACACGAGTATCCAGCATAAGAGCCCGGCAGAAATAAAGAAAGCTACAACGGCATAATGAGCGAAAAAAAAAGGAAAAAGGCATAAAAATGTAGGTACAGCCATGACAGAATTGAAAAAAAAGCACACGAATACGCGAGAGAACGCTTCGCATCCCCCGCGAGCATTAGCGCAACTTTTTAAATTTCCGGTCGCGCGATTGCTTCCAGACTACTCTCTCTTTCTCTCTCTCTCTCTTTCTCTCTCTCTCTCTTTCTCTATCCCGCACGTACGTACACAGCAAAAACGTTAGAAAATCCCCCATCGTCCTTCTTTTTTTCCAGCCCGCCTTTCGCGGAACAATAACGTACGGACTATCGCCACACGAGAATAAAAGCTGAACAAAAAAAAACGAAGAGAGAGAGAGAGAGAGAGAGAGAGAGAGAGAGAACACGATGAAACCTGCGAGCTGGTTGAAGCGTACAATAAAGAAGCGAGAGGGCTCGCGCAATGTGCCTCCACCTAGCGCGAGCGAGGAGAGGGACATAAAACAAGTTGGAAATACAAATCATTTCGCCTGACGTGATTATTTTATCGATTTGCGCTTGCCACCCCCCTACCGCTTGTACCTTTAATCGAGGCCTCTCCTCGCGGTTTTTCTCTCGATATGGGCGAGTGCGAGTAGAGCTGCAGGTCGGATTAAAAAGTGTGCGCTCTCCAGAGTAAGCGCGCGTTGCGGGAGGAGAGAGAAAGAGAGTTTTAACGCGCGGAGGAAGAGGCGATATCGGGGTTGAGTGCGGCAGGCGTTTTGCTGGTGTAATTGATTGCCGTGTGCGATATGCCCGTCTTTTTTCTGATAGTGAGCGTTCTGTGGGTAAGGTGACTTCAGCGACTTTTTATAAAAAGTCAACGAATTAGCGTTTTCTTTACGTATTAATATGCTGTTGTTATAAACGTTCAGAAGTTGTTCATAATTCTTTAGAATAAAAATTAAATAGTTAAAAAGTTGTGATTCCGATAATGTGATATCAATAAATATAGTTTAAACTGAACCTATTCTTCCTTCTTTAATGCAAGATGTCATTTCTCTTTTACATGAAATAGAAATCTTTTAAGGCATGGGTACTCTAAACACTGCGATATACAAATCCTATAGACAAATAGTTTCATCATACTGATTTCGGGGAAATATTAAATAAATTAATCAAGAACTCAAATATACATTGACCTATACTTTATATATTATATATATGATTTATTATGTATTATATAAAAAGAAAATCATTGATTAAAACTAACTAATGTTTATTAATTACAATCTCCCAAAAACACAGCGCATGTGCACCTTCATCGAGCTCACCGCCTTACTCCAGCTCTCAGGAAAAGAAAAACCTCGCTCTCTCCAGCCTCTCGCATGATTATTATTTAGTTAACATCGTCGCCCGAGGTAATTGCTCCATAACGCCCGCTCCTCACTTCCCTGTTCTTTGGCTGTACGTCCCGATATTTGCATATGCGCCGCGTATACGCATTCTTATGCATTTCGTATTACGATGACGACGACAGCGCATCTGGGAAAATGAGAGAAGAGAAGAAGACCGCCGGCGCAGGATGAGTTTTTGTAAGCGAGCCTTTGCGCGAGAGACGCTTCGATTAGCATAGCGTGTTATACGCGAGGATGTAAAAAAGAGGACTGAGGAGACGGGGTTGCCTTTTTCAAGCGGATGATGGGGGGCTTTGACCTCTTTAGCTTGTTCATGTGTAGTAGAGTCGTCTTCAACTGAAGGTGCAAATGTAGTGAAAGTTTTTATTCGCTTCGAGTGATTTCTAAATTTCTCTATCTTCTGGCATGAGTAGAATTATGCGACAGGAAGGTTTTAATAAATTCACATACAAATATGGACTTTTTTGGTCACTATTTAATTTTGTAAATATACGCGGTACACATACAGGAAGTTCTCCGGTGATGCGTTCAGTTTCAATGACGGAAAAATCTGTACAAATCTCTGCAAGATTTTATGCAGAGCGTTGAGAACTTGCAGGTTACTCTACGAAGCTTTTGTTGGGAGATATATCAACAGAAAGATATTTTGAAGGTATTTTAAGTGAAAAGACATTAAAACCCCTACTTACAACGGTGATACGCGAACGTTCAGAGTTACTATCTGGATGGTAACACCTAAATGGAACGTGTCACCGATATAAGTAGGGATCTTAACATTTTTTGAAATTAAAATTATTCCGGTCGGAAAACAGACGCTTTATGTCCGCTTTTGAGGCATAAAGAAACGCGAAAATCATGCATAAATGACAAAAAGTTATTATGATGGAATTTATTCATGAATGACGTTTCTATGGACTAAAGCTAATATTTAAAGATAAATGCATACAGGGTGCCTTACATGATATTCATATTCAAAATAAAATACAAAATATTAGATTATTAATGGTTAACAATACCGCGCTATCAGGCGTTTATTTTTTCTGACACATTTAGTCCTTAACCTAAAAAACTTTACCGTTATACCAATGAATAATACTCAAGTATTGTATGTACAAATAGATCATTTATCACATCATACATTATACATTGATCTAAATATCAAGCTAATTTTACTAACCAAAATATTTTCTACAAGATGTTCTTTTCATTAGCGTCGAAGCAATCTGAACCCGACAACAATACAATAAAATAACCAAAAGACAGCAAATACTGATCATTATTTATCCTACATTCTCAAAACAAAATTACATATCGTGGAAAAAGGAAGAAATAATTTCATTAAGCTACAAAGCGAAGGAGCGAGGCAGAGCGAAATCGCCACCAGAAAAATATTGCGATAGCAGCTGCACGGCAAATACGAGGAAACGACCTCTCACGGAATAACGAGCGCTGGACGCGGTTATTATAATTCCATTTCGGTAATTACGTCTCATCGCGCCGGCGCTCGCCTTTCGGGTGTAATTAAATTAGCACCGACGCTCCCGGCGAAGTGCGTTTACTCGCTTCCTCCTCTATAACACCCCTGAGCACTCAATTGTCCGTGATAATTTGAATAAAAATCTTGGCCTCATGCGTGCGCGCATCTAACAGATAGGTAATAGAGATGCAATTATTGCGAGCAGTTGAAGATTAAGGATTGCGATGAAAATATGGAAGTAGAACAGGACGTTTGCAAATAAATAATTGCAAATGTCATTTGGATTTATATTTTATTTATTGTTCAATATATTGCAGCATGTGTGATTATTTATTCATAATGATTCACGATTTAGCTGAAATATATCAGTTTGCCTTTGATTCTGATTATATTGCATTAATCGAACCGCTTATAATGTTTAGCTTAGCAAATAATGTGTTTATATATGGGTTTTGTTTCGAGAAACACATTACTACTAATAAATATATTCAGAGAATAATGATTATTGATGATCACTAACATTTGAATGTGTGCAAAATTTCAAGTTTCATTTTAAAAGGTAATAAAAAATATTTCTTTGTTTATCTATTTATACAACAAATTCCGTTTCTGAAAATATTTTTGAAGAATAACTCTTTTCTACGAAAATTAGCATAATCGCATATAAAGTATCAGTGTACATAATTACAAAAAGTTTCTTTCCTGAGAAATTAAAATTCGTCGTGTAACGTTTGCTGTAACAAAAAAAATTATCGGTTTAATTAAGCTGCTATTCGGTAGAGCTGTTGGTGTTTGGGAGGAAAGGGCGGCGACATTCTAATTGGGTTAAGTGCCCCCTCGACATTCGCAGCAAGGTAGGAAACAGAAATATACGAGAGAGAAAACGAGGCAATATAACGCACTTATCACTAAGTGAAAAACTTTTCGATTTTACGCTGTTTCGCGTAATCGCTTAAAATACGTATCGAAAGTTGAGGCCTTTCGAGAAAATCAATCCACCTATTTATTGAAGCTTTTGATTTTGATGGTGTCCTCTTTCATCAAATAATATTATTTGTTTCATTAACATTGATATGTTATGACGTATTTAAGTATTTCTCTGTTAAAACTTAATACTAACAATTTAAAAAATAGTTTTACTTTAATTTAACAAAATATTTACTTACACTATAGTGGTACATATAAATTTTATAAAATTATCTCAATCAATGACTGATTTTTTAAAATCAATTATTTGATAGATTATGAGATTATTAGGTCATAGTTTTCCTTTTTGCCATTAATCAAAATTTGAAATAAATATAGCATTTTGATGATCGTGTGATGTCACAATAATATAATTTTAAAAACTTTACCATATCTATATTATTAAAATAATAATGGCTTCTCTTGTGAGAGTCATACAGCTCTGATTAAGTAACCAACGCACATAAATCGTAATTGTAAAAATTTTACTTTACAAAGTTTTAGAATTCTTCCCTTTTCAAATCATGCTTTTATAATTAAAAACTGCAAAGCCCTCAATTTGACATTCCCATTGCTTCCCATTCCTTCAACCCACATACACAGCCATATAATTAAATTTTGTTATCACAGATAAAAGCATACATACATACATGCATCCATACGTATAGTCATCTACACAGTACGCAACGAATCTCATATAACAAAATCGCTTTTCCACCAAGCCGGCGAAGCGAGCGAAATAAGGGCGATTTCACGGGGCACTTAATGCGTCCTAAAACATTGATCATTGTATCGGAAAAACTTTTAAAAGGTGCACCGCCTCCTCTTCTCTGTGCGACGCGCGCATCGATGTAAAAGTAAAACTGTTCGGACGGAATTTACGCGCGCTTGCCGGACGCTCATTGAGCTAAGTGCACGTACACAGGGTAATCTTAATGGAAACTTCGATAAAAATCGCATTAACTTAAAACGGGCTTTGCTCTAAGTTAATGTCATTTGGGTTTGCATCCTCGTCTCGGTGCGCAACGAGAACTGGTAAATCTGACCTGTATATCTCACTCTGAATGTTGCAAAGACGCGAATTCAACTTTTTTCGTAGCAATTCATACATCTTTTTTAACTTTCTGTGTTAAGGGACAAGCCTGGGTTAAACAAAAAAAAAAAAGACTTTGTTACGAGTCCAGAAAACTTTTTGTGTTTAAAAGCAATCATTCTGAAAATTTTGATGCTATCAATACATAATAATATCTTAAATTTTGCCGGCTGTAAAACCTCAAAATCTTGATCCTACACGTCACAGTAAAACATTATTTTCATTACCATATTTATTAAAGGAACTTTGTTTATCACACGATTCTAGGTGACATGATGGGCTAAAAATTTTTTTCGACGCTTATTCAGCTTCTCTTGACATGTATTACAAAAAGGACTAAGTACTTTCTCGTTAAAATCATTTTTATTATCTTTTTATGAAGATCTAATCGATTATTTGAAACATAATAATTGTCTCAAGGAGGCAGTCGTTATTCGATGGCAATTGCTGTTACTCGAAATCGATGGAGTCTTCTTTTTTAAAGAATTTACCTACAAACAATAGATTCACCTGTAAATAAATATGTTTAATCATTATCGTATATATATATATATATATATATATATATATATATATATATATATATATATATATATATATATATATATATATATATATATGGTGCGTATGTACACCCAAAGGTTAAAATAACTTTGAATTTAGCAGTGATATTTCAATACAGCTTACCAGCGATTATGACAGATTTATATATCTACTCATATCTAACCTTTCAAAATCCCAGTTAACACAAAGCAAAATGCCCCATTATATTTAAAGCTATTTTAACCGGTGGGTGTATATATTTATAATAAATCTATGTATGTATCTTCCTGTCATTTTGTTTTAATGTAAAAGTAAAACTGTTCTGCTTTTTATACATTTACACCGACTATCACTTTTTATGGTTATGATTATGATTCCGTATTTAAAGTTCTTCATCAACGTCATTACAATCAGCTATTAAAGAATTTTGCGTACTGATTGAAATAATAAATTTTCTAGTAAATTTTAGATAAAAGTTATAACATATTTTTGTAGTTAACAATATTTTATAAATTTATATGTCTTATTAATGAACAACAATACAATCTTATTATAATAATTAAGAATTGGTGTGAATAAAAAGGATTAATAGTTCCTAAAGGAAACGTTTGACATTTTGGGATATTGGGCTTTTCCCAGAAAAAGAAAGGAATGAACTCGTGATCCGAGAATTTGAAATATAATCGTTACACATTCACTGACAACGTATGTAATTAGAATAGGAATGTACCTTTGACATACATATATTCATAGAAAACACTTCCATAACAAAACATCTTATTTATTAAATAGTACAATTCACAATTATAAAAAGCATTGTTTTTTTTTTTAAAATGACTATGATTCTATTAAATTTCTGATAGCTTGTTAATGAGTTAAATAGTTTACTTTATATACTATGATATGTTACAAATATTGTTGATAATATTATAAAGAAATGGCTATGATTGTGTTAAATTTAAGACTGCTACTTGATAGCTATGTCAAAATAAATTATAGATTATTTTTAAATGCCTTATCAAGTATCTTAAATTGTTTAATTATATCGTCACGGACTCTATTATAGATCAGAGCCTCTATCATTTGCTTTTGAATAATTATTATGAAAGTTTGCATTACTTTTTTTATTATTCTGATAGATAATAATAAGTACTTACAAAATAAAATAATAAATAAAACAAAATTTTCATAATAATGATTTAAAACAAACTAATTCCCAGTATAGGCATTGGTCCACAATAGGGTCCGTGACGGTACTATATAATATATAATGTCTATACAATTTTTTTCTTACTTTTTTCATTTAAACAATACACTTAGAAATTGCTTACTGGAAGAAACGTCTACCCCAATTATCGCAAAAGGAAAGAGAGGCATAGGTTTGAAATTGTACCCTTATATACCTCTCTCGTTCGAACCTGCACAACTATTCTAAGAATTTCTCGAAGGAGGTTGCTTCGCCATTACCATTACTCCCCCCTCCCTACCGATAGCCACTGTCCATTGATCCTCAATGCCTGCACACTCGACCAATTGGTCGATAAAACAAGACAATGCAAGCTCACGATTGGCGATCCCCCATTGTTCCGCTTCGGATCCACAAAGGTTTTGACCAACCACGCGCGTGCGCATGGCCGATTCACCTAATAAATTGAGCAGCACTTACAGTGCGTCAGTCAAATTAACGTAATCCTTGTGCGAGTGCAGATCGATTGAAGAAATTGACCGAGTTTTGTGCAACGTGCATTTCGACGATTATATCGACAAGCCGTAAGTTGGATAGACAAATGATAACGCGCGAAACTATTGTATGTGTACATGAAACGTTTTTTTAATGCGAAAGCACGCTCGAATCATCATTTTATCCTAACTAAAGTATTTGCAGAACAAATTTGTATTATTATTCTTAACTTTACATTTATGATTGTAACGTACAATATTACTACTTAACAAGTACATAGCACATAGAATATATATGAGTGTGCTTATATTTACTGTTTTCACATTACAAGTATTATTATTTTGAGTGCAATGTTTTTCATGCATACAGCCTTTTCATATTTGTTATTCTATGCAATTAAAGCAGAGTAGTTTTTCGAATTTAGAATAAAAATTTTAAATTAATGAACATAATCTAGACATAATAAATAAACTTACTTTTGTGAAAAATAATCAAAAACTAAGTGAATTTAATTTATATAAAAAAGAGTTTTATGTAAACAGTTTTCGAATTTTTATTATCATATATTTATACAATTAATCTGTATTAATATGTATTAATATTAACATATTCATTTAATTTTTTACATAGAATATTAAGAAATAATTTAAAATAGACTGATATAAACACAAACAATTTTTATACTTCACAAATATATAAATGATATACTAACTGATTATGTGTAGATAAATTTATACTCTATTTAATTGAATTATATGAAAACTCGATCTCTAGACTACAGATGATTTTTTCTCTAATATCCATTTTTCCATAAATGACTATAACTTTATTTTTTAACTGTATATATTGGAATGTCAATTTAATCTGAAATAACTAATTATTATATGTAAGACAGGCAGAAGAAGAAATGTCCACGGCAAATCAGCGAGCTCAGGTGAAATACGGTGAACTGGTAATTATCGGATTCAATGGACGTCTGCCTCGTGGTGACCGTGGCAGAAAGCGAAGTAAGTTCGCGTTGATGAAAAGACCAGTAGCGAATGGTATTAAACTATCCAAAAACTCCGTTGCGAAAATGCCAGAAGCAAACAATCGTCAGGGCAATGGCCACTATATTACTTACGCAATGACAGAATCAACAGCTATCGTAGCTGAGTACGAAAAAGATGAGGCCACAGATATGTTTCAACTTGGAAGATCATCAGAATCATCTATCGACTTTGTTATCATGGATACTTCATCTCAACAAAACGCTACTCATGAATCTCGGAGCACCGTCAGTAGATTCGCTTGTCGCATTCTCGTTGACAGGCAGAATTCATCTATAGCCAGAATCTTTACTGGTGGATTCAATGATTCCAGAAACGTATTCTTGGGAGAGAAGGCTATAAAGTGGTGGAAAAAGGACAAGACAATTGATGCCATGACGACTAATGGTGTTCTCATTTGTCATCTTGAAGGACTATTTTGTGGGGGTGACAGCCAATACGGATACTGGCGCGAGATCAGTGTGGGTGGTGATCTTTACTCTCTACGCGAGGAAAGAAAGTCCAGGTTAATGGGTATTCAAATTCAGACAGAGAATAATATTCTCAAGGATGGAACGCTAATCAATTTGTGTGGAGCAACGTTACTCTGGAGATCAGCTGAGGGCTTGACAAAATCACCAGACAAGTTTGATGTTGAAGAACTCGTTGGGACTCTTAACAGCGACATCCTACCTGATCGGCAAGCTACCAGGAACAAGCTAGTCATACCCAGAAAACTTACGTCAACCTCAACCGAGCCCAAACCACACGTCTTCGTCAAATGTGGTCACGTTCAGTTCTTCAGACAAGTTAATCTGACCAACACGGAAAACAGCAAGTGTCCCACTTGCCAGGTGGTTGGTTCAACCATTAAATTATGCATGGGTCTGGAGCCAGCATTTTACGCGGATTATGGACCACCCGTCTGCGCCTTTAATCCGTGTGGTCACATGGGCACGGAGAAGACGGTCAAGTATTGGTCTAATGTCGAGATACCACATGGTGGCAATGGGTTCATATCAATGTGTCCGTTCTGTGCGATGCCACTGGATGGATGGCCTGGTTATGTAGAGCTATCATTCTCTGCTTACACAAATTCTGTTTAAGATAGTGTTAAGTATACTTTAGAATAGATATTGTACTAAGGTTAGTGTTAATTGTGTTTGGTGGTATTTTAATGTATCGGTAATGATTTTACGCAGTGTGATTTTCGACTACATTGATAATGTGTATAATAGTTATAGATAAAGCATACCGTTTTCTGAAATTGTTTATAAAATAGTTAATTTTGTAGTATCAAACTTTAAGAGAGTGTTGACAATAAAGTGTTCCAAAATGTCATTTGTGTGTATGTGTGTATATCGATGGCTGAGCGAAAGAACCCATCAACTCGGCGCGCACTCGAAGAAGAGGGTAACTCCCGGAGCGCTACCCAAGAGTAGATCAACTCAGATATCGCGTAAAGAACGGCTTCTTTAGCTAATTATTTTTCGCTTTACGTTGTGTTTTAGTAACTCTAAAAGAATATTAAATTGCTTTTTTTGTGGTCAAATTCGTCCTCATATTTTTTTAGAGTGACCAAAATACAACCTAAAGCGATGAATAATTGGTTAAAGATGCCGTCCTGCACACGATATCTGAGCTGATGTACTCATGGGGCGAGTTGACCTCTTCTTCGATTGCGTGCCGAGTTGACCGTTTCTTCCGCTCAGCCGTAGATATGTGCGAGTATTGAAAAAATAGTATGATCTAAGTTACTCAAAAGTACGTAATGCTGTATAAACCGAACATTTAAATTGTATATTCTCATATATTGACTAATAAATATACAAATAAAAATTAATACTTTTTTTAATTATTACTTTTATTAAAAATTTATTATTATTTTGAATAGTAAAAGATTTATAGACTGCAATGTCAATTCCAATGTTTTGATAATAAATAATAGTATGTGTTAATACCCAAAAAAATTACATTATAGAATATTTTCATACATTCTTAAATATTTTAAAACAAATTTCATAAATTGAATGTTGTCAAACTCTAAATTTTTTGATTGACCGTTTTTACACGATAGAAGTGAAATTCCATACTGAATAATATACATGAAAACACAGTCATACAATGCTTTTAAAACGAGGTTCTCCACTCCTCTTTCTTCTCTTAAATGTCCACACGGATATGTGTACCTATTTCTTTATTTTTTGGAAAATTTCCTGAAACAATTACAAACACATCATTTAAGTTAGAGCAATAGCATTATAAAATGTCACTTATTTAGAACTACAAAATGTTTTATGATTCATTAGGGAAATTCCAGAGGGCACAGAAATGGGTGCATATACTCTAGATATTTAATAAAAAAAACCTTTCCTAATATCATCCACAGATTGTGCATAACCTAAATCTGATAACATTCGACTTCGACTACCCGGTAAAATTCATCGTGATTTTTTGTCCCTCTCTCCAGGGGAGGGTTGGCGCAACATAACGTGTGTGTGCGGTCGCAATGATCGGTTGGCGAATCCCCCTTTTCCAGCGTGTCAACGAGCCGGAAACTACTGTAATTCTCGAGCGGCGGTGCGCGGATTGAAAACAAAAATAGTACCGCAGTGCACGCGCGGCGCACTGGTTCATTATTTTATTAAAGCCCTGGCGAGCGCGCTGCTGCTGACAATTTCAGGAGGCTTGCTGTGCTGCGCTGCGCCGACTGCGATTTTCGCATCAATTCGATCGTGGAATTGGTTCCTTCGTTTACGGGTGCTTTTTTTGGCCTCTAGTTTGCGTTCTATTTTCGTGGTGTGTATATGTGCGTATGCCTCTTTGATGAGAGAATGGTCTGCGGTTTGGTAACTTAGTTTTTAATGTTTATTTTTATGTTTAAACGGTTTAAAGCTCAAATACAAGAAATTAGATTAATTGAAGAAATTAATAAAATTTATTAATGTGTAAGTAAAAGCATTAAGTTTGTTTAATCTGGTCTAGAAATTCACTTCTAATTTAAATCGCATGTTGTTAAAATGGCGTAGGTATCAGAATGTTAGTTTTTAGAGATAACACTTACGCTATTTTAATAATATACAAGGTAAATTTTACTATGAATACATAGAAACTTATTAACTACACTATTTAACTTGATATTCTTTGCTCTTTATAACATACAAAGAAATTAGAATATTACGTTAACAGTTTGAAAGAGGAATACAATCAAAAGTTAGGTTATCCTTTAGTAACTATTATAATAACTATAAGTACGTCTACTATCATTGCGTTGAAATTTCAACTTTATTAATAGGCATAACAATTCAAAATATCATAGAAATAAAATTTTGATCTATTTAAAATTATACATTCTGAATGTTGTAGATTATAATAGTTTATATTAATATTCATATATCATTATTAAAGTATTTTTATTAAATGATATTTAAAAATTTGAAGATTACAGTATTGGTAACCGAGATTTCATTGCCTAATAATAATTTATTTATACTAAGCAGCACGTTACTAAATGGATGTTCATAAAATACGCATTAACAAATTAATAATGATCTAAACATAGGCATAGACATAATAATAGTTTAAATTTCTCGAATTCGGGCACCGAGTTTCATTACGCAGCGTCTTATATGTATATATTAAAACCCAATGATTTTCACATTTGTTTTCTTCCATAATAGAAGCAATTAGCTTTTCTATTGAATACACCGATACGGGGGGTACTCTGTCCTATATAATCCTATATAATCGTACTGCAGTAAATAGGCACCTTTACCCTATTCTGTTTTTCTCCAAGAAAGCATCCACAGGTAGGCTCGATCGTCCCTACGCTTCTCTTCGACCACCTCAACCTTGCTCTGTATATCAAAAGCGCCTGCAGCGTTGCGTGCACGCGCTCGAGTGACAGCATTATTATAAGTTTCCCGGCGTTGTTTTACGGTCCGGTCGCGTGGCGTGCGCGTCCATAGATACCAACAAACAACAAGAACAACAACAACAACAACAACAACAATATCGCGACGTCCCACTTATGTACAAAACGAAGAAGCATAATTTTGCCTCACCTTCGTTTAAGGTCGTTTTATCGGCATACTGGTTTAATCGACGTAGCCGGGTCTCGTCCACTCGCTTTATTCTCTCTTCTCTCTCTCTCTCTGTATGGAGGCAAGCAAGAAAATGCACATATATATAGCAATAGCTCTTGTGTCTGCATACGATGCGGATGTGTGGGAGTGTGTTTATAAGGGCGGTGGCGTTCGAGTGCACAAGCCATGCGATATTCGCTGTCTCTATCTCTCTCTCTCTCTTTCTCTCTCTTTCTCTCTCTCTATCTCTATCTCGTTCTCTCTCTCTCTTCGCAATTCTTGTTTATGCATTCTCATGATATAGCTCGCAGCGATATTTACATAAATGTAATGTAATATTTTCGTTGAATTGCTTCCATAATTCAGCAGTCGGGGTGTATGCATTGTTTGCGTAATTTTCGTAACGAGCTTTGTTACTGCTGCTGCTGTTACTGTTGCTGTTGCTGGTTTGCACTGAATTAAAAGCTGCATTTGTTGACCCTTTTATTAACGACAGTTGATCGCGATCGTTTTATGGGTCGAGTGTTTTCGGAGCTGTTTTGTTTAGCGTTCTTATTACTGTAGAAGCTGAATAAAATTATATTTAATACTTACTACAGGGGGTTTTAGTTTGTTTCTAATTATAACGCATTATTTATTTTTATTAGGAATCCTTCTTGATCTTTGTTTAACATTCAATTTTAAATTAGAGAAATAAAAATTAGAGAATACCCAAATAATAAAAAGTTAAACGTACCAATGCTCGGACGCTTAAGCCCAATAATCGGACGCATGTTTATGCCTCGGCATATTTTTAAATAAAAAAATATTCGTAACATTAACTATAAAAATCATTTAATCTATATCATTAGTCTATAGATCCGGGATGATTACGAATTATTTCATGTATCTAATAAACACTTATTTTTAACCTTGCCCGATCATTGGGGCGTTCCCGATCATTGGTACGTTTACCTTAATAGTACCTAGACCTGGCTAAATTTCTAAATACATTTAATATAACATTCATAGATCGAATATGGTGTTTAATAAATACTTATTTTTCAGAAATTTAAAAATAGATGTATATAAGGCTGATTAGCGTAATCGAGAATATTTCGTGAATCTAGTTTTGTTACCTTTATCATTTACGTTATTGTCTTGATTTATTTATCTATAGATCTTTTCAAATTGAGTTTCTTTAAGGAGGTTTGAGTACCAAAATGAAAATGAAGGCAAAGAACTAACAAAATTGTACTTCTTAACAAAAATGATAACTAAACACTGTTAAAATTTTAAGGTGGTGCTAAACCCTTTTGTTACCGTTAAATACGGGGAACCACTTTATTCATTCAATTTTTAATTTTGCGAAAATATCTCTCAGGAAAGTTGTTGCTTTTTAGTAGGACAATAACGTTTCATAGAGATATTTACTTAAAATTGAAAATAAAATGGGAAAAGTGGTTCCTCGTATTTATCGGTGACTGGTGGCTTTAGCATCACCTTAAGTCATTTAGAAAGCTCGTTAACGAGCAAAAAATTCTTGATATTTTTTTTATTCGGTTTATATTGATATATGAATTTTCTGTTAAGTAACATAGCTTTTCGAGAAAATGCTTACATTGTTTAAAAAATACTTTTCGTTTCTTTATACTACCATATCTTTACGAAAGTCTTCATAAATTATTTGATATTTTTACAGTGAGCTTAAAATACATTTCTTTATATAGTAATTTTTCTCTCTATTTTTACAAAAATTGTTTATTTTTGTTAACAAAACGTAAAAAAATTATTCATTTTTTTATAAATATGTTTGCATTATTTCGTATAGTACAACACAGCATGGTTATATTAAAGATTAGACATTAATCAGCTACGTATTTACCAAAATTTTATTTTTTATCAGACCATGCCGATCGAATCTCCTTAAGTATCATTTTAGGAGTTACATGCCTATAATTATAATGTAGATATCAAAATTTTAAGAGAATAATTAACAGACTTAAAACTCAAAAGGGGCACATAGAAAATAGTTACAGGGGTGCCAACTTGATTATTTTTGAAAGAGTACCTATCTTCCAGAGGCTATATCTTTGGTTATAAGTAAAAAATTTGAACGTACCAAGAAAGGAATTTAATTATTCAACACAAAAAAAATGAGTATTGTTTTGATTAAAATGGTTCAGCTCTGTAGAAATGGCAAATGATGAAATCTAACCTAAAAATCGAAAAAGAAGCTCTTGGACAAATTAGTTTCCCTAATGATGTGTTTTATTATTTCTGAAAGGGACATATTTTTGTCTGGAAGCTGGCTAATGTCGAATAAATCATTTTTCCGTACGCTCAAACAACGTAAAAGACGTAGAATTTTTGCCGTTTCGGGGCTATTTTAGAAAACTTAGAATTCATTCATGCATTCTTCTGTCACACTGGGGATTCTAAATGCCGCATTGGCGTGAAAAATAGGGCGCAACCTTTCTTCGAATTTCACTGACCGACTCATATACATATTTAGAAATACAAAATACCTTGTCGTTTAAAAAAAACTCACATTACAAACTTGCAGTTATAAGCTAAAGATGAGAGCATACAGTTTGTAAGTAATTGAATTAAAGGATGTTTCATAGAAGAAAAACAAGTTATTTGCATTTGCAATTAAAAAAAATAAACAGATCTTAACTTTTCATATATTACACTGAAGTATTTATTCATTTGAAGCAGTAAGTCTTTTTTACCAAATATCCAGCGACTTCATAAAGTTAAGAAATCGTAATATACAGTTAAATTTTCTCACTAACTATAAATACAACATGTAGACAAATTCTTAATAAGTACATGAATCTTTAACTATAAACAATATTTTATATCTGTGAACCAGAATTACTTCACCTGGAAGAAAGCCCACTCGACGATTCTACCCAAACCATAACGCAACAACAGAATGAACCAAACCATTATAACTCCTGCAATTCTCCAAAAACCCAAACTCAACAATTCCCTTTGCACCTCGCACTGCATACATCTCGAGTAAGCCCGTCGACGCGCATTCTGATTTTCAACTCGACCTGTCCACACTCGTTTCACGCTGAAGCCCCCGCTCGCGCGCGGTTTTTCCGTAATTAGCTCGTCACGAGGCATTAAAACAACGAAATAACGCCGCGCCACGACGAAACATACTTGCATTATTAGTTCTCTTTCGAGCGGAGATAAAAGCCTGAGCTTATACTCGGACATCATCACAAAGCGGCGGTGGCGTCGAGCTTCCGAAACTCGCGGATTTACCAATTTCGCCGACAACAAATCACCACCACGGCCGTGCAGTCAGATTAACGTCCTCCCCTCGTGAATTTGCAAATACCTGCTGCTGCGCGCGCATAGGAGGGTGGGTGAGGGGTCGGAATTTTCGGAAATTCGAGAGGTTTATCGACAAGGGAGGGTTTCGCGTTGATGCGGCGACTTGAATATTGTATGGCAAAGGTGAGCTGGATTAGCGGTTTCATAGGGGAGGAGAGGAACGACGGGTATTTTCAGTAAATTTTTACAATGCTATCGATGGTGGACGATAAAACTGTTTTTTAAGCAGTTCAGGGCAGTTTTGTTAAAAATGCTTGTTTTTTTCTAGAAAGAATTTTCTTTCGGATAAACAATCTTTGGTAAAATAAAAGAATCATTCATCAGTAGACTTTTTTTATAAAATATCTAGCGCGCTTCACGTACCCACCTCCGCTAATATATATTACACATATTTTCCCGTAATTAGCGAAACCATGTATTCTGTATGAACCATTATTCAAACTGTATTCTGGACCAGGGTTAATGTATAAATATATTACGTAATAAATAATAATATTTATAATGATTTATTAAATAATCAAACCAAATCATTTGTATCATAAGTTAATAAGACTTAAGACATAAGATAATAAAATAGAAGACGTTGAGAATTTTTGTAAAAGTATAGACTAATGTGAATCATTGGGTGTATAGGAACATAATACATATTAGTCATTTTATTATATAGTAACTCTGAATATGATCTTTCATACCTTCCATCCTGGTACAGATACATTGAAAACATTATAGAAATAAGTTCAAAGATATTTATAACGTTGGGTTTAACATATGATCGTTGATTATTTATTTAATTCCGTTATTTTATTTCTTTAATATTTTCAATGTTTCTGTACCAGGTTGGAAGGTATGATAGATCCGTACATATTCAAAGTTACTATATAATATAATGTCTAATATGTACTATGTATTTATATTAACGTTAGTCTATACTTTACAAAAATTGTCAACTTCTTTTGTTTTACTATCTTCTGTCTTAAGTCTTATTAACTTATGATACAAATGATTTGGTTTGATTATTTAATAACTCATTATAAATATTATTATTTATTACGTAATATATTTATCTATTAACCCTGGTCCGGAATACAGATCAAATAATGGTTCATTCGGAATACGTGGTACATACTGAATATAGTTTAGCTAACAACTTACTTTCATGGTTTTCTTTAGTAATTAAATCCATATTTTTCTCTTGCAAAAAATAAGAGTCATAAATAGCTATCAAAATAAAAGATATATGGATGTAATTGAAACATTTATAGGATGTCCAGAAGGAAATAATTGAGTCAATAACATAAAAACTCAGTAACCCAATAACCCAATAACCCAATAACGCAATAACCCAATAACTCAACAACCCAACTTTATTTCTGGAATTATTGAGTTATAGAGAAATAACGCAAATAATGTCAAATTTGAGGAGGAGCTGGGAAGAGCTTAGGTGTGGCTGAGGGAGGCAGAGGGACGGTATCCTGGATTCTTGAAACGACGACGGCGGCGGCGATATATCTTTATAATATAAAGAGACTAGTTGCTCAGTATTTACTGAGCTGGAACAGATTTAACATAGAGTAAATTATTTCAAGATAAAAAAACAGATTAATTGACAATAAATACGATTGGAATGTAAGTAAAGTAGAACCTCTCGGTACTGTAACTCACGACACTGTGAACCTTTCGGCACTGTGACTCACGGCATTGTGAACATCCCGGCACCATGACTCCGGAGCATCTCGGCATTGTGACTCTTCTAGGGACGACTATATGTATGCGCGGGGCCCCACGCCTCAACTTTATGAAAAAAGTTTTATTTAAAGGTTGAAACCGAAGAAATGGGACAAAAAATTTTCCATACAAACGTTTAAGCCAACAAATTTTATTAAAACAAATTTTAGAAATAGTTCAAATTGAAATATTGTAATAGAAAGGTTTATAAAATAAAATTATATAATGCTATAGATTTTTATAAAAAGTTTTATTAGAAAAAGCTGCACAAATGTCAATTGTTCTGAGAATGTTTGAGTATCGGGAAGGTACAGGGGAAAGTTAATATAATGAACTAGGTACGGCCTTGTTGTTCGACACTGATTGGTTGGTGCCAATTCACAATGCCGAGCGATAGCTAGTCCTGAGTTTCACATTACCGGGAGCCTCCTGTATAAGTATTATTTTGAGTAACTATATATTTCATATTAAGAAAGAAAATCATTTGATCATCAACTATACGTGAAACACATTACATTTCTACCAGAGTTCTTTACACGGTATAGTGCATTATTCTTGCAATGGTGGCACTAACATTGTTCTATCTTTCTCAAACGTATTGTAGTCCATACCATTTTAGAATAATGTGGATTCTATCGCAAATGTAGAAAAACCTCTGAATTAAGTTTTTGACTCCATAATCTTTTACTAAAAGTTATGTAAATTCTTCAGTACTGTATATAATCTTGAAGCAATATTGTTACAGAACAATATCGACTTATGGAAAGCAATGTAAAATAACATAAAAGTGACATAATAGTCCATAGCAATATCGCTTGAAAATTGTACTGTAACATAATTATATCACTTACATAATCTTGGAGTAACATTGTATGAAAATCTTCAACTGAATTATCAGTTTAAATAAATAATATCTTTTCGAATTTGTAATAACGTCATTTTAATTTTCAGTGGTCTTATTCTCGGTTGGAGCAGTCTTATTCTCGTTTGCAATAGTCTTATCCTTATTTTTAATACTCTTATTTTCATTTATAGTTGTCTTATTCTCGATTGTAATAATCTTATTTTCATTTGTAATAGTCTTTTGAAATATTAAATTCGTTACTTTATGCTTTTTTATTATCAAAGTTTAAAATATATAGGACCCAGTACTATCTATGAGGAAATCAAATACAACGTCCGGTATTAGGAAGTGACCGGCTAATGCCTATTTCTCCATATCACCTCTATTCGCTCCCACCATTAGTCGATCCCTCACATTTCCAACGAGTGTCATCGTGAACTCTGAGCTCGCAAAAGCACAAGAGTCTGAAAGACACCTCGCGAGTATAAAACTCAACAAGTCCGTGATGTCGAAGATCTGACTTAAGGGATAACACCAGTCTAAAATTTTCAAAAAATCGATTTTTTTGTCTTAAACGATACTTTGGACCATTAAAAATCATATCCAATTGGTTCTATACAGAAATAAAATTTGTAAAATGAAATCTACGCAACGCTGGACCACAAATTGTCTACTGATGATCAACCGAGACACGAAAGATGACCGCGCCGAGAAACTTCATGGTGCTTTTGGCAAAAGGCTCAAGCTACTGGAGAAGATGTTTTACATAAACCCTCTCTCTCTGAAGAAGTTTATTGATGCGCCCGAGGAGCACCTTCAAAAAAATCTTTTTCCGCAGATCTGCTGTAGCGCCGCCATTTTGTACAAAAATCATAAAAAAAATTTTTTTTTTCATACATCAATATGTGTTAAATGAACCATCTAAATATGAATACTATTCCTTTTCCCATAATCCCAGAATAAATTGTCAAAATTTGTCCTTTTTTTCGACCTCTAGAGTGGTCTTATCCCTTAACTCGAGAAAAACCTCTAAAGTTTGCGGCTTGCATCTTAGTTTTTATCGTGCTCCCGGGATCTCCGTGCCCGAGTTATATTAGCACGTCCACATTAGAAATCCAGCGAGCATGGCTGCAGGTATTCCTACACATGGTTGTGAACACCTTGAGTATCAGTTCTCGATGAAGGCCATCTCGCCGAATTCGAAATTTGGTTTTTTGACCTTTCTCGACTGTTGCCTTCATTTCTGTCGATGGAGTAAGTTAAGGTTATGCTAAACCCACTCTTTACGGACAATTACGAGGAGCTACTGTTTTAATTTACTTTCCAATTTTGTATAAATATCTCTCTGAAACATTGTTGTCTTAATAGTTTCTCAAAATTGAGAATTTAATGAGAAAAGTGGTTCCCCGTATTTGCCGATAACACGAGGGTTGAGCATCACCTTAAAGTCAATTAAAAATGTCATCACTTAATTATTTAATTTCTTGGGTACAGTTGTTTTCGACGTTTAAAACTTTATACATATAGGTCTATTACTACTCAATAAAGGTTGGGTTTTGTATATATACATATATATTATAATTGACTTTCGGACCCCCCGAAATTAGTGTCGCTGAATGACATGATTTAGAAATATTTGTGTTGTAAGAAATGACGTACATATAACTTCTAAAAAAAATAATCTATAAGGAAGAATTCTTTTTATAAATATAATGTGAGTTTTTAACCCTTTATTTATCAAGCGTACTTCCAGGCACACGCAACTAGTAACTTTCAATTGAAACTTCTATGTAATAAACTTAATGTCCTGAAAAATAAACGTGTCCATGAGGTCGAAGTGGATGATTTCCGATCTCTTAATGTAGACCTGTGTCATTTTTGGCCGCATCAAAGACGAGAAATCTAAAAAAAATTTATTGTTCTGAAACTACCAAAATGTTCTGAAACACATTTCTAAATAATTTTCAAAAGTTTTTGTCAACTTTTTAAGGGTCTGGTTAATACAGGATTAAAGAGTCTATATTACAATTTAAGGAGGGGAGTGGGGTGTAACAATTTTGACACTTTTTTTATAAAATTCGATTTTTTGCTTATTTTTACATAAGTACATCCTAATAATGATTATACATAACATTGCAGAAAAATATTACGTACCGTCAAGATTTCATCTCATATAAGTGAGTATATGATCTAAATGCAAGTGACAACCATTAGAACTTTAAAGAAAAAGAAGGTGGGGGGTGTTATATTTTGAGCTGTTAAATATATATATATATACATTATTTTTGCTTAAATAATATATATATATATATATATATATATATATATATATATATATATATATATATATATATATATATATATATATATTATTTTTGCTTAAATAATAGTTCATTGTATTAGATGTAATATGTAATCAGTTTTACAAGGAGAGTGCATGGAGCCAGGGTCATGGATTTTCATAAAACTTTAGAGATCATCTTCTAATACCTAAAAATGAAGCCCGATGTCCGTATTTTTATCAAATGGGCCTTCGAACAGAAGATACAGCCTATTTCATTAACATTGATAGTATATATATGGGTGGTCCTCTGACAAATCGTGCGCGAAAAAAAATGGATTTTCCAAAGATATTTTTTTTATGTTCCTATAGTATGTATGAGTATCCCTGATTTTTTTCAGATTTTTTCCATCATTATTTTCCTAGTTACAGAGGGTCAAACTTGGCCATCTAAGCATTTTTTGCATTTTTTGGCCATACAAATTAATTTATAACTCCTCAGGGAAGCATTTTTCACAAAAAACGTATACATACTTTTTTTTGTAAAATTTTCTGTAGTTTGCATTAAAAATACTTGCAAAGTCATATATATATATGTTATAACTATCTTATATATATATAAAATGGTGATGTTAGAAAAAAGATATATATATATATATTTTTTCTAGCATCACCATTTTTACAAAAAATGTTAAATCCATCCTTTAAATCATTAACTAAAAATAATCATGTTAAAACAGAAATTAAAGCTTAGAATTGCATTAGTTCTTACTTATATCGCTTCTTTATTCTTAATTTTCTCATATCCTAATTAATATTACCAATTTGGTTCTTTATTATTAATTCATAAGAATTGAAATAAAATAACTTGAATATTTTTTACTCAATATCAAATTTACATTATTTCATCAATACAATAAGAGATGTGCAAAATTGTACCGTCGTAATCTTTGTCACGAATAGAGACCAAATTCGCGAGAAAGATAAATATTTCAAACTGTTTTATACGCCTCTCCGTTGGTTATGCGATAAAATGAAAACTCTACTACACCACGTGTCGAATAGGCCAGGGAGATCCAAATTCAATGAGATCAGCCCTGCAACTCTGCAACGCTTGCGAAACGGAGTAAACCCGATGGTTTAATGCATTCCCCGAATCCCACCTGTGCGCATCGAAATTACATCGCACGACGGCTGCACGACGGTCGAACTAAGCCGCGGGGATATCGTTTTACCCAACGATTCGTTTAATTTTGTACTAACGAATAAGCACCCGCCTCTTAGCGATGCAGAACTATCAGTTTCTGTATTTACATCGCCATCGTTCTCGTAGGTCTCACGTGTCGCGTGCGTGTGTGAAACGCTATAGCTTTAAGCATTTATTTGCATTCGTTACTAATGGATGTATCATTTTGGGTACGGTAAAGAGAGCGTGAATTAATACGTTCGTTGATAGGACGTACAAACAATTTTGGTATTGTGTTTGCTTAAGATGATTACTGCATTTGAAATAATTCTTAAAGAACTTAATATGTTATTATGTAAACGATTTGATAAGTTTATTTTTATAAATTATATGCATACTGTAACCTTTCAATAAATAGAATTTTAGAATAATCTTATATTTTTTTTTCATTTCTAGAAATTATGAGGTTATCAGAATATAAAACATTTTACTATATTTCTTTACGATTCTTAAATATAGTTACCCAAGTAAGTTAATAAATATTGTTTACTTTAAGGTGGGTCTACGCTAATTTATAAACAAAAATAGAAAGAAATTTATGACACTTTTTGGTGCTCTACATTTCTAAGAACATATCTTTAAAACGGTAATGGCTAATGCTTTCAAATTTCAGATGCTATCGTAAACTTCGTGGAAGAATGACATATTAAATTTTCAGAAACATCTTGTCATTTTGACTTAAGTATCGAACCTCCTCAAGTAAATTGAATGATTCATGGAAACTAATGGAAACAAAAGAAGTATCAATAGGTTTAGCTGGGCGGATTCGGCGCCAGACGGGTACAACGCCAAGGGGTGCCGACATACCAAGCCAGTTATGGGCATTCGGCGCCGTCTGTACTTTTCGCCGCATGTCGGGCCAGACAGCATTTTTCTGACTCAATATGCATGTACATTTTCAGGCCACTTTACCCCCACCCAAAACTACGCACTATTATATACCACTACTTTTAGAAATAATTAAAATATCTTGTAACTCTTATTTTCATGCATGGAATGTGTGTGATGGAATATTTTTAAGTGTATTATTTCCACTGAGAAATAGACTATATTTCCATTTTAATTACAAAAACTAATTGTAATATTTTAATTATTATAACATAACACTAGATTCATCTTATGTATTATTAATATGTATGCATTTAGGGTTAATAGAAGCTTGTAGTGAAATTATAAAATAAGAAGATGTAAGTAAACATAAAAAGTACTGTAATACAGTTGTGGTGTGTAATGAAACATATTTCTCAGTGGAAATAATACACTTAAAAGTATTCCACCAACACTCATTCCATGCATGAAAATAGGAGTTACAAGGGATTTTCATTTTGTTAGAAAAATATTTCGAAAAATAGTGGTTTGTATAGTAGTGCGTAGTTCTGCGTGATGGTAAAGTGACCTGAAAATCTACATGGCGCCGAACCCGCCTAGCTTACCTACTAGTATCAACCGAAATTAAAACAACAAAGTCAAATCAAGATTTCAAGAGCGTTGCGTAAGACAGAATTTGGATTTCTTCGGATATTAAAAGATACATTTAAACCTTCGTCCGCTACATGGATTATTTTTGACCCAGAGGAAATTTCGCACTCAAATTTCTGTAAGATAAAAAGAGGAGAGAACATAAAATAATTTAAAATATTAGCTTTAAAAATAATTGGATAATATAGTTGACAGACTATACATTAAGAAAACATTGACTGTAAATAAGTTTAATTTTTATTTCTATTCTGATTGATATTTTAGTCGCAATATCGGTCAATTGCGAAAAAAAGAGTTTATCTCAGTAAAAAAGTAAAAAAATAAATTAGGCCTGCAAGTGTTCAAAGTCCCGGATTCGTAAAACATTTTTTTACGGTCCATGATCGTAAAAACCCGGTTAATTGCGAGTTTTATTTATTCTGTAGTTTTGCTCTCGAGGGCTCATTCGAGTTCTTCCCCGCGCGCCCGGCCGTTTTACGAGACCCGTTCAAGTTTTGCGATCGGCCACCAGCAGCAGCGCCGAATGTAAATCGCAAACAGCCGCGCAAAGCTGCACACGCGAGAAATCGGACGACTCGACAAACAGTCGCTAGTTATTTACGGCGATTTTCCGCTGAATCATCAGCGCCACCGCCCGCGGCCGCGCTTTATTCGCCGATGGTTCATTCGGACGACCAAGTGCTTACTTGCGATAAACCAGGCTTGTTTAATTAACAATTATTTTTTTGCGTTACGTTTTAATTTTACGATTAAGCTGTTTATGGTTTTATTGAAAAAGATAATTTTGATAGTAGACTATAGTCACTGAATGGTAATGCGTATTTATTCGAAAAATTAATTAAATTATCTTATTAAAAGATGCAGGTTACAAATCAAGTTTATTATCTCTTTAATAAATTATAACTACTAATTGTATGGTTTATATAAAATTTTAACATACAACTAACTCGTAACATTACTGGTACGACCATAATTATCAATTGATACGATATAGACGTTAATCGAACTCTTTTTTGTTATAATAAAAACATTAAATATTAAAAAGATTTAAAAAAAAAAAATCTTACTCGATAGACGGATGATTTCAAACTGACAGAACTTGGATTAATTTTTTCAGTGTTAATTTTCAAAAAACAAATTCGGAATTAACTACTTATCGAGAAAGCATTCTATTAAGCTTAGAAGTGTTTTTTGTTTTTAATTATAAAAATTCAGGAATTGCAATTACTGTAGGGGAAACTTGGGTAAAGTGAACAAACGGGTAAAGTGAATCATGCTTATTATTTCTTCAATAAATTATTTTACTACATAACAATTAATATTTTACAAAAGAGAAATAATTGTATTTGTCGATCTTAAAACAAAGTTGGTTTGTCGAATTTATTATAACGATTATAGATGTTTATAATCAGTTTTATTGCTAGATTTTTTTCTAATTACTTCCAATACATTTTACTTACTATTGCCAATATAACAGATCTTTAAATGATGTTTTTCTGTATTTAAACTAGCATTATTAAGAATCGACGTCTCGGGGTAAAGTGAATCGGGGTAAAGTGGTCCGGAAAGATATGCGATTACACTAATTTATACGCGGCCAGATAGAAAATTTAACAAAATATTGATCAAGGTGCACGTTAGTATAGTATACGAAGCCTTTGTTGCAACGCATTTTGTATTTAAGCCAAAATGGTCCAACATTACCTCCATATTTAACTTTTTCGTATTTTACAGTATTTTATAGGTTTTAAGATGTCATTTAAGTTTTATTATTATCTAAATTAAGGTTTTTATCTATTCCTGTACAAAAACTAGCAAAATATTTTCAAAATATTTAATTTTATCCTCTAGTTCACTTTACCCCACACTGAAAGGCCCAGGTAAAGTGAACCAGCATTTTTCAAAAATAGCTAAATAATATTAAACTTAATAAATGACTTTTTTTAAGTTGCTAGTATGTTTATTAATGTAAGAAGTTTCTTGTGCAAATTACAAAGTAATATTTTAAGTCTGAAAAATACATTACTCTCGACTTTTACAGTTGCTATAATCACTTTACCCTGGTTTCCCCTACTTCATATCGCAAGTATTTCACGTTTTAGTCTAACTATATTTTAAAATGAGTGAATAAAGAAAGTATACAGTATCATACAAAATTCTAAAATATCAATGTATTATATTATGTTGTATAATATATATTGAAGCTTGATACTTAAAAGTTAATTAGTATATATCAAGCTTTCTTCAACGTTTTACAAGCTAATTAGATATATCAATGTCCAATGTACCACATTCGTATATTCATATTAAGACAACAGTTTTCTTAATCTCCCTTTAATATCCTTGTATGCCAATCATTATTGAAAAATCCAAGAACTTATTAAATTTATAAAGGTTTATCATACGTTAGGGTTTACTGATTTACCCTTTTTTCTAAATCAATGGAAGTAGAGCATAGTAATCGGGAACTGGATTCAGTAAATGGCATCCAATTGTCATCTTAGATTTGTTTAAATTTCGAATGTGAAAAATTGTGAAAGATTCGATCTATTGATAAACGACGTCTTTAAATAAAATAATTTTTTTTAAAGATTTGTAAAAGATCCAAAGAAAATTATTTATGCTGTTATAAATTCGCAAGTCTCTTTCAAGAAATTCTCATGTATTATATTTACTAAATAAAACGAAAACCTGCTATATCGGCATGAGGCATCACCTTAACGATTAATATAAACAAGTCTAAAATTATACGTATAAAGTAAAATATAAATACAAATTATTATAGAATTTTATAGAATTTTAGAAATCTAAACATTTTCCGTGAACATTACAACAAAGTAATAATGAAGCCTGTATTATTCTAAATTAGGAATTAATTTAACATATAAAATGATGTGATGGCACTGATCGCAAAATTAATTTTAATGATAATACTAAAAATGACTAAATCAAGACCAAGAAGTACATTTCAATATTATATTTTTCGTCATTGTTGAAAATAGGTTTCAAACCGTAACTACAAAAATTATACATATTTATACATGTTATATAAATCCCATTCGAACGCTACTCAAAGATTTCCCTAATCCATTCAGCGAAATCTCAATCTCGCGCGAAGCGATTCCCAACACTCGAGGCATGATCGAAGCCACTCGCCAAACGAAGTAGCAGCAGCGCTTCGCCCGGGGGGGTAATGAAGGCACACTCCGCGCGCGCAATACAAAATCTGCCGCGGCTCCTTCATACCCGGGGATGAGCTAAACTTCGCTCGCATAATACTCTCGACTGCAGGGAGATTCGCGCTAATTAATAATTAAGAGAAAACTTGGCCTCAAGTACTTGATGCCGCGCTGCACCGCTTATATATATGCACTCGCGCTCCGCCTCGGAAGGGAGTTTCTTGCGAAACTTTGGCACTACGTGCAGCCTATAAAAATTCAGCAGTCTCCGGCTTATATTCAGGGCGAGAGCTGCTCCTTCTTCTTTTTCTTTCTCGTTTTTTGCCGTTGCTCACGTCTCATCTCCCGGCCATTTATTGTTTCTGCTTAAATAAGGAACGAAGCTTTTTTCATTTTGCTTGGGTGGCTGCTGAGGATATGTAGCGTGTGAGATCGTGGGTGTGTGTGAAAAGATGCGATTGCGCGGAAGCGTGATGCCAATTTTTCACGCAGTCCCTGCAAGATTGGAATGGAAATTTCTTGTAAAGTCTTGGTCTAGTAGATTTTTGTTAACCTGCAATATCTTTAGGATATATGTGATAGATAACGTGTTACATGTCTTGTCTATGGTATGTCTTCGCTGATTTTTGAACAAAAATCCAAATAAATGTTATGATATACTATGAGCAATTGTAAATAATTTTGATACTTTATAGAATACCGAATTTTTAGAATCAATAAAGTTGATTAATCATTTACAGAGTATTATTAACATTATTTCCTATGTAGGACTGAATATAAAAAATAATTTTTTTAAAACTTACTTTTGTAACTTCAAAAAGTTTCTCGCCCATTCGGAGTCGATAGAATTAGCTATAACTCGCGATTATTGTTTAGTTAAGCATTATAAAAGGAAGTTAGTACTCCTGTTCAAAGTAAAAGTTTATACAAATTTTTACCGATCAAATATATGAACAAGAATATGATATATTTTGTTATATTTTAATTTAAAATGGAGGTACATATCCCTACACTGTTAATGAAAAATAAGCCAACAATTTAAACACTAACTTTTATTTCTTTTTAATTACCTATGCGGGCATTACTGACCTTACCCAGGTAGCGGGCTGTAGGACCGATCTCCGACATAATTTTCTTTAGATGTTCCCGAAAAATTCGAACTATTCGGGATTTAAACCCATGCCCCTTGAGAAGTCATGGTCTTAAGAGGTACGCGTTTTCGACTTGAGTCATCGACAACCCCAATATTTATTTGTAATTTTACTTATTTCGTACAAGTTAGTGGATTGAAATCTAACTGTAAAAATAGTATTATTTATTTCAACACTGTAATCTGTTAAACATTTATTTTATCATATTAGATCCGTCATTACAAATTTTGGAATTTTGAGACCACATTCGTATTTAGTTTCAAAAACTTTATTTTATATCCATCCCATAAATTTTACATATTAGATCCACCATTTTGAATTCTAGAATTCTCAGGAAAAATTCATATTCAGCAGGTTCAAACCTGCCCCTCACCCTCAAAAAAAAAATTCGTTTTATCTAAATTCTATTACTTTATTTAAAATTGGTTCGCTATATTGAATCCGCCATTTTGAATTATAGAATTCTGAGATTAGATTCGTATTCAGCGAGGTCAAAATCCCCCAAAAATTCCGTTTTACATCAATCTTATAATTTTTTCGAAAATTGGTCCACAATATTGGATCCGTCATTTTGAATTTAAAAATCTCGAGGCCAGATTCGAATTCTACGGGTCTGAAAACACCCGTATACAAAATTTTATGAAAATCTGTTAAGTTATTTTGAAAATAAAGGTATTGGTTCCTGTGTGAACCACCCGTCCTGATAGGGTGAACTACGCGCGTAGCCTTTATAATAAAGCATGTACAAGTTTTACATATACTATGAATTTTTACTATGAATTCTTTGAATATTCATAAAAAGTTGATAGTTAATTAACTCGCAAGTTGGGGAGCTTTTCAGCCCTGGGACGCGGATAGGCGCGTGAGCGCTTCTGAGACACCAAATTCAGGTAAAAAGTGATAGAAACGATTTCTAACAGATCTAAAATACTAAAAACGTCTGAGGTCGTAACTTGTTTATCGATAATAAAATTTTGTTTAATTGTTTTAATTTGTGTCTTTTTACTTTTTAAATAGTTTTTCTTTTACTTTACTTATAATTTTTTTTTATTATTATTTAAAATATTTTTCTGGTTTTATTCGAAGCTAAATAACATTTCTGAAGAATACATAAAAGTTCCAATATGAAAAAAAAATTTTTTGGCTGAGAAAAAGCCGTTTGAAAAAAGTATAAAAAAATTAATTTTTATTAATAAGGCATTTTATTCCTGGAAACTGATTACTAAATTTAATTCTCAATATTATAATTATTATATTTTATTCTTTGAAAACTGATAAATGTCATATATAAAAGCAAAACAATTGAAAAGAATAGCTTTATAAACTTAATAATTATAATTTGTAAAATATAAGTAATTTAAAATTATTTAAATAATTACTCTTTATTATATCTCTAGCTTTTCTGTCGTATGTGAAGATATTCTGATGTTCATATAAATTTTAAATTTCTCAAAGCTATAAAAAAGCCTTTACTCATTTCTATTCAATTATGTAATCTTATTCTGCGCCTTAACTTCTAACAGACATGTCATATATGTTGCATTCTTTATTCGTGGCTGATATTGTTGTTGAAATTATGTATGTCTCGTAACGAGTTTAATCCTTCCTCTGACACCAATTTATTAGTCAACCAAATTACACGACATAAAATAAGACGTACATAAAATTACCATTTATTGCTATTTGCCAATATTCAAAGCATTGAGAGATTTCCTTATTATACTATAAAAATAACATAAAGTAAATAAGTTCTTAACTTTAATTATTTGCTGTAAATTTGTTATTAAAATTGCATTAATTGCAGATCGTAATGTTACGTGGTTATTTTTAAAGTCCAATGCTGTTAAATGATATCGAGAGGTTGTTTTCCCCTCTGCAAATTATTTCCTGTACGTTCTGTAACCATTTCGGTATTTTTAAGATAATAAACCCCTTCCCATATTTATTTTCGATCAAGAAAAAAGACCAAGATCACTCAAGTGTCAATCCATAAGCATTTTGAACCACTCGAAAAAAGCTATCACCATGGATAATTTACTTTTCCACACTCTTTACAGTATCTCCCATCACCTGGAAATTACCGTGCACATATTCCAAAACATATTCTCGAACACGTCGAACCAATCGCAAAGTGAAAATCGATCCTCCCAAAAATTTGCATTCCATATACAAAACCATATAAAAACGAAAAAAGTCATCGTTCTCCTCCAGCGCAGCGTTCAAGTTTTCGTTCGACGAGCTTTCGCGTGCTCGCGCCATTAATAATGCGACAGATTATCCGAAAGTACAGCGGTATAACGAGAAAACTGCCCTCTCTCGCACGCGTCGCGTCGTTCGGTTTATTTCGCCCTTGGGAAAAAGCGCGCCGTATAACGCGTTTGCTCTTTTATGCACGGGCGCTCTATGCTAATATATTTATTGAAAAGCCCGAGGGGTAAAGATGGTTGGTTCTTTTCTCCGCGATCGTTATTAAATCGAAATAGCCGATCGAGGTATGGCTTTTGCGCCCCCCGTAGGCCTCGTAAATATGCACGTACGTAGGTGCACGAATAGAAGCCTCCGACGAGGGGAGAAACAATCTGCTTTAAGTAAGGTTCTTGCTTTTTCCAGAGTTTTCCGGCCCATGTTGGTAGCTTGCTTTCAGATATTGTTATCAGAATAAAGCATTTTCTTTATAGTGAATAATAGTATTAAATAATTATAAGCCGTTGTTAGAATTCAGGCAGTAAAGAAAAATCGCTAGTTTAACCAAAACATTGCTTCTTCACCCTTTAGGGACGTATGGTCTATTTTCGTACCATAAGATTTTAGTGTTCGTTTTAGATTTCTAAGTGATATATTCGAAATTACGTAAATCTAGTCGATGGATCAGATCAAAGTGGACTATTTCCGATCTCGCATGGTGGGCCTAAGTTACTTTTGATCGCATATAAACTGAGAATACTGAAAAACAATTTTTTGACACGGTGTGCGTAAAGGCCGTGCGTAAAGTGCAAATTTCGGTGCGTAAAGTGAACTGTAACGCACACGAGTACGTAAAGTATTAAATTGTGTGTAAAGTGAAAAACTGTGTGTAAAGTAATTATTGAAAAATTATGAAGTACTTGGAAAAATTTTTAAATTTTAAAACATTTAAAAAAAATATAAATTTTAAAAGTTTTGATAAATTTTGAAAATTATGATCAATTTTGAAAATTTTGAAAAAATTAATCAATTTGGTAAAGTTTTGAAAATTTTGAAAAAATTAATCAATTTGGTAAAGTTTTGAAAATTTTGAAAAAATGAATCGATTTGGTAAAGTTTAGAATATTTTGAAAAAATCTAGGAGAATTGGTAAATTTTCTTTTAACATTTAAAATTTTTATATAACCCTGGTAGAAATCTTATCGTGGCGCCCACATTTGCTATAACGGCCTTTATAGGCAAACCAGACTGTACAAAACTCGATAAATCCACACAGATTTACATAGTTTTCTCAATAATAATATGTATATATAAAATCTGTGAGGTTATATATTATTTATTGAACAGAACTTTTATTGTAAAAATTAATGTTAAAAAAAGTTTAAATTGCAAGTTTTTAATTATAATAATAAGATCTACAGTTATATTCATACTATTTACATATAGAAGTAGTCAGAAAGCATATCTAATCTAAAAAATGAAAACTTAGAAATAATGTTCCTTGCATATGAAATACTCTGATTGATGTAGTTGTTTCTTGAAAAGTAATATATAAATAATAATAATATAATATGTACAAATATGTACTTTATGATATGCTTTATTTAAAACTAGAATTTTAATTGCAGAACTGCAAATAATTTTGTATCCATACGTGAGTTCTTATAATACATAAAATGCTCATCCGTGACAACATTTTCAAAGACAAACACATTAGTCGAACACATGTAGACGATAATTTTCTTTATAAGTAGCAAATTACTATGTTTTAACTGGCCATAGATGTCAAATGAAAGTGTTTGATTATAAATTAATCACAGTAGGAAATACAAAAACAGAACATATATATAATAACTCAAATGCATTATTTCTTTTTAAAAATAGAAAATTAATCATTTGATAATAAATGTATGTGAAAATAGTTTTCCTTACATACCCCATACAGGTTTTGAAACCAAGCCTATATTTAGGATGGAACATAATCAAATGTAAGGAAACTAATTTTACATAAACAAAATAAATATATGCATTAATACTTCATATAGTTATTTAGATATTCAGATTATTTTCTTATTTTGATTATTTAATATATACGCGTAACATAATATTGTTATTGAGTTCTTAAATACATAAACTCTTTAAATCAAAATAATACATAATAAGCATAATAGATTGTGCTTGTATTTCTTAAAACATAACCTTTAAGGGTTGTTATTATCATAATTTTGCTTATCTAGTTTTATCGGGGAAAATAATATGGGAAACTGGAAGGGTCGACCGTTACACGCTTTTATAGTAACTATCTAGCTTGCCTACATAGCTCTACACAGCGCGAGATTATTCTACATATATCTATAAAGTGGACGGGATAAATTTATACCAGGGAAGTTTTCTTTTTTTTTTAAATTTTTGATAAATATATTTTTCTGGCGGGGGGGGGGGGGGTGCGGGCTTCACATGCGGGCTATTCTGGGGGGGGGGCTTCGCCCCTTCCTGCTCCCTTTCCTTTATTTTTTATACCATTACGTTTTTATACCATTACAGTTATGCAGAGAAATTCGTGACGCAACGTCCGTCAGCGTACTGATTTCAACGAAAAGTTTAATTACGGTTACCTATTCTAGATATCTTATCGCGAACTTTACGCACACTGTGTCAAAAAATATTATATGTAACTCGTGCGTAACTTATTTACACTCGTGCATTTATCACGGCACTCGTCACCGGCAAGCCGACGATGATTGCGCGTCCCATACCACCCGGGCGAAAAACTTCACTTTACGCACTAGTTGCATAAACTACTATATTGCAAAAATTCTCTAGTTCAGGGATAAAACGCATGTCTCAATTAAGTTTCTTTCTAAGTTCTTTTCAATAATTTGAGGTTCTTGTCCTTAACTGGCTAAACAAATAATTTCTCTTTTCTAGTGTATACATTTCTTTGTCCAGCTAAAAATTAAGCAGATTTTCCCAAGTTACTCTATTGAATCAGTCATGCTGCTCCTTACAGACATAATATGCCGATTTTTCTACAAGATTTTCTGCAAAATTTTTTGTACAGTTTTCTGCAAAGTTTTTAGATCTTACAAGTTATTCTGCAGATTTTACCACGCGTTATTCTGCAAGGTTATTTCCTGTAGATTTGTCTGCAGAAATGTATTCTGAAGAAACGTTTAACGAAAAAATGTTTCAATCCCTAGTTACATCGATGACAAGACTTATATTAGTATCTGGATGATGAAATATGAATGATGTGTACTAATTGCGATTGGTACGCCGAATCTACTAAGGGTATTAACATTTTTTTCTTCCTCAGTGGGGCTTCGTCAAAAATACCTTCAGAATATATTTCTGCAGACAAGTCTGCAGGTAAAATCCTTGTAAAAAATTGCTACTAACTACTTTAGTAGATTACTTTCTCAAAGAGCTTTAAATGTTACAAGAAAAAAATTAAAGCGGGTCTCTGCCTTTGAATCTAAAATTTGTATCCTATATTTTATGCATTATTTTAATTTTGGAGTATATTTATATATCATAAAAGTAAGTTTTATTTAAAAAGTTGCTTAGTTGGTACACTGATTTTGATGATTCCCTTATTATCTTGCATATTTATTTCTATTTTAAGAATAATATTAACTTAGTTTATACTAACAAGCTAATATTTATCTTAAAAGATATACAATAAGACGTATATATTTTTGACAAGTTCAACGTATGAAATGACAAATATATTTTTTATTATTACAAATAAGTCAAAATTAATATTTTTAGTAAAAATGAGTTTAGTATTATCCATTTAACTCCAGAATCTAATCAGTTCTAATTTCAAACATATGTAATACGCCTGTGATATGCAACCCTGAAGAGTTATGGTGGATACTAGTTTTGGTTCCGTACACACGCACACACACATGCACACGCACATGCACACGCACACACACATACATACAGGTATTCTTTTCAAACCTATTTTTCTGAATCAGGACCCTCGAAAAAAAATCGAAATCTCTGATTAAAATATTTACATCATTACCACTGTGTAAGAAAGAAAGGTTATTCGACTTTACCCCCACTCCTGCGATTTTATAAGTCAGCTTCCAATAACCGCCGGTTGCGGCGCTGTTGAGACATGTGTACCATACATGGTACACGCAACGTGAAAAATATCTGGTCGAATTTATTTGAATTTTTTTTAATCTTGCAGCTTTGTTGAGTCGAATTATGCTGATTCTCGCAAACCTAATTGGAGGATCTCAAAAAAATGTAGAGAATTTTCGTATACAAAATATATGTGCAGAATTTTTTAGTGCAGAAAAAATCATCTGTATACAGTTTAAAACTGTAGAGTATTAGCGGTGTCAAATAATTTGATAACATTTTCAGCATATAAACAAAATATTGACAACTTTAGTATCCATAGATATGCGACGTGTTATAGAACATACATCTCACTAACGCCTCCTATGGTGGCTTCGAGAAACTAGACGTTAACGTCACATGAGTTCTGTGGTGGGGGTAACAAGTTGAATCACCTTTCTTTCTTACACCCGTATCGTTAGAAAGCTTTCTCTTTGAGATAGCGAAAACAACACCTTGGATTCTATAAAAATGATAATAAAATCATTGAATACAAATTGAATACAAATAATTATTCCTTAATGCATATAGTCTTAATACAAATATCTTGTATTTATAAGATTTTTAAATCGTAACGTAGTTATTTAAATTTTTAATTAATAAATTGTTTTCGTCTTTTTGTTTCAGGTAAATCTTTATTCATATATAGGACTGATGAAGTCACGTAATTTATGATTTATCCCAATATGGAATAATAAATTAAGACGTATCATCGCAATGGTATCTTTCATTAAAATGGCAAGAAGAAATTGTAACGAATCGCGGAAGGTCAAAGGACGTGCATTGCAAGTCGGAAGAAAGGTAAGAGAGAGAGTGAGAGAGAGAGAGTGAGAGAGATAGAGAGAGAGAGAGAGAGAGAGAGAGAGAGAGAGAGAGAGAGAGAGAGAGCTACTAGCGTGTATATATTCGTACGTGCCAGCTTATGCATATAACACGTGAATAATTGCACTCGGCCGTAAAGCAAACGCAAACGAGCATGGCAGTTTTTGGAATTAATAAATGATAAGGAGCAGCGGAGGCACTATACTTCGGTTGAACGACTGCTGCGCATATTAACTGCCTGAATAAAAAGCTTGAAGGGAATAATTAAATTTGTATGAAATTAGTTAAAAGTTATACCGGTATACCTTTCGGTAGTTTTTTTAAGGTATACATATATATATATATATATATATATATATATATATATATATATATATATATATATATATATATATATATATATATATATATATATATATATATATATATACGCGCATAAGTAAGGATAATTAATGCCATGGATTACATTTTTTAATGCAAATTAAATCATTACCGAGAGGACTGGATAAATATTTTATTCGCTCAAGATCGTTACAATTTTTACGTTTTATGCCGGAGGAAAAAATGCGTACATTTTTACCGAGATATTAAAATTTTATGTTATGTTATTTAAAAATTATAATATCACATTTCGATTGACATTTATCAATAATATTACTGTGCGTACGATTGAATCGAGTTTAGAATTATATAATTACTGGAAATGAATAGTATGTAAAATGTAAATAGATTACTTTATTTTTATTGTTGGTTGTCAACGAGAAAAGTATAACGGAAATATTATATTTAACGTACCTATATATAAAATTGATATAAGTTCATGATGATTTTAAAATTTATGATACGTTAAACAGTAATTTAAACCATTTAGAGTTATACATTAAATTTGTATCGAATTACTTATAGGAATAATGAAATTGATTAAATTATTACATATGCGATATACGTTTTGAATTTTGAATTAAATTATCAATTGTTACATTTAGGTTCAAAATGTCCCATATTTTGGAAATATTTCCTGAAACAAGGATAATATCCAGCAAGATTATCTTGAACCCTCCCAAGCACTCATTTACTTCCGAACATTTGGTATTTATCGAACGAATGGGTAATTTTTACAAATGCTAAGTTTGTACATCTGACACGCGTTTCACAATTGAATACAAATAATTATTCCTTAATACATATAATCTTTCGTTTGTGTTATTTTATATGATCCATATTCAATCTTTTCAATATAAATAAAATCAAATAGTTTTTTATCATATGGAAAGCTGTAATCTTTTTAATTTATTTAATTACAACTTGTATTAACTTGTATTGACTTGCATAAAGCATCATTTATTCTCCTATATTTTATGATTTTTATATCTTCACAGAAGTTGATTGATATAACCAAAGTGAATTATAAATAAAGACCAAATTGTCCACTATAACTCGCCCATATAAGTCTGTAATCATAATATATATTTCGTAATATATACTTCTTCAATCTCCTGATTAAAAGTTGTATAACTATTTAAATTACCATTCAAATTCGATTTCAGAGATTGTAAGTTTTTATATAAAGTCTAGCATCACCTGTCATGGCTTCGACCATACTGAGAGTACCTGAAACTGAAAATTAAGAGATGTCGATTATTTAATAGCGGTGTAAGTGTGCAAATCGATGCAGTAGCATTTGTGATTAAAAATTCAATGTATAACTTCTGAAACTTCAAAGACATTTAAGATTTTTCAAAACGCAATTAACGCTTTTTCACCTCCGTTGAAGATGTTTAGGGTAACAACCAGAAATTGACTTTTAGGTATTTGCATAGGTAACTCTTGTGAATAAAAATCAAATGTATAACTCATTCAAAGATATTTAAGATTTGTTGAAAATGCATTTTATGATTTTTCACCCCCGTAAAAACGACTTTTAGGTATTTACGTAGGCAACCTTTGTGAATGAAAAACAAATGTATAACTCATGGAACTTCAAAGATATTTAAGATTTTCTGAAAATGCATTTTACCCCTTTTCAGTCCCGTAGGAGATGTTTAGGGTACAGTCAAAAAATTTATTTTTAGGTATTTGCAAAGGTAACCTTTGGAACGAACACCAATTCTATAGCTCCTAAAGTTTCAAAGATATCGGCAAATACGTAAAAACACGTTTATCCTCTTTTCATCCCCATAGGCCTTGATTGGGATAAAATTGCTTCTTATTTCACCCCTCATAATAAAAAAAAAAAATATATATATATATATATATATATATATATATATATATATATATATATATATATATATATATATATATATATATATATATATATATATATATATATATATATATATATATATATATATATGTAGATAGATAACATTTTTCCATGATGATATATATCGTATATCAAGAAACATCACTTAAAATTTATCTGCGATTGATAAAGTAGTTTTTTAGATTTTTGCTCACATACAAACAATCGTTTCCTCTTAATATAATAGTAAGTTTGCAGTTTATGATACAAAAATGTGTACAAAATCAGCTGACGTGTATTTTGTACAATAAACCGCAACTTTGACTTCAGAGTAAATAATGCACCATAAAGACCGCTAAAAAAATATGTTCCTTAATTCTCAAAAAGATCACCTTTTGTCCCAACCATTCTTCCTTCAGCTCACTCCACATACACGAACCACATCAACTCTCAAAACACCTCGCAAATTACCTCCCTTGCGCTAATCTCCGACAGCAAACAAACTCCCATCGATGCGCTATATCACCGAACCATCAGCCTATCTTTCGCCCGACAAAAGATCCCGTTTGCTGCGCCATTGTTGCGAGTCTCTCGTGCGCGCCCGCGAGCACCTCCCACGGCGACCCCCCTGGCGCGCGTCCAAGTCGATCCTCTCAAGATCCCTCTGTCTCTCTTTCTCTTTCTCTTTCTCCTAGAAAAGCACGGAACCTGAAAGTAAAGCACGAAGACAACGAACGAAAAAATAAAGAGATAGAGAGAGAGAGAGAGAGAGAGAGAGAGAGAGAGAGAGAGAGAGAGAGAGAGAGAGAGAGAGAGAGCAACGGTATTAGACTGCGAGCAGCCGAGTCAGGTGAGCCAAGAACGACGAAGGAAGAGAAGATGGGAGATCGGAATGATTTTGTACTGGCTAATGCGGTCAACGTTGCAAGTTACTCTTTTAGTTGTGAATTGATAGAATTAATGCGGAGTAGAAGGGAGAAACTCGAAATATCTCGTTTTGAAAGAAGTAAGATGTAAGTTGGAAACTGTATTCTAAGAAAGATTCGGACTGTTGTTATTCAATAAAAGGTTTGATATCCGAGAATTAGATTATAATACCATTTTTTCGTAGATCAGATCCGTATTTTACTGTTACATATTATCGATTTTAGTACAATAATAATGTTTCCCGTGTAAAACATTACTTGTATTATTTAAATATATTTTATGCATCGATGCTCTAATCTGGAAATTAAAGGAAATACTTTGTACATATCATTAAATATTATAGTTTTTAAAGAGACTCGCACTGTTTAGATTTGTAAAACAATATAAGTATTTGTACATATAGTTGTTCCCTACTCACTCTACACAAATACTATTTCGTCACATAAAATAGGATTCCTACAGTTAATACGAGGAGATCATTTATTTCGTAATGATGTTCCATAACGATTGTTGACGTTCAAGTGAAGATTTTAGTGTCAACTATTAGAGGATGCACAATCGTACAATCAATTCAGTGAATTATTGTAAGAAAATATAGATTTAGGTAAAAACTCTTTATTCAGCATATATTTTTATATTTTAAGCTCATTATAGATTATTACAATAGTGTTACTTTTGAATTTTTCGAACTCTGCATTATGATTATTTTAAGAAAATAAAGAACATACTTCCTGCATGACACTGGCATACCATGCGATGATACTCCGGAGATTTAAGAAGTATTTCGAATGATCTCCACACCTCTCAAATATCCGTAAAAGCCTATTTTAAGTTAAAAAATTTATCTACGTAGGTTAAAAACTAAAATTTAGATAATTTTAAGTACTCAAATTGCTTGTCAAGTTTTATCAGAGCTCGTCCCCCGAAGCAAAGTATAACTTTCAACATGAATGTCACAGTCACGTCAACTTAGAAAAAAAACCGCTACCACAATTACGACCCAAATAGATTCCTATACGCACTCCTCCCTCTTCGATCCAACCTCCAAACAAATCCAAAACCACTCTACCATGCCTCGAGCAGAAAGAATAACCAAGCGCATCCGCAGCTCCGGCCTTTCCGCTGCATCCAGCTTACTCTCGCTCGCTCGCTCACGAAAACTCTTAGGGGGGCAGTAGGTAGTACCCGGCGCCACGTACGCCTGCGAGATTCGAGAGTCTCTCTCTTTCTCTCCCTCTTGGTCTCTCTCCTCTGGCTCCGCCCGCCCGCCAATCGAGATTTCGCGCGGCGGTCGGCCCGGGCCAATATCCGCGTCGCGGCCTCACCCGGCCGACCAATCGCCGTGCGCTAGCGTGCCCTCGAGCCGGCGGCGGCCTCGGCGGAAGAGAGGAAAAAAGATAGCAGCGAGTGCATGGATTTTGCGCCGTAGAGAAGATGCGACGGAGAGGGGAGTGGGCTGAAGTGACAGAGAGAGATAGATGCTTTTTCGGTGGGCAGTGCGGGGCTTTTTCGTCAGTGCGGCGCGAGCGCTCCGAGGAACCTCTCGCGTGCGCACGTGGATGTACGCCTGGACTGAGTTGATTATGTGGAGATTCGGGAGTAGCCGTGGGAGAATATTTTGTTGGGAGGAATTACTGGTTGGGTAGGAACTCGTAGAAATGCTATTGCTGAGGTGGCAAAACACGTTGGCGGGATCGTTTTAACTGGAGCAGCTAATATTACAAGGGAATAACAAATATATTAGCTGCAGTATTTCTTTGTGTATATCTTTCATATATATGTATATATTGTATACCCTAACAAAATAAGGTATTTAACCTATAAAGTTGTAAAATTCGAAATGAACATGCACTTTGAAAATACGATGAAGTTTCCCAAGTTTGTCTTTAAAAACAATATTGAATAAACGGTTGAATTTTGCTTATAAAATTTGAGACAAGATTATTAAACATTGATATTTTATTTAAAATATTAATAATCCAGACGACATAACAGTGATAGTTAAAGAAAAGTTAAGCTGAATTTATTACTAAATTTACATTGAAATGGTGCGTTTTATATTTCAACACATACTGATTTGATTTTGATCTAATATCTGCTTCAATCCCCACTGAAAATTCTTCGCTATGTGGAAATATCTTTAAATAAATGTTATATTAAATACTTTAAATTATGCAAATTTTATGTACATTATATGATCAAACAAAGACAAATCTGATGCATACATATGGAATCTTAACCATTTATTTTAAGAAAATCTGTATTATTTATTTATTTGTGTAAGCATTGTGTATTTAGCATACCCACAGTAGATTACGTGCAGGGAAAGTTAAGAAAAGCGCGATTAAAGAAAATGTCAATCGCGAAAATAAGTAGAAAAATCCAAGTATGGTTAGACCTCTTACATTTCGTTAAATGGAGAATATACATAGATAATATCTTTTATAATTTTCCGTGTGTCTAAACAATGGTGGTGGTTTCACAGGTTCTACATGTCGGGCTGCCATGGGCATCCTCCTTTAGAAGTCTGTTGATATCATTACAATACAAAAGGTCATCACTTAGAGGTTTTACATGCATTAACATCGCTTTCTGAGTTTCATCATTATAATAACACGAAATGAACCTCGAACCAGAAGAATCAATCAATCCATCCAGCGCATTCAAACCCCTCCCCAAAACAAAACTCCAAACCCCGCCAACTGCATCTCCCCCTTCCTTCCTCATTACGTACTTCATTCCTCAATACCCTCCTATCCCCTCATTCAATCTCCCACCAAACGTTCAATTATTCGCGTCCACCTCCCAATCCCTGCCCACACACACCTACCTACATATATACCTACACTACCAACCAACTCCTCCAAGTCACTCGGTATCTTCGAGTAATTTGCCGGATCGGCCGCAAACTAACCCAGATATCGCCCGCCCGCGATTTTTCCCGTAAAACTCTCACGTCCGGGTCCCAGCGGTGTGGCGCTGGCGCAGTGGCGTAATAATGCATGGCCGCGCGGCTCGTAATATTCCGGCCTCGAATTTACGGCTACTGCCGCTGCGTCATCGTGGACGCGCAGTGGGGTTCTCACTATAAAATGGCGCGAAATTATCAAAGTTGCGAGTGTTAGATGCGAGAGCGTGATAAATTAGTAGGAGCTGAGTAGTGATTGAAGTGAGTGCGTTTGTCATTTCGTTGAATGATGCGTTATTTTTATAAAACTGTTAGATTTTCATTCTTGATACACTGAGAGAAAGGATTCCTTGTGGCAAATGAATCGTGTACTTGCGGAATCGAATTCTCACGTACTTGCCACAAATGTTAAATTCTTAATTGTTAAGAACTCGATCTTGAGAAAAGTCTATACGAGTAAGATAATCATACCGAGTACAAAAGGTTATTTAACGATTTTATAGCATATAATGATACTTTTCAACCATTAGAATATAAAAAGATCCTAAACGTAGACATAATCGTGACAGACGAAAACTTATACTAACATGTAACGGACATATAAACATATTAGAAATATAAAAACTTCGGTTAACCTTAAAGTCAGGCGATCAGCCGTTGGCAAGCGACTCAAGTACTCAGTTCTTAACTATTAAGACGATGCATTTAACTGTTAAGAAATATTCATTTTACCGCATTCAAATCCATAAAACTTAACAATTAAGAAATATTCTTTGCCGCAAAGAATCCTTTCTCTCAGTGTACTGTAAAAATTATATTCTTGTCTTCTGTAACTGTCGAATTTAATGAGTATCTGATATTATACATACGGTTTTGGTTCCTTAAAACTGAATATTTTGTTTTCGTAACTGTGTAATAACTGACGTATTTTGTTAAAAATGGATACCATAGAAGTTACGTTTGAATCAGGACTTAAATCAGAAATCCATCGACTACAGAAATAATTCATCTCAAACAGTACTTTAAATTACAACAAACTATTTTTATTACTATTGATTCATTCAACCATGACCTTGTAAAATAAATTTAATTTATTAAACTTTTAGAAAAGTAACAATTTTACTAGTCACGTATATTTTACAGTTTATTGCTTTGACCATGAAATTTCACAGTTTTATAAAAATCACCCAGATTTGTTGCGGGTGCGTGGTTGATGATTCGAAAGTGATAAGGTGAGTTCGATGATGCAGAGGTAGGATTTTCTTTTTTTATTTTCTTAACTTCGCCGTACATGTGCTCAGATATGATGCTGATCAACGAGGGGGTGTGCGGTGTATTCGTAACAAAGCACGTGCAATTTTTACAGAGGTGCTCATATCAATCGGCAGATACTAGTAATCGTACCCGGGTCACTGACGTGGGAATCCGATACTCTACCGACTGAGCCACTGTAGACCCCCAAAGGTGAGTTATGAGACTGCGAGTCGTGAATGTGAATATTTAAATGGTTGGATGTGGTTAGTAAGTTGAGAGAGGTAATAGTTTCTATTTTTATGGGCTATTTTGTGTTAAAAGACAGAAAACATGTTAAATTTATGGCTTTTTTTTTGGAAATTTTGGATATTTTACGTATTGATAATTTTGTATTAAGAACGCTAATGACATATTTAAACTATATGGTACTAGATAATATAATAAACACAAAAAGCTATAGGTTAAATCGTGTAAAAGATGAAATTAATTTTTCCTGATGATATGATAAAATTGGTAAGAAAGAAAGCATAAGTTTTCGTATATAAGATCTGGAAGAAATTAATCGAATTCTGAGCAAGTAATTGGCCATTAATAGCTATATATTTCCATTAATAGCAAATCACTGGTTCAGAATAAGACTTATTTCTACCCTGATGTCTTATCATACCCGACTTATTCTACTGAACCGATGCACATATGTGAGTAATATTATTATTTGTACGTTTAAAAAAAAGTGAATTATGTTTCTCCGGGTAAACATGGTTCATATAGGATCATACATGGTCATATATAACATTTCGTATATGAACATATATGCTCATGTAAGGTATTTTTTATGATTAAAATATTTGTTCGGATCGATTTTGCATTATTTGATTTGAAAAACTGCATTGAATGTATATAAAGTTATCTTTTTACAAAGTATCATCCGGATGATATACTCAAACTTAGGGACTAAGTTATGATACTATGATTCTAAAAATATTTTCAGAAAAACGTATGAATTTATAAAATGAAATACAAAAATTGACAAACTTCATTTCATATATACCCATATATGATCACATATGATTATACATAATTATATAAAATAAAATTAGGTACCTTATATAACTATATATAGGCTATATATGCTTATATATTATGTCTATATACAGATCCATTTGAACATTTAAATCAAACATTTTATATGTCCACTTATGTACATATATAATGGTATAGAACCATATATGGACATATATGACCATAAACGTTAATATATTTTTATATGTTGCCATAATTCGTTTATGCTGATACATGAACTAATACTAACATATATGATCATATATATTCATATATCTACATATATAATTTTCTTATATGATCATGCATGATGATATATAAGTATATGTAATCTTACATGGAGTCATTTTTACCCAGAATATTTGATTAAAATGGAGCTAAACTAAATATTTTACAACACTTTTTTCAATATTTAATCTTTTCTTTTTGCAAAAAAAATATTTTAAGTTATTTTTATAATTAAAAACAAGCATTTAGTGAAAGAAGTAATTTGATTGCTGAAATATTATAAGCAAAATTCATTCCTCTTCAGTTAAGAAATTTTTTTTACAAAATACTGTGCGTGCGGGAACCCTTTCATCCAACAGTAATGAAAAATATTCACAATTTTATTATGCTACTAAGTAATTGATAGCTACAGAAAAGCTAAAAATCATGAATATCGTTTACTTAAAAAGTTACGAATAAGCTAGAATTATTAGAACTAAGAAAATAAATAAAAATTATTGTTTTTTTCATTTTTATTATTATATATTGCGTAAACAAAAACAAATAAAAAGTTTTCAATTTAACATCTTATGGTTCTCACAATATTAATTTTATTATAAACATAAACAATATACAATAAAGAAAAATGAACTTTTTTATCATCACATTGAAACCGCATATCAATCTTTCATAACTAAAGCTCCATAAACAATCGAGTATCAAAAATCACCGTTCTCAGAAACGACACATCACAATGCTATAATTCCCTCTCAACGTGCTAATCGAAAACACGCGAATCGATCGTCCATAGACGCTCCCAGTTACACCCACGGAATTATTAATGCACATTACTTAGGAGGACGGGGCGCGGATGCATCAAAACGCGCACCAATAAAACTGCATTACATCGGGTATACGCGCGTGTCGTCGTCGTCGTCATCGCAGGGCGATACATTTTACATGTCTCGCGCGTCGTGCGACACATGGGACGCGCAGACATTTCGCGCGATTATACGCACCGCTATATACATTAGCCCGTTTAACATTTATGGTGAGTGTATGCGCAGGCTGCAGTGTATAACATTTCTCGCGGACGTAAATTTTGGTTTAAATCGTATACTTGCGATCGCGAATTGCAGCGAGAACCGGGAGCGGAGTAGCTGGGTAAATAAAAGATTTCATCACGTGATTGGCGTAGGCGTGGGAAAAAAATGTTTAGTGACAGTGAAATGGGTGGTTTGAAAAACACTTGCAAATAACGTAGCGTTTTATTTAGTCGGGACGTCAGGGAATTCCTAGCCCGACTGCAACTTACAACTATCGCCGAGGAGTCTCATGATAGCTTTTGACTTGTAGAGTATGACCCAAAATTAGTTAGAATGGGTCTGGCGTGGAAGTGCGATTATTTATGCAAGAAGTGACCCAATTACGGCTCATTTTATTTCTTTTCTTAAAATAAGTGGCTAAATATAGATTTTATCAAAAAAAGTTACTCTAATAAAGTTGTTTAGAAGTAAAATTGACATGGGGATAGTAGGTTTCGAAAATCATAAAACCAATGTTTTTTTCAAAATGGACGTTTAAGGTAAAATACTCAAAAAAGTTTGCGTATTAGAAAAATAGGTTAAGGTGACTTCAGCGGTGGGTATCGTATCTAGCGAAGGCTCTATGGGGGCATTAATTTATTTTTTTATTTTGGATCAACCATCTTATTTTAATTTCATTAAAAAATATTGTAAACTACTTCTGAATGTCTATAACACAAAATTATTCTGCTAATACGCAAATAAAACCGCTAATTTTTCGACTTAGTAAAAATATTTTGTTTTAAAATAGCCTCTCTTTTTAAAACCTAACTGCAAAAATGGTCGTAACTAAGGAGCGTTATCTTCGATGATTGTAATATGTAAGTATTGCAACTTAGTGCATTGGAATATGCTTAAAAAACATGAATATAAAAGAAATCGTTAGGATCCAAAAATAAAAGCCGAGATATTCACATTTTATTTTGCAAGTGATTACAGTTAAACTAAATAATATTTTTAGTTGAAACTTGATGTGATAGTAGTAGAGTATATACCCGATTTTATTTCCGATCATTTTGGCCAATCGGTTCGGTAGAAATGACCGTGGAACAGAGCAATGTCGCCTGGAGCAGCCAAATGAGTAGCCAGCGGAGCATTCAGCGCGCCGTAGCTTGTGTGCCCCTGTCGCGCAAACCTCCACCACCACCGTGTCATGCCGCCGCGAGACGCAAGAGAGAGGTTTTTTGCCTTTCGAAACCTACAAAATCCATGCGAAATTTACTTCTAAAGAGCCATATTTGGGTCACTTCTTGTATAAATAATCACACTTCCGCATCATACCCATTTTAACTAATTTAGGGCATATTCTACAGGTCAAAAGCCATCATTAGATTCATGTGCGATAGCTGTAGGTTGTAGTCGGGCTAAGTTAGGTTTTATTCTCCCTGACACACCGACTAATTGGTTAGTTTCATATGGTTCGGCGTTTGGGATTATCTTTAAATGGAAATCAATCGGTTCAACATTGTTCAATAAATATGAATACTATTTTATATTAATTGTGTAAATAAAATACTGCTATCAAAGAATAAAATTAATTATTAAAATTTTTCTGAATTATGTATATTAATATAATCTACAATGCATCAGTAGAAAATGGTCGCATGATGATCAGGATACTCATGAAGTACGCAGTACAATATTGTTTATTTATTTATTGGAAAAACGTTCATACTTGATAAGTTATACATTCACTAATTTTAAAAATCTCAACGAGAATTTATATTATCTTAACGCTTATGAATAACAAAATCCTGTTGCACTTTACACTGATATACATACATCAAAATCACGCATTCACACATGTCACACATCTTCTTTCATGGTGACGTCATTGCGGCCGATAAACTAATTATGAATTGCTGTGAAGCAAGAATTATTGCAGTTGGTTAGAGCTCCGACGTCTCCAATCCAATTTTAGAGGCTTTCAATTATTTATTGAACGCCTCCAAAGAAATACCAGATAATACATAATTGAATACTTAGGTTTTCCATTAAAGGTTTGAGAGCGATAATTTAATTGATACGTGTTCGGCTAAAGGCCAAACAAATAGTAAGATTATTCTAAGATTTTCGCGATTAATAGTCGCGGCGTTCTATCTCTCAATATTTTCTACTCTCTCCGAAATCAATAAGAATATTTATCTCTCACCCCCCTCGTCCCTCTCTTTCTATCACCGCTCTCTCACTTTCTCCCTCTGTCTCAGCTCTCTTACAAACACTCTTCCTCCCTGGACTTACAAAGAACGTTTGACCTTCCATGAATCATTAAGATTTCTTCTTCTTGTTTAAAAAAAAAACCGGAGCGGGCGAAAAGAGTCCGTAGCGGGCGAAAAAACTCCGGAGGTAACGAATGTACTCTAGAGCCGGCGTCAAAGTATAAAGTAGCTATTGCGGGTGTCAAGTAAATTTTTTTTTGCTGATCTTTTTTTCACCCACCAGTCGGCAAACGGCCACTTTAGTCCAGCTATCTAGGAATGAAAAAACGCGTTTTCGTGCATGTGTGACAACAAATATAGTGTGCACCAAGGACTAGTGGACTTTATTTGTTTGCAGTACTCATATCCGGCTCACGACATACACTCGCCTTCGACTCGTAATGCAAATTCCACACTCGGTCTAAAAAGCCCACTTTACGCCCTTGGTATACAATATACTATTATAAGCATTTATAACATCCAGCTTCATAAAAGAAACAATTTAACCAGTAAAGTTACATAAGTAGAAATATTGTTTTATTTAGAATAAAATGTGTAAAATTAAGTGAATACGAAATAAAATTAATCATTGTACACAGATAATCATTGTTATACGTGTATTTCCAAGCAGATTACAGCGCTACAGCATTGCTTACGAACTTTATATTAAAGGTATTAATTAATCAATCAATAATAAGTAATTATAATCTGCACTTGAAGTTTTTGAATTTTTTGTGTTTATTTATATTAAGTTCATTGTATACATTGCTTGTATTTAATTATGATAATAGTAATGATTATAATAATAATCCATAATTAGAATGTTGAATTGACCGTAATAAAGTGAACAATAATAAAGCTCAGTGCAAAGTATTTTAGTGTTTTTCATATGAAAGCGCGTTCACCATTACTTAAAAACACATAAATTTAATATTATTTTTTTATTTTACATATCATGATAATACACTATACAACTCGTAAGTATCGTAATATTATACATCATTAATAAAACTCTTAAGAATTATTATATTTATACAAAAAATCCTAAAACATTTAGTGAACTACATACAAATCATTGTATCTGCTTTCATTTGCTTTGTTTATTGTAATCGAGTACACAGTATCCGCCTATAACTCATTCACTTTCACATAGTAATAAAATAAACAATTAAAAAATGGCGTATACAATCGCACTCTGATCATTTGTCAGAAGATTAAGAAAGAGTAACATATATGCGCGCCCTCTCTCTCTTTCTCTGTTCCTCACGCACACACGCGCGCACGCACATACATACATGTACACGTGCGCTTCCAGTAACAAGCCGTAAAAATGAATAGGAAGTCCGGGACTAGCGCACAGTATTTTATGAGATTCGCCGGCTGTCGGTAATCCATTCGAGCGCTGAGCGACAATGGCGTAATGTCCGGCGCAGGTAATAAAATTGGATTTGTCACGCGGGTGCGCATGAAACGTATGATGTATTAATCCGTAAAGTTAGCTGCGTAGTCTGAGTCGACGAGAAGAATGAAGGCTTTCTTTGCGATGAATACTGTGCGAACTGTGAATGGTAAGCGGGGTTATAAATATAGTGATAGGAAGTGATGTTTCAGGAGTTGGAGCTCTTAATACGGATGTTTATTAGGTATCGATGATAGTTCGCTAAAAAAGCAGCGATGGGTATGATACTTATTATCATTTCTCTTTGTACAGTAAGAAGAAAAAACTAATAGAGATAACTAATGATTTTTAACTAAAGAGAATCATATTTGTATAATATTGGCACCGCCAAAAAAAATTGTAAAATTAAATCCTAGCTATGAGCTATTCGTTGCGTCAAATAACGTAATATTTTGTGTCACTGTCTTAGAAATATAGTTATTGTTGAATTGAATATGGTTTGAATAACATGTATTTAGATAAAATTTATTATATAATATTCTGTTTTCGCTAGAAACGGTATTGAAAAGAATACATGTATTTTTATGCCACATACAGAAAAACGTGCTTACAGCTATTTTCAAATAACTATAACTGTCCATTTATTGCAGTAAAATTACTTTCACAATTATACAAAATTGTTAAGAATATTAAAATAAATATTTTACGTTTTATGACAGTTTAACTTTTATTGGAACTCATTGTAATGTGAAATACAATAAACTACATTATAATTTTTAAATTCTTTTTAAATATTGCATTAAAGGCTATGAGTTTCGTTTCTACGTCATTTTACAAATGATAAACTACCTACTAATGTATACTTTAGGTGGTTGCTCGTTTTCAGTAGAATATGTCCTACGCTGGGGTGACTTGAGTAATGGATTTAAAAATAAGCGTATAAAAGTAGTAACGATAACTCAACATATCCCGCTCGAAGGACCACATTTCTTTACGATTAACAGGGAATAGAATACGAATACTAATGGGTGATGCGTTTTGTCCTGGGTTAACTTACTGGACTCATCACTAAGGCAGTGTAGTCCGACTCTGCCTTAGACGTTTTTGATATTGAAAGTGGATTTATAACAATTATATGTATCCGTAACCAATATGATGATAGTCATGTCCTAATTTCCAAGATCAAATGTATGTTGAGTATTTACTAGGCGCTAAGATAACTCCAATGGGACCCGGTCATTCGCTATGAAGAAGAATCAAAATACAGTCAAACCTGGCGCACTGTGACTCCGCACACTGTTTTACCCTGCAAACTGTTAGACCGTGGCCCTTGCGTACTATTATGATGCATCAGTAGCGCTGCGTTTTGATTGGCTGGCGGAGCAGATAGCTATGAAGACTAGAATAAGAAGTACGGATGAGAATGAAAAGTAACTAGATTTGAGGCTATGAAATTTGCGTCTGAAACTAGTTACTTTTGAGTTTGTTATTCAACCGTAGAGGGCGTGCACGCTAATAGCCCCGGATCGTTTAGTAATAGAAATGTTTGTTTGGAAATTCAAGATATGTGAATATAAGTGTATGTGTGATTGATTCTGTTACTCACTTTGATCCGTGATTTATTTATATTTTGCATATAATTAAACGATTATGGGACGACATTGCATAGTCGGAGAACGTAAAAGTGGCCACACTTCTGACATATTGCAAAAGATAAGCATAAAATTCAGTATAAGTTTGTTAAGATTTTTAATATTGGAAAAAAGCGTGGTAAATGAATGCTAAAAGTTAAATTATGATGTTAAATACTAGGAAATTATTTATAAAAATTTGAGGTTATTTGTTTATTTATTCGTTCATTTAGTAAGGTTATAAGTGTGCTATAACTTTATCAGTATATAACTAATTCTAATATTATATCATGAAAAGTCAGAATTTGACATCATTTGATTTGTTTAAATAAACATTATATTTAAATAACATGGCTTTTGATATATATATATATATATATATATATATATATATATATATATATATATATATATATATATGTATTACATATAAAGTTTTTTAATTCCCGTCTCAGTGGTTTACAACGCCGCGCCTATAGTTTGAACATGACGCGGAAAATTGGCCGTTTTTTTAGTATTGGGATCGGACTCCTTATTCTAGTCTTCATCAGAGTGGCTTTGGCGCTTCAACCTGATTGGCTGTCGAGCGCATTCCACGCACTAACACTGCGCAGGAGCGGCGGTCCCGACTTCTAACAGTGTGCTAGGTTTGACTGTATGCCGAAATGCTCAAGACCACTACTACGCACTAGTAGTTGTAACTCTTTTACTTTTCAGTAATTCCCCGCGCTTATATTCATGCTTATAATAACCCACTTCTCTAGTAATAACTTTGCTGATCCTGCTATTAACTCCATCTAATCTTTTCGTTATTTTCCACAAAAATTTAATTTAACATCCTAAAATTTATATAGTTAATTATTTGGTTTATTATATTAACTTCGGTTATTAACGTTTTTCTCTACTTTATCTTGTGATTTTCTAAACAAACTCTAAACCTATAATTATGATAAATGGCACCCTTTCTAATTCGAAATAGTTATCAAAATATACGTTTGATTTTTCTCTTTAAATTCTGTATCAAAGCAATTATATTTAATTTTATTTTATTTAACTAAAAGTTGATTAGGTTCACAAATTGTTGGCATCCTATTTAACTGTCTATTTTGTAGTTTATATTATTGATACTCATTCTAAAAAATATATCATATTAACATCATGCATCACAACTGTCAATGTTGTACATAATCTATACGAAATTTAATTATAAGAAAGCCCTCCTGGAAATTTTCATAAATTTTTCAAGGAACTTTGCAGACGACGACGAGGACGGCGACGACAGTGAAAACACTATGAAAGAGATTAAAAAAGCAGTGGCAAGAGTGAACGCGCAGAGCGCCTTCGAGTTTCCTGTGGGCGTCGTTCGAATGTTCTCTCTCTCTCTCTTTCTCTCTCTCTCTCTCTCTCTCTCTCTCTTCTCTCTTTCTCGCCCCCCCCTCCACTGATTCTCGGCGCGCGTGATGTACCGAAGTCGTCCGGAGTCCACGGAGCCCCATCTTTTATTCCGGCGGCGCTGAAACTCTCAGTATTTCGAGTAGCCAGTAAAAAAAAATTATTTTTGGAAAATAAGTGTGATTGGAAGTTTAATTTATATGCAAAGAAAATACTTAAAATGGCCTTCTAAATCAAACCCTGATTTAATCTGTGTTTTCTGAAACTTCATTTTTTGACTTAACAAAGTTGCTCATGCATCAACATTCGATAAACTGACTGAAAACTGTCCCGAATTATTGCTTTTCGAATTTTAAACGAGTTCACAGAGATACTTTAGATACTGCTTAATCTTAATGCGTTTTGTGTAGTTTTCTTAATGGTTATATGGTAACCAATATTATTCAAATATTTAAAAACACATTTGATAGGTATCTTTTGAGTACTCTTTTTGAGAAACGTATTTAAACGTTAGCCAAAATTATATCTTATGTACATAATTTATACACATTGTACGCAGAATAGTTTAAGAATTTAGTTAATTGCATTACATACAATCTGTAAAAAGTTTAATTAACTCGGGTTTATTTGGTCTTGGCTGAAATCTCTTCAACTGAAACTTTGACGTTATTAGATAAAGATAGGAATAGAATCGTAGTAGATTATTCTGAAGTGGTTAAATTATATTAACATAAAGGATGCATTGTTGGAATTTCGAAACAATAGTAGCATTTATTCTCTAGGGTTGAATTATAGTACCGATTGTATAAGTGCAGAAATAAATAGAATATAGAGAAACAATTTTGTTTATTAATATCAATAAATAAAATATTTAAATGTGTATTGGTTTCAAAATTTACATAATTCCAAATTAACTATTCATAAAAGTATCTATTTGAGTTTTATAATTAGGTCATATTGTGTATTACATAGTAAATCATATAATACACTCTGTTTAATTAACTAATAACACACCAAATTATTGACGATTCAATGATTACAATACAATATACATTATAATAAGTAAGTTTATTTTGTATTATTAAATATGCATATTGAATGGCATTAGACATAATAGTTTAGTTTACAATATTTTAACAATTTGTATGTTAAATAATGTAATTTTAATTATTATAACATTCTTTCATAGTTTAATAAAAAATAAATTATCTTGCATTTCATTAAAAAAATTTAATATCGAATTAATACAATTCTTAAATTCAATGCAATTGATGATTCATGTTTCTATTAATAAGAATAATTTCTTTGTGACAAAATGATGATTAAGAAAGAAACGAAGTATTTTAAAATTTGATATGATTACTGATGTTTTAATAAAGTCTCAAGAACGTCAACTATTCGAATTTAAGAGATCTTAACATTTACTAATATCTCAACGAAATATTATTAAATTAATTTTTTGATTGTTCATGGATTGTAATACTATTGCGTTTATATTTAAAAATATTTTTGATTCATACTGCATTTTTTGTCTATTTTTAACAGAATAAAGTAGTGTCCATAATTAATTTCATATTTAAATTATGACCTCCAAATTCAATAATAATTTGGTTACAATTAGTATAATAAATCATTTTAAAATATAAACCAGTTATTCATTAGCAGAAAAAAATACGCGTTAAGAAGGAAATTCCATCGAAATGAACGAAATACGGAAAAAATTATTATTCTGTCATGACATATATGATGTGCAAAGTAACTACATAGCATTGCTTAGATAAAACATTTGTATTCATAATTAAAATTTAATAACAAAAAAATAACAATAAATGAGCTTATACCTAGAGTATGAAAAAATTAATGCTCGTTTACAACCCAACACATTTTTATTTTTAAACTTATGATTTTGTTTCGATACTCTTTAAAATCCTTATAGAATTCACAAGACCTCCACCGTTTCAATTTTAAGAGAATACTTGAAGAGCAATGAGCATTTGTGATCAGTGAAGAACAATGAGCATGTATTTATAATACTATTTACCACATTTCTCATTATCATACATCACATTTTATAAACACATGCTCATTATTCTCCACTAATTAAGTATTTTTTGAAAATTAAAACCATGGAGGTCTTGAAAATTATCTATGGATTCTAAAGAGTATCTAATAAAAATTATAAGTTTAAAAATAAAAGTTTGTTGCACTGTACATGTGCCTTAATCTTTCCATACTCCAGGTAGATGCTCATTTGTTATTATTTTTTGGTTATCATATTTTTTTGTGAATAGAAAGGGATTATCATAACAATAAAACATTCTTTTAAAGGGGGAAAGGGGTATATAATATTAAAATATTTTCTTTTGTATTTCCCTAATTTCGACGGAATTTCCACCTTAAAAAGCTAATCTATATATATTATAACAAATCATCCCGAGTAAAAATGATTTTATATATGGGTTATTCTGCCGTAACTAGCCCAAAACAAGGACAAAAATGGTGGGTGAGTAAAAATTGTCGATTTGTACCCCCAGCCTGCATTGATTCCCCTTAATATACGAAACTTAACTTTGTATGACTTTTCATATGGTGTTACGGAACTGACCTGTTTCGGAATAGATATTCTACTTTGAAACTGCTTTCATAACTCTTAGACTTAAGGGGTAAACGTCCCATTAAACGTTTAAAAAAATATTTTTTTTACTTACTTGAATATATTTCATATACAAAAATATGAACCAAATTACGAAAGCTTTGCACTGAAGTACCAAGATTTATTTTTTAAAGTTAAAAACTTCTTGCAATAAGCATTTATTAAAAAAAATTTAGGGTAAAAAGTTGACTTTTTCGAAAATAGCTGTCATTCAAATACAAATATATATTAGTATCGTACAAAGATTATTATTACTATTATTATTATTATTAAGTTGAGTTCGGGCTCCTTGAGAGCCCTAGACGCATGGTTTCCCTTGGCATCCCTCCTTTTTGGGTCAGTTACCGACTTAATGTCACCGCCTCCTAGAAAGAGAAAATTCCGGGGGCATCACTGGCCCTTATATCTTCGACTTTCAGAAAGTAGGCTCCTAGAAATCGGCGCCTACTTTCGGATAGCGACGGGCAACTACATAGGAGATGTTCCGAAGACTCTTCCTCCAGGCAGCAATAGCGACAGTCTGGGCTGTTTTCCAGACCCATCCTGTGCCTGTGCAGGCGCAGATTACCGTGGCCCGTGAGTATTTCCATGACAGATCTGACTTTATTTTTACTAAGACCAAGAATGACTCCAGTCCAGTCTTTTATCATTGAAGGTGTGATGAAGGTCTTTGCTTACTTGCATCGTTCCTCTTTATCCCATACCAGTTGATGCTCCGCAGCCACCCACTCAGTAATTGCCTCTTTCACTAAATTGGCGCTGATGCCTACAACTGGTTCTGGTCCGATAAAGCTTTCTTTTGCTCCAGATTTAGCTAGGTCATCTGCTATCATGTTACCCCTGATACCGCTGTGTCCTGGGATCCATAATAGCGTGACCTTGGTGATTCCGGCCAGATTGTTGAGACCTTAATAGCATTCCCACACTAATCTGGATTTTGTTGTAAAACTGTTGAGTGCTTGTGGAGCGCTCTTACTGTCCGAGCAGATGTACACTCGTCTCTCTGAGATGGCCTCTGCAGCCATCACGGCGCAACGAGTTATAGGTACCAGCTCGTCTTGGAGGACCGAGGCGTACTGACCCAAAGGCACAATAGGTCCTGGGCCTGTCCGACTTCGGATCTCTGAAACATACAAAGTTCCCTAACCCTTTAATAGCACCGTTCACAACCCAAGGTTCTGGGATTAGCGCGATGCCTGTGTGCACCACAGTCATACTCCTTAGCATTATGGCTGAGGCGCTTTTACTGTGGTGTAAATTAATCAGTATGATGGGAAGGTGTGGCGGTGCCATTTTACGACGTCGTCGGCTTCCTCCCCTCATTGTTACTTACAAGCCCCTGCGTTCTTCGGCGCGTCACCTTGAAGGTGGCGCGTCCAAGGTCGTACCAAAGCCTGTCTTCTAGCGCCTCCGCCTGTGATTTCGGGACCGACAGGACGAGGAGTTGTTTATCCTCCTCCCGTCTGGCACCTTCTTCTACAGTCGGGGCACTGATAATGCACCATGTGTCTGTGTTAAGAGGATAAGGATTGTACTTCTCCAGTATCTTCAGGATCATCTTAGGCTTCTCAATTGGCATTCGGAACTAGGCGACGGCCTTTACCTGACCCTGGAGGAGCTCAATCCCTCCCGCTCTTAATTTGTGACCCACCCAGGGTAAGTCTAGGGTGGGTAATTTGCTAATTAACCACTCTTTCGCAAATCCCCTTCTTTGCAGAAAGAGCTATCAAATTTAGGCCAATCTTGGGACGGCGAGTTCAAATACCTCTTCCTGACCGTGCCTCGGAACTGTGTGAACATCTCCGGGGTAAGCGAGCATTCGGGATAGTTTTTGTCTACCACCACGATTGTCAACGGGTTGGTCATCTGAGCATCCGTCAGGAACCCTCTCCCGATCAACCAACTCCTCCTAGGGGGAGCCGGTTGGGCGGCCGAGGACTCCCGGTCGGTCGCTCCCTTGGGTTTTTTCTTTGTGCAGGAAGCCGAGGGTGGGGTGTCCGTGGACTCCGGTCGCCTCTTTGGCGTTCCCCTGAAATTACCCTCAGTTACAGGGCCACAAGAATTGGCGGCCTCACGGGCCAACTTCTCTCTTCTGAGTCTTTTCCTGGCGGTCCCACATAGCCTTTTGTGGGGCTGCTCGGAACTGTACTCTTTATGATCGGCTAGGACCAGGGAGCTCTGGATCACCAACTCTCCGGCTGTTAAAGCCTGAGATGCGGCCTCTGCCCCTCCCTGAACTATGAATAGTGACGGATTCGTGGCAATATGGGGCAGGGAAACTGCTGGAACCTCCTCGACCTCCATATTGTCGTCCTCCGTTACCTTAGCCATATCTCCTAGTGTGTCTATGTTTTTTTTGTTTCTTTATATTTATTATTTTCGTTCATTTTTGAGGTAAGGCTACTTACTCGAGGAGGTCGCCCGGTATCCCTGAGGCTCCGTTTGCGACACCATCCTAAACCCCGGTGCCAAGAGAACCAATGCGGGCACGGACGCTCACACCACCTGTCTTAGGGTGGTAATTTAAAACCCAATATTGGGCCTCACCAAGCTCGATTTGGGGAGTTATTCCTTCGTTCCTCGGGACCAGCTGAGCTTCTCTACTCCGGGTCTTGAAGGCTCGGGCCATCCGAGAATGGCTTTACGACTCTCGTTGACCTTCGCCCTCGCAACCCCATCCGTCGAGGTGCTAATCCCCAACCCCCTGCACTCGAAACCCGTTTATAGAGTCCAGTGAATTAGGAAGGGACTGTTCCCCCATCCTTTCACTCCCAACAGGGCCGAGCTTTAGCCCCCTTGACCCACGAGTTAAGCCTCTCTACCGTCCCCGAAGGGCTCCTGACAAGGTCCCACAATCCCTAAGAGAGGTAGTTTATTATAGTTCATTATGTATATATAGTTTATTATAGTTTATTATGTATATATATATATATATATATAGTTTATTCTGTATATATAGATTATTATAGTTTATAATGTATATACAGTTTATTATAGTTTATTATGTATATATAGTTTATTATACTTTATTATGTACACAGATAATTTTTTTACCTACTTTACTTGTGAGTAAAGTGCCGTTTTATATCGATATTTGAGTTTTCGGCGTGTTACGGAACTGACATTTGAGACCAAATTTATTGATTATTTTTCAAAGGTTGTACTTATGTATATTTCCGGATTTTAACAATTATAGTTGGTTAGGCTAAACATATGTAAAAATTAAGAAGAAATTTTTTTTCCGGATGTCTAAGAAGTCTAGACGCAAATTCGGCAAGTTACGGTGGAATCACCCATATTACTATATATAACCATATATAATTATATATGAAAGCACATATGATTATACGAGTATATACTTATATATGAAAGCACATATGATTATACGAGTATACACTTATATATAGTGATGTATAATTGTATATGATTTTATATATAATCATATACGATTATATATAGTAAAATTGGGGTTTGAACATTTATATAGTAAAATTGGGGTTTGAACATCAATTATACAATTATACATATTCCAAACCCAAATATAACTACATATAATTGTACATAAAATCATATACATTTATATATAACTATATATAATGATGTATAATCATATATGATTTTATATATAATCATATATCTCTATATACAATTACATATAAAATCTATTTTACTCGGGACATGTCTTTAAAAAAATATTCACATTGAATTTTGTTACGCCTATTATTTCGTTACGTTATCAACTCGCCCTTTCAAACTAGCGTTACACCAGCCTCATGAGTAAAATTCCTCCCAAAGAAACGGAGAACAAAACCTACCAGGCGAATCGATGAAAGCGATCCTCTCTTTATCGGCTAATTTCGCGCTGAGCCGGCGAAACGTTATCTCTCCTGCGAGAACTCCTCGCCTCCTCCTGCACTGTCGCCGCTGCAGTGTAGTGGTGTTGTACCCCACGGGATCGCGAGGAAATGGACCTGCGAGCTCCTTTTGTTTCTTCTTCTGCGCGGAGCCGGGCTGGCTTACCATACTCGGCTGTATCTACTTACGAGCGCTGCTCGATGCACCTTCTTTACATATCTGCAACTGGGAAAGTGTTTATCTTTCTTGTTTTGCTGTAGTGTTTAAACTTTTGTGAAAACAGTTTAGAGAAAATTATTCTCTGAAAAAAAATTGTTGCTATTCCTTTGTGTTTGAACAAGAGAAGAATAATGCACAGAACTTTTTTATTAATGGATCGGTATTTTTATAAGTAGTTATGGAACATAGGATGCTCATGGGTGCCCATGCTAATCCCAGGTAAACATTAATGGGGCGGGCCTGGGTTAACCCTAAAAAAAACTTTTTTTTACAAGTCAACTTTTTATATTTAAGGCAATCATTCTAAAAATTTATATGCTATCAATACTTAATAGTATCTTAAATTTTACAGTTGCATAAACTCAAAATCTTGATCCAACATGTCACAATAAATCACTATTTTCAATACCATATTTATTAAAGAAACTTTGTTCCTGACACGATTCTAGGTGACATAGTTTACTTACATCTGATTCACATATATATTATCCCGAACATTAAATTTAGCAGTTGATAATTATAAAATAATGAAAAAGAAAAGTAGTTGGACTATTGACACATACATCTTACAGAATTGGTCAAAAGCAAAAGTGTTTGCACATCAAAGCGTTAATGAAGAGCTATAAATATTATTTATATTTATATGATCGCTGAATCTCTTCTTTGGTATGAAATATAGAAAATGACAAACTGAGCTCATGCGTTATCTCAAAACAAAGTTAACCACCCATTGTCACTATTGTTTATCAACTAGAACTGGACTGTCGCATCTCCTATCAAAGAGGAAAATCAACAACAACAAAAAATCGACAGAAACTAAGCATCTCATCTCGTCACCCATAATTCATTCCACCAACTCCCACATCGCTCCTCAAGGGGAAATTCATCTTGTTTAGTCCCACCTTATATTCCTCGAAACTGAGAGAGATTGATGCGCCAACGTCCATCCATCCTCTCTCTCTCTCTCTCTCTCTCTCGCTCTCTCTCTCTCTCGCTCTCTCTCTTTCTCTCTCGCTCTCTCTCTCTTTCAACGTCATATTCCCGTCATGCCATACAACATCCCTCTCTCTCCCTCTCTCCGCCAAAGAGCGCAAAAAAGCCGATACCCCTGCATTCGCATTTAATACTTGACGTCTCTCCCTCCAAACGCAAAGTGGCAAAAGAAATAAAAAGAAAGTCAGCATCAGCCGCCGCCGCTACTATTCCTCGCAAAAATTTTGCATGCTAAAGTCCTCTGTACGCGCGGATTGAACGAAGAGAGAGATGGATGGATATGTTGCTGCGGCAGCAGAAGCTTACATGCACATGAACAGAGAGAGAGTGAGAGAGAGAGAGAAAGAACGAGCGCGCATCTGCGCGCATGAAAGTTTTAACCGATGTTTTACGATGGCTTTTTGTTCCGCCTGTTTTATTGAGCAGCAGAGCCAGCGCCAGCGTAGGATATGCTCACGTCAATCTCGCTCTCTCTCTCTCTCTCTCTTTCTCTCTATCTCTCTCCCTCTCTCCCTCACTCTTGAGATTCGCAAAGGGTTCTCTATGCTTTGAGATTTTCTTTATCACTTTTCCCCCGGCTCGCTTTAGCCGCCTCTCGTTGTCTTTCGCTACGCGAGGCCTTTTCTCTGTTTTTGCGTGCGTGTCTCGCCCGATGTTATTTACTCCTACGGCGTTGCTACTGCACTCTCTTCGCGGACTCTTCTTGCATTTTTATATGCTCAGGGACGGGGGTACGCGTTGTTGAGTCTTTCATCAATGTTTCAGTGAGGAGTCGCCGTTTTCTTCGCTCTCGCTGTGCTGTTGCTGTTTCGTCGCGGGGATGTTGCAAGGTATACTGGGAGACGAATTTTTTTCATATTCAGGGGTTAGTTTGATTTTTTGCTAGTTTATTTAAAGAGAATCAGTTGCAAGCTTCATGGGGCAAGAGGCGAATAGCTAGATGAGATAGAATAAGGATTTGTATGTAGTTAAATGCAGTTTTAAATTTGACATTTTTTATAAAATTGTAAGTTGCAAAAATATTTAAAACTGTTTACTGATTGCAAATAACAGCGGAATCCTTCGAAATTTCAAGTAGACAAATGGAGTAGTCGATAATACAGATATCTGTTAAAAATCCAATTTTCGAAATAAAAGGCTTATTATACCTTCCTATACTTATACATATTATCTAGATAAAATTTCAGGAGATTCTGTTATTATCTGGATTCAAAAATCAGGTTTAAAAGTTCCTCCTCACGTCCCCTTTAAAGAGATCATTGATCATTATGAGTGATACACATAAACAGCACAAGTGCAGAAATAGATTCTGTTTCTGCTGACAGATCGACAGGCAAAAACATTATAGAAAATCTGGTAGATTAACCTTCAGAAATAATCTGTAGGTTCTAAAAATTCTGCATAAAATCGAGCAAAATATCTTGCAAAAATTTCGATAGATTTCTTTCCAAAATGAATAAGCTACTAAGCTAAACCGCTTAATTATGTACCTAGGCAATTAAGTATATTATTTCTCCAAACTCCATTTTGAACATTCTAAACTACTTATCATAAAGATCTAAATTAATGACAACATTTTCACCCTGAAAAACCATAAAGCAAAACTGCAACGTTAGAACGACAGCGGCAGCGGCTCTCCTTTCCCGCGTCTGCGGTCAGGATCTCTCAGTCGTTAACGAAGATATTGGCCGTAAGAAGCTCGGCGTGTATATACGTTTTCCGCGTGATTTACGAGAGGCTCGCTCGTGCGTCTGGCAATCTGCTTTTGGCGCGATACTTTAATAAATCGGCGCGAGAGCGCCCGCGCTGCGCAGCGAACGATGAGTTTATGAAGGCCGTATAATCGATGATAAATCTCGCGACGCGAGTCTCGCGGACGATTTTTATATGTACGATAAATATGGCGATGACGTCTCGTAACGACTTTGTTTTTTTTGTTTTTGTTGGGGGGTTTTTTATGGGGGAAAGTGTCTTCGAAATAGATTTTCGCAGAGGTTCCGTTGAGTCACATTGATTTTCATCTTTATTAATTGGACGCTAAATCTTGGATAAATCTTGGAATTTATTTCTAATTAAGATAGGGGTACAGACATTTTTTATGTTGTATAGTACAGAGCAATGTTTTTAAATTTCAAATGATTAAATTTGTTATCACGCAAATTCGTTATACTTTTATTTCTAACGTTGAAATGAGTCTAAAAGCACAGTTTCGAAAGGTTTGATCAATTTATTCAAAGCGGGGTCGGTTTTAAGCAAAATTTAGTGATTTGAAGAGATCTTAATGATACCATCCATCAACGAAATACTTTTCTTATTACAAAACTAGCCAACGCTACTCTGTATGAGCATAGTAGATACCTGCTTGCATTTACATTTAATTTTAGTATTTTTAATTAGAATCTTGTCTTTGCATAATTTCTTTGCATTTTACGTTAAAAAATTGCAGTTTTAAAACTATTAAGACACTTTTATTATAACATTAGTTGATATATTTGCATTGCCTTCTCGTATTTGCAGTGAAGAATTCGACAAATACGAACTCAATAAATATAAGCTCCACAAAACGAGAGCCCCATCTTGCCTTGTTATCCCCGCGGATAAAAAAATTTCCCTAATTTCAAAGATAAAACGATGCCCCGGAAATAATAGAGGTAAAAACTTAATTAGTCTCGCTACCGGTTATGATGGCAATTTCATTTAGACGAGCCGGCATAATTTCCACACCGAACATCCTCCCGCGGAGCGCGGAGTCTCGGGCTCCTCTTCTAAATCGTCGAAATTATGCAAAAAGGGGGCAAGTATTAGTGAAAGCTCTCCGCTGAGAGAGAGAGGGAGAGATGTGGCTAACCCTTCGGTGCACCGTTGAGTGCAGGTCTTGAGTGTAAACGAAGAAACACGCATGTAGGAACCTTCGAATCTATGGAGGAAAAAGTAAGTTTGTAGTTAAGGGGTTTACTAAACTTTTTTCAAAAGTACTGTATACAAAGTTGAGAAAATTTAAAGAAACATTTGAAAAAGTTCATTAAAATTCTGAATAAATAATTAGTATGTAGCATACATGCTCATCTACCTAAAATAATTTCTTCTTTTCTAGAATAAGATAATTAATAAATAACATTATCAAAATATTAGATCTGTTATGATACAAGAAATAAATAAAATAGATATAGTGAATTGTTTTTGAATTTTTTATTTTACTAATTTATAGTTGAACTTAACTTAATAATTTATTTTGTGTGCGTAATTTATCATTGATACGATATGACTATCGTCAAGATTAATGTAGGTACCTAGAAAAGAGTATAGTATAATACACGTTGGATCAGCGGACACAGTGATAAATCAGATTATTTTTATTTTGGTAGAAAATTATTGTAAAAATCAATGAATTTCAGTTATAACATTTACAATGACACTTTATGCCCGAATTAGGGAAATCTAAACTTAATAGGTATTAAGATATAAGAATATATAAAAACTTATCTTTCTAGATTGGTACAAAACAGCAAACTATCTTGGGATTTCGATTATCTTGTTAATACGTATTCTAGAAACATGCTATTTACTAAGAAATAATCTTTATGAATTTTACTTCAATATCCTATGTTCAAATATCGTACTTCATAACATTAATAAATTATTATAAGTCGATGAAATCTGAGTTAACAATGATCATGCTTAAGGTAAAAGTACCAGTAACTGGACACTTAAGGGCAAACGAAATGTATGTGTTAATATATAACGCTAAAATTATCACTATACTATAAAATTTTGTATCCTACTAAAAGACAATATTATTTTCTATCAAATTAACCTCATAAACTTTTAATTTAAACTTTATTTCAATCAAAATTAATAAAAATGCATCGTAGGCTAGTGTACTAGTAGCTGGACAAGCAAAGAACATTTGTCATAATAACTGGACATCGCCGTCCTAGTACATGGACACGTTTATTTTTGCTTATTTCTATTAAAATAACATATATTTCTTGAGAAAATCAAGTTTGAATGAGCAATAACAGTACTATTATTATGTTTTTCCAATGTATAAGTACTTAGTTGAAAAATTTAAGGCTGATTATTACTTGAAAAATATTCTAGTCACCTAACCTAAGATGTGTCGACTGATATGTACGCCATAACTTGAAAATGTCAAGTACAAGACACGAAATATAAACACTAACATTGGTAAAAACTGCATCAAAATATTGACAAAGTAAATAGTAGAACTAATAGTAATCACTTTTGAGAACTTAATTACGCAGAGAAATACAATATTGCAATATTGAAATTTATATAGGTGTCCAGGTACTCGGCACTCTAGCTTTTCTATGTACTAGAGACTGGACACTCGTTTTTTGCAAGAAAAATGATATTTTAGCATATATTAGCATTTTATTCCGGTTTATTATGCGATTAATTAAGCTCAAAAAAATGTTGGGCGTCGTAAATGATAATAAAATATTAAATAACTTCTAATATCAAAAAGGCATATCTTAGCCATTGCTTAAGAAGATGGCGTACCTATGTGCATGCATTAGTTCCATTACAAAACTATTTTTTTAGGATACAAATGAAACGTATAATTTTATTAAAATTTAAATATATGTAGCTGAAAGGTAATAGATTATGATTACATATAATTATTTTCATTAAAAGCACTGTAATACCCGATATAACGTGATATTCCAGCGGCTTTCCATGTACTGGGACGTCTCCAGTCATTGGTACATTTACCTTACAAGGTACACAATGAGTAACGTGAAAAGAGCGTGAGTTAGGTTGACAGCACTGACGAATTTTCAAAAGGTATTTGAGTACTCAAAAGTAGTTTATTTCTGCGCTCTTAGAATACTGTGTACTCAAGTGTACGAATACTCATCGATATTTTTCAATGTTGTAGGGATAAATATTTTATTTTTAATTTAATCTGCTGCTGATTGATAACTTTACAACAATTGTCCCAGAAAATCGATTTTAATCAATACCTCATGTCACTCGCTTAAAATTCAATCAAGAAAACCTAGTAAGAAACCTTTGAACGAAGTATTATGTATAATTTATTGAGGAGTGTTTTATTGTGTACAGAAATTTTAAATTCTACTATTTTTAATGTGTACTATACTTTTCCCAAATATTACACAATTTTATTACTAGAGATTAACAAGAAATGGAAATTGTGTTACGGAAAAAAATATAAAATGAATGTAAGCAAGTACTTGCATGCCGACAACCCAAGACAGAACTTTCACCAATGTACGTGAGGTAAGGGCACTTTAAGGTAGGTAGAATCTATCTGGATGTCAAAGTAGCTCCCGAGGGATAGACCCTTTTCTCCCTTGTCCGCCCGAGTTGAATCTTGCTGCCCTCCTATGAGCATCAGAAATGTCTCGATCTATTCAATTCTCTCTATCTTCGTCTCTCTTTTTGGTACTTTCAACGCCTTTACACGTTTTCTTTTGAAAGTTGAAGGATCTGACGTATCATCGCGAATGATTGTTTCACTTTAAACTTTAGATTTGTTTATTTATTTTCTCGATGTATAATTTTTAGTTACAATCGTAATTAATGTTTAGGTATATGAAGATAAATTTTTGACTTATTCGTACCTGATATTTTTGCCTTTATAACTTTTATATTATTTCTATAAATTGGCAAATCAATCACGGCAGACGAAAAATATCTATCAATTCAAACAAAATTTTTCTTTCCCGTTCGTCATATTAATTCAATTGTATGCTTTATTGATACCTAATTTAAAATTTTATACAACAGATTCATAACCAGCAGCTATAAAATTGTGAATGAAATGGGTTTCTGTTAAACTGAATTTTTATCTTTTCACTTTTTGATTACAGGATCATTGCTCGCAAGCCCTAAAAGCTGTAAAAAATGCTTTGTAATAAAATATAAAAAAAACAGAAAGACATATATTTTCTTTATTTTTACCCTATGTAGATAATCATTGATAGGATGTTAATGAGAGAAGGCAAAATTTACAAGGGTGCTAATTTGTTCTTAAATAGATCTCTTCTTCATTTCTTAAACAAGTTGTCTTAAATGTCAGTATGTTCTTTTATGTAGAAAATACAAATTTTTAAAGTACTTGGAACTTGTACCTCCCACCAAGTACAAAACAGTTAATTAGTATTACAAGAATTAGTTGATTGCAAAACTACTAATTATTTATGAATGTAAAAAAGTATTTAAGTAGTTCACCTAAAAAATGTCACGTACACAAATCCAAACTATTAACACATTTTAATCAAACAAGAAATAAGGTATTCAGAATCGTTAAATTTAAATCTCACGGTTGAAGAGCAGCAATCTCTCTTAAATGCAATAAGTTTCAAAAAAGCGAATCCACCATGAAAAAAAAGAAGAAACGTCTTCTTTCCTCAAAGTCTCAAAGCGAGCCTTGCTATCGCGGCACAAATAAATAAATCCCTCGGAGAGTCCGAGCTTCCACAATAATCCTCCGGCTAGAGGCGAAATTAATAACACATCCTTAATGGCGCAGTTCTTTCCTTCAAAGAGATAGCCCGGCAAAAGGGCAGAAATGCGATTAAGCTCTCTCTCCCCCTTCTTTTTGAGTGATTCGAGTCCAGATGCAGGTATACGTACACCCGAGTCACGACTCGCTTCGAGCATACTTTTTTCCGCGCAGGAAAGAGAAAGAGAGAGAGAGAGAGTATTTCTCGAAAGAATGTAATTACTATTCCGAGCGCCAGGAGGATCAAAGTCAGAGCGGTGCATGGGTAAAAAGTCATCGTCGCGATCTTCTCAGCGCGGAATTTAAATATCGACACGGCTGTGGAATTCGTCGGTCTGATTGACGCGGAGGAGACGCGTTTGGTACTTTTTTCTCGGTTCTGTTATTTCTGAGGTGCTCCCGGGGGTGTCGGGAGAGAAGATTCGATGCAAGGAGTTGTAGCAGGAGTAGAAGATGGTTGGCAATCAAGGAAGCATTCGATATTCAATTGTAGCGCGCACAGCGTTCGAGAAATGAATTCAAGTTAGTCCGGGTCGACGAGAAGATCTGCATAAATGTAACTTGATTGCTCGATATTGGATGGTGGGCGTGAGAACTAAAAGCGTGAGGAATTTCGTTTGAGAAAGTAGCGTCGTTAGCGTAATACTGTTGTTTACCGTTGTTCTTTTCGCTTGCAAAGGTAAAATTGTAGTTTGATCGTTTTTTTAGATACCTTTTATTTTTTCCAAAATGTAAAAATTTATAGCTATTTATATACATATATTTTTGTTAATGAATGAAAAATGGAGAGATCTCCCTAACAAAAGAATTCACAAAATGTATAACCTCAAATGTTATAAGCAATTAATTTTGTCTACTATAATTTATAAATCTTAACACATAAATTCTGTTCACCGTTCCATACAACAGCACATAATCGGTTTAATTCTTTAACGAAAATATCACTGAATGAAATATATACACACCAAAGTCTCGAGCGAAAGTTTGCTTGATTCGCCGGTCGGTGCATACCTATTGTCTCAGAACGAGAAATGCAATTTGCCCCACTTCCGTTTCATTAAAGTCGGCGAACCGCCGCCAAGTCGAAGACGAGCTAGCCAAAACACGCGAAAATCTTCGAAGGGTTAGCGCACTCCACGCTGTTCTCCGATAGTTTGGCCCTCGCCTGATGTGCGTATATATAAGAGTACGGCTGTGCGTTAGGTGGCAAAAGGTTCGGGTGAGGAAATCTTGTCTCTTAATAATACTACTCTGAACTAACGTTATTTGTTAATTTTTCCGATACCCTCGGGACGAGCACTCGTCCTACACTGATGCTGAGATAGGCGCCAGCCAATAAACTTCGAGCGCCGGGATCGTATTTAGTGTACATAGGGCGCTTTCTCCCCGTGGCTTATCTATGATTAAATAGAAAAACAATTCATTCTAATAAAGCTTTATTAATGATATTTTTATAAAATTCTTTATAAAATTATAAAACCGTTTCTTTGCAATACTTTAAGTAATATTTTTTGGTTTTAACCTCTTTGTATAATATTCTTTGTACATGGCGATTATTACGATGTAATATTCAAGACTTTTATTTCACAGAGAAACAATAGTAGCTCGATCAGCTAGTCAATATATCGTTCATAAACATGTATGAAATTTATTTATAAAAATAAAATATTATATAAGAACAATTACGAATAATTGAACTGAGGTTATAAATTTGAACAAAGCCAATATGAAATATGCATATGTCGAATCAATTTGAATTTACGTGATGTTTAACTAAATCTTATTTAAAAAAATGAAACATCATTAATGAAATAAAATATTAAATAATCTATGCAAATAATTTATATTAGAAGGAGAAGTGAACATAAATAAAAACGCAATAATTATTATACTTTAAATATCGACGCGATATTTATAATTCATTCAACGGTTTATAGATTCTACCTAAGCGAGGTCACACTACGATATAATTTCGAAAGATTTCCACGTGTACACAATACTACAAAATTTTATTGATCAGTTTCAAAAGACATAAAATCAATAAACTATAATTAAACGCGCGACACGGCGAGATTAATAATTTGCTTGTCTGACTAATCCGAGAGAGAGATAGATAGATAGATATACTTTTTATTCGTCAGAAGACAAAATCTTACAATTTCATGTACATGTAGTTGTATTTATAATTAAAAAAAAAAAAAAATGTCAGTCGGTTTAATATAATTGTTATCTTACTTTCACTTATTGCATATTTCTTATTAAAATAATAATTCACTTTATCAGTTCGTCAGTTTATAAAATCTAAATGCAATGAACTAGTCACAGTCAAATATCACATAAAACGCTTCGTCAAAAAAAAATAATAATACATAAAATAAAAAATAAATACAATATAGATAACATATAAATAAGAAAACATACACATACTTTGCTAAATCTTTGCGTACACTATCACGTCCAAACTTAAAACACACTCATTCATAACACTTTAACAATCACGCTAATAAATACATTCACACTTAATTAACACTAAAAATATTTAATAAATAAATAAATAAAATAATAAATAAATACGTCGAATACATAAATAAACAAGATAAATAATTAAATTAAATAAATAAATAAATAAATTTAAATAAATAAATAAGTTAAATAAATAAATAAATAAGTTTTAATAAATAAATAAATTAAATAAATAAGTTTTAATAAAATAAATAAATTAAATAAATAAATAATTTAAATAAATAAAAAGCCTAAATATATAATCGACTCATTTTTTATCTCTGAACATACTCCTCACCATGTAATTGTTTAAGGTGCCTGCTAAACGCCGTTTTAAATTTACAAAAAGATGGCAGGCACCTCACACTGCTCGGGAGCGAATTCCAGAGGTGCGCACCTTGAACTCTGAATGAAAAAAGGCCCTTATCGGTGCGCGACCCCGGAACCGAGAGCTCTTTCATACCACCCCTACTTGAAGTCCTGGCCTGGTTTTTTTCAAAGAGGGCAGTAAGATACGGTGGCTGCCGCATGACAACCGCTTTGTAAAGCAGCAGCCCCATAAAATACTCCCTCCTCACCTTCAAATCTAACCAGTCCAGTTTTTTCCTGTAGGCGGTGATATGCTCATCCCGCCTAACACCACATATGTATCTCACACATGCATTCTGCAGACGTTGCAGTCGTGTCTGGAGCTCCCCTGACACATCAAGAAGAACCACTGAGCAATAATCTAAGTGAGGTAGTACCAGTGCACATGCCAGCTGCTTCCTCAGTATCTCTGTGGTGCTTGAACGGAAAAGTTTTAAGCTATACAGAGCCCTATTTACCTTTCTACTGACCGCATTCAGTTGCGGCTTCCATGTCAACCCTCCGTCCATCACCACGCCGAGGTTGGTGACTGTATCGACAAAGGGAACGTGTACGCCGGTCTGTATCTCAATGCCTTGCAAGTCGAGGCTCTGAACCTGTTTGATGTTGTGATCAGATCCAAAAATGATCGCCTTTGTCTTGCCGACATTGAGGCGCAGGCCAGCTGACGTTGCCCAGTTCGACACTGCTTGTGCTACAGCCGACATGCGACCGATACCATCACGAAGACCTTTCAGGGTCACTTGTGTGTAGGTTTGCAAGTCGTCAGCGTAAAGTATGTGTTCGACACCATCTAAGTCGAGTGCGTCTTGTAAGTCGTTTATGTACAGGCTGAAAAGCAGGGGTCCCAGGACTGAGCCCTGTGGAACGCCAAGATTGGTGGTTAGCCAACCTGAATCCCCGTTTGTGATTGTGACGACTTTCTGTCGTCTCCCCATGATATATGACTTAAGCCACAGGAGAACACTCCTGGAGAATCCCATGCGCATCAGCTTACGCAGCAGTTTAGTGTGTGAGATGGTGTCGAATGCTTTGCTAAAATCAAACATTAACAAAATAGTCAATAGTTTTTTGTTGTTGTCAATGCCTGATCTTATGTCCTCCGTCAGTTTCAGTAGTGCTGTCTGTGTACTGTGATTCTGTCGAAAACCAGTCTGCATCGGGTCCAAAGTATTATTTTCTCGTAAGAAGTTGGTTATTTGGTCGTGTACGATTTTTTCAAGGACCTTAGAAAGGAAACTCAGCAGGGCAATTGGTCGGAAATCTGACACCGTAGATGGGACAGGTTTCTTCTTCAAAGGCACCAACCGAGCTCCCCTCCAAGCTCCCGGAAAAATGCCACTGGACAGAGAGGAGTTAAAGATCTTAACAATATGATCTCCCACAAACGGAAGAGCCTTAGCCACTATACTTTGGGGAATGTCGTCTTCCCCTCTGGCTTGTGATGAGAAGTGGGCAACAGCCAGAACCACGTCCGAGAAGCTGACTTCTCGGAAAACAAAACCGTCATCACTGGCAGTGGTCAGGACGCTGTCAAGTTCTTCATCACCCTCATTTTGGGAGATCGACACCCCTGCAAAGTGGGCATTGAGCTCTTCCGGTGAGAAACCATGAAGCTCCTCTCTTGTCTTTGGCAGAAGGCCCAGAGCCTTGAGCTCTTTCCAGATATCTTTCTTATTATTAATCGCTTCAGAAATTTTATTTTGTAAAAATCTTTCCCTTGTTTCCTTCGTTCGTAATTCAGCCCCAGCTGCAAGGCCCTGATACTCCCGCCACAGTCTGTCGTCATTGGTCCTCGAATAGCGTCTTCGTACGGAGTCACGTTTTTTGTAAAGATGTATTAGTTCAGCATCAACCCATGGTGGATTTGTTTTCTTTTTCGGTATGAATTCTTTTAACGGTGCAATTTTATCTATCACAGCCATGAGGTTGTCACTGAGGCACTCTAATTGACTGTCAACACTCGCCGCGGGACCATCGATCCGCGACCAATCACAGTCAGCTAGGCGAGACAGGAGGTCGTCTTGCTGGATCGACTTAAAATCCCTGTAGCTGAATGATTCAACCACAGGGGATGCAGCAGTTTCGACCCCAATCTCGACCTCTATGATGTTATGATGACTGGGAAAAGGCGCCGGCCGATTGTCCCTGCTCAGTACAACGTCATTATTATCTGTCAAGATCACATCAATCCACGTGTGAGAATCCGTGAGATGATGTGTCGCACCATGATCAATTATTTGAAGGTTAAGATCATCAGCCAACCGTCTAACAAATTTCGCATCGGCTGACGTTCCGAGTAGGTTCGCATTCAGATCTCCCATAATAATTTTGTGACTAAAGTCTTGAGTATGTATCGTCAGTTTGTCTATTAAGTCCGAGCCCTGTAAAAACGGTACGTGTGGTGGTCTGTATATTAAAGCAACAAAGACGGGGGGAAGGCTGCCCTGCTGAACACTGCACATTAAATATTCAGGTATAAATGGTCTGCCCTCCTGTGTTGTTGGAGAACTGCTTAGTAAATTTGCCTTGAAAGTGTTATGAATGTACAGGACTAGCCCGCCTCCTAGTTTGTTGCGATCAAGTCTAAGTAGTGAGTAGTCATCGATCTGAATGAGATCACTCCCAACATCAGGGTCAAGGTGCGACTCAGCAACCCCAAAGAGATGGTAGGTAGGACGAGCTGAAAGGTGTTGTTTAATCATGCCAATGTGCCCCTTCAGTGAGGTAACATTGACAAAACCTGCCCTCAGAGAGAGAGAGAGAAAGAGCGAGGGAGAAGAGAGCTGGAGCTGTCGCTCCCACGATGGACCGCGAGCGACATAGAGCGAGGCCAAGCAGGCACATGATCACCTGACTTCACACATCGGCGTGCTCGTTCATTTAATGCCTCGTCTTCACTGGCACTTTAACAGAGGTTCGCTTTAACTTTTAATATTAAATAACATTACAGTGATAATTGTTAGAAAATTTTTAAGAAATACATTGTGTAGAGAATTGTTATTTCTATTTTTTCGTACTAAAAAAGATTTACTTTTCTAAACATAAATGTTTTTCAATATTGAAAGTTAAAGCGAGACGATATTAAACTGCCAGTAAAGACAAGGCATAAGCCAAAACTTTTCGATTTTTTAAATATTTTATTATGAAATATGGTTTGAAAAGAGAATAACTTTGGTCAATAATTTTTATATATAAATTTCCACATTCATATCATAACTACATCTATTTTGAACTTAATAAAACCTTGAAAATGCCAAAACAATCATGTTGGCTCTCAAAACCTTACGGTAGCCCAAGAAATATAGAGGTTTTCATTATGGCCAATCAAAGTTACCTAAGGATCCTAAGAGAAATTTTAAGAACATTTTTTCGTTATATTTTGATAGAAAATTCAAATTTACCGAAAAAATAGGTAAAAAATGATGCATGACTCATATTTATCTTAGAATGTATTAACAGTCCATTGAAATTGCTTCTACAATCCTGTACCGTATGAACATTAATATTTAAATTTTCATTCGAACATTTTTAATCATCATGAATTAACAAAATGAGATAAGAAATCCCTAAAAATCTGCTGACACCTTCAATTAGAGTATTTTAGGCATACAAAATGTTAACGGTATAGGTCAAGAAGGGAATATTTAGTTGATCTTTACAATTTTATATTGGTCTTCGAGTTATAACACAGGCTTACCCCATTAATTAACGATTCAAATACTATATAGGACATCATTTTTTGGTTAATACTTACCATATTATATTATATTTCTCTTCTAAACTGAAGACACGTACATACACTCGATGATAAATTTTTCTAATTAAATGTGTTTAAATTTTTTTAAATACTACAACTTAATAGGGATGAAGGGATATATTCGTTTACCTCATTGGAGGATTTAAAAGAATCAAATCGATTCAATCAAAATAATTCGTTATCGAATATACATTATAATATGAAGTAATAAAACCTGAGATAATCATTTTAAATAAAAACTGTATCAATAAAAATTCAAAACATTTGTCGTAACATACGTTTTATTAAAGCCAGTCATAACGATATTCTTAAATTAAATGTTTTTTCTAAGTACATAAAATATTTACCCAACTGATTGTAAATTATATTTTGAATAAATGTGACTGTGCATGTATATATCTCATTTAATATATGTGTGAAATTACACACGTATGTGTTTGTATCATTATCTTGTTTACATGTTTCCTACTGTGTGTTTGGGAGATTATTGCATATGTATAGTTGTATGTATATGCGTGGAATATGACCACTTGCACCTGTATTTGGAAGTACGTGCGTAGATTTGTATGTGTGTATTTAAGCGGAAGTGAATGTATATCTCTACATCTAAATATTTTTTTAATAACTTTAAGTATTATCTTTAACGCTTTTACTAGTAAAAACTTTGTATATTTAATGATTAAATTGTCGAACAAATAAATAATTTACAGACTGATACAATTACAATAAGAAACAATATATCGCCAAAGTGGTATTAACTAACTAGCATAAGTAAATAGCGATTAATTAGTAACTGGCAAGTACATATTCGGATACTCGTAGTTGATATTAGTATACTCAATAATCTACTATCTACTATATCCTATAATCTATATCTATAATCTATAATCTACTCAATAATCCTCTTAAATTACTCTTGTCTTTTACAAAGCTTTGACTAGTATGTTTGCTTCCATGCCGAACATGACTTATTAGTTTGAACAAAATAGTTTTTACAGAAACATATTGGAAATATGTGTTTGAAATTGAAATACACGATAACTAATGAAAATTTTAGTTAAATTGCTTAAAAATGTACAGATTAGTACGTTTTATACATCTAGCAGTGATTCAACTTGCAGTTTTAACGAATGATAAATTTTATAGCTAGATTATTATATTAATATATGGGTAATTTTCAAAATTGTTACGTTTTTTATAAAATGAGCTTTATATTATTAGTGTAAAATTTACTATCTAAGTATCATTTCCGTGATCATATCAATTCAATCAACATAAGATACAAAAGTCATTTAAAATTAGTCTTCATGAATGTAGTTGGCTAATAAAATACATAATAATACTGACAAGGGGTATGCGCACCCTCCGGAAAACGAATTTTGGTCGGACTTCGGGAGGAGGTTTCTGGTACCCGAAAATTAGCACCCGTAGTTCATTATAATTGGCCCTTGTTATCGAGATATGATGTAATTTACTCGAAGTATGCGTTACTTTAATGAAAGAAGGTCCTCTTCATCTAAGTATAACTTTATAAGTTTTTATTATGGATAAATGACCCACAAGATAATAAAAAGTAGGCTGAAAGAACTTCAATTTAAGTTCTGTTACGTATAAAAATATTAATCAGATCAAAAGTTATTAACAATTGAAGATAATGTCTGAAAATACATGGAAAATCAACGAATTTAAAAGAGTTAAATTTCTTTGAATATTTATGCAATTTCGGTCACCATCTTCAATAATAAATAATGTTTTATTTGATTAATATTTTGATACTTAACAGAGTTTAAATTAAAGGTTTTGTTGACTACTTTTTATTATATTTTGAGTCACTTATCTATAATAAAAACTTGTAGTTATGATTAGAAGAAGAGATCCCATTCTTCATTAAAAGAACGAATTATTTGAGAAAATTACCTCATATCTTGAGAACATGGGCCCATTAGAATGAATTATGGGTACTAGCCTTCATTTTTAGGTACCAGATAATACCTTCTAAAGTCTGACCGAATATCGTTTCCCGGAAAATGTGCACTCTCCTTGTGAGTACCACAGTATTTATAAAAACTAATAGGTCAATATGTCATCATAAAATAAGGGTGAATACAAAATGTTTCAATTTACAATTAAACAAATAAAAAAGGATTATAGACATCAATATGATAAAATGTTATATTTTTCAATGCTGAATACCATAACAGAATATTTTTCTTTGATTTTTAGATAGATCTTGATATATTGTTTTATTGGGAGTTTAAATTTATCATACGCCATCTAGTTATGTATACCCCATCGACAATTTTCAGTATTTATAGATAACCCGTGTTAAATTAACAAACATGGCGGATGGGGATATACATTTTCACTAGCGCTCACGTGGTGGTAGTCTTCTTTGCCAGTATAAACAGAACAAAACTTATTTAATATTAATAGCGATATCAAAAGTGATTGCTAGACGAACTCGAAGTTTAGGTGGATAAAGGGAATTTAGATGCTTCATAATTCAATTTACAATATTACCATTGAAAAAGTCAAATACATATCAAAATAACACAAATGAAAGATTAATATATATAAAACATTAAACTTTTATTTATGTACCTAAATCTAATAATTTGTAATGGATACGATTAATTAAAGTTGAGGGTGCTAAATGCTATGGAATTCCCAGCGGTTGTTATTGGATATAACCGTTCATATTATAGTCAATTTTTAAAGTGGTTATCAGTGAAATAGTTCTCTCTCTCTCTCTCTCTCTCTCTCTCTCTCTCTCTCTCTCTCTCTCTCTCTCTCTCTCTCTCTCTCTCTCTCTCTCTCTCTCTCTCTCTCTCTCTCTCTCTCTCTCTCTCTCTCTCTCTCTCTCTCTCTCTCTCTCTCTCTCTCTCTCTCTCTCTCTCTCTCTCTCTCTCTCTCTCTCTCTCTCTCTCTCTCTCTCTCTCTCTCTCTCTCTCTCTCTCTCTCTCTCTCTCTCTGTCCAGTGCATTTTTCCGGGAACTTGGAAGGGGGCTCAATTGGTGCCTTTGAAAAAGAAGCCTGTCCCATCTACGGTGTCATATTTTCGACCAATTGCCCTACTGAGTTTCCTTTCTAAGGTCCTGGAAAAAATAGTACACGACCAAATAACTGACTTTTTACGAGAAAACAACACTTTGGACCCGATGTAGACTGGTTTTCGACAGCATCACAGTACACAGACAGCACTACTAAAACTCACGGAAGACATAAGATCAGGAATTAACAACAACAAAAAACTATTGACTATTTTGTTGATATTTGATTTTAGCAAAGCATTCGACACCATCTTACACACTAAACTGCTGCATAAGATGTTGCGCATGGGATTCTCCAGAAGTGTTCTCCTGTGGCTTAAGTCATATATAATGGGAGACGACAGAAAGTCGTCACAAATACAAAAGGGGATTCAGGTTGGCTACCACCAATCTTGGCGTTCCACAGGGCTCAGTCTTGAGACCCTTGCTTTTCAGCCTTTACATAAACGACTTACAAGACGCACTAGACTTAGATGGTGTAGAACACATACTATACGCTTACGACCTGCAAGCCTACACTCAAGTGACCTTGAAAGGTCTTTGTGATGGTATCGGTCGCATGTCGGCTGTAGCACGAGCATTGTTGAATTGGGCATCGTCAGCTGGCCTGCGCCTCAATGTCGGCAAGACAAAAGCGATTATCTTTGGATCTGATCACAACATCAAACAGGTTCAGAACCTTGACTTGCAAGGCATTGAGATACAGACCGGCGTACACGTCCCTTTGTCGATACAGTTATTAATCTCGGCGTGGTGATAGACGGAAGGTTAACATGGAAGCCGCAACTGAATGCGGTAAGTAAGAAAGTTAATAGAGCTCTGTATAGTTTAAAATTATTCCGTTCTTGCACCACAGAGATACTGAGGAAGCAGCTGGCATGTGCACTGGTACTACCTCACTTAGACTATTGCTCAGTGGTTCTTCTTGACGTGTCTGGGGAGCTTCAGACATGACTACAACGTTTACAGAATTCATGTGTGAGATACATATGTGGTGTTAGGCGTGATGAGCATATCACCTCCTACAGGGAAAAACTGGACTGGTTGGATCTGAAGGTGAGGAGGGAGTATTTTATGGGGCTGCTGCTTTAGAAAGCGGTTGTCATGCAGCAGCCACCATATCTTACTGCCCTCTTTGAAAAAAACCAGGCCAGGACTTCAAGTAGGGATGGTACGAAGGAGCTCTCGGTTCCGGGGTCGCGCACCGATAAGGGCCTATTCTCGTTTAGAGTTCAAGGTGCGCACCTCTGGAATTCGCTCCCAAGCAGTGTGACGTGCCTGCCATCTTTTTGTAAATTTAAAACGGCGTTAGGCAGGCACTTTAAACAATTACATGGTGACGGGAATACACAGAGGTGAACTTTTCGAAAATCGGTTTATACATTATTTTGTTCATTTCTCTGTATTCCTAATCTGACTTAGACATTTATTTAGGTTATTTATTTATTTAAATTATTTATTTATTTAAATTATTTATTTATTTAATTTATTTGTTTATTTAAATTTATTTATTTTTTTAATTTATTTATTTATCTAACTTATTTATTTATTTGCCTTAGTTATTTATTAATTTATTTATTTAATATGTTAAGTGTTAAGTGTGAATGTATTTATTAGCGTGAATTGTAAGAGTGTCATATGAATGAGTTTGTTTTTAATTTTTGACGTGATAGTTATACGTAAAAATTTAGTAAAGTGTGTGTATGTATTCTTTTTATTTTTATCGTATTATGTTATCTTTATATTATTTATTTTATTTTATTTTATGATGTGCCATTTGACTATGACTAGTTCATTATATTTAGATTTTATAAACTGACGAACTGTTACAGCGAATAATGTTATTTTATACATAAGAAATGCAATAATTGAATGTTAAATGTAAGATAACAAATATATAATAGTGACTGATATTTTAATTATTATAACTATACATGTACATGCAATTGTAAGAATTTTCGTCTTTGATGAATAAACAGTATTTCTATCTATCTATCTATCTCTGTCTCTCTCTCTGTATTTCTCTCTCTCTGTCTCTCTCTCTCTGTCTCTCTCTCTCTCTCTCTCTCTCTCTCTCTCTCTCTCTTCCCTTCTCTTACCATCGTTCGTCAACTCACTTTGCCGCTCAAGCACACACACCCAAACACTCCTGACGTTCCTGCACCTGCCCCTCAGCCTCTCGCCCTCTCCCCTACTCTCCTGCCTCTCCTGCGCCTCAGGAATGCACGTTCTCTCTCTTCCTTGAAGTGGCCGCCCGTCTAGCGAAACATCCGGGGAGCGCGCGTTGCGTTCCGCGAGCAGCCCCGTTCGCCAATAAACGTCCCTCGGAGCTCTCGTGGCTGATGCAGTGCAGAACAAAGTGTGTATGTTTGTGTATGTGTGCGTGTGCGTGTGTGTATGTCTGTGTGTATGTGTGTATGTGTGTGTGTGTACATAACGCTGTCGTGAAGCGATAGGGAAGGGAACAGGGAAGGTGGCCGGCGTTTCAGTGACGTGGGCCGGACGTGGTGGATGACGATGGGCCGGGAAGTGCATTCGAACGATTTGTTTGATTGGATGTGTTTGATGTAATTGCAATTAGTTTGATAAGGATTGTTATGTTTTTTATGATACGGGTGATTCTTGCGCTTTGTTGGCATTATGTATCACATTATGTACTTAATCAAATGGAGTCTATCGAGCTGATTAGTGTGTTTACCAGTACGTTAAGAGTGTTTTATGAGACGGAGATGTACATATAACTTTTGATAACTATGTAATTGGTATATCGAAGGTGAAACAAATAAATAGATGATAATACAATAAACTTTTATTCACGAATTAAATTAAATTTTTATTCTGGTAACCCATATAGGCATGTATTCTATGTTCGGTAGAAAACTGTATGAATGATTCTAGAATATTAACTAGAGTAGTGGTTTGCGAGCTAGATTTTGGTCTGTTGGTAATATTGGTCTATTACTATAGAAAATGAGATAATCTAATCAAATTTTTGCATAACTACTTAAATAGCTGATAATATGATTAAAACTGTTACAATGCCTACTCCAGCACAAGCATTACACATAAAATTGTTTCCTCTACCTATGATATCGTAAATGAGTCACCCAGGTAAAAATGACTTCATGTAAGATCATATATAATTATATATGATCATATATGATGATAGAAGAAAATTGTATATGATGATAGGAGAAAATTGTATATGAAGATATATTAATATAAGTAATCACATATATGTAAATATTACTCCATGTAAGAGCATAAATGAATTATGGAAACATATAAGTATAATCGTATATTGTCATATGTGGTAATACATTATTAGAATAGGTTATATATGGCACCCATTTGGCTTTTATATAATCATGTATAATCATATATGATCATATATGGGTATATATGGGCATATATGAAATCAATTTTGTCAATTTTCGGATTTAATATTTTTAATAAATATGCTTATCACAACATCTTTTTAGAATCATAGTATCATAGCTCAGTCCCTCCGTTTGAGTGTTATCATCTGCATGATACTTCTAAAAATGGTAACTTTATATCAATTTAGTGCAGTTTTTTAAGTCGTATAATGAAAAATCCTACGGAATAAATATTTTAATGACAAAAAACCGCACATGAGCATATATGCTCATATATGATCAGATATGTTGATGTTTTACCATAACTCGTTTATGATCATATATGAAACATTATATATGATCATATATGAGCCATTTTTACCCGGGCAATCGCTTCAGATTCTGCATCTGCGCCAAGTTACATTATTGGTCATACTTTGTCTTACTAAGAATATATTTTTTAAACATTCTTGAAATATACATAACAGAGAGTGGGACTAACATATGCAAATAGAAAACACACATTTTTAATTTTAGAAAGAGATAGATTTTTAAAATATACATGATTTTAAGTCAATTAATACATTTTACAAATATTTTGAAACTATTTTTGAGAAAAACTATGATCTTGAACTTTGTGTTCAATTTTACAAAATTAGATATTTTTATTAACAATTTACTTTACATTATCCAATTGGCATTAATATCATATTAATTAATAATATTTTTCCTTTCATAGTTATTACAAATTTAAAAAAAAAATTATGAAAACATTCATACAGACGGTGTCACGTGTATAATGTGACGAGTCAGAAGAAATGTAGGCGCAATAGAAGATATACTGGAAACGAAGCATGGCGGCCAGTGCGGAGGAATAACGCAGTGGCTAGCAAGCTCTTTTTAAACTAAATATCTTTTAATTTAAAATAAGTTGTAGAATCAAATTCCTTAGATTTCAAAATCAGTCTGATAATTAGTCTATTTATGTCATCAGGATTTAGTAACAAAAAAAATATATTATTGATATATGATTCGATTTGCATTCACTTTATCACCTATCTTAAATGAATTTTGAAGTATTTGTAATCTCTAATTTTACCTATTTTGACTAATTTGACTACAAAAATAATTTAAAAGCTATTGATCTTCAAAAAGATTGTGGAATCTTATTTAAATTTTTGGCCAACTTTCAATATAAGTAGACTTAATTCTCCTGTGGTTTAGATCCTTAAGATTCCTTCTTCATTAGGTCTGTACTCTATTCTATGATTTTTAACTCTCCCCAAATCTTAAATTCGTTACATATATAACATTACATTACACTCTTATTTATCAGAAATTAAAGATTTTTTAAACCCACCGTCCCTACCAACATCGTAAATCCATACCTCCCGTCCAACCGCTCGCTCAATTCACTTTCGGCAATCGACGAACAACGTACACAAACAGGATACAAGCGATCACTTCAGAAACACGAGAAATAGAAGGCGAAACAAACGTATTACACACCCCGTCTGTCCGGCGTGTGACTTATTCAGGCCTACGGTGTACGAGGGAAAAGGGGCGAGAAACGCGGAGCTCCGAATGTGACCCTGGAGAGCAGTTTTGCCGGTCCCCTCTTTGGAAAATTCGTCCGCGATGGGGGGTGAGCTCCGCGCTTTTCCACTGAATAATGCACGCACGACCGAGAGAATAAAAGGCGATCGCGACCCGTCAACCCAATTCGAAGTGATGCGCGGATGCACGGGGTTGGAAAAGTTGTAAATTTCCCGAGGTAAAGAGGTAATTTATCGGTGCCTCTTATTAATACAGAAAGGCTTAAACGCTGCGTGTAGTACTTGGTCAGGGGTATAAATATAAATTGCGTTATTTGGATGTTTGTTAATATTTATGTGGACGGGGTCAGGTCGCTCTGTTTTGGGGGTCGACTGTGCTTGATTATACCTGAAGGATAGGATGAGGTATACCGAGGGCGGGAAATTTAGTGTTTTTTTTTAGTTTAAAGTTATGTGTTTTTCAGATATGGTGATGAATGTAATGTTGGATTTATGTAAGTGGGATAAATATGTATGGGATATAGCCAGATGTTTTGTATTTACCTTGCCAAAAGGAATTTGAGAATATTTATTTTATATATGAGAAGTAGTATTGTGAATTATAAAATTATAAGAAAATAACACTTAGTTACGTGAAAGTAATTAAATGATATATATTGGTATATATTATGATGATCGATTTGATTTATTGTACAATGAAAGATAAATTTCCCGGAACGAAAATATTTTCTATCTAGCTCACTCGGGTAGAATTCTCTGATTAACATTAATAGTTGACTCTTCAGTGAAAATTTTATAATTAGTATTATATATTACGCGAAAATTAATTCCATGAAAATTTAAAAGAAAAACCAAGTTTAAATGTATTTGATATTTATTGGGTTCTTATAAAGTAATTTCTCATTAAATAATAACGTCAAGACGTAATATTAATTATTATATATCAATATTTAATAAGCTTATCTTATTTACTATAACAAAAAATAATATTTATTTTAAAAAGACATTGACAGTACATTAAATATCAAAAATAGGAATATTTATTGTTATGGCCTGTAATCAACATCTTAAGGTGATGCTAAAGCCACCTGTCACCGACAAATATGAGGAACCACTTTTCTCATTTAATTTTCATTTCTTAGCAAATATCTTTATGAAATGTTATTGTCCTAATCAAAAACAACAGCTTTCTAGAGAGCTATTTTCTCAAAATTGAAAATTGAATAAAATAAGTGGTTCCCCGTATTTGACGGTGACAGGGGGTTTAGCATCACCTTAATATTCGTGTACTTTTAAATAAATAGAAATAATTTTTGACATATTAATATAATAACATGAGAACACGTTTTACTAATTCTTCACCATTCAAATCAAATTATTTTTCTTCTATGTAATTAATATATTTATGCATATACTATATTCAAATGCGACAAAAAATTGCTTTTATTCTAATTTTATTAAAAATTAAAACTTTTTTTAATATATTTCAAGTATAAGTATTGTTTAGAACGCGACTGATAATAATTATAGTATCAAGTGTATTATTATAACAATTAAAATTACGGTTGAATAAAGGGAAAACATTAATATTGTAAAAGCGTATTTTCCTCGAAATACTTTATAACTTTATTTTACGATCACATATAGGAAGTATACTATACAGTAAAGAAATAAGTAAGTACAAAAATAGATACTATTTATGTACTATATATATATTTCTGTTACGCAAACTTAAAAGATAGTTTTTTTTATATAATTGTAACCCTTTTTCATGAGGTACTAAAAACAGGTCAATGTCGACCAATCGAAAATTGATGAATTGGCAATCGAATCAGCTCATTGTTCCGGCAAACAGCATAATAAACTCGAATTACAACGGCAGCTCGCTATCCAATCAACATACGATCTCATCAGCCGCCAACCTCCGTCATCTCAATCATTTGCCATTATCTCTCTGCATTATTTCCATCGTTACTCACTTCTTGATAAATGAGCAAAAAAATCTTATTGGCATCCGCCCATATTTTATTGTATCCGCGCGGGTGCATATATAACAATGCTGTCGTACAAATGAGGAAAGTGGGTATCTTCAGATGCATTCGTACTGAAATTAAAAAAATCGATAAAACGCGTTTACATCAGTTCTTTTTCAAGTACGCAATAATTTCAAAAACTGTTCATCACTTTTTACTAAAACGAACCTGCTCTATTCAATAGAGCGAAAAAATTAATGTTTTCAAGTGTTTGTATGAGAAACTGCAGATACGTTTAAAATTGGTTCTTAAAATCGCTGAGAAAACAGATCAAAAAGCATATCTACGCAGATATGCTTTTAAGTCAAAAAAAGTCTCCGAGACTCAGACGCATTACAAACGAAAAAAGTGGGTGGATCTACACCTTCAAAAAGAGATTTTGCATACAAACATTCAGTAGTTATTACGGTATCGCATATAATTCTCTCTTAGAATTTTAATCCGATTGTGATGCCAATATGGTTTGTTACTTTTGTCGATATGATTTTAATAAACATGTAAGGCTTCAACTGCGGATAAAATATATTCTTTCATTCTTTTTTCAATATCAATATTAAACTTAATTAAACGAGTAGTATATTTTACCACCATCACTCATCAAAAGTCTACTTAATTATACTCGTATTAAAATTTCGATAGAAGTTGGTAAAATTTGGTATTCAGGGGTTTTTGAGGTTGCTGATTACGAATCAAAAGTAAAAATTTCAAAAAACAAAATGGTGGAGCGAACATGAGGATATCGTGAGGACAAAGGAAGTGTAATTGGGCCTAACCTACTAATACTGTGACCTAACGATCTGCCTCGACATAAATCATAACAGAAGGGACTGGTTACGTTATTGTATGTGTAATATGTGTTTTCCAGAAAGTAATAAAGGTATTTCATTTGAAGACATCCTGCATACGTATCTAATGAATTTACATTTGACCTCACCTATGCTTATTTTTCGAATGCACATACGTATACTTAAATTAAAGATTTTCTTCTCTTAGTGTAGTGTAAAGTCGTCATACAGACAATTATAATGGAGAGGACGAATCTTTATAAATTGTGACTTTTGGGAAAAATTGGTAAAACTTAATATGCAAAGATTATTAAAATTCAATTTGGTAATCAGCGACCCCAAAAACTCCTGTATACCAAGTTTCATTATTTGGCTGCAAAAGTTGGATAAAGTTACGCTCCAATAATAACGAAGGTCGTGGGTATCTACATGTATTCTTTTTCGAGTGTTCTTTACCTGCACGGGACTAATTTTTCCAAATCAAAAAGTGTTTCTTTTCTACAGCAGATACGCTTTTAGATTTGTATTCCCGGGTGAAGTCGAGAAGAAATAAATAAAATCGTGCAAATACGGTTATCAGTCTGTAGATACCCATTTTTAATTTTTACACCTGAAATCTCTGTAGATAGGATAATAAGGACTTAATTATCTCATTGCAATAATTACAATAGGTAATTATTATTAGTATATATTAGTATAGATGAATACGCTTTTTCATGATGAATCGATTGGTATAAAAAACTCATTTTTCATAAAAAATTCGGGTCAAAGGTTCTAGAATAGTTTATTATTTGATACGGATTGTCCTAGATGAGTAGCGTGAAATATCTACTTTTTACCATTTTAGAATGAGATGATCTGTGGGCTCAATTTGACCAAAGTTTATATAATCACATATTCCAATATGACATTTTCCCTTTTAATTTATGCGGTCAAGAAGAGTTTTCTCACCCGTCGAGCGTAGCTTCATCTTCATTTGACCCTGGATCCTAACTTCATATATCAACGCAAAATAATAATTGCCTATTATATCGATTGCCTCTTCATTTGAATTTCAAGGTTATAATATAACCTATTAAAATATATTATAATGTATTAAAAAACAATACTTTAAGCATTAAAATAACCTTAAAGTCTTGGCCAAGGATCAAAATATAATTCAGCAGTGAACATTTTACTCAAAATGCTATAAATTCTATATACAGTTTTTCAAAAATGCAATATAAAATACTACTCGGCTCCAGAACTTTCGACACATACTGTATATATACCGTTTGTACGTGCGCATTAATCAAATTTCGAGGAACGCCAAACGATGAAACAACGCGTCGCGACACGCGAGCTTGCGCGTATATAAATATTGCGCCCCTGTCATATCCGTTCGACGCGACCCTTTGATGCATCGCATCAAGAATTCGCGCTCGATTGACTACAAAATGAGCGGGACGGGGCGATGGCGTGTATGTCTCTCTATTTTTCGCGAGCGTAAGCGCGATATTGCTCGACGCGTTCCTGCCTGTTGCGTTTGTATCTTCATACAGCACAGGTATTACGTTGTTGTTGTTGTTATTGCCAAGCTATCGATATTGCGTTATTAATGCCTTTGTCTTCGAGCCTTTCATCTCATTTAACTCGTTTATGGATTCAAAAGGCCGATGCGTGGTATTTTATAAAAGTGAAAATAGGTATTCAGAGGAGGAATTCGTGTATTTTGGTATCGATCGTGCAATAAGCGCATTTAATTGTTTAGTGCTTTTAAGTTCTTTTTATCCTGTTTTGATGGACACAGGTATTTGAAATTTTACTACACCTTCAAATAAATACAAATTACTTCGAATTAATGAACATATTTTCCAATTAATATTTCAATGTGACGAACAAGGAGAGTTTCATACATGTTTAGTTATTATCACAAGAATAGATGCCTTTTTCACTAAAATAACGTAAATTCAAAATAAAAGAGCTCATATTGCAAATACAAGGGTCCATTGGCACAAATTACAGGTTCTAGGTTATATTTCTAGGTTCTATTTCCAATGCCTCGGAAAAATCTGTTTCCCAAAGTTATGACACTCTCCTGGTAAGTAAACTAAGTCAGGTGATTTAAAATTAAATAAAGTTTTTAATTCAACCTAGTAATGAGTTAATAGGAGTATTCTTATACAAGTGTTTACATATTGATCAAATTAAAAATAAAATTTATATGGAATTTTTAAGAAAAATTAGCTTTACTAATCGCATTGTTTATATATTTAATTATTTATTTATTTAAATATTTATTTATTTAATTATTTATTTATTTAATTACTTATTTATTTATTTATTTAATTATTTATTTATTTAATTACTTATTTATTTATTTATTTAATTACTTATTTATTTATTTATTTAATTATTTATTTATTTATTTATGGCCCTGGTTACGTTTAGTAACAAATACTATACATTATAAGGCATAGTGCGTTTCTTACACATAAGAATTGTACACGTAATTATTGTGCACAATTTAGCATTGGTCAAATATATCTATATATAATTTGACCAATGCTAAATTGTGTACAATAATTACGTGTATAATTCTTATGTGTAAGAAACGCTCTATGCTCATTATAATAACAATATGCTATATTAAGACTACATTCTGCAGGGATGAACACACGCATTTGTAGCTATGTAGTCCGGTTGAAAGAAAAAGAGTTAATACTTAAAAGCTAAAATTTATTTTACAAATTATAAACTACTTGAACAGATGGGGATAAATATATCGAAAGATAAATTTGCAGAAGGATAAATTTACCGAACGATTGAAATTGCCGAAAAAATCAATACCTATGGATAAATATGCCGAAAGTTAAAAATGCAGATACCAAGAATTTCGAAGAAGAAAATGCTGAAAGTTAAAAATGCCGAAATCGAAAATTTGGATAAAAGAATACTTTCATTAGAATATGCGCCTGTATTATAATAATGTGTTAATTGTTGTTAGGTCGTTTCTTTTCAATATTCGATATTATTAGTTTTTACTCGTTGCCATTCAACATTTCAGCATTTTTAATTTTTGGCATTTTTATCCATCAGCATTTTAGCATGTCGGAACCTTTTTTTCGGCACTTTTGTTAATAGATTACTTTACCCATTCGCACATTTCACCATTCAGCAAATTTACCCTTCGGTATAATAAATTCGGCATTATTATCCGTCTGCAAAATAATCTTTTGGCACATTTATCCCCACCCCCGTGGAGGGGTAAATGCGTGGGTGCAGGGGTGTATACGTGGGTGGATGGCTAGATGCGTGGATGGATGGATAGATGTGTGGATGACAGGTGTATATATTGATGAACTAATAAATACGTGAGTGCATAGGTGGAGGAATACGTGGGTAGATGGATGAATAGGTGGATGGATATATGCGGGGTAGGTGAATTGAAGTGTATATGTAGATGAATGTATGCGTGGGAGGATAGATGGATGAGTGGATGGATAGATGAATTCGTGGATGGATGTTGGAATGCGTGGGTGAGCGTGAGAATGCGTGGGTGGATGAAAGTATATTGGTGGGTGGATGAAATCGTATGGCGGAGGGATAAATGTGTGGGTGCATGGATGGATGAATGGGTAGATAGATGGATGCGTGGATGGATATCGGAGTTCGTGGGTGGATGGAAATGTATGGAACTGTGTATGCGTATTGAATGAAAAAGTAATATTTTTATCTCATTACACGATACACTAAGGCTCAAAGGGATGAATCTTGTTAAATTTTATTTATATCTTGCATTGAAATGAATAAGTTCTGTGAAATAAACGTATAAATGCTCGTAAATACTAAAACATACATGTTTGTTAAATCCAAAAAAATTATTCTATTAAAACAACACTGTTACTTCTTAAGAGTAAAAACTTTGATTTCCTGCGAATAACGAAAAATCAGTTTGTATCAAGAAATTAGGTGTACCCTTATATTTTAATCAAAAGTTTATATGTGTAACAACACGAGCGAGCGTGAGCGAGTGATGGCTTTTTGCTAGTCATTAATTAATTTTAGCATTTTAGCATGCAGGTTTCCATTATTAGATTTTATAAATTGATTAATCTGGACCTCTTTTTGAGAAAGCTTTCTGCTAAGGCAGTTAGCAGAAGGTTTTTAATGTGTAGAAAGTAGAAGAAATAAGCTTACAAAGATCATTCATGAATATTCTTTTTAACGTCAAATGAAAGTCAACTGCTTGTTACTGCTGAAAGCTAAAGTTGTCCATACTAAGTCACAATAAAAATTATAGAAACCTTTTTCAGTACAAGACACATTTTTTCAAAGAACCTTAACCTTACGTCAAGTACATGCAAAACACTACCTCCTCACATATCTTGCCTACATTTTTCGCAGCGCGACAATCAGTCAACCCATTTCTCCTCTTCTTTTTTTTTCTTCGAACAACCAGCCAGCCGCGCATATTTACACTCGGGAGCTCTCGTTGTTAGCCGCACGCAGAGGCGCATCTAATTAAGCAAGCAAGTCAGGTCGCAAAAAGGACGGCAGAAGGGTGGCGCTACCGTAATTGTATTACGAATGCGATTTATTAATAAAAGCAAGGGTGAGCAGTGAGCAGTAGCAACCGGAGAATATAAGCAAGTCCGGGTAGGGAGGGGAGAGAGAGAGGGGGAGACGAATACTGAGAAAACAGCGACAGCAATACATAATAAGATACGAGCGGCGAGCATGCAGCATAATCATATATCATAGGTTAGTGCGCGATGCGGTGCCCTGGTATTCGCTTCCTATATGCAGCGCGCATTCTCTTGCTCTTTCTCGTGCTCTTCCTCGTCGTGCCGTTCTATGCTGTTACTGACTTTACTGCGTGCGTTCGCGTGTCTTACAAAGCAAGTAAAGGGATTTTTTAAACTTGCCCTTTAGGAACAAATTTTTTTCCGTAAACTTTGCAAAATTGTATCCCATACTACTTTACTTTGATAAACATTGCCGGCAAAGACCTAATTGCAGTGAATGAGACTACCTGGAAAGTTACAGGTAAATTATAGTCAACCATGTACATTGTTTCATACATTTCTTCAAAGTTTAGCAATGCTTGGGAAAGTTCGGCAGAAGAAGTTTTTTATTTTCAATTTTTTTAGAAATTTGGAACGGGACTAGGTATTCACTGAAAGAAAGTTTTGGAAATATTTGGCGTGTTTAGCAAAGTCAAACGAAGTGCTGGTTATTTGGATTTTAGCGAATTTAGAAAACGACTGGTAAACTTCAAAAATACTTGGCAAAGTTTAAAAAACTTTTGTAAAGAAAAAAATTAATCAATGTTAAAAACAATGTTAAAAACAACGTTAAAAATAATGTTAAAAACAATGTTAAAAACAATTTTATAAACAATGTTAAACCCTATGTTAAAACCAATGTAACAGCAATGTTAAAAACAATGTTTAAAACATTGTTAAACAAATATAGAAGAATTTTAGCTAAGTTGGCAAAGTACAGAAAAGTTAGGTTTATTTTTTCAAACTTTGCTTAACTTTGCCGAAGTCAACTATATAAAAAAGTTTTTAATGAATTTTATACTTTAATAAATATATTCAATGTAGTTAGAAAAAGTTTATCAAAACTTTTTACCTTAGGCAAAGTATGGTAACTTAGGCAAAGTTTGGTAACTTAGGAAATTTTTGATAACGTATGCAAAGTTTGGTAATTTAGTCCATGTTACGTAAGTTAAGTAACGTTTGTTAACTTTTCTAAGGGCAAAGTTTACTTATTTACTGTGGTACCTTTTGAAAATGATACCCTTTCACTCACATAATGAATATAATTAAACTAGTTCTTCATGAAAATTTTATTTTGTAACTTAAAGTACCCTTCTTTTATACTATAGCATTTCTAATATTGTAGTATGTAAACAAATCGTTGTATAATTTTTTATTTTTAAGGTCGATTCTCGTGAAAAAATCACCTTAACCTTACGCGAAAACTGACAGTGCCACTCGATTTTATAGAAAAAACTACTAAAAACACATGTGTCACATTATCACCAATGTTACTTATTTTGTTATACAATAGTTATAAATTATTTGATTAATTAAATTACTGAATAAATCATAAATGTTCTTTTATATCAATGTACAATATCCAGTCGTTCGTATATTAATAGTGCAGCTGATTAATTGCAGACTGTAGCGAACGCAGGTAAGATAAAATCATATAATTAATTTATTTATAACAAAATGAGTAACATTCATCTTTACGCGTCAAGTGCTTCTTTCGTAACTTTTTTCATATAATGAAATGCTACCACTAGTTTTCTAGTAAAATGAACATTAAAAACGATTAAGCAAATTCGTTATATAAATAATGTATTTAAAAGATTTTAATCATTATTAGTTTTTAATGCCAATATGCATCCAATAGTTAGTTGTTCAATGCATTGGCCAGTATAATCACGAACTTTAATGCATTATAATGGCCCATACACTCGATACGACTTGACTCCGATATCTTGCTTAGTACACAATAATTCTGGCAGTTTGTTTCACCAAATTGAATTGTTTAATACCGCATTTGACTCTTCGTCTTATCAAAACACTTGCTGTTATATATTGACTGTAACGTCTTATCTTTGCTGGGTGCTACTCGTGATCGGCCAGGCCGATTATGTGCCTCTAGCGCGTTGCGTAACACTTGTGGCGAAACCGACGATACAACTACCTACAGCTGTTGTATATAGCATATGGCTGTTTGCGTCATAATGGATTCGACAATATATAGGCCCGGATAGCTCAGTCGGTAGAGCATCAGACTTTTAATCTGAGGGTCCAGGGTTCAAGTCCCTGTTCGGGCGTTTCTCTTTTGTTTTTTGCTACCGCGGAACTCTGCATGGATCAGGAGTCCCTATTAGAGTGTATATAGATTGAATTTCTCGGTCATCGCATCATAAATTTTATAATATTAATTTTGTCTGTTTAAAATAAATATTGAAAGTTAAATTATTGATCTTGATAAAAACATTTTTTAACTAAAAATATTTAAAAATTTAACTACAAACAGAAATATGAGTAAGTTTGTTTATTCCTGTGCTTTACCAAAGGGTTCGGTATTGTGTCCCAATTAATGTGCCCTCTAGAAACGCACATTTTCTCATATTGCCATAGTTATTGATGATGGTAATGCTCATTGACTAATAAATATTTATGCATTTTATTCTTATCATGCATTTCTTAATTCATATTTATAATTTTTTCTTCAAAAACCGAGCCATGATTAATCAGGTTAAAAGTTGGTTTAAAACATAAAATTTTAACTCTTTATACGTTATGAATAGTCTACACAATCTAGCAACTAAACACTATCTGATTTAGAGCACAACGTTTAAATATGAAGAATAGCAAAGAAAAATCATTGCAGGTGTCAGATTTTACAAACACTAATTATTTTAATTATTTTCTTTTTTAATTGTTTATGAGCCTGTTCTAACGAATTAGAAAAAAATTCATAAAAGTAACAATTATTTCTTTAGTATTTTTTTTCGTACAAATTATTGTTATCATTAGTTTTTTTATATAAACGAATATTTAATAATTTATTTAAACATAAAATTGTTTAAACAAATAAAAAAAAATATTTTTCTCTATCATTTTTTTATATTTTAATGTTTTTATATTTTTCTATATTTTAACACAAATATAATTTGGGAGGCCAGAACATTCAGATTACTCATGGTCTATTATGACTTAGTTAAAATACTAGGCCAACTAAAATTAAGTATCAGTTGACCAATTGCTGCAATATTATAAAGTAAGAAAACTCCATATCATAAGGTCCAAAAGTCATCATTTATTATTTCAAAGTTTATGTTTTATAAGGTTAATGTAATACAATACAATATCCATCAAATAGACATTAATAATTAAAATCTCTAACATTCCAATAACTCTTCCACATAAAAATTCGAATCCCACACATCTTAACAGTCAAACTCCATCCAACTATTTGCAAGCCAAGCTCCTAAGACTTCCGTACTGCCAGACACGACCCAACATTCGACCAGCCTCTACAAAGACACACTTGTCTGAGCCCAAATGCTCCCAGTCTTCGCAGGATCTACAATCCCGCAGCCTCCTCCCATCCCATTCCATCCCAGCCACCCGGACAAGACAAAACCATCCGTAGAATCGTTCCGTTCCTCCTGTGTGCTTATACAGACAGAGTAAGAAAGACGCAAGCCAACCCGCACGGGCTAAGGGATTTGACGGTGTTTCGCCAACTTTCGCTCGAGACAGCGAAAACTTTGCCGGGTAAACGCTTCGCTCAATGAATAAATAGAAAAAGCCCCGCGCATAGCTTCTTTTCCCTCAGCCTTGGAAAACAGTTTGTGCGGTGCGCAAGAGAAAAGGTACGATCGAGGATTTGGGAAGGAAAGGAGTCTTTACCCTCCTCGCGAGGAGACACACGCGTGTACGACTCATTTTTATATAATTCACTTCTGGTAATCCTAAAGAGAGAGAGAGAGAGAGAGAGAGAGAGAGAGAGAGAGAGAGAGAGAGAGAGAGAGAGAGAGAGAGAGACCGCCAGGTCTGGCGCACATTAATCAGGATAACGCGGAAGTTTTACTTCTCTACGTTTTATGTACGCCTAGCTGTATGTATGTATGGTTGTGTGCGTATACACCGGCAGGTCCGCAGACTCGCCAGATATAAGTAAATAACGCTGCTGCTGCTGCTGCTGCACTGCTAGCCATTCGCCTTGAGTTACAACCCGATGTGTGTGCGCGGTTTCCAGCGACTGCAACTGCCTCGACATGGCTGCTGCCGTTGGCCAGCTAATGGCCATGTGGTAGACTGCTACTCTGGTAAAAAAAAACATCGAAGAAGACATGGACAAGAAATGAGAAAAAGGCTGGGGGTCTTTTGACGAGGAAAACGGATCGAAGGATAGGAGGCTGAGGAAGATGCTGAGGACGTTGTGTATGTGTGCACGTTACGCCATTAAACGTACTTACGTGAGACGGGGAGAGGGTTGGGTATGGTATCAATCAAGATAATAGGACGATAAATATCGGAACGCCACGCTGGACGTAGAAGATCCGCGACGCACACGAGCGGGATGTTACATGTACGTGATGTGCTCGAGATGTGAGTGTTTTGGGAAATGTAATTGTTTTGTGAGTAGGGAGTTATTAATTTAAATTGTTGCAGAAATTGCTAGGATTATAGCCCACGGCAGGCCATGTTTAACTTTAACTAAAAAGTTTGCACATTCAGTTTCTTTATGGATTTCAGTATTGTGATGTCTCGTAAATATTTAAAGTTCAAATAGAAAAATAATCCTTTGACAAATTTATGAAAAACGCAAGTTTTTATATTTTTTATGGTTAAATCTCAATTTTGTTAGATTACACGACGTAAATAAATAGAGAAAATTTATTGAAATTTTTATATTTTATCTTCACATATTTTACATTTCAACTAAAAATAATGATGCAAATTAAACTTTTATTTCAGTGTAAGGGTACACCGAATTCAAACATTTTTAAAGGTATGACATTTGGAGTTTAAACATTTTTTGAACTCATTTGTTATGAAAAAATAGAATTTTTTATAAAATTTGAATTCGTTTCACTGATAATAATTATTCAAGTTATAAATGAAGTTACACTTAATCCCATCAAAACTGTGCATGAATCGATTAAACAGAAACTAAAAAGTTTTGTGACAGTAAGTTCCGTTCCGATATTCAAACGTACCTATTGTCTTGTAGCACCATGAACAGTATTATATGTAGAGTCTTTGTACTGAGAGACATTTTTGTCACCTCTTCGATGCTATATATAAACACAGCTGATACCTGTCATTTTAGCACTGGAATTTTTACAGCTGTCTTTATCCGTCGTTAATTATTGTTAAGTGTTTTATTTACGTACGCGAAAAATATTATTAGGTGAGTTCGCGAGTAAAAACTAAGTGATGTGTAGTGTAGTAAACAGTGTATTTACATAATATAAATCTAAAATATAGGCCAATTGTGCAAGTGTAAGCGTAAGTGTGATTTAAAAGTGTAAATAGTATAAATTTGTAGTGCATAAAAATGTCTTCTAATAAAGTAAAATATAAATATGGAAGATATGCAAGTACTCATCCGGATAAAAAGTTTTCTCGAGACCTAAGAAGAGACCATGAGAATTTTATGGAAGAAGATATAGCGATAATCCAGATCAGAACATTTGTGCGCGCAAGTGTCTTCATCTCCGCATGAAACAGTCTGGAGTCATCGCTGCTTTTTACCCACACAGTCGAAGCATCTCCAGGCTTGATTTCAAACTTATTCATGATTTTGAGGAAGCCAGTTAGACCATCATTGAAGCAAGTTACAGAAGTATACACTCCAATCTTGAAAACTAGCAAGCAACTGAATAATGTTTTTGGAACCAGCTTCCACGTAGAACTATTGAAACTTTCATTTGACTTCTGTGTAAAACCTCCATTTGGTGGTGTCGCATCCTTTTCCTCTTGAACTGCAGCATTCATGGACTCTTGCGCCACTTTCTCGCACACTTTACTCAATTAACTATTTATTGAGTCAAAAGCAGATTGTGCTACTGGCTTCTGAAAATCCATGATGCCGCACGTAGTAAACAATCCTACATGTCCGTGGTCAAGTGCACGTAAAGCAAGCACACTTCTCCTATTCACTTCTCATGCGTTTCCTTTTTACCTACTTTCTTACTTGAGTTTATGGCAGTTATCTGACCACACTGTGCACACAAAACACCGATTTTAAATCCAAGTCCTTATGAATTGACTCACTGAAGTGTACATTGTCATGACATTCACTGAATTGTACAATATTTTGTGAGCTCAGAAAATAGAATATTGATGTCAATAATTCTATTTTTGGAATCACAAGACTCGTGCACTGATGATGCGCTGTTGAGTTTCTTGAAGATGAAGAAGGTCTTTGTAAGGAGGCACGTGTCAACAGGAGAAGAGCTCTAGAAAAATTACAGGATGATTCATATTCATCAGACGCAAATTAAATGTTGTAAGTATAATTAATTTTTTCATTTTACGCATTATTAACTATTTAAAGTTAAGTATTTGTTATTAGTTTTCAGCAAATCCTGGACTAAGCAGGGTCATCTCAATACTCCAATGAGAATCACAGTTGAAGTTAAAATGATTAAGAAAAAGACCAAAGCTTTAAGACTCCTATGAAAGAAAGATAAGAGTTTAAGAAAGTTTTAATTAATAAAAACATTATTATTTTTATTAAATCCACTAAACTAATCTTTCTGTATTTGAGGTAAATCTACACAATAAATTGTAGCTTATTATATCCAGATGCGGATGTCCACTATTGAATAGCTTTGTTTTAATGGACAAATGAAATTAAAAGCACAGAAAATTAATAGGATGAGTATTATTTCTATTTATGATAGATATTATATATATATATATATATATATATATATATATATATATATATATATATATATATATATATATATATATATATATATATATATATGGGTGGTTCTCTGACAAATCGTGCGCGAAAAAAATGGATTTTCCAAAAAGTTTTAACTATGATTTTAATCATTTTTAGCATGAATTGATGATTATCTTAATTTTTAGACTAAGATACAGGCTCCCCTCCATTCTGGGACCCATACTGGGACTTTTGCACTATAAAAAGGTATCTCGATGAATTTTTTGGTGGTCGAGGCTTTGATCGAACTCTCAGAATCAGCATTTTAAGGTTTAATTGGCATATAAGATAGTTATAACACATATATATATGACTGCAAGTATTTTTAATGCAAACTACAGAAAATTTTACAAAAAAAGTATGTATACGTTTTTTGTGAAAAATGCTTCCCTGAGGAGTTATAAATTAATTTGTATGGCTAAAAAATGCAAAAAATGCTTAGATGGTCAAGTTTGACCCTCTGTAACTCGGAAAATAATGATGGAAAAAATCTGAAAAAATTCAGGGATACTCATACATACTATAGGAACATAAAAAAATATTTTTGGAAAATCCATTTTTTTTCGCGCACGATTTGTCATAGAACTACCCATATATATATATATATATATATATATATATATATATATAGGAAAGTAATATCTACAAACCTAGAGGAGTTTGGACCAGCGGTACACTTATGGGCAGTGGATTGGGAGCTTAAACAGTCTTTCTATTATTACTAGGTCGTTTGTGGGTTTTAAGAGACCCTAGACCTCTCAAAATGTAGGTAAATATGTATATTTTTAGTACAAAATGTTGTTTTCTCTGAAATAAACTGACATATTTTAAATATTTATTATTTTTTTTTATATTTTAAAGGTGTTGTGTCCCTTAAAAAGAAAAACTAGCCAGTCGCGGAAAAAAGATCGGCTGTTTAATTCATCATTCATCGAAACCTTTTCAAAAAACACATTTTTTATGTTTAAATCAAGTATTTAATAATCACAGAAATTATTTTTTGATAAATATTACCGTTCTTATTTTCGATATCCTTAGATATAATATGATTATTTTTAAATTAATTATGTTATTTGTAAATAGTAATATTTTTATACTTATAATCACTCCGCATTAGTATTTAATAACTATTGATATTTAATAAACTGTATATGAAAAATTATTTTCTAACTAAATTACTGATGATAAAATTGTTTTTTATTTGAATTGTAATATTTAGCGTAACATTACACATTTTAAAATTATTTTTTCTGCAAATACGTGCAAAAATATTTTAATGTCTGATAGAATTTCGGTTATGCAATTTTGTGTATTTTGCCTCTGGTTGCGGCATATAGCTACATTTTCATATCAAATTACCCGAGTGCATTTATGCACAGTAAAATCAACAGCTGCCATTTTTTACGCGAAAAATAAATAAAACGTCAATGTGTGTTAATATACTTGGGAATATATAAATAAAATACACTGTCAATGTCGGATCAAAGAGCTTTTCGTTGTAAGCATATTTCCGCCGCACGCAATTTTATTGACCATTCAGGTACTAATGCGTTCGCACCCAAGGAAAAAGAGCCATCACTGATGTACCAAGTATAAAGAAGGCGAGCAAACAGGCGCGCACTGTTACAATATTTATGCGTTCATACGGTTGGTGAATACGTACCAGTAATATAAATAAACACGAGCGCGTTCAAATGAGTCGAACGAAATATTTTTTATAAATGATTTGATAGTCGCTTTCATTAAATGAATAAATAGTTATACTTTTAAGTAATGTGTACATTCGAAATATTTAAATTGACAAAATAAAGGAAGTATACATAATTTAAGCCATATTATATGATAATTAAATGAATGTATGCATTAATAATATTAATAAAATGACGAAACAGAAACATGTAAAAAGAATTTGTCATATTACGTTTTAGTTTGTAATCAATATTAATATCAACTGCTTCTGCATTATTAAATATCAATTTGTTATTGCTAGATAATTATTTTTTTTCTTTTCATCTTTTTCAATTTAAGGTTATATATACGCTAAATGCTTATAGTGAAAGTTGTTCATTCTATAGAGTGACTTTCACTTCAATAGATTAAGCATACCTATAACTTTTACAAAATTAATAAATGAATCCCAATTTTTTAATCGAACTAAACAGAGTTGATTCGCTATTACATATAGTAGTTGAATTACAGATTTGAAAAAATAATTTGATTTGATTTATAAAAATACAGGACATCATCTACAATATTAAGCCGGAGCGACTGTGGTATAAAGTCAGATAACTGATGAGGTTGTGTCTATCACATCCAATACTGTAATTAATATGTATTAACTTGTATATTATATTTCATTTACGACATATTGATATTAGCAAGAAAGAACACTGTAAAATTGATAGATCTTAATTGCATAAGGTTAAAAACTTAATGTGTTAAATGACACAAAACTATCTATTTGAATATAATATTGGTTTATATTTTTAAGCACAATTGGAAAAAGAGTAATTGATCAAATGAATAGAATCGAAACGTGTTACACAGTCTGGAATATTTTATAATTTTCATTAAACGTGTAAATCTTTGATACAAAACAATTTTAAAGAAAAAAAAATTATCCCAAACTTTTACACAATAACTATAATTATATTGAACAAGTTTACATATACGGCGAAGAATATAATGTTTATAAAGTTATTACTAACTATGTTTCCATCATGATAGAGAAGGGTTAACTAAAGGTGAAACCCGATTAAAGAAATCTGCTTTATCGACATATCTTGAAAATTATTTAAACTATTTTTCTTCGAGAAATAAAAAAGTTGAGATCACTCATGATATTTCGCAGGTCCTACCAAAGCATTTTTTCATAATAACTTATTTAAAAGCAAATATATTAAAAAATAAGATAAGTAGGTAACGTAGATTCCTACCAAAATTTCTTATGACTTTTGGAAAAAGTCTCTGGCAGAACCTCTGAAATGGTGAACGTCTTTAATACCCACCTTTGACCCACACCAAAAATGACTCACGAAGAAATTAATGAACTCTCGAAATTCGACCGTGGCGCAGTGCCCCTCTAACGTGTAAATGCGCTCTTCCGCGTGGAACAGATTCCAGGCAGACAGGCTCGTGCGCATTAGCTGTTGAAAAGTGCGATACATAATCTTATTTCGCCGGCTGCATAAAGTATAAAAGCCCGGGCGCGCGTTGCTCTCGAGGCACGGGGCTAACTATTAAAAGTTGCAAATTGCTGCAGACACGCTGCGGGCCCCATCCGCTTTGTTTCCACCTCCTCCGTCCCAAGTTTGCCTTCTCCTCGCCTCGGTTACTTGGTTATACTTACTTACTCGGCTGCTTAGTCGCTTTCGCTCGGCTCTTTCTCGCTGCTAGGCTTCTTAGTTATCTGCTTATTCCTTGCTCCCAGAGGCGGTGGGACCAACTTTCCTTATTGTCCCTCGATCGCAATCATGAGCTCGAGCCCCCCCCCCCCTCCTTCTCTCTTTCAGTGTATGTAGAACGCGGGAGAAGAGAAAGAGAGAAGGCACGAGCCTAGTTCTACAAAGTGCATTATATTGCAAATGAGGTGAAGATGATCTTTATTTGGGGTAGTCAGGAAGTTCAGTGAAAGGCTGTTTATTCGTCGGTTGGCTTGAATTTCTTCAAATTTGTCGAATTTCTGTTGGGAAAAAGGAAGAAGTTGGCTAGTTGCGTTGACATTTAATTGAGTGGAATTCGTGTTTAGCAAAATAGATAAGATAAATTTATGTTGCACCTTATATGTGAATAAGTAATACAAGAAAATTTTGAACTATGTATGAACAAAAGTTAATATCTTTGACTCTGTTTAATCTTAATTTATGGTCTGAAATAAATAAAACATTTATGGAACCAATGCAAAACTATAACATACATTATGAAAAAGTATTTAAATTGTGTAAAAACTTAAAAAGTTTTTGCATATCAAATTACATTTTTTTTAATTGACAATAATATACTTTACAACACTATAATTGTTGATTAAATTTTATTTATGAATTTAATAAATGTATACTACTTTTACAATTAATTTTTTTTTATAATTTTATAGGTTAGAAAAATAAGTATTGAAAAATAAAATGACTCAAAAATTTTACATAATAATCTTCTCTATTAACCCAGTTACCTCAATTTTTTTATAAAAATTTGTAACATATATTTCAGAGAAATCACTGTTTAAACAAAAAATGACATTTCCGGGTGTAACAAAAAAAAGGAAACACCTAATTCAAAATTTTGGGTGGTAAGAGATAGGTAAATTTATGCTCTTTCAAATGCCTTTTCATTGGATCGAGTATATTGTTTCTACCAAAAAAACTCCTTGTACCAAAAAACCCGAAAAACTAAAACCGAAAAATCGCTAAAAGCGAAAACTAATCGAAAAAACTAAAATAGTACATTGTACAACAAGGGGAGAAAATTAGCTTTTTCTAGCGAGGGTGTTTTCATAGGGTAGGAATGGGAAAAAATAACTTGAGAAAATTGTGATTAAGAACACTTATATTAAAAACTTAACAGAAATAGGAGAATACATAGTGCACTGCAGGATGTGCATATTGTCGTGTCGATGCTGAGACTGCCGGAGCTTTCGCACTACGGCTTACATGATACCTCGGGCCAATGGCCCTTACTACCTGGCCCAGACGTACTTCTATCGTCAACGAAGCAGCCGACGGACCGGATTGGGTTTCCCCAGCCGTAAACTGAAAGTACGCAGCACCGTGTTCCGCAGATCTTACCGCAATAAAAGAATATGCGCGTCATTGGCCAGATCCTTTTATAAATCGACCTAGCTTAAAAATATTAGGTTGGAAAAATACGCATCTAAATGGTCATCCTCAACGACCTCATACTTAGCACGTACAAATAATAAAAATTAAAATAAAAATATTCTACCGGACACACTCAATTTCACACAGGGTGAGGTATTCGGCACGAGTCGGAGTCTTGGGCGGCGAAGGCAAATGCGGGGAATAAAGTCATTTTTCCTCGGTTTTCGGGTAAAAATTACTTTTACCCCGCTAAATGAATCTTTTTTCACACTTTTTACAAATATGCGGAAAATGCTCGATTTTCTACGTTACTTTAAGGCATGAAAAAAGACCTATTTCATGTCGGAGTTCAGAAAAAAATTATTATTGTTCCCTTCGTGTAAAAAGAAACAATCAAATTTTACCGTGGATTACTCGAGATATTAATGCCCTCATACATACACACTCATAAACAAACAAACAAACAAACACACACACACACACACACTCACATGCACACACACGCGCGCACACACACACACACGCATGTACATATACACACACGCACGCACACACACGCACACACACGCAGACACACTTATGTCTCAAAACATGTTTCTAATATGTTTGTAATAAAACTTTATTTTTACTATCACAAAGCTTCTTCTTTAAAGAAGCAATAATAATAAGCGTTAGAGTAAAAACCTTGTCCAGAATAAATAGAATGAGTATGTATGATAATGGGGTCCATCTGGTACGCAGATAGTCAAAAGTTGAGTGATATTTTTTATTTTTTTGTATGCGAGTTGTACTTTATTTAAGCTGCTGTATAAATAAACTTATAAATAATTATGATTACTCACACAACTTAAGAGGACGTGAAATACGAGTACTTTTCAATTTCAAGTAACACATTTTCTGAATCCACATGATAACAGAATCTTTTGAAAACTTAACTAAATAACGTTTATACAAATACGAAGAGTAATAGTAAACCTCTTTTACACAATCGAACATTTTTTTCGGAGAACTATAGTATAAGCGTTGACTGGTTTACATTTCAAAAAACTCCGTTATTATTTGAAACTAGAAAACAGATTTTCCGTGGCAAGCAATGCGTATGGGACCTTTCCATACTCCTTTAAGTATTTATATTCACCTTATTTGTATACAAAAAGTTTAATGCAAACACTAACCTAAATCTGTTATTCAGGTAAATTATACCTATTTTGTATTAATTAATGTATCCTTACATTCAGAAGCACCTAATACGTATTTTAAAGCGCAATAAATATTCGTCGAATATTAGTTTTATAATACAAATATTTTCAAGAAAAACTTTTTCTCCATTGCTTAGAAATATATGTAAAAGAGGCTCCGTGGCTCATCCGGCTAAAGCGTGCGCCATTGATGGCTGTAAATAAATAAATAAACAATATTAATGCAAACGAAAACGACAAAAGTGCAATGTCTCATAAAAACCCAAGCTAAATATCATCCTTAGCAATTGCAATCCGTAACAGTGTGAAACGCAGTTTCAGACATAACGCGGGGTTGACAAAATATATCACAAAGGCAGGATGATACAAGTAAACTATTGATTAGTTATTTTTTACAAAAGAGCCAAAAGTCCGGGTACTGTTAGACTAGGTACAATTAAAACCCGAGCACAAACAAAACTGAGACAAAAGCTTTTCTGGTACTATTTAATCTTTTTACGCACTTCTATCGAAATCAAAATCCTCATCCATCCCAAAACTCTTTCCGCATCAAATTCTCACCACCACCAACACGAATACTGACAAATCCCCTAGAAAAAACCACTGCAATACCCACACTATCAGAGCTCGTACCCTACACTCTCCCTCTCTATTTTACCCTTCCAGCAGATACTCACCACCACCGTCACATTACACACGCGACCCCGCATCCGTACCCGCGGCCATTATAATTCGACTCAATTATCGCGCGGACGCGCGCTCGCCGGGCCGATACTAATGGGCTCGGATCTGCGGTTTACTCTCGTTCTCGCGCGTTGCGACGCGACGCAAAGGGAGGAATTGCGACAAAGGAAGGAAAACGATACGTACGCGCGTTAACGATGACGAGCGCGCGCGCGCCCGCGTTAAATTACTCTAATGAGGAAAATGACAGCCGAGTGACGATCACCGTCGGCTCTCGCGTGGGCTGCCAGTCACGTGTGTACATCGGGGGCCGGACGGGAAAGGCACACGCGGGTCTATACGATTTCCTGTGGATGCGTCAAAGTGATGAGCGTATGATGACGACTAGTGCATTGATATGCGTAGCGATCCTGCTGCATTTCATGCGGCAGCATCCGTTTTGATGATTGTTTACGGTACACAAGTAATTTGGAGTTAGCGGTGCGCAGAGTTGTTACGGCTGGAGTGGGTGGTTTGTAGTGTGGTCGCTTGAATTGTTGGAAATTGTGGGATGGAATTGGATTAGATGGTAATTTTCTTGAGATTATGGTGTATAGGTCAAGTGGCGCAGTTGGTCAGTGTGTATATACGTAATACGTATGTGTAATCGAGGAATTATCTGCTCTTGATGTTATCATTAACTAGCTTACGAAGTATGAAATAAAAATAAGGTATACTATAAAATCTATGATATAACGTATTATATAATATTAGTTAACCCTTTTAGTCACCATGTTTCTTAACCTTGTAAAATCGACTGATAAGTGCAGGGTACACTTTGGATGTGATAATACAAAATTCAATATTTCAATCGAATTTCAAAACGTATAAGGGACTTTTAAAAATAAGGTTATACAAAATTTGCATGTCATAGTCTCTTTCTCGAGATGTGACATAGAGTAGTGGCCCCAATAGTCGGTCATCTAAGGAAAAACATGTATTCAAGCTAGAACAAAAAATTAAGAAACATCTTTGTTTATAAATTACCGATTCTATTACATTTTAAATGTAGTCTAGTTTTTGATAAAATGTTTATTCTTCCTTAAATTATTTACAGGATATAATTATAATATGTGTTTTAATAAAATATGACAAAATCGATAGTAATCGACCACCGAAATCTAGTACTCAGCCGCTTGATCGCTAGTAGTCGACCAAGACAATTTAAGGCAATACATCGCGCTTTAAAAACATTGTTTATTCTTTTTAATAGTTCTATGATTTAAGTTTAGCTATAAAAGATTGAATAAATAATAACTGAATGAAATTAAATATAAATTAATTGGAATTATCATTACAATTAAAGGTGGCTATGGATATGGGTTACCGACAAGGCTCGACCGACAACTAAAATTTAGCAAAAAATAAAAAAATTATAGTAGTCGACCACCTGTAAGCACATATCGAAAACAATTTTTATTTTATGGTTCTTGAACTATTTCAAGGTGGCTCCGTCGTTTTTTCAAAATCCATTATTAACCAAAAATTAAATTCCCACTGAAAGTATATGTTTCAAGCATTCTAATTAGAACGTGTAACACAGACTATTAGGGAAAAATCAGCATTTATGCCTATAGGTACTTCAAAACCATGATTTCTTTATAAAACTACCAAAAGATTGTAGCTTTTTGTTTATAGATTTCTGATTATTTATGGAAAATACCCGGTTGTTAGTAAATTTAAAAAATATATTAATTAAAAGCTAAAATTAGTATATATATATATATATATATATATATATATATATATATATGCGTATTGTTGTTATCTTTTATGTATCATAACATATATTTATGTCAATAACTATGAAAATTAATGCTAAATTATTTTTATGAAAATTGCGTGGGTTATTAGAAAAAAATATATGTGCCGCCCCCACGGGGCCCCGCGTAGATACGGGACTACGCGACGGAACCACATTAATGTCAGACTTAAATGTTTAAATGGTATACATAATTAAAAAAAATTTAATCTAGCGATATCTTGTCTACGGGTTTATTTTTTAAGAGAAAATAGTCAAAGTGGCCAAATACTGGGATCACTACTCTATTATAGCCGCCGTAAAACATTGATAATTAAAACCGATTTTTTAAAAATATGGAATTTACGGATATTTATTAATTCAAATGTAAAATTAATTTTTTGAAACTTTGGCTATGTTTAAAAATAGATGTTTCGACAGTAGTGCCTTGAATTGTTTGAATCTACGGTTAAACAAAATTTCGATAACAATAATTTTATACGTATATAAGTATACAAGTGAATTGGTTGCAACCTATTTTGAGAACATTAGGCGGTTGATAATATTAAATCTTTTTACATTAAGGGGTCACTCTACGATCTCAGCAATAATTTTCAATAATTTTTTTTTCATAGAAAAATTTATTTAAAACATTCAAACTTTTTGCAAATAAAAGAAGAGGTTTCACACTTATAAAAAATATTTTTTATTTTTGTTTTGTATGTAAAATCTGGCTGGTCCGGCTGCCTGACGTTGACCCTACTACAATCTGGTTGACGTGATATCTCCACTTTGAAGAGCCTGAAAGCAAAAAAGTGGACGGGTTATTAAAAAATAAGCTTTTCGCTATAGCCGGTAGCTCAATAAACAAAATTTGATGAAAAATAACAAAATGGCGGACATTTGAAATTTTCGACCTTTTTTGCAATTGCCATTTAGTTATTTTTCATCAAATTATTGCTGAGATCGTAGAGTGACCCCTTAAGCGATACATTTTCTTAAATATAAATTTCTAATCACAATTTTCTTTTCAACATATGTATTGATCTTCATAACCCCAGCCTGCTAATTTGCGTATTTTCGTATAAAAACAATACTAGTTGATGTATTTTGATTTGCACTTTACTCCTACGTTCGTACTTTTAATTGTCCCCCTTAGTTGTTTAATAAAAAATGAAATTTGAATCTGAATTTTCTTCATACCATCAAATATTGATATCTCGTTAAATAATGCATTTTTTAACTATACCAAGCATTAAAAAATTGTACAAATGCTAATTATAATTGTAGAAGTAAAGTACAAATCGAAATACGTCGACTAGTATTCTTTTAATCAAAAAATACTCAAATTCTCAAGTTGGGATGGCGTAGGTCGCATATTGAATTAAATAGTTAAATCATCTATAATGAATCTTTTTTGAGTATATTAATTTGAGACACTTACAACAAATATTTTACAGTCGACTGTATTCGTTTTTTTTATTATTATATATTATTATTATACCCAAAAATATTGAACTCTTTATCATAGAGCCATATAAATCTGATGCAGCACTACGCCAGAACGCAATCACTCCAACCCAGTAAACCGCCACTTTACCGCAAAACAAGTGTAAATTCAGTGTCGCGTCGTGTATTTACCATCGCGTAAGACATCTACTCCTCGCTGGTAATATCAACCAGCGCGCACCCTCGCCGAGGGAAGACGAGTGTTTGTCGTTTAATTACGCAGATGGCCATGGCACTTTGATTTTCCGAGGCGATACGCCCGCAAGAACATCGTCCGTGGCTACTGTTGCTATATACACTCGACGACAAACAAATAGCGCGCAAGCGCTGGCGGCCAGACATTAGCGGCCCATGTGTAATCACTATATCTAATTACAGGGCAAATCATACCCGCGTAAACACCTTGTGCGGTGGTGGTGCGGTGCTGTTTGCGCGGATGGCGCTTCGGTGTTTGCTTCTGGCGAGCGAAAGAATAATGGGCTTGCTATGCGACACGATGGTTTGCGCAGATTATGTGAAATAGGGTGCTGAATTGATCATTTTGGTTGGTTTGGGTTGGATTTTATTTAAATAATTAGAATATTTATTTAAACAAAATGCATAGCTACTGCTTATTCTTCCGTCCTTCCGTAGGATAGGTCATACCAAATCTTTGTGGTTGGCACGAGACTGGAGGCGCCGATGTTAGATCTTAAGTTATTTCTCAAGCAATCGCTTAAGTAATAATTCAAGTAATTGCTTAAGTAGTAACTCAAGTAATTATTTTCTTTTATTGCAAGTAAAAATTTTTTTCTATTGCGTCTTTATATTTCATAGTGTTTCAAAGAATTGTACACAAGTTTTAGATATGATTGTTTCTCGTGATGAATAGATAACAAGCTATATATTACGATTATTTTAAGTAAGAATTCAGTAGTATTTGCTAATCACTTAAAAATACTAAATACGAAAAGTATAAATAGACTCCATAAACATTCAATAATTTTGAAACTTATAATTTACGTTTCTTTTTCTAATGGTGTCTCACTAGACTTGTTTATACTGCGGGATATTTTGAACATTAATTATTCATGTCTACAGTAAATTATTAAATATTAATGTTGAATATTTATTAAGTTAAAAATATTAATTAATAAATGATGATTAAATATCTGTAAAATATTTCTGAAACCCAATTATGTTTTAAAATTATGTTTTGAGGTGAATAAGACATTATAATAATAACTAATATTAATTTAATAAATTTATATAATGAAATTTTGATATATTTACTTATTTCCACACAGTGCTTATATAGAGAATATAATGTACTCTGTAAAAATAATTTATTTTATAATTTATCCATTTACATTAATTTAACTTTAAAATTTATATATTTTTTACTACACTAAAAAATAACAGCATTAAATTTTAGAGAACAAAGGCATATTGTATTTAATCACAGCATAAGCTGTATAATTTAAGAATTCTAAATCTATGAACGACACGTTCATAACACATTTATACCCTTTATGAAAAATCAATCCTACGGCGTCCGTTGGGGTTATACGGCGACGTTTGCATGCATGGAATTGACACTTTTCACCAAAGTGTCGTATGACAACCTTTTTCCATTAACTGTCTGCTCACCCCTTCGACCTTCCTGTACCTACTGCTATGGCAGGAATTAATTTCCTTTTACAGGCAGCCAACGAACGCGTGTATTTACATTGACGCAAGCATGCGTAAAAGTGTTTGCGTTCAAAATTTTCATTACCACTACTAATGCCCATTACATGTTCACAAGATAATTAACTGTATTATGTTACAACAATTTATCGCTGGGGTACAATTAAAGAATTGGTTAATATGCATACAGTTTGTAGATTTTGTTTTTTTATGATACTACGTATAGTTTACGTAATATTTGTTGTAGAATACGTATTTTTTCTGTATTTATGAAAATGATAGACAACGATTCTTTATTCGACTATAATGGTATATTTATTTGAAAAATATAAACATGATTACATGACCTTACCAAAATCGAGGACTAAATGTATTATTATTTTTTTGTTTTAGGAGATGAAAGTCAACTGGGCCACGTCACCTGGAAATCAACCAAAGCAGGACACAAGCAGTGAGTACATTTCCGATCAATATTATATTGAAAAATAACATTTTTATTCGGCTCTTAATTATAATACATAGATTGAAAAACAAGTTTTGTATAATACATTTTTACTAAAAATTATTTACGAAATATTTTTATTTATTTCTTAGAATGTTCTTTTGTATTTATACTTCTGCGATAAATGTTCATAATTGTTGAAATGTATTCTATTAAGGATTTTTCAATATTAGTATTCTTTTATTTGTACTTAATGAATTCTTTCTCACGTAAAAGATAGTGTGACTACAATTTAAAGACGTATATATTTTAAAAGGCAACTATTTCATACTTTGTTTGCGAGAAGTTTAGGACGTTGCATATCCTATTTATTTACGATGAACTTTATAGTTAGGTTATCTTTAATATTAATAATCAACCTGTATCCTGAAATAGTATTTGCTAATACTCTCGAATGCATTTGTGTTAATTACGACGACTGTAATTACGATTATTCTTCGAAGGGGCCTGTTAGTGACTATCATGAACTGCTTACATACGAAGATGGCGAGTAAGTAATCGATGAACTACTATTCACAACTTTAAAAATAAAAGCTATTCTATTATTACAAATTGGTCAACGTTCAAAGGATGTGCCAACATTTGTAAATTTAACAGCTGCATAATAATAAGTACAAAATAATTTTAAAATGTATTTTTTATCATAAAACTCTATGCTCTGCTAAATAAAAATATTTTGTTGTCTCAAATATGAGATTCTCTTTGAAATGGAACGTTGAGAAAAAATTACTATGTATAATGCAAATATATCACATTAATACTTGAAATTTGAGATAAAAAAACTGCCACTTTTTCTGCAAAAATGTATCACATTACTGTAAAGGATGCAAATAGAAGTAATCGGTTTTAATGAAAAATTTGTATCGTACAACATTCTATTGCTAATGGGATGATTCACGAAGGGTGAACGAAACCTGAATGTTGAAATTCAAATGATTCTCCAATATGTTTTTGAAAACTCAAAAACGTATAAGTACGAATGTTTCAAGATCGTCGCAGAAACGCAGTTTGAGAGCTCTATTGTCCGATTTTAGTGTAAAAAGAAACGTTGTAGAAACGTATTTTGGTTATACTATCCAATAGATTAGTGCCTCCTATTTTGTCGTTTTCAATATTACTTTTACAAAATTCTCGTACGTTTCAAAATAACATATGAATCAGCTCACCTCAATCAGTAACGTCGCATAAATATTTTGGTAACATTCCTACAACGCACAAGATAACACGTTAATAAGCTCAACGACTCAACTCAACTGACACGCAAAGCTAGCATTTCTGCGTCACTCTTGCCACCCTCGTACTTACGTTTCAAACTTTCCAAAAACAAGTTCAAGAAACAATTCCACAATTCTCCACCCTGATCACTGACCACCGTCCATCGCACCAGGGATCGTCCGTCCTGCTCGAACGCGATAGACGTCTGCTGCGACCTTAGCAAGGGCAACAACAACGCGGACACCTCCCAGCCCAAGTCGACGAGCACCCCGAAGCCTGCGCCCACGGCGCCGGGCAAGTGGATCTGCGGCCACCGCAAGGGCGACGACAGAGGATTCGGGGCGAACGCCAATGCCCGGCGTGGCGAGTTCCCCTGGATGGTCGCGGTCCTGAGGAAGGACAGCTACGGCGGCGATTGTCAGGCAGAGGGCAGTTATCACTGCGGGGGCTCGCTGATAAACGAGAAGGCCGTGCTCACCTCCGCCAAGGAAGTGCACAAGTTAGTGGGAGTTGGTGATTTGGCGGGTGGTCGTTTGTTGTCTTCGAGAGAATTCTGATACCTGAGCTCTTACCTTTCGGTTATTCGAACAGGGACCTTTCGACCATTGCATTTTTTTTACTTTGTGAATTGAAAAATGGGATAAGATAAATTCATTTAGAAAAAATCATTTATTTTTTGAAAAATTGTCATAAATATTTCTGATTGGAAGATTATCACTTTAAGGTAAGGAGGTTCTTTACCTATAGATCAGCTATTTGCGACAATATATGTAAGTGTAGCGTACTGCATGAAATAGAAAAGACATCGTCATAATAAAATTATGATGTCACAATCGTGGATATTGTCCACTAAGAGAACTTACTCAAAATGATTAATTTATTTTACCATACATTAATTTGTACTATCTCAGATCTCGTTTTACTCCTTAAGTAGTTTACTATCGCTTAAAAAAAATTCACAAATTATTTATGTGAAAGAAGAAAACATTAATTGTTGAAACTATTTCAGGAGTAAACACATAAGGATACTAAGATGTACATAATAAACGAATTTAAAGAGTTTAATCACTTTAAGAAACTGTTCTTTAGCGCACAATATCCTATACTCATGACGTTACAATTTTGTTTAATATAAGTGATTATTATTTTATAACCATTTTAGTTATTTACTGTTCTAGCTATTTTTATTTTGTGTAAGTATTTATTTACTTTAAAAAAGATTCAGTATGATAGTTAAAAATAACTGATTTATAGAAAGGATGCACAAATTTTCTAATCGTGTAAATATCTGTCAACAAAGTGTAAATATATTAGCAAAATTCTCGTATACAAGGAAAATTTTAAAGTAAAATTAAATTAAAAATTTTTATGTTTTAAATATTTGAAATCAACAATTACGATTCATTAATATTTACTTATTTCTATTGAAACATGGTGAAGGATCTTATTTAAATATGCATTATAAAAGATACATTAAAATTTTCAATTTCCGGGAATAAAATAGATTTTAGAATTTTGAGCAGAGACGCTCCTTAACTGACATTTATTTAAAAACACATAATTCACCATAAATATGCTTTTGTAATTAGAGTTAGAGCAGCAGATTTAATAGTACGCGTCGGATCAAACAACTGGCAACCAAAGAATGAGCCTCATCAAGACTTGAAAGTGGATTCGATACACATTCATCCAAATTTTGATCCGGAGTCCTTCGTTAATAATTACGCTCTCCTAATACTCGCTGAACCAGCGAAATCAAATGGAAATGTTAATTCGATTTGCTTGGAAAATTCACACAATAATTACGATAAGTCCGAGTGTATAGAAACTGGCTGGGGTGAAAGTCGTGCCGGTAAATAATAATAACCGATTATGATCCGTTATAATAATTTATTAGATTTACTAAGTATGTTCAATTTTAGCTGTCAATCAGAACAGCTGCGATCAAAGGGGATGTAGTCTCAAAAAATCTGAATTAAACGTTATTCCTAGTAAGACCTGTGAGAACGTCTTTCGAATGAGTTACGATAATAATCAGTACAAATTAAAGGAAAGTATCTTGTGCGCTGGTGATGATCGATTAGCGAATCCATGCACGGTAATCAGTAATATTTATTTTCATTCTATAATTAACATTTCATGTTATAATGTTTGCTAATTATACAATTAATTTAGTATATACTAAAGATTGAATCTCATTATTTTAAAATCAGTTTTTTTCTAACATATTCCATAAAAGAAAAAGTAGTTTGCAGCTTTCATGATTTAATCTGATACATATCTAAAGGAAAATACAAATTTTTCTTAATTAGAAAAAATTTGACTATTATTCCTTCTAAAAATACAGAATAACGTTTGGAAAGAAATTAAATTCTGGCACATTGGAAAGTAAGTTTTAATATTCTAGTTTCTTTCTTTTTTATATTTAAATGTCTATAATAACTAAAAAGAAAAATATATTTTATCTTTATTTTGATTGGAACGATAACCCACGTAATACTAAAAGAGAATGAATTTTTACTTTTTTATTTTAGAAAATCGGAGCCGGTTAAATCATGAAAGCCATGATTGTTTTATATATGATTATTTCCAATTGCATACATTTCTAGATATTCTTGAAATATTAATGAATGTTTATGAAACAGCAATAAATAATAATAGTAATAATAATTATAATAATAATAATAACAATAATAAATTATATTAGTTTTTCTTAAGAAGAAAGAAATCTTCAAAAAAAGAAATTATATTACACTAAAATACCCTTTAATATAATTAGAAATATTTTATTTATTCATTAAATTTATTCAATGTACTGTTACTAATTTTTTGTTTTCTTTGATTACGTATTTTAAAATTTTGAAAATATTTTTGAATAAAAATCTTTGATATTTAGGGTAACGGCGGCAGTCCAATCATTTGTCCACTGAAAAGTGATAAAGGCCGCTACGTACAAGTGGGAATAGCATCGATCGCTGTGTGCAATAAGAAATACAAGCCGGGACTTTACGCCGACGTAACCGCAGGATCGCAATGGATAAATCGAATAATAAAATCACGTGGTTTGAACTCCAACTCGTATAACGCACACTGAAGATATTTATCCCGCCTCCCTCCCTCCAACTTTATGTAATGGTCACAGAAACAATAAAAGCGGAATGAATAAACAAAGGAAACACGAAAAATTTTATTTATAGGAAAATTTTCATAGTCTCGAAACAGTCTCCGGTGCACTATCGCGGTCTATTGTTTCCACTTAATGTCGCAACTTTATTGTTTGCGTGCACATACAAGAACGATAAAGATGTAAATTTTTTAAAGGCCCCGTTGCTACACGTGCACTTTTACTTAATAGTTTCGCATTATCCACGTATACATGCGCGCTCGTATCTGATCTGTATTTTAAAATAAATGTTAAAAAATTTTCTTTTTTACGGAGATAATAACTTTGCGAAGATATTTTCGAAGTTAAGAACGATAGGTTATGCGCGTGAGTTACTGCTCAGGCTTTACAGTACTCGTTTATTTACTTCGAAGAATAAATATTGTAATAACATGAGTACGTTAAAAAAACTGATGCCAATTCATTGGCACTTAGTTTCCTCAAACTTTATACTTTGTTCCAATAGGAAATTATTTATTCTATTTAATACTGTGATGAAAAATAAAAATTTCAAGTCTATTGCTTTTTAAGATGTACAGATATATGTATATATTTAAATTTTGTAATTTAAATTTATGCAAAAGTATACCATAGATTATAAAAAAGTATGATTGTTTAAAATATTTTTTAATATATTATATAATAATGCATACCATATTCACAAATAAATTTAAGATAAGATGATAATATGTACCTAAGAAAATTTTAAGAACATTCATTAAGAGTAATTATTTGAGTTAATTATTTAAAATAGTCTATTCAAACTCATTTTAACTGTGAATCCAAATTTTAGCTCTATTAAATTTTATGTTTTACAAATTTTATTGAAAAAGAAAACATAAAAAATATACTGTTTAACCAAAAAGTGCTCTACAGTCTTCTTCTATTTTGAAACTATTTAATTCAAATTTTTTTTATTTACAAGTTATTGGAGTAAACGTCTATTTTGGTGATTAAAAAATTTTTTCATCATATATTTCAGAGAAATTACCGTTTAAAAAAATGACGTTTCCGTGTATAATAAAAGAAACGAAATACCTTATCCGAAATTTCGGGTAGTAAAATATAAGTAATTTTATGCTATTTTAAATGCATTTTCACTAGATCGATGATTTTATTTCTAACGTACCAATAAACCCGAAAAATTAAAAGCCAATAATCAAATAACTGCTAAAAAACAGAAACAAATCCGAAAAACTAAAAAAAGTATTATTGTGCCCCCCTCGTTTAAACAAATCAAACAAAATGAGCCTAGAAGCATTCTATTTCACCGTAGATTACTCGAGATATAGATACATACAACGACACATACACACACACACTCACACTTTCTAAAATAGTGTATTTTGATTCCTTATATATCAAAACATGTTGCTAACATGTTTTTAGTAAAACTTTTTTACTATCATAAAGCTTCCTCTTTGAGTAAGCAAAATTTTATTTTATAAGAGTATAGTTAATTTGTACAGTATAAAAAATGTTGCGGTTGATCAGTTAAACACCTTGACACGTGAAACATTTAGAATCTCAAAATATTAATTAACGAGCTACACGGAGAGAAAAACACCGCTGAATTAGCTTTTTAGTAGTTACGTCAAATCAGCGGTAGGGTCACACTGCTAGCGCTGCTGTAAAACATAGCAGTTTTAGCTTGGCTCGGTCCCCAAAGACGAGTAGCCGCAATGACAAACATTTGAGGTTAGCTTTACAAATATTTGGATTTCATACCTTTTAACTTATATTTTGCAAAGATTAATGGTTAATATGTTTGAAAAATGTATTTTCGAAGTATATAATTGATTTTCACTGTAATAGTCTATGAGAAATTTGCAAAAATTAGTATATTAACAGTAACCCGTTTCGGAATCGCCAAGCTATAACTGCTTTGTTCTACAGCCGACACTGCTTGGCGATCATGTCATTCTACTGTTTGAGCCACTAAGGCTATAAGTGCCAGAGTCTCCGGCAGAGTTTTTCTCTCCGTGTATAAGTGAATCAAAGTTTTTCACATACATGTCAATCGTATGTGAGCTCTTCAATATAAATATACATAACTTTTTTATTAGGTTTTAAATAATTGTTTATGATTTACTTCTTCCCGTGTAAAAAAAGTCTGGGCCAAGTTTAGCAAAAGACTATCTAAAATAGCGAAAATTGATTTGTTCTAAACGCAGAGAACCTTTTCATCTTAAAAAATATTTTCTATGAAGTTACTAAAAATACCGAAATGTCCTATCTTTTCCCTCCCCCACGCACATTCCAGCCCATCAAAAATTCTTATCCCACCATCTTCTGAATACAACAAGCCTCAACCACTTTCCTTTCCCCCATATACCATAGGCGCACACTCGCAAGCTCGAGCTTCCGCATCCATCTGGCGAGCCAGCTTCCCAGTTCCGCGGCGCGAGCATTCTCCTGGCGCAGACGTGTCGTTTTGCATTCGCACATACACCCACAAGTCTACCGTTCGCTTCCTCTCCCTTTATTCTTTACGGGCGACGGGTCTGCTTTTGCATAAGTACCCGGGAGTATAACGCTGCACCGCTCACCTAAGTGCGCCGGGAGACGCTGTGTACTTGAGTGTGTATTCTTTTACCGACGTTCGCGTGCGGGGCGTCGAACGAATGGGTGGTGGAATATCGAAGAGTGCACGCGATAGCTTGAGATACGTGTTTGTTGGCGTAAACGCGGAATTGTGGGAACTTAAACCATCTGACTGTATTTGTTCAATAAGTTCGATAATGACTTCATTAAAGTTACTTAAACACGGTATTACATGTTAGCTGTTTTTCAGCTGTTCTTTTTTAACGAAATATTATATTTTTTCTGTGCAATTTACAGTTAAAGTTCGTGCGATTGATAACCTGAAAATTAATAAGTTACATTTAGAAAATATCCAATAAATTGGACAATTGAATTGAGCACCCTTAATGCAAAATGTAATTTGTATGTATAGATGCGACGGGGTAATAGACTATGAAAAAAAACATCTATTAAAGAAGTATTATTATGAATAGGCGATGAATATGAGCTTGAAACTAAAAACTTAGTGGATGATGGACTTGAAGACAGCGTTACAATAAACTAAGCCCTTGCTTACATTACAATAGCAATTATTCTAAAGATTTTCATACTAGCAAATCAAGATTAAAGCTTTCTATAAGTCTTAATTGTATTATGAAACACTATACATTATTGCATTATTAAACATACAAAAAATAGTAACCATGGTTTATCGGATAGCAAACGTTTTTACGGACAAATCACTATTATGAAATTATTGATTAAAAATAGTCATTGATGATATGTTAATAACTCGACTCCTAATAAGAGTGCAAATAATTTCTTTTAACGAGAAATATAAAAATATGCCAAAATAGCTTTATTTGAAACATGTTCCATTAATAAATATTAATTATATTTAAAGTTATAAACAAACTAAAATAGTGGTCATAAACATAAAAAAATCATCCGTTTAAAATAATCGAAATTTCCGTGTTTTCTGACATTTACGCTTTCTTCATTAAAAAATTTTTAATAGACCAAAATTTAAGAATTTAAAATTTGGAAAATTAGCTATAAAATCTAAAAAAATCAACCATATTTTCTGAAATTTTCAAGCCCATCTTAAATGATAATAAGAAACATTCATGCATACACTCACGGATGCACTCACATACACAGTGAACTTTTTATGTGAGTAGCTTATTTAAACTTTCCAACACTGAAAAAAAAATTGCTAAATCTAAATAAACGTTTCCTTGAATCGTACTAAGAAAAGATTTATTTGGTAATAGTAAATATTTAATTATGTTTAGACTGGTATTCATTAATTCAATAAATATTTACTAAATTTAAGAAATATTTACTAAATTTAAGAAATATTTACTAAATTTAAGAAATATTTACTAAATGTAAGAAATATTTACTAAATTTAAGAAATATTTACTAAATTTAAGAAATATTTACTAAATTTAAGAAATATTTACTAAATTTAAGAAATATTTACTAAATTTAAGAAATATTTACTAAATTTAAGAAATATTTACTAAATTTAAGAAATATTTACTAAATTTAAGAAATATTTACTTTATTTAAGTTAATCTTTTCTTAGTACAATTCAAGGAAACGTTTACTTTGATTTAACAAATTTTTTTTTCAGTGAAGTCATATATAACATATTTTTACGTAACAAAATATTATTCTAATATACAGATAAAATGTATACCAAAATGTTTAAAAAGTAAAAGAATCATTTCAAAGCGTATGTGCACCGTTCAAAAGTTGACTACCAAAAAGAAAAACAGACTTAAAAACCAGTCAATACAAAAAACAACACGCAAGAAGATCGGAAAAGGAAGTAAGCAAGCAGAGGAAGGTGAGATACGGCGCATCCTATCACCCACAAAAGGGTAATAGAGGAGCAGCTAGAAGCTTCGGCTTCGGCTGTAGCTCGCAACGAGTTCGCCTAGCTGAGCGTGGATCGGCGCGTAGGAGGGGTCCCATGTGCCCGTCACGGGTTTTACAAGTCCATAAAAAGAGGAATTTCCGCGCAGCAGCGGGGAGACTGAGTTAAATATTGCCAGCGACGCGCACTGAATTTCCGAGCGCTCCTCGCGCAAGTCCGAGAAAACAAACTATGCACGTGTATATATACGACGATGCAAATTGTCGCGGCCCTTTTTTCCCCTACTTCCTCTTCTTCTTCTTCTTCTTCTTCTTCTTCTTCTTCCTCTTCTTCTTTCGCCCTCATTAGGTCTAAACACTGCAGTAGCATCAGCTGCGCGAAGGCTAAGCGCCAGCGCGAATTATTGTAAATCAGACGTTTTAGCTTCTTGAGTTTTCTGCGTCGATGCTTTGGAGATGCAAATTTTCTTTTATTTTTTCATTTTGTGGTGGATAGGGGAATGCTTGGAGCCGTATTTCGGGATTTTTAGTCTTGCGTATAAAGATGCTCGGCATACCGACGTCGAAGGGCATTATCTTATATGAGAGGATGATTCTTATATGGTATGGGGGAAAGTTGAAATAGTCGGAATATGATAATACAGGGTTGAATGTGGAATAACCAGAAAATAAGAGGTATACAGAAATCTGTTGTGCAACTATAATTTAATTTTGTATATACACGGAAAAAACTTCGGGCACGCTGCAGCACCAACCGACGCTAATGCTCCACAAAACAGGAGAAGCAACGCGTGACTCTGCGATGGGAGCTCTGTCGTCTATTTTCGGGTCAGCAGCGGCCCCACAGCGAGGCAGCCGCAGCGCGAAGGATATTGTAACGCGGCATTTCCAATGCTACAGGCAGCACCTACACCGCGCGCGTGGGCACAACGCGACGCCGTCTAGAGAAGTTGGCGTGCTTTCTCGTATTATCGGCTGTCATCGACTTCATTGTAAATATTACGGGCTGAACAACATTGAATTTCGGAGGATTATAACAAAGTGCGACAAATTGTCTTTTGTGATATTGTGTAAATGCATCAAGATGAAATTGTTTTCCATTTAAAGATTTTTTAAGAAATAACCTTTGATCATCATCATGCCTACATCGTTGACTCAAAAAACGCTGCTATGAAGTTCGTAAGATACCAAGACTTACCAATAATTTTACCATGTTTGTCAATTATCTTAAACCAAACGCATTATATTGCTGTTCGATGTGGTTTATAAACTTTAATTATATACAAATAAAATGAAAAAAGAAATGTTTTTATAAAGCAATTTTATTCTTTATTTTCATATCCAACCCATATATCTCTATCTATCAAAGCTCCATTTATATTATTTTTCACGTGTTATGTCTCTATTGCATCATTTCTCGGATTGTGATAATATTTAATATTAATTTTAACAACGTAAAACTTGTTAATTTTAGTAGATTAAACCTTCAACTTAAATAAAAAGTTGTGTGGTTAATATTTTTTCTACCATAAGTCGTTTGCAAACCTACAATCTTTTTTTTTTCTTCACAAAATAATTTTTATATTAATTTTTAATTAGTATCTATAAACAGTAAGAACGTAAAACAGTTCAAAATCAATGTATTTTATTACACAAATTTAATTGATAAAATAAAAAGTTATGCCTATATACCACGTCAGCAGAAACGTGATTTTATTTCACCTTTTTATAGTTAAAGATATAGATACATACATACAAACATATTTTTAATATCCTTCCGATTCGGCAACTTCGAAAACACAATATAATAACCTAACATAATATAAGCAGAATATAATAATAACTTGTGATGAAAATAATACTTTTTAAAGTTACAGTATAACATGTAAAATTGAAGAATAAATTATAACTTATTATTTACCATTTTGAGCACTACGTTTTTACAATAATTACTTATATTATTTTATTTTGACTTTTCAAACATAAATCATGATCTTTCAAACATAAACAAATATAACAAAATCATTAATATATACTTAAGAATGGTAAATAACAAGATAACGTAGTTTTCTCAGGTTAGAATTCATCAATTTCCTAATTAGCGCAACTTCGTTCCCTTTTTTAGCGCTACAGCGTTGACAGACATGCAAGGCCGCGGCTCTTGTGAAGGCGCTGCGCTACTGCCGTTAGCGCAGCAGTATACCCGAGGGTTTTTTCGTGTTGGATAACGTCTGTATAATTCTTTATACAGACGTTTAAGTTTCACAACTTTAAAAAATAAGAACATTTTACGATTTTGGAACAATTTTTGGAGAAACGAGTACAGCTTTAAAAAAATAGAATATTAATTTTCTACAAACTATAATTCTCAATAAAAAGATCCCATCCTACAGGATACATCCAAACCTCCTCATAGCATCCTCTTTTCCGTCGGTCAATTTTGATATTGTCCGCCCACCTTCGTCTCGGTCTACCTAGGGAACTTGCGCCTATCGATTTACCCACAAATACTCCAAGTGCTGTTCTTTCATTTCTCATCCTAGCTACGAGCCCAGCCCACCCTAGTCTTCGAGATGTAATCAGTCTACTAATGTTTCGCTTTCCGTATAACTCATGTATTTCCTGATTATGTAAAATTCTCCATTTTCTAGTAATCTCATCTACTCTTAGCAAAGTATGTGTATGTTTTCTTATTTATATGTTATCTTTATTGTATTTATTTTTTATTCTATGTATTATTATTTTTTTTTTGACGAAGCGTTTTATGTGATATTTGACTGTGACTAGTTCATTGCATTTAGATTTTATAAACTGACGAACTGATAAAGTGAATTATTATTTTAATAAGAAATATGCAATAAGTGAAAGTAAGATAACAATTATATTAAACCGACTGATATTTTTTTAATTATAAATACAACTACATGTACATGAAATTGTAAGATTTTGTCTTCTGACGAATAAAAAGTATATCTATCTATCTATCTATCTATCTACTTTATCCCCCGAATACCTTTCTAAGAACTCAATTCTCAAACACTCTAAATCTATTTTCTTCCTGTATCGTAGTACTGGCATTATAATTTTTCTATATATTTCTAATTAAGTCTTCCGCAATAATAGTCGAGATTTTAGTAAGTTGTTTACGGAATAGAGACATATATTTCCCGAAAATAGTCTCCTCTTGATTTCTTTATGAGTCTGATCATTTTTGTGGTCTATTATCGTGCCTAGGTATATAAACTCATCTACTTTTTTTAAAGTTTTGCCCGAAATTTTCAAATCGGTATAAGTATTCTCAGATCCTGTTATGCTTATATCTAGATCTATATAAAAATTTATAAAGATGACTAATTTTTTTTAAATCAGTAAAATAATTGAGTATAGATTCTTTTAGCTAAAAGCGTAATTTATTTTGTATTTTAAAAACATTTTTTAATTCTAAAAAATTTCTTGGGAAAAAATAAGTAATGGTACTTGTCGAACCCTATGAAAACTATTAATGTTAAAAGTTCGACTGATTTACTATTATACATTTTATAATATAATCATGCAATCTAGCGAACCTAATAACAGCTAGGTCAATTATATTATTTACTCGGTCGATAATGGATACACAGAGGGGGAGATCAAAACAGCATAAGCGAAAATGTGCCGATGATAAAGCTACGAAAATTGCCAGTAGTTTGGCAGGTTTGGCAGATAAAGGCCGGAGCATTATCAGCATTTCCGCTTTGTTCCGTTCACTGGCACGGCGACAGAATACAGAAGAATCGAGATTTCCTTTTTAACTGCTTAATGGAGCGGCTGTACAATCTTACGGTCATACATTTTTTAGCCTAATTGTTTTTACTATTTTTTTGTATTTATGCTTTGCTATGAAATAAATTAGATTCTATTCATTATTTTTCATTGTGCATACTTACATACATGGAATGCAAATGCAAAAGTTTAGGTATTGCTGATAAAGTTAAAATAGAGTAAAGTAGTGAATATATTTCATATATATTATATATTATTTCAATCTAAGAGGAAGATTTCAAAGTAGAAAAGAAACTAATCAGAATATGTCTCACATCTTAAGATTTTTTGTCTGATCTCTATCCGTACATTTTCTAAATTAAAAGGAATCATAAATGTTTATTTCACATATAACATATTCTTGTGATACCATTATTTACTAGGTTGGATATATGCAGTTACTAAAAGTAGTTGATTTATTAAATACCATCGAAGATTCTCTTTGTCAATCTTCTGCGCAACTTTTGCGATAAGCGTTTTATTGAAAAGGCGTCAGCAGAACTACATCACTTGCTCTTTGTAGTCCATCTATTGCCTTTCACAAGAGGAATAGAAGTTGCATACGTCTAAGCCTTCTACATCCCACGGGAGACCTTTGGCATATCCGAAGTTTTGACGGCCGATCGTCTTCCCGCGCTTTTTGTCCGAATCGACTCAACGTACAATGCATATTCTTCCTTTTTTATCCTCTCAAGTATTCCATTTGCAAAGTCTTGGGGGGTTGCGCATGTGCATCGTCGTTCCTCCTGTGGGACGTTGCGCAGTATGCGTCAAAAAGTTTGTGACAGTGACGCAAAGCGCCGGGATTATCGGATAAAATATCTTCTACGCCTTCTTCTGTTTTTTTTAGTTATGGTTTCTTATAGTTTCGCTTCTTTCACAACACTGGTAATAGATGTTGGGAAAGCTGAAAGAATCGAGAGTTGTTGAGTGTATGCGAAGAATTGTTTAAAGTGAAGCTGGATGGATTGCATGCAGTTTGAAACAATTGTATTATGGGATAAGACATTTTTTTATGATTTTGATGGAACGATATGTGTTAATGTTCAATAAAGTAGATAGACATTTCGCACCCCCAGAACAGAACCCGAGCAGCGTATATTCTATTTTTGTAAAACCAAGCAAGTAATGGCAGTTGTTCATGAATTCCAACGGTATTCGTTTAGTATTTGAAGGATATCTAATTATACTTCAACCCTGTATAGCACTGCGATAACCTAAATTACAACGTTCTTGTTCTTAAATTAATGTTGTTACATCTGGATGTAGTAAACTTTACGGTATCTTAGAGCCAATATAATATAAGAATGATACTGAAAAATACATTTCTAAAATTGTTATCAATAAATAATCTATGAAAATTCTCACTTTTTAAGAAAAATGTAGTTTTAAGATATTGAGTGGGAATAACGGGACGAAACCTTCAGTACACAGAGGTTTAGTATTACTAATTGCAAATCAAGAGTAAAATTTTCAAATTTTCTTTATATTTAAAAAAAATGTAGTTCGCTAAATAAGGCTCGTTATTATGAATTTTTAAATTTTCAGAAAAAATTTAAAAAAAAGACTTCATATTCATAATCAGTACCCCAGAAACCTTTTATAAATCAAGTTTCATAAAAATCAATCAAAGGATAAAAATAACAATCATGAAGCACTTACAATCCTATCACATGTAATGCACGTGACTGAAATAACTTTCAAATATTCAGTTTCAAGTATTGAACAAGCACTTTCATCAATCACTAATCACCTAATTTCCAAACAACCCATTAGCAGCAATAATCCCTCGCAAGCGAATCAACACCTGTGCCGCAACAGAATCGTAAACGTCAAGTAAATTCAAACTGACTGGGGAAATTCAAACCAACTCCCTTTGAAAATGCCAGATCATTTATTGAAATGCAGCACCAACCGGCCATACGATAAAAAAAAATTTTATAGAATTATTATTTTAAGGTAGATCTCTGGTATTATTTCATGATTTTGAAAAAATTTTCTATTAATTTTCTTTCCATTAAAAATATTAACTTTTTCATCTGTTTATCATTAAAAATAATTTATTCGATACTACTATTATATGTATTACAAAGGAATTTTGTAAATTAAAAGTGTTTTTGAAACTTTGAGCATATATTCTTTAAGGTATTTACAATAACAATTCGCTCTTTTTTATTAATTTATACTTTAAAGTTTATTTACAATACAATTTTTAATAAAATAACGGTATTTATATATCAATTTTGAAACATAATCACATATACATCTTTCAGAGTTACATTATAAATAAGCAAGTCAAATTAAAAGCGAAGAGTAGTTATTTCTAGCTTTAAAAACACGATAGAATTTTCTTAGCAGTGTATTAAAATGCGGTGTATGTGAGGGCTATTTTGACTATAGCCCATTTTCACTAAAAAATAACACAATTGTTGATTAACTTTGAATATTCTGAAAATTGCTATGTGAATTCATATAATAACAAATATTCCATGTAAGCTGCAGGTTTATAAAATTTAATACATAAATTGTAGAAATTTCACTAGAGAGCCACCTTAAGGTGTGTTTATATACACTGATTTTTTAACAGAAAATCAAAAAAAGAATTTATGACACTTTTTGAAGCTCTACATTTGTAAGAACATGTTGGGACCTGATAGAATAAAAAATGTTCGTAATTAATAAAGTTATGACCATTCAAAGAAAATAATTAACATTGTTTCTTATGTAAAACAGAATATTTAAATGCGTTTTTCTCGAAACTTATTTTTCAAACTTCAAAAAGTTGCTCGCGCATTTAGAGTCGATGAATGTAGCTGTAACTCGCAGCAAATATTCTTATGACAATTATTTAAAGAAGTTAGTATTTTTCTTCAAGAAGTGCGTGCATAAAAATGATTGCCGATTAAATATGTATACAAAAACTTGGTATTTTGTATCATATGTTTATTTAAAATGAACGTATATTTTTTTCAAGCTATTTCTGGTAGAAAATTAAAATAAAAAATACTAACTTTTATTCGTTACGAATTTTAAAGTGAGTAAGAATTTATTAGGTTGATATTGTGAAAGCCTCTGTTTTGACTGCAAAAAAGTGCATTTCATTCAATGAATTAGGATTAGGAAAGTGAAAATTGATCGAAATTGGTATATATTATTCTTTTTTAGTTACTAATAATATAATAATATTGAAATACAATTCTGGATGTTTAACTATTTTAAACAAATCAGTGTAGACCCGCCTTAAGTTGAAAAATAACGATCTAGTCTCAGTGTAGTATTTAAAATATAAAATTGAAAATGCACATGTTAAATTATAAACAAGTGTACGGGTGACGTTGTAAATTCTAAAAATATAAGTTATGATTATGAATTTTGAAATCTATTTTGTTTGATTTAAAAGATGTACTAAATAGTACTAAAATCGTACATTTTTCATATTGGAAAACACATGTTTTATTACTTACAATTTGTTTTTAAAACTTGATTTTCAACATTCCCAAGAAGTGTAATCTTCCGCATGTCCTATTGCTCAGGGCATACGAGATCTGCTTAATACTTTTACTGTATCTGACAGACTATTGCATCAGACACTTTGCACCAGAATCGTGGTAGATTTGCAATAATCATCTAATGATTGTTATTAATGCAACAATATAATAACAAGGGAAGTGGAAACGAGAATTTGTGTAATTAAACATTACCATCAGTAGAAAATTCGCATGATTAAAGCTTCTCACTTTTCTACCGTAATGCCACAATTCTTCTGCAATGTATTTTATAACGAGTTTAATTTTAAATTTTGATGCGATTCTGGTGTAACTGGACTGGTGTAACCTGGACCTACCAGATTAGGTAATTAAAAGCTACGGCCAAAAGAACTACGAATGGCCGTAAGGGAAAGTCGCAATTAAATTTTAATTTATCGGCAAATGTACAGACAAATAGTAATATTATCAACGTCGATTTACGACGCAGCTTATAATAATTTTATAAAGTGATTTTTCGCCATCAGTTATGGGAAATAGATATCTAAAATACATGCATATTAATACATGCGTATTTTTTAGCAAGAGACTGTTAAATCGAGCTTTAATGTATTAGAAAAATGAATGCGTGCCGTCTACACACAGCAATTAATCTGTCTTTTCCTGAAAAAGCTTTCTCTTTGAGAAAGTAAAGTTAATCGACTGTTTGCATGATTATTGACAATAAATACCGTATTTACGAAACGTATGTTGCTTTTATTTGTCTGATATTTTGCAATATCTTTGACTAAAAAACAAATAATCTATGTTTTTACACAATTTATTTCATAGTCTTCAATAACAAATATTTAATAATTTAATGCCCTTTATAATAGTTGCTGACTTCATACCGAACTTTAGTGAATCTTGACCAACTACACTATAGTCCAATTTAACAGGCTCTCACTTTATCACTAGCTGTAGAAACGACATAACCCAGGTAGCATATTGCAAGCCCGATCTCCGCCATTGAAACATCCGGAAAGAATTTTTGTACATACTTATGATCTTCATTTTTTCAAATATATTTTTCAGATATACTATTGAGATACTTTTATATGGTAATACGTTTACTTCTATTCTTATTTATGCATCTACATACAACAATATCTAGATATAGAATCATCCAAATACTTCTTGTATCTAGTATTATCGTTCTGTATATTTTCTTGTAAAAAAGATGATCTGTACTCGTGACTATGTACGATGTATGTACACATAAAAAAATACACCCAGAATCCTCGAATTAGGCTTTGCTCCTGCAACGTACACTACCTGCCAGCAACTAGTACAATCGTTATTACGCTCCGTTTTTCCTGCATTATGAATCGAGCCTACGTCGGGATAATCGGAGCGCCTATTTATGGGGAGTTGGGGTGTGCTGGCGGGTACAAAGGCGCGGTTGTCTCGGCGCTTTGCGGTACGCACTCGGCTATTCCGCTTGTGCAGGACGCGCGTCTCCCTATTAGGCCGTAGCAGTAAGCCGCTTCCACTCTCGCCTCCGCCGGCGCTGTTAGCATGCGCGCGCTTTCTAATGCGGTTGTTGTCGTTATTAACGAAATGCAAAGGGCGAGCTTTGTTTGTGCTGCCGCTGCTGCTTGGGATTGTTGGAAAGTGCAGGTCGCTGGTTTGGTTGGGCTTGCTGTTCCGTCGCGTGTGTGCGTGTATGTCATTCATATTTTGTGAGCTAGGTGGAGGCTTTGAACTACGAATTGTGAATTTTTGATGGACTGGTATGCTTGTGTTTTGTTCTTCGTGTACGGAGATGTTTTTTGCAATGTTATTCGACAGTTTGCAGTTATTAAGTTTATTTAATGAGTCATGATAAAATATGATGTGGCATAGAAATTAACAAATAATTAATGAACTCTATGCTTGATTGACATATGTCAATTGCAAAATATTTAACACTTTTAGTCAGTTTTTAATTTAAGTTCATGGGGTGCAAAGTGGACAAATTACTTATTCATTGAGGTCTAATTTCGTAATATAATCCATTAAATAATGCCAATTATTATTAATTTTAGTATTTTGGTTTATATAGGAAACAAGTTACTTTATTTATCATAGTAGCGTTGCATATTATTTGAGCTTAAAATATACTGCAGTGAACTTTTTATACCCTTTATTAAAAATTAAAAATATTATCTTAAATTTCAGATAAATAATTATCCTCTACCCTGGTAGAAATGGTAACCAACCGTTCGCCAAGTGTTTACCAAATCGCAACGATTTGGCCAAATTCAGCCATCGGTTGGTCAAAAATCCCGCTTATTTCGTCACGGAATAATATCTTGCATACCTAGGGTGAAAAGTAGTCTTTATTTGGCCCGCATGTGGTTTTTGCACATCAATCACACAAGGGCAAAAAAATACTTTTCCTCCAAGGCCCACGCCGTATTTTTTGTCATATATGTATTGATTTTGTGTTTCTTGTATGCCTCTAGAGCGGGTGTTTACTGCTGCTGTTCTTCAAATCGGTGTAAACAGGGAACAAATTATCAAAAATTTTCCAAATTTTCTGAATTTTCCAAATTTTCTAAATTTTCTAAATTTTCCAAATTTTCTAAATTTTCCAAATTTTCCAAATTTTCCAAATTTTCCAAATTTTCCAAATTTTCCAAATTTTCCAAATTTTCCAATTTTTCCAAATTTTCCAAATTTTCCAAATTTTCCAAATTTTCCAAATTTTCCAAATTTTCCAATTTTTCCCATTTTTCCAAATTTTCCCATTTTTCCAAATTTTCCCATTTTTCCAAATTTTCCCATTTTTCCAAATTTTCCCATTTTTCCAAATTTTCCCATTTTTCCAAATTTTCCAAATTTTCCAATTTTTTCAAATTTTCCAATTTTTCCAATTTTTCCAATTTTTCCAAATTTTCCAATTTTTCCAAATTTTCCAATTTTTCCAAATTTTCCAAATTTTCCAAATTTTCTAAATTTTCCAAATTTTCTAAATTTTCCAAATTTTCTAAATTTTCCAAATTTTCTAAATTTTCCAAATTTTCTAAATTTTCCAAATTTTCTAAATTTTCCAAATTTTCTAAATTTTCCAAATTTTCTAAATTTTCCAAATTTTCTAAATTTCCAAATTTTCTAAATTTCCAAATTTTCTAAATTTTCCAAATTTTCTAAATTTTCCAAATTTTCTAAATTTTCCAAATTTTCCAAAATTTCCAAAATTTCCAATTTTTCCGAATTGAAAGATTTTATTAATTCTACCCTGAGGCTTTCCAAATATTGATTCACCCAGCATTTCTCTCCGGATTGTAGTATGTCCGTTTCCATTCTCTGACCACCCTCCGCCGCACATCAGTCTGTATGCCGACCTTGCGGCCGCCTCCTTAATATTTAGGTCAAGGCCATCCATGCCCAGCAACATCCTGACAGCGGCTGTGGGGTGCTTCTTCGCAACCCGAAAATTCCCCTCAATATGACCGCCTGTACATGGTCCAGGCTTCTCTTTGTGGTTTTATTTTCGGTTGCTTTCCACCATATTACTGCTGCGTAGGTGAGCTTCGATTTCAGTATCGCCTCATATATTCATAAGGCCTTCTGGGGTTCTAGCCCACATCCTGTGCCAATAGCCGCTCTACACTGCATAAATATGTTTAGCACCTTTCCGCATTGCTGTTTAGCATGCTACTTTCAGGTAAGTTTCTCATCTAGATATATCCTAGGTATTTAACTCCTTCTGCATACAGGATTTCTTTCCCGTAGAAGTTAAACTTTCTGTTGATTTTAGTTTTATATTTAGTGGTGAAGACTACAATCTCTGTTTTTTCTGGATTTACCCCCAGAGATACCGTCTGACACCACTTCTTAACCTTGCTCAGTGCTCTTTGAGCGAGATTAGGTAAAACTTCCTCATACTTACCCTTGATGAGTATGGCAAAGTCATCCGCATAGCCGATAGCAAAGATTCCTTCCCTGTAAAGTATGCGTAGGAGTTCGTCAGCTAGGAATGACCACAAGAGAGGTGATATTACCCAACTCCCCTGCGGACATCCCTCGTTGACCTTCCCCTTTATCGTTTTCCCCTTCGATTCACAATAAATGTCCCTAATGCTCAGCATTCCCGCTATCCAGTTTCTGATGGCCAGCAGTATACCATGCTTCACCAGGGCTGTGTCAATGGTTTTCCTAGTAGTGCTGGTAAAAGCTCCTTCTATGTCGACAAAGGCGCCAAGTATTATTTCCTTTTCAATATATCCTACAACAGAGTGTAAAGCCGGTTCCGTGGACTTATCCACCGAATATGAATGTTGTTCCTGGTATAATGGTGAACTTCCCAAGATCGTTTCCCTTATGTCCCTGTCCACCAGACTCTCCAGCGTTTTCAGCATGAAGGAGGTGAGGCTAATAGGTTTAAAATCCTTCACAGACGTGTAACTCTTTTTTCCGGGTTTCGGTATGAACAAAACCCGTGTACCTTTCCAGCTTCCTGGAATATATCCAATGGCGATACTCCCTCTAAAGATCCCCGTGACCTGTCTCAGTACAGCATCGCACCCTTCCTGCAAAAGTTTGGGGAAAATGCCGTCCGGCCCCGGTGTTTTGTACGGTTCGAAGGTGTTGATCGCCCATTTGACTCTTTCTGGTGTGACGATCTGTGCCGCCAACGCCCAATCCGCATTTCCCCGTGTCCTAGTTCTCCCAGGTATACGTAACAAAAGTCGGCTCATCACCCTGATTCATTATGTCCATTTGTGTACTAGTAATGTATTCCAGCAGAGTTTTACCCCTCTCGTTGATATCTGTACTGTCCCATACTTCGTGGTGAGCATTGGCGTCACAGTCGATGATTAAGTCGAGTTTTTTTATCTCTTTAGTATTCTATTACTTTCCTCATACCTGTTGTTAGTATTTCTTCGTCGTGAGGAAGGTATGCTGAAATGATCACGATTGTTCTCCCTCGGCCTTCCTCGTTCTTGATATCCACTCTGACTATCGTGTAATCCCTAGAGCTCAGTTCCTGTAACATAAAATCGTTAATACCCTTGATACAGATTCACGCGCGTGCATTTCAATTATTTGTTCCTACAAACAGTTCTCTGCTTATGTTTAGCCCCTCAATACGTCCCCTCCATGCCCAAGGTTCCTGTATTAATGCGATTCGGGCTGTGTTTGTATGCACCTTTTCCGTGCTCCTTACTAAAACTACAGGCGCGTTTGCTATTGTGCAAGTTAAATTGAGAGAAGCGTATCTTGGTGGCCACCATTATTGATGTACCACCTGATGTTGCGCTTCCTCTTGAGACGTCGTCACTTTCCCCTCGCCGTGTCAAGCACCCCATTCTGCTGCCGGACCAGCTTCAGGAAGTCCGGTGCAGTTTTAACCCCCTTGGGGAGTCGAGTCATCACCTTGATAATCCTCAGCTTCTCCACCCTTACCACTCTGGCCTTCAGGTTTGGGTCCCCTAGGTCCAGTTTCTCTGCATCCCCTTCTATCGAGGTCGTTGTTTTCTTGTCCTCGCAAACGAAGACAAGGGTGCCTTTTCTAGGGATAGTTTCCTTGACTCGGGGTATAAAGTCCCCCTCTTCTATCTTCAGGACTTGGTTGACAACAGCTTCCTTGAACTTTCCTATCACGTCAGCAGGCATCTCCCTTCCAAGGTACTCCTCAGAAGTGAGGGTGACCCTCAGCAGGTTTGATGGCGCCGCCGCGAAGCTCCCACTCTCCTTTGGACGCTTAAGCAGTCTCGAAGCCTGCTCGGCGCCTCCAGGCTGGACGATGCCATTCTCTTGCCCCCCGAGGTTCCAGGGACAGGAGTTGAAGGTTAAGCGAGTGCGGTGGCCGTCTTCTTTTCCCTCTTCCCCTGCTGTCTGTTTGCCCCGAATACGGGCAAGGGTCGGCCCTCCTCTATCGCTCGTTGCTTCAGGAGTTTTCTCCTTTGAGCCCCACTCAGATATCGGTTCAAACCCGTCTCTTCCTGGGGCTTCTTTCCAACTACCTCCGTTGTCGGAATTCCCTGGAGGGTTTTCTCCGAGTTTTCGAGGATCGGGTCTTGAGCCCGATCTATCTGTATCTCGTTCACAATTTCTTTTGTTTGGTCCTTTTCCATATAAATCCCACGAGTAGTGCGGAAATAAACGGTCCGCCCGTCAGGAGCCGCTCTGTCGGGTAAGGCTTATAATACGACGGGATTCAGACCGGTGTCCCGAAGGAACCGTTATCGATACAGCTCCCCCTGTGCCATGCATCCCTGGGCACGGTACCTCACACCTTGGATTGGGTGGTAATTTAACCATTGTGATCTACCACACCGCAATCGAGAGTTGTTCCTTTGTTGCTAAAGCGAGTCGTTACCCTCGCTCTCCCATCAAGGACGGGCAGGTAAAATGTTTAGGGATCCAGCAATACCCGTTTTGGCTAGGCTCCTTCACCCTTCATTTGCACCCCATTCGTACACCTTTCATGGAAAGCCCGTTTATAGGGAAACTTCCCTCATTCACTTCAAGTCTCCAACCAGGCGTACAGTTGTCTTCCCGCCTACCCAGCTGGATCCTTGATTCTCATTCAGACGGTCATACACCCCTTAAGGCCTGACTTAAGCTTAAGCCTCCTCACCTACTTTACGGTCTCACAACTCCTAGATGAGGTTAACTCATCGTTACAAAGTTGCAAAATCAAATACAGAAAAGAACATTACTTTATAAAAGTAGGTTATAATAAATATAATATTCTCAGATTCTGAGGGTAAAATATTAAATATGAATACATCAAAGTCAATTATTAAATGAATTAATAAATAAATTATTAAATTGATGTACGCTTTTTAAAGTCAAATGATAAATAAAAGTTTATTTAATTAAAAATATATTGGAATAGGGTTACGTAAACATTATAAAATACACATTTATTTAGCACATAATTTATTCAAATGTTGTTATATTTATTGTTAAGGTTTGTGGGAGTAGATACATAAGAACACTTGTTGAATCAATTTGTAATTCACTATTTAACTTTGCTGAATGATCAACAAATTCGCTAGCTTCAAGAACTTTCTCTTCTAATTTCCTAACCGTTTTCCTCTGTCGATATTCTTTAGAACGCTTCTTACTGCAATTCATGTTGTATAAAGTATGCAAAAATATCAGAAAAGCAGACAACAAAGATTATAAGACGTTACACAACTTTTCTGTTAGACGCTTTGCTCCGTTTTCCGCGTGTGTGCGAATTATGCTCTGTTTACCTAACCTGCTATGCATTTTATAGGTTATTCTTTTCGCAATAAAATCATTTTATACGTATTTGTATTTTTGTTTTTTTATCGTTATTGTATGTTCCAAATGTTCAATTATGATACAGGTAAAGGGAAAATGAAAATATTTGTAATGATTTATATTTGCACAGTTCACCAACCGTTGATCAATATTGTCATTATGCGTTGACCAAAAAAATTGATCAATAATTAGGAGACAGGCCCCTTTGGTTGGACAATTGTCTACCAGGGTATATTTATATTTTTTCAAAGACATGCGTTTTCCATACAATTGTAAATTCTAAATATAAATAGCTCAATTAGAATCTGTTTTAATGTCCATATTAATTCTTCAAGTTCTTTATTTATATCTATTTTTACATCTCATCCAAATAATATAAAATCATATTTTTATTATTAATTAGACAGAGTAAGAAATTCTTCTATACGAATATATAAATAACAAGACATGCGTATTAAAAATGAAAAGAAACCTTTGGGGGTACTCCAGCGCTAATAAGTTAATTTTTCACAATAACCCACGCTCGGTTCTTCCCTCTATACACTTTCAATTATTATTTCTCAGCAATTTTTCCCCATCACTTTCCACAACGAAGTAAAATTACCTAATTTAATCAAATACTTCTCTCTCTCTCCCTCTCTTGATCTCTTATATACGCTCTTCAGACCCCAGGAGAGGCGCGTGCGACGGCACGATCCATAACTCCTGTCATTTCGATAGATCCGTTAATTAATTCTAAGAGGGTCATTGTTTTTCTCTTTTCTTCTCTCTTTGCTATACTATACTCTCTCGTTCATTTTCTCCATTTGCTCCCTGAACTAGCTCGTCGTTTTGCTTTATACGATTTCTGGAATTTCACGATGACAATCTGTCGTGCTCGGACGTCGAAAACGAGCATCTCTCATTTATTATTGTATGAACAGTAGAAGTGAGAGTAGTTAAGAGGTAATTCCTTTATCAAAAGCTTTTAATGCTCATGATAATTGCAGTTTTATAAGTTATCGATAATCGTTAATGATTTGGGTACATATAATTTTAAGTAGCTTTCGTGATTTTAGATTGTATTTTACGCTCATACATATGTTTCTGATTATAAGTAACTTGAGATAATCATTTTATTACTCAAAATGTATTTTAAAATAAAAGGTGTTCTGTTAATGAAAATTTGTTACTGTAATTTGAGTAATTATTGGTCCTCTTATTACTGACAGTTTATACTTTACTAATTTTATTGTATTCGGAAATTCAAATACCTGATTATTGCTGTAATAACACCTAATTCAATACACTTACTTTTAAAAATATAACTTTTTACTAATTTGTCCATTTATGATCCAAATTTGAAAGATATTCAGATGCAAATAAAACCTTATATCGGAAACTGATGTTCACTCACTGATAAGATGCCACAGCTACTAACACCAATAATCAATTAGAAAATGTTCAAAATTCGTTAGTAATCCAATAAAAACCAAAGTGGTGAATATGTTGATTTCTTGCTCTTAAAACACACACATTTTCAGCATCATCCACAACTCCAATGAACTAATACTAAATAAGTTCCCGCACATTCCTACCATTTCAACTGTTAGCATCGCAAAACCGAATACACAGGCTTTATCCCAAACTCTTCCCCCATGCGCTTCTGTCCTCTTCTCTACCCAACTACACGCATCATCGTGAACTACGGATACTTCAGGCACACACGACCGCATATAGCCCTGCAAATGCCAGTCGGGCGCGCAATCGCGTGTCCGAGCTCATCTATTAAAGCGCGAGCGCGGAGAAGCGCGCACATTCGGAGACCGATAAAGCCGAAACTGCCAGGGCTTTCTAAGTGCGCGCAGTGCGCGAACCTAGCGATGAAGTCTGCGAATGCGAACGTATGTGGGATTCATACGGTATTATACACACGGTGTAAAATGTTTATATACGTTTGTGCGCCTGGATGATGGTTGGGGGAGTGCTGCGCGAGAGGCACGGTTCGGTTGTTTTATCGATGGGTGTATTTCTTGATTTTATCGGTGGTACGATGAATCGAGGGGATAGGTGGATTTAAGTGGTGCCAAATTCTGTGAAGCTTAGTATCGGAAAATTTCGTTAGCATTGAGAGTTAATTTTTTGTGATTTATAAAGTACAACTTTGTAACCTATTCTGTTCGAGATTGACAACTGTTTTATTTTCATGATCCGATTTTTCTGTTATATTGATTTGATACCTTCATCGTTCACTGTTAATGAATCAATTTTCTTTATAAATAGTTAACTTAGTATATATATATCTGCATGTGTGTTTCTATGTATGTATTAAAGTGTACGTGTTAATGCATGTACTCTCACATCTTAAGAATGGCTTGATACAAATTAACACACTAATTCATATAGCAACTTAAATATTCATACCAACATATGAACATACATTAGCTAAATATATGAATATACATTCACAGTGAATTTCATACCTTAACACCTATATCCATACAATAATATATGCATGCGCACTAAAACGCATACATAAAACTAACACACATAAACCTACTAATACGGATACAGACCGTAATACTTATACCCACACACCAACATACACACACGTCCGTACTAACAAACATAGCACAGGTACATATGTACATACGCACTAAAATATATGCAAACACTCATGCAGATTAATACAGCAATAATTATATACTTACGCATAGGTACACATAGAAACACATTAACATATTAACACACCAACACAAGTTATTAAACAATGTCAACAATATTATTATTGTTATTGGGTATATTTTAAATGTTCTTGCTTTTGTCGTTCGATATTTATCGCTTTTATCCAATCAGTCCTCTTTTTTGAATACTAGTCCATCTTCTCAAGTAATAAGACACGCACATATTATGTTAATAACTCATTTTTAATAAGTGAATTGACATCATCTAACGATTGTTAGTAAATAACATTTATTTTATTTTTATTTTTTCAACTGGATATGCCAATTTACATACATTTATTAATTTTATTATTTATCATTTCTTTATTATTTTTTTATTTAATTAGTTTTAATTTATTTTAAATCTTTCATATATTTGTAAATACATGAAGTGAAATAAATAATAAACTGTGCGTTTTTAAAACTAATAAAACAAAGTGAAACATAGCAAATAGACTAGAAGTTCTGCAAGTATACGGGAAATTAAATTATTAGTCTTACCGTACCTGATTATTACTACTGAATTTAAACAGATCAGTTCAAATTTCCTAACAAGTATAATACAACTACTTCAAAATTAATGTATATAACTACTAATTTATACTGTATTTGATTTTCATGTTGAAATTCCTAACCAATCACATCGACAATTATCGTGCCGTCATCATTTCTTGTATTAAATAGGACAATATTAAAATAGACTTTTAAACGCACTAAACCAAATACCAGTACTCTTTTCCGCAAAACTGCTGTCGTTCAATTCACTTTCAACACCATCCATTACTGGTACAAATTTTCCATCACCCCTTCCAGCACAACTAAATCTCCATCACCCTCTCAACCACTTATTTCCACCTCACCATTTGCACACCCTTACATCTCGCTCGACAACTTCACAAAACAAAAACAATTAACGCTCATCGAATCAAATTACTCCCCGCAACCTCTAAGCAACGAATTTCCTCCTCTTTTTCCTCTCGTGCACGTACGCAGAGGCGAGCAATGATTACCGCTCGCGCGCGCGCGCCTTCTCTTAACTGCTCGCTCGCGTATATAAATTGACGCGCGATATTGCGTGAAGCCTGCTAGGGACACCTGTGAGCTGCCACTACGGCCCCTCCGCGGCAATCTCGCACTTGTATCGGCGGAGTGAAGCTGAAGCTGCAGATGAAACTCGTAGCTGCAGCTGTAGCTCTAGCTGTAGACCATTTCGTCTCTTCCTCCGTGCTGCTGGTGCTGCTGGTGTTTCTCACAAACCTCGCCTCTACGAGGGACGTAAATTTGCAGTGGCTCGCGCGCAAACCGCGCGTGCTGTGCACTGCGGTTTGCGATGGAGGGGCTCTTTTAGCTGTCGTGGACTGTGTAGTTTGTTTTACGGTAGAGAAAAGTTTCGATGGGGTGCGGCGGACTGGGATTTTTTTATAATCTGGGAGTTTCGATGAGGGGGGAATTATTTTTCTCTTGATTTGTATTTTAATTTCTGATACTGAGGCTTGAAGATAACTCCTTATGAATTCAAATTAATAATGTTAGATGAAAGATAGTCAATGTTAATAAACAATTATTTAAATAATAAACGTGCCTAAGAAAATTATTTAATTTAAACCCAAACAATTTTTTAAAATTTATTATTTATGTGAGTATACTTATGCTGTACAAATATTTTTGTACTAAATATACTTTTATATCTAGATTTGTATCTAGGTAATAAATTGAGATATTCGCCCATCTTTGTTTCCAAATTACGTCATTGCTGATATCAAAGTACACTTAATTCTTTCCTATTGATAAACATGAAATTTGTATAAAGTTTCGGACCTAAAGCAAATTCAATGTTTATTTTGACAGCTTTAGCATCATTGTCAAAAACTATCTCTAAAATAAACCAACTCATAGTTGATAGCCACTATACAGGAATGCAGTACCCATCTATGTAACCTATTACATCTTCTACGTTATCGTTCATATCTCAGAATCCAGTATCCATAGTCGAACAAATTACAGTCACTTCGATAATATGGCTCATATTTGAAGACCAATGCCCCCACATAAACCAGCTTTAACGTCTTATAAAACCCAATCCACGAACCCATAGCGTATCACATATAATGCACATTTTCTACAAATTGTATTCATGATTCACACTGATTGGTAAGTTAATATGCTTATTTGCAAATGTCATTTTTTGAAGAAAAATGCAATTATTCTAAATAAATGCTAAGAAAATGTTCTCATACTTCACATTATACTTTCGAAATATTGGCGATATAATAATATTATGTGAGACAAAGTCGCTCGTTACTTTTTAAATTCTAAAGAAGTGAATCTATTGATCATTACGAGTCACATCATCCTCATCTAGACAATACAATGGTTCGATCTCCCAGAACGGATAGGTATAATACTAATATTCCTATCTAGAAAATACAACATTGATACAAGGAATAATTTATTAAATAAAAGAGTTTAAAAAAATATGCAGTAGTTAATGTGTGTTTCGGCTCTGGGATTTCTTTAAAACTTAAATAGTAATGAGCAACTTTTTCGCACTTAATATTATCTCGTCAATATTTTAAAAGCATAATGTTAAGTTTGAAAACATTTTCTTAAATTATTGTCATTAAATCACGTATATGTTTTATTTTTGTAGATTCTGATTCCATTCAGTATTGTTAGATGGAACCATTTTTTTGTGTCCTCTAGTAGTTTATCATTTGTTCTATATAGAATGCAACTAAAATTTACTATCTTTGTGTGTCTTCAACAAGGAGTTTTTCTGATTGTACTGAGCATGACTGCCAAAAATATCGTATAGTTGAAACACACATGAACCATTGTATATTCTTTTTTGAAAAAAAAAAAAAAATTTCAATTTTTTTATTCAATAGATTGTTCCTTGATTTAATTGTGTCTACTAGATAGTAATATTCACAATATTTTCAGCGGTGGGTAAGTACTGAAAATAAGACTATCCGTTCTGGAAGATCAAACCATTTTATTGTCCACAAGACGAAGATTTGGCTCGTAGCGATCATTAAAACTAAATAAAAGCCATTAATAAAATATTTTGGTGAAAATCCATATACGGAGATCCATATATAGGGGACGTAAATAAAACAATCAATTTAATATAGATGCCGGAACATTATTTATTACTTACATATAATTGACCATTTTGCATTTTAAATTTGTAAAATCCGGCTTAAAATTCGTAATCAGTGATCCAAAAATTCTATACAAAATTTCACAAAAATCTATCTCATGCAAAACCCTATGTCTGAACCGGTAAAGCTTCTATTTTCCTCTTCGAAAAATAAAGAAATACCAGTAAACAAGTGGTGTTAATCTCGCACCAGTCGGCCTGTCCGATCCGTTTCGGTCGAGGAGTCTCTTCCCCCTCGCTCGTCATCTCTCGACGAGATCCGACAAATTCCGCTTATCCGGCATTCCCTTTGTTGCTCAATCTCGCGCTTGTGATGCAACCGTTCGCCCTTGCTCTTCCTAGTGTAGCTGGCGCAGGGCTTTTGACGGACGGACGCGCACGCGCGAAGGCGGACAAGCGTGTCTTGAAATTCTAGCACCGTGTGTATTGTGCGGATATTAACCCCCACGACTGGGGATATACTTGTGTTCGTGCATCGATGTGAAAAATCTGGGATGTTTCTTTTTGCTTCTTTTAAAGTTTTGGCTCTAGCTTTTGTTTGAGGGTGGAGGTCAGAATCTTTCTGGATGAAATATTTTAAATGTGAATGTAATAGTAGATTTGATTGCTCGACAATAAGCTGAATAGAATAATGAAAGTATGAAGAATTAATAACACAATATATAAATAGACGATGCAGCAAACTTTTACTCATACACGTATCAAATTGATTGTAATAATAAGACGACTATATTATTTCACTGAATTTCTGCAATAAAGTTTTAATTGCTAATATTGTTAGTTAACAAGATGGTTAGCGAGATATTTAGTATATTGAATAAACAAAACTATGTTCTAAATATTGGCCTATATGAACTTGAATCACTACTGCACATTTATGATTTATTATAAATTTAGTTTGTTCAACATATTATATGACCTACGGAATTATATTCTAATACTTTATCAGTATTACTAAACAGTAACAGATTGTTTAGTTGAATTATGGATCGTAAGTCTTTTTGTTTTCGTAAAGTAAAGAGAAAGCATAGTTATGATAACATTTTTCTTTGTAATTTTTTAACAGAAAAACATTATATTATTTATGGAAGTCGAATAAGCTGCTCCTTCAAATATCCGCTGCGTATGCACTTGTGTGTGTGCTATGTATATGTGTGTGTGCGTGAATGCGTGCATGCGTACATGCATGTGCGTGTATGTGTGTGTTCCGCTGGATTAATAATAAAAAGCTATATATAGGTTGAACATTCTCAGCTGTTCGATAGAGATCTCTTCTCTCTACTACGTAGTGTTACCTTGTTTCCATACTTCGATTCAGGTCATTGATGGCCGGTCTTATCACCTTTGCTGCGAAACCCCTTACATAATTGTCACGACGCTATACCTTGGATTTTATGCAAAATACCATATCTTTACCACTATTTGCGAACAGATCTTCTTTCCACACGTAATCTTTCTTTGGTGTATCTGCTACTTTACTGAATTCTGTCACGGCCTTTAGTCTTAGCACGTGCTATACCGATTCATGTAAAAAAACACTTCTTTTCGAGTGAAACGGGTTGTATCCTTGCCCCCCCCCCCCCCCAAATTCCAGCTAAAATCGAAAAATAATTAGTTATACTTACGCGATTATCGTTGGAAATCCACTGGCGATCCGTCCTTGCCCAGCTGCTGCTGTTATCCTGCTAACGGTGTTTCCACTGCAGTTGCTATCGCCATTGCTGCTGAAACTGTCTCTGCTGCAAAGACTGTTGCTGCTGCGACCGTGGCTGCTACTGCTCGTGGTGCAAGTTTGTCTGTTGGTACTATAGTTAATTGTGCTACTGCTACTTGAAGAATTTTTGACAAATATTAAATTTTTCTTAAGTCATTTATTTAAAAAGTACCCGACACAACTATTTCATTCAACTGAAAATCGCCCGATATGAGAAAAGAACCCCACTTTTTAAGTCACTTTTATCACGGAAGATCGCACTTATTTTTCTTAGGAGAATTGTTTAAGACAGTAAGTACCTTCTTTTCATCGACTATGTTACCTGCGCTTATGCAAAAAATCTATAAAATAAGATAAACGTTACAAAAGTAACAAAAAATATTTTGCTAATTGTTCCTAAAGAAAATTGGGCATAAATTCTCCGGCGGCTTTCGTTCTCCTTTACAGATTACAAATTTCCCCTTCCATCCCCACGCCAAAACCTCAAAAGTATTTCAATTAAACGCCAGCAGCTCCGCGATTCGATCGGAATCGTTTAGCCCGAAAATTAACCAAAATTAGACGCCCAAGCCCAGGCGGTATATAGTCCCTTTTGCGGCCGCGGCGGAAAATCGATCGACATGCAGGTATGGGGGTGCACCTGCCGATGGCATTTGCGGCGTTACTGGGACGCGGTTTCGCGGCAGAGGCACGCGTATAGGGCGAAATACGTGCGAGCGCGAGTCCGAAATGCGTCTCGATGTGTCGGATGAGGGTTAGTGTGTGTATTGAGAGGATGTATACGCCGAGATGAGATTTTGTAGTGGGGGAGCTCGTTATAGGTGGATTGCTCTGCGCGGACCGTATTTTATTCAATGGATTTTGGCCATTATAGTTTTGTTTGCTTAATTTTTATATTATCAGTCATCCGGTGTTCCTTAAGCTATTGTAAACATTAGTTGTTTGAAAAAGTTATGGAAATAAAAGATTAGTTAAAATAACAAAAAATACAATGTAGAAATCTGTAATTGGGTTTCTTTTTAATAATCCTCTTTGACACCTCATCAATCTTTAAAAATAATTTATTTAAGCCATCATTATCCTACAAGTGATTTCTCATTTGCTTGATAATAGGGTATTTTCAAATAAGTATATAAATTTTTTTGTAATATTAGTTTTATTTTTTATTTTATTTTATTTGTAGTATAAGTTATAAGAATTAAGTTATGTAGCAAATTATTTTGATTTGAAGTTGAAGCCCAATAAGAAGAGTAACGCGATCCATTTTGCTACGAAGAGTATCGCCACTCAGCGATTGCGCCGAAGATTAACGCTACTCAAAATTACCCAAATTAATCCTACTTCCTGAACGCGTAGACAAATGTATAAATCTTTTATCTCCCCTAAATATGTGGTAGGTATCATCAGGATAGTACCCAATATGTTCATGGGGGTAACAATAAGATTGAAACTATTTTACGCATTTGGCTGGTGCTTAAAGTTCAGTTGCAAACCTTTGAACCACGATAGTTTTCGTCGCAAACCTCCGAAATGGGATACTTTTTGCCACCAACGTGGAATCGCGATTGTCTTAACCGCATACGCCGAACTGTGATATTCTTCGCCTTTAACTTTGAAACGCGATACTCTTCGTATTGTGCATTGAAATGACGCTCCAGAGGATTAAACAATCGATTTATTCTTTAAATCATAATAGTACGTCTTGCTGGGCATCTTATAACATTTAATTAAGCGCAACTGTAGTGGTCTCGAATCTCCCTCGAGGCAGCAAAATCAACGACTATGCCGCATCTTTGAGCTTTAAGCGCTCGATGATCAATCAAACTCACTGTTCAAAACACAACTTAAGGATTAGGGATGGGGAAGAATCGAGACGGATAGATTGTATGGAATAGATAAGAATAATTGCACTATTTGGTGTAGCAGTACGACGAGTAATGAGTTTGAGGTTGTTCTTGGTTGAGATGTTGTTCCTTACAACGTTATGACGATATTTTGCGTAAAACTTATAAATTTATACGTGATGGATAGTCTTTAATGTTGTACTATCTCATATATGCCTTAGCTGTGAACATTTATAGAAAAAAATATTATAGCTCGCGAACGTGATTTAGTAGTAAAGAATCTTCTGAAACATAGAAATATAATTTATTATCACAAAATATCAAATAAGTGTCTCAGAATTTTTGTAAATATGCCCTTGTTCTTAAGATATGTAGAAATAGCTTTAATTTGCATAACATTTTATTGTCGTATCGTATTATTTTCTGTAAAAGTATTAATCTGTCCCAAAGCTATGAACAATTGATAAAGGTGCCTAAAAATGTATGAAAAATCAACAGTTAAAAAAGTTAAATTTCCTTGAACATACATTTTAAGACATCATTTTCAATTTCCTTAACTTTGCGAGGTATAAATATTTTTATACGAAACAAAGCTTAAATTAAAGGTATTTCCACCTACTATTACGATCTTTTGCATAATTTCACAGCTTACAAACCTGCAGAGTTATGGTCAGATGTAGAGGTTCCATTCTTCACAACAATAATACATACTTGAAATAGAAAAGCTGATATTTTAAGAATAAGGAACCACTAACAAAAATGTTGAGACATTTATAATATTTTGTAATAATAAAACATATTACAAAGTTTCAAGATATTCCAAAAATCACCCCAAGTTATAGACAAATTCCATACCACGGTGACGTCACGCAAACTTTAATTTGGTATATACTTTTATATTTTGATGGCTCTTAATAAAAGAGGCGTATCTCGCGCTGCCTGTTCAGAAACCACATAACTCCTTAATGTTTCCTATTTAGTTACGTTGTTTTCACATAGACCGCGACAGATACGTCTTTTTTAATAGGTGCCATCGATATGTGTAAATTTAAAAGAGAAATAATACGATTTAATTTTTTGCATAAACTTTTAAAATATAAATTGAAAAATCATAAGTCAGGATATTGGGTTGTTCGCACGAAAGTAAATAATAATACTTAATTCGCTTTCCACAGAAAACAGCATTAAAGCATTATATTATACATGCATTAATTAATATATTATTTATCTACATGCTATCAAGTGGCAATGAAGCTAATCTTTAAAAAAGATTAAACCTTGGTAAATCAAAATCAGTGAAAAGCGTATATAATATAAAGATAAAAGTTAAATAGTTGATATGTCAAAAGGTTTCTCTTGACACACTTACTTATAAGAACATTTGTTAAATTATGTACACAAATACTTATACGTTTTATTTGTGCACATTTACAGACAATCGATAAAACTATCGCACTCTTGAACAATATTTATTTTAAACTCATTTCCGGTCCTGAAATAAGTACAGACTATTAAAGCATTCTATTAAAGCCCAACCAAAGTAATAATAAATAAATTCATTAAATAAAATTACCCACACCTATATCCATCCACGAATCTCTCACATACAATCTGCCAGAATTGTATACCACTCCCCCTCCTGAAGAAAAACAAAGAAAGGTCGCGAAATGAAAGAGAAACACCGCACCCACCCCCACCCACCAGCACCACAACAATTTTTAGCCGCTCGTTGGAAGGAGAAACTAATATTTAAATTCCAGTGCATTCCCGCAGTTTCTATTTCTCCCTTCCGCGACTGCTTTGTTGTTCGCCCGCAGCGCAAGAAACGCAACGCCCAGCCTTGCTGAAAAGAAGCCACAGAGAATGGATATACAGAATCGCGTAAAAAGCGAGAGAGAGAAAGAATCGATATACCACCCGCCAGTCAGGGAAAATATTGTTTTTCCGCCCGGCGGCATTGGCGCGGAAATTCCTTGCGCGGAATCGAACCCAAGTGGGCCGCGGTGGTAGCAGCGGAGTCTCGTTGCATTTTGCGCGGTACGAACAAAGAGAAGATGGCTGGCGAACTGGGGGATAAATTTTAACGACTGTTTGCTTTGGATCACCTTCAGGACTCCCCGAGGCTCTCTTTTATTCTACGTCTCTCTGTCTCTCCGTGTACGCCGACCTTCTTCCCTCTCTCTCTCTCTCGCTCTCTCTCTCAATCTAAAAAAAAAATAGTATATATCTCTCTCTCTCTCTTTCTCTCTTTCTCTCTCTCTCTCTCTCTCTCTCTCTTTCTCTCTCTCTTTCTCTCTCTCTCTGCCTCTTAATATCTACTCTTTTTTGTACAGATTGTCTTTGTGTGCTTGGCTTTTCTAGTAGAAGAAAAAAGATTCGATGAATTATTCTTTAGAAGTATTTTTGTAGCGATTCAATTATGGGTTTATGTCATTGCGTATTTTAATTCATACTGTGTAGTTGCTTTATCTCTTTTATTAATGAGTTAGTACACAGATAATAACAGCATTTATAACAGTGATGTATTAGATACGGTTTGGCCGATAAATTAAATACAAAAATCTTTATCTTTTGGAAAAATATTTTTTATGCTGTATTTAGATTCATTTTTTGGTAAGGGATATGAGCTAAAATAACTTTGATGGAAAATTATGGAGTCAAGTGGATATGTTGACTATTACCTGGTATCATAATATTTAAAGCCGAAACCCAGGAAAAATTAGTTATAACTTGCTTATAATTTTGAAGTTATGTAGGTATGCAAAATCGAGTAATATTATATTGCTTTTAGGCCGGTTCCATTTTAAATTAGGTAGAGTGGTCTATTCAATGTCACAGAATATTCTCTCCATGAAATATATTGTTCTTAGCTAAAAATAATGCAATACGTATTTTACCATTTTTAACAAGAAAAAAACATTCTTTTTGTCATACACGCACGATTTTTGCGTTTTTTCGTGCCTCTAAAGCGGACGCAAAGCAGCTGTTTGCCGGCCGGCGGGCGGAGAAAGATTGTTTGCCCGCTTAAAACAAAAAAATTTCGTCCAGCGGGCGAAAACAATGTACTTTTCGCCCAGCGGGCGAAAAAAAGGTACTTGTCTCTCGCTACTGAGGACATTTTTGAAAAGTTTGATAATTTGATCACGTTTACACCGATTTGACGAATAGCCGCAGTAAACACTCGCTCTAGAGGCATACGAAAAACGCAAAATCAATACATATATGTCAAAAAATACGGTGTGGACCTTGGGGGAAAAGTATTATTTTTCCCTTGTGTGATTGCAGTACTCGTTTTCGGCTCGCAAACGTACTCGCCTTCGGCTCGTGCTTGCTCCCCTCGCCTCGTACTGCAATACCCACACGCGGGCAAAAAGAAGACTACTTTTCACCGTAGGTACACAATATACTATTATGTTATGACTATTTTAACTTCAAGTCCACAAATGCATTTTAAAAAAATCGATATAAAAATATTTAATAAAACTATATTTTTGTGACTCGCCCATATAATTTGTATTAAGATACTTACAAATGGGTGATATCATACACCTTATAGAGGAAAAAAATGCTAAGACCTATTGACGGTAAAGTATACAAAAATAAAAATAAAAGAAGTATATAAAAATAAATAATATTGCAGATATTATCTGGTATTTTTAATAATCTAGAATATAATACTTATGAAGACTAACAATAATTTTCCCATAAATTCTGCGAGAAAAAAGTAACTCATTCTGCTATAACTCATGCGCTGCCACGGACCGAGCTCCGAATCAGCTAAGAGCAATTCCTGATCTGCTTTTCTTTCTATAAAAGATAATTTCACCTAAACTTATTAAACTTTAAACACACATTTTTAAATGGTACATAATTATATCTGAAGTATTAAAAAAAAGATTTGTAATAAGTTTTAAGTAATATTTTATGCAAGAAAATGATTAGGAATTGGGTCCTGATCAGCAACTTGGTCTGTTACAGTAAACTTATAATTAAATGATACGGATTCCATTTTAATTCACGATTTCAAAAAGATGACGATTGAAAACCTAGTAACTATCTTGAAGTCCGATGCGAGGATTAGTAAGCACCCAAAAGTAAAGTGACAGAAATAACACGATGAGTCTGCTATTTAAATCATATTAAAACACAGTAGCTGTCATGTGCGTGCGAGGAATACTACGAGAGAATGTCTTATTATCAGTATAATACATTGCAACTCGATAGAAAGTTGATAAATAATAAACGTTTTTACGTATTAAAAATTAACTAATCCTGAGCCAGATTGTGAAACTTGATAAAAAGCTATCGAGTTAATAAAAATCTGGCTATAAATAAGTTAAGAAATAGCTAACTTATCTCCCTGGACAATGATCTGCGTAGATTGATACTGCAGACTTCTGAATTATTGTGGTAGCTAAACAAAATTTATATCAAAAACAATATTCAACTTAAAGTCATAATTTATATGAAAAATACTTCAAATATTTTAGTAATATTTATTTTAAACAACTTTTACTAATTATTAGATTAAACCATTATTCCATACATTTGACCAGTCAGCACTAAAAAAGGAATACCACTTCTTAAAACTCTCAATGTAAAGCAGTCCTCTCAATCCCACCTAACTAAAAATATATCCTTTCCTCCCCACTCCTCTCATCCCTATAATCCCTCCTCTTTATCCCAAGTTGACCCGCGGCGGTGACCACGACGTTGCGCGTCCTCGCAAAAGAGTAGAGAGGGAGAGAGGACAACCTCTTATTTTTCCCCGTCCGCGTCCGTCCCGCCGCAGGGCAGCGAAAAATCACAAATTTCCCCCGGCTGCCGGATCGGTTTATTCTACTTGGCTTCGATTAACCTTACCGCCGCCGAAGCTCCTTTGAATCGCTCGACAAAAGCTCGTGTAAGGTTCTCCGGAGGCCGGGGGCGATTTATTGTTTAATGGCTTCCCTAAATGCCGCTCAAGCTTTATCGAGCGTGCGCCCGTATTTAAAGAAACTGTCTGGCTTTTCGAAGGGGTTTTTCTGCTTTTATTTTGAAAATATATTTTGGGTTTTATTGAGAGCGTAGGAGGTAGTTGTTGGTTGTAATTGATGCTGTGACATTTGCTTCTATATGCCAATGCAGCATATATTGCTATTAGTTGGTTTGCTTTTAGTTCTTTGAGTAATGCCGTTGATTCATTTTAAGTTGTTGGCGATTTGGTTAACTAAATTTTCAACCATTTACCTGACTTAGATTTAGAATTATCCTAGGAAGTGTATTAAATTTGAATAAAAATAGGGTTACGATGAAAGTCATCCTGGTGCACACCTAATTTTTGAATGCGGATAAAATTTTTTAGATATGTTCTTTAAAATATATACAAAAAAGAGTATATTTTATTCTTCTCTAAAATATATCATTAATTTAAAAAAAAAAACATTGATTTAAGATTTTGTTTAAAAAACACTAGTTTTATAAAAATTTTACGTGTAATGACTTTAATAATAAAGTTGTTAAAAATAATTTGAAAAACAAAATACACACTTTTATTCGAAATTCATTGAAGAATATTATCCTAAAATTTTAGCCGGATTTTAGGATAATATTATAGAATAAATTCATCATAATTTTAGAAAGCTATCCATTATAAATATATATTACGTATCAATAGCTCTTAGGACATATCTGACTAGTATAGTACAGTATTTAATCTCCAAAAGGTGAAGCAAAAAATTATCATTCATTTCCTGAAAAACGTAGATTAATGGATACAGATGAAAAAATGACGTTAAATGACAACAAGATCTTTTAGTAAAGCGTTTGTTTTCTATTTAAAAAAAATTAATACCATCATAAAAACATTTTTACTCACTGAGTTAATAGTTCAACTGACTTTTTGAACAAAAGAATTTTTTCGAATTTTTGGTCGACGATAACTAGAGAGCCACCGGAATATCGGAAGTTTACATTTTTACAAATGAAATGATCCTTTAAAATGTGATTCGAATTCGTTTCGTCACACCTAAATCATTTTTAACTGTTATTCGATATATTATAGTGGGTAGATTCTATTTTTATATATTCATTGAATATTATGTAAGTAAACATAAACGATAGTCTTTGAGATAAAATAAGTCAAAAAGGATATTGTTTAGTCAAGTAGTGCAAATAAGCTACTTTCATTCTTAATAGATTATTTAACTTATATCTATTCTTTAGGAACGTAAATATTAACATCAAAATTTGCATGTAATAATAGTATAAACAAAAAATTTAAATTAATCGCTAAACAGTTACAAAATAATTATATATATCTAAAGTTAATATATCTCGCCATAGTTCTTAATGAATTATAAAGTTTTCATCAACATCGATTTATGTACAATTATAACACTTCATTCATTATTACAAACTTGTTTATAATTAGTTTGTTTTAGAATTTACGTTTTGAACTCAAACCTGTTAAGGTGAGGTTATAGCAAAATTGAAAACATTTTTAATATTCAATATTGATTCCCAAACTTCGTACACATATTTGGTATCAAACAATCAAAATTTAGAGAATTTTTTGAGCTATATTTTAAGTATTACTACAGAAACATAATGCATTAATTTGTAAGAAAATTGCACAAATTTTCTCAAGTCTCACGCGCACTAAATTTCAAAGCAGACCAACAAAAAAATTTGTATGTTTTATTCAAAGCGACGTAAACACTGTAACAATCTCAGAGTTTTGCTTTCTCCTAAAGGAAGCTTTGTAATAGTAAAAAAAGGGCGATTTGGAATAAAAATACACTTATTCAGAAAATGCCAGTATGGATATGTGTGTGTGTGTATGTGATGATGTGTGCGTTTGTATGATAGTGTGTCTGTGTGAGTGTGTGTGTGTTCGTGCGTGCGTGCGTGCGTGTGTGCGTGCGTGCGTGTGTGTGTGTGCGCGTGTGTGTGTGTGTTTAATCCACGACTTCTTTTGCCATCCTATCCTCTCTCATTACCTTAGCCTTCTCACTGTTCCTCACTCAAACTCTATCTCTGTCTATCTCTGTTATATAAACACACGCACACATATACACACACACACGTACACGCACACATACACACACACACACACACACTCAGAGCGTCACTTACATTTTTCATGGCTCGCATGACCCAGCGGTATTTTTCGGCGGGTATAACATAAGCGGACACACCCTGAGCCTTCCTGTCTGTCTGACGGACTGACCATGTCTCTCACTCTCTCTCTCTAGCTCTCTCTCCCCTTCTCATCCCGTGGTGTTCTCCCTAAGGAGAATCACACGCGGTCAGTGACTCTCAGCCTTTTTCGGTCATTTGCCATTTTAAAACTTAACGAGTACAGTGCGCACATACGCAGAGAGTGAGTGAGAGAGAGAGAGGGAGAGAGATGGAGAGTACGCGCCTCGGCCGACAGCCCCTAGAGCGCAATAAGTCAGGCGACATAAATAAGTCGCGTTTTTCTGCCGCTACCGCCATGCCGGCCGGCTGGCCGCGTGGGACCCCCGTCAACTACCCCGTCCGTCGCGTCCGTCGTGTCCGTTGCTCTCTCTCTCTCTCTCTCTCTCTCTCTCTCTCTCTCGCTCTGCCTTCGCTCGTCGTCCTTTTTCTACTGTAGCTTCTCTGTTTCGAGCTTGGCTGAGTGCACTCCACGTCACGCACGAGAATGAGAGGGGAACAGGGGAGGGGGGAGCTTCTGCCCTGCTCTTTGGAGAGCCTTTGACCTGGGCATTGAGGTGCTGCGAGGATTTTTGTTTATCCCGAGGCGCGGTGGATTACTGTGGGGAGAAGTTGGGTTTATGCCTGGTCCATTCGTGATTTTAAGAATCTCGTGCTAACTAAGGGTGATAATTCTCGGTCTTTTAAATTGTAACTTTAGTGTGAAGATGTAAGTAAAATTAAAGAATGCCGTATGCAAGTATATAAAATCATGTTTTAATGTATAATCAAATATAAAAAGATTGAATTATTTTATATTTCATAGCAAAAAACACGTGAAGTACGAAATCGCCACAGTTTTTAAAACCACACAATAATGAACCGTCTATAGTAAACGCATTTTTATTCATATTGAAGCAATCATATTGATCTTGGTAATAATCTTTAATTAATCTAGTAAATTATTATAAAATTTATCTCAATATAATTTTCCGCTAAATTCATAAATAGAGTTTTTTTTTAAATACCCTAAGCTTGTGGGTGTGCTGACTCATCTTCTACCGTGAAGAATCGATCAAAATTGCAATATGAAAATACGTTTTTTCTCATACTCTGCCGTAAAGTATTGTGTTTATTCCCCCTTCTCAGGGAAAAAAACTCCACATTCTCTCACGCCTAGAAACTGCTACATACATGCGCGTCTGTCTAGTTTTCCTCCCAGCTAACGCTGCCTGCGTGTTGCTGCCCTCGCTTCGCTCAGGCTGCAAATTACGCAGGTGGCATTAGTCGGTAGCAAAAGTAGAGACGAGCATCCGCGACGCAGTTTTTAAAAGTGAGGTTATGTTACGTTTTCGACTTTAAAATCGGAGATTAAACACTAAAAACTTTCCGCTGGGCATGAGAAAAAGTTGTATACTGCACTCGGGAGGAAAAGGGCTATTGACGCCTGAGAGTTTGCTGCCTCGCTTCGATCGGGCAGTAACTCACTCGCGGGCGTCAGTAGCCTATTTTACTCCCGTGGTGAGTAATATACTAAAGTTTGGCGATGTATACCGAAAGCAATATGTCAATTCGTTATAATAAATACTTTTCTACTTGCATGTAAAAGTTCATTATTTTATGGCTTATATTTAAATGTAAAAGCACACTAACGGGGACAGGAACACTGATATGTCTCAATATCCTACTTTTTTCATATTTACAAATTTTCATGACCTCTACCTGTAGGCTATATTTCTCAAGTGACTGTTAGTATATAACGATTAAAATATTTAACAATATAGAATTAAAAAATTATTCTACTATTATTCACTTTTTATTTAATGTAATGTTCAAATTGAAAACAGTAAAAATTTACCATGATAAATTCAAAACTCTTTCCAACAAATTTATTGAATTCATTAAAAATACACTCGGCCCAACAAGTTCACACTTTAAAATATTAAAAAGACCAGAAACTAAAAAAAAAACTGCTAAAGTGTAGCACAACAATACACTCGAAAAAAAAGCGGGCGCTCGCACTATCGCGCTCAGCAATTTCATCAAGTATGCAAAAACTCAAAAAGACATCGCGACATCCGCAGAGAGCGACAAAACGAAATTACACCTGCACTCGCTAACGCGCGCGGCACACACGCACAGAGAAAAACGCGGAGCCGCGTCGAATCCAGCCGTGAATTTTATTAACGCCTGTTCATCAATAACGGCGCGGGCGCGTCAAAGAAAAGGCCGCGCGCGTCGCCATCCATTGCGGTAATTGAAACAGAAGAGAGCGGGGACAAAAAATACAGCCGCAATGACAAAATCCGCGTGCCTTTGACGCTCGCTCTCTATATTTTTTTTCGTCGAGCAATTTTCGCATTGCAGGGGGTTACTGCAGGCCGCGGGCGATATTTCAGTTTTTTAAATACTCCGAAGGAGTTTAATAAATACAGCGAGCCCGTTGGCGAAAAGGGGGGGGGGGCTGTATGTGTGTGCGGTTGGACAAAGGATCGATTTCGATGTATCGAGCGCGATGTGGAAAAAGTTGATACGGGTTGCGAAGGGGATCGGGTGGTTTTATTATATGTGAAAATTGCCTCTTTTTGCTGTTGTTGACAGAGGACGTAGAGGAGAAAATGAACGAATGCCATTGTTGAGGTTATACGGTGCAGCTGCTGAATAATTTGTGATTAATTGAAATTGTTGGCAAAGAGTTTAACAAATTAAATACTTTCAAATAGTAGCCGTTCGTGCTCAAACCGGTATGATGCGACAGGAGAGATAAACACGGTTTTGCACTTTTACTCAACATGTTTAATTTAAACAAAATAATGACAGATAAAATATAAAACAGTTAATATTTTTGTAAGCGTACACTTTGCAATGGGTTCTAATTATCTTACAACTAATACTGGATTAGATGACTTGTTGTTCTCTTTAAGAGTTATCAACATTAATAAACTGAATTACATCATTAATTATTTTGTTCGAACATCGATCGGTAAAAGTAGTAATTAAACTTTTGAATCTTGAGTTTCTTTTTACAAGTTATATAAAAATTATTAATTCCGTATTGTCTTATGTGAGTTGAATATAAATGTTTAAATAATAGTAAATAAATATTTTGATTCATTATTTTTACTGATGTTTATCAATTAGAAAAATTCAGATTTAAATTACATAAAACTTTAAAGAAATTATAATGCAAGAATAGCGTGTAATAGCTCCTCTCGGCTTATATTTAGTTTATATTAAAAATCGATAATCCGTTAATTAATGAATTTATATAGCCCTCGAGCTGATCTCTTTTGTTGGTATTAACAATATTTAATTAATATAATTGTAGAATAATTATTATTTTTATGGGAAAAAAATCTTTACAGTTAACATACGTACATAAAAGATAACACTGGGAATCAACGGGTTAAGTGATGTCTGATAATACTGCTTTATAAACAATGATTTTTTTCGATTAAAGTCTAAATACAACTATAAATTACGGCTGGGTAATAAATATCAAAATTGTGTAATGTAGTTTTTAGTTAATTATACAACGGATGTTATTTAAAAGTACAACATCCGCCATACTTTTATTATTGACTATTTGTAGGTACATTGTTTAATAACATACTCTAACAACAAATGAATAAATTCTACACGGAAGTTGTCATTATGCAATATCAATCCAAGACCTGTATACAGAAATAAATCCCTATAAGAAAAATAACCCCAGTAGTACATTTATAATACATAACAAATCTCTACAGTCAAATTGCATTAGCAATTAAAAATTTATATTCAAATGCTGACTTCCGTTCGCCGCGCACGCATCCTTGATCCGTATCAATCGTACGTGCGCATAAATGATCAGCGGACAGCTGACAACCCAGAAAAATCCCCGTCGCTGTACTCGATCGTCGTTGTTATTATTCATCGCGCCGGCGGTCCGACGAATCGACCACAAATAAGTGACTTTGGCTGAAAAATGGAGCGGCGATTGTTTTTTCTCCGCGGTGCACAGGCAATTTGCGGGAAAAGACGAGGTGGTCTTAGGCTCTGTGCGTATGTGTGGCTTTCTATAACCTTGTTTAGGTTTACTTCCGGTTGACACGCGTTGGCACTGCGGTTCTGTATAGCTCTTAGACGGGAGGCGCGGTGGTGCGGTTTAGCTACAATTTGCTTTGGCGAGAATGTTTGACACTTTATTGCCATCAAGGCACTTCATCCGTTTCAGTTTTAAGAGCTTTGAAGAGTGTGTTGAATCTTGAAAATAAACATAAATATTTAAGGACTCGGTAGTGTTTTTTTCTTAGTAGTCTTCCTTTTATAAAATTATAGTATTAATGAATAAAGTTCAATGAAACCACACCTTAGAATTCATATATCTGAACTTAATTGACTGTTATATACAAACTGTAGACAATACTCGAGTTAAAGGAAAATAAACAGGCTGGATCCTTATAAATATATTCATTTATAATGTAGAATTTGTTTCCAAAAAGGAAAAAATTTAAAGAAAATTTGTACGTTGTATAATATTAACAAGAAAAAAAATTCATTGCATCAGTATAAACTGTTATAATCTAATTATAAACTATATTAATTGTAATAAACTAAGTATATTGAATAGTAAATACATTTCGTCGGAGTATGAATTTCATGTCACTTTTGATGTATATAAAGTTAGTTTAAAATAAATTATGTTAAGTTAATAGAAAATGATAGAGTTTTGTCAGACAATATAGATCAGTCTGGATCATTAGAAAAATATATTCACATTATAGAATTTGTTATTTAAAAAAGAAGTAGGTAGATAAAATTGATTAAGGTTTTATTTGAATAAATATCGAAAATACAGAAATAATTCAAACAAACTTTGTATATCGTACGTTCCACATCAACAGGAAATTAAATGCACAGCTTCATTAATAAACAGTTATGGACTAATTATAATTTTATAATTGATTCAATTTTTTGCAGTACAAAATTTTAAATATTCAGTTTTTATATATTATAATGTGTCCGCAATCATCAATGTATATACAATAATAATACGAAGCTTAATTAAAATTATTAATACATATATTATAATAATCGAAAGGTCGGAAGTAATAAGAAACTCAGTAATTTTATTTGGAATATTTATTTCAAACAATAATGCTCAGATAAATAAACTGTAAATAGAAAAGTATGGCACCATTGCGAGTTTAACAACATTATACTTCTGTATCTCTATTCAAACACTAATATTTAAGATACAAATTAAAGTAGTGTACTTTTTTTGTTGCATTTGGTTCTTCAGATATTAACTTGTTTAATCGGCTTAAAAATAATTCAACACAGTCTATATTATCACCATTACATCCTAAATATTCCAACATGCTTATGTTTCGTCTTGCATATTCGTGTAAATCAGTCGTTTGCGACTGTTTCTGAAACGGGGTGCAAAAGCCGTCTATACCTAAAAGCGTCGTATTCCAACGTACCATAAATCTTCCTTCGTGCTTTCGGAGTTTGTTTGAGAGTTTTTATAAAAAAGCGTAATATATTACACAAAGGTCAAGGTTTCGCTTTTTATAGCTCAGAATTACAGACATATTAAAGTAGAAATATCCCGAAATGTTTATAGCTTGAATATAAAATTCAAGGGAGAATAAAGTGTATTATTTCTAAAAAAAGCATACATGCAGTACTAAAATATTTGAATAAAAAATGTTTTTCTTATACAATTTAAAAATTTTTAATTCATAAACATAACTGAATTATGAAAATACCTTAAAGTAGGAACTAAAATAATTATTTTTGTATCAATACTTTTCTATTACATATTAAGAGAAGTATTTGACATGATTAACTAAACTTATTGAAAATTTGATACAACTAATTTTTTGGTTGCTAGATTTTGATTAAATATTTGATTTAATAAGCGATGTTTAACTAATAATTAATTTAGTAGCATTGACTATTAAACTTTCACATTCTCATCCAACTATATATGCTTGTCACAAGACCTGTGCTGGACAAATAATACCAAATTTATCGTTGTCCAATAGTTACAAGATAAGTATATTTAGTTTATGTCATCGAAGTTAAAATTCTAGTCTATTTTTCGAAAGTAGCAAACCCCAAACGATCACGTCAAATGGTTAAAACTATTAATTTGTTTAATAGAGCCTCTAACCATTTATATTATTTTGAATAAACATTGTCAAAATGTAGTTAAATAAATATATATTGCTCAAATAATAGAAGCGGGAATATTTATTTTCATAACAATATTTTTCTATTGCAGCTTTAGAAAAGCTCTTATTACTAGTAATATTTTTCTACTAAGAAAAAACAGAAAAAAAATAGTTACACAAATAGTTATAAGCCTAGCGTGATTGCAAGTAGTCATCCAATTCGTACAGCTTTTACCTTTCTCTAGTTTAATCTGCTTCTGCGCCTACACGTGCATTATGTATGTGAGTGTCACAATATATGGGCGAGGAAAGAATAGAGAGACAGAAGTACATGTATCGGCGCGTGTGGATACATTAACTTGATTAGAGCCTACGTATTCTCCCATTACCACGCGGCTGATCTGTTGTCGCATCGCTCCGTCAAAAAAAGAAAAAAACAGCAGCTCACTAGCCGTCGTAAACCGAGACGAGCAGGTGATTTCTTTGGGTGAATCACTATATAGATTAACATAAAAATTATTTTTTCTGTTCTAGGTGAGTATCTACTTGTAGCATTTGGTATATTAAAGATTTACGTGAGTTTCTGATTAACACATTCACTGTACAATAATTATTATAATAAAACAAAAGTTATACTTCCTAATTTTTACTTTAATTTCGAACAAACTGTTATTTATATTCATAGCTATATTTATAATAATATATTTATATTTATATTAATAAGTGCCCTATGCAATAATTAAGTTCTTAAAGGATAATATAACCACTTAAATTAATATATTAGAATAAATAATTTAATATTGAAACGATTAATATAGTTTGAGGAAGCTATGTGTCCGTGAATTGGTAGCGGTTTTTTGTTTCGATTACGTACATCTATATTATCGACCTTCATAGCTATAAACAGTCTACAAATATTTAGGTTCGCTAATGGATTTGTGGTTAGTCTCAACGACCCCCCAACACGCTGTGACACTTTGAGGTCAAACAAAAAAGTAGATAATACAATAAGCATAGTTTGTGTGGCTCCGTAGTGAAATTTCTAAAATCTGTACTCTTAAATTGAATTTAGAACTTGCATGGCATTTTATGAATGCAATTTTAAGCATAATATTATAAACTTACGCAGCAATTTTCAAATATTTTTATCCAGTATCTTCAAAATTAATGGGATATTTGTCATCATGATTTTATAAAATTACACAAAAATTTTTAATATTCTTATCAAGTATATTCATAATTACTCATGATAATATTCTATTTTTAAGTGAAAATGGCGTATATTTAAAATGGATATATAGTTCTATATCTACACACACACATACACCCAGACACATACACCCACACACACACACATACACACATTCATATAAATGCAGTTTAGAATATGCTTAATTATATTCATTGTACAGAAATGAAATAATGAATACCATTAGTAGAAATAGCAAATCACACAAGATCGTTTAAGAAAGTACCAAAGAAAAACTCTTAAAAACATTTTCATCAGAACGGTTATATTTCGTTACAATTCGATTGAAATCACGAAAAATTCACTATCCCAAATCTTTTCTTTTTCATCCCCCCAAATCAGCAATCCCCCCCATATCCACAAAATAATTTATATCTGTGCACCCCCGCTGCTCCCGAGGCAATAGAGGCATACGCTCGCCGCTACATTGCGCTCTTCCACACATGCACACGAGGGCTGAGAGTCCTCCCCGGAGAAAGGCTGCTGCTGCAGCAGTACACGTATGTATACATAATATGAAAAGGGCAGTTTACGACGCTCGTAAAGATTACGAAACGATGGGGCTGTGTCTACTGGCTGTCCCTCGACGACGAGGACGACGACGACGACGATACCAGGCCCTCGAAGTGCAGCAAGTGCTACTCGGAGTCTAGTGGCTTTCGAGAGGGCGGATGGGGGAGCGATAGGGTTCGGCTCGAAAGTTTGTTGAGTATGATGATTCTATGCCGGAATTTTGATGCTTATGTGTGGGTGCGTGGACAAATATGGTGGTAGGTAGTTCGGAATTTTTAGGTGAATTGAAGACGAACGTGGAATTTCATACAATTGACATTTGTTTAGTATTATTGTTTATTTAGCATGGATAATTATGAATACTAAGTTTCCGGCTAAACTTTGTAGGTATATAAGATGGATTCTTTGTAATAGTATACTATCTACAGACAAAATTTGTTGCATTTTAGTTTACTATGTGGACCATTTTATATTTACTTTTTGATGAAAAGGTGGACAACATTCGACACTAATCTTTATCAAAGAGATTTAACTGTATTCTTAAAATTGTGTTAAACACGCTTATTTCTGCAAAATATTAATTAAATTATAATATGCTAATGATGTTTAATAAATAAATGTAGATTTAACAATAAAAACAATTGAAAACGATTTCGTGTTTTGATAAAAAATTGTTTATTTTGCATATAAAATATAGCAAGAAATATATAAAATTCAATTTATTACATAAACATCGTATTTATGCATATAGTTTCTAAAATATTCACTGTGAAAATAAGTTATAATCTTAAATATCGTAGTTTTTAAACCAAAATTGTTTAAATTATCTTCATTTCAATCTTTAGGAAATTAACGATGTAAATTTAAAAAAAATTTCTAAAAAATTAATTAAGTTATTATTATACGAAAATATATTTATTTATAAAACTAAAACAAATCAACTAGATTCTCTGACATTATTCACAATGTCAAAAAATATATCCAAGAAAGAAAAAGCAATTTTTCGACTAATCGTATTTCATTTAGTACGAGGTAAGATAAGTACTTCGACTACCAACTTGTTTGCATATAACTAAAGACGAGAAAAATGAACATTTTGTTAATTTTTTGTTTAATATCTGATTTTATCTATTTATCTGTACATGTACATATGCACGGCTTAATTTTCTCACCCATACACTATATTGAATCAAAGCAAGACATAATGTATGTACATCGCGAAAGTAGATTATTATTATAATTATATTAGCCAAGTAGTAATGGTCAGCAGCAACAGAGTTTGCATGGCCACAGCTATCACATAATCTCTACGTCAGCTGTGGTCATGTTTGCATCATCACTGTAGCGACCACAACTAGTTATTGGGAATAGCTGTCTACAGCTGTGTAGTCCATAGCCTTGTTCACATAGTAACGCCATCTCTCTCTATTATTTGCCAGTTGTATCCAATCCTCCTCGTAGCATGCTATGTCCCGTAGGTCAATTTTAATATTATTCTCCGACCTTCGTCTTCGTCTATCTGGGGACCTTGCGCTAGATCAATTTTTACTATATGATTTTTTTTTACTTTTAGTGCATTGTGAAACAGGGTATTGTTTCAAATGCTTGAAGAAGAAACATGTAATTTTATTTTACTTCATTTATTCATGTACACTAAATCAGTGTGTGTAAAAATATTATACTTTAAAAAGATATCTGTGTGACGATAATATTCTTTTTTGTTTTACTAACTAATAAAAATGTATTGTGTGTGTTTGTGTGCGTGTATGTATGTTTGTGAGTGTATGTGTGCATAAATATCCGCGTGGGTCGGTTAGTCGGATTGCGTGACCGTGTGTATGTGCATGTGCGTGTGCGTATGTCCTTCTACCTTCGCTTGATCTACCTGGGGGCCTTGTGCCTGTGAGTTTCTCCACAAATACTCTATAAATGTTACTCTTTCACTTCCCACCCTAGCTACGTGCTCAGCCCATCCTAGTCTTTAAGATTTTTTCACTTTAGTGATGTTTGGATTTCTATATAACTCCCGTATTTCCTGATTATGTAAAATTCTTCATTCTCTGCGTAAGTTCATATAGATATAAAATATAAAATAACCATATAAGTGTTCTCGTCGATTATAATAGACGCTAATACTTATTACACACGACTATATAGCCACTCTCATATACTTATCATAACACCTATTTACATGTACACCAAAAGTCACCACCTTTCTTTTCTCTAATTGTATTTATAAATTCACGCTCGGATCAGATCATACACGCATGCACGCATACATACACAATATATACTACACTCTCGCACTACACTGATTTCCGCTTCATTTCAATAATCGTTGTGTCTTCCTTGACGCTATATACAGAAGTATCGCGACAACCTTGATAATCGCTTCGTTGTGTACACGCTACATTATTACTCCTTATTTGTTATAAATATATATTACTGTTATTGCACAATGGAATCAATGGCTAATTATTTTGTGCCACCTCACAATTAGTCCAATCTAGAATATTAGCTGCGAAGATCACGAATAATAAGTAATGTTTCACTTTTTATACATTAAACAACATACAATACTGTATACTAAATTTTATTTATGTATCATCTGCAGAAAGACGCGTTTAACCCTCCTGCGCAGAAGTTTATTTTCGTGTGTATGGACTAGATCGAATGTAAGTCTGCAACAATATTTTCTGCAAATTCGTAACATTTTCTAAATAATAGCTATACTATTTAGCTTCAATTTGAGAGCTTGTAGATGTCCCAACAAAGTAAAGATTTAAATTTGTGATACAAAATGTATACAAAAATGACGTTTGGTTTGGACGAGTATACTCGGCTCTCTGCGCAGGGGGGTTAAATATGTATATCTCGATAATAATACTATATAGTAACTTGATTAAAGGTTTGCAATTCTTATAAAACATTTCAAACAACTTACATTAAATGAATTATGAAATCGAAAAGAAATACATCGAATTATATTTTCCATAGAAAAATTGATTCTCAACCCCTCGCGAATCACCAACCCTGCACTGATCCACACCATCGCCAACAACAGCACGACAAAAGTGTTCCACTCTCAATTATTATTTCTTTTTTTGCGCGTGCGCGCGCGGCATCGCCCCGGGGCTGGCTAACGTTCCCCAAAAATACGGGGACGAAAAAAAAAGCGAGCAGCACTGTAACGGAAAAAATAAAAAGCAGGCAGAATCGCTAAAAATTTGCATGAGAGCCGCGTTGCTCCCGCACGCGGTAAAAATGCAAATTCGCATTGCCGAAAAGAGCGCATCGCATAGTGCGCGAGCCGCGTATACGCTCCGCGGGCCAAGAACGAAACAACTGCGTGCGCGCGCTCGCGAGGGGTCTGCCCTTTTCTTCTGGCTGCTGATACTCGCACTAATGCTGGCTAATATGCTGTGTAAAGTCGTATTTGGATGTTACGCTTTTCGCGAAAGCACGGAGAATTGGTCGGTTTATTGCAGAAACTAAAATGGTCGTGCATTTTTTTATCGTAAATTTAATTTTCTGACATATGATGTACGTTGGTGAGTCAGGGTTACACTGTCATGAGCAAAATTTATTATTTTAATGATACAGATACAAGATAATTTGGTATATTAGGCACAGGTGTCTTTTTTACTACGAGTTTTGTGACGATGCAAATTTTTTTATCAGAGATTTTGATGAATTTTTATATTTTGAAGATTCCTGAGTCAAAAAAACGTGTTTTTGAAAAATGTTTGTCTGTCTGTATGTATATATGTAAGTATGTACGTATGTACGTATGTAAAAGCGTCAAGCGACATGATACCGTGTGTCGGGTCGTTGCCTCGGGCCTGCGGCAGAAAGGGTGGGAAGTGTTGGAGGAGCCCGCATTAAAACATCTGAAGGATTGCGGAAGCCTGATCTGGTTGCTACAAAAAATGATCGCGTGTGCGTGATAGACTCGCAGGTGGTTAGCGGCTCGCAATTGCTGGACACCGCACATGAGAATAAAGTGGTGAAGTACAGGGACAACCGGGATCTCGTCACCGCCGTAAAATCTTGGTGTGGCAAGTCCTATGAGACTGTCAAATTCTCATCGTGCACTCTTTCGTGGAGGGGCGTCTAGTCGGTAAAGTCCGTTGACTTCCTGCTGGAGCTTGGGCTGACGAAGAGACTCTTCGTGGGCATAACGACGAGAGTTCTCCCAGGAAGCTACATGAATTTAATTCGTTGGGACCAAATGACATATGTTTTCAACGATCGCTCGGCAGCTCGAGAGGGTGTGGGATAGGTGTGGTAATGTTAGATAATGATCGGCGGGACCACGGCCCGTAACATCAAGCGTGCAATGGACACAGGCATTTATCATCAGGGTTATTTTTTAGTGAGTCGGACCCGAAATGATTGAATAGTGCATATATTGGAGGTGCCACCGGTAAGCCTTTCGGGTGACTGCGTAAGCACTGAAAGCTCGGAGGGCTGGGTGGTTGCCCGGGACAGTCTCACACACGGGACCGCAACACAACAAAAGCATGGGCGCTCCTATGGTGCTGGAGAAGTATTTTTTCTCTTCTCTTAAAACCTCTGCCTGCTCGTCCTTAAAAAAATATGTATGTATGTATGTTTTTTTTTTTTTTTTTTTTTTTCTTATAGAGAGAGAGGTTTAAGGCAAATCCATTATGGACCATGACATGATATAGTGAAGTACCACCGTGTGTGAGACTCGCACTCACTAAACCTTCCAGTATACGCCAGGGTTTTTACGCCCCACCGCAACCGGATCCCCTCCGTTCACTTTTTGACCCTTAGTAAAGTGAACCGTGCCCTTTCTTCTGAGTTGACCTCCCCGCGGTACTACCGCCAAGCAATGCTTCGCGGGGGTCATTGGGCTCCTGCCCTCTTCTGTGAATGTGGTCGGCATCACTGGTTCTCCCATTACCGTCATTAGTAGTCTTCCGTGTTGTGTGCCTTCTACTTCTTACCGCATCGTCCGGTCGCCAGCTTCATTCAGCATCTCTCGTCTTTTTCTTCTTCCTTCTTCGTCTTTTCTGACCTTCTTAAGTATATCTGCTGCATAGTTGTTTACTGTGCACCATCCATCCTCCGAAGTCAGCATATCCTCCATAATCGACTCAGGTGTTACTCTGGTCTGGAGATAGCTCTCAAGTTCTTCTCTTTCCTGTTGGTATCGTGAGCAGTCACAGAAGACATGCTCCGCATCCTCGTCAGCGTCCATACACACTGGGCAGTTTGGACGGTCTTCTAATTTGAATCGGTGCAGGTACGCCCGGAAGCATCCGTGCCCGGTCAAAAACTGTGTGAGGTAGTAATTTACTTCCCCATGTCTTCTTTCGGTCCAGCCCTCTATCCTTGGTATGAGGCGATGTGTCCATCGCCCCTTGCCACTGGAGTCCCATCTTTTTTGCCACTCAGTCAGTGTCTGCTTCTTCGCGGAATCCCAGATGTCCTTCTGAGTGTTGTCATTTTGTTGTCGCTTTGTCTCGAAGACATTCTTTCTCTCCATTGCTAGGAGGTCAATAGGCGGCATGCCTGCTATAATACAGGCAGCCTCATCTGATACCGTACGATAAGCAGACGCGACCCTAAGTGCACTTCGTCTGTATACAGTCGACAGCTTGTTTGCGTACGTTTTCACTAACATGGCATCTGCCCATATAGGAGCCCCGTACAACATAATCGATGTGATTACACTGACTAAGAGCAACCTTCTACCTTGCGTTGGCCCTCCTACATTTGGCATCAATCGAGATAAAGCAGCGCCAACTTTTGCTGCTTTATCACTCACTGTTTCAAGATGCTGCTTAAATGTAAGTCTTGCATCAATGGTAATGCCCAGGTACTTAATGGTTGGTTGAGAAACAATCTTGTGTCCATCCACTATTAGCGTTATTTTCTCCATTTTCTTCCTACTAGAAATAAGAAGAACTTCGGTTTTATGACTGGCCAATTCCAGTCCTGTCTCTGTCAGCCATTCGCGTATTATACGAATAGCCTCGTCAGCTATCTCTGTTATATCTTCTATGCTTTTCGCTACCACGACTAGTGCTATGTCATCAGCGAATCCTATCACTGTCGCCCCTTTGGGTAACTGTAGCCTTAGTACCCCATCGTACAAGCTGTTCCAAGTCGGTGAACCAAGCACTGATCCCTGGGGTACTCCTCCTGTTACTTCATAGGTCTTGGTGCCATTGTCAGTGTCATATAATAAGATTCTGTCCTTCAAGTAGTCGGACATCATCCTTCTTATATATAAAGGCACTTCTTGTTTACGAAATGCCTCGTGTATTTTGGTCCATTTGGCCGAGTTGAATGCATTTTTGACGTCCAGAGTGACGACAGCGCAATACTCCTTTGCTCCTCCTTTCCATCTCTTTCCCTCTATCGCTGCGCGCGCAGTGTCAATCACTATGTTCACTGCGTCTAGAGTTGATCGTTTCCTCCGAAAGCCGTATTGGTGTTCCGCAAGTATGTATGTATGTATGTATGTATGTATGTATGTATGTATGTATGTATGTATGTATGTATGTATGTATGTATGTATGTATGTATGTATGTATGTATGTATGTATGTATGTATGTATGTATGTATGTATGTATGTATGTATGTATGTATGTATGTATGTATGTATGTATGTATGTATGTATGTATGTATGTATGTATGTATGTATGTATGTATGTATGTATGTATGTATGTATGTATGTATGTATGTATGTATGTATGTATGTATGTATGTATGTATGTATGTATGTATGTATGTATGTATGTATGTATGTTTTTTTTTTTTTTTTTTTTTTTTTTTTCTTATAGAGAGAGAGGTTTAAGGCAAATCCATTATGGACCATGACATGATATAGTGAAGTACCACCGTGTGTGAGACTCGCACTCACTAAACCTTCCAGTATACGCCAGGGTTTTTACGCCCCACCGCAACCGGATCCCCTCCGTTCACTTTTTGACCCTTAGTAAAGTGAACCGTGCCCTTTCTTCTGAGTTGACCTCCCCGCGGTACTACCGCCAAGCAATGCTTCGCGGGGGTCATTGGGCTCCTGCCCTCTTCTGTGAATGTGGTCGGCATCACTGGTTCTCCCATTACCGTCATTAGTAGTCTTCCGTGTTGTGTGCCTTCTACTTCTTACCGCATCGTCCGGTCGCCAGCTTCATTCAGCATCTCTCGTCTTTTTCTTCTTCCTTCTTCGTCTTTTCTGACCTTCTTAAGTATATCTGCTGCATAGTTGTCTACTGTGCACCATCCATCCTCCGAAGTCAGCATAGCCTCCATAATCGACTCAGGTGTTACTCTGGTCTGGAGATAGCTCTCAAGTTCTTCTCTTTCCTGTTGGTATCGTGAGCAGTCACAGAAGACATGCTCCGCATCCTCGTCAGCGTCCATACACACTGGGCAGTTTGGACGGTCTTCTAATTTGAATCGGTGCAGGTACGCCCGGAAGCATCCGTGCCCGGTCAAAAACTGTGTGAGGTAGTAATTTACTTCCCCATGTCTTCTTTCGGTCCAGCCCTCTATCCTTGGTATGAGGCGATGTGTCCATCGTCCCTTGCCACTGGAGTCCCATCTTTTTTGCCACTCAGTCAGTGTCTGCTTCTTCGCGGAATCCCAGATGTCCTTCTGAGTGTTGTCATTTTGTTGTCGCTTTGTCTCGAAGACATTCTTTCTCTCCATTGCTAGGAGGTCAATAGGCGGCATGCCTGCTATAATACAGGCAGCCTCATCTGATACCGTACGATAAGCAGACGCGACCCTAAGTGTACTTCGTCTGTATACAGTCGACAGCTTGTTTGCGTACGTTTTCACTAACATGGCATCTGCCCATATAGGAGCCCCGTACAACATAATCGATGTGATTACACTGACTAAGAGCAACCTTCTACCTTGCGTTGGCCCTCCTACATTTGGCATCAATCGAGATAAAGCAGCGCCAACTTTTGCTGCTTTATCACTCACTGTTTCAAGATGCTGCTTAAATGTAAGTCTTGCATCAATGGTAATGCCCAGGTACTTAATGGTTGGTTGAGAAACAATCTTGTGTCCATCCACTATTAGCGTTATTTTCTCCATTTTCTTCCTACTAGAAATAAGAAGAACTTCGGTTTTATGACTGGCCAATTCCAGTCCTGTCTCTGTCAGCCATTCGCGTATTATACGAATAGCCTCGTCAGCTATCTCTGTTATATCTTCTATGCTTTTCGCTACCACGACTAGTGCTATGTCATCAGCGAATCCTATCACTGTCGCCCCTTTGGGTAACTGTAGCCTTAGTACCCCATCGTACAAGCTGTTCCAAGTCGGTGAACCAAGCACTGATCCCTGGGGTACTCCTCCTGTTACTTCATAGGTCTTGGTGCCATTGTCAGTGTCATATAATAAGATTCTGTCCTTCAAGTAGTCGGACATCATCCTTCTTATATATAAAGGCACTTCTTGTTTACGAAATGCCTCGTGTATTTTGGTCCATTTGGCCGAGTTGAATGCATTTTTGACGTCCAGAGTGACGACAGCGCAATACTCCTTTGCTCCTCCTTTCCATCTCTTTCCCTCTATCGCTGCGCGCGCAGTGTCAATCACTATGTTCACTGCGTCTAGAGTTGATCGTTTCCTCCGAAAGCCGTATTGGTGTTCCGCAAGTCCCCCTTTTTCTTCTATTGCCTGATCCATTCTGACGCAAATTATGCGTTCCAGAATCTTGCCTGAGGTGTCCAGCATGCAGAGCGGTCTGTATGATGAAGCGTCCTCAGGTGGCTTCTTTCCCTTTGGTAGTAGCACAAGTCGTTGTCTCTTCCAGTCGGCGGGAAATATTCCCTCTTTTAGACATGTGTTGTACAAGTCTATGAAGATCTCTGGTTGGGCGAATATAGCATGTTTCAATGCTATATTGGGAATGCCATCCAGGCCTGGAGCCTTGTTGTTTCCAACCCTCTTGCAAGCGCTTAGCAGTTCCTCCATTGTGACTGGAGGAATAGCTTCTTCGTTTGCCTCTGATTCTATAACACACGGTTCGTCCCGTTGTGTGGGGAACAGTTTAGTCACTACTCGATCTAATAATTGTGGGCACTTGGGAGGGGGTGCGTAGCTTCCTTTGATCTTCTTCATTACTATTTTATAAGGTCTACCCCAGGGGTCTTTATTAACCTCGTCCTGTAATTCCTTCAGGCACCGTCGCTTATTGGTACGGATTGTCTTCTTAAGCTTTCGCTTAGCGTCCTTCATTTCCTGGTGGTAGGCATCTACTAATTCCTGGCCTCTTCCAGTTTTATAGTATTTCTTTCTTGCCCGCTGCTCCTGTCTCCTAGTCCGATGGCACTCGCTACGAGCGCTATCCGCCTCACTATTCCACCAGTATACTGGTGGTCGTCTTTGGTTGGGCACTCTTCTTGGCATAGCTGCGTCGCAGGCTCGGGTGATATTTTTCATCACCTGTTTAGCCTTGCTGTCCGCTGTCCCAAACAGTTGTATTTCCTCCAGTGCCAACAGAAACATCTCCTTATCATAGTCTTTCACTTTCCAACCGATTCTATTGGTCCTTGTACTCGCGCTGGAACCCTGCTTTGATCTTCCTATCTCCATAATTATGGCCTGGTGATCACTATTGGTGTAGTGTTCACTCACGATCCACGTGTCGACTGAGTCAATTAAACAGCTGCTAACATATGTCAGATCTACTATAGATCCTGTGTCCCCTCTTCTAAAAGTGTTGGTACAACCCTGATTAACTAGTACCAAATCTAGGAGTGCGAATGTTTCCAGCAGCACCCGTCCTCTTTGATTAGTCCTTTGGCTGCCCCACTCTACGGACCATGCGTTAAAATCGCCTGCTATTATTACTGGCTTTCTTCCCGCCATATCCTGTACGAGTCGATCTAACAGTCTTTCGAACTGTTCAATTGGCGCATTAGGCGGGGCATAGCAGCTGTATACGTATATACCTGCTACCTTCGCCCGTACAAATCCTTCCTCACGAGTCATCATTTTTTCCTGGAAAGCTACGTCGCCACATGTCCAGATCGCTGCTTTGCCAGTGTCGTCCGTGTCCCATGATGGCTGGTCCAGATCTCTGTATTGTTCACATATGATGGCCACATCAACCTTCGTCTCTCGAACGTACTGGTTAAGTAGGTCCTGTGCTGTCTCGCAGTGATTTAGGTTTAACTGCACTATCTTCATTATCTTTTTTTTTTTTCTTTTAACTCTTCTAATGCAGCTCTGTAGATAGGACATGTGTAGCTACCGGCTGCATGATCAGTTTTTCCTCCTGCGCTCCTTTCACAGCAGAGTACGCAATTTGGTTGATTCTTACACTCTCTTGCTTTATGGTCTATATTTCCACATTTGTAGCAGAGGTTACTTCGGTCCTGTGCTACCTTGCAACTTTTGGCGATATGTCCAAATCCTAGACACTTATAACATCTAAGTGGACGTATATTCCTTTCCATCTGCCGTATTCGGCAGACTACCCAGCCTATCTTGATTTTGCGCTTAGCTATCATCTGTTGAGCCATTTTTGCTGGCATTTGGGTGACCGCGGTCTGCGTGTCACCGTATGCCTTACGCAATGATTTTACTACAATCTCGTCCAATGTGGACGCGTCGCTACTTTGGAACTCCCTGCGTAGCGCCTCTAGAATGTCCTCCTTGCTAGTTAGTACGTCGAGATCCTTTATTTCAATGTATGTATGTATGTATGTATGTATGTATGTATGTATGTATGTATGTATGTATGTATGTATGTATGTATGTATGTATGTATGTATGTATGTATGTATGTATGTATGTATGTATGTATGTATGTATGTATGTATGTATGTATGTATGTATGTATGTATGTATGTATGTATGTATGTATGTATGTATGTATGTATGTATGTATGTATGTATGTATGTATGTATGTATGTATGTATGTATGTATGTATGTATGTATGTATGTATGTATGTATGTATGTATGTATGTTTTTTTTTTTTTTTTTTTTTTTTTTTTTCCTTATAGAGAGAGAGGTTTAAGGCAAATCCATTATGGACCATGACATGATATAGTGAAGTACCACCGTGTGTGAGACTCGCACTCACTAAACCTTCCAGTATACGCCAGGGTTTTTACGCCCCACCGCAACCGGATCCCCTCCGTTCACTTTTTGACCCTTAGTAAAGTGAACCGTGCCCTTTCTTCTGAGTTGACCTCCCCGCGGTACTACCGCCAAGCAATGCTTCGCGGGGGTCATTGGGCTCCTGCCCTCTTCTGTGAATGTGGTCGGCATCACTGGTTCTCCCATTACCGTCATTAGTAGTCTTCCGTGTTGTGTGCCTTCTACTTCTTACCGCATCGTCCGGTCGCCAGCTTCATTCAGCATCTCTCGTCTTTTTCTTCTTCCTTCTTCGTCTTTTCTGACCTTCTTAAGTATATCTGCTGCATAGTTGTTTACTGTGCACCATCCATCCTCCGAAGTCAGCATAGCCTCCATAATCGACTCAGGTGTTACTCTGGTCTGGAGATAGCTCTCAAGTTTTTCTCTTTCCTGTTGGTATCGTGAGCAGTCACAGAAGACATGCTCCGCATCCTCGTCAGCGTCCATACACACTGGGCAGTTTGGACGGTCTTCTAATTTGAATCGGTGCAGGTACGCCCGGAAGCATCCGTGCCCGGTCAAAAACTGTGTGAGGTAGTAATTTACTTCCCCATGTCTTCTTTCGGTCCAGCCCTCTATCCTTGGTATGAGGCGATGTGTCCATCGCCCCTTGCCACTGGAGTCCCATCTTTTTTGCCACTCAGTCAGTGTCTGCTTCTTCGCGGAATCCCAGATGTCCTTCTGAGTGTTGTCATTTTGTTGTCGCTTTGTCTCGAAGACATTCTTTCTCTCCATTGCTAGGAGGTCAATAGGCGGCATGCCTGCTATAATACAGGCAGCCTCATCTGATACCGTACGATAAGCAGACGCGACCCTAAGTGCACTTCGTCTGTATACAGTCGACAGCTTGTTTGCGTACGTTTTCACTAACATGGCATCTGCCCATATAGGAGCCCCGTACAACATAATCGATGTGATTACACTGACTAAGAGCAACCTTCTACCTTGCGTTGGCCCTCCTACATTTGGCATCAATCGAGATAAAGCAGCGCCAACTTTTGCTGCTTTATCACTCACTGTTTCAAGATGCTGCTTAAATGTAAGTCTTGCATCAATGGTAATGCCCAGGTACTTAATGGTTGGTTGAGAAACAATCTTGTGTCCATCCACTATTAGCGTTATTTTCTCCATTTTCTTCCTACTAGAAATAAGAAGAACTTCGGTTTTATGACTGGCCAATTCCAGTCCTGTCTCTGTCAGCCATTCGCGTATTATACGAATAGCCTCGTCAGCTATCTCTGTTATATCTTCTATGCTTTTCGCTACCACGACTAGTGCTATGTCATCAGCGAATCCTATCACTGTCGCCCCTTTGGGTAACTGTAGCCTTAGTACCCCATCGTACAAGCTGTTCCAAGTCGGTGAACCAAGCACTGATCCCTGGGGTACTCCTCCTGTTACTTCATAGGTCTTGGTGCCATTGTCAGTGTCATATAATAAGATTCTGTCCTTCAAGTAGTCGGACATCATCCTTCTTATATATAAAGGCACTTCTTGTTTACGAAATGCCTCGTGTATTTTGGTCCATTTGGCCGAGTTGAATGCATTTTTGACGTCCAGAGTGACGACAGCGCAATACTCCTTTGCTCCTCCTTTCCATCTCTTTCCCTCTATCGCTGCGCGCGCAGTGTCAATCACTATGTTCACTGCGTCTAGAGTTGATCGTTTCCTCCGAAAGCCGTATTGGTGTTCCGCAAGTCCCCCTTTTTCTTCTATTGCCTGATCCATTCTGACGCAAATTATGCGTTCCAGAATCTTGCCTGAGGTGTCCAGCATGCAGAGCGGTCTGTATGATGAAGCGTCCTCAGGTGGCTTCTTTCCCTTTGGTAGTAGCACAAGTCGTTGTCTCTTCCAGTCGGCGGGAAATATTCCCTCTTTTAGACATGTGTTGTACAAGTCTATGAAGATCTCTGGTTGGGCGAATATAGCATGTTTCAATGCTATATTGGGAATGCCATCCAGGCCTGGAGCCTTGTTGTTTCCAACCCTCTTGCAAGCGCTTAGCAGTTCCTCCATTGTGACTGGAGGAATAGCTTCTTCGTTTGCCTCTGATTCTATAACACACGGTTCGTCCCGTTGTGTGGGGAACAGTTTAGTCACTACTCGATCTAATAATTGTGGGCACTTGGGAGGGGGTGCGTAGCTTCCTTTGATCTTCTTCATTACTATTTTATAAGGTCTACCCCAGGGGTCTTTATTAACCTCGTCCTGTAATTCCTTCAGGCACCGTCGCTTATTGGTACGGATTGTCTTCTTAAGCTTTCGCTTAGCGTCCTTCATTTCCTGGTGGTAGGCATCTACTAATTCCTGGCCTCTTCCAGTTTTATAGTATTTCTTTCTTGCCCGCTGCTCCTGTCTCCTAGTCCGATGGCACTCGCTACGAGCGCTATCCGCCTCACTATTCCACCAGTATACTGGTGGTCGTCTTTGGTTGGGCACTCTTCTTGGCATAGCTGCGTCGCAGGCTCGGGTGATATTTTTCATCACCTGTTTAGCCTTGCTGTCCGCTGTCCCAAACAGTTGTATTTCCTCCAGTGCCAACAGAAACATCTCCTTATCATAGTCTTTCACTTTCCAACCGATTCTATTGGTCCTTGTACTCGCGCTGGAACCCTGCTTTGATCTTCCTATCTCCATAATTATGGCCTGGTGATCACTATTGGTGTAGTGTTCACTCACGATCCACGTGTCGACTGAGTCAATTAAACAGCTGCTAACATATGTCAGATCTACTATAGATCCTGTGTCCCCTCTTCTAAAAGTGTTGGTACAACCCTGATTAACTAGTACCAAATCTAGGAGTGCGAATGTTTCCAGCAGCACCCGTCCTCTTTGATTAGTCCTTTGGCTGCCCCACTCTACGGCCCATGCGTTAAAATCGCCTGCTATTATTACTGGCTTTCTTCCCGCCATATCCTGTACGAGTCGATCTAACAGTCTTTCGAACTGTTCAATTGGCGCATTAGGCGGGGCATAGCAGCTGTATACGTATATACCTGCTACCTTCGCCCGTACAAATCCTTCCTCACGAGTCATCATTTTTTCCTGGAAAGCTACGTCGCCACATGTCCAGATCGCTGCTTTGCCAGTGTCGTCCGTGTCCCATGATGGCTGGTCCAGATCTCTGTATTGTTCACATATGATGGCCACATCAACCTTCGTCTCTCGAACGTACTGGTTAAGTAGGTCCTGTGCTGTCTCGCAGTGATTTAGGTTTAACTGCACTATCTTCATTATCTTTTTTTTTTTTCTTTTAACTCTTCTAATGCAGCTCTGTAGATAGGACATGTGTAGCTACCGGCTGCATGATCAGTTTTTCCTCCTGCGCTCCTTTCACAGCAGAGTACGCAATTTGGTTGATTCTTACACTCTCTTGCTTTATGGTCTATATTTCCACATTTGTAGCAGAGGTTACTTCGGTCCTGTGCTACCTTGCAACTTTTGGCGATATGTCCAAATCCTAGACACTTATAACATCTAAGTGGACGTATATTCCTTTCCATCTGCCGTATTCGGCAGACTACCCAGCCTATCTTGATTTTGCGCTTAGCTATCATCTGTTGAGCCATTTTTGCTGGCATTTGGGTGACCGCGGTCTGCGTGTCACCGTATGCCTTACGCAATGATTTTACTACAATCTCGTCCAATGTGGACGCGTCGCTACTTTGGAACTCCCTGCGTAGCGCCTCTAGAATGTCCTCCTTGCTAGTTAGTACGTCGAGATCCTTTATTTCAAAGGCCACTACGTCTTGTAGGGTCCTTATTTTGGTACCCCCATCTAGCACTTCTTGCACCGCTTGCCGGAGTTCCGTAGCCTTCCCTTCCGCTGTGCGTTGGAGTTCCAAAAGCAGGTCCCCAGCCGCAGTCCTGCGTACCCTGTTTACGCATTCGCCGAGTGCCGTCAATTTGGGTTCCGCCTTCATCTTTCTCAAGATATCAGCGTAAGAGGTCCCTTCGGCGGCCTTTATAATAAGGGCCTCCGGTCGGGTTGGTCTTGCCCGTGTCGTTTTAGATTTTTTAGTGCCTTTTTGGCTTAAGACACCAGTGTCACTCATCCCGTATGTATGTATGTATGTATGTATGTATGTATGTATGTATGTATGTATGTATGTATGTATGTATGTATGTATGTATGTATGTATGTATGTATGTATGTATGTATGTATGTATGTATGTATGTATGTATGTATGTATGTATGTATGTATGTATGTATGTATGTATGTATGTATGTATGTATGTATGTATGTATGTATGTATGTATGTATGTATGTATGTATGTATGTATGTATGTATGTATGTATGTATGTATGTATGTATGTATGTATGTATGTATGTATGTATGTATGTATGTATGTATGTATGTATGTATGTATGTATGTATGTATGTATGTATGTATGTATGTATGTATGTATGTATGTATGTATGTATGTATGTATGTATGTATGTATGTATGTATGTATGTATGTATGTATGTATGTATGTATGTATGTATGTATGTATGTATGTATGTATGTATGTATGTATGTATGTATGTATGTATGTATGTATGTATGTATGTATGTATGTATGTATGTATGTATGTATGTATGTATGTATGTATGTATGTATGTATGTATGTATGTATGTATGTATGTATGTATGTATGTATGTATGTATGTATGTATGTATGTATGTATGTATGTATGTATGTATGTATGTATGTATGTATGTATGTATGTATGTATGTATGTATGTATGTATGTATGTATGTATGTATGTATGTATGTATGTATGTATGTATGTATGTATGTATGTATGTATGTATGTATGTATGTATGTATGTATGTATGTATGTATGTATGTATGTATGTATGTATGTATGTATGTTTTTTTTTTTTTTTTTTTTTTTTTTTCTTATAGAGAGAGAGGTTTAAGGCAAATCCATTATGGACCATGACATGATATAGTGAAGTACCACCGTGTGTGAGACTCGCACTCACTAAACCTTCCAGTATACGCCAGGGTTTTTACGCCCCACCGCAACCGGATCCCCTCCGTTCACTTTTTGACCCTTAGTAAAGTGAACCGTGCCCTTTCTTCTGAGTTGACCTCCCCGCGGTACTACCGCCAAGCAATGCTTCGCGGGGGTCATTGGGCTCCTGCCCTCTTCTGTGAATGTGGTCGGCATCACTGGTTCTCCCATTACCGTCATTAGTAGTCTTCCGTGTTGTGTGCCTTCTACTTCTTACCGCATCGTCCGGTCGCCAGCTTCATTCAGCATCTCTCGTCTTTTTCTTCTTCCTTCTTCGTCTTTTCTGACCTTCTTAAGTATATCTGCTGCATAGTTGTTTACTGTGCACCATCCATCCTCCGAAGTCAGCATAGCCTCCATAATCGACTCAGGTGTTACTCTGGTCTGGAGATAGCTCTCAAGTTCTTCTCTTTCCTGTTGGTATCGTGAGCAGTCACAGAAGACATGCTCCGCATCCTCGTCAGCGTCCATACACACTGGGCAGTTTGGACGGTCTTCTAATTTGAATCGGTGCAGGTACGCCCGGAAGCATCCGTGCCCGGTCAAAAACTGTGTGAGGTAGTAATTTACTTCCCCATGTCTTCTTTCGGTCCAGCCCTCTATCCTTGGTATGAGGCGATGTGTCCATCGCCCCTTGCCACTGGAGTCCCATCTTTTTTGCCACTCAGTCAGTGTCTGCTTCTTCGCGGAATCCCAGATGTCCTTCTGAGTGTTGTCATTTTGTTGTCGCTTTGTCTCGAAGACATTCTTTCTCTCCATTGCTAGGAGGTCAATAGGCGGCATGCCTGCTATAATACAGGCAGCCTCATCTGATACCGTACGATAAGCAGACGCGACCCTAAGTGCACTTCGTCTGTATACAGTCGACAGCTTGTTTGCGTACGTTTTCACTAACATGGCATCTGCCCATATAGGAGCCCCGTACAACATAATCGATGTGATTACACTGACTAAGAGCAACCTTCTACCTTGCGTTGGCCCTCCTACATTTGGCATCAATCGAGATAAAGCAGCGCCAACTTTTGCTGCTTTATCACTCACTGTTTCAAGATGCTGCAAGTCTTGCATCAATGGTAATGCCCAGGTACTTAATGGTTGGTTGAGAAACAATCTTGTGTCCATCCACTATTAGCGTTATTTTCTCCATTTTCTTCCTACTAGAAATAAGAAGAACTTCGGTTTTATGACTGGCCAATTCCAGTCCTGTCTCTGTCAGCCATTCGCGTATTATACGAATAGCCTCGTCAGCTATCTCTGTTATATCTTCTATGCTTTTCGCTACCACGACTAGTGCTATGTCATCAGCGAATCCTATCACTGTCGCCCCTTTGGGTAACTGTAGCCTTAGTACCCCATCGTACAAGCTGTTCCAAGTCGGTGAACCAAGCACTGATCCCTGGGGTACTCCTCCTGTTACTTCATAGGTCTTGGTGCCATTGTCAGTGTCATATAATAAGATTCTGTCCTTCAAGTAGTCGGACATCATCCTTCTTATATATAAAGGCACTTCTTGTTTACGAAATGCCTCGTGTATTTTGGTCCATTTGGCCGAGTTGAATGCATTTTTGACGTCCAGAGTGACGACAGCGCAATACTCCTTTGCTCCTCCTTTCCATCTCTTTCCCTCTATCGCTGCGCGCGCAGTGTCAATCACTATGTTCACTGCGTCTAGAGTTGATCGTTTCCTCCGAAAGCCGTATTGGTGTTCCGCAAGTCCCCCTTTTTCTTCTATTGCCTGATCCATTCTGACGCAAATTATGCGTTCCAGAATCTTGCCTGAGGTGTCCAGCATGCAGAGCGGTCTGTATGATGAAGCGTCCTCAGGTGGCTTCTTTCCCTTTGGTAGTAGCACAAGTCGTTGTCTCTTCCAGTCGGCGGGAAATATTCCCTCTTTTAGACATGTGTTGTACAAGTCTATGAAGATCTCTGGTTGGGCGAATATAGCATGTTTCAATGCTATATTGGGAATGCCATCCAGGCCTGGAGCCTTGTTGTTTCCAACCCTCTTGCAAGCGCTTAGCAGTTCCTCCATTGTGACTGGAGGAATAGCTTCTTCGTTTGCCTCTGATTCTATAACACACGGTTCGTCCCGTTGTGTGGGGAACAGTTTAGTCACTACTCGATCTAATAATTGTGGGCACTTGGGAGGGGGTGCGTAGCTTCCTTTGATCTTCTTCATTACTATTTTATAAGGTCTACCCCAGGGGTCTTTATTAACCTCGTCCTGTAATTCCTTCAGGCACCGTCGCTTATTGGTACGGATTGTCTTCTTAAGCTTTCGCTTAGCGTCCTTCATTTCCTGGTGGTAGGCATCTACTAATTCCTGGCCTCTTCCAGTTTTATAGTATTTCTTTCTTGCCCGCTGCTCCTGTCTCCTAGTCCGATGGCACTCGCTACGAGCGCTATCCGCCTCACTATTCCACCAGTATACTGGTGGTCGTCTTTGGTTGGGCACTCTTCTTGGCATAGCTGCGTCGCAGGCTCGGGTGATATTTTTCATCACCTGTTTAGCCTTGCTGTCCGCTGTCCCAAACAGTTGTATTTCCTCCAGTGCCAACAGAAACATCTCCTTATCATAGTCTTTCACTTTCCAACCGATTCTATTGGTCCTTGTACTCGCGCTGGAACCCTGCTTTGATCTTCCTATCTCCATAATTATGGCCTGGTGATCACTATTGGTGTAGTGTTCACTCACGATCCACGTGTCGACTGAGTCAATTAAACAGCTGCTAACATATGTCAGATCTACTATAGATCCTGTGTCCCCTCTTCTAAAAGTGTTGGTACAACCCTGATTAACTAGTACCAAATCTAGGAGTGCGAATGTTTCCAGCAGCACCCGTCCTCTTTGATTAGTCCTTTGGCTGCCCCACTCTACGGCCCATGCGTTAAAATCGCCTGCTATTATTACTGGCTTTCTTCCCGCCATATCCTGTACGAGTCGATCTAACAGTCTTTCGAACTGTTCAATTGGCGCATTAGGCGGGGCATAGCAGCTGTATACGTATATACCTGCTACCTTCGCCCGTACAAATCCTTCCTCACGAGTCATCATTTTTTCCTGGAAAGCTACGTCGCCACATGTCCAGATCGCTGCTTTGCCAGTGTCGTCCGTGTCCCATGATGGCTGGTCCAGATCTCTGTATTGTTCACATATGATGGCCACATCAACCTTCGTCTCTCGAACGTACTGGTTAAGTAGGTCCTGTGCTGTCTCGCAGTGATTTAGGTTTAACTGCACTATCTTCATTATCTTTTTTTTTTTTCTTTTAACTCTTCTAATGCAGCTCTGTAGATAGGACATGTGTAGCTACCGGCTGCATGATCAGTTTTTCCTCCTGCGCTCCTTTCACAGCAGAGTACGCAATTTGGTTGATTCTTACACTCTCTTGCTTTATGGTCTATATTTCCACATTTGTAGCAGAGGTTACTTCGGTCCTGTGCTACCTTGCAACTTTTGGCGATATGTCCAAATCCTAGACACTTATAACATCTAAGTGGACGTATATTCCTTTCCATCTGCCGTATTCGGCAGGCAGACTACCCAGCCTATCTTGATTTTGCGCTTAGCTATCATCTGTTGAGCCATTTTTGCTGGCATTTGGGTGACCGCGGTCTGCGTGTCACCGTATGCCTTACGCAATGATTTTACTACAATCTCGTCCAATGTGGACGCGTCGCTACTTTGGAACTCCCTGCGTAGCGCCTCTAGAATGTCCTCCTTGCTAGTTAGTACGTCGAGATCCTTTATTTCAAAGGCCACTACGTCTTGTAGGGTCCTTATTTTGGTACCCCCATCTAGCACTTCTTGCACCGCTTGCCGGAGTTCCGTAGCCTTCCCTTCCGCTGTGCGTTGGAGTTCCAAAAGCAGGTCCCCAGCCGCAGTCCTGCGTACCCTGTTTACGCATTCGCCGAGTGCCGTCAATTTGGGTTCCGCCTTCATCTTTCTCAAGATATCAGCGTAAGAGGTCCCTTCGGCGGCCTTTATAATAAGGGCCTCCGGTCGGGTTGGTCTTGCCCGTGTCGTTTTAGATTTTTTAGTGCCTTTTTGGCTTAAGACACCAGTGTCACTCATCCCGTCTTCTTTTTTCTTCTTTTTCTTTATCTTCCTCGTTTCCTTTACCTGCCAAGGTGTCTCTCTGACTGTGGAGGGCGGTGGTGGGGACTGCGATGTTGTCGTCCTTTGTGCCTTCTTCCTGGCCGCCGTGACCTGCTGCGGTGATGTTCTCCGATGCTTGTTCGGAGTCTGGTCCATCTGTTTCTGAACGAAGGAGGGAGAGGTTTGGCTCTCTCGATCCTTGCTACTTCTATCCTTCGACTGAGTACCTGCTTTGGCCTTCGTAAAGTCCTGTAGCGCTCTGCTAGTAGCCTTCGCCATAGTCTTCAACTCTGTGTGTATGTTTTTCTTACCCAAGATAAACGCCACCAGAGCTTCGACTTGCTCTTTGAGGAGCTTGAACGATCGAGTCTCTTTATCCTGCTCCTTTTCTTGATCTTCTCTTATTCTGTCCTCTATACCTCCACTTCCATACTCCGTCACATGGACAATGGGGGACAGAGGTGTTATCAACTCTCCGTCTGAAGTGCTTTCCAGGCAGTTGTTACTGACTAGTTTCACTCCCTGCTCGTTTACCAGGCTGTTGTTGCTGCCTGGTTTCTGGGTAGGGAACCCAGTTTCAATGACACTTTTTAGGGTATCCGAAGTCCCTACGTTTGTCCTTGCTGGTGTACGTATCATATTTCTTTTTTTTTTTTTTTTTTTTTTTCCCCTTCTCTCTTCTCTCACCTACTTTCCACTTAGATTTCACTCTCAATTCTGGCTTCGTAGACGTGTATTCTGGCCTCGTGCCCCAGCGCAAGTCGTCCTCGTAAAGTATCCGGAGGGGGGTAGCGGGGCCCCCCTTCTGACCATGACGGGGCCCTGTCCGGGCGCCACCCGGCACCACCATAGCCATCAGGATTTTCGCCGGTTGATAGAGCAGCTAGGGCATGTCGGCTAAACCGCCCCGGGCTCCTGTACTTACCGGCAGCCTGGGAGTGTCAGAGCCCAGTTTATCTCACATCCTCCACCCTCAACAGTCGAAGTTAAGTCGCGCTGCGGCAACCAGCGAGCGTCTGGTCAGCCATGCTTTGAAGATCCATCCTCGTTTCTTGTGGTGATTTTAAACAGATCTTCGTTTGGCTTTTGGTCCGCGGGAGATATTTTATTTTTCTCCTACCCTCTGCAGGCAGTACTACGTATGTAGTATTATGTGCCTATAGCGAGCACTCCTCAATCCGCCACCCGAGGACGCGCCACATGGGGGTACAGCCTCCCCCTCGTGGATGTATGTATGTATGTATGTATGTATGTATGTATGTATGTATGTATGTATGTATGTATGTATGTATGTATGTATGTATGTATGTATGTATGTATGTATGTATGTATGTATGTATGTATGTATGTATGTATGTATGTATGTATGTATGTATGTATGTATGTATGTATGTATGTATGTATGTATGTATGTATGTATGTATGTATGTATGTATGTATGTATGTATGTATGTATGTATGTATGTATGTATGTATGTATGTATGTATGTATGTATGTATGTATGTATGTATGTATGTATGTATGTATGTATGTATGTATGTATGTATGTATGTATGTATGTATGTATGTATGTATGTATGTATGTATGTATGTATGTATGTATGTATGTATGTATGTATGTATGTATGTATGTATGTATGTATGTATGTATGTATGTATGTATGTATGTATGTATGTATGTATGTATGTATGTATGTATGTATGTATGTATGTATGTATGTATGTATGTATGTATGTATGTATGTATGTATGTATGTATGTATGTATGTATGTATGTATGTATGTATGTATGTATGTATGTATGTATGTATGTATGTATGTATGTATGTATGTATGTATGTATGTATGTATGTATGTATGTATGTATGTATGTATGTATGTATGTATGTATGTATGTATGTATGTATGTATGTATGTATGTATGTATGTATGTATGTATGTATGTATGTATGTATGTATGTATGTATGTATGTATGTATGTATGTATGTATGTATGTATGTATGTATGTATGTATGTATGTATGTATGTATGTATGTATGTATGTATGTATGTATGTATGTATGTATGTATGTATGTATGTATGTATGTATGTATGTATGTATGTATGTATGTATGTATGTATGTATGTATGTATGTATGTATGTATGTATGTATGTATGTATGTATGTATGTATGTATGTATGTATGTATGTATGTATGTATGTATGTATGTATGTATGTATGTATGTATGTATGTATGTATGTATGTATGTATGTATGTATGTATGTATGTATGTATGTATGTATGTATGTATGTATGTATGTATGTATGTATGTATGTATGTATGTATGTATGTATGTATGTATGTATGTATGTATGTATGTATGTATGCACAGGCATTACCATCAAGGGTTTTCTTTTTAGTGAGTCGGACCCAAAATAATCGAATGGTGTATATATGGGGGTACCACCGGTAAGCCTTTCGAGTCTCGTACGTAAGCACGAAAAGCTCGGACGGCTGGGTGGTTGCCCGGGTCAGCCTCACACACGGGAGTGCAACACAACAAAAGCACGCGTGCTCCTACGGTTAAGCATTTTTGTTTCTTTCTTCATTTTCAAATCCCCTGCCTGTTTGTCCTCAAAAAAAAAAAAAAAAAGTATGTATGTATGTATGTATGTGACAAAAGAATGGTGGAACGATAACTCTTCAAGGGAAGAATGTTATGAACTGAAATTTTGCAGACATATGAGCTATTGCTCAACTTAGAACTGATTTTGGAGCTGATTGAATAATAAAAAGTATATTTTTTATAAATAATAGTAACTAAGAACAATTATCAAAAATCAAAAAAATTTTTTTTTTTATTTTTATACGTTAATTATGTTGTAAATACGAGGGTAGTTCAATAAGTCTTTAGAATAAAGTATAAAAACAATTTTTTTTGGGTAAATTTTTTTTTATTTTTCAACATAATCTCCTTGGAGCTCTATACACTTGGTCAATCGCTTTTTAAGTTTTTTCAATCCTTCAGAAAAGTGCGTTTTCGGAAGTTCCTCAAAATAAGCACTTACAGAGGCAATGACGTCTTCGCTGTCCGTAAATCTCTGTCCACCGAGTCATTTTTTCAAGTTTGGAAATAAGAAAAAGTCACTGGGGGCTAAATCTTGTGAATACGGTGGGTGTTCGACCAATTCGAATTTTAGTTCTTCAATTTTAGCCATTGAAACGAAGCATGTGTAAACTCGGGCGTTGTCGTGATGAAAGAGAATTTTTTTTCTCGCCAAATGTGGTCGTTTTTTTTTAATTTCTTCTTTCAGCTGCTCTAATAATGATGCATAATACTCACCAGTAATTGTTTTACCCTTTTCCAAGTAGTCAATAAGTATAATTCCACGTGCATCCCAAAAAACTGTAGCCATAACCTTACCAGCTGACTTTACGGTCTTTGCCTTCTTTGGAGCTGGTTCGCCTGTGGAAATCCACTGTTTGGATTGTTCCTTTGTCTCAGGAGTGTAGTGGTGTATCCATGTTTCATCCACAGTCACAAATCGACGAAAAAATTCCTCAGGATTCCGACTTATGCGCGCCAAAAGAGCCTCAGAGGCGACCACTCTATTGCGTTTATTCTCAGCTGAGAGCAAACGCGGCACCTATCTTGCCGATAGCTTTTTCATGTCTAATTTTTCATGTAGAATTGAAACAACTGCACCTATAGATATCCTTGTGGCCTCAGCTAACTCACGCACTTTTAATCTTCTATCCTTCAACACCATATCGTGGATTTTATTGATGATTTCGGGAGTAGTTGCTTCTACGGGCCTTCCTGAACGTGGTTCGTCACTTATTGATGTACGACCACGCTTAAATTCATTTATCCAGTTATAAACCGTTGCTAAGGCCGGGGCAGATGTGCCATGAACTGAGTCCAATTCATTTTTTATCTCATATGGAGTTAAACCCTTTAAATGAAAATGTTTAATTACCGCTCTGAACTCGTTTTTTTCCATTTTTCTTAACAAGCAATTTTTTTTTTTTCAATTGGTTATAAAAACACGTAAACTCAGAAGATGTGGACTGTGACTGCACCATATATCTAGTCGGGAGTGGTGCTGACTGAAAACAGATGATTTGGAGCGATTCGCGCGCCATCTGTTGGTCATTCTAAAGACTTATTGAACTACCCTCGTATATATGTTTTCATAAACTACATGTTTTAATTTTCTTTCAATTGATATATCTAGCAATTATTAAATTTTTTTTTGTAAAAGAAATAAAATATAAATTTTACAAAATTTCAAAAATAAAGAAAATATTTTTTCTTTCATTATACGTCAAACATATTGAAAATATGTACATTTTCTTAAAATAGACCTAAGTTTCTTACAAATTATATATCTAGCAATTAGCTGAACACTATTTTAGTGGAAGAAATAAAATTGAATTTTGAATACGTATTTTTCGAAAATCGGTAATTTTAGTAAATTTATAAATAATTTTTTATTCTGATAGACCTCAACAACAAAATATAATGTTAAGAATCAGTAGTGTATTATTTTTCAATGAACAATAGTACATACAAAATTACTATAAGAAATTTTCTAATGATATGGTGAAAATTATTTTAATATTACGTTAAGATTAGGATTTAAGATTATATCAAACTGGCAATACGTAAACACGTATGTCTATTGAGTTAACTGTAGCTTTACTTTATTTAATGGGAATTTCCATTATTTGATTCTCAAACTCGATTTATTATGATCTCTCTTTCAGAAAGCATTCTGCTAACGCAATTAGCAGCGGTTTAAAAAAAAAGTCATTAATCGAGTTCTTGGTAAAATTGTTGGCGATAAAAGGTGTCATATGCACATATTTAAAAATAGCTATGGTATCTACATAGTGTATATAACAAAATAGCAAGATTAATAGCATATAAAAAGGATCTATAGCTACTTCTGCATTTAGACACTTTTGGTAATTGTTACCCATATATCTCGTATCTTGTTTTCACTACAAAGATATTTTTAAACTTGTATTGTTTATTTTTAGATAAGATACTTTTTGAACGCTAAATACCTTTTGAAACATTAAAACTTCGTAAAAGTGGTTCGAAAGAATATAAATTGATATGCATTTTAATTAGAGGCACCGCTAGATTAGTGAAATTGATATTAATGACGCTTAGAATACTGTAAAAATTCAGTAAACCACATTTGAGTTAGTGCATATAGTTTCATTAATGCAATAATAGTACAGAACATATTTGAACCAGAAAAATCAAGGCCTTTAATAGTTTTGTGAAATAAATTGACAGAAGAAACTGGAGAGAATTTTAAAAATGTTTACCTACATTCGAATACTTTTTCTTAAATGTATTGCAATAAGAACAAACCGATGTAGAGTTTCCAAAATCCACCGGCATCATCATACCTTAATGTGCTATACATTTCAGATTACAAAAGAATTCAAAACCTCGTCTGGCATATATGTTTACTATGAACCTCTTACACCCTGGCTAAATTCCATCGATACACCGGAAGCTCCATACTTTTGGCCTTCCGCGTGCATAAATGTATCGGTGATCAAGCTTGCTTTCCCCGTGTCTCTGGCGAAATTCTCAGGACGCTTTGCCGCTTCCAGCTTCGTATATCATTTATTCTGTCCTGCCTTTATACGAATACTGCTATCCAGAATAGATGCTACATAATTACAAAAAGGCAATGATTTGCATGTAGGTTACCCGAATTTGGCCAACATGCTTTATATAATATATCAACAACCGTATCTAAATGTATTATTGCATCAGTATAAAAAGTCGTGTCGTGACAGCCATATTATACTGAACCGCAGGTTCTTTTTTACGGTACTTTTAGCATTTTTATGCATTGAAATGAAATTTACATGTAGTAATATATATTTGAACTTTGAAAAATTTATATAATTATACAACGATTAATTTTAACTATATGTTTTTTTTTACTTTTAGTGCATTGTGAGACAGGGTATTGTTCCAAATGCTTGAAGAGGAAACATGTAACTTTATTTTACTTCATTTATCCATGTACACTGAAGCAGAGAGCTCATAAATATTATACTTTAAAGAGAAAGCTGTGTGACGATAATATTTTTTTTTTAACTAACTATGTAATAAACATGTCTTGTGAGTATGTGAATATCTATGTATATGGCCTAGCGCGTGTGGGTGTTGGTATCCGTTCATGTATACGCGCGTGTGTGTGCGTATGTTTATGTGTATGTGTGTGAGCGTGTGCGTGTTTGTATTTGTGAGTATATGGGTATGATTAGTTATTCAATGCTTGTAATGGTCTAGCAATGATCTTCAATGGATTAATATAGATCGCGTACCCAATATGGCTCAATCCTGATAACTTGTATAATACACGATAATTCTAGAAGTCTGTTTGACGCATCTGAGTTTTGTTACACTGCACTTGTCTACTTGCTGATTAAAACACTTATCGTTATAGAATCACTGTAACCTCTTATCTTTGCTTGACACTACTCGTGACCGGTTCGGCTAATTTTGTACTAAGAGAGCATTGCGTAACACTTACGGCGAAGCCGAGGTCACAGAAACAGCTGTTGAATAGCTTATCACTGTTTGCGTCATGCTAATAGATTTACCAATATACAGGCCCGGATAGCTCAGTCGGTAGAGCATCAGACTTTTAATCTGAGGGTCCAGGGTTCAAGTCCCTGTTCGGGCGATTTTTTTTTACTTTTTGCTATCGCGGAACTCAGCAGAAGGTTAGGGGTCCATATAAGTGTGCTCTAAGCCGACTTTTTCGACTTGCAAGATAATTATTTAATTTTCTAGTTGTAACTTTGTCTGCTTAAAACAAGAATAGGAGATTAAATCATTATAATTAATAAAAAATTTACAAGTGAAATATACTCACATTATGTTTTCTCTAAGAGAAAGCTTGGTGATGTTAATTTTCGGATCAGAAATTTAGATGAATATTGATGTTTTCCAGGTTCCTACGTCAGAAAAATAGGTTCTTAAAAAAGTCTATTTGTATGTAATTATGTATGTATGTATGTACGCATGCATGCATGTATGTATGCATGTTTGTATGTATGTATGTATGTATGTGTGTGTGACTGCGTGCGTGCGAGCGTGCGTATGTATGTATGTATGTATGTATGTATGTATGTATGTATGTATGTATGTATGTATGTATGTATGTATGTATGTATGTATGTATGTATGTATGTATGTATGTATGTATGTATGTATGTATGTATGTATGTATGTATGTATGTATGTATGTATGTATGTATGTATGTATGTATGTATGTATGTATGTATGTATGTATGTATGTATGTATGTATGTATGTATGTATGTATGTATGTATGTATGTATGTATGTATGTATGTATGTATGTATGTATGTATGTATGTATGTATGTATGTATGTATGTATGTATGTATGTATGTATGTATGTATGTATGTATGTATGTATGTATGTATGTATGTATGTATGTATGTATGTATGTATGTATGTATGTATGTATGTATGTATGTATGTATGTATGTATGTATGTATGTATGTATGTATGTATGTATGAATGTATGAATGTATGTATGTATGTATGTATGTATGTATGTATGTATGAATGTATGAATGTATGAATGTATGTATGTATGTATGTATGTATGTATGTATGTATGTATGTATGTATGTATGTATGTATGTATGTATGTATGTATTAATGTTGTATGTATGTATGCATGCATGCATGCATGCATGCATGTATGTAAGTACGTATGTATTTATGTGTGCATATGTATGTGTATGTGTGTATGTATATGTGTGTGTATGGGTCTGTGTATGTGTGTGCGCATGTGTGTGTGCGTGAACGTGTGTGTGTGTGTGTGTGAGTGTGTGTATTTGTGTGTGTGTGTGTTTGTGTGTGTGTATGGACTTGTGCATGTGAATGTATGCGCCTTGTAGAAATATGTTTACCAAGATGAAAATGTTATACATATTAAAATACTACTAAAATCCTTTATTCTGAAACAGGGTACGATAAGATATATGTTGTCGTTCATTTTGTATATAGTAAAATTGTGTGTGTATGTGTGTGTTCGATGAATGTGCGGATGTGTATGTGGACGTGTGCGTATGAATGTATGCGCCTTGTAAAAATATGTTTACCAAGATGAAAATGTTATACATATTAAAATACTACTAAAATCCTTTATCCTGAAACCTGATATTCATTTTGTATATATTAAAATAGATTACTTTTTTAAAACCATTTTAACACATAAACTATACATAATTCTTGAACTTTATTGGTGTGAATTTAGCAATCATAAGATTATTTGCATTTGAGAAAAAATTTGAATGAAAGGAATATTTAAGTTTACTAATTAATTTAATAACGTCTATTCACCTTGTAGACTGCGACATCCATAGACAGCTTTATTGTGGTGACATTTTTTGTACACATATGTTGATTGCAGTATAAATGATATTGCTCTGAAAGAACATAGTGTCAAAGCAGTTAGCGAAATTCTTTTATGCTACTATTAAAATGAATTAGTTATAGCATATTCTTATACTCACATAACCCGTTAAAATTCAATTACCCAACAAATAATATTCAACAAAAAGAAAAACAAGAAAATCTCTGCACAGTCCGTAACGAAATACCGAGTAGATATATAAAGAACGGCGCAAAGCCTCGCCTCACCCTAATGCACCTTACTTCCGGCCTCGCGAACGCCTGAAAAATGGCACTGCAGCGTCGAGTCTCCCCTCCCCCTAACCCCTCTCTCTCTTTCTCTCTCTCTCACTCTCTCTCTCTCTCCACCCCGCAGTTGTCGCCTCGTATGTGTGCAAATCGTAAAATTCATACGCGAAAGCCGAGCCGCGGAGATTAGGCTCACTGCGGCACGCTCGCGCGTCTATAATACGCGTATGTGCGCCGCCTAGACGCAGCGCCACTTAGCGTCGCGCGCTATTTGCTTTGCAAATAATCCCGGCGTACTTAGAGATACGCGTATACGAGTCTCCTGCTGCCGCCTTTCTTGACTCACATCGTGTATATATGTGTGGAGGTGGAATAGGTACCGTGTCATAAATATGTATCATCCGGATGCAGTACTTACGTACCCAAACACATTCGATCCTCGCTCTCTCTCTCTCTCTCTCTCTCTTTCTCTCTTTCTCATGCAGCGTCGATGCGAGAGAACGTTTGTATTGAAGTGCTGCTTTTCGGTTTGAATTGGTATTCAGGAAGAATTGGTGTATTAGGTGGAGTATAATGTACATCTAGAAAAAGGATTGTTTAGACAACAAAGCTGATTTTGTTGTAATCAATCTAAATATGTATTAACTATGCAGGGGCCATTTACATATTTATACCTAATGCTTCTATGGGGGAGGGGTATTCAAGTATACTTTGACAAAATGTAACAAGGGAGAGGAGCGTCTAGTGGTAGTTTTCCTCAACTTTTCCCACACAGAAGGGGATCAATTCTTTTTTTGAAATTCATGTTTTGACGTGCTCTGAACAATGATACTAGATTTTTACGTTACCCTTCAACGGCTTAAATATTATAAATCTGAGGGCATCCTCCTTTGCGGGAAATAAAGTACAAGAGGGAATAAGCCACTTCCGTCCCGCTGTTCAGGTTAATAAAGTGGCCTTTACGGGTAAATCGGGAATAAAAGTATTTAATTAAATAGTTAAGTTTATAAAATTTTATAAAGCTAGTAATCTGAATGTTTCTCTATAAAATAATGCATGTATATTTATTTTTCTTTTAATATTTTATGATATGACCTGGTATAAATATTATAGAAGTTTAAATACTATAACAGTTCCTGACCAATTTTCTTGTTTTTGGTTCGTATTCTAGCTGATAATTTATTGATCTGGATCGGTTAACTTATAAGGGACTGGGTTATAATATATACAAAGTATACATAGTTTAAGTAATTTTAGGGATTTCTGTATACTTTGCACTTATACTAACAAAAGGGTTAAATTTAATTACGTTAAGAACTGTTGATTGATCTCATAATAATTCATCTTTTAATGTACGTTAATATTTAACTTGCGCAAGCTTGCCAATTTAAGTAATAAACCAATTTTATCATCTACAAAAGAACAACATTTTTGGGGGGTGAAGATAACGGATATGTATGTACTAGAGTTGTATTTAAATAACACTTCATAATATACTCCATAAACAAAGAAAAAATGTTAACTTTTAAAAAATAGTTTCTCAGTAAAATAAAGGAATAGCTTTCACAGCAACATCAACGTTAATGTTTTGAACTTTATAAAAGACCCGTAATGTTTCGACTACCTTATATTAAAAAAAAATACATTTCCAAATATTAATAAAGAAAGCATGCTCTGCATTCAGACTCAACAAAACTGCGCGTATCCCGTCCGTAACGTAGAAAGGAAAAAAATACGAAAACAAAACAAAACAAAATAAAACACGGTCATCGCCAACAGCAACAACAAAAACAAAAAGCATATAACGAAAACAGCGTATTTGCAATGAAACGCACAGCTAGCTTAGCTGGCAGCGGCAGCGGCAGCGCAGACTAAACTTGTCTCGGATTCAAAAGAGCGCCGCGGGGCTCGCAGGTGTTTGAGAGAACACTGCGCGTACTCGTTCGTTACTCGCAAAACAACGGCCAAAAAGTATAATGCACGCGCGCAATGCAAAGCTACGGAATATTTAAGAGCGGATCGCTGCGTCAAGGGGGGGACGCGACAGCGTGCGGAAAATTACTTTTAATGCAGCCAATTAGAAGTGGGCAACGCGCGCGCAAACGTGATTTCGAAAGATAAATGAATTTAATAAACGCGCGGCATGTGGAGCCGACGTGTGTCTGCTGCGAGCTGCTGCAGTGGCGTTCGAATTTCTCCACAACTCCGATGTGTCGTCGTGCCGCTGTTGTGTTACTTTCGTGTCTCCTTCATCGAGCTGCAGTGCGCTTTCGGATGGTTTCATTCGGAAAATATTATGCTTGTACGAGAATGAGACTTAATAATGCCTCCTCTTCACTGACAGTTTAATATCGTCTCGCTTTAACTTTCAATATTGTATAACATTTATGTTGTTTAGAAAAACAAAACTTTTTTAGTATGAATAATTATCACTGTAATTTTATTTAATATTGAAAGTTAAAGCGAGCGTCTATTAAAATGCCAGTGAAGATGAGACATAAGGCTGTATTAGTGCTCAATTTAGGAAGTCGGTAGGGAAAACCAGGGTAAAATGAATATAGTAACTGTAAAAGTTGAAAATAATGTATTTTTCAGACCTAACCCTCTGACGCAGTATCCCGAGATACCTCGTCCAAACGAGGTTTTTACCGTAGCCAGGAGGACGAGATATCTTGTTCTGACATTTTTGGCCACAATTTTTGATTGGTTCACTTTTAGAGTAACTACAACCACGCAAATTAAAGCTGACAACTTTCTCTTTATGATAAACTTGGTTCGACTTTCGATTTTTACGCGACCCCGAAAATATAAAGAAATATGTTATCTAATTTTCGAACATGTAAAAAAGAAATATGCATTCGGGAACGGAAAAGTAAAATGCTTACGCAGGGAGGTTAAAACATTACTTTGTAAGTTGCACAAGAAACTTCTTAAATTAATAAGCATACTAGCAACTTAAAAAAAGTAATTTATTAAGTTTAATATTATTTAGCTATTTTTTAAATATATCGGTTCATTTTACCCGGGCATTCAGTGCGGGGTAAAGTGAACTAGAGGATAGAATGAAATATTTTGAAAGTATTTGACTAGTTTTTATATAGTAATAGATAACAACGTTAATTTAGATAATAATAAAACTTAAATGACATCTTAAAACCTTTCAAATACTGTAAAATACGAAAAAGTTAAATATGGAGGTTATGTTGACCCATTTTGGCGTAAATACAAAATATGTTGCAACAAAGACTTTGTATACTATACGGACACTCACCTTGGTCAATATTTTGTTAAATTTTCCATTTGGTCGCGTATAAATTAGTGCAATCGCATTTTTTCTTGACTACTTTACCCCGATTCACTTTACCTTGAGATGTCGATTCTTTAAAATGCTTGTTTAAAAACAGAAAAACATTATTTAAAGCTCTGAATTCTTGGCAATAGTAAGTAAAAGCAATAAAACTAATTATAAACATCTATAATCGATATAATAAATTCGAGAAACTAACTTTCTTGTAAGATCAAAAAATACAATTATTTTTATTTCGTAGAATATTAATTATTATGTAGTGGAACTTTCTTATTATCATCCTTGCATTATTATCTTTCATTAAAATTAAAATTAGACATAAATAATAATTTATTGAAGAAATAATAAACATGATTCACTTTACCCGTGTGTTCAATTTACCCCAGTTTCCCCTATATAGATGTTACTTAATTATGTGTATGTAGCGTCTAATTTTTTTGTAGAAAAGCTGAAGAATATTGGTAAGTTTCATTAATCTGATCAGTTTCCTGTTTGTAGATAATGTGATATCCAGAGCTTCTATGCCTGCACGCGTGAAAATGCGCGCGTTCGCCTTGACGCATCACATGCACTCTAAGAAAAATAATTTGTTATTGCTATAAATTCATGGGTTATAAAATTTGTATGTATTGTTCATGTAAATTTATTAATGGTCATCCTTTCCAGATGTAAGAGACTAAATTGCTCGATCGTTATTTAATTTTAAACTATTTTCAATATTATTAATATACATCATATTTTACTATTTAATCAAGAAAGTTGAGAAAACGATCGTACTCACCGCTGTCTAATTTGACATGTAGAGAAAATAATTTTCATAATATGTTACATATATAGATGAATATAATATTAGCTTTAGTGATAATCATGGATAATCAGGTACGATTTCATATAATTATATAACACGCAAATAGTATGATTGTCTAGTAAGATAAATCAAAGAATATTTAATCTTTTATCAAGTAACATCTTTTGTAATTAATACTACCAAAATGTATGTGAATAAGAAAGGTTTAGTTATCCAAAGAATAAACAAAAACTTCAATGATGATGATAGACATAAATAAACAGTTTTTGCAAAAGGATAATCCATCTTTAGACATACACGTTTTTTCCAATCCAAGGCAGAAGAATTTAAATATAATATTGGATACCGAGGGCTTTAATGACGTTCGTTCATTGTTAGATTTAGTTGCCTATAACTATCAGGGAATTTTATGCGGCCACAGTGCTTAATTATCCTGGTTAAGATAACTTTATCTCTAAAAATACATTTGAACCGATTTTTAAATATGCTTGGTCAAGATAATTTCTAGACTTTTCCATTCTTTTAATAAATTTAGGGGAAGCCATGTCTGACACATCCTCCATCGTCTTAAGTTTTAATCCAATCCAAGATCTAATCAGTCAACGATTCTTCAATTGAACCATCTAAATTTTTCAATTTAAATGGCAAGACATAAATTTGTATTTTATTCGATTGATTAATGCAAATGTTGGAGTTGGCAGCCTGTATTATCCATTTAATTAAATTTATTCTTCGTTTCTGACGTGCATCGGGCCGTTTAGAGTTCGAACTACTTCCGCAGATAAACGTTCCGCCGCAGCGAGTTAGAAGACGCTGCATATGCCGCGTTCACAGCTCTCACCGAGGATCGTCCGGAGCCGCTTATTACGTCTCTACCAGTCGGGTACGACAGATAAACGGAGAGGCTACGGTACGAGGAAAATGTAGAGGCTCTTCTAAAAGCGATCCAATTGTTTTGAACTATTATATGCAATTAAATTAATAATTATATGTAAACATGAATAAATATTGGATGTAGATTTGAATTAATGTTTTATGTAAATTTAAGACTTTTATGCGATCGAATTAATATTTTACAATTATATACTACATAATATTAATAAACATTAGGTAAAAATTAGAATTTTAAAATTATAATATGTAAAATAAATATATTAGGTGTAACGCGAGTTCGAGCCCTGCCGCGGCGAATTAAAATAGGGAAAATCGAATGTGGAGAGTCTGACGTATCGACGATAGAGTCCGAGAGTTTCAAGGTCAAGGGAGTTTTAAGTATTAAAATTGACTGTTGATCGAATATTACGTTCATATATTTAATTGAATTTGCAGAAGAGATGCATAACGTGCTACAACGAGATATATTTTTAGCTGAAGTGTTTGTCCCTTGGCTGCGTGCTAATTACCTAGAACTAGACCGGAAGTCGGTAGGTAGCCAGAGAAACAAGCGCATACCGGGGGAGCAAAAGTTCACACTTATGGACCTCGAGCTACGAGTGTCTGCTACGTCAGCGGTAAAAATAAAGAGGAAGGGGGTAAAATGACTCAGATTAACCGAGAGAGCGAGAGGACACTTCACTTCGTTAGCAGAACTCGACAAGATCGGTTTGGCTCATCATATTATAATTCAAGCAATCTGTCGTTTAAATTCAGTTTGTAACACTCTAGATTTTGTTTATATCAAAATATTTTCTTTAATCAGTTCAGTTATTTACTATTTCGAAGCTATTTTATCTATTATTCAGAAGCGTATTTGCGTATTTGAGTATATTTCATGTTTGTCGAATAAACTTCAGCATTAAATTATTGTCTTGTTTTTACTGCAAATTACTACTCAACCTTAAACCAGAACAAAGGTCCTAATGGGAATGTCCATCGATATACAGTGTCGGATTGCAGTGACTAGACTGAACTACCTGAGCTTACAACCATCTTAAGGATCAACATGGAGTGACGAGCTAATGTTTAACGGCTATAAATACCTAGCTATATATAACCGATTCCCTTGAACCAGTACTACATGGACTACATGGTTTGGACTCTACATGACTTCATAGACTGCTCGGTATTCTTTGGCAATGGAAAGCCAATCATTTAGAACATCATGAGGAAGGTAGAGGCGATAAATACGATCATAGCTTATGTAGTATAGCTCAGAGAACATAAAAATATTGAATGCATCATGAACCACTGCAATGCCGAGATTGACATCGCCTGGTATCATAATACCGACGGTTCAACCATCGTAGAAATGGTGAAACCGGCTCTTATCTGCGTTAGAATAATCTTTGTATAATATACCACTGTTCATGGATTATGCTAACCATCTCTACTCGACCATTTTTAAAATGAACATCGAGTAGGACGAGCTAATGTTCAATGGATATAAGAACCTAGCTTAATACGTGGTTCTCCTGATTGAGTACAACATTGAGTATAACCTTATCTTCTTTGATGACTAAGTCTTTCATCAAGAGCATCATGCAGATAATGTAGGTGGCGAACAACATAAAAGTCTATGTGGGCCAGTTGAGGGAACGCAAACGTAAATTTCTATTAAATCCATCCGATCCATTTGAGTCGAGATTTAAAATTGCAATTTAGAAGCAAATTACAATCATATATTAGTGTAAAGATCTAAAAGATTAATGTTTTTCGAATCATGGTTTCAATGTAAAGATTATCAAGTTTTAATATTTGCGCAATAAAATATTGTTTACAAATTTAATTTTTTATGCCTTTAAAAATAAAAAGTATGTAGGTGTATTTAAAATCAATCTTACGTCGATTTTTTAAAAGCGTAATTCAGATATTCAGAGAATTACCTAGAAATAGAACACTATCACAAAAATAAATGCTCATAAATAAATAAGAAGTCAAAAAATATTATTTTTACCACCATAGACGAATCCTAATCCACACAAATCCCTTTCAAATCACTTATTCCTAACCCTACCCAAATAAATCCATCAAAGATCTCTTAAACTAGAACTAGGAACCCATCCCCAAAAGAATCCCTTCTCCTTTCTCCGCGAGTCATGACACATAGCCTTCAACTCGCCTACAAACCAGGAGCCATCAGTTAACCAATTATCTCTCTTCTCCCGGCTGTGAAATCGATTCGTGGGCGCGTCATTCCCAGCGCACTTTTTCGCGCGGTGCGAGAGTCATTGTTCCGCGCGTACACATGACGCGGCCCGAAAGAGGCGGACAGGCGCGCGTGATGCACAATGGGCATCCCACGCGCCGACAAGTCCCGAGCACCCGCCCCAATCAAATCCGGCAAGTGCGAACGGAAAAATGCCGGACGGCGAGTTATCGAGAGTGAGCCTATGTGCGCCGGTGGAGTATTGGCCGGAAGAGTAGCTAGTATTGTTGGGCTCATCGTTGTGACTGAGGTTTGGCGATTTTGGGAATTTAGAAAGTGAATAATAAAATCACAACTAATACCAAAATTAATGATTGTAACTAATATTCAATTTGATGATTAAAAATGTAAAATAATGTTAGGCACTACTTAATACTATTAAAAATAGACAAAAGTGAATAGTACAGAAAAAAATATAAATATTATAAATCGTAAAATTTCTACGATTCCTGAAGCAACAATCGCAGATTTTAAACACCTTCTTTATTAATATTCTCTTATTACAAATAATTATAATTATTATTGTTACCATTCACTTCCATCTCATCTTCTAACCAGTCACCTTCCTCTTCCCTCTCCTCCAACATCCCCCCTCCCATTATTCCCTCTCATACCAATCCCTTTTTTTCCTCCTATTTCCTCTCGCAGTATACACAACGCACACAAGCCCGGACACCAAACTGCTGCCCTCGCAGGAGACGCTCCCGCGCGGCATTTGCATATCCGCGCCTGGTTTATACGTTTTCGATATTCGAGACAGCGGAGCAGCAACGTGCGCAATCGTAGTGTTGCCGAATATATACATATACATCCACGCCGAGACACTGCCGTCGCGGCTATTCTACGCAAAAAAAAAGAAGTGGATTTAATTTATGAAGTTGCAGTTTTCGGAGCGAAACGACAAATCTGCTACAAGAGGGAGTGCTCTCGCGTCTAATTTATATCCGATGTCGTTTGCCGATCGGATGGCGCAATTGAAAAGCGTCGTACGTTATACGAGGTAGAAGTGTTTTCGTTCGCCACGCGCACCTGTTTTCCAGTTGGTGTGTTATTTTTTGCTCGGTGCGTCGATAATAAGAATAGCTCGGGAGCGATCGGGCGCCAGCTCCGAGCGCGATTTGCATTTAAATGGCTTCGAAGCTGCTGTTGCTGTTGTTACTTTTTTATTTTAATGGACGTTTGAATTTTCTGTTTTACTAAATAGCGAGATTACCGTTCGATCTCGCTTGCGTAGATTCGGTTATCATAAAGTTGTCGCGCAAACGATTTTTTATGCGATATTGTACGTATCGAGAAACATTGATATATAGTTGTTTTGTAATTATTTTTGGTATAGCAGAACAAGTTGAAATATTTTTGATTATTTAATTGACTCTATCGCTTATTACATACATTACAGCGTTTCATTTTCACTGCATGTAGACTGCTGTTGTATTACAGTCTCTAACTTTACGAGAAAAATACTTGTAAAAGTTTTAAATTCACTCTGGATCACAAGCCTTTATAATTTATGAGATTCTAGAATCAAAATTATTAAAATTAATTTGTATTAGAATTTTGATTTCAGGGAAGATGCTACAGAAAAAATCAAAATATGTTAAGCATTGACAAAGATATTTTTTCCTTTTTTGGTATATAATAATACGTAAAAAGAACATATTGGCACTAGTTAATATCCTCATAAACCGCCATTAAAATATCAGAACAGCCAGAAAACCTTCAAAAACAACATTATTTTCATTATCCTTTTGCGCATCAGAAATCGGTGAATTTTTATCAACATGACTTTATGGATTCTTTTAAGTAAAACTTATAAATATATGTTGCAATATTATTCTATTTTTGATTTTAAGAAAATTGTATAGTTAAATTAGTAGTAATAATTAAATAACAGTAAATTCGTAATTATTTATGATTCCGTTTTTGTTTTATGGAATAAATTTATTTTTATCCACCAGTGACATAGGTTTTTGATTTTTACTGACGTTCAACCTTGCTTAGAGTGCAATTATTTATTTAGCTTCTTTTTTGTCACGCAAATGTTGAAAAACATTAATTTATATAAAAACAACAATATTAAAAAGAAATAAAACAGCTTAACCTGCATACTGCAGCTCTATGTTCCGACCGGGGGATACTTCTTTTTTTATCTGTTTTATCAGGATTTGGTACACAACGAAGAAATATTAAGCTATAAAATGTTCAGAGTCATTATAAATAAGAGAAACGCAATACCCAATATATTGGCTAAATGCAGTGAACGACCTCCAATTTTTACATTTTTATTATTATTATTACTTATTAATTTTATTTATTATTTTTTATATCCGTCAAATCTTCAATTTTGTAATCATTCCCATAGCCTATTCGCAATAGTAATTCTTATACTAACGCCGCATTATGCTTCCGAAGCCTTGCACTTCGCCGCATCTATAAATATAAAAATTATTTCACCTTGAGGGCGTTCACTGGGATGCAACTTTGGAAGAAGCAGCACTTTCTGATTCTCCGAATAGATTTCGAAATTTGTTTGCAGTAATGCTATTATTTTGCCATTTATCTGATGCTTCAAGTCTTCGGAAAAAGTACAAACAAAATCTTTCAGAAGATATTCAGCGTCGAATGGAGGCACAGTTACAAGATGGCAATATCAACTCAATTTCGAATGAAATTTATAATAATTGCTTGAATTATCTTGAAGATAGTTTGTTGTCAATGGGAGGTTAATGTCTGCAGCTATATGGTCTGCCTCAACCATATAGAGATGGATTACCTTTAAAATAGAGACTACATTCGGGAGATCAGTTACGATACGAATGCTTTGGAACATATTGTAACTGATAGCGTACATATCCACTAAGAATTGATTATAGAGAAATCGACCGTACCGTAAATGGCTGATCTCTGTTTCCCGGATCATGATCCGGTAAGAATAGAAGTTCATTGCAGATACTGTTTTTTCGAAAAGTAATTTTTTTTTCGGGTTGATCTGACGAACATCTACAGAGTAACCATCCTCACCCTGGCAAAACAGTAAAGGATACTGTAAAGCATCATACGAACGATGCACCTCACTTATTGGTTGTAATTTATCATCATGACTCTATAATACAATATCCCAATTTTCAAACTGCTGTCCAACTATGACCAATGCGACTTCGTTTGCTGCTGGAGCATTAAAGCAGCCACGATGAGCATTGACCGGTTTCCTATCAGCATGAATTACAACATCGAAGAATCTACAATTTTGAGGTACTTTTTCGAGAGTAGTCTTGAAGTCCTTTACGTAAGATTTAATACAATGCAACATCGTCTGCAGTTGTTTTACCAGATGTTGCCGTACGCCAGGGATGTCATGGATGCCAGGATTGCATCCTCTCCAACAAAATAAATCTATAGGAATTGAGGATTTTGTTGAGGCAAAGGTTGTAGACCACCAATTAAATGGTACACTTGACCTTGTACTTTGAATGGCTCCAAAAGATGTTATTTGAAAACAGCTATTATATTTTCTAATCCTATCCATAAAATGGACGTGATCAGGATGAAAGTCCATAATCAAACTATAAAGCGGTTCAAGAAGACACAAGAAAGGTGGTAGTTGCACTTTGCCAGCTCTGCAGCACATTCCGGGTGTCTCAGTTTTATACTTTAGAGCACCACAGTGGCTGCATTTGTAACTCATAGTGCCGAGAGTTACAGTTTTATCGGTTTCATAGGACATCTTTGGGTTACATTTCATTCCAGACAGAGCTTTAATCTTCCACGGAAGTAACCGCCTTTCTTAGCGTACTACTGGACGGCTTTATTCGTATACACCAACAGCTGTTTTATGGACCTCTGGATGATGTTGCTGGTAAGAAGAAACAGCGACTCTATGAAATTCCGGATGATTTTGCTGGTAGGAAGAAGCAGCAGCTCTATGAATTTCTTGGTGATTCATCTGATATTTTGTAGCGGCACATTTGAGTTGATTTTTCTGACGTTATTTGTAAATCTTGCGCGACGTTTCTTATTACGTATAGCAGAACTCGATATTATATCAAAGATTTTACTACGCTTTGGAGGACTCGGTATCACATCAGAAATATCTGGAAAAGATAGAGAAACAGTTGTAGTTGATCCATCATTGCAAGGTAAATAAACATCGAAATGTCCTTTTAATAAGTATGATGTGAATCGAAGTCTCTTTATGGGACTTCCTTGTGCATCGAATCTCTCATACAGTTGTCCATTGCGGTATACCTCAAAAGCGAACGGAAATATTAGTCTAGCAGCTACCAACTCGCATAAACCACCATAAGTAGAATATTTCAACAGTCGATCCAGTATTCCTCAGAATTTTTATAATCATTTTCTACCTCATCATGAGACATGATCGAAAAATCTTGCCAATAATTCACGACATGAGCTACAATCTGAGTGCGAATCTCCAGAGACATAACTTGAGTGTGATATAAAAAAAAGATATGGCATTGAAGAGGCAAGCATCATCCTTCAACATCGAAAAAACTATATGTGGCGTCATAACGCTATTTATATTCAATATTTCCACACTCATCGTAAAATACTCAGTAAACCACCGCAAACTATCGAAAATAATCCAGGAACACAGTGATATTACTCATGATTGACTAGGGCTCTCAGACTCCTAATGCCTTCTTAAGGCTCTATCGCCTTTATATATACTCTAGACTCGATTGTTTTACTTACGGGTAACGCTCACCGTAGCCATCTAGCGGCACTTTATCGGTACTATATACTTTACTATGTATGTGAGACATGAAACACATCTCAATCCTTTCCACCCCCGGGGGTTGAATTTCATAAAACTCGCAGAAATCGTTCTCGATATAATCTCATGCCGCAAAAACCGTCTCAAAACCTATTTTCACTGAAGAAATATAGTAAAATAACTAAAAATCACATTTTAACCCATTCCACCTCCTGGGGATGAAATTTTAAAAAACCGTTCCTTAGTTAGCACCCACTATGTGGGTGGAACGTACCCACAAGTTTTCATTTTTGGCTGGGCGTGGATGAATCAGTCAGTCAGGACAAGTTCTTTTATGTATATAGATTTAATATATTCCTCTATCTACAATTGAAGTTTTCGCGATCAAAAAATTCATAAGCCGCATTAAAAAAGTGTACAGTATATTGGACAAATGCAGTGAACGCCCTCAAGGTGAAATAATTTTTATATTTACGGATGAGGCGAAGTGCAAGGCTTCGGAAGAATAATGCGGCGTTAGTAGAAGAATCACTATTGCGAATAGGCTATGAGAATGACTCGAAAATTGAAGATTTGACCTTAGTGAACACCTACTATGTGGGTGGAACGTACCAACAAATTCTCAAGCCGATTGGTCCAGTGGTTTTGGTTAGGTGTTGATGAATCAGTCAGTCAGGACAAGTTCTTTTATGTATATCGATATAGTTTTCGATTCGATTTAAGTAAATTTTATTTTGCATTTTGTTAATGGAGAGGTCGGGTGGTAACATCTTTTTTCTGTTTTAACAAAATATTTAGCTTTTAAAAATATTGCTTCTGTTTAATATTTTACACAAAAAATATAGTTTCTCTATAAGGAAAATGATTAAATAATGATTTGAATATTTCTGAAATTTTAATCTATGCAAATTAAAATATAGTTTCTAAATTTGAATTGCAATTTTATTGGCCTATTTAAAAGTAAAAAATGACGGTCAATCGATTAATTGAAGATAATTAAAGAAGTGCTGAACAAAATGGATAGTTATCAGAAACTATTTTTTTTTTTAAACAAAACAAACTTATGGTTTTAAACCTATTTTTAAGTAGTTAAGCAGGTATTTGTATTCCAAAATATAAACAAATTATAAGATGTTTTTGCTTTTTTGAAAAGACAGTATTTTGTTCCGTCTTTCCTACTTACATCCAATTACTTTAATAATCTTAACTTACAAATCCAAAAACTACTGAAGATCTCAACGTCATCCAAATTATCAGTGCACCATCCTCACACATTTTTCTAGAGTTTCTTCAATAGAAAACAATATCCCTCATCATTTAAAAAGAAAAAGTAAAACGCAGAGGCGAAGGCGTTCGATTCCCTCAACGCGCAGTTCAATGCCGAGTCGCGAATAACAGTTTACACGAGCGCGGTGGATAATGAATAGGGTTTTAGTGAAACACGGTGTAAGCGCTAAAGTTACAATGACGGTATACTTACCTTGTGTGGATGTGTCCGGACTTGCGCGGACCAAGCACATTCCCAGCGCAACGGTGAAACACCTTACATACGCGTGAGAAGGCTCCGGTTAGCAAATGCTTGTATACGCGTAAAGTAAAAGTCTTAAATATGGTAAGCGTGGTGCTAGAAATGCAGAGATGTGTATAAAGATGGAAAAAAGTTGAATTTTATAAAGTTAACGTTTATATCGTGATTTATTGTTAATGCTTTGAATTTTAGAATTTAATATAATCTACTTCTTGTAAAAGTTGTTTAAATGTGTACATTACAGTAATTTATTAAATTCTTTACAACTACAAGACTAATTCTATTAAATAAGTAACAAATGTAACAATACTTAAATTGTTTCATTTTTGCGTCATAGTTTTCCCATATTCTGTAGGGGAGAGTCAAATATTTTAAGACAGGGACCACTTTTGGACATTGCTAGTTTCAATACATTCTTGAATCTTTTAATTTTATTTTAAAAGAAGTTTATTTTAACAGGATTTTAGTCTTATAGACAGTTAGCACAATGAATCATGCGACTCCTTATATTTATAATTAAAAACAGATATTGTTTTGGTATGCTATTTCTTAGTTTAAAATCTACCCAAAGAAACTTGTTAAGGGTGCCGTTTACCTGCAAATCTACTTTCTTTATTTTACCGACTTATCATTAATTTTTTTTGTTAGAGGACGTACTTAAAATGTAGTAAAAAGTGATGTTATATGGCACTAAAAATACCGCTGTATGCTTGAGAAGATCCAAAAAATTCTTAAAAATGACTTAAAAATTAGCCATTTTAATAAGTCCTCAGGTGTATATCTTCGGAGGTACAAAATGAAGAAAAATTCCTACAGAGTCTTTTTAACTCAAACTAAAAAAACTGTACCTGTTAAATCAAACAGGATAAAATAATTGTAGGTTAACCTTGAAAACTTTTGTACTTTTTAAAAAGCTTACGTATTTTTCTTGCTTACATAATGAGAAAACACTATACATAATTTCAAGTTGATCCGTCAAAAGCTTCATCGCCACTCCTATTTCGAATCTGATAAATATTTTAATTCATAATTCTCAGATAATCAAGGTTTTATTAATCAGGAGTAAAAAATGATATTTACATGTTTCAATTTTTTTTGGTAGTTCAATTTCCATTTACTGAAGTTTCATAACTGATATTTAACCTTTTTCTGTTCTTCCCCGTTGGGGGGTTGAATGACTATATTGCTCTCTGGTGAAAATTAGAACTCAACAATATCGATTTTCAACAAAATTCTGTAAATCCTTAAAACTGTCGTATTATTCGAAAAAAAATTTTTTGGACTATTTTAGGGGCATATTGTTATACTTATATATATGTAGTATGATAATATATGAAATTTGAAAAAATGTTTTTTGTTTGATTTTTAACGATTTTTTGGATAAACGGCATGCTTAAGATACATTTTATAAAAAATAATGTATACAAAAAACCTTTAATTATTTGAAAATGAACAAATTTATTTTACTAAAATGAAGATATAAATTATGAAATCTCAGTCAAAACCATGTATAGAGATCTCAAGCTTAAGCAGGTCTTACCTTAAGTTTGATTCAGAACAAACGTCTACATTCGTAGGTACACTCTGCTTCTGTGTACAGAAGTAGTGAGGGTCCATTGTTGTTTGGCCAGACTAGTACAAGCGGTTACGCTCATAAGCTTCTTAATTCTGCATCGGTGAGTACTCATGCGACAACAACAACGACGTCGACGTGTTCTGTCTGCGGCTCTGGTATGCAATGATATTCTAAAAGATGACCTGCGCTAATGTCTGCATCCTTAATAGGACTCGTCTTGTCGGTATCGTCTTCAGTTATATCTCTTACGAAAAAATTATATAGTGCATATTATATAGTGCGTATTATAAAGTGTACTATAATTTTCTATAAATATTATAGGAGGTATTCACTATAGAACATACTATAGAGTTTTCTCATACGGAATAAACAGTTACACGTATTTAACGTGAAATTAAAATCATGTACCTGCATGGCAACGAAACGCTTTTTTGATCTTGTTGTTATGAATGGCCCATTCAGAATGAGCTGGAAAGGAGGATTATAAAACGCTACGAGGTTTTTAAGGGCTTGGTGGTAATGATGTAAATGTGCTAAGAATGAGCAAAACTTTTAACGGTACTTTAGGTCGTTTATTGTTTAAAGAAATATGAATGCGTGGTATTTGGTTTCTTTGGATTGTTTAATTATGCGGGTTGTTGGTGCATTTTCAGGATGCTTTAAGCTGAATATTATTAACTTTGAATCTTAGACTATTTTCAGACTATTTCTAAACATTTTATTTCAAGAAAGGAACATATAAAAAATGTTATCTTCAAAAGACCATAGTAATATACAGAATTATATACATAGATTAAGAATAAACAGTAAGTTCGTCTTATAGTCACGTAAATCCACAGTTAAAATATAAATCATTCATATTTATCAGTTATAACAACTTATACATACTCACCAAATTTGATCGCGAAGGTGCTTATAAACTTTGAACTGCTATTCTAAAGTTTGTGATAGTTTCACATATGCTACATGTAAGTGGTAGTGCATACACATTTCTTCAAAGATAACTGCTAGATAATAAATATCTTCTTATTAACGTAAAAAAAATAATAAAATATCTTCAGTATTCAGATAACGTTACATATATGTTTTTTTGTAAGCACTTTTAGATACATTAATTTTAGCTTTTTGAAGCATATATTTACTGTATATAGTATATATTTAATACGTTTAGCTATTGTAAATTTAAAATATTTGATTATTATGTAATCTACCTTAACTTCTACGGAATAAATAAGGTCTAAAAAATATGCTTGTATGTTAAATTCAAATTTGAATAACCGTAGAGTTTTTAAGAAATAATTGTATAAAAATGTGGTTATTTCTAATATATAACACGATGTTAGTTGTAATTGAGATAGAAAGACAAATGTATGTATGTAATAATGGCAAAAAACCTACAATAAAAGAATAAAATAGTAATTGGATTCAAATTAAAACAGTATGTACTAAAAAATACGCCGTAAGTTCAGCGCAATCTATCATAGTATATCAGTGTACGCTTAATTAAAAAAAATTAACCCAGCTTTCTTTAACTTTGAAACACCTACAAGAGCTAAAACACTGTTCGTACTCTGCAATGTCTTTCTGTATATTATATCGGCTTTTAACATTCTGAATAAAATAACTTTGAAAGATCTTGTTTTGAATTTTATGTATTTTCAAATTTCATCTTGTATCGAACTTTTATTTTTAAAGACTAACTTTGACGAGCGTGTTTGACATACAAATACCTTACCCAAGTTTTAGATATCACGCATTTTCTTCCGTCTCTCAATAAATGAAGCGCAAACAATTACAGAATGTTAAATGTCATTATCCTCAAGGGCAATATCCAACGAAATGCTTAATTGGGCACCCTATCACAGCCATATGTTATCAGCTATAATTTCTCATACTCATAAATCCTCATAATTCATCCTTAACTAGCAAATAAGTCCATTTTGATCATTTTACAAACGGTCATGTTCTTGTATTACAAAATTGTATGTAAATTATTGAAATTATTATTTGATGTACAATTACCCTGCTAGTTATAATCTCGTTAGTTTTTGCTGAGATTCCAATTAGAAATGTTGCTTATTTAGTCATAGATTTGAAACACAATTTACGTATGGACTAGTTACTTTTGAAAAGGTAAAAATATATTTTTATCAACTTCTATCAAATTGCAAAGATATGATACTAGTAAATATAGTAAAATGAAACTTTTTATCATATAACCTATAGTTAATAAAGTGCAATAGAATTGAAATAATAATTTAACGTAAAGTTTTGCAAACAGGTCTCCAGCCAACAGCACTAAAGTGCATGCACTGTTACCCTTGATTTTCAGTAAATAAAGCGATCCTTATTAAAAAATTTCAACCGTATGCACATTTTTTTAGAACATTAAAACTTTTTGATATTTGCTTTTACAGGTGAAGTAGGTATGTTGCATCTTCCCGAATATTAGTTAAATAATAATAACTAAAAGCTAGGCAACAGATCAGTCGGCCTTGTTAATTTTCTACCAGGCTATTGTGTTTTTTAAGTTTTTAAAATGGACTTATTCCACTATACGATGCAAAATATTCCATCTAATACCTGCTTTTTTCACACCAACCAGCTAACCAACCACCTCAATAACTCGATCAACGTATTGTCGGGCGTCAAATGTCCTCCCTGCGCCTCCATGCCAGCTACTTAGTCATCACCCATAGCTCGGCCTACCTCCGCAGGCGATCCATAATCATCTTAGCCAAGCCAACCGAGCAGCAGCAGCAGCGCCGAGCAAGCACACATTAGCGGCTATTCGGGTATACATACGTACACAGTAGCTGCAGTGTACATACAGGCAACTTGGAATACATATATATATACGTACATCCCGAGACCTAGGCGCGCGTCTTATCGCGTATTAACGATAGCTAACTCTGCCTCCTAGGTAGAGCAAGAGAGGGAGAAAGAGAGACTTGGAGGCCCAAGGGTTCTCGAGGAAACACTCACATAAATTATTCAGCCTCCGTCGTTGCCGCTGCCGGTACACTTGGCTTCGACTTACGCATATAAGCGAGACGTCGCTAGGAGTGTAAGGATATCCGGCGAGGGACGGGGAGAGGTATCGGAGAATATTCACAGGACAGACCACTTGCGCTTTTTTGCGTTATCGCGAGGTATGTATTTCATAAATATAGATGCGCTGGCAAGGACTAGTGGTCGGATGCATTTCGCGCCATGCGGCGCTGCGCAGATGCGTGAGGTGAATGCTTGAGGACGCCATGCTAGTCTCTGGCTTATTGACCTATTTCTGGAGGTTATTTTTCTTTAACTAGGATCTGTTTTTGTTGTGCAGTTTTCTATACGTAAATTTGATTGTCATGTTACGAGAAGTTTGAGTTCGAAATATCTTTTCGCTGATTTTTGGTATTGATGGAACGTTGTTTCAACATTGTGTTGAATTTGACAAAGTTATAACTGACATATTTGTGTTTTTATTTGACAAAAATATTTCACGTCATGTCATGAATACAAGTTCCTATATTTTCCTTATATAACGATATTTGAGCTTATATTTATGTTACTTTTCAATAGTTCCAAGGTTATCTTATGTACATTATTTGAGATATTGGGTTATTTTTTGATGTTTGGTATATAGTTTTATGTTACTGCTTAATTTTTATAAATATTAAAATATGTATAGGTTTCTTCATCAATTTTTTTACTTTTTAATAAAGAAAGTTCTCTTGAATTATATTTGCTTGTTTATAATATTAATTTAATTTATAAATCATATAGGTAATTTTTTTCGTAGTTTTTACGAAAAGAGACGGACAATTCTTCGTCCCATACAACTTAATCTTCATAGTAAAAAAACCCAGCACCTCCCGCTATCCAACTAGCTTCCCGTGTTTGCCGCATTACCCAGTCAGAAACAAAGATGAAGCCCTGGAGTGTGCAAGCGCAAAAAGCCCGCAGCTTGCAACTTCCTTACCACACCGGACGCACACACACCTTCATTTATTCCTTTATACCTCGCGCGCAGATTTCACGCCTCGGTCCCTTAATTCGGTAATACGAATATATGGGAGGCTCGTACAGTCCCAGCAGCAGCGCAGCCTGTAATTATGAAATAACCCCTGGATCTACTTTGCGCGCTCGTGTACTTTTTCTCTCTGCTCTCTGCGCTACTTGGCTCTTTACTGCTGCATTGTCTGGCGCGTGTGCTTAAGCGCTGCTGCTCTTTTTATCTTCCTGACTCTGTCTGTCTCTCTCCCTCTTTCGTGTGCACGCGCACGCCTATTTCGCCGCGCGAAAAGCGCATTAGGGCATCTTGTGTTATACCGTGCCTTGCTTCTTTGTTTTTGCGCACAGATGCACCGACTGTCGTCGTCGCTGTCTCGTCGTCCCTCGTTAGGGCGTACATTTTTCTTTATGCGCGCGAGGATTGCCAGGATAAAGACAAGCGCGATGACGAGCTATGGGATTTATGTGTTGTTGTGGGTTCAACCTTTTTCTGTTTCTAATAATACTGAAACTCACAACTAGCTTCAACGTTGGAAAATTAAGAAAAAATATTTTTTTGGTGAAAGTGATACTGTACCTGTATGTTGCAAAATTAGCAGCGATTGATCAGGTATAGCTTTTAAGGGGTAACACCACTATAGCGGCCCGAAAAAATGCCTAATTTGTACGATTTTTTACAAGAGTAGGAAAGAAGGGATCAAATTTCTTTATTGAGAGTTTACTATACATATATTGAGGTATAAAAATATATTATTTTTTATATTTAAATACGAAATGGCGGCTATACAGCGAATCTCGTGAGAAGCCTTTTTCTCAAACCTCCAAATGGGAGAACACTTTTCTCGGAAAGTATGAGACCTGGAATCAAAAGCCAAAGAAATTCTTAATCTATATAACGTTAACTTTGGAAGTACGTAGGGTTTTTTTTTTATTTCAATTTTTGTAGAAATGGCGCACTTCTCAAAAAAAGACGATTTTGATAAAAAAAACGATGTAAATTGTTTATAAAAAAAATTTACATTCAATCGAAAAACGGTTACGTACTTCTTTAGAGAATCTATTTGTGAAGCTACAGTAAAAATTTCAACTCAATCTATGCAATAGTTTACGAGTAATCTGTTCTCCCAGTTTGAAAAGGGCATTTTTTCGGGCCGCTAGAGTACAGTTACTACTAGTGCTAGAGTGGTGTTACCCTTTAAATTCGCTTTACGATTTCCTGTTAGTAGTTAAATATGTTTTCTGTACAGTTTTTGGTTAAGTTTAAATTATTTTTCGTTAACATATAATATTCCTTTATTAATAGAAAATATATTGTTTAATAAACCGATGCTATTATTCAATTATTGCTCAATTATGTTATTATATTTATTATATTACATTACAAATGGCGCCCAGGCTATTTGAAAATAAATGAATGGTAGGTTATTATATTAACACAATATAACGTAATAAATATATAAGTCGTTAGTTTGGACGAAATGTACAATCATGTATTTTGACACAACATAACGAAATTATCTATCCTGTACTGTCAGTGCATACTTACAACTTTCTACATACCGTGTTTAATAGTCTCACCAAGTAACGGATAAAGCAAACTCTCGCGTTACAGCAAATCCAACAACGAGTAGATCCCATTATGTAGTTCTGCACAGAAAGCAAGCGAGTATGCGCCTAATGTGACAAAGTCATCGGAGACCGAAATTTTGGGCTATATACGTAATACATTAACCCGCAACTCCGTCAAGGGCTCGGTTACATCATCACTTCGACATCACGCAACTTGATTCGAAATTTTAGCAATACAAACTTGTCGAACTCCAAATGCCAAACAACAACAACAACATCGGCAACAGCAACGTGCGTATGTTTATAAGGCTTATGTTTGCAATTCGGAGAACGACAGACCTCCAAAATATATCCATACATGATTATTCATGACCACGTGTATACATCGATATACCCTGGTATTAATGATGCGCTTGCGTGTAATCAGTTTTATGGTAAATTGCCCGCGGGCACAGGCCAAGCGGACGAAGTGCTATCAGCTTAATGTGACGGTACAGAGAAAAGAGCTGGCGACAGAACACAATCGATTTTCATATGCAGATAGTTAAAATTACAGAAATCAAAGTTATTTACTTAAAATAACTTTACATTGACTTAAGATCTATTATATACATGAAATAATAAAAAATCATATAGCTATGAATTCGAACTTTATTAGTACATATCTTACATTGGCTTTGATTAATGTAATTTTGTAAATAAGAATTGTTTTTTATCGCCCAAACTTCTGTACGTATGTACTAATTTACTTCTGGAAATACCTACCCGCAAACAATCGTAAAGTTAAATGTACTTAAAATATATATATAAGAATTTATATATCAAAATTCTTAAGTGTCCTAAGCGAAAGACGGACTCTCCTCTATAAATACAGCTACAATAATTTATTGTGACGCAATTTGACAAACTTCAATCAAATGAGTCAAGCGACAATCCAATTTCATTGCTCTATATAACGAAACTTCTCACGGACTCGCTGCATAGATCGCTCCTGTACCATGCTAATGTCATCCCATTATAATGCACACGTGAACTTTGCAAAATCCTCGACTTGGCCGAAAAATTCGTCGATATTCGTTACACGTACTTCGCGCAATATTACAACAGCACAATGCACACCCCCAAAGTCGGACGCTATGCGCAGCGTCACTTCTCTCTCCGTAACTTGATTGAAAATTCCAGCTTTGTGAGCGAACTTGTCGAACGCGCGCAACGACGGCAAACAGCGCGAGTTGATATTTGTCGCTCACTAACTCCAAAATATTCGGCATGTGTATACGAGTATTCCCATAAGCGTGCGAAGGTACCGTCGAACACATATACATGTGTGTATAGTATATATATATATATATATATATATATATATATATATATATATATATATATATATATCATGTCTAGAAGGGTTAAGCACACATTCAAGCCAATGCGTACACAGGACTCTCCAGGTCAGGTATATACTGACCCCTCTTTCACTCTCTCTCGCGCGCAGGCTCGTTTCTTGGACTATATGTGTACGTTCCAGGGGTGGTTTGCACGAGCGCCAGCTCGTAAAACACTCGATGCGACACGCGTCACCTTTTCTCCTCGCTTATTTTCGGGGTGCTCTCTTTTGCATGCGACCGCGCTCGGTGCTTACTAACGTTTCAGTCGTGAATTTTTTTGTCGTTCATTTTTGTGTACCTTTTTAGTTTGTTTTTGTTTGGTCCTTGTATTTGGTTATTTTTTTTTTCAGAGGATAAACAGTAAATATTTTGTTTGTGAAGCTATTCTTAAAATTGTACGATAAATAATGAATGATGATGGTAATAAAATAATATATTTCAAAGTTAAGGTTCTTTATATAATTACTACTCTTATTACAACAATTACAATAATATTATTTTAGTACATATTTACACAAATATATATCTGTATACTTACTAAGCACTAGTATGTTTACATATAGTTTTCTGTTGAATTTTAAATACATTCTGATAAAAGTTTTTTGTAAACAATAAACGATAAAGAATAAAATTAACAATTAAAATTGGTTAAACGTAAATATCAAATACAAAGATACATTAAAATACATCCGATAATGTTCGATATACGTAATAGAAATGATTCTCACACTCGTGCAAGAATCAGTTTTCCGCTCTAGTATCAAAGAGTACTATTCATTACATGCTCTTATTACATATAGTCACGTAAGATTTTATGTCATTTATTCACAAACCAGAAATTTTCAATTAAAAGTAAATTCAATAATTAAACTCTTAATTTATAATGTAATAAAAATCATAACACTACGACTTCAGCGGCTCATTAAAATTGATCAGTTATAAAAGTATAGAATATACCGTCATTCTTGGAATACAAAAACAGATAATTCTACTTTTCTTAAATTAAGCAAAACTGGATTCTTTTTCTATTAGTTTGAAATAACGTATGTAAGAGCTGTATCAATGGCTGAAATTTAAGTTAATATAACCATAAATATGAAGATGACGATGTATTACGATAAATAGACACATAAAATAAATGTTTACAAAAAGTGGAATTATCCGTTTTTGTTAGCCTCCTCCTCAGTTAGCACATTTTCAAATAAATTTTACACTCAAATAGACTTATTTACAAGACACTCGCGCGTCACAGCAGCGCAAAGCTCGCAATGCTCGAAGTTACAGTTTCAAGCTTGAGCAGCGAAAGCTGCGCCGCGCAGAAGGCATGCAAGGATTGTTGACCGTGCGGATTTCGGAAATTAATATTCATTCCTTATTCGCCGTTTTCGCAGCGTCTTCCGCTGGCTAGGAGCTATACATGCAGCATCTTTATGCAATGTATACTCGAGGGATGATCCTGTGACAAATGCACAAACAGTTAAATCTCGCGCGCTGCGTCTTGTCGACGCTGTGTAATGGGGATGGGGGCGCATCTTGACTCGTTCTTTTATTTTCCGGTGTCTTTAAGATTCTTAAATGATGATTTATTGAGTGGGTAGGAGATAATGGTTTTATTTATCAATAGACTTCATTTAAATCGACTATTTTTTAAGGAGCTAAATTCACAGTTTTATGATTCATAAATTGTATGCAACAATACCTAGCATTGTATATTTATCTAAGGTAAATTTTGGTAAGGAAACCAGAGTAACATTTTTAAGCTCTATTTCATTGAAAAAATTAAGTTATTAATGAGGAAATACTGTTTATATTAATTTTATACAAAAATAAGTTATACAAGCCGGTAGCTTTTTGAACCTAATATTCTCTTTTCTTTTCATAATCTTTTAAATTTGATTAGTTTTTGTGACCACAAATTAAAGATTATCACCTAAACTTCAACTTGATATTCTGTAATATTCCATTTTCAGAATGTATGCGCAGGCTCCTCCGAGGGCTTAAATTATTCATAATTCATCCTGCTAGTGGATGATGCTATTCAGAATACGTCAAATTATGATTAGCATGTAACTATTGTGAGATAAATAGAAAAATATGTAAATTTAAATTCTTTTTCATTTTAGATGCAGTGACTAGCTTCAGAAAATTGTGATAGTTAAAATAAATAAATCTAAATAGCATTATCCAATATTGGTGTGTATTTTTAGTAATTTAAGCCCTGGTAGACCTAATATCATTCGCATATGTAACCTAGAGCCTGCGCGTATGAAAAAAAGGTACTGGTAACATCTACCACATTTTATCGCTGAGGGGACTTTTTATGGTGGAATATGTTAAAATAGTATATTTTCTTCTAAAAAGTCAAATTTATAATATTATTTATAATCATTTCTTTATTAGCAGTAAAATAGTACATTACGCAACAAGTTCGCGAAACATGTGATTCAAGCACGTGATGCGTATACTATTTTTTAACGCACCGTGAGAGACACAAAGTTATTTTCTGAAATTGAACAATAAGATGACGAGCCAACTTTATTATCTGAGCGGAGCGAGACGAGACAAACAGGCGTGTGAATGAAAAAAAGTTAAATATCAAATATCTACAACTACATTATTAACACATAAATCAATATATTTTTTACAAGTTATTCTGAGTACAAACATTTATCTCTAGTTCAGCATTATGAGAATTCTCATTTATAATAAATTTAACTGAACAATTATTAAATTGCAAATTGAAACGCTTATTGTTCAAAAGATTTCTTGTGACGAATTGTTGGTTAGCCGAATTTATAGACTGCTCTTATGTATTGTACACGCCCTGAATACTCCCTGAACAGATTCTTTTTACATTTACTTCGAACTATTAAAATCTAGACGACTCAATGATGAGAGCTGTCTCAGTCAAAATTCTAACAATGATTTGTGTATAATAAACATCAACGTCAAATCTGTAAAACAATTGCGAATTATTCTCATGAGACGAGCGCAAAATGTCAAGCACGTTTAGCAAATGCTTCACGAATGTTCCGCAACGACGAAAAAATCGACTGTTTCGCACACGAAAAACAAGCACGAGAAACCGCATTTCACACACGGCATGTAATAAATAAAATAGAACCTGTTTTATTCAACAAAATTGATGATTTCTCAAAACTTAGTTTTCAATTTTCAAAAGTGTGTCTACGTCAATCTTATTAACGGATCAGGGAGATATTCTTGAAGGTATTCAGATAAAAAGTTTGAATTTTGATTCTTAAAATAAAATCTAAAACACCATTATAAAAATCTAATTATAAAATAAAACATGTTTTTTAAAGTTATTTTTTTTATAAACAATGGTTCATATTTTCTAAAGAAAGGGGCAAAGAATTTAAAAAAAATATAAAATTCAAACTTCTATTTATTAGATTTATAATAAATTACAAATTTTTTCAAGCAGGTAAGTAAAGAAGCTTGGCGTAGGAACTGATTGTGATGTTGGTTGTTTTTAATGAAATATAATGATATATTAAGCATAATTCCTTTAATAAGGCATCAAATTACTTGAAACTTGGTAAGAAACTATGTTTTTAGATAACAAATAAGTGACAAAAGTTTTAAAAGCGTAGATTCATATGAAAGAAAACTTACTAGGAAACCATCAACCCTGTGGATCTAAGATTTCGATAAAGGAGGTGTATTTGAGGAGGTATTTGCTGGTACCTACAAATTAAGTCTGGCATCCGTAGTTCATTCTAATGGGTCCTCATATTCGAAATATTAGCTATTTTACTCCGAACATACGTTATTTTAGTAAAAATAGGTACCTCTTTTAGTCATTATAACTATGCATATTCTATCACTATGAAAATAGCCCAAAAGATAATATAAGTAGGCGAAGAGAGCATTAATTTCAGACCTGTAACGTTAAAAAATATTAATCGGAGCCAAAGTTATTAACAATTAATCATGGTGGCTGAAAATGCATGGAAACTGAACGAAATTAAAAGTTTAATTTCCTCGAATATTCATGCACTCTTAGTCACCATATTTCATTGCTCAAGTTCAATTGGTTTTTCGTTATTATATTTTTAGTCTGTATGATACATTTTAGCTTCAGTATAAAAAAGCGTTTTTATAACTACAAAGTGAATATCGTGTCTGACTAAACCAACTCCTTTTCTACTGATGTCAAACATTGTCAGTTAAATACCACGATAAAGAATACAGTTACGTGCAATAATCTTACATCCTTCATAATTTTCATCCACTCAATAATTCCACAATCTGCCGCCTAGGCTCACCAAAAATCCTACTACCGCTCTGCATCGCTCCGAACATCTCGTATGCCGCGACATTCTTCAATACAAGACTTCAACCCCTCAACGTCACTCTTCCAGTCCTTACCTATCCTCCACCGCTAGATGGAGCATCGAAAGACACAGTCACCTCCCCCCTACCTTCAATCGTCGCCAGAACAAACTGTCAGCACGCGCGGCGATGCAAATTCTCGGGTGGTGAATCAAATTCGCGACGTACTCGTACGTCGTCGACAGACAGCCGATTTCCACTGGGCAAAAAGGAGAAACAATGCGCGGTTCGCGTAGCGCATTTCAGTCACGTCGCGACGCACGGTCGGGTTACTTCTTCCGCTGCATGCTGCAGAGAGAGAGAGAGAGAGATAGAGATAAAGAGAGAGAGAGAGAGAGAGAGAGAGATATAGAGGGAGAGATAAAGAGAGAGAGAGAAAGAGGGAGAGAGAGGGAGAGATAAAGAGAGAGAGGTGACAATTATCTTTGACAATCGCGTCATTTTCTCGAGAGCGAGGTTGCGTTTGACGACGTGTGTGTGAGGCAAGCGACTGGTGCTGGAAATTTCAATGAGGGCATTCGGTCGATACGAGGGTTTTGAGCTTGTTTCGTGGATAATACAGAGGTTTTTTGGTGGTGTGCTTGCAGAGCATTAAAGTTGATGATTTTTGCAGATGTAAGAAAATATAAGAAATTTTGAAATTGTAAAATCAATTATTATATATGGAATGTTGAAATAAATTATGATTATTTGGTTGATTATTATGATTATGGCATTGAAGGATTTTTAAACCTAGCCTTTTCTGCTGAATACATAAGTATTCGCGCGTGTGCTACTAGGGACCGAAGTTTTCGTTGCAACGACTATATATATATATATACTGTAGAGTGGCTACGTCCCCCTACACACTTACTCCTACAATTTTCTGTCGCTTTTTATTTTGAAGCTCTCTATATTATTAATATACGAAAACGTACATAGATTTAAATACCTTATTTGGTTATTTGGCCGTTGTAATAAAACACTTTGCATAATTGTTGCAATGAGCCTCGCTATTTAGAAATAGGTATATCTGTCCCTCTGACTAATCAAAGTCCTCATTTCTTGGGCCTTTTTTAAGTACTATATAAGCCAGTGATTTCTCAGTATTATATTCATGAAACAATCATTGTTATACATAGTTTTACAAAATAATTTGATTACTCTCCATTTTCTCATCGCATTCTAAAAATATATCTTCTGCACAACAATACACGTACAAATAACATAACACTCTCTCTCTCTCTCTTTCTCTCTCTCTCTCTCTCCCTCTCTCTCTCTCTCTCTCCCTCTCTCTCTCTCTCTCTCTCTCTCTCTCTCTCTCTCTCTCTCTCTCTCTCTCACTTTTGCTCTCCATTGTTATATCAGTACTACGAAACAGCGACGCAGCGCCGCTTTCGCTCGTTTGAAAGGCAAGCTCGAGGTAGGATAGTTCGGCGAGCAGCGGCAGCGGCTCGCTTTCCCTAATTTTGAATCTGATGCGAAGTTACCGTCGGCAAGTTGTATTCGCTCTCCCGCTCTCCATTCAATGTCCCTAGGGCTAGTAGCAGTAGTCCGCTGTTTCGGGCCAAGAGATACGGAGAAATCGTGTGCAAGTAAATTGTCCCCTCAAAAGGCCGCGGCAGCCGCAGTCGTAACTCGAAACTTTTACCGATTTTCACCCTTTAGGGGCGTGTGTGACGGCCCCGCGCATGTTTTAAAAAGTCGCTCAAGCGGAAAGTTTCAATTGTCCGTATGGAGATAGAACCTTGGTCTTGCGTCGAGTTTTATGATTGAAGAAAATGTATGTATCTTTTCATTTGATAATTCCAATCAATCAAATTGTTTGGTTTATAAATTATATGATGAAAAATGAATAACGTTCATTATTACTTATTCTTGAATTGAACAATAAAAATAAACGCATATTGTTACACAGTTTTTTGTCATTTTTAATGTATAAGTAATGTAAATAAACCATACGCTATGCATATTATAAAATTTTATCAGTGTTTAATTGTTATTGCATATGTTTTTCATAATGCATATGCCTTGTTATGAGACCACACTCTTTAAAATATCAATAAGAATTAAATATACCTTATATATTAACTTAAATACTTTTCTACCGTTAGATTATATAATAAATATATGCCATTTTATTTCTAAAATTCACTAATTTGCCTTAGTATATAACTGCTTTTCTCATTATTTACTTTAGGACGAATTCGATTATCTATTCATCCAGTAAAATACTTATAAATACACTCATTATTAATATAAAAAAGATGTGTATGGGTGATTCTCTGCAAACCTGTAAATTTTATGTAAGTACCATGGCAGTTTTTAACGTTTTTGTATCTACTACTTCTTATAGGATCTTTTTTATTGACTTAGTCACAATGTCAATCATTCATTCATAAATAGGCTTACTAAAGCTTTTAAAATATATCTCTAATATACTAATGAGATTCTAGTGAGTTCTACTGCTGCAAAAAGGCAGAAAAACCGTTTACAATCGAATAAATTTAGTCTAATAGCAGTTAAAGTTTACATTATAAAGAAATTAGGCTGCTGGCCCATGGCCTATACAAATTCAGAATAGCAAAGCCGGAATAGCAAAGTCAAAATAGCCGACCAATCACAACCTTTCCGGGAAATCGACCGTTTCTCCAATTCTAATCCCCGTGTGCCCCATGGAGCATATTTTTTCGGTAAAATTTCAAACTGATGTTACATCAAAGAATGAATATGAAAATATACTTGGTAGTAACTTTCTCGTGTAATCTTTTGCTCAATTTCCTTGAATTTAAACAAAATTTGGATTATTAGTGATCAAAAGTAATGTTAGGATGACGCTTATTTCCGGTAAAGAAGCTTCATGGGACAGTAGGGGTTTAAAATCGGAATCGGAATTCAATGGTAATAATAAACATATCCTTATAATAAATTCTCACAACTAAATTATTTGTTTAATTTAAACGTCCACTTTAAAATGATTTAATTGTATCCTTTAAATTGTATTAAATATTATAAGCATAAGATGTTTTATGTATCTCGTATTTATATTTACATAACATCTTGAACAAATTTAAAATGAACGACTGGTGGCTGTCGGCTCGTAAAAGCCGAAACGGATTTATTGGAATGTCTGTGATTGGTCAACTCAATTCTATCTTCTGATTGGTCAACGCCATTGCAACCTTGTAATTCCAGCTTCGCCACTCCGGTTCTATGTAGGCCACGGGACAGCAGCCTTATCGAACACGGACACAAATTTACGTTTTCGAGAAGAATCATCCATATATCATAAATATAATTCGTTGCCATATTTATGCTCCCATATGATACTAATCGACAACGGGGGCTGCGGTGTATTTGTAAACAAAGCACATGCAATTTTTACAGATGTGCTTGTATCAATCGACAGAGACTATGAATCGAACCCGGGTCACCGGCGTGGGAATGCCACCGCAGACCGCTTTTAATACTTTTGTAATATTAGTACTAGTATTGTTATTATTATTATTATTATCATTATTTAATTATCTATTTTTAGCTTATGGATACTATTTAATTATTAAAATAATCGTCTAACAAAAACAACTAAACTACCATAAAAAAAATCAAGATTAAGCATACAATGACGTGGAAAAGAATGTGCGTAATCAATTCAGCTTGTAACAGCCTATAATTTCACACCCTTCGAAAATACCTGTCCTTCTCCATCTCACTTAAAATTGTGTGCGACGTATTCAAGGCAACTTGAAATTTCCCGCCAACACGAAACACCCCACTCAGAATTAATTCTCGCCGTATGCCAGCAACACCAGCAGCACGCGTATCAATGAACAAAGCGAAAAATTTGCAATGCATTTGTTACATTAAAAAAGAGAAAAGAAAGGCGCGTGAAGAGAATCACGTGTGATTTCACACCAGCAGCAGCGTCCTCGCGCGTATTCATAATTAAAAGCGTCGTGCACGCGGCCTCCATATCTATTATGCGGTATTTAGACTCTCTCTCTCTCTCTAGTACACGTGGAGGCCTGCTGCAGGCTGTAATATACATAATTAAACTTACGTGACTTATCTGCTGAAAAATGTTGTGTTTAACGTCCCCTTCCGCCCCTAGGAGATATATATGTATAGCCTCGCTTTGTGCTTTTGCTGCCTTTGCCGTGCTCTCTTTGCTTTTCTTCTCCACTCTCCCAACCTCTTTATGTATATGTGTGTGTGAAAACGTGGGTTGGAGGCGTGACATATTACGCGCGTGGCTCTCTGTAGATACCGTTACGTCCTGTGTTTGCGGTTTTCGAAATTATTATTTTTCAGCTCCCCGTCGCTATTTTGCTTTACCCGCCTTTCTTTTGTTTCATGTGGCTGGATGTTCCCTTTATTTAGAGGGGGAGGTGTGATAACAAACTGCGTTTGCCCGCTTGTTAAATGTTACAGTGCGGAGAGAGAAGCGCGTGGCGGGTCTAGATAAAAAGAGAAGGGTTGCAAAAATGCGGTATTTAATTAAATGTGAATTAGCGTTAAGCGCGATGGATTCTTGTTTTAGGGACGTTTTGTAATGTTTTAGATGTGAGGAAATACAATATGGCGTTAACTGAATCTTTGCGGTGATTTTTAATTTAAACTTTACGTTTTATCGGAATTTAATCATACTAGTCCAGAAAATATAATTCTGATGCTATGCTAAGAGTAAGGCAGTGAAAATATTTTTGCTTTCCGACGTAATAACGAAAAGTATTTCTTATATTTTTGTATAGGAAAATAAGTATCAAGCTCGTAATATCTAGTATTTTGAAGTAAATATGATGAGAATGCAGGAATATCATGCGTTTATCGCATTCCATTTCCTCATGTTCCATATAAAATGTAATAAAGGTTATAAAGTGGAATAACATTAGTACATAGCTTTTAAAGGCTACTTTTAAAGCTTTTTATTATTTATATTGCATTTTATTTCATAAATTACCATAATAAGAAGATATAAATTTTATATATTAGATATTTCAAAATGTTATTTTAATATAATTTCGCATTGTACACCTCACGCAGATTATAAAGTACCATAACGTAATTCTTGTTAATTTTATCACAGTTCATAAAAGATGAAGAATTAAATTCGAAATAATGGGGAATAATATCAATTTTACCGTAACATACACATTTGTATCCCTCAAGCTAATTTTTAGTACGGTAAGCTAACCAATTACTGTGTCCTTCTATATACTTTTTTCATTAAAAAAGACTGTAAAATCATGTAGCAATTAAATGAAATACTATCTTTTATTAAAATATGCTATTTCACTAAGCAACTATATGATTATTTCATTTCTTCAATGAAAATATCGAAGGTTAAAGTAATTGGTGCAGGGCAAATAGTTCACATACCATAACTGCATTTTTTAACTTTCTAGGTCTTCCTGTACAAACCTTTAAAGCTAACTTGGGTCGACTTTATATGCAAATTTTGATACTCTAAACAATACATAAAATTGTTAATTAATTTAAAAACGCGATGCTTCGAATTGACATATTGTCGCAAGGAGATCGTCCGTAATACTTTGTACGTTTAAAATATTAACTTGACAGATCCATAGTTACATTAACTTTTATATTTTGTAATGATACTTTTAATCACGAAAAAATAAATGCTTCTAATTGCAATATTTAAGCATTGCTGTACAAAGTAACGCTGATGGTACGGAATTAACAATTTTTGTATATTATGCTAAATTGTTCACCGGCATTATTAGTGGACAGATTTTAGAACATATTAATATTGAACTTCGACAATTAATTGCGCTAGTTTGTTCACGTTTAATGCGTTTACTACATAATGGAATTTTTATACGCGTAATTATATAGGCAAATAAATTGAGCATTCGGTGTGCCGTCTACTTTTGCACTTGCTTAAAACATTTGTTGGGACTAGCATTCGATTTATCACCGACTTCGCTCCATCCCCTCCGGCACCCGCTTAAAATAGAAAAAAGCTAGCAGCACGAAAGAAAGCAGTCGTATCTCGGTCAGTATTTCAGCGCGATACGTGCCCCGTGACAAATAGCCACCCACGTAATGAATATGAAATGCGCTACCGCGCCGCGGTCCACAACTTTTGCGTTGAAGTCACCGTTCAGCGCTGACTTGCGTTTATTATTTTATTTGTGATTTTTTTTAGAACGATTTAATTCTAACTCACTTCGTCGTGAGCACCTACAATTGAATGATGGTAAATTAGTTCTAGCATGGGAGCAACGGTCGATGTAATGGGCTGAAATATATAACAGATTTCTATTAGTGCTGTTGGAGTTCTATATACGATGGTGATGACTATGACAATGTAATTAGTGGTAGTAATATGGGATTAAGCAAGAGCGTAGTTGGTGACGATTATATGATGAAAAAAATTTGAAGGAATTTATGTAGTTGGCTTAAACCTTTTGTTAAAATCATTCCTTTTACTTTCATGATCTTATATTTATAAAGACGTTTTCTGTTACTTCAATAGAGAAAAAACATGTTATTTTATTAATTTGTAAATTAATATATGAACTAAATAATACACCAAAGAGATTCAATGTGTCAGATATTTCAACGGTCGACATAAAGGTTGCAAACTAGGATTTTAATTGTTTCAAAGTAGAAAATGGAAAAAAATCGGATTTTCTCTTTCGGAACGTTGTATAAAAATGTAAAAATTAGTTCCATTTTCCATAAATAATCTATTTTGACACACTTCGTATCGCATAAAAGAGGTTAGGTAGATCGCCGAATTGTCCGGAATTATTTTGCGGCTGTTTTCCATGTTAAAATGGAAAGATAAACGAGAAGCATATAAATGAGAGAATAATAAATAATAATAAAGTCTTATAGGTTTATGTACTAGGCAAATAAAAATTAGAGTGATCTGCGGCATCAGGTTTATTCTCTATTTAGTAAAACACGTGTTGATTGTAAACAATTTTTTTCTATCTCTTGAATAATTTACCACATATTAAGCTTGATAACTAAAACTGTGTTATGGTTAGTTAGATTATTGGACATTAACAGTATCGAAAATATTAAATACAAGCTCGAATTAATAATTATTATTTTGACCCTTGGTTATCACATTTTTATTCAAATGTCACATTTGATTTTAATTCTACTTCCAGGTCAGATGGTAAAAAAAATAAGAAGTAATATAAAGAATATTCTAAAAAGACAATAACGCTGGTAGACTGCAACATAGTTAGTATTATATTAATATAAAATCAATTTCGATCCACTTTGGGTACTTTTGTTTCATCAGTTGATCACTATTTCCGGTAAAATTTGTTCAAAGCATGTGATATTATTATAATATTATACAAATGATACCCCCAGGTTTATGGGACTAGATTAATTTAAATATCTAGATGAACTTGAGGAGCCCCATTTCTTCAAACTACCTCAAAATATTTCTTCTAACTCAATTTTCACCGGTAATTCGATTATTTGTTCGAGTCTCAAAAAGGTGGGGTACTCGACCCAAAACTGAAAAAAATCGATCCTTGTAGTTTTTTGGATTCTTGCACCTCTTGCACATATATCGCTATAACTTGTATATATCTAACCATTGCAATATTCAATTTTAATTTCTATACTTCAAAAATAATTTTTCCCCAAGCTTCATCTTCCTCAGTCCCTCTCAATACATTCCTCCATTTGTCCGGCACCTCTCGCGCGTCGTAACACGAGGCGCACGCAAGGCGCGCCGCAGCTCTCAAAAATAGTGCAAAGCGTCCATGTCGGCGTACCTCTCTTCCAAACACGCGAGAGAGCGACGATACTGGTATGCGCGGCGGCATACCGGGGCCGAATTGCTTCGAGAAAAATTACCCTCGCTCGCTCGCCGGAATCTCTCGCCTCAGCTCTATCGTATATAAGTTATATATACTGCGCGGGCATGGCGCGCTGCACGTGAAAAGTTGCGCGCATCGTACATTCGGCCCGTCAAAGTTAATAGAGTCTCACATTTTTATAAGCCTCTTCGTGGCCTTTGTTTTCTTTTTGGTTCGGCCGTTGTGCGCGCAGGATGCTTTGTTCGTGCATGAGAGTGAACGCGGGGCAGCGGTTGTGTTAAAGTGTAGATTCTTGCGATATTTCGATGGTAGTAAAACAGTAGTCAATTTTTGGAGGATAGACGCGATATTGAAATGGTATTGGCAAATGCTTCGTAGGGTCTTGAAACAGATTTGTAGACAAATTTTATGTTGATATGTGTATAATTGTTAAAAATATAGCTTATTATGTGAACATGAAATATGGAAATAACAGTTTTGAAAATTTCTTGTAATGTAATAATTACAAGTTATTCTGAATTATAAAAAGTTTTATAATGACGTTAATCCTTGACAAATCACGTTCTAATTTTTAAATTGTCCTGGCATGTCTATTACCATAATATATACATATTTAATCATGATATATTTTAGATTAACATAATAATTCAAACTTACGAAATACTAAAATATCTTCTAACTAATTATAGTATTTTAAAAACTTTCTTGCCCTATGACATGTTGTTTAAGATTTTTGGTCATAAGATCTCGATTAAAAGTTTAAGACGCACATTTGGAAGCTACAATTCTCAGTAAGTAATAATATTTTGCAATAATTAGGTTAAAATAACCTTTATAAAAGATGTTTTAAGATCGCAGAAAAGATTTTATATATTTATTTCAACAACTCATCGCTAATTTTTAGCTACTTTTTATACAATTATACATGTATTTTATCTATATTTACTACATATATCATGTATTATGCATCATACATTCCGTTAAAAGTTGCAATTTCGTGAATGACCGACTCTCGTATATCATCATCGACGGAGCGTGGTATAATTACGTGGTTATTAACGTCCACTGTCCCACGGAGGACAAAGAGGAACAAGTCAAAAATCTTTATTATGAAACTTTAGAGCAATTAATCGACCAATTCGCGTCTTACGACACCAAAATAGTAGTGGGGGATTTCAATGCTAAAATAGGGAGAGAGGAAATGTTTAGGCCCACCATAGGCAAAGAAAGTCTGCACGAAACCAGCAATGATAACGGTATTATGGTCATAAATTTCGCAGCCGCAAAAGATCTTATAGTCAAGACCACGTGCTTCAAGCACAAGGATATACACAAGGCAACGTGGACATCGCCGGATGGGGCCACGCACAATCAAATCGATCATTTTCTTATTGATAAGAGGCGCCACACGAATGTACTCGACGTAAGGACCTATAGGGGGGCGGATTGCGACTCAGATCATTATCTCGTAGTGGCCAAATTAAGAGCCAGATTAGTAGCCGGTCAAAATAGTAAGCGAGCGAACAAAGTAGAAACCTTTGATATTGGAAAACTACGAAGCGGGATAGAGCGAATCAAGTACCAAGTAGAAGTTAGCAACCGATTTCAGGCGCTCGAGGAAACGGATGAACAGACGGGAGTAGATGACGATCCGAACAGGTTGTGGGGGGCTATCGAAAAAACTATAAAAGGGGCCGCGAATAAAGTACTGGGTAAGAAAAAAAGGCCGAAGAGCAAACCATGGTTTGACGAAGAGTGCGAACTCTGGTTTGAAAGGCGCAAGAAGGCTAAATTAGATAGTGTACACAATGAAAGCGATAGGGCCGTAGAAGAATACCATGAAATAAGAAAGCAAGTACGTGTGATTTACAGAAACAAGAAGCGCGAGTATCAGAAAAATGAAATTAGAAAAATAGAAACTAATAGTAGGGAAAATAACCCGCGCGAGATGTACAAAGGAATAAACGCTATTAGGAAGGGTTTTCAGAGTAGATCGCAGTTAATGAAGGATAAGGACGGGAACCTCGTGACAAGCGAAAATGAACTATTGAAATTATGGAAAGATTATTTCGATAAGTTATTAAACGTGCATGAAAACTCCGAGGAAATGGGAGACGAAATCCACACTGCTGAACTCCATATGGACGAAACGACCTACAAAGAAGTAGAGGCCGCGATCAAAAAGCTAAAAAACAATAAGGCCGCAGGAAACGATTCTATACCAGCTGAACTACTTAAATATGGAGGCACCGCGCTTACATCTAAAATTTTTTATCTAGTATGTGCTATTTGGAGAAATGAAACAATACCAGAAAATTGGAAAGAATCCATCATCATACCGATCTTCAAAACGGGAGATAAAACAGACTGCAATAACTACCGGGGAATCTCACTTTTAGCTACCTGCTACAAAGTTCTGTCAAACGTAATACAGGCCAGACTCACACCATTCGCGGAAGATATAATAGGAGATTATCAGTGTGGATTCCGGCGCAACAGGTCAACGAGCGATCAAATGTTTACCATAAGACAATTATTAGAGAAAAAGTGGGAATATTGCGAAACTATACACCAGCTATTTGTGGACTTTAAGAAAGCGTACGACTCTGTCAAACGAAGCAAAATGTATGAAATCCTAGTGCTCCTTGGCGTACCAAAAAAACTCGTAAAATTAATTCAAATATGTCTGAACGGAAGCACTGGAAAGGTCCGAGTAGACGGTAATGTATCCGAATCGTTCATGATACGCGACGGTTTGAAGCAAGGTGACGGGCTTTCAACGGTACTCTTTAACCTGACGCTAGAGCATGTTGTTAGAAAAATGCAGGCTAGCGAGCTAGGCGCAACACTCAACGGAACAACGCAAATTTTAGGCTATGCGGATGACTTGGATATAGTGGGAGATAATGGTGAAACGGTGGCGAGAAATGCGGAAATCCTTATAAATGCGGCTAAAAACACGGGGTTAGAAGTGAGCGAATCGAAAACGAAATATATGATCATGGAGAAACTGGGCATTCGCGAAGCAGAGGGGGATCTCAGAGTCGGAAATTTCACTTTTGAAAAGGTTAGCGAATTCAGATATTTAGGTACAACTATAAATGATCGAAACGAAATTAAAGCCGAGATTAATAAGAGACTTCATTCGGGTAATGCCTGCTTCTACGCTGTGAACAGATTACTTAAGTCAAAGCTACTGTCGAAAAATGTCAAAATAAGGATATATAGGACTATAATAATGCCGGTAATCTTGTATGGGTGCGAAACCTGGGCGCTCACTAAAGCGGAAGAAAATCGTTTTAGGGTATTTGAAAATAAGGTTCTGCGGAAAATATACGGGCCAAAGAAAGATGAGGAAACTGGGGAGTGGAGGAAACTGCACAATGACGAGCTACATAATTTGTACGCGTCACCAAATATTAACAGAATAATAAAATCACGGAGACTAAGATGGGCAGGGCACGTGGCAAGAATGGGCGATGATCGTACAGCAGCGCGCATAATGAAAGGAAAACCGAAAGCAACTCGACCTCTTGGTAGACCTAGACGCAGATGGGAGGATAACGTAAAATCAGACATAACTGAAATTGGGCGGGAAGGCGCGAAATGGATGGGGTTGGCACAAAATAGGGAAACATGGAAGGCTTGCGTAGATGAGGCGATGAACTTTCGAGTTCGAAATGCCATTTAAAAAAAAAAAAAAAAAAAAAAAAAAAATATCATGTATTATTCTTAAAGTGGCTATTATTACGAATGTGATTTGATAGCAAATATGAAAACTTTTAAGACTCTCTTAACTTAAAATCATTATTGCATTTTCAAAGAGAATGCTTTGATGAGATTTTTGAAAATTCAGATAGATTTCGATGTTTTTGAGTTTCGTGAATCAGAATCCATAGGTTGTTAAAAAATGTCTGTGCATGTGAATGTACGTATATGCATATGTGTCTGCGTGTAAAGGTATGTGCGTATGCATACATTATGACGACATAGCAAACTTTTTCTAGATGGCAGCACGGTGAAATATACGCTCTGATTGGATGGACTCTTATCCTGCTCGCGCCCTCTACTTGACCAAGGTTGGCGCTCGCCATCCTGATATGTGCGTGAGATTGTGCTAGCATATCTCTTGAAGACATTTGTATTTCTTGCTGAAATTTTGTAGATACATCATGTACGTTCTAATATAGAACAGATTTCATTTTTGGGCCAATCGATTAACATTTATTATATAATTTCTTAGAAAAATATTATTTTAAATATAACTTTAGATACGTCAGAAGCATGCATAAATTCGTGAATTTGACGTTACTGTCTTTCATTTTATATATCTGAAAATCAGTTTAAATGAGTTTTTAAAAATCATCTCTCTTTATGTTTTCGGGGTCGCGTAAAAATCGAAAGTTGAACTAAGCTTGTCATAAATAGAAAGTTGTCAGCTTTAATTCGCGTGGTTGTAGGTACTTTAAAAGTGTACCAGTCAAAAGTTATGGCCAAAAACGCCAGGACAAGATATCTCGTCTTCCTGGCTATGGTAAAGACCTCGGTTGGACGAGATATCTCGGGATACTGTGCCAGAGGGTTAAACATACCTATTAATTGACAGCGTTGGATAAATTGAAATCAGTTTTGCCTTAAATCCAATATAATTTTGATAATATTAAAACTCATTTAAACAAGATATAAAAGGCGTTTATTTGTAATCACCCATGTTAAATAATTGACATCGATTAAATGAACAAGTTAATATAAAGTTATATCCTGATTAGTGTTTCAAATTTTCACCATTCGCAATATCCTAAAACCACGAACCCTACCCAAGTATATTCCTTCTCTAACTCTACTACACTTGAAGAGCTTAATTGCGCGTCAAACACAAAGGATAAGCCAATTATCGATGATGCCGTAACAGTCGCCAAGTATGCAGTAGGGACAGGACAGAGCAGCCAGTGCTTTACGATCGTGGTCCCTTCATAACTTGGTGCGCAAGGAATTTAACGGTATCGCCCGTGTAATGGACAGACGTATACGTACACTTTGTTACACCGAACTCGCGCCGTCATACATTCGTTAGCATCCGCATTTTTACGGGAGCAATGATGGCACCGTTTTACGCTATTTTATTTTCAGGGCAATTTAGGGCTTATCTGCGAGTATCTGCCTGTATTTATCTATATATGATAGTCACTTATAAGTCTTACGGATATGCGTAAAAAAGTACGTGCTATGTGTATCTTATGGGAAGAAAAATGTTAGCGTGATAAGGTGTATATAGATCTTATTAGTGGCAAATTTAAACATAACATACCTGTAAGGGAGATCGTGGTCGAGCCTTGGGATAAAGAGAGCTTTTTTATTTACTCTCACTATTTGGAACTTAAGCGTTCAGAAAAATTTAAGAATATGCATTTTAAAAGTCTGCAACTATATGATAGAGTAAACTTGCATTTGTGTTCTTTGCTTTAAAATTATAAAATAATAACACTTTCGAGGTACTTGAGATGATTTTGGCCTTTCATAAACATTTCGTAATATTTATAAGTATTGTTCATACTCAATTTTGCCAAGATGTTACTGACAGAAATAATGATAATTATTGTAAAGTAAAATTGACGGCGAATATAATAATGTGAAATTGATAATAAATAAATATGCAGTGCTGAAATGATGCAATGCATTAACTACAGCGTTATGAAAGAAAGAGAACCAAATGAAATCGGCTACGCGTAAAGGTCGTAAAAAAAAGGGCCAGCGTTGGCGCTCTCGACAACAACAAGGCAGTACAGTTTAGACTCTCGTGTGGTTCACATCGTGTGACTATTAGGGAAAGAATCGGCTTTTTAGCGTAAATGCGTCACAGGAATATATCGGCTAGACAATTGAATAAATATAATTTTGAAAGTTTAAACTGTTATTGAATTATTAATTTCTCCTCTCGTGAATCCGGCTTTGTGCCGTAACACAAGACCTGTACTGAATTCTAGAACATTTAAGGGGAAAGCAGTCCCTGTAATTTGCAATTTAATCGAATCATTCCTTAACAGCATGCTACTCCGTAAATGATACGTACTCGGGGCAAAGCGATATATTTCAAATTAATAGTGGTTCTATTTCATTTAAGAGGTTAAAACTTTTAGGTAACATTAATGAAAGTCCAAAGTATAGTTTGAAATTAATTGCAATGCCTTTAATTCATACATGTTCTCTATTTCGATCAACTAACTTTTTCTGGCTCACTTTGACCCGGTCTTCCTTATATAATTTCAATAAAGGGCAAAATTTAATAATATCTTTTAACAATAAGGTACCGTGGTAGAAAACTAAGAAGTTTACGCCCAGTTTAACTAACTACAATCTCGCATGAATAAGCTACCATCATACGCACTGAGCATCTCCGCATGGCAACACATTAATCCTGTATTTTTACTTCATTGAACGAATAGTATGAAGATTATTCTATTAGTTCGTGATAATAGGCTTTTAAATTCAGATATTTTCAAATTAGATTAGTTCATTGAAATAGCGATAACTTGTAGAAATAATGTGGAAGAAGCAGATTCAAGGTTGTGTATTGATATATTAATCTTTACGTGCCGTAACTAATATATAATCGTCCCACTTTAGGCGCCATTTGTAATAAAATATAATAAAATATGATAAGATATAATTAATACAATAAAATAGGTTAACAGATAAATCAAAGCAACTCGATATTAGTTAATGTAATATATACATAAGACATAATTATAAAAGTATATCAGGAAATAATATTTGATTGTTATACTACGGCAACATATAGCACTAGTAATTTAAGAGGAAGTGATTGCAAAGTAAATATAGATATTAAATATCAAATCAACGTACAATTTTTACTAATAAACTCAGATTTTTGTTAAAGAAGATGAAGAAGAACGGTGATATGATCAGTATTATAGAGAATATTAACATTAGTAAATCTGTTTAAAACCGCCTCTAAATAAAATTTATTTAATCTTTAAAGAAAAAGACCTTTTTTCCAACTCCTCCGAATGAATTTTATATTTAATCGACTTTATCGAGCGTCACTAAAGCACGTGAATAAGCGCGCGAAAAACGTAAAACCACTGCACCAATGTCGTCGACAAAGCAAGCAGCGAAACACCCGCAGCAAAGTGACACAAAGGAAAGGCAGCGAGATCTGCATAGGCTCTCGTTATATACCAAGAAGAGATCGCGTGTGCAAGCGTTTTTAATAATTAATAACATTATTATTCACGCTCAAGTGGCGGCAGAGCACAACATTATCTTTTTGCGCTTTGTTTGCGACTGTTTAGTAGCACGTACGCCTTTGGCGTCGACGTGTAGGGTGTGTACGATTTGATTAGGTCACTCTCGTGATTGCACTGCTTACTGACCGGTGGCTGTTTGCGTAATATATGAGATGGAATTATTTTGGTTACTTTGTTAGAAAAAGATGAAGTTTTTTTAAAGTTTCGGTGGTAATTTTGTTGAAAGTTCAGGTAGCGTTAGTAATTATTTTTGAGTAATTATTTTGAGTGGTACATTTCTTCATATTTAAACACATTTTGTAATATATTACCTATTTATATTTAAGTAACAAAAAATCTTTGTTTTTTTAAGACTCCGCTATAATAAACAATTATCTAAAAGGAAATAAATAGAATTATTATTTCTTATATCGCAGTATTTTTAGAACTTATTGCGAAATGTTTTCACATTGAAATTAAATTTTTGTTTACAAATCGATAAGCTAATCTCTTTAATGAGTGACTTTAACTCCAATAGATTAGGCGTATAATGGTATAATGTCGATAAATTTTCTTTTTGTTATTCACTAGTGATAGGATAAATGTATATTATACATATTTTGTTACATAACAGGACTATCCGAAACTTGATATTTGATATTCAGGATCTGCATGAAGAGTTGGAGTTTATTACTAGAAATATATATATATACTAAACACATGTGCATACATACGTATACTAAACACGATTGTTATTAGTTTTTTAAATATTTTCTAAACGTTTCTATTTAACTTGTCCCTCACATAGTAAAATCTGCAGACATATTTCAAAAACTAATAACAATCGTGTTTAGTACAAGCATTAAAAATAAAAATAATTTTCTTTATTTTGATATAAAAATAAAGACAGAGAAACTATGCTTATCATGAAGTAAATGTATACATTTAAGAATCAGCAACATGTAAGTTGAGGTTCATATATCAAAACGCAGTATACATATAATTAAAAAAAATTTAATTCGAGTTATAAACGGTGATCTGCCTTACCACAGAAGATAACTATAGAAATCGGCTTAAAATTCGACACTTCGATTTTGATCCTTCCTCCCTCAACCCTCTATCCCCGCATCACCAAAATAAAAATAGAAAACAAGAGGTTCGTAAATAATTTAAGCTCTCCTGCTCATCAAAAATTAACCCATCACCCATGCATGATTTCTCAAACGGTCTTTATTATCCCCCAAAGCCGCGGTATGTTTCTTTTATTCGACGCACACGCACCCGTCGATGCTCGCTGAAATTAACAATGCGCAAAGTCGTTCCTCGCGCGCACACACACACACACACACAAACACACACACAAACACACACATACAACACGACCGCGTTAATCCTCATATTTTACCCGCGCGCTCGTAAATAATTTTCCATTAATCTTCTATCCCCATTATCCCGGTTAAAAAGCAGTAGCAGCGATGCTACTTTTTCACTACTCGCGGGATGTGAGCGACCGGAAAACAGCTCCAGCTCTAGCGCCGGGGAGTCTCCTACAGGATTAATTCTATTTAAGAATTAAAGCCAATCTTACTGGGTGAGCCTCGCTCTCTTACTCTGTGGTATAAGCGAGGGTGCGGGACCATTCTCAAAGGGGATTCTACGACGTGCTTGACTACGCGCGGCGTCCGTGTGAATGATATGGGAATAAAGGGGTCAGCGGAGGGGGGGAGAGGGTGAAATGTGGACGTTTTCAGTAAATCTTGGGGAAAGAAATTTCGTACTCGTCGTGGAATATGTTTTACCTCGGTCCACGATGAAATTACTGAGGTAATCAAGCGATGCATTCTTTTATAAGTATGAGTATTCTAATCATACTTAACTATGTATAGTTAGTAAGCATACATGATTGTGTATAAATTATAAAGTCATATATAGGTTTTGTTTATTTCGTACATTTTACATTTTGACGCTCCTTACAGCGCATTTCCGATTTTTCAAAAACAGCTACTTCTTTTAAGAGGACTCTTACAACATGTAGCACTTTTAAGATTCTCTTATCAAAATTAACACTTTTTAGAATCTCCAAAAAAGTTAATATATGTAATGATGAGAAGAAAATAATTTTCTTCTTGGCTTTATCCCTCGGTATATATGGTAAAATATATATGACAAGACTTTGTCAATCTTCCCGAGGCAGGTATCGAGAAAAAAATTAAATATATATAGTTAATATATATATATATATATATATATATATATATATATATATATATAGTTTTTGTTGCAAAATTTGAAAATTATATCTAGTTTTCGTACAAGGCTTGTAAAAAGAATTTGTATTTTTTGAAAAATCTGAAATTCTTTAGTCTTTGTACGGTGCGTTGATAGAATCATGCATGATTTCATACATTGTGTAACGGAGGGGGAGTAGATGCAATGCGTGGAGTTCGTAGCGTATTTTACTCGGCACAGGTAAGTGTCGAGTCTGCATGAGGTTCGGACGTTCGAAAGAAGAAGACAGGGGTTGATCGTCGTCTATTCGGCAACTAAGAGAGAGAATTGACTGTCCGCGCCTAAAGCTAGGTGCTCGCTCGATGGTCTTGCTCCAACTCGCGCATTCGGAGGTCAGGCCCGGACTCGTGTGCGCGTCTCGCCAGAGACGCGCTTTTCTCACGCGAGAAGACTCGCGGCAGATAAGGATTCAGCCTCGGCAGCATGTGTGCTCCTCTCAATCGACATGAGTGTCTCATGTCAACGTGCGCCCGTCTGCGTACGTTACAATTGTACAGTTGTACATTGTATAATATATATAGTCAATGCGATAACAATTGCATGAGCAATAAAACCGTCACAATATATATATATATATATATATATATATATATATATATATTAATATTATATATATTAATATATATATATATAACGCAAAAGGATTTAAGACAAGTTTAATGATTTATTTTTCATCGTTAAGGACCTACGTTGTAATAGCTATAGTCAACTTATATAAATATATATATATATATATATAGTAAATGAGGAAAAGTTTCCTCCGTACTTAAGTGGCAATAAATGAATGGAATCAAAATCCTAGAGGTGTGATCGCTACTTTTTTACCTTTTCTATGGATTGATCTTCTTCGGTAATAATTCGTAGCTTCTACAATGTGCCAGAAGAAAGATAAATTTCGATGCGGCGAATTTGGCTGGTCGCGGACTTTGAAAAAAAACACGAGGATCGACAAAGCGCACGCGTGCGGTTACTCTATACGACATCTTTCTTTTCGGTTATAAGGGAGGAAAAGTTTAGGAATTTTTCTACCACTTATAAAGCATTTTCTTACGAAAAAAATAATAAATAATAGTCTACTGGTCTATAAACATTAGCCTAATTCTAATTTCTAAAATAAAACTAAACTTATTATGATAAAAAGTATTTATTTATTTGACATTCGTTGATCATCAATCTTCTTGCTCTAAGCGGCTGAAGCTCTATGAAGTTTTCACCAAATAAAATAGCTTTTTTTTTCAAAGTCCGCAACCTGAAAAAATTCCGCCGCTTCGAAATTTATTTTTCTTCTGTCACATCGTAGAAGCTATGGATTATTACCAAACAAGATCATTGCATAGAAGAGGTAAACAGGAAGTGATTTGAATGCTTGGATTTTCATTTCATTGATTTTTCGCGACGTATGTACGGAGGAAACTGTTCCCCATTCACTATATATATCATGCGCATTTTAAAAAATTATGTCTCTCTTTTATATATCTTGAATACAATCTGCCGAGAGAGATAATTTTTTATTTGATAAAATAGCTACTTTTCGAAAGTTCTTCAAATTCTAGTTTTTTCTTAAAAGCAGCTTACGAATAGTTATAAAAGACATAAAATGAAAGAAAAGTTTTCGCGCTTTCAGAATTTATGTCTATCTTTTATAGATCTTTAATACAAACAGCTGAAACAAATGATTTTTAATTTGATAAAATAGCTACTTTTTGAAAATTATTAAATCTACGTTTATTTCTTAAAAATAGCTTCTGAATAATTTTGAAAGACATAAATCGAAAGGAAATTACGCGCACGTTAAGAAGTTATGACTATCTTTTATATATCTTTTATTTATATATTTTTTCAAAAGTGATTATTTTGTCAAATAACGTCCTGAATATTATCCATCCAACTCCAATATCTGATCAGTTCTAAGTTCAAACGTACCTAATATGTCTACATAATTTCAGCGGGTAACATACTTCCCTGCAAGAGTTATAATGGATATAAATTTTGGTTTCACACATACATACGCATGCCGGAGGGCCAAACAATTTCCCCGAATGTGCCGGTTAATGGCCATAAAAAGCTGCATAGTTTATGCTGTAAGCTGTTTACGCCATAGACTATACACCTTATACCATAAACAATGCACATTTTGACGGTCATTAACCAGCACGTTCGGAAAAATAGTTTGGTCCTCGGGTGTACATACATATACACACATATACATACATACATACATACAGACAGACATTTTTTAAAAACATATTTATGTGACTCAGAAACATCAAAAACATCGAGAAAGAAAAATCATGGCTTAAATTGTAAAACATCAGTATAAATTATGAAAAACAATTTTAGAAAAGGTGTATCATTATAGGATATACTATTATTTAAAGGGTTAATTTTAATGGTTAATTATGTCAAGAATTGAGTAAGTAATAGATTTTTAGTGCAATTTTTCCTTTGTAGATTAAAAAATTTATTAATACAGTAGTATTTTTCGTGATTATAAATATAGAGATATATAGTATACATCGGTTCGTAACATTTTGTTACCATATTCACCATATTTAGTATGTTAAATGATTTTGTGTTGCAATTATTTATTTAATCTTTATATTTAACTATGTTTTAAGTTTTAATGTATATTATTACACGGAATGGATGTAAATACTATAAAAGCTATAGTCAGCAAAAAATTTGTTTTCCGTACAATTTGATATGTTGTTTCTTACAGCTCAAAATTTTCTATATCGGCTAGAAAGTCTAAAGAGCTTCTTTTTCAGTGACCGTCCACTATACCCAAGCAATTTTTAAAGAATTTATAACCAATTAAATGAAAGCACCCTTCGTTACACCATAACTCCACCTAAGACCACTTTTTATGACTTCAAAAAAAGGGTAAGCGTTCGTTATAAAAGTCTTCCGACTCTGACAACAGTTTTCGCTGAATGGATTCAATATGCCCCTGTAAAAAATACAAACGTTAATTTTGCATTGAACTCGAAATCAGCGAAAAACGCCTTTTGTCACGCCACAATTTTATCTACGACCACATTTTATGACTCCAAAAATGTGTACACGTTCTATTAACCTAGAACCGAATACATTTATATCATTCACAGATAAAACGTAAACATTTTTATTGAAAAAGTTTTATTGAAAGATAATACTTTTATTTGATGTCTATCAAATAAATTTGATTGGCATTGCTTGGATAACAGTTATTTTAATTAACAAAACATCAAACAACAGGTAAACCCCATAGTATATAATCATAACAATGTATTAGTAGATGCATATTATTAATACATTATGCTCTTAATATGCACCAATTAATTTATTTGAAAAATCAACATTTCTAGTAATATTTTCATATTAATTACTAAACTTTTAGTATATAAATTATGAATATTCGAAATAGCAATCAAAATAATAAGAAAAATAAAATATCAAACATATCACGACTTTCTAAAACGACTAAAACAATATACAGTTCTCTGGTTGCTCGTGTCTACTTCGCATTTGCCTTCTGGTTTTACCACACCGCACTCCTTGTTCCACTCGGTAATGGATTGAATCTTTGATGCTGTGAGGCCAGTCTCGTCAATCTCTCCTCTCTCCTCTCTCTCTCTCTCTATCTCTCTCTCTCTCTCTTCCTCTCTCTCACACACACACACTCTCTCTCTCTCGTTTGGCAGAGGGTTTGGGGCTAAGAAGTGGTACTGCATGCGCATACCGAACTGCATTACTCTCGGGCGTTGCGAGGGAAAGCAGATTACGCGCGGGATTGCATTTTCCCACTGAAAAGGGTATAATTTTATAATTGATCAGGGAGCTATGATTTTTCGAGTATAATTTATTGAGTTGTTGATTTGAAAGGCTGATTATGCAAAGGAAATCGAAAATCTTCTTTTTTTTGTATTTTGTATGAGGGCGGTTGTTTCGAAAATTCAGGCGTTAAATAATATAACAATTTATAAGATGTTTCTACATGGTGTGTATTAATTTAATTTTATCCAACAAAAAAATCAGCATTGCTGATGTAAATTATCGACAATTTAGGTTTATCTTGATGTACTCTATATTACTATATGATTAACTATCAGGTTTGGATTACGAGAAATTCCCTTTTAACTATTATTACGTCAACTATGGTGTTTTAAACATTTTTACTATCATAATTCTCTGTGCAAATATTTTAATAACTCTTAATAATATGACATATTTAATAACATTTTTGTTCTCTTTTTGTTTCAGGTGAGTATTATGAACATACATATACAAACAATGCTAAGTATCGTGAGTATTTTTACATAAATCTAAATACTCAATTTAAAATTTATATGTTTAATATGTAGCATAACCGTTTTCTGCATAATTTCACAAAAAACAAGTATTATAACTAATAAAATATTATATTTAACATTTCTTCAGGCATATATATATATATATATATATATATATATATATATATATATATATATATATATATATATATATATATATATATATATATATATATATATATATATATATATATATATATATATATATATATATATATATATATATATATATATATATATATATATATATATATATATATATATATATATATATATATATATATATATATATATATATATATATATATATATATATATATTATTTGACTGTATTCGTGCATGGATATTACAGTAGTGATTATTTATTACTACCGACGAAAAATCCAGCCATGATTTATAAACTGCAAAATTTACTTTATCAATCTTTTGCATTCATTTGTAAAGTGAACATCCAATTTTCTTTAAATAAATCTCACTTATTTACCTACATATAGTTGAAAGTATATACGTGTCTTACATCAAATACGGTTCGTGTTTAAACATGCAGTAATTAATTCATAATCAAAATATCGCAAGAAATTGCAATTTTTTAAATCTTTTATCAATAGTGTTCATGATGGATGCAGTTCCTGATCAGTACTGAAAGTGTGATTATTTACTCACATAATCTGTTCCTTGCACTCGTATTACAAAAAATTGTTTCGAAGTTTAGAAAATAATTGTTGATTATTTTGTGATTATTTTAAATCATAGAGATCGAATTTTCTTTTATGGAAATAAGCGCGAGCCATACATTACTGCCAACTAATAAAAAACTTAATATACGATCGTATTGGGAGTTTTAATAAATTGACAAAAATGGATATAGAAAATAATAGGGACTTCAAGATTCATCATTATTGCTGAATATATTTTCAATGTCAGAAGATACCGAATGTAATCAGATAATTCTACTTAAATCAATCCTAACAAAATTAAAAAACATACTCATCTTTTTCTATTAGTTTAAGAGAAATTAGTGTATTTTTATATGTTTCTAAATGTAATGATAACAATTATTCGCGGTTTTGTTATATATAACTGTATATATATAGCTCGCGGGTAGTTTCTTAATATTAAACACACTATAAGTAGGACAAATTGTGACTGTTTATTGACTTAATAACTAGATAGTAGAGAAGTACGTGTATAATGCTTGATGGTTTGGTTCATTCTGCCAGTGTGTGTCATAGTGTGGTTCCGGGCAGAAAAGCGGGAGTCAGAACTGACATCTACTAAAGTACTAAGACCGCTCCCTTCTTGGGAGATCTTGGCGTGAGTACATTTGAACTCTGATAAATACAAAAAAAGGTGCCACTTTTCTGTTGTAGCAGAGCTTTATTAAGCTTATTCTGATATCTTTGTACTTACTGAACTGATACTTGATCTGTGTCATTGTCGAGTAGCTAAGATGTTGCCTGTGATTTCGAGCATTCGCACATACTTAAAGCCTCATAATTCCTGCCATTTGCCTGTTCATACGAGGAAACCATGCAAAATTCGGAGAAGGGAAACGGCATCGAAAATTTGCATTACTGAACCAAATCGCGGTTGTGAAATCGTCGGGATGGCACGCCGTCTGCCGTTGTTGAAGTTACACGTCTTCAAAATGAACTGGACCCTGGCTGTGGGCGAGATCGGAGGTCATATGGTCGACGAGATGGATCGGCCACTCGCCGTGGACGAGGAGCTAAAGGTCGTCATGATGAAGTAGCCGCCCACCGTATAAAGCGAGGGACTGAAGGTCGTTGAGATAAAGTAGTCGCTAGCCGTAAGCGATTAACTGACAGTCGTCGAAATGGAGAGGGGTGGTCACCTGGGATTGAGGTTACAGGTCGACGAAGAAGTGACCGCCCTCAGGTATCTGCGCTGTGTGCGCGTCTCCGAAACATCGGGGTAAACTGGCCCGCCGTGCTCAAGCCTTCGGATTGTGAGGAAAGAGAAGCCTGCCGTGAATGAGCCTCTGTGCAAGCTTCCGGGTCACCAGGTGAGGTTGTCAGATAAGAGTAGCCTACTGTATGCCTAGAATAACCTTCAGGTTGCCTCATATCGAGGGAGTCTACTCAGGATACAACACGGGAGCAATGCTCCTTGCGCTCATGGTAGTCCTGTGCCTGAAGCAAAGTGAAACACGCTCCTGCCAGTGAGCAGAGACCTTCGCTCCGTACATATGAATAAATCTCAAGGTTATTAAAGTAGAGTTGCCACCCGCCACCCGCCTTCAGTTCATCGGGACAAGACGATTGGTAGTTGTTAGTGAGTCATCGGTGAATCTCCAAGTTTTCATTTGGAGCGACTGCTCCTCGTGATCAGGCCTCTATGTCTTCGACTAAGAACTTGATTGTCTGATAACTGAAACGACGTAAAAAATGATGTTCCTATCTAACGGACAGGTGAGTGACTCGATCATGCACTCGGGACTCATTCACTGTGCAAGGCAAGGCTGACAGGGCCTGTGTCTAGCATAGTCTAGAAATGGCATGCAACATTGTACAGTCAGCAAAAGAGCAGCATGTCCCGCAAGTCTGCATCAAGACGAGCGAAGTTGGCACTCTGCAGTAAGCGAAAAGAGGACGAGCGGAGCTCGCACCCGGAAAGAGTGTTAAGAAGGAGGCCCGCAGCAGCGCCCGATCAGATACAATACAGTCGGCCATGCAGTTAGCAGCGCTTAGAAGGACTTGCACAGTAACACGAAGTCAGCAGTAAGAGCAGTACGTGCTTCAAGTCTACAGCAAGACGAGTAGAACTCGCAACCAGTAGCGTACGGAAGGAGGTGCAGCACAGTCAGCTGATAGCCAGTTGGCCGCGCCTTGTACCGTTTCCCCCTACAACGAAATTTCACGCAATTTCATTCATCTGCATTTGCTCCATCTTCAAGCATGCAGCAGCATTAAACTCCACGCGATTACTCCGTCTCGTGAAATTTCCTTTGACAATCACGCGCGTAGTCAATGAGGCGATATATCCGTAGGCTCGGCCGAAGCCGTGTGACAACTCTTCCCTCCCACTCTCTACCTCGTCATTATAATTCAAGGCGCGAAATCGCCTAAATCGCGGCCGCACGGAGAGGGAGTAATTAAAAATTAAAATGAAAAGCTTGATAAGCTCATAATCAATCACGTCTCCGGAGCGCTCGAGCTCCCCTCACGTTCTACTGCTTGAGACTCGCCTTTCGTCCTGCAGCGCGTTTATTACCGTGTAGGTATATATGTCGCGTAGATGGAAATTATGGAAATCGCGAAAGGTACGGTTATACGTTGTAAGTTTTCAGGTTTTCTTTTTTTTAATAATGCTCTGGGTTGTCACTCCTCGTCGAGCTCGTCAAGCTGAGAATTACTTTAAAATTATGTATTACATAATCTTTCACAATCTCGTAAGACGAATTTTGAAATGGTAAATAATTATTTTTAAATTTTTGAAGCCTTGATTAAATTGAATGTTAAATAATATTTTAATAATATTTTTATACAATTTTTTTTAGCTATACGGGTATTACTGTTCTTAAGGCGATGCTAAAGCCACCTGCCACCGACAAATACGAGGAACCACTTTTCTCATTTAATTTTCAATTTTTAGCAAATATCTTTATGAAACGTTATTGTCCTAATCAAAAACCACAACTTTTCAGAGAGATATTTTTTAAAAATTGAGAATTCAACTAAATAAGTGCTTCCCCGTATTTGACGACGACAAGGGGTTTAGCATCACCTTAACCAGGTAGCGTGTTGCAGGCCCGATCTCCGCCAACGAAAAATCCAGAAAAAGATTTTCTTAAAATGTCTCCGAACAATTCGGACTTACGGAGATTCGAACCCGCACCCCTGGAGGGGCTATTGTCTTAAGAGGTACGCGTTTACCACTTGAGCCATCGACCGTCCCACATTTTGAAAACCTTATAAAATAGAATACAAAATGCTAACAAGTACAGTCAAACAATTTTACAAAGTAATTTTAGCCCGTACAAAGATACATTCTACGTTACTAAACATATTTGAGTACCTATAATTGTAACAAAAATATTTACTTCATCGGTGCACTGTATTGCACTTTGAACCCGCGTCAGACAAAGGATCGGCCGAGTGGCATAAAAAACACAGCAGAAAGACGGCGAGCCGCGCAAAAGCCGGCATTTTAATAGCCATCGGTCGCTGCACCGCGGCCGGCCTGCTCGAATTATCTCGATACTTTGTAACGTGTATACGTGTACAATTTAATTGCCGGCATGCGTGCACGGAATCCCGTGTGCGCGCCGCTATGTCGACGCGAGGCAATACACGCGGCGCCATTAATCACGCGACTTTATCGGCCGTGCGTGTATATTTTCAGGCGCTAGCATCTTTGTTTCTCCCGTGCTCCATGCGCCCTTTCTTTCTCTCCTCCCCCACGTTTTTAATGCATGCATTATTTTACATCTTTGGCACAGTTGATAAGGAAATTTAATTTCTTTCCACGTCCACTTGCTTAGTTTATTAGCGCTTTTATTAATTACGCTTATTAATTCTATTTTCCATTTGATTTCATAGGAATTTTTTAGCGTTTACTAGGAATCAATTATATTGTTTAATGATATAATAATATTATTTATAAAACATAGTTATTAGTTATTTACTCACACCAATTTTTTATGTCACAATCTAGATAATAAGCTACTTAAGTTATATTAAAAAATGCTGCCAACTGCTTTGGCACTATGCTTTCTCAAATAAAATTTAATTATGAGATTCCGTGGTCGCGCGGACCGTGTACAGCGTACCACTGTACGTACAATCGGTCCACAAGTGCAAGGCCGATCTCCACTCGCGTTTGCTAATCAGCTCGCACGGCGTCGGCCGTGCTTTTATTTGAAATATGAGGACTCGGCTAGCTGCAGTTTACACACCGAAGGTGAACCCGCGGAGGCGGCGGCAGTCCAAAGGAGAGGAGAGTTTCAAGTAAAGAAACGCCGGAAGTTTCAGTCGAACTTTAACACCGATTTATTCGCAAGACAATTGAATACAATTAACGCGGTACTCGCGGTGTGACAAGAGAGCAGGAGGTTGTCTCGCTCGTACGTGTGGGAGAGAGAAGGAGAGCTGAACTTACATGAGTTGCCCAGTCCTCGTAACTGCTCGCTCGACGTCGGTCCTGGGGTGTCGCTAACCCTGGTGGCTTCCGCGGCCGTAATCGTAGGCTCGCTCGCGTATTCGCCGTCTCGTGTAAAGTCCGTGCGCCTAGGTTGAGCGTCTTCGCACGGGACGTGCCGTCGGTTCGAGAAGCGAAGCAGAACTCTTTTCACGTATCTAAAGCCGACCTTGACCTAGCCTAATCTCTCTCTCTTTCTCTCTCTCTCTCTCTCTCTCTCTCTCTCTCTCTCTCTCTCTCTTCTCTCTCTCTCTCTCTCTCTCTGTTACTTACTCTTGCGTCATTTGCTCTCTGTCCCCAATGTTTGCTATAATATAGAATATATGGACATATATGGACATACATGTAAAATGTGAGGCTTTCGCCCGGAGAGACGTTGTGACGTTTTAGAAGTCAATGCGATAACAATTGCATGAGCAATAAAACCGTCACAATATATATATATATATATATATATATATATATATGGAAGAGCTGCGCAGTACCGCCCATCATAGTTAATTTCCTGCCTAACTATTTTCATTTAATTATTTGTGCCCCACTGAGAAATGCATATTTTTCAATACATATATTATCGTATATATCATATATCAGGGTGTCAGCGATGTGTCATTGATTCTAAAATCTATTTTCATCTATATAATCAAATAAAATCTATGCCTATAAAAGACTGAATTCTTGTTTTAGTTCTTTCATTGCAAAACATGCATAACACACAAGAACGAATCATTTATAAAAATCACTCATTTAAGAATTTTAATACAATTTAACATATATTAGTTTACAAACAAATTATAATATTTTTATGCTCTATTATAGATAGAAACAGATTCAATATTGCATAAATAAATTATATCATTATTAAAATTCATTTTTAAAAAATCACAAAATAATAATATTTTTAATATAACATCTTTCCAGTTTTTGGATTTTTTCTTGCAATATAATGCGCAAAGTTGGTTAGAAATGTAGAATAGTAAATCTAATATATAATAATACTTAATATCTGCAAGAAAAAGCAGAATGAATGAAGCTTAGAGATGTCGTCATGTACAGGATGAAAAGTACAGTTTAAATGGAATAATCTCTAATATCCCATAAGATTATAAACTAAATCAACCCAAAATATTTAGCCGGTAACCTGACACCTGACAAATATTGTCTGAAGTTTGCATGGCATTACATCAAGTATCACTCAAATTATCGTTGTACAAAAAAATGCAATTTTCTGCTTTTTATTAATTTTTCTCAGAAATCAAACCATCTTGTTACCTAAAAAATTACAGGATTACCTGTATATGATGCAAATATTCAGTAAAAAATTAACAGACTTTTATCGTATAATTTCAGTGTAATAAATGTTTAAAAAAAATGTTGTCACACAGTATAACAACTGAAAAACGACTCATATAAAATCGTTTCTGGTCCTAAAATGAAGGATTTTATGAGTACTTTATTGTCTAAAAAATATGCTTCCCAAGAACTTTTCATCCATTAAAAAAAATCCAAATGACCGAAAAATGATAATTTTTAAATTTTGTAAAATGTCCATTAAAAGACATTTATTCGACCATTTTCGCTGAAACTTTCAAGCGCATACTGGGTATTAATAGCAAACATCTGTGCAAAGATTTGGATAGTTATACCGCAGATTGAATGAATGGTGATATGCCACATACTAACATACACACTCACATACACACACACTCGCATACAGACATTTTTTAAGACTAGTGTATTCGGACTTCCTAAGGCATAGAACATGTTTATAAGTTAAACAAACAAAAAATAATTTTTAGCATCACAAAGCTTTCTCTTTGAGAAAGCAAAATCATAATTAACTGAATGCTTAATTTGTATCAATAACTTATACTGATAATACATGATTATATGAAACCACTTTTGAGATGGTTGATATTAAATCTGAAGGCAAAAAATCAGAATTCAAAATGCAAATCTAAAAACCATAGTTTTTTATAAAAAAAAATAATTTATGTAAAAGCTTATAATTTAAGAAATTAGATATACTCAGAAAGAAATAAAATGCTGAAGATTTTTGTAGTTGTTTAATTTCTTAGGGCCGACAGCTTATTAATTGAACAGATGCTGAGCATTAATAAGGTAGCTTACCGTATTAAGTGTTGACACTGAATTTTGGTCTTTCACACCGATAATTATGGGTGTACACTCTATGCTTGAGTGTTGACCCTAAATCTTATGCATTTACATTTGAAACTGTAGTGTTCCCAATAAAATTTAAAGTGTACACTAAACGTTGGAGTGTTGACGCTGAATTTAGGTGTTTTGAACTAAAAGTTATGGATGTACACTGAATGTTTGAGAATTGACACTGAATTTTAGATGTGTACACCGACGATTTTGGCGTATACACCGAAAGTCTTGGGTGTAAACACCTAAATTTGAGTGTACACACTCAAATGTTCAGTGTCAACACCCAAAATTCGGTATTAACACTGAAATTTTAGGAGTTTACATCAAACCCAATATTCGGTGTAAACAATGAAAATTCGGGTGTTTCTTTTGTAAGGGAGGTCTCCGCCAATTTTTGATACAAAAAATTGATTAACTTTTATGGAATTTTTTTAAATTTTGTAATTCTAGGAACTTCTTAGTATGTAATGAAATACAATTTTTTTAATGAAAACAGTTATAACGACTTATAAAGAACAATTAACGTTAGTTCATATATTAAATATTTCATTGTGTTTATTTCAAACCGTATTTTATAATTTTAGAAATTTACAATCGCATTCAAAATTGATACCTCTGGCTGTAATTCGCATCAAATATTCCTTAAGCATTAAGAAAAGAAATTAGTATTTTTCAGTAAAGTATGACACGTATATAATTATTAGACTATTAAATATATATACACATGAACGTCGTAATTTTTATTATATTTTGATTGAGATTGGATGTATATTCATACATATATTATCTTTCTTTATTATCAAACTAATGTAGTAAAACTTGAATGCGCAAGGAACACTTGCAGTTACTTTCTGTTTCGATACTAAAAAAATACATTTCAGTTGATTAACTAGAAACAGACGGATAAGAAAGACTTTCTATTAATATATATATATATATATATATATATATATATATATATATATATATATATATATATATATATATATATATATATATATATATATATATATATATATATATATATAATCTTCTTTTCTGTTCACTAATAATCCATAATTTTTTTTTAAATTAAGAACACGATTTAGGAGACTCGAATGAAAACAAAAACAAACCATATTACGCCATACCAGAACTACAAACGCCCAATTATCTTCCGCAATACCATGTTCATCGACTAGCCCCGAGTCCCGTAACTACATTACTAGAGCTACTGCATCTTCTAGTTCGGCGCTGCAGCTGAAACAATGTCTGGAGGGAAAAGTGCGAGAGAGCGCGCTCTCGTGCACCCTGATTTGTCCATGAATGATGCAGGATTGTGTAATAATAATGAGGGGCTACGGCGCCAGAGCCTCGAGCCACCCCAAGCATCGCACTCACATTTGCACCCCGTGCTCGAGTCCATATTCCGCGTTCGCTTGCGAACCTTCATAATTGAAAGTACCCTTCCACCCTCCCTAACCCCCGTAACATGTGTACGTATGGTGGGATGTCGTTATTGAGCGTCTTTGCGAGGTGTGCGTGTTTATTCGGAAGGTAATTGCGGAGTGCATGATATCGTTTGTTAATATTTTAGGTTGATGCTTGATGGTAACTTCATTGACCAACAATACAAGAAACATACCATCAAACCATCAACCTCAAATTATTTCTTAAAATACTTCTAAATTGTTAGTCTTTTACTTAATTTATAACTTATGAAAATAGATTAATTCTAAATACTGATTTGACTAGATTATTCTCTACTAAAAAATCTCTATATATATATTTTTGGATTTGAATTCAGTCACTTTATAGCCGCATTAATAAACTTCTTCTAGGAGGAAGCAAAAAACCGATGCTAACTGCCTTAGCAGAATGCTTTCTCGTTAGACGTCCTGATTAATCGATTTAATTAATGAATTTTATAAAGAAAATTCGCAATTAATAAATTAATGCTATAATTAATTCATTAGATACAAGAGTTTAGGTATTGAAAGTAAAGAAATTTAAAGTATTAAAAGCCAAAACAAAATTTTAAAACTAATATTTTGTTATTATTTTACAAAAATAATTTTGAATTTACTATACAATATATCAATCGAAAGAAAATTATGCCAACTTTATGAAAACATATATAATCTTTACAAGTTCAGCGTATAAAATGACAAAAAGAATTGTTCCGCTTTTTACAATTCTTTGAACTAATATTTTGTTATTATTTTACAAAAATAAGTTTAAAGTTATTATAAGATATACCAATCGAAAGGAAATTATATCAACTTTATGACAACGTACATATTTTTGAGAAATCCAGCGTATAAAATAACAAAAAAAATAATTTTTTTCTAGTTTTACATTTTTTAAAACTGATATTTTGTTATTATTTTACGAAAATTTGTTTAAAGTTATTATAAGATATATCAATCGGTAGGAATTTACGTCAACTTTATGAAAACGTAGATATTTTTGACAAGTTCAACGTATAAAATAACAACAAATTTTTTTTCAATCTTTACAAATTATTAGAAATTATTATTTTTGCTAAAAAATGATTTTAATATTATCCATTCAGCGTCAAAATCTAATCAGTTCTAAGTTCAAATATGTAATACGCCTGCAAAATTTTAGCGCATGATATGCTTCCCTTGACGAGTTATGGTGCACACAAATTTTAGTTTCGTACATACGTACATACATACATACATACAAACATACATGCATGCATACAGCCAGACATTTATTGCAAACCTATTATCTCACGCAATTTTTGATTAATCGGGATGAAATTTTAGAAGAGATCTCCTCCAGCACAATATGAAATTCTATTTTTTTTAGCCCGATCCTGTACATAGTTTTTAAATTGCGAGCACTTTTTGCTTATTTTTACGTGTTTCTACGTGTTTTTTTTAATTCATGTTACAATATTATCTCCGCAAAATCTTAGCGAATCAGCTCAAATTTTTTTTTGGGAACTCTCTTAAATATAACAACTTGATGATCCTATTTTGAGATTGATACTGCAAATATACGCTGAATGCGGGGACTATAAAAAATCGCTAAAAACGGTTTTTGGGCTATATCTTGAAAACTAAGTATTCTACGAAAAAAAGTTACATAGAAAAGTTGTAGATCTTTGAAAAATACAACTTTATCCCATTGACATCTATTTATGAAAATACTTTTAACTCGAGTTAACAGGCCAAAAAAGAATTTTAACATCGAAAACACAGCTTTTTACCATATAACTTTACAGCTATGCATTTTACATGAAAAAGTTAAATGGAAAAGTTTTGTAGATCTTTGAAAAATACAACTTTTTCTCATTGACATCTATTTATGAAAATATTAACTCGAGTTTACAGGCCAAAAACGAATTTTAACTTCGAAAAAAACAGTTTTTTACCATATAACTTTACAACTATGCATTTTACATAAAAAAGTTAAATGGAAAAGTTGTAGATCTTTGAAAAATACAACTTCTTTTCTTGACACCAAGACGCGAAAATGCTTTTAAATCAAGTTAATAGTCCAAAAACGATTTTTGACATAAAAAAATATAGTTTTTTATTATATCATACAATCAAGCAAACGCGCATCGTGAGCAAGGCGAGCACGCAGCGCGAGCACCGGTAAGGCAAGCGAATGCGAAGCGCGAGCCTAGTACGGCCGTGCCTCTAATGCAAAACGCGAAGTGTTTGGCATGCCTTGCATTGCGAAGTGATGCAAGGCGCGGAGGAGCTTAAGAGCGAGCGAAGCGCTTGCTCTGAAGCACCGGAGCAGGCAAGTCACATGCGGTCGAAGGCCGCGTATGGCGCGCTAGTTATGACTTAGGAACCTCGAAAACGTGGAAATTCATCGAATATCAAAAAAATTTGTTATCATCGTTACAAAGCATTCTCTTTAAGAAATAAAAATTTCTAAGAAGTAAAATATAGTGCGAGAAAAATTCTTAATTCTCTTCTTTTATGTTTCCTCCCCATAACGATTTTTTACTTCCTTCTAAATCCACAGTTCTAAATCAAGGTACATCACCTTATCTTGCAAAAAACGACAATGTATCGACGATTCTCCCACCCTCCAAAAACACATCTTAACCTCTCGAATAACAGAGTATAGCGAGAAGCCAGAGTTACAGCGATTCTTGGCAGTTTTCTACATCTCTCTCTCTCTTTCCCCCTCTCTCTCTCTCTCTCTCTCTCTCTCTCTCTCTCTCTCTCTCTCTTTCTATTTCTCTCTCTCTCTTACCAGAGAGAGAGCGCCACTTCGCTCGGAGTGCAGCCAGTATAGTCGTATTATACGCGGGACGACCGACGAACAGGTTATTCCGTAACGTTAATAGTTAAGGCTAATGCCGGGGGCTCAGACTAATGGAAATTCCACGGGATTCGCCGCGATCCCCCGGCACGTATACGCTCTCGGGTGCGCGCGTTGTACCTACGTTGGTACAGAGCAATGAAGAGATAGATACAATTTTTTTCTCGTTGGTGTAGCTCTCGCGCTGTTACTGGGAATACGCAGTAGTGCAGTATTTTTTTGGTTCACCTTAATAATGCGAGATTGAAGCGGTTAGAGTGTATCTGGTGGGTTTGTTAAGTACGAAGATTGATAAATAACGTTGAATTCTGTTATAAATTTATATCTCAATTGAATAAGAAAAAAACATTTTTGCCAAAATGATGAATTTAAGTATATATTTATTGAACTATCTAACAATAGTTTAGTAAAAATAGAACCTACTATAAATCTAAACAGAACCAACATTTTTCCTTAAAAATTATGAAAAACAATTATGAATAGTAAATCAACGTTAGTTCAAAATCACCATACAAATTGAATAATTGAAATTTCAAAATTAACAATTAAAGTGAATGAAATCAACATTGTTTAAAAATTATCGTACAAAAGTTTATGAGATCGTTTATTCAAATCTGAATTCAATATAGCAGCTCTAAAATAATCAACCTAAACATGTTATCATTTGAATAAAAGATTTACTTAGGAAAGTTATTAAATCTAATATGGTTGTTAATTACGAGAACTTAAACTTCGCGGACTGATGTAGTTCCATGTACAACTTTATATGATGCTGACTGATGTAGTACCATATATAGCGATAGAGAGTTCTGACTAATATAGAACCGTGTTTGACGATAGATATCATTAAGTAAATCAGTACTATGTATGACGCTAGATGGCATTAACTATTGTACTACAATTTTTTGCAACACTGCCACATGATCCTATATAAGGGCTTAGTAGATTCTACTGTAATACTGTGTTCCACGATAGGATGATAGTTTCATGGCAATGATGCTTAAAACTGGTATCAAGGTTATATCACTCATATAATATTTTAACGAAACTGACGAATCCATAAACACAATCCTGTGACAATATTGCTAAATGCTTCAATTACATATGAGACGATAGATGGCACGATCTAAACCTTCAGTTCACTTAAGTGATTTTGCACCCCTATAATTAAAAAAGAGCCTGGTTGAGGATTTCATAATCGTTTGCTTCTTGAAACTATATTTATAAATAGGATTTTTGTAGTAAAAAAATGGACTTTTTATGCAATTTATAATAGGTTAAGACCTTTTGTCGTATTTTCACTAGAGTACAAATTAGACCACACACTTTTCTTAAACAATGACATCAACATTTGTCAAAATACAAAATACCGCAGTGCATAATAAATCCCAGCACATTCTTCAACTTTAACCTAAATACCGGCAGCAAAATACTCGAGGCAAAAAACAAACTTGAAGAAATCAAAGGAAGGAAAAAACAATATAAAACCCGCAAGCGTAGAAAAGGAAAAGCGAGAGGAGCCGCGAGGGTCGGTATATACAGAGGCGAATTAGCGAGAGCCTACGGCATAGCTACCCACTGCATGGAAGATCCATAAAGTTATCCGAGCACGTGAACAACTGCTGCGCCGGGGCCGGGAAAGCGGATCGCGTTTATTACGAGCCATAGCGCAACAAAGCCCACTAACAGCCACGGCTCAAGCGATCCAGCTCCGCCGCCGCCCGTTTCTAAGGTTAAGGGGCATTACGTTAATGGCGCAGTCTGCAAACAAGCTGGATATTCGCGAGACAATGAAAGAACACTGAGAGAGCGAGAGAGAGAGAGAGAGACTCTCGGCTGCGAAAGCCGTGACTGTAGTGCCACCAGCGGTGAGTTGCCAAAAGTTTCGGTTGTGTGCTTTGATTGCGTATGGAAAGACAAGGATTTTTGGTTGTTTTGGAGTGCCTTTGTGTTTTGTACTGAGTTGGATTTTTTGTGTTGACGACTGGTTAAAAGTGAATTAAAATTAGTTGTACTTCAAGAAATGTGTACGTAATTTTGATAAAATTCGGAAAAACGATTTTTTACATTATGCAAAATTTTGATATTTGAACATATAGTACTCGATTACTTATAAAGACTACCCTTTTCAGCAGGTTTATTCTATACCGATATATAAAACAGTATCTACTAAAAATATAAAAGAAACTGGATGCACATACTTTTTTCAGATCTAAAGTGACAATTCTGACATTACTATTAAGAAATTTTATTTTTTTATTTTTTATCAATATTCAAATTATCGAACTCAACTGGTTTAAAAAGCACCCATTTGTCCTTTGGGTGAATTATATGCATATCAATATCTCACTAGAAAAAATTATGGATGAAAAATGATGGTCCTGGATATTTAGGTTTATTATTCGGAAATGAGAATTTTACTTAGTTCCTTAGAACATTATAAGCTGTAAACATAACTAGTAACTTACTATTTAACTTAAGCCATGTAAATTATTTTTATTTTACTTTAATCTTAAAGTTTTAAAGCTAATTTTTTTCTCTTAAGATTTTTAAACATTTATATACACAGTTAATGAAAAAATATGCTTTAATAACTCATTTAAAAGAAAAGAAAGCTACTTTATTATAAAACTTTACTTTTTTACTTATAAATAATTAGTTTTCTTTTCTTGCAGATAACTATTTTACCATTTTATTTTTCACGTTTTTAATATTAATTAGTATTTATCATGCATAATTTTTTATAAAAGGGTGTAAAATTGACCCCAATTTTTCTATATCTCAGTATTGGAGTAATAAACTACAGATACAAATTTCAGACTGAGTAATAAAGCTGCAAAGATTTCTTGCTGTGCACTCTAGAATCGCATTAATGTTCAAGCCCAACGTTCAGGTTAACGACAAAAAAAGCGATCCAGCTGCAAAGCGACTAATTCAGTTCACGAAATGTCGGTACACCGCGAAATTCCCGAATAATTCACGCCATTCGCCGTAGTTCGGTCAAACCCTCCTCCAACAATCACGTGCGAGCTTGTCTTGCCTTGTTAACCTCATCGTTTGCCCCCCGCAGCGCTGCGCTCTCTTTTTTCCGGACTCCATTTTCGATCGACTCGTCGTTATATCACCACCGCGACTCATCGTGCGTTCGATTACCCCGTTTTGTTTCGCGTTTGCGCGGATGTGTACTTGTTTACGCGCTGCTCGAGCTCGCGTGCAAGCCGAAAAAATGTCTGGTCGTATTTGCGCACTCGCAGAAATTCCAAACGCAACTGATCGAGTAAATATGTGTGCCAGTTAGCGCATGTTTTCAGCTGCGACGGGAGATATCATCGGGTTTTATTGGTGAAAGTTGCGCGACCTGATTTTGGATGTGATATAATATAATTTTCTTAAAATTTAATGGGACTGTAATAATAATCTGAAAGACTGTCGGAAATCTTAGTAAAACACAATAATCAAATTTTTATTTATTTATTAGCTTTCACTTACAGTGTCACAAGTAACAGACAAAGCTCCCTCTATGAGGAAGCAATATCCTGCGTTTTGTTTTGTCACGGAAAGAAAAAACAATAAATCAATTATAGATAGATATCTATCGGTCAATGAGACCTTAGCGAGTTTTGATAAAACTGTATTTTTTGTAACATTGTCTTTAAGAACTCAGTATATATAAATTCTTACCTAAATATAAAAACGTGACAATATTCTCTTAGTCGATCAGACGCAAAAAAGTTTACAGCATAATTTTATTTAGATCAATTGAGATAATTATTTTTTATAGAATAAAGTTTCTGGGTCTACCAGACGCATAGATGCACGCTTAGGTCACCAACAAATCGAATGTACACCTGAGGTTAAAAATGTGTTTGCACATCTAACAGTTTTACTATATATTTTGATAGCAAGTAGAACAAGCCGATTATGGTCAGGCTAGCTTAATAGCGGGCTATGTAAACAGTTTTCAACATATTTGTTATTAAAAATAGATAACTGTAAATCATACTAACATTTGAATAATAACTAAAATATCAATGTAATTATGAAATTCACCTTAGAGAGTCTTTAAATGGTGTTTTTATAAATTCTCAATATAGATATCCAGTTGACTTAGGTAAAAAGTTAATTAGGGACCTATTAAATTAATATGCGTATGAAAAATCGATAAAATCTTAAGCATTCAACAATTTCCTTCTCCATAAAATACAATAAATAAAAATTACATTTTTCAAATTTTTACTACTGAATTCTCGATAAAAATTTGATTTTTTACTTATTTTGTCGAATTTGATCCTCTTTTCTAGTTCCCCTTAATTTACTTCCACTGATCAAATTATCTTTTAAATTTGATATTTTTACAAGCTCTTAATGATACTATTACTTTCGTACACTTCCGTATTTACTGCACACTATCACAAATCATTTCCCCCTAAATTATTCTACCTTCCAAAATGTCACCTTCATTTCTCATCTCACGATCAGTCTCGTCTCCAGTAACAATCCCCGAAGTCCACTCATCCACGCCTTTATCAAATCAGAAACAATTATTCCCCTATGCTCCCATCATCCACATTATCCTCTCCCAACGATGGAATCACCTCGGTACTTTTCGACCAATAAAAAAATATTACACTCAACAGCGCGTCTCGCTTCCGCGTCCTATAAAACTGCTGGCCGCGATGCGCGCGCTCAACGGGAAAAAAGGAGCGCGCGGTTTATCCGAAAGCGAGCTCGAGGTTTCCAATCTTCCCTCGTAAATCGCTGAAATCGCATAAACGGCTAAAAATCATATCCGCCGCCGCCGCCGCCGTAAATCTGCCGTGAGCTCGTAAATTCTTTACGGTGGTATTCCGAGGACGCGCGATCGCTATTACCGCCGGAGGAGGAGGAAAGAAATTCCTCGCGGGTCGCTGATAAGCGCACGCCTCACCTTTTCAACAGTAATTAATATTTCTTTCTTATTTTTAGAGGATTCGAACTGAGCTTTGGCTGTTTTTGATTTAGGAGATCTGGAGTTTCGAATTGGGAATTTATCAGACATTGCGAGAATTTATGTTTTTATTTTAAGATTGATTTTTCATTGTATTTTTATTGAAATACTTTAAGATCCACCAATCGATTCGGTAGGGTGGAAACATTTTTTTCAATTGTTTAACTCGAAAATGATCTAAAAACGCGCGCGAAATAATTTATTATAGAAAAAATTAGCTTCAAATATTATTTATTAAATTATATCTTATAAGCGATTACTGGTCATCTTGCTTTTGAATTAATTGAATGTTAATATTTAACGTAGTAATTTGTTAGCATTAGTATTCTTTTTAATATTCATAGAAAACCATCCATCGATAAAAACCCAATGAATAATTTTATTGTAACTTTTAAGAAAAAAGTCCGTAGTTTTCTATGTATGTTTTTGCCAATATGACATCGCCATTTTAGATTCTACGTCAGGCAATTAGATTTATTAAAACTTAACGATATCTAACGTTTACTCTTCATCCGTACAATACAGTCAATCGTTTTAGAAATCTCTTTTTGTCGGCTATCAAAAACTATCATTTTTTCGAAGGGTTCTAAAAACGCTTTAGTCTTTATTAAATAATCTAAAACGTTTTAGTTTTTTAAACAGGCCTTTGAGAAAACTGTTTTTGAGAAAACTGAAATATATAATAATTAAATAATCATACTCTGAATTTTATTCGGTTACTCTTACAATTCTCAGCACTCAACTAAATATATTCTATTGATTGAGTCGCACGTTTTCACCACAGATTTCTTCAAAGCAGAAACATATGTCTTGTAAATAGTTGACTTGACAAAATTTTCTTTTTTAAATAAAAAGATGAATATTATAATAAATTGTAAATTTTCATTGAAGTAATTTGGGAAATGTATTAGATAAATTCTTTAAATTTAAAATATTATATTTTGATAATAATTTAGTTATATTCGACATTGTTATAAAAACATTTATTTTCCATTTCTTTTTATAATTTTAGTTATTTTACTAACAAATAATTTTTATTATGACTATTGTATATAAATATTGAAATTTTCACATATCATCATTTTCAATTTGCGTTGATTATTTGTTTACAGTTAAATAATTAATTCAAAATAAATACATTATCATAATAAAGGCAGTTATTGTAATTCATGACGTATTAATTATTTGTTTAATTAATCATAATTAATATATATTGAAACTGTTCAAAATTGAATGATATCAAATTTATGATGTTTGAATCATTTTAAATCGCTTGTTAAATATATTTCATTCAAATATTGGTAAATTATCGAACGTTACCAAGCGAAAGAAAAAACTTTTCGAACCTCAAAACACAAATAATTTGCACCGAAATAAAAAACCAACAACCTCAAGCAGTAAGAATAAGCCTCTTTCAACCGACAAAACAACAAAAACCTAAATCAAAACCCAGACAAATCGAATGTCACTGTAAATACAGGTCCACTCACACAAACTCCATTCCGTTCGAAGAAAAATTTGCGATAAGACAAAGTAACCGAAGGATTGCGAGCGCCCGTTTTCTCCTAGTCCGCAAATGCATCCAACGTATACGCGAATTCGCGCCAATGCATTCTTATTTTCTAAGCAAACAGAGGGATGCGTCGAAGGCGCGTGTTTGTCGAGCGCCGCGCGGGCCAACGAAAAACTTTTCCTTCGATGTACAGACGGGGGAAGGTAGTATTGGAATTCGGAAGCGAGGGTTGTATCGAAGCAAGCGGTTAATGAATTGTCAACAGTTAATGTGACAGTCGCGATAGGACCGCCTGGGGAAGCTTCGGTTTTAACGGGGTGGTACTGGCTTGCTGTGTTTAGAGACTGAGAGGAGATCGATATTTCGTCCCACCTGTGAATTTAATAGGTTATTGTTTTTAAGGGGAGGATTTTATTGAACTTTAAACGTTTGTTCAGGGAATTTTGATTTTTGATCGAAATTATTAAAACGTAAAATTATTTGTAGTGGATTTTTGGACGTAAACCAAATGAAAATAGAACGTCGCAGTATTTATTAATTATTAATGAACTTTTGTACTGTTTCGTCAGCTTTTAAGGTTAAAGTCATTTATGATTGTTTAAGAGTTTACTTGTCTGTTAATGATATACTTCTTATTTCCTTTATATTCAAAATCACTTAATTTATTTTATAAAACATTTATTATAATATTTGTTAGTAAAAATATGGTTTTTAATTGATTAAGAAAACACATTTAGATTTTGTAAGTAAAAGGACGAAATCGATAGTGACATAAAATCGACTTTTAATTGTTTTTAGCCTTAAGCTATTTTATGCGAAAGAACAATTTCACGTAAGTTTTAGTGGTCATAAAATAATAACAGAGTATTCGGAATAATTACAAAAAATACTATAGTATTCTGAATAATTTTAAATCTACCGAATTAATATTTTTATACGCAATAAATCTTAAATTAAAGCTTTTTTCGCTTAGTTTTATTGTGTTTTAGGGTTTATATTTACTGTAAAAATTGCAGAGTTACATTGAGAAGATGACGCGTTTCTTTTTACTAAAATTATACGTATTTAGGGTACAATAACTTATATCTCGAGAAAAAAGGCCCATTGGAAAAAACTACTGGTACTAGGCTTCATTTTCAGGTACAAACAAAGTTTCTGAAAGTTCCTAAATTTTCTGAAATTCTGAAATGAAACTATCGAGAAATATCGACTGGAAACCCAAAAATCCATAGCGCTCGCGAAAAGTCAACCAGCAACAAAATAAAGCAATAACCATAAAAGCAGCTAAACACGAAATGCCAATTACATACTCCCTCTCTCTCCAAAAAAAAACCCCAACTGCAAGCCAGGTTTATTTACAAATCCATAATAAAAATGGATATGTATGAAATTTTGCAGTCACAGTCCGGTGACAATGCCATAAACACACATGCACACACACGGCCATCTCTTACACTTTTTAACACGCTTTTCGCAATTTCTCCCGCGCGCGCGCCGACAAACAACAAAGGCTGATTCAGTAATATTTTATCAGGCTCCCAGGTGCCGCGCGCCCGAGCACGTGCCGCATTGACGATCCGCGAACTGCGCGGCACACGGCTCGCTTTTGTTTTTAAACTTATTTACCAGTATGCGCGGCAGCGCAGCGATTTTGCGTATTCCGCTGGGCTGCGCGCCGCGCGTAACAGCGCCACGTGTGTGCGTGTGTGTGTGTGTGGATAGAGAGAGAAGTGCGATACACCGTGAGTCCAAGAAGGGAGGCGTGCTTTTTATTATTTAAAAAATCGAGGACAGAGCGCGATGAGCTCTTGCATTTTGGACGGTATGATGTGTATTATTTTAGAGCAAAGGAGAACATAGCAGCGTTTGCTGAATTATCTTATATTCTTATGAATCGAGTGGATAAAATAATAAGTCGGAAGCAATTTCGCATAAAATGGGTCGTTCTTTTTTTAGATGCGTGTGTCACCTATTTGGACGAACGTTATCTACCAACAAGATTTTAAATTTTATATTAGACTTCAAATTCTTGTCGAATTTATTTATATTAAATGTTAATTAGTTATACATGTTCAAATAGTCGAAACATTTTTTTTATAGTAGGTTTCTGAAATTTATTATGCAATTTATAACGATGCTAAATCATACTCACTCGTTACAAGAAAATAAATAAAGGTTATGCATGAAGTATGAACAACTGAATGACAATATGTTTTAATGATTTTTGAAGACAAACGGCACATCGTGTATGTGTGTGTGCGTGCGTGCGTGTACGTATGTGCGTGCGTGCGTGTGTGTTTATGTGTGTGTGTGCGTGTGTGTGTGCATTTATGTGTATGTGTGTCTGTCTGTCATCAGTTAGGTAGTTTTTCAATACTATGATTGATATAGTCAAAAGCTTTAATAGGTTTATACGTACCCAATATAGCTCGACCTCGATATCTTGGTTAGTACATGATAACTCTGACAGTTTGATCCACCCATCTGAGTTATTCGATGCCGCACTTGTCTATTTGCTAATCAAAACATTCGCTGCTATAGATTCACTGTAAGGTCTTATCTTTACACGACGCAACTCGTGACCGATCCGGCTAAATTTGTACTACGAGCGCGTTGTGTAACACCTTCGGCAAACTGGACGTCGCGAAAACAGCTTTTGAATATCTTATCACTTTTCGCGTCATGCTACTGGATTTGATAATAGATATAGGCCCGGATAGCTCAGTCGGTAGATCATCAGACTTTTAATCTGAGGGTCCAGGGTTCAAGTCCCTGTTCGGGCGGTTCCTTTTTGCTTTTTGCAGCCGCGGTGCATTGCAGAAGATCATGAACCATTAGAAAGTATACCCTTACGCCGACTTTCTCGATTTTCGAGATGATTTCTAAATTTTCCAACTTTAATTTTGTCTGCTCAAATCAAATGTAGAATATGAAACCATTTTTCTTAGAGAAACATTTTTCAAGTGAAAAATACTCGTATCGCGCTTTCATACAGGAAAGCTTGTTCATCATGCAAATTTTCGGATTAGAAATTTTGATAGATTGTTTAAGAATCTATATGCATGTATATATGTGTGCAAGTGTGTATGTGTGTATGTAGTCATTTTTTAAACATCGGAATCGATCGAAAATCCTCCGAAATAAAGAATCTACCCATCAAACAACATAGGCAGTACGCAACTAGCGCAACAAAACCCAAAAAGTAAAACAAAAGCAACATAAAAAATGACGCAGTGAGTAATTTAAGGAGCGTCGAATTGCAGGTGCCTGTACGGAGGACAAATGTGTGCCATTCCCTACACCTACCACCCACACCCATATCCCCTTTGCACATTGCAGACGCAAGCGCGAGGCGGTGGCTTGCTAAAAATGCGGATGCGCATAACTCAGCGGTTTAATCGCGAATGCAGTCGGCCGGTAATGAAAGCCCGCAGCGACGCGAAAAACAAGCAGCGGTGGCGGCAGCCAAGAGCTGCAACTGTTACTTCCTCCCCTACTCCGCGCGTGCATTATGTATACGCGACTCCGTGTGAGAGCGGAGAGGTGCAGGTTGGGTTATAATGCGCGGGAGATCTAGTCGCTGCTGCAGCGTTGCGCACGGTTGGTTTTGCTAGAAGGAGGATGGTGAGGAGAGTTGACCGCGTCAGATGCTTTCTGCTTGGAGGTTATGTTTTTTTTTCGTTTCGTTTGAGGAGTTATGTATGAGGAATGTTAGGAGGACTTTTCGAAGATTGTGAAGTGGTTACTATTATGGTTACACTATTTATGCTTATTATAATTATTATTATTATTATTATTATTATTTAAGGATTAATATTATTACTATTATTTATGATTAATTATTGTTATTTATGATTATTTACATTTTTTTAATCATTATTTATGTTAATTATTATTTGTTACGTAAGCTTTAAGTATTGAGCGTCGGACTATAGAAAAATAGATTGGATTTTCTAGGATTGTGAAATAAATAATCGTAGTTTATTTATACTGCCGTTTATATTTCATTTGTGTACTGGCATTTAAACAATTAAATTATGTACTCGAACACGGCTAATTGCTGTCTGTCTAGACGCTCCAGCGTCTTATACCTGAGAGAGACCCACGAAATCAAGTGATGGTTTTCGATAGTAGTGGGGGAAGCGACTGGCTATTTATAGAATTCGCGAGTATGTAAGTATTGTGTATGCGAGTGTGCCGTATGTATTGCGTGTATGTAAGAATATCGCGCTTAGATATATTTATGACTATAACTGCAATTTTAATGCATTTAAATCGTGAATATATTATTATTTGTTTTTATGGGTTATTATTATAATTTTTGTGTTTTGCTTAAATAATGTATGAAACTGAGATTATAAAATGAACATTTACAGTTTTATCCAGATTATTAATCCTGTTTTACACGGTCCTATCCGAAACAACACAAAATCAGTTAATTTCTGGATGCGTCTGTACAATGCCACATATGTTCTTTTATCAATTCGGTTTTGTATGGATTTTGAATCCAGTTTAACAAAAAAACAATTTGAATCAATTAAAAATTTTAACCTGGTTTGATAATTTAAACCGTCGCGTTTAGTTATTTTTAATCATATGCTGCCTAAAGTAAAATTAAACTTTTGTTTTAATGACTAGCTTCTGAATAAAAATTTGTATGTAACCTCAAACATTCGTTTTTAGTTTTAGGACTTAATTAAAAAACCGCTGCTAACTACTTTAGCAGAATGCTTTCTCAAAGAGAAGACTGCAAACTTTGCATTAAATATATTAATGCTAAAATAAATTTTTATTTTTACATTTTTTTCAAAGGTAATTATTTTATGAAAAAAACGTTTTGAATATTATCCATTTAGCTCCAAAATCTGATTAGTTCAAACGTACATAATTTTTTTTTTTTTTTAAATGGCATTTCGAACTCGAAAGTTCATCGCCTCATCTACGCAAGCCTTCCACGTTTCCCTATTTTGTGCCAACCCCATCCATTTCGCGCCTTCCCGCCCAATTTCAGTTATGTCTGATTTTACGTTATCCTCCCATCTGCGTCTAGGTCTACCAAGAGGTCGCGTTGCTTTCGGTTTTCCTTTCATTATGCGCGCTGCTGTACGATCATCGCCCATTCTTGCCACGTGCCCTGCCCATCTTAGTCTCCGTGATTTTATTATTCTGTTAATATTTGGTGACGCGTACAAATTATGTAGCTCGTCATTGTGCAGTTTCCTCCACTCCCCAGTTTCCTCATCTTTCTTTGGCCCGTATATTTTCCGCAGAACCTTATTTTCAAATACCCTAAAACGATTTTCTTCCGCTTTAGTGAGCGCCCAGGTTTCGCACCCATACAAGATTACCGGCATTATTATAGTCCTATATATCCTTATTTTGACATTTTTCGACAGTAGCTTTGACTTAAGTAATCTGTTCACAGCGTAGAAGCAGGCATTACCCGAATGAAGTCTCTTATTAATCTCGGCTTTAATTTCGTTTCGATCATTTATAGTTGTACCTAAATATCTGAATTCGCTAACCTTTTCAAAAGTGAAATTTCCGACTCTGAGATCCCCCTCTGCTTCGCGAATGCCCAGTTTCTCCATGATCATATATTTCGTTTTCGATTCGCTCACTTCTAACCCCGTGTTTTTAGCCGAATTTATAAGGATTTCCGCATTTCTCGCCACCGTTTCACCATTATCTCCCACTATATCCAAGTCATCCGCATAGCCTAAAATTTGCGTTGTTCCGTTGAGTGTTGCGCCTAGCTCGCTAGCCTGCATTTTTCTAACAACATGCTCTAGCGTCAGGTTAAAGAGTACCGTTGAAAGCCCGTCACCTTGCTTCAAACCGTCGCGTATCATGAACGATTCGGATACATTACCGCCTACTCGGACCTTTCCAGTGCTTCCGTTCAGACATATTTGAATTAATTTTACGAGTTTTTTTGGTACGCCAAGGAGCACTAGGATTTCATACATTTTGCTTCGTTTGACAGAGTCGTACGCTTTCTTAAAGTCCACAAATAGCTGGTGTATAGTTTCGCAATATTCCCACTTTTTCTCTAATAATTGTCTTATGGTAAACATTTGATCGCTCGTTGACCTGTTGCGCCGGAATCCACACTGATAATCTCCTATTATATCTTCCGCGAATGGTGTGAGTCTGGCCTGTATTACGTTTGACAGAACTTTGTAGCAGGTAGCTAAAAGTGAGATTCCCCGGTAGTTATTGCAGTCTGTTTTATCTCCCGTTTTGAAGATCGGTATGATGATGGATTCTTTCCAATTTTCTGGTATTGTTTCATTTCTCCAAATAGCACATACTAGATAAAAAATTTTAGATGTAAGCGCGGTGCCTCCATATTTAAGTAGTTCAGCTGGTATAGAATCGTTTCCTGCGGCCTTATTGTTTTTTAGCTTTTTGATCGCGGCCTCTACTTCTTTGTAGGTCGTTTCGTCCATATGGAGTTCAGCAGTGTGGATTTCGTCTCCCATTTCCTCGGAGTTTTCATGCACGTTTAATAACTTATCGAAATAATCTTTCCATAATTTCAATAGTTCATTTTCGCTTGTCACGAGGTTCCCGTCCTTATCCTTCATTAACTGCGATCTACTCTGAAAACCCTTCCTAATAGCGTTTATTCCTTTGTACATCTCGCGCGGGTTATTTTCCCTACTATTAGTTTCTATTTTTCTAATTTCATTTTTCTGATACTCGCGCTTCTTGTTTCTGTAAATCACACGTACTTGCTTTCTTATTTCATGGTATTCTTCTACGGCCCTATCGCTTTCATTGTGTACACTATCTAATTTAGCCTTCTTGCGCCTTTCAAACCAGAGTTCGCACTCTTCGTCAAACCATGGTTTGCTCTTCGGCCTTTTTTTCTTACCCAGTACTTTGTTTGCGGCCCCTTTTATAGTTTTTTCGATAGCCCCCCACAACCTGTTCGGATCGTCATCTACTCCCGTCTGTTCATCCGTTTCCTCGAGCGCCTGAAATCGGTTGCTAACTTCTACTTGGTACTTGATTCGCTCTATCCCGCTTCGTAGTTTTCCAATATCAAAGGTTTCTACTTTGTTCGCTCGCTTACTATTTTGACCGGCTACTACATAATATGTCTGCAAAATTTCAGCTATCAAAATCTCTTATACAAAAATATTCATTGTTACAAAGCTTTATCGTTGATAATGCAAAAGAGATTATCACATCGGGGTTACAAATTTCGATAAGGTTTTGGGATGTTATTTTTACACCTAGCGATGAAGACTTTATTAATCAGAGCGGCTAACGCTGCCCAAATCCTAAGGTACAATTAAAAACATTAATATTGCTAAAATACGTAATATCATAATTATCGTGTATATACATATACTAGGAATGTTAATGCAATGCGTTATATTTCATTATATAGGTATCTTTAGCCGCTCTGATCCGACAAAGTGTATATTTCTAGGTACTAAAGGCACCACCTCATTAAAATTGGTGACCTGACAGTACGATGCTCTCCTTGTTAGATCTTTTATCTAGTTCACTAAAAAGAATGTCAATGGCAGTTCCCTTGAGAGAATCTATGAGTTCAAAGCCATCGTTTCAATCGCATTTACTATACATATATTCCGTTTAAAGCAATGTATAAAGTCTAACCATACTCGGCAATTTCTACTTCCTTTTCTGAACTTTCTCTGCGTTATTTTCAACTTTGCCTACACTTATGGGGATAAATTTATATTTAATTTATATTTTGATGAGCTCTAAACAATGGCGTACTTATTTTATCTGAGGGCATGTTCCTTTGAAAGTACCTCAAAATATGCTGATATTAGATGGTTAACTAAGAATATTTAGATGTTTCTTTTGCCTAACTGCATGCTAGATATTTAGTTTAGATTTGGTTTAGTAATAAAATATATTATCAATAAACGTACCTTGATAAAATAAATTATTACTCACTAAAACATATATGAAATGCTTGACAGTATGTTGATTACTACCACTTAATGCAAGTGCTAGTTTACTGAGCGCAATATCAATTTGCAGGTATACAAAATTCCAAAATACTTCTTCAGGAAATGCAAACAAAGCAGTTTACACATGCTGATAAAGCAAAGACAATCTCTAATCCTAATTTTGATATTTTCCATATCTCACATCAGCTAAAAACATCCTTTATTCTTGTCACACTTCGCTCACCGCATCACACATTTCCTCTCACTCCCCAGACAATTTTACACCCGATGGGCCCCAAAAACAATTAATTCGGGCGAGACCCAGCCCCCTCTCGACTTGTTTAACTTTAATTCCGCGGTGCCATGCGCCGCCGCGTAAATTCGCGCGATTAAGTCCGGCGGCGCATCCTCCCGAGAAAAGAGAAGAGCTCGACGCGACGAGTTTTCAGCTGCGCGCGGCGGCGGCAGCGGTGGAATTCTTGCGGCCGGGCCTCGTAAACACTCGGATGCGCCGCGGCGTAAATTCTCTCCTTCGAGCGAGTGCGCCAGGACGTTAGGCCGAATTAAAAAGTTTATTTTTTTCCTTTGTCGCCGCAGGATCGCTGCTATCGGTGGTGTCTTTTTGTCGTTGAAGCGCGGGTAGGGAAGTTGTGAGTGTATGTGTGCTTTAATTTAGGTTTGTTTTTTTGGAAACTTTTGGTATTGTGGAAAGTTGCGGATGTTTTTGTAAGGTTACTTTAAAAATCTTTTTGTAGTATGTTGTAACATTTTGTAGTAGAGTGAAAATATTTTTTTTATAGGATGCTTTTTTAAAAATAATTCCAGAATAAACAGAATATAAATGTTTGATTCTCGTAGATATATGATAGAGTTAGTACATTAACTAATGTTGCATTTCGCAGAATTTAAGCACATATGACATCAGCAAATTTTAAAATATGTGCTTGAAACATTATAGAACGGAAAATCATGTTGATATCAAAAACAAGATAGTGAAATTGGATTCTGCCAAAATTAAAGTAGATTTATTATTTATTTCTTGAACAATAGAATTTAATTTTTAAGCATCAAATTTTAACGCTTAATTAGCTTCAACCATTATTTAGAATACATTAAAAAGGAACAATAATTAAAAAGAAAAATAGAAACAAAAGTAATTAATTTGACGTCTTACTAGACTTGTCATGTAGCTACTACCATTTTTCTTTTTTCAAATCGTATATTTTCCCAGCTCTGACTGATTGTATAGCTTCCTCACGTTCATTCGACAAACTAAAATATGTCAATCATTCACATCCTTTATTAAAATTCTAGACAAGCGATTCATTATTACATGCAATTACTATTTAAGCAAAAGAGACTTTTTCATATACCTGTTAAGATGCATCACCGAGCCCTAAGATATTAACGCTGCACGAGGCCGCGCGCAAAGGCGGTCAAACTTATCCGAATTTGTCGTACTTTCGACTTTTGAAGCCCGTCGAATGCTAAAGTGCAGAGCGAGAGAGCGGCCAAGCCGTTAAAAATTTTAAGAAGCTCGTCTGCTGCAACTGCTAGCCTATTTTCGAGCCGGACTCCATCTCCGCGCCGCGAAAGTTTTCGCATAAAATTCGCGCTCGTGCCAGCGCGCGAAGCTTCCTCACTTGGTCGAGTTTAATTGTTTTTTTCGCAGCGCTTGAAAAATTCAGATCCAATGACACGGCGGGCCCGAGACCCTTTAAAACTCGCTTAATCAGCCATATGGATGTCGCGCAAGGGCTGCTCAAAAATGTATACAGGTGCACGGCCACACGTGCGTCCGAGGGTTGGAAGGAAAAAAAAGGGGTCGCGAGAAGTACGCCCGGGCCGGGTGAAAGACGAATATTTCCTGGAAGAGTTACGAGGTGGGAATGATGTATGTCGAAAAAAAAGGGAGTGGAGAAGATTTAATTGTGAATTTAATGAGGAGAGGATTGAGGTCACACTTGTTAGATAAAACGATTCACATTTTGCGAATAGCACCTTATGAGCTTTTTCGTTTAATATTTTTACGCCTAAATTATGAATAGGGTTTTGAAAATGATGCTATTTATGTTACTTTTGGCATGTAGAATTTTATAAGTTACAACAGTGCTATATTATGTTGCGAACATCCCCCTTTCACGATATTTGTACATAGAACTCAAAACTGATGCTTAGTATTGTAACTAGGGTAACGCAGGCATACATATAAAACTTGAGTTATACCTTAACTTATTGTACTGTTGTTGTTATTGTCTTTTCCTGTTCACGTTTCAAAATTAACGTGTCTATGTTTTTAAAAAGAACGAAATTTTTGTAACTGATTGTTCAATTGCTCACTAAAGTTTTAAACAAATCTAATATGTAAAATGCGAAAGCACCCGTGAGAATACAACGTGATCAAAACGTTGCAAAAAAATCTTGAAGCTCCATTAAAATGCATCTCAATCATTGCTACAGCCCTACCTCGATAATTCAAAATTCAAGAGTCCGGGATATGAAATTGAATTACCAAATAATACAACTTATCATTCGAATACATCTCTGGAATTAAATCACTAAATTTCCAGTTCAAAATCCCCTTTTTCCACCATTACACATCTCAGTCAATCCTTGGTATCTCAACTCCCAAAAAAGCGAAACACCAACTACACAAAAAAAACTTCCCTCAAATTATCCGCACGTACAGTCTGTCAGTGAGCGTTTCATCGTCGCACTCGCTTGCATTAACAATGCACGCGCACCTCGCGGCCTTCCGTCTTCTGAAACTCGCCTCCTCGTTGCTGCTGCTGCTTTTTCACGACGACGAACAAAAGCTGTTACCCGCCCGCGCGGCCCCGTATCAAGTTTACCGGGTCTCGGGCGCCGTAAAACTGTTATTTTACGCGAGTACTTTATTAATTAACGGAGAAACAGAGAGAGAGAGAGAGAGAGAGAGAGAGAGAGAGAGAGAGAGAGAGTTTTCCTCCACCTCCGTAAACCGTCTCTCGTCATGGACACCAAGACGAAGCTTTGGCGGCCTCGAGGTGCCTCTTTCTGTCCCCTCTTTCCCCTCTTCTTTTCTCTTCTTCTCGTGTACGCCCCTCCTTTCTAATAAGGTATTCCTTTGACTGGAGGTGGAGGACGAAAAAACTACAGGCGCGAGTCGGTTGAGTTCGCGTGGACTTTTTTACGTTTGATTAAGCAGCGCTTGTGAATGTTGCATGACTCACGTTATGCACCTGGCGCGAGATTAAGGGGGAGTGCGCTGCCGCCGCCGCCGCCGCCGCTGCTGTTATACTCCTGGACGTGTATACTCACCTGAAACAGAAAAATTAACGAAGGTTTAATAATGCAGGCTGCTTGCTTAGTTGTGTATGAGATATGTGTGTGTGTGTGTGTGTGTGTGCGTGTGTATGTCTGTGTGTGATGGGGTATGTAGAGTTTTCTGGACGTTGTTTTTAAAATTACATGATTTTTTAAAATATTTTTTGAGGAATCTCGGTCTGAATTGAATTAAAAATATTTTTAAAGTAGAGCTGGTTGTGCATGCAGTTAATTAATTAAAGAATTTAGTCATAATTTATGAGATCTTATATTTAGAAAGACGGCTCCTGTTAATCAAGTTGTATCTCATAGATGCAGATTAAAAAGTTGTATATCAGGATTTGAAAAAAAGCAAGTTATACAAATTTACTAATTTATTGATTTATGTATTTATTTGTTACTTATTTTTATCCCGATTTGACTGCTTCGAACTATTAATGCTTATCAGCTTAAGAATATTTATCTATAATAGCAGTATCTAACTCATTTAAAGTTTGCGTTACTTTTTTTGTTGAAAGTAGGAAGAAATGAAAATATCTTCCTCGTCTAAAATATAAATTTTAATTGCCTTTCTGTAAACAAAGTATTTTATCCATTGTATAATAATGGAATAAATGAATAAGAAAATTTGTATGGATATTGTTATTACTTTAGTCCTACAGTAAATTTTAGAAACATTTTTTTATCGTTTCAAAAAGTCTAGAAATGTATGATTACATCTATTTGCTACCTAAAAAGTGAGTATTTAGCAAGCACATCCTAACTTGAACAGGATAAACTATCAAGTTTTAATGAAAAATCATGATTTTGTAAAACTGTCCTTGCGCAATAGGATGCAAGTACGACCTTAAGATTGTTGATCTATTTTAGCCTCAATAATTTAGGGTTTAGTAATTCACTCACTCGAATAAACATAGCACTTGCGTAATACGTCACATAGAAAAGAACATAATACAATTTTAATACGAACAGCGCTATAAATATAACGGGTTTTCACACATACACTCATATACCACTGCTTCACTCAGATATTCACCTTCCACAAAAAAGCCAGGCATCCGCTTTCTCCCTCTCGCTAAAAATCGGAAAGTCAAAGCAGCCTTAATTTTTCATCAATCCACTGCATAATTTACGCGCGTACTTAGGGACGGAAAAATAGAGAAAATATACACAAACGTAACAGCAAAAAAGTTGCAGCGGCTCGTGACTGAAAAGAAGAGCGACTACAGTCGTCGTTTCATAATTCATAAGCTTACGCGAGAGAGAGCAAGAGTATGAGAGCTGAAAAAGGGACGCAGTTCCTTCTTTTGCACATGAAATGAGCATTTTGGTGATTAGCATGCCAGAGGCGCCTCTTACGTATGAAGTTCGCGGCGCGACCTGCTGCTGTTCCTGCTATCTTGATCAGAAATTCCGTTTAATTCGAGTAGTAAGGGGGTGAGGAAGAAGGGTGTAAGAGAATGTTTGTGATCTACTGAATTTTCATGTCACTTTTGTCGGATAGAACGTAAAAATGTACATTTATGCATATATTTGGAAGGACAGATAGCGAGCAAGCCTAAAAGCTTTTTATCGCACTCTTGTTGAAAAAATTGAGGTGATAAATCAGGCACGAACAACCTATTAAATCACTACATATTTTAACATGGTATATTACCTTATTAAATGACCTGATTTATCAATAATCACCCGATTAAATTGGATGCTTCAATCAATTATTCAAATAAACTTATGAAATCAGGTGATACACCACTTGACTTTTTAAGTAAGAATACGATTCTTTCTCTCGTACTCTAGATATTTAAGTCACGTGTGAATCTTCAAGTTACCTAAGTTTTTGTCTATTTATGCATAGATGATAATTCTGTTGTTGTGAGGCAAAAGGGTACATGATACTTATGTGCAATTATGAGATATCACAGTCTAATAACTTATTCATTTCATTTTGATAAAATATTTAAATTTACCGAAAAAATAGGTAATACATCATGAGTGACTACCTTATCGTATCTGTTCTCTTAAACTACAAAGTTGTAACATCGGTATTATAATATACTACATTCATAATGATTTTATTTATTGCAATTCCTTTTTTTTTTTTTGCAACTACTTTATATATATATATATATATATATATATATATATATATATATATATATATATATATATATATATATATATATATATATATATATATATATATATATATATATCGTACCACTTGTATTATCTTATAATTATTATGACTCACATTGGGTAGAAAGCTTGTAAAGAATAATGACGGTGACCTCGAAAACCATATAGAAACTATTTCACTCTATTATTTTTAAGGGGCATTAACTTTCTCATTCATAAAATGTTGATTTGAATTCAATGTTTCAGCTTTATAAAATGATTTGTACATAATCTAATGTAAAAATAAACTTTTAAATCTTCTTTTTTAAAGTTTATTATAAAAGGTTTTAATTTTATAGCCTTCGTTAATAAGAAGCTAGATGTTGAAATGTAAGTTTATTTTGAATACTTATTTTTAAAGCCTTTAGAAACGCTGATTATCAAATTTATTATATGTTTTGGTGTATGAATAATAATACGGATCGGCATGATATACCCTTTATAAAATGAATTGCCCCTAATTCTGTTACAATTATAAAAGTATTTTTATATTTAACGTAAGCTCGTCACAGATCGACCATTTAATTTATTTTCTGCGAAATATAATAAATACTGATTTTATATTTGTCTAGCAAACATAAATACATAAATCAGTCGTTTTTCACAAGATTCCAGAACTCGCCTTCAATAAGTATTATCAAACCAAACCTCATGCCAAAATTCCCATTTATACATTGCACTCACGACCTCCAAAATAACCGACACTAAATTCGCCGAACAAAAGAAACCGTAACTGAAAGAAAAACCGTGTTAATTCCTCCAACATCGTCGATTATTCAAAAGACCTCAGGCGGCTGTAGAATCGCGGGGCGCCCATAAGAAGAAGAAAAAGAAGCTGACGGCTTTTATTATCAACCGGGAAGTTGATAGGAGGCACGCGCGGGACCTGGGGACGTGCGGCTGTGGCGCAGTGAAAATGGAATTTCGCGGAGCAAGAGGGAAGAAGAAGAAGAAGAAGAAGAAGCCCGGGTGATTCGTCTTGCGGGATTAAAAAGCTTCTTAATTTCCCAAGCGGGAGCCCGTGCAGCTGTGTGTATACCTTCAGCTTCAGCTTCAGCTTCAGCTTCAGCTTCGATAATACCTATCCGAGCGCGCAGCTTTGCCTCTCGGAGCGTATACGGGCGCCTCTTTTGGGATGAGCTTCCCGCGCGTTTTACTCCTTTCGTAAATTTGCGTTGAAGATATATTGCGCGGTTTGTACAAGCGAAATAAGTTTGGAAGGCCAGAAGAGCCTCCGCCGCGGGGCTTTGATTACGTCTTCTTTTCAATTCGTAATGAGATTCGTAATGCGATGAGTCGTGCGCTAGCTACGAGCTGAGATTGCAGCTGTGGCCAAAGATGCCGTGGATGTATTCTGAATTGAAGAATTATCTTTCTTTTGAGAGAGAGAGAATTATTATTTCTGGGATTCTATATAGTATCCGAAATTCTAAGTATATTTTGCACCTATTTGTAATTTATGAGAATTGATCAGAATTAAGATTGATACATGTGTACTTATTATTATTTGCTGGTTGCCTTCATCAATAATGGAAGCCGTACGTATCTATAACAACAGAATTATCAAAGATTGTCAATAATTTGGACCTGTCGGTCACATTAATGATGTAAAAAATGAAACGACAAGTAGGCATAACGGAATTACTGCATTGTATAATTTTAGCGTTATGCATTTTTATGTAAAGTAACGTATCCCAGAATTATTTCATTACAAATGTTTGGCGTTATGCATTTCTAGTGTCACAGGCCAATTTTTTTCTAGATAGGGAATAGGGATAGTTTATACTTTTGAAATAACGCATTTGCCATTATTGTATTTAACGAAATTTATGCGTCATGAATTTGTAGTATAATAAAATTTTTGCGACACATGTTTTATTGTCAGAAAAACATCTACCATGCTTTTTTTAATGTCACGCCATGTAAATGTTACGCATTTTCATCGTCACTTAATTGCTTTATCACGAATGTTTAGTGTCACAGAACATCTTAGTCACCGAATTATTAACACCCCAAATTTTAACGTCACGAATTTTTATCAGGACAATCTCTTTTTAGAGGGATACTTTGGGTTTCCGACCACATTATAATAATGTTATGATCTAAGAAATATTTAATATTCAATTAGGTCTTATACATTAGGTAAAATTAAACCCGGTAACCTTTGCGTTTATAAAATATAATTGCTTAATTTAAGCAAATTAAACTCAGTATCATTTCTACAGCGACTGATATTCACAATCAATAAATTGAATGTCAAATAAATCCAATGCTGTTCTAACAAAAAAAAATTAATTTAAGCTTAGAATTTAAAGTCTTATATTTGTAATAGAACAGACCCGTTTCTTCATATTATATAAAAATAAAGTAAAAAAAGTTATTCGTCTCATGAATTTCATCCTCGAAAAGATGACCGAGGCACTCTAAAATTTTTGTCCGCGGACCTCCGCAAACCCCAGTAATTCCATGAATCTCAGATCCAACAGACGCGAGCATCCAGAGCTAAAACCACCCGCTCCGACTTGTACGAGCACACGCACGGCGCTTCTCTATAAACTCGCGTGCGCTCGTCCGTGGTGCGCGACTAATATTTTTCGCTCTTGAACCGCTCTTGCGCGCACGCAAGAATTTCGCCTCGGCGGCGCGTGCGTTATCGCGGATGCGACCTCGAGATTTCCTCGAATTTCCCGGAAGTCTAGCGGGCGCGCGCGCGGCCTCGCCGCGTTCCTCAACTTCTGGACCTCTATCTCTCGGCTCTGGCTCCTCCCGCTGCGCGCATTCCGGCCTATGACAATCGCGAGAGTCATGCGCAGTAGCGGCGCGGCGGATTCCGAGGAATGCGCGGCCCACCTGTCTTGGCTCGGCTCCGCTTTGTGCGAGAGCCGCGAATTTCACCAACGGGAGTCACCGTATCTCGAGGAAGATTAGCGTGCAGGTGGCCTTTTCTGTACTCTTTGGGGATGCAATTACGGAGTTTAGGAATTTTGAAGATGAATACAACGAGATGGGTTATTCGGCTTTATTTAATGTGGGGGTGGGGATTCTTTAGTGTGGAGATTCCGAGTGAATGCATGCTTTACTCGCGTCTTGCAATGGATATTTAGAAATTTTATTTTGATTCTTTTGAGGAATTGTTGAGTTTTATTAAAATTTACGTTAATAGTCATGTAGGTATACATATTATTTAATAACTGCTTATTTCTATAAAAAAAAATTATTTAAAGTAGTTTTTTATGATATTACTTCATTATTTATAATTAAGAATATTTTAAGAATCGGTATAGACGACACAATTCAACATTTTAACAAAGCTATAGTCATTCAAATGGAACTATTTACATTAGATGGTAGATAAAATTTAAACTTTAAACGCATTTTTCTCAAATCTTGTTTTTCTAATTTTAAAAAGTTAATTGTACAATCTATCTCAATCCAGAATTGCAAAACATTGTTAAATGTTTTACAATGAAATTAGTCAAATATATTTGCGTGAGAAATTTTTAAAAAATTCTTTTTTTATAATAAACATATATATTTTCTTTATAATTTGTACAGATTATGAAAGATATACTTAAAATTGGGTGTACAACGTTTAAGGGGGAACTCCATTGATTTTTAAAAAATCTCTCCCCAATAATATTAATATATTGGTAACTGTTTTGTCATAATTGAAGAAGGTTGTGAAAAATTTTTGAGAATCTTTCACCATAATTTTTGTAGTAGTTATTGGAGAAGATGCATATTTTTGTAAAAAAACAAGGGCTTTTAGAACAGTTGTTTATGCTTACAAATTTGATAAATTCTATTTTCAAAAATTCTAGAATATTTTTAAACTTACAGTGAACAAAAGTTAATTTTTCTTAAATTTCTTAAACACAATTAATCGTCTGAAATAAATGAAACGTTTTTTGAACTTAAAAATATATAAAAAATTACATGTTTAAACACTTACAATTGACGAATAAATCATTTAACGTCAAAATATCTCAAAACAAAATATTAACTTATTTTCACAATACTTTAACCTATATTTTCTGGAAGTTTAAAAAATTTCCACGGTCATGGGTTGCGCAAGTTAGAAAAGTAAGTTTCGAGAAAAACGCGTTGGAAGTTTTCATTTGCTATGCTACACAATGTAAATGATTTTACTCGACACTATAACTTTGTTATAATAAACATTTTTGACATCCAGCAGGTCTCAAAATTCTCATAAAACGATTAACATGAATAATATGTAATAAAAAGTTTTCGATTTTTTTGTAAAAAATCAATGGTGTTCCACCTTAAGGAAAGATTACTTAAAAGTTAGTAGAGTTCAACAACTTAAATTGTACAATCTTAAGCTTCTAAGAATAACTTAAATTCTACATCATTTTTATAAAAGGATCTTGAATCAAAGTAAACAACGTCACAAATTTTCATCATTCATAATGAATACATAATTTACGTGCTGCTCGCTTTGCGTCGCGCACTCTTGTAAAATTAACTGTCAAAGAGGGTCAAGAAGCTCTAGCAAAAGCCATTTTAAAGGACAGTATTTAATACGCGAATTATTCCAGCTGTAAATCTAGGGAAACCATCGGCGAAACAAAAGAAGCCAAGACGGTTCAGAAAAGAAGAGAGAGAGAGAGAGAGAGAGAGAGAGAGAGAGAGAGAGAGAGAGAGATAGAAAGAGAGAGAGAGAGAGAGAAGAGCAACGATTGAAGAACCAAGCCAGCAGCGAGAAAGCGAGTTAGACGCAGCGCTCTTTGCAGCCTTAGGCGTGCAATTACGCGCTTCGCTTCGCGAAAGCCTTCAGTATCAGTATAGAGGAGTTAGTGAGAAAAAGCGGCTTCTTTTCTCCTGGCTCTTTCTGCGTTCCTCTTTTCTTGTACCCCCATGAAAAGCTCCTGTTTAACTGGCTCGACCGTTTGTTCTCTTATGATCCATAAATTAATTATGTTACATGATTTAAAAGAATTTCCATTTTTCATAAGATCTCTTAAGTTGGCTTTTCCATAGGTTCTTTGTTGTTGAGGTTTAAGTGGGATTCAATTTTTAAAAAGATTATAGATACCGTGATAAAAAAAATCTGATGCTTTAATTTTTAACATTCTTTCTTAAATATTGTACGTTCATATGTATATCAGACTAGATGTGTGTTAATAATATAAGTTTTGTAAATAGACGATCCCTATACCGAATAATCGAATAATTAGAAGAAACTTTATCAGTTAAACATGTAAAACACAAAAATTCCGTAATGCTAAAAATACTTGACGAATAATTTCGTAAAACTAATAATTTTTTACGTAAAATTTACGTAACGCTAAACTTATGTGACGCATTAATCGCGACATGAGTGATACATTTTATATTACACTAAAATACTTCGTTACCATATACATGGTCATATATAAAAATCACACAGGGTCATATATGGTCATATATGGTCATATATAGACATATATGGTCATATATGGTCATATATACACATATATGGGCAGATATCAATTTTGGCCATATATGGGCATACATGGTCATATAAGATCATATAGGGATTCATAAATGGCCATATACGGAATATTTTTTCCCGGGAAACATTAAAAAATTGTGTAAAGTTGATATTATGTGACACTAAACAAACATAAAGCAGATATTCCATAACTTTTTTAGTATTTATAATTACAGTAAAGAAGATTTCCCACGGATTCATAGTATTTAACTCGCTAAGGTAGAACCAGTGTTGGGCGGTACTTCAAAAGATCGGTACTTAAGTACAAATTTTTAAGTTCTTGTACTTGTACTAGAAAAAAATACTTAAGTACAAGAGTAGTTAAGTGCTTATTTAAGTACTTAAATGCATTTTTTAAGTACTTAAAGTACTTGAAAAGTGTACTTAAGTACCTGTAAAAAATTACTTACGTACTTGAAAAAAGTACTTAACCCTTTACTACCGATGTGAAATTTAGTAATGTAAGCCGCGACGTAGCGTTTGTGAGACCGCGTGGCGAAATTTCGATAGTATCAATTTATATACCTAATATTTACTTGATAAAAAAAATGTATTAATAAGAGACACCAATAATTAAAAGGTAAAAACAACATTCGGTTATAAAAGTAACTTTATATATGCGATAAAATTATTTATTTATAGAGGTTATGGGCCTTCATTTTTAAGCGCATCAAAGATATGGTCACATAAAAAGTAAAAAAAATCAAAAACGCTTGTACTAAATCTAATGGAAACTTTTCTAATATTCATTCAACGTGTACAACTTTCAAAATAAGCAGTTTTTGGTAAAAGAAAATATAAATTGTAAGATTTCCATTTTTATTTTTTCGTTTTTTTAATTTAATAGCTCCAAACTTTTACGTAATAACTATAAATATATTTCATGAGTTTACAAAAAGGTTTTATGGCTGGATATATAATATTGATAAAGTTATAAACAACTGAATTTTGAGTAGGGTCTCACAGACGCTACCTCAGTAGTAAAGGGTTAAACTTTTTAACTTTTATAAGTACTTCAAATACTTGAAAAATGTACTTAATTACTTTTGTACTTAAGTCCTGTTATACAAGTATTATACCTGTACTTCTTTTAAGTAATAAGTACCAATTTGACCAACACTGGGTAGAACGTGTGTACAGAACCTGTACCACTATTTAAAGCTCATCGAAATATGAATTAAGAAAATGTATGTACCTTACGTGCAGAAAAAGTTGAAAAAAACGCGATTGAAAATCTCAAGCATAAGTAGAAAAATCCTGGATGATTAGACTTAATACATTGCGTTACATTTTGAACATTCATGGATTTTATCTTCTATAATTCTCCCTGCACTGAGGAGAAGAGCTGTGTCCTGTACCTTGTACCCCTTACCGGCATTATCGATGTTTTGCTTTATACAGTAAATTTTTCTTTTAACGCAATTTTACGAGTATATGGACATTCTAAGTGATAAATAGATTGTGCATATATACGCGAAAAATCTTAAATATTCACTGAGTAAAACGAAAAACTGTAGTGTCAGTATCCGGCATCCGCTTAAGGAACCTTTTTGTAATCATATTTTCATGAGCTCTAAACAACGGTAGTGGATTCGCAGGTTCTACCTGCGGGGCTGTTATGAGCATCCATGCATCTAATATTATGTCACGTGTTAAGTTTGAGTGTCTGCTTATATTACAAAAATGATGTGGTAATTAAACTGCAGAATTTGAGCTTATAATAATGTGATTTAGATTAAAGTTTTGAAGCCCAGAGTACTACAAAATATACGAGAAGAAGAAAATAATAAAGTGAGATTAGCATGTTTCATCCACAACAACAACAACCGCATCAACAAGAACGACAACAACAACAACAACAGCCACAAGTACAGCAGATTCAGTCATGACGTCATTACGACCCAAACACTCATCTGAGCATAATGCGCGGGACAAACTAAATACCCTTGAGGACCGACCGACCACCCGCCGAGCATGACGTCGCTATAACTGTCCTTAGAGAGAGAAAGAGAGAGAGGGAGTGAGAGAGAGATGCGAATTGCCCGCGGGCTTGTTTTGCTTGGTCGGAGAGTGCGCGCGGCATAATGCATGCAAGAGATGGCCACCTGGCCGGCTCACCAGTTGCGCGCGCGGGAGTGTACAGTTACGGGGACGCGCGCTGACCGCCGTTCCACGTTGTTAGTCTAGTCTGAGATGAAAGTCAGTCGTCTGACAGTTTGCGCCGACTAGCCGCCGGAGGGCTCGCAAAGAGCCAAGGCCGGAAGACCCTTCTACCATCTTGACCGATGGCGGCCTCTCGACAGGATCTCACGGTCCCGTGGTGGTTTCGTTGGTTGAGAGCAAAGTTTGCGTTTATCGGTATTCCGCCGGTTGTTTGAATGCTTGATACTCAAATAATGTTATGACTCAAAATTAAGCATTAATCAGGTCAGATTTAAAAGTAGGGAAACGAATTGATGTACAGATTAACTATTTTAAGTCGTTGTTTGCTATTTCTTCTTCGGAGATCTTTGTACCATTGCTGTATGTATATTATCTTATTCAATTCTTTAGACCTTACGACTAGTATCATATATATCAGCTGTATTTACTGAAAGTTATTAATGAATAAAGAAAGTTGTGGACTATTTGCAGGATTTTATTTGTTTATCTATTTGTTTGTTAACTTGCTTGTATTTATTACAATATTACATCTGGTATCTGAAATTATATTCCATGTGCGAATACAAGTTAGGTGTCTACGAGTAAATTACCTTAAATCATCTATCAATATATGTATGAATCTGTTTGTCTGTCTATTTGTCTGTTTCATTGTTTGCCTGTATGTCTGTCAGTTTGATTGTGTGGCTGTATGTTTGTCTTTCTGTTTGCTAATGCATCACTTAAGAACTCTCTGAACAAATTTAATTGAACAAATTTCACTAAGAATTAGCTGCAAGCCCTGAGTATTATTATTATCTCACGCAAAGATTCTAGAAAGGTACAAAAATTACTTTATCATCGTAATCGTACGTGAACAGTATCTTTTTTTCACCATGAGTAATACTAATACATTATATATTATTAGCATTTCATGGTCAATACGTATACGAAAAATTAGTAAGGAATTGTAAAGGCTAAATATTGTTCTCATTAAAAAATTAACTTTAAGTTTCTTTATCTTTCTTGCTACGTTGTCTCTGATTCCTAAAATTGCATTTTATACTATAATATGTTAAATAAAATTTTTAAAATCCTGGAATCGAGCGTTTTAAAAAATGCTAATGACTGATATAGTTTCCGATTTTCGTAATATCAATAATAATCTCTTATTCTTTTTTTTTCTTTTTATCCCGGGAGTTGCGGAATTCTGTTTACACTAACTATAGGAGGGCGATGCAGCCCCCCCCCCCTTGAATGGGACTCAGATGGCGGAGTGTTCCCGGTTTTCTCGAGCGGAAACCGCAAACACTGCGTCAACAATACTCACAAAACCTCTACCTCCTTTCACACACCTCTTATTGTCGAGATGCCACCCCGGTACCGATTTCGCATTACTTCAGGGTAGATTTAATTCCTTCTTCAAAACGTTGTTCACAGTTCTTATTTTTCCTTACTCGATGATCCTGATGTCGTTCACCAAGCTGTTACGTTTCTTCTGCCACGGCACTTTTTCAATGAATGCAGCGGTTTTATTCCAGCTTTTCTTGCTCTTCAGCATTAATCCAACAATGTTTTCGGGAGTAATTTACCATGTTGCTGTCTCCAGTTCTCTTCTTTCTTCAGTCCAGCGGTCACAATCAAAGAAAGTGTGTTCCGCGTCGTCTTTCACATGTCAGCAATACAGGCACTTTGCATTCTTCACCTTCCTCATATGTCTGAGGTAAGATCGGAAGTACCCATGTCCGGTGAGGAACTGCGTTACATAGTAGTTTACCACTCCATGTCGTCGTTCTATCCAATTATTGATTTCCTTGATGCGTCTCACGGTCCATCTGCCTCTGGCATCTGCATTCCATCGCTCTTGCCATTTCTTGATCGTCATCTTGCTACAACCAAGACCGATGGTTTCGAAACTGTTTGATACGAGCTCATTGTCCTCCAGCGCTCCTGTCCGCTGAACTGCAGCCATATATTTTCTATTGACAGCAATTTCTAATGGATCGACCCAAATCTCTGCACCATACAGAAGAATAGAATGGGTCACCGCCATTAGGAGGCGGCATTTGTTTGCTCCTGGTCTACCTACGTTTGTCATAATCCTGTTTAATACCGTTGTAACTGATGCTGCCTTGTCTGCTGCTCGCTTGATCCGTTCTCAGAATTTCATCCTAGAATCCAGCGCAATACTTAGATACTTGATGGCTTTCTTGGTCTGAATCCTCTCAGGTCCTACATACATTGTCCGGATGTTGTCAAAAGTTTTTCTCTGCTTTCTTGTTAAAAATACCTGCTGTCTTGTGGGTCGCTAGTTCTAAACCGTGGTCTTCCATTCACCTGCTAATCTGTTCCATGACCACATCCAACTTTTCTTGAGCCTCTTCTTCATCTTCAGCGACGATTACTGAGTGTATATCGTCTGCATACCATATTTGGAATGTGTCAACCGGTATCTCAAGCCGCAGGACACCATCAAATGGAATGTTCCATAAGTCTGATCCAATTACTGATCCTTGTGTAGCTCCAGTTGTAATTTCCTTTCTTCGTTGTCCCTCGATGGAATCATAGAATACCCACCTGTCTTTTAGATAGTCTTTTACCATGGGCAAAATATATTACTCTCTTCGGTTCTTCTTCGTTTGTTCTTCTTATTCTGTTTCATTTTCTAATTTAATTAATTTAATATTACATTATGCCCATGTTAATATGCTACTAAATACATCCATCTTCTTTCACATTCTTCCATGAAGATCACAACAAGTATTGCGATATCTAACTCTCACATACTCAACTCCTGTCCTAACCACATCCTGATAATGATCTTATACTATTCTAGTTTATTTTTCTCTTAAGCATACCACAGTGCGTTATCTAATTAGCTAATAAGTAATAGAAGTATTGTAAGTAATTCCTGATACACGTTGATGCTCAATATCATTGTGTTACTGAATATATCTCGCTTTACTTTTCGTTATATAATAAATTCATCATCACAATCTTCCATAACCTTTGCTACAAATCTCCCGATTCCCATTTCTTCCAGACTCTGCTCCCATCTTAACCGCATCCCGACCTCGACCTCAACCTCATCCGACTCCAGTCCACTCCCCTCTTCATCATCGCATCCCTCACCTCGACGAATCCTCCACAAAGGCGACCCTCCACGCAAGTCTGAATTCTCTCTCTCTCTCTCACTCTCTCTCTCTCTCTCTCTCTTTCTCTCTATCTCTCTCCCTCTCTTTCATTCTCTAGCCAGCAGCCGGTTAATTAATTAACAGCTTTTTACCAAAGTCCGTCCAAACCGCCGTGAGCTACCAGCTCTATCCCTCTCTATGTATCTCTCTCATTCACTTCTCTCCGCAGCTTCTCTCTGTTTGCCTTGCACATCAGCGTATATATAATTGTTAGTCATTTATGCGAACGCAAGGGAACGCCTCGAGGCCGTGGCCGCGTGTCGCACATCGCCGAGTTAAATCAAACATAACCGGGCGGAAACTCGGAGATTCGTCGAACTCGCTGCCAACGGCGGCTTTGTCCGTATACGGTATGTTCACGCACGCGCTCACGCTGCGGGGACATGCTTGCGCGCATCCGCGCGGCCATTTAAACACGCGCAGTTTTGCGTCCCCCGCGGCGGGGTGCAACCTATCTGCATGTATTTCTTAGGATGTGGTATCTCTGAATGTGCGAGTGAGCGCGCACTCAAGTGATTGCGCGGTGGCGATGGGAGAGAGAGAGAGAGAGAGAGAGAGAGAGAGAGAGAGACAGAGAGACAGATAGAGAGAGAGAGAGAGCGAGAGTGAGAAAAAGAGAGAGAGAGAGAGAAACAAGAATTTTGCGAGGTAGCAGTGTGCCGGATCCGTGAAGATGAATTTGGAGGATAATTGGATGAGGTAGATGAAATAGGGAAAGTCCGGTGGGGAAGTTGTTGACAAGCATCTTGACGTGGGCTATTGGGGGATATTTTATTTTGAGGGTAAACAGTCAATTTGTTGAATGTCCAAAATTTGATTATAGATGGGGAGGGGGGGGGGGTAAGCCTATAATCTGTCTGATGATTTCGGCAATCGGTAGATTTTATAGTATGAAAATCTCTCCCGCGAAACCTGTAAAAATGGAAATATATTTTTAAAATTTTAGAAAATAGAATTCGGTTTTAGTTTAAGAAATCTTTACAATCTTTAATTAAATTAACAAATAAACTAGAATCTCGGATAGTTTGCGAAATAATTCTGTGATTATATACTTGTTATGTTATATACTTAAATGTTATATATTTGTTCAATTAAATAAGTTACTATTTACATACTCGCCATGCCCTTTTGTTTCTGCTTTATAGGTAGGGAATATGTTTTACAATTAATTTTGATTCATAAATTAACATTTTCAAGTTAAATGTATATTAACTCACAAATAATAATTGAAGTTCAAATAATCAAAATAAATTCATTTTGTTTCATATATTAGTCGATCAATGATAAAAAGTTTTATGACGTTTTTTTTTATTATCTCTTTCCAAAACTATTAAAAATATTCTTTGCTAGAAAGTATCATCATAATAGTACATAACTCCCATACATCAAAAAGTATATTGGACATTACGCGTCAGATCTCTTAGGCCTATTTTGAAAATAGCTATTACGACGCAAATGAAACCTGATCTTTCGATCTAGACTAAGGTAAAGTAGCCTATTATGACACACCGCGAGAAATGGCTGCCTTTATGAAACACTCGTAAAATATTAGATTTTATACAAATTTTACAGTAATAAGCATACTAAAAAAAATATACGTATTATTAGTAAACATTTAACTTTACAATAAAATTTAGATAATTGCGAAATACAATTTCAACAAAGTAATAATAAATATTTTTCTAAGCGCTCTTGAAAAAGGGTGTAAAAAAACCTATGAGGTGACTTGGAACTTCTAACTGATGCAGATTACTATTTCAGTAATTTTATTGCCTTTACACTATTTTATGATATAAAAAGTAGTTCATATGATAGGTAAGCGACCAAGTAATCGATTAAAATCGATTTAAATCTTTTTAGTCCTAATATAATAATAAATAAACACGTGTTTCACAATGGGTTTCTTATTTTTATTAGGCACCTATTTATGAAATACAAGCAATGCCTGTTTTAAAGCTGAATCTTCATATAAAAATTAAAAGTAATTATTATTAATTGTTGTATTTATACGTATTTGTGTTATGTTTCTATAAATAATTTAAGTAAGAACTGATTTTGTTAATACGATTTATCGAACCTAACCTATAAAGCGTTGTCTTAATGAATTTTCCTACACAAAAGCGTATCCCGCATGGAGTATAACCTTCTTTGAATTATCTTTTTTTCTATCATATAAAGTTTTTAAAATTAAAATTTTTGGATTTTTATTATTGTATTATTACACTTTTTACTTATATTGATAATTTCAGCAAAAATTGCGAATAAATAGTATTAAAATATCAATTTAATCATGTTTCATAATAGGGGTATGTATTATGAGACATAGATTTCAGTAAAAAAAAAGCGTTTCACAATGGGAGCCGAACATTGCTTAGTATTTTGTTTATTAAATAAATAAATAATGCACTAGTTTAAAATCTGAAAAAAGATATTAAATCTAGAGAAAACAGCGAATCGACTGATGTATGTTCATATACAATTAAAGGTATGTTGAGATTCATATTAGAACTTCAAAAAACAGTGCCCAAAAATTGTTTTATAATAGGCTACTTTCCTTTACCAAAAAAAATTTAAATGCCGTTTTTGAGATATAATACATTTCACGTTTTTTCAAGGTAAAAACGCAAGAATTTTGAAAAACAAATATGACCATCGAAAATCTGATGAAAAAATACATCGAAAACGTATATAAAGTTTTTTTGATAGATATATTTTAATGTCGTAACCGAGTGTCCAAAAGGTAAGGTTTTGACGACCGCTTTTCAGCCTTGGGGATCTGACGCGAAATGCCCTATATGTCCTCATAAAGTAGTAAATTGAAGAACATAAGGACAATTTTCCCTAAAAAAGGGTCTCATTCAAAATTTATGCTCCCCCCCCCCCCCCCTTAAGAAAGTAACGCCGGCCATAAGAATAATGGAGACTAGCATAAACAGTCAATTGAGAAAACGCTTTCCATCCAAAGAAAGTATTTCCCCCCTTACCCCTTCCTCCCACAAACACTATCCTCGCGATTTCATTAATACGTAAAATAAAGACTCACTCCTCGCGGCAATTGGTTCGATGACAATTAGGTCAAAGTCATCCCCGTGTTTAATTCGAGTGTAAAAGTCCGTACATGCGGATCGTTTCGTGGCGTGAGAAAGGCCAATTCGTTACTAGTGGGGAAAGCGATATTTGCGCGCCGTTCGCGGGGCTGTTTTATTCGGGTTCGTAGCTGGTAGAAGGGCGGCGGGGGTCACGTGAAATTGTCCACGGATCAGACGTATTGAACGATGTGGAAGAAAAGAGAAAATGAAAGAGAAAGAGAGTGAGAGAGACAGAGAGAGATTGAGTAATTTATTGATTGCTTTATTTTGCCCGGGGACTAATGTATCTCATTGGGCATATGAACAACATTGTATAATATAATATAATACAGGAATAATTATAATATATAATATAAAAATACAAATATACGCGTAAAAAAATAATAAATATAAATATACGTATTACCGATCATTAATAATAAATCCAACAGAGTCTCTAGTTACGCACTTAAAAATAACAATTACAGTCGAATATTGTTTTGTAGTGATAATATTAATAATCGCACAATGCACTAAGAGTACGACCTATAAACTAAATAAAAATGAAATAAAATAAAATATACAACTCTACATAAATCGTATGGACATAAAACTAGAAACACCGATTTATGTGCAAAGATCGGATCAGGCTTCAGCATCGCATATATGAAGGTGACGGAGTAGGTGTGATTTGATGGTGGAGATAGATGTCGTAGTGTGTAGGAGAGAGAAAATAGATTCAGGTAGGCTATTCCAGAGTTTAGAGGCGGATATAGTGAAGGAGTTGGCCATTACGGATGTGGTATGTTACCGTATAAGGAAGGTATCTGTGCATAGTCGATTTGTTCTTCGCACGTTGCGTTTCTCTATTAATATAAAATCAGACAAGAGGTACTCGGGTTCCTCAGTTTGTAAAATACAGTACGTTAGTGAAACTGGAAAGTACTCTCGATGGACTTTAACCTCGAGCCAGCCTAATCGCTTACAATAGGGTGTAACAAGGAATATTTCCAAACACGAACCTAGTACATGCGTTTTGTGCTCGCTGAAGCTTGAGGTTATACTCCCCCAGAGATGTCATGGTACACAATGCAGGCATAATCGAAAGATAGAAATATGAGTGACTGAACTAATGACTTACGAACGGAAAAGGAAAAAGCGTGTTTATGTGGTCTGAGTTGACGTAGGGTACCGAAAACCTGCTGACAGATGTGGGAGGCTTGCTTCTCCCAGTTCAGATCCGGCATCAACTAGATTCCTAAATTTTTAGCTTCAGACACATACGGTAAGTCTCATAAGTTGATCGTCGCCAGGTTTACTGTGCTACCAAAAATAATAGCATTAGTTTTCTTTATAATAAGAGAAAGACCATTGGAACATGCCCAATTGTAAATACCATTCGCGTCTTCCGAGACTCTGGCGATCGTCTAAAAAATTTCGTAACGATAGAAACTCTTGTAAATTTGTGGGTCATCAGCATATATCATGTACCTAGTGAAGCGGAGAACAGCCGGAAGGTCATTGATGAAGATGGCAAAAGCAACGGGCCAAGAACCGACCCCTGAGGAACTCCCGCAAAAGTACGGATCCAGTGAAATATCCTACCCCCCTCATCAACGACAGCCTGAAATCTGTTCGCTAAGTAGGAGGTAAACCAGAGAGAAAGAAAGAGAGAGAGAGAGAGAGAGAGGGAGAGACAGAGAGGAGGGGGGGGGGGAGAGATCAATGGTGATGATAAACGTGGGATGTGAATTGCAGAGATAAGTGTGCAGTTAGAACAATGAAGCATATGGAAATGGATCAAGTTTGATGACGTGGTTAAGTACACATTAATCTAAATGTTGGAATAACGACTTTTGAAGAAAATGCTAATTTTATGCGTGGATAATTATTATCATAATTAGGTTCTAATATAGTTTCATGAATAAAGTGTAGTTAGGAAGACTAACCTAGAAAGAATAGTTTCATGACTTGAGTTTCAAAAGTAGTAAAAGTTACTATTGCTAAATTAATAAGGTGAGTAATAAATATGTGATTAAAGTGACGTAATGTTAGTATTTTTAAAGTTTCTTCTTAAATAATGTTCAAATTAGATGATGAAAAAGAAGATTAGTTCTAGTTCTAGTTTTAATAATGTCACCTAAGTGTTCCAAAACTTGCCTTAGAGAGTAATAACTACATTTATTGGATTTTCTCCAAAATGAAATTAGAAAAACAAGAAAAAACAACTTTGTAAAACCATATAGAAATGTATGAACCATTCGCTCTAAGAACGGCCTCAATAAACGTAAGCTATTACACCAAAAATGAAATTTAATATAAACAATGAATTGTCTTGTCTTTTAATGAGTTTTTAGATAAAAGCAGTAATTCGGTAAATATTATTAATCTTATGAATAAACAAATTCAAACTGACTTAGGTCGTCTTTCCACAGATCGTATAATGCATATAGCATATTTTTTTCGATTTATGATATAATAGAAACATTTATTGTATAATAAAATAATAATTTCTATTGATGCTAATAAAAAAGACTTATCTTACACGTTACGATTTTTAACTATTTTTTACCCTATCTTTAAAGTCATACAATTATTATAAAATGATTCAAATGCTTGTGTTTAATGTTACAAGGATACTAATTTTTCATCAATTAATATTAAGAATGGAATGAAAGTTATAGTTTAACTTGTTTTGTAATACTGTTATTACCTCAAATTAATGCAAAAAGACAATCTTAAAACAAATACAGTGTATCTAATTGCGGCTTCAGACTTTAAAAGTTTAAAATTTTGTTGATTGCCGTTATATTCTATATAAGTTAAAACAACGCCTGTTGGTTTAAACGTTAGTATTTTGTACATTTGAATTTAAAATATGCTTTCCTTAAAGCTAAAAGTTTGAAGAAATAATAGATCTAAATCAATATTCTAATCTATCATCTTACGATGCCAGCACTTAAGTTTATTTGCCAAAGAATATAATACGTATATGTACGGTGCAAATATTGGCAGCGGCACAGAGTAGCGCCGCGATACGGGATTAATAAAGAGCAAGTGTCTATATGAGCACTTCGAACTTTAATTTTGTACTTAAAAATACTTGTTAGATGAAAAACGCTAGTGGCATATGTTATTGTCCAGATAGTAATTAACATCATGGTATGCGTAGTTTTTAAAACGAGCTGAGTAGACTTAGGCCGTTCTCCAGGCGAACAGTTCTTTTAAAGGCTTCATATGACTATTGCATTACTCTGCGATCATAACTGTATTAGGAGCATGTAGGGATTCGGATGATCTTCTTCTAAATTATTTCGTACAGCTTGTGCAGGCTACTCTATAGAAAGTTAAAAAGCTCATGAATATATGTTGTGTTCAAAAACCTGAACCTTGTCCCGGACCCGACCCGTAAACCCGACTTATGCCAATGAACTTTGTCAAACTTCTTAAGCATTTTTTTGGAATCTATTCACAATTACGTTTACTTATATAATTAATTACATCTCTTGAAAATTATGTAAAAATCAGATTTTATCAGGCTCAATCTGTATCGAGCAATTCTTAACTAAAATCAGTCGACTGAATTCGGGACCTCGTATATCCCTAATATATTTACATATATGGAACAGTAGACAAAAGTTACAGGTGTGGAACTTAGCGTACATCGGGAAAAGATCTAATTTCAGAGACTTATAACTTGAACTAGTTTGTTTATTTTAAACTATTCAAAAACGAAATTAAACCTTTTTTCAAGCCGATCAAAACGTGACCCGTAAGTTAATTTAAATATTTTTTTTAATTGCTCTAAACAATTGAAATGATAGATCTGTGGATTTTTTAAAACAGCTTGTTTTTTGATATTCTTCAAAATTCAAATATTCTAGTGGACCCTTAAGTATAGGATTAAAATGTGATGCTTTTATTGATACGAACTTTCATATAAAAAGAAAAGTCGCGAATTTAGCACTACACTCTCCTCGTGCAGTTTAAAAAGAACGACTTAGAAGGGCTAAGATTAGATTTTTTTATATTAATAAGTGAATCTATAAATTAAAAAAACCAATTATTCGAATCAAATGATCATATTCCCAAATTAAATTCCATACGGTCTTCGCAGAATCTCACTTCATATCCATCTACAAAGAGAGCCATCTAGCATCCAGAGATCGATAGATAGAGTCTGTCATCGAGCGAGCGATAGACAACAGCACTACTATACCTGTACCCAAGCAATAGAAAGAGTGACGCACCGGTAGTAACGCGCGCACGGGTCGCGTTGTGTGTTTATATGCGGAACGATGCGATATCCCAGCATAAAGGCTCTCTCTCACCCCCTCGCTCATAAATCCCAATTACAGCTGTCAATGGTTGCGCGCAAATCTCTCTCTCTCTCTCTCTCACTCTTTCGCGCTCTCTCTCTCTCTCTCTCTTTCGCTCTCTCTCTCTCTCTCTCTCTCTCTCTCTGCGACACGCCACAAAGTGCGACGCGCATCCATAAATTGCGTCGCATACGGGAGCGCGCGCGGACGTATCGAATTTTCCGTGCAATTTGAATAAGAGATACACGTATTTGCGAAATATGTGCGCCCGCGCGCGTCCACTCGAATTTTATATATATACACGCGAGAGTAGCAGCGGCAAACCGATCATCGTAGAGCGCGACGAACGTTGCGTCGATGGGCCGAAACCCGCGGTACTGTGCGGGTTGTAATGCACGCGTGCGTGGTGTAATGGGTCCCGACGAGGGATAAAGTGCGTGCGAGCGTTTTGCAGCTCGTTTCTCGCTGCGGCTTTACTGCGGAACTAAATATTTCGCATTGAGCAGCTACCGGCGGATGCGAAGGTACGAAGGGCGATTATGGGTCTCGGTTGGACTGCGGGACGAGGATTCGGGGTGAAAGTATGGATTTTGCGAGCCGTATTACTTCCGAATCGAGTGCTTAGGTAAACTGGTGAAAAATTGGGTGATAAAGTAGTGGATTTGTCATCTAATGTGTTGTCGTGATATATAACTTGATTGACTCGTTTATATCACCAGATTTATAGCCTAGGTACATTGTTATGAAACTAAATTTTTTAGATACTTTATAAATATTAAAAAGGTAAATTTAAAGTTATTCATGGATAATATCTCCAATAGATATAGCTTAAAATTTCATGTTTGGACACTTCTAGTATTTCTTAAACTGTTTTGTGTAAAAATATTTTTTGTACAATGTAAAATTTTTTATGTTATATAACATTTTTAAGGGTGCTTTAGCGGGCAACGAAATAGAGAGAAAAATGAAAAATTCAGAAAAAATAACATATTTACATCGTTATGTCGTAACGCTATGAACACGTCGAATTTTAATTTTTTGTAAGTGGCCTGTTCTTTATAAAATTAAATAGGTATATATAATGGGAAGAAGCTACCGATTTTTGATAAAAAAATCGATTTCTTTTTTAAGTCGTAAAACACTTATTTAACCCTTTTTCTTTCGAAAGTAAAAGGTTTTACGTGAAAACTATTTTTTTTTACTTATTCGAAGCTGTAGATAAATGGTTGATCATGCTATTTTTATTGATATTTATGTTTAAACTCATTTTTCTCGAAACTTAATTTTTATAATTTAGCTTGTAAACCTGCGCAATAGTTCTTCGTGAAGTATGCTGAAAATTTTTGTACTTTCTTTTTAACATATTTTGAACAAATTTAAAGAGAGTTTTTTTATTATTACCTAAAATATCATTTTTAAAAATATAAGTTAATATCAAAATACTGCTTCTATCGTAAACAATAAATTTTTCATATAGAATATAACTTAAGAATAGTTCAAAAATATTATTTGAAAATATGGCTCTTTAAATGTCTTAATTTTAGCATGAAATGTTCATAAAAGAAAATGTATACCAATCCATCGTGACCCCTTGCGCACAGTGATAATCAAACATATGTCTGTTTTTATAGGTTTTTTCAAAATCGCTACTTCAAAGGGTGGTGAATTTCAACAAAACCAGTCTAAAATGTAATCTTTTTCTATATTATAACATGTTTTGTAGAAAAATATTTTTCTTCTTAAATTAAAGGATTTTAGTGTTAGCTGTATCTACTTCCCTTAAATAATATAAAGTTCATATTAATTTTACTTGATAATGTTGTTTTATTTTAATTTTACTAAATAAGCTAAATACATTTTAAAATTATGTAAAATTATTGCACTTTAATTTCAATTAAACTATCATAAATAAGTAAATCTGTAATTGTATATTGCTACATTTACAAGGAGAGTCCACAACCTCTGGGAAATGATTTTTTACCGTTATCTTGTCCAATGGACCCATGTTCTCAAGATATGAGGTATTTTACTTCAAATATGCGTTATTTCAAAGAAAAAATGTTTGACTTCTTCGTACAGCAACTCTGAAAGTTTTTATGCTTGAAAAATTAACGTAAAAGATAAATAAAGTAGGTAAAAAGAGCTATAAGTTAAGCTTCGTTTCTTATAAAATATTATTCTAACGCAAAGTTGTTAACAACTGAAGATAGAAACCGTAAAAGCATGAATATTCTATGAAATTTCATTGTTTTTAAATTACATGATTTGCTATGCATTTCAGTCTCAATCTTCAGTTGTTAATAACTTTGTGTCAGAATAATATTTTATACAAAACAAAGTTTAAATTATATCTCTTTTTACGTACTTTCATTATATTTTCGTCAATTTTTCTATCAATAAAACTTTGCAGAGTTTCTGTACGAAGAAAAGGTACATTTTTTCTTTAATACAGCATATTTGAAGTAAAATACCTTATATCTCTAGAACAAGAATCCATTGAACAAGATTACGGGTGCTAGGCTTTATTTTTGATACTAGAAACCACCCTTTAAAGTTTGGTCATCATCATATTTACAATATATAGGTATAAAGGTACACCAACCGGTCGAACCCGTAAATCCGCGAGAGTTATAATTGCAACAGACGAATGATTTTAATATTTAATAATACGCATTGAACAAGCGGCCTAAGGATACTTTTCAAATTTGCGACTAAACTTTGATATCAGAGATCGGCGCAACGTTGGTTCTGCTCCCTCGGGGCCGCTCCGCTCTTCGTCGTCCACGTGCTCGACTTCCAGGATACATCTCAGCTTCCCAGGACTCTCACTTTTATCGACGATCTTCTGTAGATGGATGTTGTAGTAAATTCGTGATTCAAGCATTTTCACCCAGGAAGCGTTGATTCGACACACATGCAGATGGTCGCAGTCGTGATGAGGCTGGAGCGGCGACCTTGGAGTAGTTGTGCCGAAGGCGGATCCCCAGCAAGAGAGAGCGAGCCAGCGGGGTTGCGAGTACATATATCCTGGCGACTGTTAATCGCAAAATTATTTGGGCACAGCAGCGACGCCCAGAAAACGATAATGTATCGACAATCGTTACATTATCATTGCCGATAACTCGCATGTTACAACACTTTAATTTCTGATATTACAAGTCGAAATCAGACATTGCAGGATTAATTTAAGTATAAAATGAATAAGTAGGTAAGTACGCTTATATGTAAACAATGTGTATACCTACGTAAAATGTAATCAACAACCCCCTAACCACCTTAAAATAACAAATAAATTGGTATATATATATATATATATATATATATATATATATATATATATGTTTAGGAGAAGATAAATTATTCATCATATTACCTATTTTTTATGGTAAATTTGAATATTGTATATAATTATAATGCAATATTTTTTTCTTATTTTTGTATACTTGTTAGGTCTCTTCGTTCGGCCATAATACAAACATTTATATTTCTTGCTCTGCCCTAATGTTTTGAGAGTCAAACTGATCGCATTGGAGTTTTTGAGGTTTTATTGTGTTCAATATAGGGTAGGACGAGGTCATGCCGATCACTTAAGGAAAAATTGTTACAAATAGAAAAATATTAGTATTTTTCAGCTTTTATCCGCTTAAGAATAAGGTCAAACCTTTATATTTTTAATTTTAATAGCTTTAACTGATAGAAATATATAAACTACGTACTTTTTTTATGAAAATAAAAAAGATCGTTGTTTCAACGTTAATCGTACAAGGCGTGCCACTTTTGATCAGTTAGATAATACGTAAAAGAAAGTTAAATTTACCTTAAATTTATATTTCTCATGCTCGTAATGTTAGACATAAATGTGCAAGACACTATTTTGCACTAGCAAAGAAAAAAGCGAGCATTTATAAACGTTTTTATCACCGCATGAAAATATACGGAAATCCTAACCTCTTTTTGTGATTCCCCCATTTAAAAACACTGATCGAAATGATTCCCCCATTTCACTACACAATTTCAAAATTCGTTTAAAAAATAATGAATATCATTAGGCAAATAAAAAAATTTGATTTTGAAAGTTTAAATGCTATATCTTTCTTGTCTCGCACTTAAACCCTTGAATAATTAAATTAAATAATTGTAAAAATGGTTTTAGCGCAAACTTCTCTTATAAGAAAAGTAGCTAAAATCTATCGATGTGAATATCTTTATAGATATCATTTATATATTTGGTTTTTATCATTTATTAAGTTGAAAGATACATTCTAAAGAATGTAAAAATATTTTCACCATTCAATAAACTTAGTATTTCTCATAATTAAGTGATCGATTTGATCCACCTGCTCGGTTTGACCCCATCCTCCCCAACATATTATTAGAATATGAGTGTGAAAATTTGAAAATCAAAATTATTGATTCAAGTTATAGCCTATTTAAACATGAATTATTCAATTCTTTAAAATTTGATCATAAAATATGGATTAAATAGGCAATAAAATAACTTGGTCAAAAATTCTCTTTTCAAATTTCCACACTCATATCCTAATTATATGCATATTGAACACTATAAAACCTAAAAACACAAATCCAAACAGTTTGTCTGTGAAAACCTTACGGCAATGCAAGAAATATAGGTATAAGTTTGTATTATAACGAAACAATGATCTAATGACCATTATAAAATTAAAAGAAAAATTGTTTTATTATATTTTGATATAACGTTCAAAATTACCGAAAGAAAATAGGTAGTATAAATGAATAATTTATCCGCATCTTAAATTATATAACCAATTTATTTGCAATTTTAAGTACGTTAGATCCCTTTAAGGTTTATGTAGATTCTCAAACATGACATATTTTAAAACACATTACTTGGACGTAGATATTTAAAAATTAATTAAATAAGATTTAAAACAAATAAGTTTGATAGACTCTAAAAGAGAAAATGTTTAATGTCCAAAAAAGTTATCTTATGTTGAAAGATTTTATTGATATAGTACTTTTGTTTGATCAAAAAAATTGATCGGTATCTGAATATTAGAGTAGGAGCTAACATGTATCGTATTATAAATTAAACATAGATCGAGCAAATTTGGAGTCATAATATTGCATAATCATTTTGAAATATATAATGTATGTAATTTTAATACATGTGAAATCGCGTTTCGAGTAAACGTTCTACGTATGTTTGGATAAATTAAGCTCTGCGAGTGCTGTTAATAATTTCGCAGTAAAATTCTACTTCTAATCAGTGAATTTAACCCGTTAGTCGTTAACAATAATTGAAGCGTTAATCGAATGTATTTTCAGTTCAATGATACAAGACTTTATTCGGTTATACACTGTAGTAATTTAGTTATTTTAATCGTATGAATCGGCGTTGAATATCATGAAGATGAAAGTAGAGTTATGCTTTACAGTCCATTACCAATTTGGCGATTAAGAACAAAAGATGAATATTATTCAATAAATTGATCAGAAAAATATATTATTTATGATTCATTTTAATATCACTGGATTACTCGGCATATAGTGCTTCTGACACATAAGAATTATACACGTAATTATTGTCCACAATTTAACATTGGTCAAATTATATATAGATATATTTGACTAATGCTAAATTGTGCACAATAATTACGTGTACAATTCTTAAGTGTAAGAAGAGCACTATTCCGTTCTTTGTACTCGCCATCAAATTTCTATAAACTATGTATCAAGAATTCAATTTAAAAATTCATGCCCAATAAGCTAACTTAGGTCTATAACAAACAGCGAATACGAAAGCGGAAGTTATTAAATAGATGAATTTATGAATTATTTCTGTGATCGTGCGAACTATTGATAAGTTCAAAGTTATACTACTCAAATTACACTAGGGCTCTTCATTAATATTTTATCGCCAAACTCCTCAAGGTGGCAGTGAATTTAGTCATCTTCGTTAGCTTTAATTACTCTGCCACAATTATTTAATTTCACAAAGTGGCGAATCGCTCGTTGGTCTTCCGATAAATCTCTCGATCGATTTCTGACTATCTCGAACGACGGTATTCAAATTAAGTAGTAACGGTCCGTCTGCGATCGGACGCGTTCTTCCTTTGTCGTTGGATTTACAATCTCCGCTTGTTAAGAGTTTTGACTCTACGTGTTTCTTGTTACAAATCAATTATTCGGGGAAAGGCATTCGTTGTAAATTCATTTAAAGAGGAAATTTTCGATGAATTTAATCTTGGACATTAAAATTTCTTAAAATGAGCTTTATAATATGTTAGAGTAGTATGATTGAACAAAAATATTCGAACCGATTTGAGTCTATACTAATTAAAATTTATTTGTGAAAGCTTGCATCATATTTATAATGAATTCTATTAATAAATGTTCGAACGATGATTACGCTAATCGAAATACTTCGATGCATTATAAAATATTCACTAATTTCATACCACAAAATCAAATACATTTTTGGAATATTATAGTTCAAAATTAGTTTAATCTCACATTTGATTATTAAAATATTCTACTTTTAATTACTGAGTTTATGTTAAAATAACGAAAATTCATCAAACATGGTGAATGAATTCGGAACTCCAATAACCGTTTACTCATTATAAATGCAAATAGTAAAATTAAAAATGAAATCGGCATTATTCTGTAAGTTGCAGAAATATACGTGTTTTATTACGTCAAATATTAACTTTCAGAGGTACACTTGCATCCGTTCTTTCGTTCAGTTTTATTTTCGACATCAAATGAAACTCATCAATGTTCAATGAGCTTTTAACAAATAGCTTTAATATTCGATTGATGAATTTCAAAGTTTTACTTTTCAACAAAATTGCTTGTAATTTACGCTTTTAAAAGTTCAAAAGTCTCCGCTGATTCAACATAAGCAATTTTATATATTGAACCTGTACATATAATGTTTTATTGCACAAAAGTATGTTTCTAAAGGTATTATATATAATATATACGTGTAACAATTACTTTGTTATTTTAAAAATTTTAGTAATACCTACTAAAGAATAAAAAAAAAATATATTTTCTGAGAATCTTTAAAATACTATAAACAGGTACTTTATCTTTGTCTTTTCAACAAATACGAGTGATAATTAAAGAAGTTACATACGCATTTATATACCACGCTAAGCCCACAAGTCACCCAAAATTACGAGGACTCACTTTTTTAAATTTTTAATTTTGGGTAAATATCTCTCTGAAATATTGTTGCAGCAATGAAAAACAACAATGCTCAAGAGAGATTGTGAGGGTAAAAATTGGTAAGATGACTGGGAAATAAATAAATGATACTTATTTATATTAAAGGAAATAAATAAGTGTATTAATAAATATCAACAAATGGGTCGTGGATTACAATTAAAAAATAGACCATATATTAGTACATGTACTTTACAAATAAACAGAGGAACGTTAACTCACACATACTACGCATACAAATCTTCTTTCTTCCTTTCTTCGACGATGAATATTAGTAGATTAACTTGATATTAATACCCAAAATTTAGGGTGATGTAGACAGCAGATCTGCGTTAACATGAATCCGTCCCTCGGATTCATGCGGTTTTATGAGGCAAAGAAATTATTCAGCTTCTGCGCTGATGAAGTAATTGAAGTGAGAGGATTGCGAGCGAGCCAACGGCTCGCGCCGCGAGCGAGAAAAACGTACTTCCTCTTCACACTGTGGTGTGTCGCGATCGAGTCCTTAGTTTCGGCAATTATTCATCTCTCGTCACATTTCTCCCACTTCTTCACTTTACTTCAAAGGTTTGTCGCTCAATTTTCTTTTTCTCTGAATCCTCTCATATATTCTATTACATCATTCCCCTTTTCAGATCAATGAATGTGGTCTGAAAATCGCCTCAAGAAGATGTTTTATTATACAGATCGTAGCCTCCTTTCCACCGATTATCGGTATTTTCTGCTCTTATATGCATACGTAGGTCTATTATTTCTCTTCATTCCTTTATATTCTACTTGTCATTCACACATTCATACCAACACACATATTCCTATTGTTTACTTTTTTTTTTTTTTTTTTAATTTTATATACGATCCACAAACTTCAATTATAAATATTCTTGTAATTATAGCATCAATGATTATTTTAAAACTCTTATATTGTACACAAATAAAACCTCTTTATAATCTTATAATAAAATATTATAGATACATTTACTTGGTCCATATAACATAATTAACATTACAAAGCCGCATGATATTCGCTTATCAATTTACACTATTAAAATATTAGACAAAACTTATATACATATCATTTAATTGTTTTTTTTTTTTTATACATGCCAATAAAATAATATAGACTAAACAATATCACAAAGATTATTACGTAAATCGAACTTGCGCCAATTTGTTAATTTTTCTTTTAGAATCAATAAAACTATCTATAGCTAAATTATTAACCTAATAAATACTTCTTAATACTTTGCATTTGCAGATACTGGTTTAGCAAAAATTGCGACTCACTTACATACACATTTTTTTTACATTAATAGCTATATCACATATTAAGTAAGCTTGTAATTTAATTTTTGAACGTATTTATCGCGCTTTGATCACGTGCGAAACTAAAGACTATCACTCCTTTATCGCAATAATAATTTATTCCTCTAAAATTAACAAATATTTCATAGTCAATATAAAATCTACGGTTTGCGTGTTTAGCGCTTATGCTAGAATATGAACCATATATTTTTCACAACAAACTATCGTGACACTTAATTAAACTTATATTAACTCTAAGAAATCATACATCTACTGTTTACATTTACGCTTCTTATTATTACAATACATTTGTTATATTATTATTGCCTTTGGTTAATCAATCATTATAATGTTTACACTATCTTCTATGCGTCAAATAATAAATAAGGATACTTTTTTCCATCCAAATATTCCTCTATATTGTTTTATAATAGCGCGCATTTTCGAACCTTATTCACCTCGAGATGAGATACTCCTTATAAAAACTGGCTCATATGATACTATGTCTTAACTTTATGTCGATACTATAATAAAGATTTATTTTTGGCGAACACATTAGATATGAACCTAATTTAATAAGATAATACAGAATAATATTTTTTACTTCCACATTGCAGCCTTTATATTATCCAGTATTATTGCTTATACAGTATAGAGTGGTTTTTCCATAGTAATATAAGCACGTTCTCAAAAGGAATATTACAACGTAAAATAAATAACAACACGATTAAGCGCGCGCATTTAATAATACAAATATGAGGGCATTAATTTCATCCAAACTGTAATCCATAAATGTATTATTATTTATATATATCGACAGAAGTCTACACTAATATATTAACACATTCGTGTTTGTCTTAGTATAAAATAACCTATTGTTATACTTTAACGTTTCACTCGCAATATAATCTAATTTGTTTATTTCTCTTATTAAACTATTATCCATTACTCTTCGAAAACCAACAACAAAACGAAAAAAGCGCTTGGTATTCCCCGCCTCAAGAAAAAAAGATTTTTTTTTCTTTTCTCTTTTTCATGACTCGGAGAATACCCGTTTATACTCGTTAATTTCAAAGAATGAACGGATCGTTGTACTTCTGCGTCGTATGCGAACGCGGTGATTTCGTTCGAACGAATATATATAATAGATTACCCATTTCTGATTGATTTTAAAACTTAAACAAAAAGACTTTTTATTTACATAACATTATTTACTAATACTAACATTATATCTATTATTGCACTGACTTATATAGTTATACTATTATTTATCTATTTCGAAGAACTTATTTTTAATAATCACTCAATCGCATTATTACTATCATTTACCATGCAACTATTTCTCACTTTTAATTTAAGATTACTAACTAATCAAATCACAATCGCAAAATCAAAATACTTCGACCACGATTCGCGTCTCAGCTTGTATATTTAACATTTTTCTTTAATCGCTATCACATTATTTCAAATTTTAATTGCCTTTTATGATCACTCACTAATCCTATCTGTTTATGTTTCGACCTATCGCGTTCAGGTCCTAAACCTCTATATTTTCACTAACTTGCTATTGACCGCTAATACTACACTAATCATATGTTAAAACATACAGTCTATTTATAATCGCCCCACGTTGGGCGCCAATTGTGAGGGTAAAAATTGGTAAGATGACTGGGAAATAAATAAATGATACTTATTTATATTAAAGGAAATAAATAAGTGTATTAATAAATATCAACAAATGGGTCGTGGATTACAATTAAAAAATAGACCATATATTAGTACATGTACTTTACAAATAAACAGAGGAACGTTAACTCACACATACTACGCATACAAATCTTCTTTCTTCCTTTCTTCGACGATGAATATTAGTAGATTAACTTGATATTAATACCCAAAATTTAGGGTGATGTAGACAGCAGATCTGCGTTAACATGAATCCGTCCCTCGGATTCATGCGGTTTTATGAGGCAAAGAAATTATTCAGCTTCTGCGCTGATGAAGTAATTGAAGTGAGAGGATTGCGAGCGAGCCAACGGCTCGCGCCGCGAGCGAGAAAAACGTACTTCCTCTTCACACTGTGGTGTGTCGCGATCGAGTCCTTAGTTTCGGCAATTATTCATCTCTCGTCACATTTCTCCCACTTCTTCACTTTACTTCAAAGGTTTGTCGCTCAATTTTCTTTTTCTCTGAATCCTCTCATATATTCTATTACAAGATATTTTCTTAAAACTGAAAATTAATATAATATAGTGGATCATCGTTTTTTCCGGTAACAGGGTGGTTTAACATGATTGTTCTTATATGACTTGTTAAATAGAATATTTTCTCACATAGAATTATTTCTAGAAAGTATATAGATTATTAATTCTACACAAAAAAAAATTTTTGTGTGTATTTTGTAAATTATATAGGTATTTTTTATAAATAATAAAGTAAACGATGTGAGCGATGAGAATTTGGCTTCGTCAATACTTTCGTAAAATAAAAAACAATCATACAAAAAGCCATATGACCTCCAAGTGATGTTGTGGGTTAATGCGATTTTCTTTCTAAAGGTCCTATTCATACAAATTTATAAAGTATCATCATTATAGCGAGAATGGGTGGAATTCTGCAACAAAGGCTTACGGAAATCAACCGTACGTGCCGCATTAGTCTCCGGACACACATCGAGTGTTTTATCGCGGTTTTCCTGACTTTGTACTGGGTTTTTTTTATAATTTTGGAGCTAGTTGCAGTGACCTACACGGCTTGTAGTTAAAAATGTTTTGTTTTACGAACATGGTGTAGAGGGGGAGGGAGTGGGCATTTAGGTCCTTATAGGCGCTCATACTTTTGGTTGTTTATTTGACTTTATACTTCTGAAGGTTTAAAACAAACTTGGATGGTACAAGCCAAGTACCTACAAATTTTGTACTATAGTCATAATCTGCATACATTTAAGAATGTAACATTATTTTTTGAACAATATCTCTAGTATCTGAATACTTAAATTATATCATCGTATCGTTTAGCGAAGTTTTTCTCGACCAAATGTCTGTAAAATATCATACTTTAAGATAAGTTTTTTCAATTATGTCATTGGTAACGAATCTTCAAATTCTATATACAGGTCTGGGAAAGTATTATAGCTCCTCAAACTGTAAGATGAAATCAAAGTACATAAATTTATGTTTTAAATATATATATAATGTGAAAATAAAAGGATAAATATTGACCATTGCGCCAATTATTGACGATTTCCATAAATATATTTTTTTTATATAAAGAATCATGTTTGATCCATCCTTATCCTTACCCTTACTAACATATAAATGTGAAAGTTTGTTCGTTTGTTTGTTTGTTTATTACTTCATCACGCATAAATTACTACACCTATTTTAATAAAACTTTAACGATTCTATTAGTTTTTTACGGAGAAAGACATAGGTGACATAGATATTACAGATAATGATTTATTTTTCAAAAAAATGTAAAATACCTCATATAAAAATTCAACGTTTCCACTTTTTTTGGTCATTTGTTTGTTACCACATCACGTAAAAACTGCAGCACTTGTTCTAATGGAACTTCAATGATTCTCTTTGTATTTTACCGGAGAAACACAAAGGCGACATAGGAATTACATACAATGCTATAATTTTCCAGAAATATATAAAATAGCTCATATGGAAAACAATTTTCTTACCTTCTTTTCATCATTTGTTTGTTACTACATTATGCAAAAACTACTGTAACTATACATATACCTATATATTATACATATACCTATATTTTATATATGTACATATAGCTATATATTATACATACACAATATGTATACGTATATAATATGTATATGTATGCGTATATATTATACATATGCATATACATATATAATGTACATATACATTTTGTAGACATACTCCACGCGCTTTTATTCGTTTTAATGTCTAGATAAACATAAGCTATTGATTCACTAAAATATTTATGTGGGCGAAGCCACAGGTTACAGCTGGTTTTAATCAATTCAAAAGCCGGTTAGTGCTCTTTGATTACTGATTTTATCGATGCTCAAAACTTTGTCATATAAAACGCTATCAGCAAGTGCAAGAGAAATCGACCAATTCAATTTAATTTGAAGACTGATCATGTTACAATGAAAGGAACTTTGTGTTCTTGTTAAGTTCTTACCTTTAACATATTTTAATCTGAGAAAAATCTGCAGTAAGTAAAATATTAAATGCACCACGATAAAAATAATATTTGAAGTGATGACAGTTTTAATGAAAGGTAGTGCACCATTTCCTATAGATGCTCATCCAAGCCCAGTTATTAATTAATTTTCTATTAATAAATAAATACCTACAGGTCACAATTTATTAATTTTCAAAATAACTTAGCTCACATTTTTGCGCAAATCCTCGAAAATTATGAAACGCGGAATTTCTCAAACATAACTTCGCGCTACATAATACTCGCCCAGAGCGGCAGCACCAGAGTACGAATCTGCCGTCACTACGCCGCCAGCGAAATCGAATTCCTTGCCTGGATTGTTCCATCTGCAGAGAAAGAGAGAGAAAGAGAGAGCGAGAGAGCGAGAGCGGGAGAGCGAGAGCGAGAGAGCGAGAGCGGGAGAGCGAGAGCGAGAGAGCGAGAGCGAGACAGATATATACAGAGCTCGGCCGTAGCAGCGTCAAAGGCAAATACAGTCATGTAAGGATCATCTAGTCGAGTCGAGTTATTTCATTCACGAATTCCCCATAAAATCCGGGACCAGGCGAGTATATCGAGAGCGCCTTGCGCACATTTAATAATGCAGACCCCGCGGATGTGCTCGAGCATGGCTTCCAGCTCAGCGGATAGAGAGAGAGAGGGAGTGAGAGAGAGAGGCAGAGAGAGAGAGACACAGAGAGAGAAAAAGCAAAAGATAGCGACCCGGCTAAATATTTCACAACGCATTTCCGCTCTGCTAGGGCGTGCGGGGAGATATATATGTATAAGCTGACGGTCTGTATATCTGGACCGATGCGTGGGTTTGGCCAGAGGCAGCAGAGTTCGAAAAAAACAATCCCGACCCCTCGCTCGACAGTTTTCAGCTTCGAATTTCGAGGAAAGAGAAAGAGAGAAAAAGCGCATAGACGGAGATTTTGCGCTTTAATAATTGATCGAAAGGGGAGGGGTAAGAGAGATGCTGGATATATACGGTCGAAGAAAAATAATTTGAGTTGAGGGAAAAAGGTGGTGAAGTCGGCTGTCAGTTATGGTGCTCGTCGACGGGTTTGTATTAATGGAAGTAGAGACACACAAACATCGATACAGATATTTTTTTAAATAGTGTATTTTTATTCCCAATGTCGGAAAACACGTTTCTGAAATGTATTTTCAAAAACTAGTTTTTACTATCGGAAAGTGAAACTTTATAACATAAGTAAAATGCTCAATAGTAAAACTGAAAAAAAGTTTTTATCTCAGTAAATAAATCTAAAATTTCACCAAAACAAAAATTTAGTATAACAATCAATCTAAGAATATGGAAATGCTTTGTCAACAATTTTCCAACAAAAGTAGTTAAACATTATCATAGTTCGGATTTAAAGGAGATTTTAAATCAATTTTTCAAGCTATTTCGCGAGGATACGCGTGCTGGCAAAGTTAGTATCCACTCTTCCACCTGTCAGACAAAATCGACGCGCGGCTTTAGAGTACGTGACGTTTGACACTCTCTATGGATCAGACTTTCGCTCCTCGCGCTGGCGCCTCACTCTCTCCTATCTTTTTCGTCTCCCAGCTTATGAGGTATACATATTATATATATATATATGCGGTTTAACCGAAATTTTCGTATGTCAGTTCTGCAAGAATCTATTAGTCGAATGTCACTCATGAAAAAGATTCAAAATATAAACGAAAATAGCTCTTTGTAAACAGAGTATAAAAAAAGATAATTGATTTAGAGGTGAGCGTCTAAAAGACCATGTAATTGTATAACTAAAATGTCTGATATAAGTTCGTCAAGCGAGAAAACAAAAACAAGAAGAGCATAATTAACTTTTCTTTCAGAAGTTTATTAAAATTTTTGGTTATATAAAATACAGAATCATTACGCTTGATTTTGTCAACTATGTGCACGTGCGTGCGTGTGTGTGTATGCGTGTGTGTCTATTCGTGCATGTATGCGTACGTGTATGCATGTGCGTATTCGTGTGCGCGTGTATCACTACGAGTGCGTAGCAAGCATGTCATAGTTTGTTTAAGCCTGTGGTATTTTTAAAATTCAAAAAAATGGTTTTTCGAAAACATTTTGATGCAGTTATGGTTTATGGAAAGCGAAATTTTCACGCAATAAAGTACTTATAAAATCCTACATTTTAGGACCAGAAAAGATGAAATATCAAATCAAATTTTTGTATGTTGGTTTTCATTTGTTATACTGTGTGGTCTATACCTCGAAAATATTTAGAGATACTAATTTCGTATAAGGGTAGATTGCTGTAAATTTTCAAGTTATAAAATCTAAAAAATGCGTTTTATTTGACAAGGATAACGTGCGTAATACTTTATATAATGCCTTAAAAATTTAAGTTAATATTTGTTAAATGTTAGGTTATCGGCTAGATATTTTTTAGCAAATTTAAGTCATAACCTTCTGCGATATTACAAATTATTTAATTTAAAAGAATTTTTGCACGTATTTAGAATTATTATGTATAATATTTATTATTCTACATCTGTAGCCAATTTTATTTAGTATATATTGCAAAATCTCAAAAAATTGCAAAGATTATATTATGTGAAAAAACTTATCATTTTGACGTAAATGTAATTCTATGGTAAACTTTTCCCAAATTATGCATAATGTTTGCTACACTTTCATTACATTAACAAAATAATTACTAAAATAATTAACTCATCACGGCCGAAACCCTAAAAAAAATTAAAAGAACTTTGGAAAATCATGTAGAAATGTGTTTGGCCTTTAACTAGAGGATTTCTACAATAAAGTTTATCGTGGTTTGTGCGGTATAAAATCATTTAAACCTCTATTATGAAATCGGAAATGATCCTCATTGATCTGATCCATACATTTCGTTTACATAATTTTAAGCTTTTCACGTAGAAATATTCAGAAAACCAAAAATATTGTCATTGTCATTGTCATTGTCATTGTCATTGTCATTGTCATTGTCATTATCATTGTCATTGTCATTGTCATTGTCATTGTCATTGTCAGGACAGTGTAAAGCGTTTCGCGAAATGCTTAAAAAGACCAAAGCCAAGCGTTAATGATGGACCGTATAACGGTCCTTCAAGTGAATCTCCACAGAGCCGATTTAGCCAATAGCCTTCAGACTCATTATATATCTGAGACGAAGGTTGATCTGCTTCTAATCAGCGAGCAGTACTGTAACTGGGACAAAATTACCTGGTACCCAGATACACTTGGCACAGCAGCAATCTTCGTGAACCCACAAACCATCAGAGTGGACGAACACGGAGCCGGGAGAGGCTTTGTTTGGATGAGAAGCAGCGACGTAACTTACGTGAGCTGCTATTATACCCTAAACGTTCCCATCGATGACTTCAGGCGGAGCATGGACGAGCTGAAAGCGCGAGCATTGGAGTGGGACATGCCAGAGCCGGACAGCAGAAGAAACGCCATTATGGAGATGGTATCCACGCTCGGCCTGATAGTTCTCAACGTTGGGAACACACCGAGATTCAGAATGGTAGGGTATATTGGAACGATTCCCGACGTGTCTTTCGTAACCGCAAATCTAGCACACAGAGCGTCGGATTGGAGGGTATTGGAGGATAACAACGGAAGCAACCACCAATACATCACCTTTCAGCTACGCGATAAATCCCAATCGCAGGCAAGAGTTGCGGTAAAGCCACCCCGGTGGAACCTGGCCCAGTTGAGCACCGACAAATTAGTCGAGAGACTGCTAGAAGGACAACAGAACATTACTAAGACGAACACCACCGAAAGCAGGGACGGAGCGGAGACTCTCGTGAGGGAGACCATGAGTCTCATTCACCGAGCCTGCGACGCGTCCATGCCGTGCAAGAGATCGCGACATGGAAAACGCCGAAATTAATGGTGGTCTGACGAAATCGCGCGACTGAGGGTAGAAGCGAAACGCCTCAGAAGAAGAGCGCAAAGAAAGCGAAACAAACCGGAGGCAACATCGTTTTCAGCGCAGCATAAAGCAGCGCGCCGACAGCTCCGACACGAGATCAACAGGAGCAAGGCAGAATGCTGGAAGAATCTGACGGAGAAAGTCAATCGGGACGAGTGGGGCTTGGGTTATAAGATCGTGACCAAGAAACTCTGCGCGGTCCCAAATCACCCTTTTGACGAAAACACCATGTCACGAATCGTGGACACTCTGTTCCCATCGCATCCGGCAAGACAAGACCAGGAGGAAATCGCTGAAGTGGGGGAGATCCCCTGATTCTCCAGCGGGGAGCTGCAGATCGCCGCCAAAATGATGCGGAGCGGAAAGGCCCTGGACCGGACAGGATACCATCTGAGATATTGACGATCATCGCGGTGAGAGCATCGTCTCTCTTGCTGAACAGGTACAACGCGTGCCTGAAGGCGGGTGTCTTTGACACCTCCTGGAAGGTTGCGCGTCTCGTGCTGATCGGCAAAGGAAAGGGAGGTGATCCCCGGCTTCCGTCGTCTAACAGGTCACTTTGCATGTTGGACCACTCAGGGAAGCTCTACGAGAGGTTGCTCAAACCACGGCTACAGGGAGCTGTGCAAGCTGCTGGCGATTTAGCTGACAACCAGTACGGCTTCAGAAAACGGCGATCCTCGGTGGATGCTATACGGGAGGTAGTACAGTAGGGCAGGAAGACGTGGACTGGAAATCATTTTTCCAGGAACATCGCACTCCTGGTCACGCTGGACGTAAAGAATGCCTTCAACTCGGCCAGGTGGCCTGACATCTTGGAAGCGTTGAACGTGTTCACAGTCCCGGAGTATATCATGCAGGTGATACAAGACTACTCGAAGGACCTTATTCTCCGGTATAATACAGAAGAAGGCAAACGTGAGAAATATCTCATCGCCGGTGTGGCACAGGGGTCGATCTTTAACCCAGATTTTTGGAGCATCCTGTACAATAGCCTGCTCAGGCTTGGGCTGCCAGAAGGTGTGTCCATGATAGCGTACGCTGATGTCGCTCTAGTTATTATCGCGGTGGACTTTGAAAGAGCACAATACCTGCTCAACCAGGTGATGCGCAGGATATCGCGCTGGATGCGGGAACACGGATTCGACGTGGCAGCCGCTAAGACAGAGATCGTGCCCTTCACCGGTAAGCGGGTAAACCCCATCTTTACCATGAAAGTGGGAGTGACGGAGGTTTAGACGAGAATGCAGCGGACAAACCGGCGACAAAGACGGCACAACTGAGCCATCTCATGGCAAACACGAGTGGCTCCAAAGCCAGCATACGACGGCTGCTCATGTCAGTCATCACATCCATTCTATTGTACGGCTCTGAAATATGGGCTGATGCAATGGATAAAGAGTCATACCGGATTAGAATCGCTTCCGTTCAACGTAGAGGAGCTCTCCAAGTCTCTAGCGCCTATCGCACGGTCTCGGGACCAGCAGTGCTAGTTATTGCTGGAATCATCCTGATCGACCTACATGCGAAGGAGCGCAAGAGAGTGTACTCACGGAAGAAGGAAGAACCAGCAAAGGACAGAACAACCGTCCACAGTGAGGAACGGGAGCGTACCATGGCAACGTGGCAACAATCCTGGACAAACAAAACCAATGGTAAATGGACAGCCAGGCTGATAGACCAACTGACTCCTTGAATAAACAGAGACCACGGGGAGGTAGGATACTATCTTACCCAAGTATTTTTTGTTCCGCTGATTACGACAATGCGTTCAACACGTTTTTCGTCTGCGAGCAGTGGAACAAAAAAAAGGAAAGCTCTTCGCGACTTGGTCGAACAATTCACGCCCAAAACTATCGTGGGCGAAATGTTGTCCGCCAAGGATAAGTGGGCCGCCACGGCAAGATTCGCCGAGTTGGTTTTACGAGAAAAGATGAGATGCTTGGATAGAGCAATCGAAGAAGGTATGAATGTAGCGCAAGGAATCAGTTCGACACCCCATCATAACCCAGGGATGGCGGACGATCCCGTAGAAATGGCTGGAGTTAGAGATGACGAAACGTCTTCCTAACCGGATGACGTACGTATCCTGCTTTTACGAACGTCGCGGGGAGGGACGAGGAAACTTCTGCTTTCCGAACGGAGATGAAGAAGCGCCGGTTCGAATACGCGTGTAAATGTGGCGGGATAGATCAAATGAACATCAATTTGTTTAATATCATGAAAGAAGCGGTCGTCTATTCGACGCAAAAATGGCACCATCCGTGAGCATTGTGATGAACAGGTCTAAGGTGGGTTCTGCCAGAAGAGGAATGGGTGGTTGGTTTTAGTGGGTCGGTTTGCGCTACATCTGTCGTGTAGTCTCGCGTTTTCGTTTATTTTATTTTTCGTTCTACATCACACTCGCGGCGGATGTATCCCCAACCAGCCCTACACTATCCGGCTTTGCGGACCCGGTCGGGTGTCTTAGATGGTATTTCCTACATACCCTCGAAAAAAAAAATATTATTATTATTATTATTACTATTACTATTATTATTATTATTATTACTATTATTATTATTATTATTACTATTACTATTATTATTATTATTATTACTATTACTATTACTATTACTATTACTATTATTATTATTATTATTACTATTATTATTATTATTATTATTACTATTACTATTATTATTATTATTATTACTAGTATTATTTATAGCACTGTGTGACCTAAACCCGCACTTAGGCCACGCTTATCCGTGCCTAAGTGGCTCTTTATTACACAGTGTAATAATGAATTCACATAGGCCCCAAATCCGCAGTATCCTATAATATAGACAAAAACACTCAAAATAAACGTTTTCGTTCATAATAATAAAAAGAAGAAGTAGTAAACCTGGTAAATACGCATGCCAAGTATCAGAGAATAATTATAAATCCTTAAAATAATGCTTCATATTAAGAGGTTAGTTCAACTGATTGAATATGATAATTTGGCGCGTATTTTGAATATTCAATCTGGAATTCAATTTAAAATTCAGTATTAATTGTTTTTTCATAATTAATATTATAAATTTATTAAAATTTAATTTAAATAATTTCAAGATAAGGTAAATAAATATATTCAAATTAACTGTTAATAATAAACATTTATTATTTTTTCAAAAAACAAAATATCTTATTTATATAAGGTTCTATTCAAACAATGTATAAAGGTTGACATTGATTATTAATTAACTAATGAATTTTGGTTAAATAATAATTTGTTTATATGATTTGTAATTTCCTTAATTTATTTTTTATGTTTTTTTGGATTATATTTTTATTTCATTTTATGCGGGGGGGCTCTGCCCCCCCGACCCCCCCCCCCCCCCCGCCCTCCGCCCGTTCCACCCCCGCACCCTACACCGTCCCCCATGTCGGTGGTTTATGTCACTTGTGCTACAAAATAGTATACGATACTCGTGACCTAAGTAGCCATAATTGCACGGCGCGACGGTATCGCCCTCGCTACGCTCGGGCGCTAACTACGCGCCGTGCAATTATAGGCCACTTAGGTCACATGTATCGTAATATACTATATTATTACTATTATTATTATTATTACTAGTATTATTATTATAGCTATTATTATTATTATTACTAGTATTATTATTATTACTAATATTTTAATTTTTTGATGGAGAGAAGAATAATTATTCTTTTGTCAAAAAATACATAAATTAAAGAAATTAAGATTTACGAATATCGAAAAAGAAATAAAATTGTCGTGCTCCACGTTTTCTAATATTGATTATCAACGAGGTATATCGAGCGTTGTATACACACAAAATACGAATTTAAAACAAAACACATTTTAACGTTTTCATCAAAATTCAGTTTAAATTAATATACTCTCTCTAACGTTAGAACAAAAGAGAACTTACATGCAACCCTTCACTCTATTCTTTTCTAAAACAATACCCCCTCCCTAAAATCTAATTCAGACCAGAGCCAGAACTTATCCCAGGGGGCACAAACCAGCGATAACGCTCCACTACCGAAGATCCGAAACTTACCCTTGCCCTACACATACAGGCACTCCCCGAATTATCAACAGTAACGCCACGAAACTTCGGACTCCGCGGCGCATTGCGCAAAACCAACCCCTTTCACTGGCCTACTCCTCGCTCGTAATCGCTTCTCCAAATACGTATACACACATCTACCTCCTACTTTTTCAAAAAAGAAGCTACACGACCCCTAGTCATTATCCCGTACCTCGCTTTTTCGCCTCATCCCTACATTCAAATGCTCGTCTCTCGAGTGTTTTCTTGGATTTCGTTTTTTGGATGGGCGGGCCCTGATCATCCTTTTTCACACCTAATTGGGCACTTTGCGCGGCCGCTGTCCGTGATATTATCAAAGTAATAGCCGTGCAGAGGCATACAATGAGAACGAGCCGTGGCTCCTACAATGGTACTGTTTTTTTTGTTTTTATATTTCTCTTGTGCCCTTTATCGAAGTAGGTGTATTATACGTAGATGCGTGCGAGCTTGTCGTTCTCTTTTTTTCTCAGTGTTTCGTTTTCTCGTTCTAGCGTAGTACGTTTTTTGTTCATATGTTTCAGTTTCTAGAGTTGTGTGTAGTTTTGTTTCTTTTATATAACGGCTGGCTTTCGAATCTGTTTCTCTGTGTGAACTACGTCTATTTAGATTAAATTTATTTGGAAAAAAATTAAGTTTGGTTAAGAATGTTAACATTAAACAGTACGTCAAAAATTACTAATCATAATAGGTAACTGTTGTTAAAGTTTTACCAGTTTGATTATAATGTAAATGCGTATTTATACTAATCTTGATAAGTAGTATAAGTCGTGATTAGTCAGCCTCATAAAAAAGTGACATACTGTAATACGTATTAGTAATGCAACTGCATTGTTACAAACTTTTTATACAAAAAATATGTACACCATTCTTGATTTAAATAGATGCATCAAATAATGTTTTAATTTGCAATTTTCTTTACTTCATTGATTCGTTTCCCCGAGATATTTTAAAGACAAGTAATTGGATCAGCATACACTAGAAAAGAATTTAATAAATTTTGTCTTTTACTTCACATAAAAGTAGCGTTTTTTTGTTTCTGCTTCGCGACGAGCTTGCGGCTACAGTACAAATCTCGCGTCACACAGTAAATAAGACACATATGTTTGTATGCATGCAAGAAATAATAATAAAACGAAGCAACCGAGACCATATTACTTCCTGTTATCTTGTTTTATATAAAAGGACCTGAAGCGAACATTTTTAAGTTAATGTGAAACATGTTTGTTCGTAGACTTATAATGTCATAATAACAATATCAGTGTGTATTATACCAATGTACTATATTTTTAAATATTACTCGGAATATTTGTTGAAAAGTATTTAGGAATCAATAAAATTATTAGATATAAAAAATTGCTTAAAATATTTGTTTATCTTAACAAGAACACGAAGTTCTTTTTATTGTATCATAATCAGTATTCATATTAAGTTTTAAATGGATTCGTCGATATCCCTTGCTCTGATAGCATTTATATGACAAATTTTTGAGCATTTATAAAACCAGTAATTAATGAGCACCAATAGATTTTGGATTTTGGAATTATTTAAAATGGATAAAAAACGATTCTTTATATAAAATAATTAATATATTAAATATATTATATTCTTTTTATAAATGAGGAAAAAATGGATTTTAAATGTCATTTATGAAAATTGTCAATAGTAGACACAGATCTTTTTTTACCAATTTATTCTATTGTTTTCACATACCACAAATATCGTTTTCCATACAAAATCCATACATTTAAACATGTTACATTATTGCAAGAGGGGCCTGCGGCGGCTCAGTCGGTAGAGTGTCGGATTCCCACGCCGGTGACCCGGGTTCGAATCCTAGTCTCTGCCGATTGATACAAGCACCTCTGTAAAAATTACATGTGCTTTGTTTACAAACACACCGCAGACCCCCGTCGTCGATTAGCACCACATGGAAGCACAAACATGGCGACGTTAAATAATAATAAAAAAAAAAAAAACATTATTGCAAGACCCAGGCACAAAATCCACTGTCAAAATTCTCCATCAACGCACACAAAGGCGAAATATTGCTCCTCTGATGAAAAATATTTTCCGAAAGTTCATAATGCAGCGGCAGCAGCGGTTGAAAGAATGCCCGCTTTTCAATTAACAATTGATCTTAAAAAAAGTAGGTACTGAAAGAACAATAGAGGCAGGCCCGAGAGTTTTGCGGCGCGGCTCCCGCAAAGAAGGAAAAGGAAATCACGAAAGAAGTATTCCCGTAAAAAAGAAGAAGAAGAAAAAGAAGAAATGAAGCAGCGAAAAGACGTCGGACGGGTCTCGAATGAAGCGGGTAATAACGCTCAAAGAAGCCGAGCCGCGGGGGTGTCTAAATGGGCGAGCGGTTTAGGAAAGCCGAGCGCGCGCAAAGTTAGTCTGACCCCGGGAAAAATTAGAAAACCTCCGAGTGCCTTTCAGGCCAATAATTCTTTCTTCTCTCTTTCCTCGATCTCGGCGAAAAGAGCGCTGAGAAGTTACCTCGCGGCCGCCTGCAACTGAGGCGAAACGCGAATAAAGGAGCACACAAGAGTCTGTCTCTCGCTCTCTCTCTCTCTCTCTCTTTCTCTCCCTCACTCTCTCTCTCTCCTTCTATCCTGTACGGCTTGCATTTTACGCGAGCGAGGGAAACAGAATTAATAAAATTTCTCGTTATATTCGCGGAGAGCTGTAGCGCCGCGTGCGCGCGTTACACGTTTTCCAGCGCGGAGCGCCGAAGGGGGTGTATACACGTGGAATATTTAATTGCGCATTGTGCGTTCGTTAGAGCGGCAAATTACGGACGGGGGGCTAATGCGTTTTAATAATATGTATTAAATGCGTTTGAAAATTATATGCGAAATGAGCGAGCAAGCTGGGTCTCTCTCTCTCTCTCTCTCTCTCTCTGTTTTGCGGCTGGATCACACTTCATTTCCAGAGGGAATATCCGTTTTGCGGTTGGAATTTTTGCGCTACCTGGAAATAGGCGTTGCATGAATTATTGCGCTCTCGATTATTTTGGCTAAGGTTGGTTTATAGATACATTAGGTAAATAAATTTTTTAATTTTGTTTAAAAAATATTGTGATAATGACGTATTGATGAGTGATTAGTGAAATGATGTATAAATGCCAATAGTCGTATTTAATTTTTTCATTTAAATATCTATAATATGTATGATATATTATATTATGATTTTTTATTTAATTTTATGTTTACCTGAATTTGTCTATTTTCTAAAATACTACGACCTACTTAAAGTAGAATTTGGCACGATTAAAGTCATATTTTCAAATTATTCATTTGATCTTTAATTCTTAAATAAAATAAATTTACACTTTTAAATATGCTTATTTTATAAATAAAAGATGTTTTTTTATTCAAAATGAATTCAAAGACCATTGATGCTCTCTGTCTTTATCAAAACTCTGATTTAGAATATCAAATGCTTCATCTACATAAAAACTGGATGAATTTGACTAGCTAAAATACCTCAAATTTTATTGCAGCATTTGTCGCAAAATTTTAAAACAAATTATGCACTTTTTTAAAAAAAAATTATTATCTGTATATAATAATTTTAATTTATTTACTTATATTTTTGTTTGAATTTTTAGTCATATGCTAATTGATTTTTTAACCAGGGTGCACTATTTTAAATTCTCATAACAACGACTCAATCAAACTTCTAGGCGGATTGATCAACTTCTCACAAGCGAAAAACATTACAAAAGATGGTACGTTTTGTCTTTTTATTTGTGAAAAACTATAATAAATTTATAAATAGTGATTCAAATTTATTGAGAAAATATCTTTCATATATTCTCAAATTTGTACTAAAATATAGATTATAAGAAGAATAATAATAATAGATTTAAAAATTATGAGTAAAAAAAGTACGTGCAGTTACAATAATCACAGGCAGTAGCGTAAGTATTTTCAGAATACACTTCTACAATTAATAACAACAAAGAAAATGAATTATTGATTTCAAATAAACATCAATTTCCGAGCAAAACTAGTTAACCCCCCTGCGCAGACAGCCGAGTATACTCGTATAAACCGCACGTCATTTTTGTAAACATTTTGTATCACAAATTTAAATCTTTAGTTTATTGGGACATCTACAAGCTCTCAAATTGAAACTAAATAGTATAGCTATTATTTAGAAAATGTTACGAATTTGCAGAAAATATTGTTGCAGACTTACATTCGATCTAGTCATATACACGAAAATAAACTTCTGCGCAGGAGGGTTAATCACCGGTAAATTCCATTGAAACTTTCTTCATAAGCTACCATCCTCTACTAAAAACATTATTTTTTCATTTATTTCATTTTCACATCGAAACCAGCCACCATATCTCTCTCTCTCTCTCTCTCTCTGTCTCTCTAGCTGACTCTCTCTCTGTCTCTCTCTCTCTTACTTTCTCTCTCTCTCTCTCTCTCTCTCTCTCTCTCTCTCTCTCTCTCTTTCTCTCCCCACCGCTAAACCACCCACACAGCCCTCCGGGTTTACAACTCGCGCGTATAACTTCTAACTCAACGTTACGATAACAATCAAAACCCTCGCGGAGCTTCGACCGCACACACGCTTTACGTGTAAATAAAGAAAAGCACACCGGCGTTCCGTCTAACTGCGCAATTACAAAAACTCGCGGGCAGCAGCGGCGGTGGCAATTTATTTTGCGCCGCGACGCAGTTTCGAATAAACAAAGAGCGCGGCAGCGCGTACCGCAGTGGGGCGCGAACTCGAGGAGGTCGCAAAACTTTTAGCTCGGACACAATGAATGGCGACTGTGTATAGTATATACACTGGCGTTCTGGGGACGCGGGCGGAGCGTATAACGATTTCATTAGCGTATGAGCGAAAACTTTGTGGAAGAGGGTGGGGGGGATATGATAGAGAGGATTGAGAGACCTAGGCTGGAGATTGCAACGAGTGTCCGAGTGCTACTGTCGCGGAGCTTGGTAGGCTATTAGCGCATGGGATTTAAGTTTAGAGGGATCATCGTAATGTAAGATTGAATTTACTCTTTAAAAGTGGGTCACAAACGAAATAGTAAAATTGAAAATTGATAATTGTACCTACATTTATCCGATGAATAATACAACAATTCTTTCGAATTTTATAATATAGTGCCCTGTATTTATTTTGCTACTTGTAAATATTAAATTTTATATTGTTAATTTTATACACAAAATAAGAAAGAATGGCATCTATAAGGCGACAGATAAGGCGTTAATAAGCACTCCATAAAACTGATATGAGCACGAAGAATCCACAAAAACTTCGTTCCAGTTTTCCTTTCATTTTTCCTTCCACTTCCTTCTGTATAAAGTGGACAACATAAAGAGGTTATTTTTTTTCTTTTTACAATTGAATAATACCTGACAAAATCTTGATTTCTTCACTTATTTCATCGAATTTGACTCTCTTTTTTAAAGTTTTCCTTCAATTCTTCGGATCGATTTTTTTCAGTTTTCATATTGCTTTCACATTCAGAAAATAATCCTTTTATTAATTTAAATTAGACATTTATTAAAATCACTTTATTTCTGATACCTCTTTGAGAAACTCGAGTGCCAGATTGGTTGACAACGTCTTTTTACAAGCTTTAAACAATATCGTTAGTTTTATACGTTCTCCTGCGTTTGTATACCAGAATTGCTATCTAAAACATGTTGTTGCAAAAATGTATTTTAAGGCTTAGATAATAATTATTTAATATTTAGAAATCTATGTTCAAAGTCTACAAGTGAGATGTACTTTTATGGAAACAAAAGCTTATCAAGAATTTATCTTAGCTAATCCGAAACTGGGTCCGTGAAGGTAGTTACTATGTATCCAAGGACATCCTCATTTCACTACTCTCAGAAATACGTGAATAGTTTGCATATAGGTTATAAAAAGCAAGTGTAAGATTTACAAGAGTTAAATTAGCGATTACAATGAATAGATTCAAAATGTCATTTGTGCAATATTTTTAAAGAAGGTTTATTAAAAAAAAGAATTTTAAGTTATAAATATTTATTTTCAATAAACAATAGAAAACTAATAAGTTTAGACGGGATCTTAAAACTCATGGAAACTATGCATTCGTCATCTAGAAAAAGTAATATATACAACATTTCTTGAAGTAAAATAAGTCATTTATTTGAAACCAGAAAATGTTTAATGCCATTCGCGCAATATTTTTAAGAAAAATTGATTGAAAGAGATTCTTAATCTTTGAATGTTTATTTTCATTTAATAATTAAAAAATAATAAAATTTGACATAATCTAAAAATTCCTGAAAAGTATGCATAACTCATCTAGATAAATAAATAAATATGATATTATTTGAAGTAAAATAAGCCTTTGATTTAGAACGAATATATATAAAATTATATTTGTGCAATACTTAGAAAGATAATTTAATAAGAGAGTCTTACTCTTTAAATATTTATTATCATAAAAAAACAAAAAATTATAAATTATATTAGGTATTGGGACCACATAAAAGTCATTGCGCAATATTCCTAATATTTCATTTGATAAAAAAATATTAAAATGGAAAATATTCTAACACACATTTATAAAACTGTTAGAACGATTCACAATATAACAGACAAAAACTAAAATTCAACAGATAATACCCTTCGCACACTCGCTTTTGCGACGATCGCTATCTATCGCGGCTGAAGCACAAAACGAACCGTAAAACCTCTAATAACATACTATACTGATACTGTACTCCTTTCTCGCTCCCATTCTCTCACCGACGTCTCGAAACTTCTTACCACGCGAACTTTCGAATATTGTAAATGCAATAACATAAAGGAGTATCACAGTGCCATTCCTACCAGATGAAAAAGGCGAATCGAGTACTTCTCGGGAAGAGGGAGTGGGCACGCGAGATCCTTTTCACAAAGTACCTCGCCTCTACGTTTTGATATCCACCGCGGGTGCACTCGAGGACCGTTCGCCGAGCATATTCAAAGAGAGCGAGTGTCGCGCGTATAAGAGGACGTGTCCCGGCCCTTTCTTGACTCTCTCCTTTTCTCTGCGCTTACAAGACCGGCTGTATTTCGAGATGCTGAATTCACTTCTCGATGTCGATGGGGTGTTGTTATACTTTAATACGTGATGTTTCAGCGAATTTCTCTGGTCAGTTGGGGGTAATAAGAGTTTTATTTGGTTTCCCTGTATTAGGGCACTTGGGGGAGAATTGAAGTGATAACCAGTTTCTGTTAGTTCTTGAATAGGTACGTATTATTCTATAAAATTTGGTACAGGGTAAAGGAATATTGTAAGTTTATTTTAATGTTAATGTTTCTCTAAAGAACACATATGAGATTTCTAATTAAATAAATTTAAAAGATAATTTAGTAAAATAATTTTATTAATGTGATTTAAAGCGGCTATCAAAGTTAGTTTGAAATTCAAATGTTCCGTCTAAAATTTTATCGACTATAAATGAATAAGGATATTAATGAGAATTGGTTGTACTGGAATATAGAGACGGAATTATAGAAATCCAGAACATCATTTTTCTTTCGTTTATATTCACAAACCACTGTGCAAAATAATTATGTAAATATTATGAAGAATGTCATTCAAATAAATTCTCAAACATCCAGAGGGATTCCTTTGCAATGGTAAACGTAGTGGCTTAACCATTTTCGTTAATTATAAATCAATGACTTTATCACTATTTTCATCATTGCAGATAAATACTACAGCCTATATATTTTATTCAAGTGAAATTCGGAGAAGTGTTAAAATATTTATTTAAGTAATTTGGAGTTGAATACTATTGAATGATCTTTAGAGTACATACCACAGCTAATAACTACAATGACTGCAATTTCCAGTTAGACATACGTCATTTTCATTGCATTTGTAATACACGTCTTATAACATGCAGCAAGATTTTCAGAGTAACATTACCAATGATTCATGAAACAGAAGATATTTCTCTTGTCTTGTAAGTTTAAATATTCTGTTAATGTTGGTATACTTATTCATAAATAAGAGATGCCACGAAAATTATTTGTTCAGATTCACGGACTATTTAGATTTTCAAAAAAGGAATATCTTTTAATTAATTTATAATGAATCTCTTAAAACTGTATAACTAACTTTTTAACATACGTTTTGAAGAATGCTTGAAATTATTAAGCACCAAAATCTGACGGACATTTTTCAATAAACAAATGAATTTTAATTATTCGTTTTTGTTTTAAAACGAGTTTATATTTTACGATATTTTTAAATCAATAATGCAATTTATGATGATACTTCTGTTGTTACCACCTTATGACAAACAATAAATGATAAAGAACGCCTTTTTCGAGCTATTAATCAGAAATAAATATGCGTGTATTTGGAATAAAGAAATTCATATTGGAACAATTTATTTATTTTGAGGAAACTAAGTGCCAATGAGTTGGCAGAGGGTTTTCAATGACTTAAAAATTCCCGTAATTAAATCTTGTACACAAACAATATAACTCCATGTCAGAACAATTTACATTCATAAACACTTCTAAATTCACAAAAAAAAATATAATTCCCAAACTCGCAGATTCCATCCCACCAACATTTCAATTTTCCACAGCATAAGGCCCCCCTCCCCCCCCCCCCCCCCCACCCAAGCAAAAACCGCGCACACACAGGTCACTCCGCAGGCAAGTCGCGCGACAATTAAGCACCAGGCCATCTGTAAAGCCTGCTCAGCGAGGCACGCAATTTCAATTACAAATATTCTCGAACGAGCGACTATGTCTCTCTTATCTGTTCGCCCCCCCCCTCTCTCTCTCTCTTCTCCGTAAGAAGTCGCTTCTCGCTTGCTCAGCGACGCGGACAAAGCTCACGGCAATTTCGAGGTCTAGCGTTACGCAATTTACTAACTCGCGCGTAGCCGTCTCTCCTGAAAAAGGTCCCGGCTAAATAAGAGGGGACGAGGAGGAAAGAGAGAGAGAGAGAGGGAGAGAGTAGGAGATGTCGACGGTCTCGAAGGGGACACTAAGGAAGCGGAGATACGCGAGAGGCGAGCAGCGACGCAAAAAATATAGGACGGGATTAAAAACAGGGGGAAGATTTTTTTGCGCGTGCATTGTGCAGTTTTTGTTTGCTCTCTTTGGGTGACATTTTGTTTAGAATATAGAGTAGCTTTTACGGGCATTGAGGATTTTATCAAGATCTCAGAATGATGGGAATCGTCTTGCACTGCTGACCTGCACAGTGACACACTTTATGCTATTAGTTTAGCAGATAAAACATTACCCTGTTTTTTAAATTAAAGTCAGCTAATGTTCTTAAAAATAAGATAAGATAGAGATCCAAAATTGAATTGTTAACTCTACAGTATATAGAGTATATATATATATATATATATATATATATATATATATATATATATATATATATAAGACTTTAATATATATATATATATATATATATATATATATATATATATATATATATATATATATATATATAAGACTTTAATATATATATATATATATATATATATATATATAAGACTTTAATATATATATATATATATATATATATATATATATATATATATATATATATATATATATATATATATATATATATATATATATATATATATATATATATATATATATATATATATATATATATATATATATATATATATATATATATATATATATATATATATATATATATATATATATATATATATATATATATAGGTAGGAATCAAGCGATATTTATGCAATTCTGTATTTCTAGCAAAACAATTTTATATTTCGATATGAATCACATATAACTATTTATGATGCACAAATACATAATGTATAGATCAAAAATAAAAATAAATGTTATAAAAAATATTGAAAATTGACTCTAATAATATCTTTTCATCAAAAAATAAAACATTTATAAAATTATTAGAATTCACACGATTTATAAGTTACTTATACTTTTTACTAGTAATCATATTTGTTTTTATTGCTGATTAAATAACATTCTTATTAAGGTATTCCACATTAATAACTTTCTTTTTATTCGTACTTTTTATCCCTACTTTAAATGTATCCATTAATTATTATTGATTCTTTCTGAAAATTGAATTACAATAATTATGCAATACTTATAAACAAGATCCTTTTTTTGTCTCCCTGCAATTATCCTTTTCCACAGCTTGTCATTAAAAATTCTGACCCGGATTTGTAGTCCAGTCAACAAAGAGCTGCCTTTCGTCTTTGGGATTAGAGTTACTGCATTTTTTATATGTGTAACCTTCGATCCTAACAATTATCTGTGTAAAATTGCAGGGTCGATTGTCCACGTGGCTAGCGAGAAAACAGTTAAACAATATTTTGCACTTATAAGCCCGTCCGTAGAAGCCTTGTCCGCGCGTTGTATAGGTAAGCAAGAGGGGCAGATGCCGCGCACGAGCAAGCAGCAGCACTATAGTTTGTGCTTCGAGTTTGCTCACGACGGTACGACGACGGTCGATCGGATACTTCAGTTTATGTCTCGTAACACTTAAAAATATACACTTTAACTAAAGTTATGCAAGAATTACGTTACCGAGTAGTACAAACCCATAGCTGTATACCAAGGCGACCAAAACTATAAGTTTATATCTAAACTTATCATTTCATAATAAATGAAAGTACATATCTATTTTTCCAAACTCAAAATCCAATAAAGACCTATTCACCAAAAAACAACTAAATTACCATTGACACCAAAACCTAACTCGAACACAAATACTCCCTCGCCAAAACGCCCCTCCCAAGATAAAAAAAATTGCATTTCCCGCTAATTTCAAGCCTGTCGCAGACGAACTCATGCCTTTGCCAGCGCCTCCTAAAAAGCCACCGAGTCACCCCCACCCCCCGTTGCTTTGTAGTATTATTAGAAGGTGATAGGGTCGTCCGGCATCGCGCGGGAGAATAAGCGCCGCCGCGCTGCGTCTCGAGTTTAGCGGAGCAGAAGCCAGCAGTTTATCAAGTCGTCGGGCTAATTAAACGTTCTGCACTTTTCTTGTGCGCGCATGCCTTAATCCTACGCTTCGCGTACGGCGAGGGCCAGTTAGCGGCCTCTAGTTTTCTCGAAAGGTTTGGTGGAGAGGAGACAAACGTCTTTGTTGAAAGGACGGTGAAGGTGGGATGGTATCGTAGGTGCAGCGTGTGAAAAGTGGATAGGGGGTGGGTTAATTTATGTTGATTGGAGGTGGGATGCATGTGGGGCGCGTCAGGTGGTGCTGATTGATTAATACGTTCTTGTGTGTCTGCTGGTTGAATTAAATAGTTGCATACTAAAGTAGCAGTTATCAAAGAAATAACTAAGTGATACTTAATTATTATAATTAGAACTATAATAAATTTATACGACAATTATAGAATTAAAATATTTTCTTAAAAGTTTGATTTGCGTTTTAATATTCTTATTATTTTCATAGATCATTTATTTTACTATGTTTAAAAACAATATATTGGATTCTATAATAAACATACCATCAACCCATGTATGAGTTATACAGTATGATTCATATTCGGATAAGTGTACTGTATTATGACAGCCTCTAGTATTTTACCAAAAGAAGATTATCAGGAAAATAACATCTACAAGAGTGAAAAACTTTAAAAACCATTTCAGAATAAGCGAATTAAATGTTACGTAAATAGGCTTATTTTAAAAAGTTAAGAAATATTATACTATTTTACTCTTCATTTTTAATAAAGAAATATTATCACTCCTGCGTAATAATTTATTTTTTTTACATTAGAATTTTATTGAGTGTAAGTTTGAAACTATACTTTATTTATACTTCTTCAATATCCACAATTAAAGATTTATTATTTAGATTAAATTGCAGAGGTTTTGACTGCTTGTATCACGTAAAGATTCTTATTTAGAATACAAAATCTATGGAGAAATGAAGTATATATCAGCTATGCTCCGATGTGAATTATAAAAGGTGAATTTATTTAGAATATTTATTTAGTATAAGATAAAAGTTAATTAAGAGAACAGTGGCCCTTAAGTGAAGTATTTAAACAGAAATAATTAAGAAAAGCTTTGTGTTAAGTCTTCAAAAGAATCCCGAAAATGTTTACTTTTCCGTGTATGCAGATTCTCTTCTTATACGAAACTGAATACACGATTAAATCAAGACAAACTTTGTTAAGACAAACGTCAGAAACAAGATTTTACTCCTACCTCGTTTCATCGCTTATGCGCGGAGAGAAGTAGAAACCGAGATAAAGAAAAAAATTGGCGAAACGAAAAAGTTTTGCAGTAAAACGGCGAACATTTCTTAAAGACAGAGCGAGAGGAAAGACGTAGCTATGCTGAGGGAGCTCGCGGCGATTAATAACATTTACCATGAAAGAGATTCATCAGATACAATTTAGAAAAAAATGAATTACCGTCTACCTGAATTTCTTTTTTCCTCCTTTTTTTCCTTGAAGCATCGTTATGGTTAATATTCTTGTTTTTAGCTGAACCATTTAAACTTTTTAACTCTGATTATTACTATAGTTTATATTCATTGATTGTCTATGTGTATTCTATTAAATTCGATATAAATCTAATGTTTATTTAGCATTTTTTAGATTAATGCAAATAATTGCAACATGACAAAATCTATTACTGTATCAGAAAATCATTTTCGTACTACTTATTTTCATTTCCCAATGAAAATATTAAAATAATATAAATAAATAACAATAAGGGTGATTATATTTATAATCTACTTTATTCTCGGTAATTTAATTTGTAAGCTAAAAGACACTTGGCTTTACCAACATTTAGCATAAGAAAAGAACTAACATCCCGTAAAATTACTTTTGCGAGCTTCAGTCTCTTTGTAGGAAGTCCCGCTAAAATATTTTTTTAAAGCCCTGCCACAGTCACGAACAGAAGAAATTTGAATGCCCGCGTCAGAGCGAAAACGGCATTTCCTCCGCCATCTTGGCACGGCGGAAAGTTTAACGCGGCAATTTCAGGGACGAACGACTGTCAAAAGGTCGTCGTCTCTCGTGGAAGATGAAGACGCGTCGCGCGAGTAGTTTTCATTCTCGTCTCCCTCGCGGTGGATAATTGCGATGCATGTGAGGTTATTGCGCGTCGCTTTGTGAACACGGCGCTCGGATGCGCATAAAACATGAGACGCATAATACTTTTGCAGAGTGGGTGAAGAAGAAAAATAGCAGTTTAGAGAAAGGCCCTTTTTTGTACTTCAAGTAGGAAATGAGTGTGTGATGAAAAATTTACACGTGCTTGTCGTGTCAGGTGGAACATTCGGTGATGAAAATTGCTCTAAAATTGGATGTGGTGGAGTTGTAAAGTATCCGTTAGAATTGTACCTTGGCGTGTAAAGTATGTAAATGTATTACGCTGAAAACTGAAATTAATGTTTGCATTATATAAAGAGTCGTTAGTATAAATACAACATAAACTGCATGTGTCGCGTATCGACACTGTTTCTTACACTATGTTTCTTATACATTTTCTCGTTTGCATCTGCGAATTATTTATGTATATTACAAATATAATATTTATTCAATAACTTAACAAAGATCATTAAAAATGAATTCAACTCTGATTAATAACTTTAAAGCTCAACAAGATTCTTAAAATTATACTATAACCAGAATATGTTTTTGCAAAGTATTTTAGGTTGTTAAATTCGAAGTCACACCAGGGATAAAAGGTAGCCCTATGGCATAAAGCTTCTAGGAAAATTCAAAAAATGAAATTAAATTTCTTAAAGTTTCTTTCATACATCTTACTAAAAGTATATAACTTCAACCCCATAACTTCATAATTTCGAACCGTCTAACTGAATAACCTCGTAACTCTACAAATACAGAATTGCCTTTAGCACTCCATCGTAAATACTGTATTTCACTGTACTTCGTCTCCACTTACCAATCAAAAGACGTTTATTTTTCTTCGAAATAATGTCTTATCGTTTTATGTTTCTTATGCAATTATTTCAATGATTTTCAAGATAATTTAGGGTTTACATCTTTATTTCTCTTCTTTCTTATTATCTTTCTCTCGTAAATACTTCTGCTTCATTTTAATGATTTTCAAGATAATTTAGGGTTTACATCTTTATTTCTGAATATCTTTATTTTTCTTCTTTCTTATTATCTTTCTCTCGTAGATACTTCTGCTTCATGATGTAGTGTTTATTTATTCTTCTGCCTATTATTTATTTGACTTCTTGTTCCATCACTGTTTCTGCTTCATCTAATAACTCTAGTACTTTTTTTATTAGTCGACTTTTGCAAAGTTTGTAAACACAAGATAATTTTCTAGATTAACTTATTTTCTTTCTGTGACTTCGTTCATTTTAATTTGTTATATTAGTGTATTTGAAGGTTTCTGACCTTATTGCAATACTGTAGCGTATGTTCAGGAATATCTTCTAGACCGCAGACTGCCAAAGCATTTTAAATTATCTATAAACTAAAATCTTTTTTTGTAGTTGCCAAAATTTTCCGGGTTTGGTAATAAATTGTGTTGTCCACCTGCTTAAATAAAGCCCTGAGACTTTCTCTAATCTCTACCGTCGCGAAGTGCTGGTATATATGGTCTTTCTTTTACTGAGTCTCATAGGTCTAGCAATATTATGAGCCTAATCTTACATGCAATTTCTAAGCAGCTTGATCGATTTCTTCATCTGTTTCAATTGAGATGTATTTTTCACCTTGGTACTAAGATTTACCAATTCGGCATTCTAACTTTCTTACCTTGTACATCTCTTCTCTATTCTCAAATTCCACCATGACTGAAAGGTTTGTTGTTAGAACTATCAGTCGTATACTAACATTATTCTGTATTCAGAGTTACTCTAAAGAGCGCGTATATTAAACAAATTTCAGTTCCTCTTGTGCTTTTAATACGTCGGTAATTTAGACAGCTGCTACATATTTTGCAATAAATACATACAGCCGCTTATAGATGACGTTTATTAATGTAAATTTAAACATCTATAGTTTCTTCTGGCTAGTTGGTCAAGGCTTTCAATTACCGTTTTACTCCTATTAACGATGACATCCATATATTATATCCTTTTTATACTTTCGCTTTCTATTTTTATTGCAAGATAGGGAGGTCTGAGGTGCAGGTGACCTTTGACTAGGACCATTAAAGTAATAAATAATTAAGTTGTTGGGTTGTTGGACTAATAGATTATTAGGCTATAGTTATTATAGAATCATGAGATTAATTAGCAATGCAATTAAAAATCAATTAGTCAATTATATCGTGTAACCAATCACACATCATTATTAGCTCTACACCCAGAAAAATCTCAAACGCACGCACGTCATCGCTGAAACTCCTCCTCCATCTAAGTAAGCAACCAATCAACCAACCGACAAACTGTAACGCAGAACCATTTGGCCTCGAGAAAATTTCCCCGGTTGTTTTTCGAGTCATGTGAAATAACATGCTCTCCCGCGCGTGAATCTCACATGGGAGAAACATACCTGCAGCCACCTCCAACCACACTGGCGCGCTCGGCAACATCATATGCCGGGCTTATACGAACACGTACGCGAGTTAACATAACGAGAGAAAACGCGGGCTGGCGCGCGCGCATACACGAGCTACTTAGAACGCGGGGGAGAGACAAGAGAGCGCGAGCTTGTATTCCTCTCTTTTCCATCTGCGTTCGGAGCGCCGCGCTGTATATACGTGTATAAATATATATATATATATATATGCTGCTGCGCCCTTTTCCCTCCGCGCTTGTCTCCTGTTAACCTGAAAGTCCCGAGGCGTCGACGGGGAATATTTTACGTTTAGTTAATTAGCGCAAGACAAATAGGAGAAAGTTACGCTGTAGCTGCTGCCGCTGCCGCTGCCGCTGTAGCTACTCTGCTGCTGCAGGGAAAAAGAAATTTTCCATCTCCCTGCACGTGCTTCGCTCGGATGCTCTTCTCTCTCTCTCTCTCTCTCTCTCTCTCTCTCTCTCTCTCTCTCTCTCTCTTTCGCTCTTTCTCTCACTCACTCGCTCTCTCGCTCTCTCGCTCTCATTCTCTCGTAGTTTGCTCCTTTAAAGGCAACAGACCTTTGATTTGATTTTAATTATTCAGAGGTATAAAGTTCCTTTTTTAAAACTTAACGTTGCGATTTTATTTGAATGTATAAGAGAACATTTATGCGCGCGCGTCCGGTCTTTTATGTAAGTCAAACATTGTTTCAAGTTGGATGTTAATTTTGTTAACTATCTCGGAGGCTTTAGACGTGAATTGGCTTCTAATTGTGTTTTAATAGTAAATGTTATTTTGTGAACAAAATAATAAATAAATAGAATAGAAAAATGTAAACTATTCTTCTACTAATATTTTAATATAATTTTAAATGAAGTAAACATTATAATACTGAATGAATATTACTAAATATTGTTATGCATAAAATAAACAAATATTTATAAAAGCGATCGTTGTTAAATGTTCACCTTAAACAATTGCATTAATAAAATGAATCATTTACCATTACTTGTATTTCGATTCAACTGGTTACTAAAAATATTCGTAAGGTATTTTTAGAGAGAACTTACGCGAATATTAAATTTACGTCATTCCTCAAGTGAAAGCAATTTAAAATGATGCCTGCATTTAGTCTTTCGTCCATTTCCGCCTTAGAACCTTTATTTTTCTCACTCTCGACTTGCCGACCTTCTTTTCCGCTCCTTAACAGTCTCGACTCGTGCGCTTCTTGTATATTTGTCAGCAGTCAACTGTCTGTTCTTTTACTGTCCCTGTCCTTCTTCCCACTTTCTTCGTCTTGTAAATAATTTCTCGGTTAAGTGCACCTCAATTTAACGCTAATTAATCATCGAAACTGCTCCTGAATGGAATGAGTATCAAGAACCTTTGCTCAATTATTTTTATAATGTCTTCTCTGTCACCGCGCAATTATCTTTATGAAATGCCCTTTATTACATCACTCGATTTAATTATCGTTAGAAAATTGCTATTCATTTTTATAATGATTTGCGTAACGATTGTATCAGATAAATTTATTTTATTCCGAAATAACGCTCAAAATTTCAAGTATGTTAAATATAAGCATATTAGAAAGCTTTTTGTGCATTTTGAACTTAAATTGATCAATATAATTTAGTTTAATTAACAGATACACATTTCAAAATGTGATAAAAGGATGAAATAGACGTTTTTCATCGCGTTCCATGCGCATACACTTTTTTCAAAGGCTTTTCTATCCCAGTTTTTTACATTTTTGACACAAAACTAAAATTATTGTATGGATTACATTTTCAAAAAAAAAATTATTTTCGTATCAGGCATAACATAAAACATTTAAAAAGGGTAAAAATGTACTGTTTTGAAACTTTTTTAACTGATTGAGGCTTTTATTTTTCAAATATGAATTTTATGAAAAAATGAAATATGCAAAAGTTTTCAATTGTGAATGTAATATGTATTACTTAACTATCTTTATTAAAATATTAAACCTCATGCGCATGGAGCATCATGACCATACAAAATTGAATGTCTAGGAAAATGCATTTAAAGTTTTTATTTTCTATGCTACATAATGTTAATTACTTTATTAAAATCATTATAACTTTATTTAATTTTAGAGTTATGATATCTATGAGGTTTTGAAATATTCATTTGATTATAAACTATAATATAACCGGATAAAAAATTCGAGTTTATGAGTATTATTGGGTATAGAACCACCTGAATGTCTATGTACAAGAAATAACTGAATTTAAAGAAATTTTTTCATTTGTACAATAAGACAAAGACAATTATATTTTTTTCAAGTTCAATTTTAATTTAACGCAAACATGTATAAAAATATTAATATTGAAATTTACATATATAATTGAGTTAAACTTAGTAGAGAACAATCAAAGTGAAATGTTAGTGTTATATAATTTTATGTGAAATATTATACGTAGTATTACATGATAATCGTTTAATAATTATGAAAGTTTCAGTTCGCCTTTTGATTACTCATGCGCATGAAGAACTGTGCATTAGCTTGAGGGCAAAGAGAAAATAAACATAGTAACATAGAGCCCATGGGGCTTGTTCATAATTGCTTCATGTCTGCAAATCATGCAAGTCTTTCTCTTTTCTCTTTCACCAATGATTTGTATCGATAATCACTCCCCTAGCAAACATTTATAGTAAATGAGAATTCAATAACTTTTAGCAAATATTAATTAATCAACTGCATTGTTACATTGTCTTCATATAAACACAATGTACTTTCAACTCATAACTGAATAGTTATTTATTTTTTCTGCTTTAAACGATGATATGCCTTTGTAATTTAGATTAAGAACACAGGTAACTGCAAAATAATAATGATATTACACATACAATACAACACACATGTATTGTGTTTGAATCTTAAAATTCTAAATCAATGAACGGTATTTTATTCATAATGAATCTAAAAAATTACATTTTATGAAATAATTACACATTTTTAAAATTTAAAATTATTTAATATGATTGTAGTGGACTATTTCAAAGTAACATATGGAAGAATAGGTAAATCAGGGTTCTCGACTTGGCCTGTTTTGCTTATCTAAAACAAAATAATTCGTAATGACTTTTAATAAATACGAATTTGACTACCATTTTTATTAGAATAAAAGAAAAATATTGAAAATTAAGAATATGTATAAGTTTGAAAATTAGGTTTCCATTTAAGATTTTCTTTAACTTTAAAGTTTTCTGTAGAATTAAAAAAACTTAATGTAATTTTGCTTTGGATAATATTTAAATTAATGAATAAATAGAATGTCCATTTTATATCAACCATGACTTTTTTAAACATTAGTTTGGATGCACTTTAAAATATTCAAGTATATTAGTAATTACTATATTTAAATTTCTTACTATATTTTAATTTTTCAAAATATTACTTTTTTTATTTTATTCATCTTAGCATTATAATATGTTAGATTTACTTTAATGCAAGAGATGTATTTTAATATCGCTATAATACAACAGCACGAGATGCACTTTTATGTGTCTCGTGCACTTTTTTGCAGCTACAAAATTTAATTCTTTATAGCATTTATAAAACAGAGAGGGAGACTGTGTGAGTGAGAGAGAAGAGAGAGAGAGAGAGAGATGTATGAGATAAAAACAGAGGGACGGATGACTGAAATATAGATAATATAAAAATGCAGGAAGACGCCGATGCCAATAACCGTTATCATTTTTTTTAAATATTCACAAACTGATCCAACAAAAACTGTCTGTTAAAATATAATTTAAAAAATCCATGCTCCAGAATCATAAGCTCCTTACCACGAATCCAACAAAGCTCCATTAACCTATCGTGGAGTCCACCTGGACGACGTCACGGTAGCCTCGCTACGTCATACGCAGGAGTATCTCAGCGCATACCCTGAACACTGTACTCGCACAGCGCGAATAGAAGCATCCGGAGCAAAGCAGCGCCATAAAGGGATTGGAAAGGCTTGCCGCTGTCCTGCGGGGTCGCAAGTAGTATACTTGGCGGCATAATCCGAGAGCAAGAGAGAGTCTAATGTGTGAATTATTGACTGCTTCCTATCTCGGCGACCTATTCGCTCGCTGCTGTTCACCCCTCGCGCGCTTGTCTCTCAGCCGCTCGAATGCGCTTATGGATGTGTGTTTACGCACTGAGCGTATATTCTCTCTCTCTCTCTCTCTCTCTCTCTCTCACTCTCTCTTGCTGTGAGTGTTGCTGGTTGATGTGTATTTATTTATATTAGAGAGAGAGATCGTAAAGCCTCTTAAGAGGAAATTCCATTTATTTTTTACCAAAAATCGAAAAAAATTTTATTACATATTTTTTATGCTAATAGTTTTATGAATATTTTGAGACCTGCTGGATATCAAAACTCTTTGTTATACCAAAGTTATAGCATGTTGAGTAAAATAATTTGCATTGCTAGCATACAAAATTACAACTTCAAACGCGTTTTTCTCGAAACTTACTTTTCTAACTTCAAAAATTTCCTTGCGCAACCCATGACCATGGATGTTTTCTAAACTTCCAGAAAATCTAGGTTAAAGTACTTTTAATGGAAGTTAATACTTTGTTTAGAGGTATTTTGAAGTTAAATGTTTTATTCGTCAATTGTAAGTATTAAAAGATGAATTTTTTTTATATATTTCAAGATCAAAAAACATTTCATTTATTTCAGACCATTAATTCAGTTTAAACAATTTAAACCAAATTAACTTTTGTTCATTTTAAGTTGAAAAATATTCTAGAATTTTTAAAAATAGAATTTAGTAAATTGGTATGCACAAGGAACTTTTCTAAAAACCCTTGTTTCTATTACAAAAATATGTATTTTCTCCAATAACATTATTGGCCAAATGGGAGACATTTTTGAAAAGTCACTGGAGTTCCCTCTTAAAGGGGCAGGCATGGGTTGAACCCAAAAAGACGTTTTTTTCGAGTCCAGAATACTTTTTATGTTTAAAAGCAATGATTCTAAAAATGTTTGTGTTATTAATGCTTAATAATCTTAAATTTTACCATTGTAGGACCTGAAAATCTTGATCTAACACGTTGCAATAAATCACTATTTTTAATACCATATTTATTAAGGGAACTTTTTCCCCACACTATTCTAGGTGACATGATGAACACAAAAATTTTTTTCACGATTATTCGACTCCTTTTGACATGTATTACAAAATGAACAGAGCAATTTTTCGTTAAATTTTTTTTATTTTTCTTTTTCGTAGATCCAATTGATTTTATTAAAAATATGAAAAAAAAATTTTTAAAAATCGATTGTCTCTCCGCAAGAAAAATAATAAAATATATTTCAACGAAAAAGTGCTACGTTCTTTATGCAATACAAAATTAAATGCGAGAAAAAATTAATTAAAGCAGTTGTTCCTTACGCGATTTTCTAGTCAGCCTTTTCTTCAAGCAAACGCCGAGTTAGACTCTTCTTTAAGCGGACACTGAGTTATCCTCTTATTCAAGCATTATCTGAGATCTTCTTCTACTCAACCATCGATATGGTATTTACTATTCTACATTTCCAACCAATTTTATGCATTATGTAGCTCAAAAAAGATTTTAAAATCGCAAAGATTATATTATGTAAAAAGACATTCATGATAGCTGTCAGGAGATTGTCACCTGAGGCAATTCCTCCCGATATACACTTTAAGTATCATCCTACACAAACAGTTGGTATTGTCATTTGTATACTATATAATACTGCGTTTCACAAAAGCGATTTTAATAATAAAGAGCATGGAAAATACATAACTGGTTCATCGGTAGTGTGTGATGAACATAGCACTGTGGACCTAACCTGAAAAGATCCACGTGTAACTATAGCGAAATTAAAGGAAGACATCAATAAACAAAATGTAGTATATAAAAAACTGGAATACAAATATAAATAAGCAAAAACCAATTATAATTTGTTAAAACAAAGTTATGATGACCAAAAAGTGATTACAAAAACAACTCCAAGTAATAATCATCACGATACAGAATCTATAATAGAATATAAATTAAACAATGAAGTACGAGAAATGAAGATTGAAAATTAACATCTAAAACTATTAAATAAAAAATTACAAGAATATAGTGAAGTATTAAAAGACTTGAATTTAGAACTAAAAGAGAGCAATGGATTGTTAAAGCAATAAATGTACACACAATTATGTGACGAGAATCCAGAGCGAACATATGCTCAAGTGGTCGACACAGATAATGTAAGTAAAAATAGAAAGATACCAATTATAATACTCGTACCAAACAATAAAGAAGAAATCAATGATGTTCTGATTGAAGCTAAAAAGACACTAACACAAAAAACAAATATTTTGATCAATAAAATGTTTTCAACTACAGAAAAAAACATTTATCAAATGTAAAAGTCTTTACAATGTAAATAAATTTGAAGAAGCTCTAAGAAATATAGAAAATTCAAATGCAAAAATTGAAACTGGAACAATGAAAAAACCTTAAATTAAAATAATTGAAGTTCAAAAACATTTGGAATACGAGTAAGAAAGCAATGACAAAATTAAAAGTTACATTAGTGAAAGAAATTCGCTGAATGAACACCAAGAGATAAATATAGTTCATGAATGCATAATCAAGAAAACTGATACACTGACTCTAGTTGCAGAGGCAATAACTAATGCTTATTCGAGAATTATGGAAGACAGAAAACCATACGTTAGAAGCAATAGATGCAATGTATATGATGACTTTAATGTAAAATTACGTTATAAATATAAAATGTATGGACATAGTTCGAAAAAATGTACGTCTACTAATGAATTCTGTAATTTTTGTTCTGAAAAGCATCCAGATAAGGATTGCACCAATAAAGAAAATAAGAAATGCATAAACTGTTGGAAATATAACGAAAAACATAGGACCAATAGAGAAACCAACCACACAGCTGACGACAAAGAATCTTGTGGAACATATAAATTTGTATTACATAGAACAATACAAACAACAGATTATCCATACAACCCAATAAAATACAATGTCAGGTGAAGAAGTAGGGATTGAAGAATTACAAGAAAATATTGTACATCATAACAATGATGATGAAGAAGAATTCGTTAAAGAAATAAAAATGGAAGACATAGTTAGTTTCCACAGCATATTATAATAAACTTTCAATAGATCTGAAAAATATGAAATTTAATAATAACGTTATAAAAAATAAGATAGAAAAATGCATAAGAAATATGAACAAGAATAAATTTATCAGACTTGATCGCAGTATCAAGCACCGAATAATAAAGCAATTATCCTAATCGGCAGCTGCATCAACTGAAAATGTGTTCTCAAGTGTAACTGTGTGAAGTGTGAATTTACCTTTCACAAGGTACGAACTATAATCCGAATTCATATCTTCTCGAAACTTTCGTACCTTGCTGCATGCAATCGTACGCACGATAGGGTACATATATATGACCGTTTACACGAGAAAATCTCGCGACAGGAAAAGTGAGAAGTGAAGGGCGATAACGTGACTGGTCGAGTGGTAAAGGGAGAAAATATCTACTGTATATCCAGGGGTTATAGAGAACTTTTCATCGTGTCACTTTCTTTTTGCTTTTGCTTTCGTATCTTTTTACATTTTAAGAAGAAACTTCAATAGAAGGCTTAGGCAGTTTGAGTTACTTCTTTGTAAAACCCATTACACAAACTACAAAACATTATTTGAAAGGATAGTATTTCTCACGTTTATATAGTGTGTATCATTTAATGTTATTAAACGCTATGATTGAATAATAAATAAATAAATTAGGTATTTACATAATATTTGTTCATAAAATCAATGATTTAGACATGTAAATATCTTTTAAGTTTAATTCATAATTAACAACAGTTTAACTATTATAATTAATTAATGATGCATTAGTAGACAATCAATTGGTATTAATCAACAAACATCAAGTAAATAGTCCATTATTGCCAGCATAACATCATTTAAATGATCTATTATGATTTAATTATTCTGTGCATTATAGTAATTAAATATTAATCAAAAGTGAAAGATTTATCTGATATTAATATATATTGCATTTGATCATATATAATGTATTGCAAAGAAACATCTATTATTAATTATTAATAACATTCTATCAATTTAAGCTAAGAAAAAATCAAGATGTATATATATATATATATATATATATGTATGAGTAGTACAAGACTACTGATGCTTTAAACCATATTTAACTTAAAAAGTGTACTCATGGACTTTCCAGTTTACATTTCTAAGAAAAAATTGTTTCTTTTGTTAGTCACGCATATACCAAAGCAGTAGTTTCGTAGTAATTTCATAGTATTATTATTGAAATATGTCTGTCTGACAGTTAGAAAAATAATTTTTCAAGAATGTAAACCAGTAAGTTTATAAGTACACTTTTGAAGAAAAGTTTAAAGGCTCGTTGGTCTTGAAATATGTACTGTCTGATTTAGAAACCAATGACATGGGGCAAAAATGCTTAAATTAAGAAATGGTTATAAACGAAGATTTAGGGGTCTGTAAAGACCACTAAGAGAGAGCAAAATCATGGGAAAATTACATATAGTACAAATATTTAAACTATACAAACTTGCATCATCTTAGATTACAAGAAAATAATTTTGCAGTTTATATGGATGGTTGAGAGGAAGAATAGGCTACTTCAGGTTTATTTGAAGAAATAGTTAATGTAGAATTTACATAAAAAAGGGCTTTTTAAACTAATAATTATCCGATTTTGATTCAATAGTGTTAACAATAAAAAAATAAGAAAATTAAGTTTCTCGCACTCAATTATTTTCCAATTTTTAGTGTTATCACTATACAGTTAAAATCAATAAATTATTGACTGAAATAGCGCTTCCTCGAGCAATTTCCGAGTAAGACTGCCCTTAAACTGTAAACCGAGATAACCGGTCCTTGAAGCAAAAGCTAAAGTAGTCTCTTTTTCCTCTCAGTCGTTGATATAATGTTTAATTATTTTTGACAGGGTTCATCTCAGGCTGACTACCTTAAAATACATTCAACACAACAAAATCGAAAAACTAAAACCAAATACCGAAAATAATTATTTCACTACGACAAGCTTCCGCCAGAGAAAATAGTACAAACACAATAGACTCCCCTACTTCCCAATACGAAGCCGCAACGATCGAGCCTAGAAAAACACCAGCCACCTCGCGTGTGAGCAGCTCCATTCCCTCACCCTCGTGCACGTCCATACACAGCCGCTATAGATTAGGTGCCATTTCATACGTACGCGCTCTCCTCTACTCGGCCTACATACACCTCGCGTGCGTGTGCGTAAATAGTGAAACTATACGTGCCGCTCCTGCACGCAGCCACGCACGCACGCAGGCACGCAACATCTGGAAAAGCGGAACTCCCCGTCATGCCATCGTGAATACGAATCTCTCTCGGCGGCGTGACAGCGAATAGAAGCGGAGTGGAGTAGTGGGAGGGAGCCCCGATTAAACGCGGAACTTTGCCGCTGGCTGAGACGCGATTATCTTTCGGGGTGGATCTTTAGTCGACTGTATAAGGAAGATTCTTCTGATGATTGAGAGAAGACTGGAGACATGTATTGTAGTAGATTAGAAGTTTCGAGGAAAAGGGTATTTTTGGAAAATATATTTAGTTTATTTCTAGAAGTAATGGTACATCGACGTATCTTCGTAAAGTATAAATTATGTATATAACATTGTGTTTAATATTGTAAAATATTTGCATTTAAGTTGCAATACATAGCATGCTGTTCTAGTTATTTTTTAAATGAAATTAAAGTATCAAAAAAGTCTTTACTGATATATTTCTTTTTATCTTGATTGCTAGATTCTCAAAAATCGAGAAAAAATATTTGTCAAGTACCTAATTCTTTAAATTCTAAATACTCTTGATCTTATTAATATTATAAAGATAATATTAAAAGGATATGTCTATATTGAAATACAGTACATATTTACAGTTTAACCAATTATATCCTTTTTAACTTGAACGATTAACATTTTTTATATTAAACTGGGTGACTCTACGATATTTTAGAATACTTAGAGACACTTATATAAAAGTTTTAGCCAAAAACTTTCAACGTTCATACGGTCCTTGGTTGTAAAAGACATTTTTAATGGATTTACGTGAAAAAAAGAGGCTGGGAAAAGTCTGACTCAAAAAGTCTTGCAAGTATGGCTAAGGAGACTATCCCAGCCTATGTGTCAAATTTGTTCCAGACTTTCATTTTACACGGGAATTGACTTGAAACTTTCAGAAAATCTTCAGAATATGAATAAAATGGAATTTGGAAAAATTTCGATTCAGTTTAAAACCTTGATTGTTTAGTAGAAATTTTAAGTATACTTTTTTAACTAATTTGAATTAATTTTACTACTGAAGAATAAAGCTCATTTTTCTAACCAGAAGAGTATCAACCCTCCTGGAAACGGATTGGACTAAGCTTTGTTCTGATATCTAAAAATGTAGCCAAGCACTTTAAGTTTAATCCCACAGACCCGAGAACGTGATATATAATATTATCATGATTATTATATCTATATATACAATATGTTCAACATTAAGTATATGAGTAATATTAATGTTTTTAACTATGAATCAGTTGCTAAGGCTTATGGGATTAAACGAAGAACGCACAGGACTTTATTTTCGGTATTAGAAATTTAACTTTTAAAGTTTTAATCAAATTCATTTCACAGATGGTTGATACTCTTCTATCTAGTTTTGTTACGCTAATTTATAAGAAAATGATGTATTGTATATATCTACAAATACTAGGACCAACAATAAGAGACAAAATGATCTATATGTCTCTTAAAAGACCTTAGAAGAATCCTATTGTATTTACATTGTAGGTACATAAGTTCTTATACACTTACATCATATTTTCAGTAGGATAAACATCAAAATAGTTTATTCAAATCATAGTACTCGAAAATATCAAATAACGCTCACTATATACGCTGAAAGCCGAGATCTCGATGCACGGCTCGTGGATCTTTCTTTTAGAGAACGCCGTAACGTTGACCCCACTCTCTCTCTCTCTATCTCTCTCTCTTCTCTTCGTGCGTGTCGGGCGTAGCATCACCCAGTCGAAACCTTTAGCCTGAACTACGGCGCTACGCGCGTGAGCGGCTCTTGACTTCCCGGGAAAATTGGATTATAATGGCAAAGTAATCGCGAGGAGGAGGATGAGAGTGTGTCCCTCGCGGACGACACTCCCTGTTGTAAAAGAGGATGGGTGTATTGCGAGCTGAAGAGGCTCGCGACGTGGAGAATAATGACGAGAAAGGGATGAGGAAGTGCATGTAAGTTTTTATTGATGTTCTTTTGTGAGATGCTATTGGTTTTTTATGATATTTTTCTGGAAATAGAATGGGGGTTTTTAATTGAAATTGTGGAATTTATTGTTATTATGAGAGTTTTTTACTGCTTGTATCACTGTAGTATGGGTTACTTATTTTTCGTCTTGAAATTCTTTGATCACTCTTTTTGTTTCTACTTGTTAATTCTTTATTCATTACGGTACATAACCAGTATAGAAGATTTTTGCTGTAGTAGCTCCAATATTCCTCTCTTTGTATAAAAGCTACGTGTTCAAGTAGTAAAAATACTTTACTTTCTGATATGATTTAAAAGCAGATAAATATTATTTAATTATTTATTAATATTATTTTGAAAACTAATTATAAAATTAATACTGTAATAATAGTATTTTTTTCTTTTTGATTAACCAAAAATAATTCACTTCGAAACTTCATTTAATTAACAATATGTGAACTTCATCCAAAACGATACAGTATTGCTCAATAAATCCGGGACTTCAGTTATGCGTACATCCGATTTCGATCACAAATTTTCGTCATCAATACTGTACTTTCCAAAATCCAAAAATATACACCATCAAATAAAACAAACTACGTTTTTGGCATCAACGCCACATGTGCGTAACAGCGTCTAACGAGCTCAACGCTAATCTAAAAATATTCTTCAATTTGCAAACACGAATATTTCAAGTCATCCGGCATTAAAATTCGCCTCCCCCCCTCCCTATAATAATTTCCAAAAAGCGCACACACACACGCTCTCAATTTACGGGATCGCGAGCCCGGGTGAATTGATAGCAGCGAATCGAAGTCGAGTTTAACGAGACGCGATTTATGCCGTTATTACGAGCATTTCCATTTTGCGTACGTGCTTTCGCTTGCAATGGTAAACAAATAGCGGCCGAAAACGAAACGTTAGCGTTCCAAAAACGCGCTTGAACACACATGAGCGGCAATTAAATTAACTGCAGAGAGTATAAATTCGCCGACGAGCTTTTCTGAAATTTACAATGCTGCTGCATTATACCGTTCGGTGATTTAAGATGCGTCTTGCATCGTCGTGTACAGTTAAGGTAGACTTAGCTAGAGATTCGTATAAATTTGCCGCAGTTTTTCAGTTTCAGATTGGGCTAGATAAATATTCGAATTTAGTTTGAGTTTGGCTTGGTTAAAATTTTAAATTTTAAAGTTGAATGATAAAGTGTGCCTCCTTCATTAAGATTATTTGATGATGCAAGGGCAAAAGTTTTATTTTTAAAAAAATCAGGGCTCGTACAAACCTACAGAATAGCTAACAATACATTTAAAAAGGGTTGTTAAGTAATTAGGTGGATACAATTAACGTGAGCGCTTTAACAAATTTTGGGTTGCAATTCAGGAGTTTTCTCATATTACGGTGGAATACCCACCTGAATTCCTGCAAACCTTATTTTCTACAAAGCTGCAAAGTTGGAATTACTGCAAATTATAGTTCTAATTTGTAAAAATAATCTTGAAATCTCATTACATACAGGTATTTAAATCAATAAGGCAGTATGAGTATACTACATATAAAAATGTGTACATTTGATCTTTTTTATACAGCGTTAAATATTAAAACTTTTGAAAAGTAATGGCGTGCATAAAGAAAAATTTTCGTTAAAAAAATGACCGTAAAAGATACTATAAAAATCAGACATTCTGACTACGCAGAAAATAATTTCTTATTCGCCCGAAAAATTTCATGATGTATGATAGTACTTAATAAATTTAGAGAAGAAAATAATTTAATTTTAGTAACTATTTAACGAATATTATTCATTTTTTTATATACAAATTTTTCGAATTGATCATGTTGTATCTGTAAAACGATTTTCGGTTTTTGTTTAGAAATTTTGTTCACTTCTCGCTCCTTTTTACCTATCAGCGACAATTTTACGTAATTAATTGATAATTTTTTTGGGTGAGTTTTGTTTGCTGCATGATTTATTCGTATTTACAGTTTTGAAAATGTAATACGTTTTTATGTTTTATATATTGTATATTATAGTCTTGAAAAGGGGTGTCAACAATATGCCCAAAACGTCAGGTTCATAGAAATAACAATTCAATTTTTTTATTTACATTTACCTTTTTGAAAACAATAAAATATAAATTATATTGTAAAAGACCCCGCATTTTTCCAGTAGAAATTTGCAGCGGGTTTTATAAAACATAGGCACCAAAGGGTTACAAAAGACTTCATTACGTTAAATAATTAATTAACTTAATCACTTCAATCGAAATTGACCAAAAAATAATTTTCACAATTTCCTCCACCAATTCTTCAAAATTTCCGTACACTTATTCCCCTTTCTCTCTCTCTCTCTCTCTCTCTCACTCTCTCACTGTCTCTCCCTCTCTTCCTTTCTCTCCCTCTGTTTCTCTCGCCGCTCTGAGCGCCCGATGCACGCGAAATTAGCGGACATTTGTACACGGCTCGCTGCTCCCCCCCTCGTCACTTCTCCTCTCCCCCTTCCGTCTCCGCTTTCAATTATCCCGACCGATCAAGAGAGAGCGTGAGAGAGAGAGAGAGAGAGGGGCGAAAGAGAGTGTACCCCAGCATCTCCCCCCCTTTCTCTCTCCCTAGCAGGCGCGCATCACGTACGCCTCATCTATCAGGTGGAGCTTCTTCACCTGGCTTTTCTTCCGCGTCAGCGACCGTATATCTTTGTTACCACGGCCCCCGTACACTTCGGCGAGGGGAGGGAGAGACAGGAGTGGGAGTATATGTGTGCGCGCCCTTTGACGGATGAATATCGCGAGTGAGTTTCAGCTGTTACGCTTTTTCTTTTTTGGCAAGCGAGTAGGCGTATCGTTCATTCTTACTTACGTCTTATCGGTTTCCGGTTGCTTAGACAGTTTTATGTTTTCGTACTTTTATTAGGGAACAAAATAAAATTTATTATGTTAAATTTTATTAAAAAAGGTCATTATCATTCCATTGTTAAAGATTAACACTTACATTATCTTACATGATCTTCGATTACTCTACTTAATACCTATTTCTTCCATTATTTGCTTTACATGAATCATTGTTTTAGTTTCTTACCTTATTTAGTTTCTTAGTTTATTTAGTTTCTGACGTTATTAAATACAGTCGTATTGAGAATAAAATATATGAATACACAATATTCACTCTTGTAAAGACCTTTAATGTCCGTATGCCTTAAAATATTGACTTTTTATTTTTGAATACTTAAAAGAAAACATAATAGAGATTCCATGATTTCCAGATTATCGCTATATTACTGGCACCTTTTTTGTTAAAATATATATTTAGAACACAATATATCATAAGTTAATTAAAACATATTTAAAAAAAAAAATTTTTTTCGTACTTTATTACGACAACCTCTTATTATGTTACTTATAAAATATATGTAAATGTATAAAACACTTCTTACAAGCATATAGAAATTTTGCTCAGAAACAAATACATTCCAACCTCATATAAATCAAAACCACCCCATCCAAATTAACGCTCGGCAAACGTTCCCCAATAATCTCCAATCCTCCTTATCAAACCCCCAATTACCCCCTCGCTTCCACCGCCATAACAATCCTAACCCACACACAGCCAAAATCAAAAGTGAGCGTACATTCTCCACGCCATCTCAAAGCCGCTAATCGGGCCGAGAAAACTCCTCCTTGCGCAAATCCTCCCGCGGCCCGATCGCCGCGAGGTCGAATCACTGATCCGCGCTCGTGCTCCTTGGCCGATTAGCAGCAGCAGCGCAACTGCGCTTTCTCCTTGAAAGGCCTCGCGGGCACGAACTCCGCTGCTTTCTCCGTCTCGGACGCTGTCAAAGCGTATGAGCAAGCCCTGTGCGTGTTTATCGTGTGCGTGCGAGGGCCGTAGGGCACCGGCGCGCATAGCCGCCTGACCGAGCGCTGCGATGCCCCTTTACGGTCGAGTGGTAGTAGCAGGCGGCTCGTTTGTTTGCTTTGAAAGTGTACAGTCAAGGGAGTTTGGCCTTTGGATCAGCTGGGGTAGCGCCCGCAAGAATAGGCGGAATATGTGGATGTTTCGGTAAAGTTCGATATGTATGATTATCATTGCGAAGAGTGAATTGTGACATCTGAGGATGCGGCTACTGTGAAGTACCAACGTGCATTCCTACATGTCTGCTAAGTCCACCTGTCGGGTTATTCTCGAGTGATGAACTATATGGCATAGGATTTGCCCAAAAAATAATTACATACATTTCTTATGCAATTACCTTGTAATATACGTTTTATCACTTCAGAATATGGCCTCTGCATGATAGGTAGACTCACGCGAGCGACTGATAGTGAACTTAATGGCTTTGATTGGAGGATTCTATGTAAGAATCCTTAAAAGAGAAGTCAAAAACCAAATAAAAAATAAATAGTGTAAAATAAATGAGGAAGCGAAGGAGCTAATATGAGGAGGTGATAATGAGGGTCGAGGAGGAGAGAGGTGTGAAAAAGAAGATATAAAGGGGGTCATGAGAGGCAACTGTTTCGAAAAAATATCGTATTTTTAAACACTATTACGTTATTTCAAGGATGAAGTAAAGAGTATGAGGAGCGGTGACGGAAGAGAAAAGGTATTCGGAAAAAGGAATAAAGAGGAAGATATAGATCTCTGAAACATCTATGTAATGTGCGGATGTAAAATTAACCTAATTTTCTATTATAACAGCTAAATATAAATGATAGTACAATTTAAACAGCTTTGTGTGTAATTTAATTTTTTTATAAAATTTTCAAATTTTTACCTTTTTATTTTTTTGAGAAGATAATCATTTTTTGAAAAAAATGTGTTCTGTTATATTCTATTTTCAACGATAACTAGAGTAAATTGGCAGCATTTTATCTCAAACTTTCCAAAAAGGTAGCTTTTCACTATTTCTTGGCTCAGTTCTTGACCCAAATCATAATGACCTTTACATTCCAAGATAATTCTGTGAAGATTATTTATTATCTATAGTTTTGTAATTTGTGCAAAAAAATATTTTTGCACAAACCATCAAAGATAAAAAAGCCGACCTTTTTTCAGATATTATTAATTAGAAAAGGATATAGTAATTTAAAATTAATTTATTAGATCAAAGAATTTCATTATGAAAAGAAATTTCCATTTTACACTTTCTTGACAATAGACAAGAAAGTATAAAATGCAAACTGATTGCTCTTTGGGTATTTAATTATTTTAAAGAGAATCTATTGAACTCTACGAGCTATAAACCCATATATACTACTCCAACGGACTTTTGTCATTCCACTTTCTCCAATTCGGATAGGTGACTGTATTATGAAATTAATTATATTAAGAAATATTAAGAAATTAATGCGAAAATAACATCCGAAAGAGAGGAATGTCTGAGCAAAGAAAAAGAATATATATTTTGAATGTAAATGAAAGATAAGAATAAGTTTTTATTAAGAAATAATGAAAAAATTATATAATAGCGTTTCGGCTCCAGTACTTTGCCAGTGAGCCATCGTCAGTGCAATGCTGGCAAGTACCTATTACAAAGTCCGTTGGAGTAGTATATATGGATTTATAGCTCGTGGAGTTCAATAGATTCTCTTTAAAATAATTAAATACCCAAAGAGCAATCAGTTTGCATTTTATACTTTCTTGCCTATTGTCAAGAAGGTGTAAAATGGAAATTTCTTTTCATAATAACTTGGCATTGGGACACAAATATGCCTTATAATTCCGGGTTTTATCACCAGATGGATGCAAGTTTTTTGTATCAATAAATTATTGAAAATATGTCCAATAGAATCCTACTGACCAGTTAATCAACGATAGTAAAATAATGACCACACATTTAAAATGATAATCTATAGATTTTACTGCACGACAGTATAATTCTATTTTACTATCTATACACCTGCCTAATCTTACGTAAAGTAAAAATGTTGATTAGTTAATAAATGATTTTATTGCTGTATGCCTATATTTAATATTCATTTTTAAATATACCTTGATTAATTATTTATTTGTTTCTGTTTCAGGTGAGTACATTAAATAATATGCATCGTATACCGTAAGTAATATAATTTCACTTTAGATATCATTTCATAAATTGTTATGACTAAACTTGTAACTAAATATTTTTAAATTGTGATTGCGGTCATTCTACTTTTAATACTTACTAAGAGAGTGAGTCACCCTGGGAAAACTAACTTTGAAGAGACTGAAGGATGTATTTTATAATACTTCACTTCTACTTTTCTTCTCTTTCATGAAAGCTTGAAGATTTATAATCAAAAGTAGAGGGGCCTTAACATAAACATGATTATCATAAACATTTGTATCCCGAAAGTAAAACACTCTTCTACTTGACTGTTAATATGAACAATAATACTTAGGGCCCTCGATCCTCAAAAACGTTCTCATACTTTTATCAAAGACACAAAATTCATAACAATCTCCGAAAATTGAATGTTTTAATTTTAAAAGCCGATTGAAGAGAAGATCTGAAGAAGCGACCTCGGCTCACAACGAAGCAAAAAGGTAGCAAGAAAGATAACGAGACTCGAGCACGTAGCAGGTAGCACGGGGCTCTCGTCTCAAAAGAGAAAGCCCGACACAGAGAAAGACAGAGCGAACAAGACTCAGGCTTCTTAATTAGCTGTAATTACCGCAACACAGTCAAGCGCTAAAGAGCTCGGATGAGAATCGCCCGAGGCTCTCTCTCTCCCTCTCGCCCTCTTTCCTTACCTCCACACATTCACTTCCTCTTCCCCTCGAGATCGTGCTTCATCGTGCGCTGCAGACACGCAGAAAGCGTCCCGCAGCGGCCTCGACGACGAACAATTTGCGATAGCGCCCCCCCCCCCCGCCTCTCCCCCTGCCGAGCTTAATGTGCCGCGAATAAAAGTATGTGTGTGTGTGTGTGTGCTGCAAGAGAGTTTCAGTTTGGTCTTTGAGTTCAGCGTCGTCGTCGTCGTCGTCGTTTCGGCTCATTTGCCGCCTGAGAGATGAGAGAGCGCCGGGAAGACAAACGAGAGGAAGAAACGCTCGCGAGATTTGCTTACCTTGGAAAGAGAAGGTAAGAGGAGGGGGGATGAGGGATTAGTATCCTGTGGTTTGCGCGCAAGGGGGGCACGAAGAGAGGCTGGCGCGCGCGCGCTTGTTTTTGCGCAGAGGCAATTGGGGAATGCAGTTTCGGGGAATATTGTTCTCGGGGAATTGACTTTTTTAGGGGAGGGTGGGGGAAGGATGTGCTGGAGTGGAGTAGAGAGCGGTGCACGGGGCAAGTGAGTTTTGTTTGAGGAGAAAGGTGGACGTGGAAAATTGAAATAAGCTGGGTTCTGAGAATGAAGACGAGTTTTTTGGTTTACCTCTTGAGATGGTAATAAGATTTTGTATAATTATTCATATTTACGTTTTAGTAATTTGAGAGACGGTTTTAACGTAGTATATTTTAGAAATAATTAATAACTATACTACTTATAAGATCTTAAGAATATAGATGCTTATAATTCATCCTGGAACATAATTGATATACATTTTGCAACAAAATTATTAAAAATGAAAATGCTAAAAGAACAATAAATAAATATAAAATAAACCCTTTCACGCATTACCTCAAGATATCTGTTACAAAATTAACTGCCCTCTATTACAGTAAGGACAAGATATCTCGTGTAAACTTCATTTTTTATAAAAATAATAATTTATTGGTGTTTTGAAATATTTTTTATACCTTCAGAGTAAACCAACTCTACAGCATCTGTGGATGTGTAAATTCAAACTAAAAGCTTGGCCTTTAAGATAATGTAAGTCATAAATTCCTAATCATAATGTATCATTATAAGAAAAAACAATCAAACGTTTTTAAAAAAACATGGTATTTTATTAAATATTTATTGATAATCCTTTTCTGGAAGAAGCTCAATTTCGAATACAGTAAAAGATGCAGTTCTAATGAATTCACTTATTCGTTCATAATCTTGTAACTTAACAGCTTATAAGAATGTGTGCTTTGCAATCAAATTTTTTCGCTTACAACAAATACTACTAGTAGATATAATTGTAACCATACGAATCCTTGACTACAAGTAACCTGTTTCCTCCGTGCATCATTAAAAACTTTCACAAACTCCTAAATCATTTCTCCCGCAGTAATAATGCACTCCAAGACATCTCACCGTCTCTCACAATCCTTTTTCATCCCCCCACTTCTAAAATCATCAAAAAAGCCCAAAACTCACAAGACAACATCGACCCAAAAATCGAGGCCGACGCGCGAGCCAAAGTAACCGAAAATATTCCGTCTATCCCTCGAAATCTCCAAAAGAACCCTTCTTCCCTTTTTTTTCCTCCCAACTCTCGACTCCTGCTGGTGTCTTCTTCCTCTGTACTTCTACTCCCGCTGCCAATGGTTCAGAGATTCCCTGTGGCGCGTCACCGCGCGCTCCCCCATATGTACGTCACCTCTCTCTCTCTCACTCTCTCTCTCTCTCTCTCTCTCTTTTCGTGGCCAGCGCTTACTTCCCATCCCTCCTTCTCTCCGAGCAGCAGTAGCAGCGAGCACAAACGGAATTATTTATGAGCTTGAATGTGAGCCAAAGCTCGGGCCGTCCATAAGCCACTAAGACGTTGCTGGTCCCCCGGTATTCCGAGGGCAGACCACTCCCTTCCCCTTGCTCCCTCGCTAGCGAGCCAGCCTCGACCTTATTGCACGGATCTTGTATATATGTCGAGTCTATCGGAAGATGTGGAGTGTGGGAGTTGGTGGGGGTGGTGGAGGTGTAGTCTTTGGTTGGAGATGGATCGGTGGGTATCCGGAATTTTGTTTCTTATATTGGGAGTTAGATAGTGAATGGGCGAATGTATGTGGGATTTTTTATAGATTGGAATAAGAGTTTCAGTTTTCTGTTTCTTGCGGAATTATATTTTTTATGGATTTGTTGGGTCTTCTTGTCAAAATTTCAGTATATCCTTGTATTTATAATACCTACATATTATTTCTTAAATATACTTTAAAGTAATATAAGATTAATTATAATATATTTACAATGCAAATGATTTATTACCTAATTATTAGTGGCTATTAACGACATAGACACATATCCTTATAAGAAAGAGCCTTGGTATGGTGCAACGATATTTGCAAATAACAATGATGCTATGATTAGATTCAAAATTACTTAGAAACCTAAGTAAGTCGAACAATTTTCGAGTTTACAAGATTTGACATATGCAAATGTTTTAACAATTTTCAAGTTTCACAAAATTTGACATACAAATGTTTTAGATCGCTTATTTCAAATATGGGGTACATATTGTGAAATTCTCAAACAACTGACATTTTATAAAATCATGCTAAGTCAAACAGTTTTCAAGATTTTGAATCTGCATTGTGAATCCACTATTTTTTTTTTAATTTTACAATTTTTACTTGAGATGCGTTATTGTCGACACTAATTCTGCATACCAAATTTTATAAACAGCCATCACGATAAAGATCCAAAAATCGGGATAAATCCAAATCCTAAATAAAGTTAAGGACTTCAGTTCCAATGTTATCGGCATGGATTTATGGTATCATCGGAAATTCGATGTAAGAAATTACTTAAAAGTACCATTATATAGGGAAACTATTTAAAAATATTTGATTTGGGACTGATTTTCAAAAATACAATTTCTACTTCTAATCCTAATAGGCGATGCTAAAACTCATGTATATCAAGATTTGTAAGCATGTATCTTTAAAATTAGTTACTTCAAGAACATTTTGTTAAAATGTCGACTATTTTGGATGTCAGTTCAAAGTTTGCAATTTCGTCATCAGCAAACTAATGTGCAGTAAAATTTCGTAAAAGTAACTCAAAAATACTTAAATTTAAAGAAACGTTATATGTTAAACATCAACACTTTCAAAATAGAGTAAAAATATTAATTATTTCGAGTGCCATGTACTAGGTCATTCAAAAACCGAGTTTTATAGTCAAAAAGCCTCTCTTTCCTACATGCACAAGCATCTTTCTACCCTTTGATCCCTTCAAAGCAAGGGTTAACCAAAACAGCACTGACAATAGCCAACCGAATACCTCAAAGCTCACGAAAAATAAATCCTAATACTGCCAACCACCCTGGCGAATCCTCACCTCCAACTCACTCCGCTCGCTCACCTTACTCGTTCATCGAACGTGAAGATCGAGGCTACGCCGCCGCCTCTAGCACTGCTCTCCTCTCCTCGCGTCAATGTTACCGTGGGAGTGGGCCGAGCCGCGGCGTCTCTCCTCCTTCTCCTCCGCCTCCTTCGCGGGGCGCATCGCGGAGAATAGCATCGCAATCACCCTAGTTCGCGGGAGCGCCGGCGAGAGGCGCCACCGCGTGGAATGCACGACGCGCGCTCGGCCGTACCGACGTGGACTGTTACTACTGTCGCGATTGCCGTTGCTGCTGCTGCTACTGCTGCTGCTGAGCGAGCGGATTTGGCGGTTGGCTTTGTGCGTCGATGAGATGGGGTGGGATTAAATTAGATAAGGTGATGGATAAATTGATTGTCTGGGAAACATTCGTTTAAGTTAAGTTGATGTACGTACGGATAAATTAATATTTATTGTACACTGAGAAAGTGTGTATTTTTCTTTATAGTCAAAAGACAAATATTTATAAATCATGTTTATAGATTAATCCAAATGCAAGTATTTATTGTATTAAAGAAACTCTTTTCTCAGTAACAGGCGTAAGGGTATCTGTGTGTTACTGATCATCTTGTTTCATTGATGAGAAAGTGAGATAAGATAGACAGGTAGCTAAATTGATGAGCATGTTTGCGAAAGGAGTTTAACATAATCTATTGGATATAGATTTTATTGCTTAGTTACATATGAATTTGTAGTTCGATTTTTTGTTTATTCAGTTTTAAATATTTCGTTAGTAATTTAAAAATACGGCTACCAATTCATTGGCACTTAGCTCCCTCAAACTAAATTAATTGTTCTAATATGAAAATTTTTGTTCAGATTAATTAATTTTAAATTGCTATATCTCTGTCTAATTAGGTGCTCAGAAATATATGCTGATTTATCATTGATGGTTTAATTTATAACAGTTCATTAAACTAGCTGTAGCCATAATCTTATTTTTATTTTACATTTATATTTTAATTTATATATATGTATAAATTAAATCTGTTTCAAGCAGTTTTTGGTAACATTATTTTTTTAAATTAATAATTTTTACATTGAATTTGAATTTAACATCACCTAAAATCACATAATTACATCGAACATGCGTATCATTTTTACCTACCCTGGTAGAAAATTAATCTAGAACTATGTAGATCTATCTAGTTTGCCTTGGAAATAATCGAGGGCCTCGATAAAACTAGATAATTTTCTACCAGGGTATATATATAAAAAATAAAACAAAAAGTATTGATATATATTATTTAATTTATCTTAAAATACTTTTTCAATCAATATTTCAAAATATCAATGGAAAAATTAAAAAAAAAAAAACAGAAAGTCTCCTGCTTGCATTACTTGCCAACCCTCAATATATTAATTAATAAATAATATATTACATTTAACGTTTTTAAATTTTTTTTAACTAAATTTTTCGGTTGTAGATGATAGGTTTTTTATACTTTCTTAAATGCATTTACACTAAATTGATCATAAAATTTCTAGCATTCCAAAAGACCCTAAAAAATAAAACTCAAAAATCAAAAAACCGCTAAAAAACCAAAAAGTATCAAAAAATTAAAGAAAAATTATTGTGCCGCCTTCCTTTAAGAAAAACTAAATTATGAGCTCTGAAACATTAAGTTTCACCGTACGTATGCAGAGTTATGCTGGTAAACATCCACACACACACACATATGCACACACGCGCATTCACACACCCACAAACACACATCCATACAGACATTTTCTAAAAATAGTGATTATGATTTCTTAAGTCTCATAACATATTTCTAACATGTTTTTAGCAAAACTTTTTTTTTACTATCAAAGTTTCCTCTTTGAGGAAGCAAAAATCTCACGTACAATTCAGTGTTATTGTTCTCTAAAAAATGAAATATTTTAATTTTTTACAACATATACTTACTTATTTTATTAATTATTACCTAATTCTCTGATGATTTTTAAAAATATTTTTATAATTCATTTTGCTCTGTACTTTAATTTTAATTTGACATATTTGTTTATACGTAGGTATTATAAACTAACAAGGTGAGGATACACCCCCCGGGAAACAAAATTCAGTCAGACTTTGGGAGGTGTTTTCTGGTACCCAAAGATACCTCTTCTTCTAACCATAACTTTACAAGATTTTATTATGGAAAAATGACCGAAAAGATAATAAAAAGTAGACCAAAGAAGCTTTAATCTAAGTTCTGTTACGTATAAAAATATTAATCTGATCAAAAGTGAAGATGGTCACTGAAAATACATGGAAAATCAACGAATTTAAAAGAGTTAATCTTTTTTGAATATTCATGCAAATTCGGTCACCATTTTCAATTGTAAATAACTTATTATCAGATTAATATTGCTTTCTCAAAGAGAAAGCTTTGTAATGGTGAACATTTTTTTTGTTTTTTTAACTTACAAACATGTTTTATGCCTTGGGAAATCCGAATAGACGAGTCTTAAAAAATGTGTGTATGCATGTGTGTGTACGTGTGTGTGTTAGTATGTGTCATATCACCATTCGTTCAATCTGCAATATATTCATGGTTCATAATCTTTTGAGATATTATAGTTTATACAATTTCAACATTATTTTTTCACGGTGTATATCACAACATCTCTAAGCTTACCATTGTGCTTTTTCTTGTAGATATTAAGTATTATTATATATAAGATTTACTATTCTACACGTGTAGCCAACTTTACGCATTATATTGCACGAATAATTCAAAGATATTTTACATTAAAAATATTATTTTGTTATTTTTTAAAAATGATGTAAAATGACATAATTTATTTTTGCAATATAAAACTGTATCTATCTATAATATAGCATAAAAAGTTACATTTTTTATACTATTTTCATGGTGGAATTCGTAAACTAGTATATGTCAAATAGTAGTAAAATTTTTATACGAGTTACTTTAAGAAATGATGCGTTTTTGTGTCTTACACATTTTTTTAACTTAAAGAAACAAAAACAATAATATACTCTTTTATAGGTATATATTTCATTTGATTTTATAGATAAAGATAGATTGGAAAATCAATGACACATCGCTGATCAAAGAAACCATGATATAGGATATATACGATAATATGTTTATTGAAAAATATTCATTTTTCTGTAGAGCACAAATTACTAAATGAAAATAGTTCGACAAGAAAATAATCATGATGGGTGGTACTGCGCTCTTCCTTATTTATATAACGATATTAATTCAATTCTCTTTGAGAAAGCATAGTGCCAAAGCAGTTGGCAGCGCTTTTTATACGTAACAGAGCTTAAATTAAAGGTAATTTTGCCTACTTATTATTATATTTTGAGTCATTTATCCATAATAAAATCTTGTAGAGTTATGGTTAGAAGAAGAGGTATCTTTTTACATTAAAATAATGAATATTTTGAGTCAATTACCTCATATGTCGAGAACAAGGGCCCATTAGAATGACTTATGAGTACTAGGCTTCATTTTTCGGTACCAGAAAACACCTCCCAAAGTCTGACCCAATTTCATTTCCCGGAGGGTGTGCCCTCTACTTGTAAGTATACAATATGGTAAGACTGATAGAATCCGTCTCCATGATAGGTAGCTGATTCGATAACATGATTTTTAGAAAAAGGAGTTTATGCGTATATCAAACTGATGATTTTTTTTTATTTTTAGAAGATATATCGTTACACAATAAAGTTATTTAATTTTAAATTAATTGTTAGCTATTTTTATTTAAAATTTTAATAATTTTTATATTTATTTATTCATATATTTATTATAACATTAATCAAGCTTAAGTAATTTATCAATCTCCTTCTCTTTCTTTTCTATGTAGAAATATTTTTATAACTAATAATGGCATACTCGTAAAAACTACTTATCAAAAAATGATTCAAACATGCCTGGAAGTTAATACAAGTAGTATGAACAAAATATACGAAATCATAACATTTGTTTTTTAAACTCTAATAAATTATCACTTTTTGAAATATTGAAAAAGTTACCAGCCACCTTGAATGAGCAAAAAATTCTTTTGAGTATTAAATAATCTGTGAAGATTAATTGATTCAGTATTTATAATAAATTATATTCATTAACACTAATTGAAATCGTAATTCATTTTATTGTATAAAGTAAAATAAATAAACAATATAAAAATCATCTTCCAATATTCAGAATTCAATATTATACAATCAATAACTGAGTTTAAGATTCATTTATAAGAGCAATATTTGTTTTTAAGGGTGTAGATCTGCGAGATCGATGTAACGGCGGTCAATAAAGAATGATAACCGCGGCGGTCGCAAGATGGTACGGAAGGAGCGATTGCGCTCTGGTAGTCGTTTCGCCTCTCAATAGGTGATATTTCTCGAGTCTCGGGTCCCGTCGCTGTCGGATGACGGCTGCCCGACTCTCGACTAGCAACTGTTCGACTACGACTATCGACGCGCGAAAATCGACTTTCCTTCCCACCGCGCGGACCGTTCTATTTGAAGTCTTGGACTTTGGCGGCTTAGCCCTGCGACGCACGCCTGTCCAGCATGTGCCTATACCTCCTATCTATCCCTGCGAAATGCGGGGGGGAGGTAGTCGAAAGCTGCTCTGTTCCCGCGTGAGTCCGTATTCTTGTACCCAGCCCGTCGAAGGGGCGGAGTGGTCAGCGTCTGTCCGGATCGCGTGTTTTGCGTACGTATGATAATAAACAAATGTAACCGGAATGTTAGTGCATGGCTTTTGCGCGTACCCTACAGCTGCGTTATTGAGAAAGTCGTTAAAATGAAGCAAACGTCGTACGGCACGGGTCTTATTTGTAGAAATTTATATTTTATTTTTAGAAAGGTCACGGAGTGCGGACGTCAATATGTACAGAAACTTCTAACATAAAGATGCGCATTGTTCACAGAAAAGTATCGACCAAACCGAAAAATGTATTTTTACTTGTAACTCAGTGAACCAATGAATAATAAAAAAAAATCCTCAAGGCTTAAATTCAATTTTGTGACAATCGCTGTAACGAGCGAGTGACGAAAAAGCTTCAAGCGAAATCTTTCTGTATTTCTGTATTTCGTACACTGACATGCACTCACACAACGTTCTGAATCCGCGAAATTTCGCGGCACACTATAATTTCGGCAAGTGCAATCTCGTATCTCGCTATGCTCTGACTCCCTCTCTCTCTCTCTCTCTCTCTTCTCTCTCTCTCTCTTTCTGTCCCCGCGGTAAACTCGTTTGTCAGGCAGGCGCACACCGTTCGAAATTAAATCCTCGTAATTTCGTCAATATTCGCGGCGCGTCGGTTCGTGCGCCCCCGCGCATTTCGGCGATGCTGCACGAATATGGGCAAGTCTGATAAAAAAGAGAGACTGACAGAGAAAGGGAAGAAAGGAATGAACGACGGAATGGGATCAGCGAGGAAAAAAGTGGTACAAGATGGATAAACGCGTGGAATTCGAATTGCGCGCGTTTGACTTTGAAGACATTATTTTTCTACATATACTTCGTTTTTAATCATTTTCGAAGGTAATATTACACTCAATTCTACATAATGTTATATTTTGATACAAAAAAATGCGATACAAGTATGATAATTTATTTAAATCACTTAATGCTTTATTATTATTTGCTGAGAGTAGTATATCACTTTAACAAGAATATTGCTCAACCTAAAATTAGACCCATTAAATATTCTTTAAAACATGTAAAAGGATATTTATCACTAGATCAGGTGTGTGAAGAGACAGACAATGTATAGTGAACTCATTGAATAATTTGTTAAAATGAAGTAGCAATTTATTGATATTCACGAATGCATATGTATTCGTAGGTATCCATGTTTCGTACAGCTTTTACTACATCCTACTATAGGCAATCACTAATAATATATATAAATATATATATATATATATATATATATATATATATATATATATATCACGCAATCACATAATAGTGATTAAAAAAATCCAGCAAATCAGCTAACTTAATTGAATAAATGAATCAACAATTTATTGATTCCCACGGGAAACCGAGTTAATTTGGTTAGTTGATTTACTCGTTGTTTGTATTATTATGCAACTCCCCAACACGTGCACATTTTATTAATGACTACGTAGAAATAATACAAAAAAAATACGTTCAAAACATTGACATCTACTAGTGACCTCACAGTCACGTAGATTAACAAATTCTTAATTGACTTGAAAAATTAATATTTTCATGAACTCTCACATGCTATTTCAGCACTACATTGTTATCTGAAAAAATGCACCCCACGTCACTTCTACTCATCCACGCAGAAGATATTCATACATAAAAATCAACTACCGAAAAGTGCTGAATCGATTCTCATCCCCGCGCAACGTGCGCGAGGAACAAAAAATTAAACTCCACGAAGGAGCGCAAAATAAATGACGGATCGCTAAAAACCGTCGAAAATTGACACCCGGGCAGCGAGGCTCACGTAGACGCTTATTTCGGTTATTATTTCGCGCGCCGCTATTGACCCGCGCGCTCCGCTACTGCTGCCCATTATCCGACGCGTCGTCGCGAACCTCGTTACGCCCCGACGATTCGGCTGTAGCTGTAGCTGCTGTACCCCCCCCCCCCTATTTTACTAAAGAGAGGGATGCGAGCGCAAGTGCGCGTACCGCGTATATTTGCGCAGCACTTGGCGTGCTCACAATTTCTCGTCACGCGCATTTTCGGCACTGCTGCTGCAGCGGCCGAGCATTTATTATTTTACGTGCTCCACGTGTCTGGCGTGGTGTCTCGCTTTTCTTGCTTTTCTTGGGAATGCTTTGCGCTTTTTGGCTGTGTTATTGCTTTCGAAGTGTCGTAGAGTAGCTGTATTTCGATGTGAGTATATTTATTCTGCGCAGTTAGTGAATGTGGAAGATGTTTAGGAATAGATTTTTATAAACTAAAGCAAGGTAATCCTAGTAGATAATTATTCAGTTTTATCGAGGTTTTTCGCTTATTAAGATGGGAGCTCCGATTATAAGCAAAACATTTGTATAGACTAGATAGAATAATAAAAATAAATTTTGTGTTATTATCAGTAGATCGGGTAGGTGACTAGTCAGACTACGTACTAATAACTTGTTTTTATTATAATTGTTCAAATGAAGTAGCAATTTTTTCATCTTCACAATTGCAGATTTATAAGTAGATGTCAATGTTCTTGTACAGCTTTTTACGTCCTATTTCTAGGCAATCATTAATAATATATATAGACAAAACTAAATAATTTTTAGTAGTAATATATCAATTTTCACGATTCGCATACAATTTTTTCTGTTCTTTTATTACTTTATTACTCTTCAATAACGGGTTATAGGTATACATATTTTTTAACTCTTTTTCAAGAAAACGCATACTCGAGTTTAGATAACGTAATAGACAATGGTTTTAAAAGCAGCTAATCTTACAAGGAGCATCGAGACACCTTAGTAGTGACACTCGAAATACTCAAAGCGGCTTAGTTCAAGATTCGTCCGTCAGTACGCACTTCTAGAGGGATAATAATGTCAATTGCATTCGAGATTCTTCTTGCGTTATATGCTATCATAACCTTCTTTTTGTTCAAATTACTGTTGATTATGCAAATATTATTTTCTATTCCAAAAAATAACAATGATAATTCTAAAATAATTTTTTAATAAATATTTTTTCAAAGAAAAAAATTGTGTTTTATCTATACTAAAATAATATTTGATGTCCATAAATTTATTTTCGTGCTTTTGCAACTCATTTATCTATAGGTTCTATTTTATGCAAAAACTTGTAGGATTACAATTAAATTTTATATATTAAATAAAATATTATATTAAATCCGTATTTTTATATTTTTTCATATGTTTCAATTATTCCTATAATCTTTGAATGTCACTCTTTCATCAATCTCTTTAACAAAAAATACCAACTGAATAATTCAATTAATTCCAGCACACAAAACATCAAAATACCTTGCGGTGCATTCTTTTCTATCCGTCAATTCGCGACTGTTTTGTCTGTGCTTTTCGTATTGACATGCAGATCGCCGAGCATCTGTCCTGGTCACGTGAGTAGCCGCGGGGAAAATGCCGTGAAGACGCCAGCCCCATGTATCGTAGAAATCGCAAAAAGACGCATTGCGAAATATGTCGGACAACTTGAAAATAGAAGAGCGATTTCCGTTTGAGTAAACAAAGAATGCGCTAGATTTGTCTCTGTTCATGCGACAGATGAATTATATTTGAAAGAGACATTTTTCAAAGCTAATCAAACATTTTGCTTGCAGAGGTGATACTCGATTTAACGAGTTAAAGTTTGTTTGCTTTTACAGATGAGGAAAAAGGCAGAAAGCAAAGTTGAGAAAAAAGATCGTTGACGATGACATGTTTCATTGTGAAATATATGAAAATTATATTTTGTTATTGCAATACTGGTACATAAATTGCACGTAAACACGTAATAAATCAAGTAAATTATTCATTGTAAATAAAGCGAGATAGCAGAAAAATCGAAAAATAATATATTATTTATATTTTTCAATCCACTTAAGTTGAACATATCATATCGTAAAGTCATTACATTTACCTTTACTATGTCAAACAAATTCTACAATTTTAAATATATTTTAAATAATGAAATATTTATAGTTTAATAATATACCTCAGGTAAAAAATATGTCTTTGCAATACCAACACTATTATGTAGTAAAATATCTTGTCCATTAAAAAATCTCTTTTAAATATGCACAACCGAACATAGCAGTATTTAAAATGTTCCAGCAACAATAAATCGATTGGGACAGCTACAAATATATCGACTATTTGACGTGCTATGTACACGAAAGAAATTTCCGCGCAATATTTCACGAACGCTCGAGCGAGCTCCGATGGCAATAATTTTTCATATTATAAAATACAGTTTACAGTAACGTTTAACGTCGTCTCGTCTGCGAAATTTATCAGGATCTATCTCTCTCTCTCTCCCTCTTTCATTTAAAAGTAAAAACAAACCTCGGACGATCCTGTTTTATCGACCATGTTAATATTAATCCGACGGGTGCGGCAAAAAAGCGCGTCATTTTTCAGCGGGTTAACATTTAAAAATGCAAAAATCCAGGCGGACCCCCGAGGCAACGAAGATGAATGATACGCGAATAATTATGCGAGGCCCGAGAGCTGCCGAAAATTCATAGGCTTCTCGCGCGCGCGCGGATTTCGCCCAGGTATGCATGCAGGCACGCATGTGTGTGCATGCGGCGCGCAGAGAGTTTCGAAAATCTCGTTTTCGTTGGCAGGACAAAAATGCCATTGCGTGCATTAATCCTTTATACGAGTACAGACGGGCGCGCCTACATGCGCGGGGAACTGTGAAAAAACATGAATAAAATGCCCGAAGCGAAAGTAGCTATAGAGTCATCACGATGATGTACATACATTAAATCGCATTTATTTCTACAACGGTATTCTTTTATTCTTTTGTTCAATTAGTTTTATATAATTATTACAATTATAACGTGTACAGCCAGGATATAATTCTGCTTTTAATGTTAATTCTATTTTTAGTTTCTCAATGAACAATTTAAACTACACTTTCTAATTATTGCACATGTTTCTATGCTTGTATGATACTCTTAAGGACGTTCACCGGATAACGAAGTAATATATAAAAAGCTGGGCATAGCAAGCGGTACTTTTTTAAAAGATATAGCTATCTAAAGTTGTACTTCAATGTTATTAGTATATTTATATCATGGTTTATCTATATCATACTTTACATTATAAACTGAAAGGTTTTCATTATAAATATTGCCATTTAATAATGATTCTTTCGAAAATTAACTTTCTAACCTTACTGTCAACCGATGAACGTCCTTAACTCCCACTCTATCAGTCTCTCCACAAATCCTCCTCAGACTATCCAACTTTTTTACCTCATTTGCGTTATTTCCTATAACCTAATCATCCAAGAAACAAATATTGGTGTTTGGATTATTAGGTATATAAAGAGTAGTAATCGGGATCGTAAGTTAAAAGACAGGCCTGGGATAAACCCGAGAAAAAACTTTTTTATGAGTTCAAGAAACTTATTATGTTTAAAAGCAATCATTCATAAAAATTTTATGCTATAAATACTTACAAGGAGACTATTAACCCTGCGGGTCTCGGATTTTGATAAGACTTGAGGAGGTGTTTTCTGGCACCTAAAATAAAGCCTGCCACCCGTGCTTTATTCTAATAGACCCCCATATTCGACCTATTAGCTATTTTACTTTGAACATCCGTTATTTTAGTAGATAAAGGTACCTCTTTTAGTCATTATAACTATGCATGTGTTAGTACTAGATAATATAACCCGAAAGATAATAAAAGTAGACGACATGAGTTTTAATTTGAGATCTCTATTCATTGTTACTAATTTTAGCTCAGATTAATATTTTGTACCGTTTTAGGTCTTAACCTAAAGCTCTTTTCGCCTGCTTTTATTATCTTTTGAGCATTTTTCTCTCTGTCTCTGTGCTCTCTCTCTCTCACACACACTCTCTCTCTCTCTCACTCTCTCTATCTCTCTCTCTCTCTCTCTCTCGGATATCTCAAAACGTATAGCTAATATTTTCAAAGCTTCCTCTTTGAGGATTCAATATATAATTATGCCTTTTTCAAAGACTTTTTTCATGGATAAATGGTAACCTGTTAGCGCCTGGGCAGAGATCAACAAATATTCGACCTTAATATTTTTTCAAATTATTTTTTTGTTTGTGGTATTAAAAATACTTAAAAATAAATAATTCAAGTTTTCTAAGTTCTCGGATGAATATACGTTTAATATACAGCTCTTGCAAAAGTATTCGAAAAACTATTCGTCGAAAGCTTTTCACGAATACTGAGTATTAAAAAAAGTATTTATCGTATACTTTTTACGGATACTCAGTATTCGGCCAAAAATTTGTCCAATACTTGTTTCAAATACATTTTAAATTATTTTTTATTTTATTCATATATAATTTTTTAATTTTTAAAATCAAGAAAGTTTTTTAAAAATGAATTCGACGAATGCTTGTGTCAAATACCGATTATGTAACAGTATTACATATTTTTATATTTGAGGACTTATAATATCACAAAGAAAAAATATTGAGGTTGAATATTTGAAGATCTCGTAGTGGGGGAAAAAGTTATGCAGAAAATCCCTCTAAAATATTTTTAGAAAAATTTCTAAATACTTTTCCGTAGTTTATATTAATTTTTCGAGTATATGAGTCATAATAGGTTAAGAAATAATAAGCAACAGATTTTTTTTTTTTTTTTTTTTATATTATTTAACGTCGCCATGTTTGTGCTTCCATGTGGTGCTAATCGGCGACGGGGGTCTGCGGTGTGTTTGTAAACAAAGCACATGTAATTTTTACAGAGGTGCTTGTATCAATCGGCAGAGACTAGGATTCGAACCCGGGTCACCGGCGTGGGAATCCGACACTCTACCGACTGAGCCGCCGCAGGCCCCTAAGCAACAGATTATTACAATTTATATTTTCCCTAAATATTAAAAAATACTATTATACTGGTATTTATGGTAATTGCAAATAGAGAGTAAATATTCTTTTCTAACCTCTTTTTCATCATATTCAATAATATTTTGAAAATGATTGATTTTATGTTATAATTTTTATTATAATATTAATATTTACTTATATTTTGATGATTTTTTATAAGACAATTTACATGAATAAGAAAGATACAAGTTGAGTAGAAATTAGGAAATAAGTCAAAATGAGTACTCCAGTATTTCTGTAGGTAGGTATTTGGTACTCGAGAGAGCAAAAATGAACTTTTTTACAAGAAGCTTTTAAGAAACCCTTTCTATTGTTAGTGCTGTCTGCGATTATACTATATTATATATCAGTCATTCCCAACGAGAGAAATAACTTTGAATATGTGTATGAAGCTTATTACCGTAATTTATGCTTTCGCTAATTATATGAATATACATATGTATAATGTATATAAATACAAAAATGTGTAAGGCGGGGATTGAGAAATAAAATGCACTGGAGACACGGCCCTCTTCGTTACTTATAAAGTAATTTATGTAGAGAATAAATAAAATCCTAGATCTCATAAGATATTAAATAATGCATGCAATGTTTTAGATGAAACATATAGTTTCTCACTTTTATTATTTGTTCTTTGAATAAAAGATGTATGGATTTGTATTTGAAATCATAGGTATAGTTCACGCTTTTATTCTGTACCGAAGTGTCGAAAATTAAGTAATTAGAGATATAAAGTTTACAATGATTTTTATACCATTGCAATGTAGTAAATTTTAAATGAAAAAATGTTATAGAAACATATCAATATATATCAATATATATATCAATATATATCCTATATATATATATATATATATATATATATATATATATATATATATATATATATATATATATATATATATATAGATATATATAATCGCGAAAGCAAAGGAGAAATAGATAAAAGAAGCATCATGAAAGACAAGAAGAACGGGGACAAAGAGGAGGGAGCGCGAGCGTTGCGAAGCAAACTACCCACGGGGGATTAATACACATGTTAATTCTCGTGTCGGAGTTATGCGCGTGGGCTTCGTACTACTGCTCGAGTGCGTGAGCGCATATACGAGCTGCGGGACACACAATTTTTAATAATGCATCGCTCCCACGCCGTTCCATGAAAATTCAAAACGTCGTTACGCCCCGAAGCCATATATACGCAAGGGAAATATTCCGCTTTGCGCGCAAAAAGTCGTCAGTCATGACGCAACGTACGCACGAGCGCGTTCCTCTTGTTTTTCGGCTTACCGTGCCATAGCAGCTGGAGTTCTTTGGACCACGCGCGCGCTTTTATTATTTTGAATACCGCGAGCTTTGAATTCAATAACGAGCTGGTTTTTCATCAAACAGAGTAAACTGGATGTCGCGCGGCGGTTGGTTACACCAGTAATTTTGCACTGCTAAAAATCTCTGGAAAATTAAAAAATTTATTGAACTTTTGGCTCGGATTTTCGCATTATTCAGAGATACGCTGCGAATTTGATATGTTTCATGCATGTATTTTAGAATAATGGAATGTACGAGTGTAGACATATTATGAAATATGTTTGCTAAGTACGTAATACGATACCATAAATGTTTGCTTAATTAAAATAATTAATTAGTTGAACTCCGGAGCGACATACTTTCATGGTCTTACAATAATGAAATTATGAAAACGATATTATAAATCGAATAATAATAATTATTATAATTTTATTTGATCATATGAAATACAAATTTGAATAATTAATAATCTTAAAATATCATAAATTTCTACAACAATTATTAAAATTGTATTTTATGAGCATCTGCGATTGAAAGTTTGTACATATAAATCAGTAACGGATACAGAAAATTTGTTTATTATATCTAAGATGGGACATTCTATTTACATAAATAACATTTTTCCACATTTATACAAGACACTATATTATAGATGTTGATAAAATCTATATTATACTTAAAAAATAATAAGAAGTTCTTTAACTGCTTTTGCAAATGACAGTTTTTATTTAGAGAAACTTGTTTCAGCCAATATTGTGGATGAATAGAAAGTTAAGTTAAAAGTTAAAAAGTTACTAACATGTATATTATATATTACTAATATGTGTGTGTGCGTTCGTTATGCTGTTATGTTCGTGCATGCTTGCGTGTGTGTGTGTGTGTGTGTGTGTATGTGTGTTGTGTGGGTGTGTGTGTCTGTGTGTGGGTGTGTGTGTGTGAGAGTATATGTGTGAGTGTGTATGTGTGTGCGCGCGTGTGTGTGTGGGTGGGTGGGTGTGTGTGAATTATGTATGTGTAAAATAAAAATTTGTGTCCACTATAATTCTTGCGGGGAAGCATGTTACGCGCTGAAATTTTGCATGCATAGCAAGTACGATTAAACGTAGAACTGGTCAGATTTTTAAGCTCAATTGATAATATTCAATATGTTTTTGATAAAATAATCACTTGTAAAAAAAATGTTAAACAACAGAGTATTCGGAAGTTAGTATTAAAGATATATAAAATATATACATATATTCTGAGAGTGCACGCGAGTTCTTTTTTATATATATCTTTTAAAACCCATTTTTAAGCTACTTTTAAGAAAAAAAAACGTGAATTTAAAGAATCTTCAAAAACTAGCAAGTTTATCACATTAAAAATAATTTATTTTGGCAGTTTTTATTGCAGATATATAAAAGATAGACATAAATTCTTAAAGTGCGCTAGATTTCGTTTCGACTTATGTTTTTTAAAACTATTCTTAAGCTTTTTTAAGAAATATCTATAATTTAAACAATGTTCAAAAAGTAGCTATTTTATCAAATCAAAAATATTCTTTTCGATAGTTTGTATTAAAAGTATATAAAAAATAGACATGCATTTTTAAACTTCGCATGACCTTTTTACGATTAATGTATTTCAGTACTATTCTCAAGCTTTTTGTTTTAAGATAAAACGCGAATTTGAAAAATTTATCCATTGTTTGAAATAAATAGTTATTTTAGCAAATTGAAATTAATTTGTTAAGCACTGATTTCTAAAATATATAAAATATACGTAAATATTCACAAAATACGCGTCAGTTTTATTCAGACTATGTCTTTCTGGGCTATCATGAAGCCTGAAATCATAAATTAATTTTAGCATTAATTTATTTATTGTAAATTTCCATTATAAAATTCTATAAACTGATTAATCACAACTTCTCTTTGAGAAAGCATTCTGTTAATACAGTTAGCAGCGGTACTGGTTTTGTCCTCGTACAAACGACTTAATATAGGTAATTGTATTTTTAATCACATTACGCACCGAAAAATCATAAATTCAGTTTAAAATATAAACGAATGTTAGTATAAACATCTTACAAACATTCCAATAATTACAAATGCCGAATTAGAAATAATACAAAGCTTTGTATTGTTTTCTAATATCGTACGTTTTTTATCAATTTTAGATTCATATGGTACGTAACGTTATCGAAAAAATAAATATCTTTAGTTGTTTGCTCTAAGACAGAACAAAATTGCGAGACTGCCCGCTAATCGATACTATGTCACGGAGAACAGCCATTATCATTCTGAAAATAACAAGGATATTTTAGAAAAAGAAACCTCTGTCAATTCACTGTTGCTTAACTTTGGCAAACCTTATTAACCCTTAGCCACCGTTGATAAATTTAATCACGTAAGTAGCGAGGTGGCGTCTGCCAGACACCATTCCGATATTTTGCTAATATTAATCTGTATACATAATATTTGCTGTATCAAAAAATTATATTAGTAAGAGACAACAATAATTAATAGATCAAAACAACATTTGGCCAAAAAAATGTAATTTAATGCATAATATAAATGTTTTTTTAATTCTACTTTTTTTTATTTTATTTTTGTTTTTCAATTCTAAGCGCTTCAAAAAATTGATTTACGTAAAATTAATAACATCGAAAACTTGTATAAATTTATTATTAGGAACACATTTAATTTTCATTTCATACATATATCTTTAAAGAAAAAGAATTTTTAAAAAGATAATTTTCCTTTTCTCTATTTTTACTTTTTTGTTTTTTCTAGTTCAAATTGTTTATAACTTCTTTAAATGAGTAACTAATTTACATAAAGCTTAAAATACTCATAATATGATATTTATAAAGCTATCGCTTATTTTTTAGTGGTGTCTGACAGACCCCACCATGGAAGCGAAGGGTTAATTTTTATAATATGAAATAATTTATTATAAAAAAAATGTACCTACCGGAAAATAGTTTTAATTTATAAAATAGCTGAGTTTACGAATAATGACTTTATTCATTCATTAAAAAAATATCATAAAAATGAGAAATGGTCATAAAACAAGAACGAATTCATGAATCTTAAATAGTATATTGCCTATCATTGCGTATTGCGTACGACGGAGGAAAAGTAGGTTTTTCACACATCCGCACGGACGCACACGCATACACACGTACACGCACATACACGCAAACACACGCACATACACGCAAACACACGCACAGACACACACGTACACATCCACTCATCCATCCATACCGACATTTTCTAAACATAGTGTAATTTGATTATAAATTCCCCCAAACATGTTTCTAACATGTTATATTGTCACAAAGCTTTTTTTATTTTTTTCTTTTTTCAAATTGCTCTTTGAGGAATCAAAATTCTGCATATTTTAAATTCTAACTAAAATAGTATAGTGTGCACCATGGGGGACAAGTAGGCTTTCTTCGCTTGCATGTGATATTTGCAATACGAAGGCTAGCAAGATGAGTATTGCTAAGATGAGTATTGCAAACATACAAGTACGAAAAAGGCCTATCCCCCAATGGTGCAGACTATATTTTTTTTCAAACATGAATAGATAACGTGTTTCTGTAAGCGTATGAAGCGGAACTAAATTTGGCTGTTCTTCGACATGGTGCAAACACACGCTTGTTAGACTAAAAAGTCGCCTACTATAGTATTTAGGGAGACCTAAATCCTCTGAGGGCTTATTTTCGAAAATCAGCCTACCACATGTTTAGAGGGGCCTAAACCCTCTTGAGGTTTATTTTTTAAAATTTACTTTACGCCGTCTATAGCGGGCCTGAAATAAATTTTTTCCCGCTAGTCTTTTTTCACCTACCGGTCAGGAAAGGGTCACTAAAGTCCATCTATATAGGCATGAATAAATGCGTTTCCGTGCATGTGTGACAACAAAGCTTTTGTTAGCAGTGTACGTGAGTATCCCTTCTTAAGCGAATACGTTGACCTATACTACTGAAATCTGAGTACAATGATAAACTCTTTCAATGTTCCAATTTATATTAGAGCTTCTTATCCAGGCACAATAATATTTTCATAAACAGATTTACACTGGACAAAATTATTTGCTATTGTACTGATTTTAAAATCCTAACATCTTAATGTTTTTAGTAACACTAACAAAGAAACTACAAGCTACGTCAAATTTAAATTATAAACATAAAAAGTTAAATGATCTTGAAAATATATATCGTTTGTCATTTTGGAGTCAGTATACTGAACAATTGTTTATACTATAAGTTATTTGTTGAGTCCAACCATAACACAGTAAATATTACTAGAGATATGTCAACCCGAATTAACTTCTATTCGACTAGTGCATTTAGCTGCTATTGTCAACCCATGGTTTCTTTTTATACTCAAGGCGAAAAATACGAAAACCAAATCCCATCTCCGTTCGCGGCCAGCAGCGTCATCTCTCGCCCGTCTCACCAACAATCCTCACTCTCAGCCCCTCTCTCCCTCAATCTCTCTTCCTCGTCCAGCCCAACCACCCTTGGCCTCGCGCGGCTGGTTTGCGACTGTTGCCTCTCTCGCTCGCATCTTACCTCGTGCGATTCCGCTCCCAGTCGGCAACCCCCTCCCCCCACCCCCACCGCCACCTCCACCGTCGCCGCTGCCGCCGACGCCGCTGGTATCATCGCGACGGCGCAGCCGCCAGCCGGGGGTTCAACGGCGCGCGCTCGCCCGCCGAGCGGCCAGTAGGGAAGCGAGAGAGCGCCGCAGAGCAGCAGCAGCAGCAGCAGTAGTAGCACAGACCGACTCTGCGCTCGGCCGGACGTGACGTAACCCCCTCCTCCCGCGAGCAGCAGCAGTCGTAGTCGTGCACGCAGCCGAGAGAGTACAGAGCAGAGCAGAGTCAGCCACCACCGCGAGCGCACCGCACTCGCTCTCTCTCTCTCTCTCTCTCTCTCTCTGTCTCTCTGTGTCTCCCTCGATCATCGAGTGCTTTCCTCGAATCCCTCGATCCCTCTCCCTCTGCTGTGCGCGCGTATCGCGATTGCTGCTCGAGTTTATTTTTTCCTCTCTTGGAGGACTGTGACCGCAGGTGCAGATCTCGCTCGCTCTCTGTTTCTAGCTGTCTCTGTGATTCGTTCCGAGTTTTTTCAAACTGTTTTGAGCCCCTCGCGAGTTGTGCCGCAACGTTTTAGTGATTCTACATCCTTTTGGAACTCTTTCGCCGGTGGCGCGCGTGCGATCCTCTTTTCTGGATGCTATTTTCTACACGAGAACCGCTGGAAACGCTTGTCGAGTGCGGAAGCGTAAGCTGTAGTCGTCGAGATAGGCGAGAATTCGAGAGACCCGGTAGCTCGAGCAGCACGTGAGCCATTAGCCACTGAAAAGTGGCAGGAGCACACTCATTGCCAGGAGCCATTGAGCAAAGACTGTGCATGTCCTAGTGTGTCGAAGAAGGAGAAGAACAAGTCCGCTGAATTTGGCTGCTCGTTTAGCTATCCTCGTGTCCCATCAACGTCACAGCGACAGCGGCAGCGGCTACCGCGAGAAGAGGCAGAGCGACGAGGAGCAGAGGAGAGCCGAGACAAAGAGCAAAAAGAGAGAAAAAACAAGAGTAGATCTCGCGAGCGCAGTTATGCCGCGAGGCACTTGAGGAGCAGTAGCAGCAGCAGAATCTCGAAGTTCCGTCTCGAGAGCCCATCATCTTCTCTCTTTTCTCCACTTTCGCCGTGCCTCCCGCCCCCCTTTACCCCCTGGAGAGACGACGACGAGACGACGACGACGACGACGACTCGAAATTATTCCAAGTGTAATGCGACCCTCGTGAAGACAGAGAAGCGCAAAGCCCTTCGCGCTCTCCGCGAGTGCGCGTAAAATAAAGAAAGAGAAGAAAAAATAAATTCTCTCGCAGTCTTCGTTTTTCCTGGCCACGTCGAATCGAAATCGAGGATAATCGGTTCGCCGGTTAAGAAGCAATTTGGACTCGGAGAATCGAAGACCTCAATTAAACGAGGCTCTCCTTCTCTTGCAGCTTCTTTCTCTCGCTCCTGTTTGGGAGTAAGAGAGCGAAAAGTTCCGCTGCCACCGGGAATAAGTTGGTTAGCAGTGAACGAACTTTTATCCAGAATATAAATTCCTCCCTGATAGGATATATAAGGTGGAAGCGGACAGAGGCAGAAAGTGTGAGAGAGTGAGAGAGAGAGGAGACACTCGGCCTCCCCCCTTGTCTCTGTCACGCGGATGATATGAACTGACGCGTGCGGTTCTCTCTCCGTGTCTCTCACTCGTAATCTTCATCTCTCTGTCGCGGGTGCGAGTGTGTGTGCAAAACACACGGACTCTGTGTGTCGGAACGAAATTCTGGTGATCTGTATACAGTGGTGATTGCGAGTTGAAAGTTGAGCTGCGCCGGCACGAAGATGCTGACAATGTCGACGCTGATGATGCCCACGACGATGACGACGATGACGAATCCGGGCCCCATACCGGCCCACAGCGTGCCCCAGCAGCAGAAGCTCGAGCCGCCCAAGATGCAGGCCGCGGCGACCATCGCACACACGTCTAATCAGAACGTCAATGCAAATAAGTCAGGTGGGTTGACCTTACTTTTGGGTGGTTTGGAAAGGAGTTTTGGTGCTTAAATGGTATAATGAGGTAGTCTGTAGTTTTTGAAAAAATAGAGGAGTTCAGAATATCTGTAGACGTAAATATTGATAAGATTAATGTCGTTGTTTAAGAGAATAGGCTACCGTAAGAATTTTGAAAATTCGATCTCATTCTTTTCAGTAGTAAAATGCCCTCTGTTGTTTTAAAGAGAATATACTTACGCAATCTTTCTCAAAATACGCGATTGAGAGCTGCAAACAGTAAACGAAAATAATTTTTTACCGATTCACTTGAAATTTGTACAGTATTTTTAGAATTAAAATATATAAGACACGCATATGCACTTTACAATTTGTTAAACAGTTTTCTGTTACAGTTATTACAGATAATGTTAAACAAATTTTACTGTTAACATTTTTATTCACATGCTCATCTCGTTAAAAAAATCAATATTTTGGTATTATACCCTTATAGTTTGATAGTAAATTTAGGGTTAGTTAAAACATTAATCAAGTCTGACCTATCCAGTAACATAATTTTATGAAAAAAAAATTTTTCTTTATTAAGAATTGTAGAATAAAATTAATAAATTGCACTTTTAATTGATTTTATTGTATGTTTGGAAAAGATTCCAAAATATCACGCCAATTTTTAACGTCAAGGTAGCCTCATTCCTTAATAAGAAAATTATATTAGGAAGACCAAGATAAAGGTAGAAAGAAAATATTGAATTCTTTAAAAAAAAACTACGGCACAAACAAATACCTTAGATATAATTCTCGCATTAGAATGACGATTATCATTTTTTCTGTTCACAAGGTTATAAAATTTTGAGATTACGATACCAGTAATAACAATTAGAAAATCATCAGCGTATTTCAATTGCGCTAACAACAATGACTATGGGTGGATCATGTAACTAAAGCAAGTATTTAAAGAACGGCGCATAGTGTTTTAGGTATTAGTACAAAATCCTGAATAAAAAACCGTTAGATGGGCCTACATGAAGATGAGAGGAACATATGAAGTTTGACTTTAATTAAGTGGAATATGTCCTGGATATAATTTATAAAAAATCGAGAAAAGTGTGATTTTTGTATTGATAACGTTATTAATAGACGAATTCCAAATATTAAAGAATGACGAAGAGGAAGTATTGTTCGATCTAAATTATCAACTGATATCTTAAATGATTATATATAATATAATGCTACAAGGCGGTAACTTCTTCTTAAATTATGAAAATTAAATTTTTTAGTATGTTAAAGGATTCAAGAAAGTAATTTTGTTTTATTTTTAATTCAAGACAATTTTAAACAAATCTTATGTGAAGATAAGTGTACTTTCTGTAAATTTATAGGAACTAATAGTTTATGCACGACTATATTAAGCTTTTTAATTTTCAAATGTAAACACTGAAGTATGAATTCAGTTTTCCATTATTTATCATAAGATTCTGGGAAACAGTAAACGAAGAAGCAAAGTACTCGTACTGCATAAATGTGTAGTAATTTCCTAGAACTGCGAATAGAAAAGTAGCTTAAAAATCTTGAATAATACAATTTTGTTAGTTCGATTAAATACTTAATTTATAGAACAATATTTAGTTTATGAGTAATTTAATGCAATAAAGTGGCTACTTCGGCACTGCGAATAAGTAACAAATTACAATTCTCAGAAACATTTAACATAGAATCTCCTTGGAATATCAAACTTCATCAGTATACAGTTATAACGCTTGTGATTCGTAACAGATGAAATTAATTTTGAAACATTTTGTATATTTTGTAGTCAACATTTATGACAATAATACACAAAACACAATATAAAACTCATAGTACTTAATATAACTAAAAAATCGATTATTCCATAAGAAACGATATGTCTTCTTAAACATAAAAACAACACTATTTTCTCCAACCCCGGCAAAAACCACAAGTCACAAGTAACCAAAATAAAGAAACAGTAAAGACCATTGGCACCACATTTTTCAATTTAACGGGGAAATAGCGCCGCCCAACATCGTTTCTGAATCAGACTGTACGGCCAATACATCTTTAACCCCTGTAGCTTGCGCGCTACACTGCGCCGCGGGCGATTTATGGCTCTTTGCGCGGCTTACTTGCACACTAACCCTCCTGACTTCGGCGTCCAGCCCCCCCCCCCCTCCCCGCCCGCTCTCGACTAACGAACGATCGACGCGTCGCGCCGCTCGGTCGTGGATTTTCCGCTTCTCCGAGGCAGCGGACTCTGCGGGGAGCTCACAGGGCTTGCCGTTGTTTCGGGGAGGATAATGTGTGTGTGAGGGTGTGTATGGGTGTCTGTGGGTGGGTGCGGGTGGGAGTTAAAGTGAATATTGGAAAGAGCTTCACGTGAAGCTTTTTTTTGTACTTTAGTCCTGTAGATAGATGCTGGAAATCACTAGCAGGAAATTTGTACGTTTTCTGATGAAGTTTTTGTAGTTTTACTTTTCAATGTTGAAAGAAGGGCGAAAAGAATAAAAATTTGTAGAAGGGACATACGATAAATTGAAGTATAAAACCTCGATTGCGTTTATTGTAAAAGGAGGATGTCCACAAATGCGTAGTATGTAGAGAAACACAGGGAAATGTATAAATTAACAAACTCTACTGTTTAGGGGATGTAAAAATATAAAAATTAAAAAACAACTGATCTAGTGAAGTGAAGGGAAATTTATAAAAAAGAAAGTTAAATTCGATAAAATCAGTTCAGTGAAAAAGATTTTATCAACCTTACAGTAGAATTTTTTTAGTTAATTTGTTTCACCTTTTACATGATACAAATGAGATTGTTATCGCCAATCTAGCGAAGATTTAAAAAATTAAATGATAATATATAAAAATATAAAAACACAAAAAATTTGCTATCCAATCAAATTTAAAAAAAAAATAGATGATAAGAAAAATATATGTATAGACGATTACCATTATAAATTTTAATTTGTATTTACATTTATAAATGTTAACCTGGATCATAAAACTGGGTGCTTTAAAATATTAAGTATCGCTATCAAAAACCTAATAAAGAGTAAAAATACTTCAAGCAATATAATATGCGAGCTTAAGTTATTAACGGTTTTTTTGTAATTCAGCAGTAATAATTTTTTAAAATAAAATAAAAAGAATAAATTATATATTAGTACTCCTATAGAAATATTGAAAATAGGTAAACAAACTTATGTATAATGTAAATCGACTATAAATGACGTTAAAACATTAAATGAAAATACAAGAAAAGTCACGAATAGAAAAACATTAATACTTGTACGTGTAAACAGAATGAGAGACAAGTTTCTTATTATGTTTTAGCAGTATATTGTTTTCAACTTCTTTTTCCCTCCGTTACTTTTCGTCAACCGCGATTCGTGGGAATTTTACGAGCCGAGCAAAAGTTTCGCGCGCGAGCGAACATCGGAGGGCGAATGCATGTCAGTAGGTCGATTCGTGTCTTTCGATAGTCCGCGTATTTTTCACGATCATCCTACAGTTCAAAAATTCTTTATTCGCCAGCCACCGCAAATTTTTTTTCATTTCTTATTACCCTATTAACATAATTCAAGAAATAAATTTATCAGAAAAAAACTTAAATTATGCTTCTTTTTTAATCGGTTATTAAAAAATTTTCAGAAAGGTTATTCTTATACTTATAAATTATTAATATTGAAGGAGTAATCTTTAAAAATGAAATCAAATGTTGTTTTAAATTTTATAACAAATTTTAGAGATTGAATAATTATAAACAATTCAGTATTCAAATATTTAAGCAATTAAATCTTTTTTTAATTGATATCCTGAATTAATTTGTATTGTTACAATTTCGAGTTCAACATCGAAGTTACATGGTATAACACCAATCAAATCGGTTAAAATGATGTTTAATTAAAATTTTTAAGTCGTTTTTTATTTATTTTATATATTAAATAATTAAATATATTATATAGCACACTTAAAAAACTGAAAAATGAACAATACAAATTTTTAATCATATTAATGTTATTAATTATTCTTTTTAATTTACTTTTATTTTTCATTGTAATTTGTAGTTCACTATAGAAGAAACATTACAGTAAAACCATTGATTTATTTAAAGATTATTTTATCCTCATTCTTATTCATTATTAATTCTGAAGAAGCAAGAATAACATCAAATCTAACTTGATTTATACCATCGTTTAAAACGTTAATCATAAGCAATTTAACAATCCAAATACATAACCAAATTAATTTTTGTTTAATCCACCCATTTCAGTTCATATTAATTATTCGTTGCAATATCCACTTCAATACCAAAGAAGCATTGTAGTCAAAATCATCGAAACAGCCAACTGTTTCAACAAAATAGCAAAATTCAAGGATCGAGGAGGCGAAGAAACTAAACTAATTTCGCTGCATTTCATACCGATGAAATATTCATGAACGCGTGTAAACGCTACGAAGCCTCCCCCCTTGCGCGCGCGGAAAAGCTCGACGGTGGAAGGGGCAGTTATAAAAACAATAAAAAAAGGAGAACACTACCAGCAGCGGCGGAGCTAAAGTTTCGCCAAGTTTTGTGTGGTACGGGGTATGTAATTTTTATTGACGAATAGTGGTGTATAAACTCGGATAACGCGCGCGAAAACTTTCCGTTTCTGCGACTGGTTACGTAAGAGCGCGAGCGCGCGCGCGGGCGTCTCGTATAATCCAGTTTTGCCCGACGACGACAACGACGACGACGACGCGACGGATTCAGGCCGACTAACCCTCGATCTTCCCCTCTTGGTTTACGTTGCATAATGCGTCGCGAGACGCGTGTCAACGTTGTGAGAAGAATTTTATGATAGTTTTCTGTTGTAACTTATGATGGAGAATTAAGAGCCAACGAATAATTTAGTCACGTAACTGACTAGGTGGTGGCCTGTATGGTCCCATGATGATATTTTGCTGATATATATGTGTATATGTGATATTACATGATCATACAAATTTAAATACTAATTGATGATTAAGCAACGTATTAGGTTAAAATAACTATTAAATCTACTTATGAGATACATTTTTTCGTTAAAAGAGTTTATACTTGAAAATAATAAAATAAGAAGCACGTTGAATAATCTTATTGAATTTTTTAAAACTTTTTTATTAAACGTGTAATACTTTAAAAACAAATAATTTTTTGATGAAATTAAATATTCTTTTGTATGACCAACGTTACTTCTTCTATTCTCTGTGATTAAATAATTTAAAACTTTTAAGTTAATTAATTTTACAACGCAAAATTTTCACATAATATACGTAATAATATTTAACACACTCACGGAAAAGCTATGAATATAGTATTTAAAAGTTATAACTAATGGAATTTTTAGAGACATTTTACAATCCCAGGGTTGTGGTAAAGTGTTCAAATTAAAGTGATTATTATATATAACAATAAAGCTATTTTGTTAATACTCACAACCATTTTAGCATTTATGACAAATCAAATAATTACTGGACTAATTAAAATACAATAATTGCTTATAGCTTTATAGTAAATTAGTACATTATCAATGTGGTATAAATTATAGCGCAATTGGTATGAGGTAAATTTTGAACTGATCATGAATGTATGTAAAATTTTCAAAATGGATTTATTCTGCTATAGTTCTGAATAAATCATATAATAAATGATTTTTAATGAACTTAGATCTGACAATATATGAATAATGATGTCGCATTAATATAAAATTTAATATCTGAGCTCCTGTAATTGAACAATACTAATACTAGTAACAATAGTATGTAGTATTAGTACAAATAGTGTACGCGCAACGTCCGCTTTCGTGGCCGATTGATTGCTACGACTCCAACCAGGTGATTCTTACTTATGTTTACCTCCTGAATACGAATTTCGAGGATGAAAGGTATGACAGTGGTCATATTAATTGTGATTAACAATTTAAACAGCCACAGGAAATTACCTATTTGATCTATAAACAACCAACCAAATCTAAAACGTTATGTTTATCAAAACGAGTATGACAGGTTTTGAATTTTTGAAAAAAATTAATTACAACCCGAGATATTATAAAATTAGTGCAAAACGAGTACCATTTGATGCTCTACGCGCACTATTTCCGCTATATCTTCGCTTATATTTAAAATTGTAGGCTTCAAAATGTCTCATTTTAAAGGATAAGCTTCACATTATCATAATAAATAAGTACGGCTATTTCAGAATTGTAACAAATAATATTATATCACTAAAACTGAAAATTTTACTAAAAATGGCCACGTTAATTGGCTTACAAGTCACTTCCATTGTTTAGACTGACAAAATAATAATTGAAACTGCTTAACTTTCATTTTCAAGGATATAACTATTATACCCATAATCATACCCTGTGCTTCATTTTACTGGATTAGCTTGATTTATTTATAAAAAAAAGCCAATTAAAAAAACAAAACTAAGTGTCCTGCCAAACATCACTACTTGCGGTACCCGGCGCGCGGCCCGGCACATGATTTTCTACTTTTATGTAAAACTGTAGGCTGTACTGTTTAGTTACTCGTGAAAATATTTATTTTTATAAATGAAGATTAAGTATTTAGAATTATTTATGTTTATAAAATATTTATATTTATAAATATTAACTAGTATTACGTTCGTACAAGTGCAATTGTATTAAAATACACGATTTCAATTTACTATTTATATTAATGAAAATTAAATTTATATATTTATCGGAAGAATTTTCTTGCTCGAACGTACTATTGCATTACAAGATTAATTTGCAAATGACTATAACAAACCTTTTATTTAAAACAATGTTTTATTGTCACGTTTGAATTATAAATTTAATGCAAAGTATGTAGGAGTAAAACGTTTGCATGATTATCAGCAGAAATATCTTATTATGTTGTTTTGTTTTTGTAAAAAGAATAATAGTAAAGTAGTTCAAAGTAAAAAAAAATACTTCTGTAAATACAAAAAATTGCAATAAAGTTCAAAAGAGAAATTCTTATAACAATAAATCTATAATTAATACAACTAATAAAACTTAATTTAATACTTCGCAAATATTTTTTACCAACAACTGAACAGTAGTCTACAATTTAATAAATAAGTAGAAAGTCATGCAACGTGCAACGGGCCGGGCACCGCAAGGTATACTGCTAGGTGGTACTCAGTTTTGTCTTTTTAATTGACGTCTTTTTATAAATAAATCAAGCTAATCTAGTAAAACAAAGCACAGTATAATAGTGATGCCCTTGAAAATGAATGTTCAGTAGTTATTATTATTATTTTGTCAGTCTAAACAATGGAAGCTACTTATAAACAAATTAACGTGGTCTCTTTTAGTAAAATTTTAAATACAAGCGAAGATATAGTGTATATAGTGCGCGTAAAGCGTCAACTGGTACTCCTTTTGCACTAATTTTGCAATATCTCGGGTTGTAATTAATTTTTTTCAAAAGTTCAAAATTTGACATACTCATTATGGTAAGCATAACGTTTTAGATTTGGTTGGATGTTTATAAATTTAATAAGTAATTTATTACGGCCATTTCTACAATTAAATAGGTAATTTATTATGGCCATTTCTACAATTAAATTGTTAATAACAATTAATTTGACAACTTTCAAACCTTCCACCCTCGGAATTCGTATTCAGGAGGCAAAAATACGTAAGAAACATCTGGTTGGAATCGTGGCAATGAATCGGCAATGAAAACGTACGTTGCGCTTAGACCAATATGTTTGATTACTACATAAAGGTATATTATATACACCTGTTAGGTAAATTATCGGTAAAACGATTTTAATTCATAAATCACATTCAAATATGATACTCTAGTTAATGAGTAATAATGTTATTGATTTTACACGTTTTTCGATTATGACTGTTGTTAATGTATAGTGTGTAATGTACTGTAGTATTACTGAAAGTTTGACAAGCACAAATATGCACTTGCAAGTTTTATTGGTTGCAACTGTAATTATACACGTTTCTATCTGCGTAAACATAACAGGTAGAAGTTTAATTAGAAAAAGTACACATCTATATTTGTTTTCATTTTGAACCCTTTTAGTGGTACTTTTATCCCTAACAATCTAATAATAAACGTTTTAAATTCATTGAACTACGGTTAAAACAAAAATTAAAATGTTAATTTCTGCGAAATTATTATCTCAAAAGTTTTCTAACACGCAATACGTTTCAATTTTTTTTTCAATGGTAGCTATTTCTAACTTTTCTACTCTATTCAACAGTGAAATAATACAAAAATTCTCTTTCATCTTCAACAAACGAAGCTTTTATTTCCACGCCACTATCAAAGAGCCATCCCATTTAATTGCTCGCAGTATTTTCTCATTAAATTATCGCCGAAGAAAGATTAGATTCGTCGGAATTTCGTGACTCGTAAAAAAAAATAATAAAACTATACGCTAGCGGACTGGCTCAGAATTTTAAAGCAAAGCTGCGCGCTTCATATTTTACATTAACGAGATAGCGAGATTACACGATTTTAAAATAACCATAAATTGTGTGAACGCGCGCGCGACTACTATCGGGCGTAAAAATCGTAAGCGCCAAATCGTTTGATTTAGGTGCGCGAGCGCTCGATAGCGCGCGCGCGCGGCCGGCTATCTGATTTAATGTGAATTCAATGGAAGCAAATTTTCGCAAAAGAAATCAATCACTCGTGACGCTGGCGAGCGTGCGCTCGCACGCAGACTATATTGACTGATTTACTTTTATAGTATGTCGCGTTTGTCGCTGACTTTTTTTTATATGCGTTTCAGAAGCTTTGAAATTATATCGCTTCGCCTGAGACCTGTCAAAAGAAGAATTAAAATCTTCGTTAATGTTGTTTATGTTTGAATTAAGATTGGTTGCGTTCGAGATTAAATTCGACGCAAAGCATATGCAAATATATTTAAGATATTCTGATAATGTTGTAAAATTAATGAATTCTGTGATAAATTGTGCAAGAAAATACTTTTAATATTTCAGATCACTTAGTATCTTAGAAGGGAGACAGAATTCTTTAAATAAAACATTCTTTTGCATCTTCATTCATCTATGTTCAAGAATTATTCATCACATGAATGATAAATATTCAAAAACTTAAGACCAGCAACACTCTGACCTTGTTTTAAAAATAGCAGAGAAAGGAAACGTGCATTTCCTGTGCATGTTCTTTAATTTATTTTTGTTTACAATCAACAATATCGCAAAATTAAGTTTTGTTTTAAAAGGTAATAAAGCTATATTTTTATGCTTTAAACTTTTCTAAAATAATTCTGTTTGCACTTTTCCAAGTATTTTCTTCATAAGTCTCATATACGCCTTGAAGTTTTTTTTTGAAATTCAACTTCATTGTAGGAAACATTTTACACCAAGCAGTGAAAACTTTAAGTCCTTAACAAAAAAACATGCACTCCTTTTATTTTATTTTACAAAATACGCTTTTTAAAAGTTTTTCGAATAAGCATTAAAACCATTTAAACTATTCGATCTAATTTTTATTTACAAAATTAATGTGAAATATTTCCATCTAAATAATAATGAGCTAATCAACAATGAGAAGCAACGCTTGCTTTCCAACCTCCACTTCCACAATCTCAGAAAAATATAAACCTGCTTATCCAATTCCACGTCCAAATAAATTACATTCCACTTTGTAGTCCAACATTTCCACGCGACAGAAGGAAGAAAAAAATCAGAACACGACTTCCCGAAGAATAAAGCGACACACCATTGAAATCACAAAAGCCATGTACGAGCGGCTGCACTCCAACACATACCCACAGCTTTCGCCGAGGCGAGAAATACGTGCCGCGCGAGTGTAAGCTTGCGCAGCCGCCGGAATATTTGGGAATGTTATTAACTCAGCTCGCGTATACACACGAGTAGTTCTCTCTCTCTCTCGCTCTCTCGCTCTCCGCTTCATAATGCACGTGGAATCGCGAGATTCTCGGTTAGCAATAACCTCGAGACTCTACTCTCTCTCTCTCTATCTCTCTTTCTCGCCTCGCTCTTATGTGCGCTCAGTAGCTAGCGAGGCGCAGTTAAGCTTCGGGGGTGATTTTTCTTGATATTTTTGAAAGGTGTAGATCCGTTGGCTAATCGAGTGAGAATTTTGTTTTTACGTTTGTTGATTTTTATTGCTGAATGAATGATATATTTAGTACGAAAACAGTAAAAATTAGTAGTATATAATAAGAAAAAAATTAAAAGCTAATTTTCTGTAAACATTATTTATGCCTACACTTGAGGTGATGCTATAGCCACCAGTCACCGACAAATCTAAGGAACCACTTTTCTGATTTTATTTTTAATTTTGAGTAAATATCTCTATGAAACGTTATTGTCCTACTCAAAAACAACAACTTTTTAGAGAGATATTTTCTCAAAATTAAATATTGAATGAAAAAAGTGATTCCTCGTATTTTACAGTAACAAGAGGGTTTAGCATCACCTTAATATAATATTTTAGAAAATATTCACTAAGACTATCTATAAACAGATATTCGTATACGTTTATTCGTATATGAAACGTAATTATTAATATCCAATTTTATTAGTTTTCATGGAAAATCCAGGAATTATATATCCCTCATACTGATTAGAACAATGAGATCGAATCTGTATCTTCGAGTTGGAAAATCAGGAATCTCGGAAATACGTAATCAGAATGTCAGTAAAGATAGCTTTGGCACGCTTAGTGTGTTCCAATTATTCATTCTCCAATATTTCTAGTTCTCGTATTAATTGTAACTATGTATGTATATAGTTAGAAGATATCGACTCGTAGATTGTAAAGTAAGTGGAAACCGTTGCGAAGCATTTTAATTAGTTGTTGATTGCGATTTCGAGAATTTGTAAGGACACTACTTTTGAATTATACGCGCTGCACCTATAATCGCCAACTTTTTTAATCATGAAATTATTTAGTTTTATTAAAATTGGAGTAATGTAATAAATTGTGTTTAATTCTCTCCTGACGTAAGTTGGACTTTTTTAGTACGATTGACTATTTTCTTGTAGCGTTAAAGATATGACTGTAGTTATTGTAAAAACACTATTTATTATATAGGAACTGAATGTTTTAAGTCGCTTCATCAACTTATAAAGAGAATAAGATTTACTTAAAAGTAATACAAAATGTAGGCATTGTTGATGTGAATTATTACTCGAAATTTTAGGATAGGTCAGCGATCGAAATTCTGATAAAATAAATTGCAAAGTTAAACTATTTTAGTAAGGGTTCAATTTTCTTGCATATAAAAAAGAAATTGATACAAAATATTGAGAACATTTATTAAAAGTCATTACAAATCTAATGTGTTGAAAAAATAACGTCAACGATAAATTTGATAAGTTATCTGTGTATAAAATGTGTTTTTATTTAAATTCATAATGACATATCATTACAACTAAATAACTAACTGATTATGTGAATTTACATTACAAATATTAAGCTATAAAATGATTTCTCAAATTCTTGTAGTATAATACTACTGAAAAATTTTAATTATACAAATTATGCGCATAAAATTTATATTTTTCTTTTCAGCGTACCTCCTAAAAACTGTATTAAGTTATAATACATTTATTTTGCCTTAAAAATGTTAATGTTATTTTCACACTACCTTTTCAAACGCATACAAAAAAATGATTTAACATTAATTTTTCTGCTCTTCAAATGTTTACTGAATATATAATGAAATTCCTTATAACTACAGTTTATTTTTTCAAATTTCAATTACATATATTAATAAAAATATTCCCACACACCAATAATATCCCACATTTTCCTTCTTTCCTTCATACACATACGTAGACGCACACACCAGATCTAACCGAAAGTTAATTTCCCATGCCCTCGAGGCCGAAGTGAAGTGGTATACGCTGCAGCTCCCTTCCCTCCCCGTTGTAGGTATAGCCATCAAAAGGGTAACAAGTCTCGTGTGCAGCGCAGCGCGCGAGAGGTAAGCCAGCGAGCGCCACTTTGTTAGGGTTAAGGCTTCGTCGATGAACCTGTTACGCGCGCGCGCTTGTGTTCGTTATTTTGAGATCTTAGGCACGCGCGCGCGCTCGCTGGATGTAACCCTGGAAATTGGCGATGTCGAGGAGGGGTAGGGGTATGGTAATTGCGTCGGTGTTACGAGTGTAACGGTATTTGCAGGTTATGAGCTGCTGCGGGATATATTGAAGGCTGCCCTGAGGGCCACGGGAGGGTGGGAAGGTAGTCTCGGGAAGTGCATCGTATATTTCGAGGTTGCGCATTTTGTGGAGAAAAAGGGGAGATTGTAGCGGGCCTGTGGTGTAGAAGAATAGAGAGTAATTGTTTGGCTATAGTGTGAGATGCAGGGATAAATGCATTTTTAGAATCGTGTTATTTCTGCTGAATAGTGTATTGTAATTTTCATTGGCAATAATTATAATCTTTTGGCTGTGTTTACAATAAATTAAGGTTATTCATCCATATATTGTACTCATATATCATAGATGATATGAATTAACTTATACGAAAATGAAAATCATATATATACCCAGAAATTTTGTTGAATTAGGTTAAACATCTGTATCGTAGGCGAAAGCAAGAATATCCGTATCTATAATATGTGGCATAGAGCGTTTCTTACACATAAGAATTATACACGTAATTATTGTACACAATTTAGCATTGGTCAAATTATATATAGATATATTTGACCAATGCTAAATTGTGCACAATAATTACGTGTACAATTCTTATGTGTAAGAAACGCACTATGTCTAATATGTCATCATAACCATTTTATTTGTAAAAAATATTTAAAAGCTTGACGTTTTCTGTAAAATTAATATTTTTTATCATAATGAGATGATTTCTGTATAATTTTTTATTTCCTACACATCTATCAGCACACAAAAACAATGATGTTTACCTAATTATAATATAAAAAATGTTATTAAGGTGTTTTTAGTTATAAAGTTACAGCTCAAGCAAGTAGATCGTGATAAATCATGAAAACGATCAACTTTTCATATACTTATCAATTTTAATTCTTAAAACACTAGTAAATATATATCAAATTGAAAATAAGTTATCTCATTAAGTAATAATTATTTAAATAGAAATCGAATAAAAACTGACAACAAAGATAAATGAATATATGAAATATATTTACAACGTTTTTGCTTCTATAGATACATATAATATGTAATTGAACTATTTTTATTAAATCAATAATATGTATTGATTATTTATTTTTCTTTGTTCCAGGTGAGTACATTACATAATTGTATGGTTTTTACTAAATACCATAAACTTATCAACAATTGTGAGTTACCAAAAATTTGTCTAAAAAATTTTTTAAATACTTTTCAAATATTTTAATTTTGAGAATTTTTTCCAATCAATGGTGTGATATAGAATCAAATACAACAGTTAAAATAAAATAATTGTTTGACTATATAACAATATAATTTAAGTGTGCTCGATTATATCTCTACTCAAACTTTAAAAATTTATAATATGCCCAAATACGTTAGAAACATAGATAATATTCCAAACATCATCGGTATATAAATTCTGTCTCATAAATCCTTAACTCATTATAACTCCAATTGTAAATAAAATAAGCTTTGATAAGAAATTCCATTTACATACTTAAAATTAAACATACTCCTCCTTTAAGTTGATAAGCTACTGTAAAAGTCTGAAAAATATAAAGTATGCCCGTAAATCCTATTTTTATGTAAATGGGTATTGTGCTCGCTTTACCTAGAAAGGGTACAATGTTGGTTAATTAAAGTTCTGCAAAACTTATTAATCCCCCTGTACAGTTTGGTTTTTCATTAATGATAGGGGAGACTGGGGTACAGTGGAGCATGGGGCTTCAATGAAGCAGTTGTGATTTCTGTGCTTCAGAAGTGGCGTCATCTATTTAGTCGCATGTTAGATTACTCATAGCAATTATGCGAGTTAATTTGTCTTCTCCCATCAATTGTTACTATGCAGAACGAATTTTAAAAATACAACATAGTTTGAGGTCGTGAAAAACAGTAAATATTGTAAAAATGGATGTTTATTAAAACGCGAAAAACTGGTGTTATTGTTTCTGTTTTCTATATGTAATACAAATTATTGTAAATTACTTTGGTAGCAGTTTCTGTAAGTTATGCTGATAACAATAATTTAAAAAATAAATAATGTGTTCTATGTACCGTCCTGGTAAAAATAAGGTACCGTTGCATTATACGTGATCACTTCATTATACCCCAATAATTTAGAACATCGTGATTATCGACCTATATGGATAATATTTGTAAAGTACTTTTATATTATATTGATATCAGCAGTACCGTAAGAAAATTCTTTTTGCATAGCAAAGAATAGAAATAATTTTTTTTTAATTGAATTTTATTTTTTCACGTAGTTTAGAGTTCAATTCATTTTAGTGCTCCGATAACAAGCAAAGTAAATAAATCTACTTTTCTAAGTTTTACTCTTAAACGTCAATTTTGATTTATGTTTTTGTGTAAATTTTCCAATTTCGATTAAATATAGGTATTTCTTCTTTATTCAACTCTGCCTTTATTTACTTGATCGAAAGAACTATTTCTTCTTCATAACCCGAACAAGTGTTTATTATATCGAGCACCCGCAGACAGCAACGAGAAAATCAAGAACGAATTAACGACTGATCGACGAAGACACAGGCGCAGCGGCGCCTTGCTTGCTCCGCTAAAGTTTGCACGGATATCCCCTCCCTCTATCCGGAAGCTGACTACTCTGAAGTAGTGCGTTTCGCAGAAGTTTGATCCCCGACTGCGCCTGCCACTCGGAACTGAAACCGCTTCTCTCTCTCTCTCTCTTTCCTCTCTCTCTCTCCTCTCTCTCTCTCTCTCTCTCTCTCTCTCTCTCTCTTGCAAGTATGACGCGGTGAACTTGTCCGATGGTTAATCAACGGCGGCGCCGAAGAGTTCACTGGGAGAAACGTTTTCGAGCAGTCGGATTATATGCAAATCGATTGGAAGGGGGAGTGTGGGGGAGAGTGTATGTTTGATAGATGGTTTTTGGTTGATAATTTTTGGCCTTTACAGGTGGAGGAGGTTAGTTTTTGAATGGAATATTCAGTCTTTTGTTTGGCTAATTAAAGTTAGTTTTTGAGTGGGATATTCAGTCTTTTGTTCAGTTAGTTAAAGTGAAAGAACATTAAAGTAAAGGGAATCAATCACGTTACATTGAAATATCTATATTATTGATATAAGTTTGGGTCATTTACCAAGTAATATATGCAAGATAATTGAGTTTGAAGCTGAGATTTTTCGGCAGATTTGCAAGTAATTCATATTGTTCTATATTAACTCGAACAATAGACTATTTTTCATACAGCTTTGTATCCCCTGTAAGAAGAATCCGCTAGGCGGCGGTAGGTGCCGCGAGCGAAAAAATGGTGTCCACTCGCACGTACGCGGTACTATGTGTACTGTTTGTGTGGGTATCTGCATGCCTCTTTATTTGTTTTATTCTCGCTGTATAAGCAGTAAACTGCTTTACAGACCCTGCACGACATCAGAGATACTCATACAGACAGCATACATCCTATCGATCGTAATAGTAAATATTTATTAGCTATATTACAAAATATTGAAACTAAAGATTTTGTATCAAGTTTCGTTCATTTTAAATGAAAATACTTCTAATTAATGTAATATCTTGATTAAAAAAATAGGTTAAATTAAATTAAAATAGGTTAAAATCTTTCTTATATATATCACAAAATCAATCTATTAAAATGTTTTACCAATAATTTATTTTAACATTACAAAAATAATTGTGCTTGCTAAATTACGATTTATTTGGTTATAAGTATATCAAACTTTTTATATAAATAAAAAAAGCTTTGAAAATACTAATAAAAGGAAAGAATATTCTTATTAACAAAAATTTTTCTTTAAAATAAACATACTTTAGTTATATTGTTGACTAGAAGTAAAAAATAATATTAATGTATTAAGATCTTATTCTTTTATTTGTATAATATAAATAAACTAAATAAATTGTTCTCTATGTGAACAATTGAGTACAGTAGGACCTCCCAGCACTGTGAAACTCCGGACTAAGCTACCCCCGATACTGTGAATGTAGCACCAGCCAATCAGCGTCGAGTACTAGGGCCTTATCGAGGTCATATTATTAAGTGTGTCCTGTATCTTATCCATAAACAAATATTTAAAAAAAAAGTTGTTATAAAAATCTATGTAGAATTATGAAAACCTTTTTATAAAATTGTTTTCACGAAATTGGGGCATGAGGCATCGAATATACGTAGAGCCGGCCCTAGGATAATCACAGTGCCGAGATGTTCCGCAATTACAGTCTCAAGAGGTTCACAGTGCCGTGAGTCAGAGTGCCGGGAGATTTTACTGTAATATTATTAATAGAAAGAATTAAATTATTCAAGATCTGAAAGAAATCACTAGAGAATTAATTTAGAAGTATTAAAATACAGCAGTGTATACAATGTTATTTGTAAAGTTCCAAAAAGATCAATATGATACAATTCATAAGCCTAAATAAATATTATTAATTATCAATGATATTATTGATTTTACCCTCAATTTTATACTTTAATCTTTATTTCAGAAGAACCAATCAGTTCTTAACATTGGATTCTTAATACATTAAACAATATTCAAAAACTAAAAAATTGCAATAATGACAAATTTTAAATCATTGTGCTAAACAAAACTTTCAGGTCAAAAGAAATAATATAGTCATAAATTAATGCAGAAATTTTATGCGTGTAATTAAAATTAATTATCCAACGTAAAGTACAATTTTTAATCGTTATTATTGTTATTACTCCAGAAATTTAATATCGAGAAACTTTCATTTGTATTTTAATTTCTCTGTAGCACGATAAATGTAAAAAGATATAGATCATAAAATATACACGCGTATACTGATAAGGTTACCTTTAATGCAAGTTGTGATTGTAAAAAGATACTAAATTATTTAATTAAAGAGCGAAACTTTATTTTCATCATTTATTGTCAATATCGGAAAATTCTAAAGTTAGCCGTTAAATTAGTCGTTAAAAAATATATAAATTTACACAAATAACGTACCTAAAATGTATTATTAACATAATATGGTTCTGTATTCGAAAAGTACACCTGTTTATAATATATTTTCCGTTTTATGATTGAAAATCATAACAATACAAAAGCAAACACCATTATAATGTAGCTATTTATAGAGTTACTGTTTATTACGTGTATTATATTAATAAAGTGAATATCAAATTAGTATACAATTAATAATATAAATATTAAATATGTAATACGTTAATTAATAATGTAAATACTAAATTCATATATAATTCAAAGAAAATACAATTGATTTCTAGCACAATAACTGTTATTCAGTTTTCGAATACATTTTAACTGATGAATTTGACGGTAACTGATTGAAAAATCACAGTTTCTTTCTGATTTGATACATGGTACTATTCACTTACTTACGTTACTATTTCACTATTTTTCTAAGAAACTAATAATGTTGATAAAATAAATTAAAATGCTTGTACTAAACTGGATTTGTAGGCCTTCGTTGTATATATTTGAATAGTAATGTGTTATTTTAAATTTTTTATGTTTTATAAAATCTGTTGACGAAAACAGCTCCACAGCTAGTAGTACAAGTATCGCACATATTAATCTGGAGTAAAAGAAAAATAAATTTCTTAATCTACGTGTAAACGACACCTGATATATGTAAGGATGATTTTAAATATTCAATTTTGTAAAAATTGAAAATATTTGACAATGGGACTTTTTTAACTAAAAACATTTTCGTCGGCGTAGAGTGCTAGCGATCCCACGAGCATATCAAGCTCTACGCCTAGGTACGATCATCGTTTTTCGTAATAGTAGGCGTAAAGTGCGCAATGAACGAACCCTCCATATATCATTCCAATAGAAATGCAGAAGGATTAAAAGAAAAAAATACAGTCCCATATGGTTAATATGCAACTGCGAGACAGAAGGATGGGTGATGATTGGAGGCGCGGGTCGGATTGATGGGAAGAGAAGATTATAGGAGGCGAAGCCCCTCCTCCCTCTGAAGAAATCTAAAATTAAAAAAAATTTAATGATAACAAAAATTCCGATTAAAAATATCTATATCGATATTAATTATCATACGATTTTACACTTTTTGGACAATTTCAAACTTTACGCCTAGCAGGCGTCAAAGTACTATTTCACGCCCGCAAAATACGAACAAAACAGCAAACTTTACGCCTACTATTATAAATAAATTATTTATAAAATGAGCTACTATCAAAACTTCACGTAAATCCAATAAAATTTGTTCAACTTATGCTGGCAACTGATTTTAAAAAGCGAATTTAAGTAAAATGCGTTTATGATTGTAGATTACATTATTTTATGTAAAAAAGCTTAATAATCCTACATTTACTTATGTACAACAAAACTCTTCGCACAAATTTTTTCGCTTTAAAAGAATTTTCAAAATGACATATTGTGCTGCTGGATTCGGAGACCCCTTTAAAATTAAAAAACAATTTCAAATCTTATTCTCACATTCATTTTTAAGTAATTCACGGCTGAAAAACTGTAAACATCAGTCCCAATTTTCAATTTCTTTAAATTAAATTTTACAGTGTACGTATCGTACAAAAATTAACGAAACATAATCTTACCACAAATACATAGTAAGAAATTACAGTAAACGTATGCATCCATTGAGGGATATACTTAGTAATTTTGCAACACCCTCCTCCACCAACCAAACCCCACCTTCAGAGAAGAAAACTCAAAACCCTTGAGAAGAAAACCCTCAGCCTTTTTCCCACAGTCACACACATGTTCCCTCTACGCGAACGTCATCGATCTCGCTTGATATAGCACCCGGCCGCCCGCTCGCGACAATAAGAAAAGCAGCCCGAGCAAAACAGCCCTGCACCCGCGAGGGAACCTTGAACTCCCACTCTCTCGCGCGCGCTATTTCTCTCTCTCTCTCTCGTGCTCTCACCAAGGATGCCTCGCGCGATCTGCGGCGTTACAGCGCTGAAAGCGCCGTTTCATCTCTCGCGAGGATGTGTACATGTATGTGAGAATGCTATGTGTACACGCGGGTAGACGCTATTCGATGTCTACGTCTACGCCTGTGCGTTTGGATATGAGAAGGAATGTACGATTGGGATTGAGGATTTTGTTGAGTGACGAGGCATTTCGTGTAAGGTTCGATTAGCAGAATATAGCTAGAGAAGTATTTGATAAAATTAACTGTGTTCTCTTATAGCTGGAATTCTTGTCGAATTTGCAACTAATAATTTAGAAACAATGACTTAATTTAGAGTTACCTTGCTTCTTCAATCATGTATCTTTGTAGGATTGCATATTCAAATTGTTTTGTAGGTACAGTATTTTATGATTTATGCTCTCAATCTGTTTCAACAAAGTTATGATTCCTCTACAGATAATTATATAAGGAAATTGAATTTATTGTGAAATGGATTACAGTTAGTCTATACTTAAAATAGATAAAAAAAATTGTTATTTTTGTATTTTCTAAAGAACTATATTTCATTTGAAATATCTTAACCGTTAGGGATGTAGGACCCACAATTTTATTTTTGTTTTCTTTAAATTTCTACGTGAAAAGCTTAAAATGATCCAAACTAAATATATGGATCAGATCGAAATGGACCATTTTTGATCTCGTAATGGGGGCCTAAATCATTTTTTACTGCACAAAACTTTTTATTGTAGAAATTCTCTAGTTGAAGTCCAAAACACATATCTACATGATTTTCCGAAGTTTTTTTCAATTTGTTGAGGGTTTCGGCCTTAACGGGTTAAGTGTATACTTAGATTATGCTGTATTATGATGATAAAACTACTAGTTTATAAGTATACAAGTGAGAATAAAAATTAGATTGCGTCGGAAGTTTTTTTTTTTATTAAAGTGTATGTTCCTTTCTATTGTTCTTTTCAATATTCATGCTGGTCCATGTACATTAGATTATATCGAATATTTCAGCAATATCGTCGAAATTACTTTTTCCTTAAATGTAATTCTTATTAATTACTTCTTTTTTTACTTAAACGCAGTTTTTTCTATTTCTTACTTAAAGAAAAATATATTTTTTGCTTGAAATAGAAAAGACAAGTTGAATTAAAAAAATTAATCGGAAAATTTATTTATAGGTATTGGTTTTAAGGAGGACGAAATAAATTTTTGAATACATGAAATAAAAATAAATGCGCATAAAGCAGTTATATGTGAAACAAATAAAGATCCTATACCGATAATATTGACTGATGAATTGAATATTGAACAAAAATATATAACGTGAATAGTTAAATATTCAGCAAACTATATTATAATAAAAAAATTGAAAAGCTCAAAAATAGCTTTTCTATTCTCATTTCCTTTAAATATTTCAAAAATTTCTTAATCTTATTCACACACTCGCCATCAACTCGTAAATAACTCGCCAATGACAACCACTACCAAGAAACCACCAGAAAAAATTTAAGAAAGTGCCGCAATAAAGGAAAACTTAATCCCAACGCGCAGCCGAAAGCACAAGCTAGCGAGAGCTAGTCAATGCCATCAGGAAAGTCGCGTCAAACGGCGCGGGGGCGATTGTTTGTGTCCGGGGGTTCTGGATGGCGATAAACGCGGAAACTCACTTAGCGCCCGACGCGCGAAGTGGCCCCACGCAACTCCTCTCTCTCTCTCTCTCTCTCCCCCCTCCCCCTCTCTCTATCTCTCTCTCTCTCTCTCTCTCTCTCTCTCTCTCTCTCGGTACGAGGCCGCGCCGAGTTATATATATACGTCGCTGGACCACTTACTCTTCCTGTATACCCCCGCGTCGTCTTTATTATACCGGCGCGCGAGAAAGCCTCGGCAAAAGTGAATTTTGCGTTTTTCGCGCGAGAATGGGGGGGGGGGGGAGGTATGAGAGTTGAACGACGAGGCGAACTTTGGCGATAAAACATCGCTCGAGAAGGTTTTTGCGGGTATGAGAAGTTTTTTGTTGACTGCTAGGGGTGTTTATTTCTGTAATTATCTAAGTCGAGATTTTGTTATTATTTTGAGTTATGTTTAAAATTATAAGGGAAAATAATTAATTTTTGATGAATTGATTGGTCAAACGTTAATTTTAACATCTCGATACTTATTATGCAAATAAGTTTCTGTCTTTGTAGCAATTTATACATGATATTTAAACCTTTATCTGCTAAAAAAAATCTCGGTGCCCCGATAATCCTTTGACCTCGTGCAATACTATCTAGATTGGTAAAATGAATTTCTTGCCTAGTACGGCCCGCAGAACGTACGCCTAGTACCATCCAATTTCGTAATTAAAGTTTTTTTTTATCTATTTAAACTTTAATTGTATTGTAAGATACTCTTGAATTTTTTTTTGTATTTTTTTGAGCAGCAAAATGTTTAAAATTGAATACAAGGTAAAACAATCGGGGAAGAATGTAAAGAAGCCACAAAATAACGACTGATAAATGAATTATCACAAAGAGAGTAAAGATAGTGATTCTTTTGTTTCTTACAAATTCTAAAGTACGTATTCTTAATAAAAATACTATTTTCTGATCTTAAGTACTTTTGAACTATTATTTATTGGTCATTTGCATCATTGAAATTATGAAGACTATTAATGAGCAGTACTAGGCAAACCTTTTTATAAATAGTAAAAACGCCAATTTTAACCTTGGATTTATAATTAATTCAGATAATTATTTTCCAAAAAAAAATTTTGTTCTTTAAAAAAATCCATTCAACAAACAATTTCCAATTTTTATTTTTAAATTTCATCGTCAATGTCAAAAGTTATAGACAAAATAGCTATGGGTGGCAGTATTAAGCAAGTCTTCCCTATTAATTGTATCAATTGTATCATCAATTGTAAAAATACGTTCAAGTTTTCAAATTTTTGAATGTAAAGTAAGTTATATATAGTATTAATTTCTTGTTAATTATTGTCTTATTTACAACTTTACAGTAAAAAGAATATTTGCATATCTATATTATTCTTTGAAATACGTAAAATACTAAATTAAAAAATAATTTATCCCCTATATTTATTTAGAAATAGGTTTTGAAGTAGGTTTATGATGCACAATAACAACAATATTTATTCACAACTTTATACTTGTCATAATATCTGAAGTAATGTTTGACTGTTTACTCTAAAATAGTTTCCGATAATAGTTTTCTCTTTAGCTTTACAAACAAGCAACGAGGACAAACATTTAGAATGAAATAACTGTAGTGGCAAGTGGAATATTGCATTTCTGCAAAGTTCAATAACCGTTATTCAACAACCAGAAAGGTTTCAATAACATTGGTTTATATTGATAATTTAACGGTGATCATGTATGTGTGTAATAGTCATAGAAAATATAAAGAGAATAATCATTACTGCTAAATAGAGTATGTAGTAAATGCGTCTGACAAAATTCAGGCGTTTCTACTTAAATACATAAGTACTTTCTTTTGCTCACTTGTTAATTATATTGGCATTTAAATATTAATCAGATAATAATAAGAGGTGCAGTAAATGACTTCTTTACTAATAGTGACCTGAATATTGTATATGCTTTATACTTTCGTTAATTTTTTTACTACAAGTTTTAAGCAATACTTTAACTCTCAAAGTCTTTTATAATAATCAGTACATTAAATATATGATAAAGATTAAAGTACATTAACTACTAAAACTAATAATAATAATATTTATTGACAAAATAAAATATATAAAATCCATTTTTTTTTATGTTGAAATGTAACAATAAGAATATTATAACCTAATTCGAAACTTCGCATAGCTCCTCCACCCATCAAAATCTATAAACCCACTTACTATTCAAACATACATGTGCCTATGGCATTTAACTATCCGCCCCTCTCAACTTCTCAACATTTACAACTTTGACGATCTATTGGATTTTCGCCGCGGGGCATTCATTCAAATTTTTACCATTCTACATAAGATTCAAAGTATTGATTTAATTGTAATTATCAACAATTTAAGTAATAAAAAAAGGTTCAATATTCATCTGTAGCTAAATATCACTGTAGCGATAAGATAAACATCATATATACAGCTATTTCTAATTAATTGCATATGTGGCCGTAATATCCCTCTACTACCACCCCCTTAACTCTTCGACGTGTACAGCTTTGACGATCAGTCGGACTCCTGCCCAGGGACATTCTGTCAAATCTCAAATATCTACAAGTTTTCAAATTTAAATTTGCTTATCATTAAGAATAAGAAATAAAAGAAAATTAATTCTGTCACGTCCACCCAACAATGCAACTCACACTTAACTTCGCAAAAAAATTCATATCAAATAACCCGATTTAAATCTCCACTCAGCTAAAATCCATATACCCACTCGCCATTCAAACATATACACACATACGCCTATATATAGCATCTCGGCAGCCCTCGACGTCCACAACCTTGGCGATCTCTCGGGTTCGCGCCGCGAGGCATTCGCCCGCGTCTCCGCTCGCGGCAGATATCCCGAGAGCCTCGCGTCGTGCCACCTCCGAAAGAAGCCGCGAGCGGGGCCGCGCCAACTAAAATTGAATCTGCGGACTGAAACTTCGGTTTAACCTCGTCTCGGGGTAGCAGCAGCGGCGGCGGCGGCGGCGAAGTCGAAGCCGAAGCCAAAGCCATCCATCGCCAGATGCGCGTTTGCTTTAGCTTCCTTTTCTCGCTTTTTTTTTTCTCTCTGGTGTGGAGGGCTGCTGCTGCTGCTGCTCTCGCCCGCTAATATTCTACTTTTCGCCGAGCGCATCTCGCGTTTTTAAAGGAGAAGTTGGTAGCGGGCTGGAGCGGGAGGTGATGTACGGCTGTTGCGAGTTGCCGAGGAAAAAATTAAGTGCCTTTTTAGACTGCGGAGCGTTGATTAATTGGTTGGTCGGTCTGTTGGTTTTGGGAGTGGAGAATATTTTGGAGTTTGAAGGTGAGGGGGGTGGAGTTGTTAGCGTGCGTTTAAGAATGGGTGGGAGGATTTATTAGATGTTGTTGCGATGATAGGTTGTGATGTGCGGGCTTTAAGGAGTTGAGGGCAATGAAGTTTTCTTAAATTTTGAGAAATCAAACTCCTTTATTGCATTTTTACAAAGTATGTGGATAAGTCATTTACATGGTAAGAGTGGGGCTCCAAGAATCCTGCAGTGAGTATTAGAAAATATAGTTTTCCAAAGTGTGATTTGTAGCTATAATTGTCATTGTATTTTAATTTAAAAATATATTTTCTTGTCATTTTTACCATGAATATCATTGTGATTGTTTTAGTAATTTAATTTTAGTTTGTTTCCAATAAACCTATTAATAGCATGAAATAACAAAATTTGAGCCTATAAAAACTCATGGTGGTTTATTATTATTGGAATGTGAAGTGTGTATATTAAAGTTAGATATTACATAGTAAAACTATAAAAGTTTTATTATAATCTTTTATGGCATCTATTATTACTATTTTTTCTTTGATAATAAAAATCAAAATATTGGTTTATAAATCTTGGTTTATAAGATAACGAAATTTCGTATGTCCTAGCAGCAAATTATCAAGTATGTAGATGTCAATTATGTAGTCGTAAGGCAAATATCGATCATTACATAATTTACATACGTTACATATGTTAGTTACATTATTCATTGGTGTACAAACGCTACAATATGTTAATTCGGAATAACGCTGCGAATATAAGCTGCTATATACGGCTACCACGTAATTATGAAATTCGATCAATAAGTTAAATATTTTCTCAGATTCACACAATAACGATAATTATACTCGTATTACTTGTACATAGTAAATCAGTGTTTTTGTCGATATTGTAGCAACAGATTGTGTAATAAGATTATTAGTTTTTTCTTTCTTTACTCTCACTATAAAAATAACAATCTTGTAAGAAATAAAACAAAATAGATTTGAGTTGAGAAACTGTAATGTTAGTTGGTAGTTTGTTTTTTATAAAATAATGTTTGATTGGTCGCCACAAATAAATGTTTTCACATACTTAATATCCCGGCTTACAAACAATTATTCGATCTGTCTCTTTTCAATGCCAATTTTATGCAAAATAAATATAATATGATAGAAGTGCTAATTTAACATACAGTTATTGTATTTAAACCTTGATAAGTATCGGATTAAAAAATCATGTGAAACGTTGACATATTAACTACATCACCGAAAGAAAGAATAACTTACATTTAGGAATATTCATAAACTGTTAAGAATCGTATATTTGAATATGAAGATATGAATATTTCCTACCAGTTAAGACCTGAAAACTTGGTGACTAGTTGAATCTTGTTGTCATGCAGCTTGTAGGTTAACTTTATACTTTTATGACCTTTAACATTGCATGAATATATTTGTATGTGGCACTCAAGAAAACATTATCATTTAACAACTAACTAGAAAAATAACACTAACAGTAAAAAATTTAAAAAATTCATATATCATATATTGAAATCATAAAATGTTAAAAATCCATTTTTATAATAACAAATTTCTAATAATTTAATAACTACATTAAGAAAAAAAACAAGGATAAGGAATCTATTCTCTGCTAAATTCCGATACGTCGCATCTTAAAATAGCTACACAGCACAAACAGACTGAAAGAAAGAGAGAGACGGAGAAGACAGCGAACACGAATCGCAAAACTCCCCGGCCCGTAATCGCATCTTCCTCTCGATCGACTCAATCCCGACCGACCTTCTACCTCCTTTATCCATTGTACACGCGTCTCCACCCCCCCCCCCCCCCATCTCTCTCCCTTCTGCGCTATATCTCTCTTTCTAGTGCGTTCTTACAAACACACACACACACACACAGCCCCTCGACGACTTCTCCGTGGCGCCCATTGAATATACGCGGGAACGATTGGCTATCATAAGCTCCGCGAGCATTTCATATTTCGGATATCGCTGCAGATCGCTTTGAAAGGTTTTAGGAAATATTTGAAGCTTTTAAGTAACGGTTTTTTATTTATTGGTTTTCGGATGAAGGTATGTCTTATGCTTCTTAAATGTATATAAATGTACTTAAGCATTCTAGAAATAGGACAAGAATGCCAAAATAATTTACATTGAAGAAAGACTGTATAAATTAATATACAAATCTATGTGTATTTTTTATTTTAAATTCAGTTTACATCAAATTTTAGGTGTGAAACTATACTTTCTTTATGTTAAATATCAGGAAACTCAAAAGCATAATCCTATGATTGAAAATGGCTCATAATGGCATTTTCTTACATTACGATACTTTATTCGTTTATTGTTATAATAGTCATTATTGAAAATGAAATTCTTGCAAAATATAGTCACAAAGTTAGCGACCATTTGGGAGTACGTCAAAAATATGATAAATATTTTTTTCTCCTTCGTGATTAGTACACGAATGTGACTAATTTTAATATCAAAGTATTCTGCAAATATGCTGATTGATAATCATTATACTGCAATTCTAAGTGTCACAACTATACTTGCATAAAGTATTAATAGCTATTGTAGCTAACGAAGTCGCTCCTTTTAGTAAGTACAAACTGTGACTCCTACAGCTACAATTACACTAAGGCCGACTATAAATTTCTTTCAGCGTAGTTTTGCTTGGATTCTCGAATAAAGACACAGCCTTTTCTGAGTTCAATAAAGTATTTATAAAACATTTAATATATTATTTAACAAGTATATTTCTATAATAATAATAATAATAATAATAATATATGTTTCGATCTTGGTATACGAGCCAATATCTCAATATTTATAAAACTCAAAAAACCTCTGCTACCATCATTAGCAGAATGCCTTCTCAAAAAGATGTCTTAAATCATCAAGTATGAGAATATTTTGATTGAAATTAACATAGTATAAAGTTATACTAATATTAACACAAAAGACACAAGTATTTAAGTACTACCTGTCTGACCAAATCTTAAACTAATTATATCATTAGTTCTGAGTTTAATACATATGCCTAATGTGTCTATTATATTTGAGCGCATCATATGCTTCCCTTTGTGTATACCTATATACATACATACATACATACATACAGACTCAAGAACCTAGAAAACATCAAAATTTATCACAATCTCTGATAAGAAAATTTTCATCGTTACTAAGCTTTTTCTTTGTGAATGCCAAATAGACCTAAATCGTTATTCCAAACAGCTACATAAACAATTGCCTAAATAATCAGCAGTTCTACGAGTATCCTTATAATTCCATTGAAAAGTAAAAAAATCTCATTACCTCGAATCACAATCCAAAATCTCATATTCGCACACTCTACATGTATTCTCAGCGAGTCGACCCTCGGTGAGTCGTTCTATCGCAAACACGAATGTAACGCTCACAAACACATCAAACCCCGACGATCTAGCCTTCGACACGATCGCGGAATAGCATTAGCCGTCTATTTTTATCCGAATTCCGTACGTTATTAACCCTCCCTCCTCGAAAATAACTCGAATCACAGACACAAATACATGCACAGACTTGCATACACATGCACATATGCACACCATATGTATACGCACACGCTTAAATATATTCACATACAAAACTTACACAAGCACACATAAATGTACACGCATGCACATGCACACATAAACACAAACACACATGCACTTACACATATAATACACATACCTCATACACGTGCACACAAACATATACACAATCACATACATAAATACCGATATACACATACACACAAATACGCATACACATATACACACTGCCCTCTACGATAAATACACACGATTGCATATACCCTTGCGCAACGTGTCTCTTCAGACAATCGAAACGTCATCCACGAAGATTCCTGCATCTGTATACCCTTTCCTAGTCCTATCGACTTATATTCTATCTCTCTTTCTCTCTCTCTCTCTCTCTCTCTCTCTCTCTCTCTCTCTCTCTCTCTCTCTCTCTCTCTCTCTCTCTTTCTGGCTCTCTCTCTCTGTCTCTCTCTCTTTTTTCTCCTTATCTGCCTTTGTGTGCACACACATACCTCCAACGCACAACCCGTGCGCACATAAGGCGCGCTCTTGAGTCTATCGCTGCCGCAGCGGTGCGCAATAGTTGCGAAAATCGACTGCCGGGCGACACGCTGACCGTGATATCGATCGCCCGTATAAAACGCCACGCGCGTTCCTACGCGGCGCGCGACGTTACTTACGTTACACACACACACACACACACCACACACACACACACACACACACACACACACACACACACTCACACACTCACACACATCGCGTACGTACGATGTAGATGTATAAGGTACTGAGAGAGATGTGTGAGCGCACGTGTGCACTCAATGCGTTATATGCGCGCTTCGATATTTGCCCGTGCGTATCGCGGGGCATTAAATATTTATGCGTGCATCGCGTTTGTGCGGCTGTTAAAATAAGAGCGTAGCCACGTGCATGCACATAAATAAATGTCGAGTGTGTAAATAAAAGATTCGGATTTAGTCGAAGTAATTGTGTGAATTGTGGAATTGCTCGGGTAAATTTTTATTATCCTTATTTTATTACCATTATGTTTTGAACCTTTGTAGACACTCAAAAACGTTTGTCTCAAACATAAGAAAATCTATGGAGCAACGAAGATGCTCATACATATAAGTGTTATTTTAGCTATTGTATATTCTTTGATTTGTATTACTAGGAAATCAATCATCGCTTATTATCTCTTTATTTGTGAATTTATATCGGTACCCGAAGTTAGAGACTTCAATATAAAAATCGTATTATCAAAAGTGCTGAATCATTTCAGTATTACGGTGAAAGCGAAAGTTTAAGATGGGATAAGGCGCGATCTCAGAATAAATGCGTCACATAATTTTAGTATCAGGGAATTTCTGCGTCACAAATTTTTAGCATCACCTTTTATATAAGGGCATTCACTTTTCTATGTAAGGATGATCAAAACGTTTTTTAAATACATAGTTAGATTTTAAAGATTTCTGAATGCAAATTGGAATCTTTCAAAAAATTAAAAAAATATCTGAAAGATATTTATGGAAAATGGAAAATTCTGAAAAGTTAAATTTGGAACGAAAAAAAATTCGTAAGGGTGAAAATGTGGAAAAAAAATTAGTACAGACAAAATATTGAAAATCAATAATTTATAGATTAAAATATTGAAAATCAATAATTTATAGAATAAAATATTGAAAATTTAATATGCAACCCGCTAACTTGGCAAGACAAGTAAAACCCATATATTTAGAAAAAAAAGCATATTAACAATTTTGAATATTTTAATCTATAAAATTATATTCACCCTTACGAATTTTTTTTTCATTCCAAATTTAACTTTTCAGAATTTTCCATTTTCCATAAATATTTTTCCAAATTTTACTTTTATGCAATTTTATCCGAATATTTAACTACCCTCAATAATTTTATCAGATATTTTTTTAATTTTTTAAAAGATTCCAATTTGCATTCAGAAATCTTTAAAATTTAACTATGTATTTCAAAAACGTTTTAATCATCCTTACATAGAAAAGTGAATGCCCTTATATAAAAGGTGATGCTAAAAATTTGTGTTGCAGAAATTCCCTGATACTACAATTATGTGACGCATTTATTCTGAGATCGCGCCTTATCCCATCTTAAACTTTCGCTAGAATGTTTAAATTAAAATGAACAATCTGATTCAATTGTCAATTCAGATTTGAGTTTTTAATAGATACCAGCTATTTAAGGTTATGTTACCTGATTAAATATTAAAGTCGATTATAAGACGTGTTTAAAAGAAACGATTTAAAACTAGTTTTAACTCTTTATCATTATCAATCAAATTAAACTTTCATTTTTTAATTAAAACACCAAAATGAAAAAAGTATGATGTTGCAGATAAAGAAGAATGACTTTAGTCTTTGAAATATAATTTATTATAAATAAAATAACACTACGCTCAACAATAACCCTGCATTTCCAAATGTATCTAGGTCTAAAATACGCAGTGCGTCATTTAAGTTTAAGTCGCATTAAATAAAAGAAATTTCCAAAATCTTACTCATTACCAAAATCATTCCACTATACTAAATGACAATTCAACCTCTCCACCCCAGCACATATTAAAAAAAAAGCTTAAAAGAACCCAATTCACTCGAGTTCAATAATTTCGCATTATAGCGCAAACCCATCCAACATGTGTACCCAGCACAATGTTTACCGCCTCCCCCACTCCCCTTCCATCTACACTCACGCTCACACACACACACACGCATACCCCCAAAGCACGCGTGCACTAACTCATACCTACATCCACTCTAACGAACTCACTGCATCGCAGCGTATATTATATTGCCAGGGCGCGCACGCGCACGCAACGGGACTGGCTGGGCTGGCGCACAGTGGGCGGACACGACTCGATCAAGCCGGCGCATTAAATGCGCACACGTGTATCTTTCCGAGTGCCGGCTCTACACACACACACATACACACACTCACACACACACACGCGTATATATGTGAATTCACGTATACACACTCGCCTTTATAGGGCGGAAGTGGCACGCGAGCGTCTGGTCGAAGCTCTTTGGTAGCCGTAATGTTAATTCTATAACCCTCCTCCGGCAGCTTTGTGCCTCTCGCGCTCGCTCCTATATATATATATATATATATATATATATACGCGCCCGGAGGCGCCCTCCCCCCGCTGCAATTAAGTACTTAATCGAAGCGTACACGAGTCGAGAGCCTCGCCGGAGCGGTGATTTTCTTTTGCTTACTGTGGGTAGTGCGCTAGAGGGGGTTGGAACTGCCGTTGCGTATACATATATGTAGCTATCGGAGAAAGTTCGTCGCGTGCTGCATTTTTTATGTATCTTTCTGGGTCGATGACTGCGGGGATTTTCTTCCTTTACTCGTCTTTCTTTGTTTCTTTGAGTTTCGTTTTGGATTTGGCGGTGAGTGTAGGCCGGCAGAGTTGGCGGTGCGCTCGGTGTTGACGTGTACTTTTCGATAGTTAAATGAGGTTCTGCTTGAAATTAAAAACAGAAACACGTTAGGGCGGAGAAAGATTGTTTAAGGGGGTAAAAAGGTGTCTAAATATGAAATTTTAGAAAAATGTTATTCAGTGCATATTTTTTTTAATAACAGCTTAATTGTTCAATTGTATGCCTAATTAGATTATGTACATAATAAGGAAGTCGAAATATTATCAAAAAGAAAATTATCCAACCTCATCTTTAGGTCAAAAGACTGAAAATTAGGAAAAAATATCCTACTGCAACTGTGATTTTGTCAATTTTGGGAGTTACCGATGAAGACAATAGGTAGCAATGGATCAGATTGGATAATTTCTTATTTATGATATTTTAACTTCTTTGTTATATGAATAATACAATTAAGAATAAATTTGAACATTTAAGCTGTTATTAGAAAAAATATAGACTTATTAATATTTTTTCAAATTTTCATATTTAGACACCCTTTTACCCCCCTAAAGTTCGTTTAAAATCATTAGTAGTAAATTAATTGAATTATTGTGCGTTATACCAAAATAATAAATAAAAGAAAAATTTAGTTCTAGAAACCGTCAAAGATTATAACTCGATTGAAAAGAAAATATAATAAGCAGAAAAATTAAAATTGAATTAATCGTTCCCGGGATATTCTGACCCACACCAACATACAAGCTCGCATTCACTCATATATACACATATATATACACACACATACATACACGCATATACACAAAAACATATATAGTCATACACACATGAACACAAAAATATATATGCATGTACACTACGCACACATGTATATAAACATATATACCTGCAAACACATATACGCACACACACGTACATGTATAGACACCAAAATACACACATGCATACACATCCATACGTATTTTAGGATATTAAGGGGCATATACAAACACTACTACACATGCGCAGATACATACACATATGCACACACTTATATATCAGACAGTTTTTAAAAATAGTTTATTTTGATTTTTAGTTTTCAAAAATGTTTATATAATGTAGAAAAGACATTTATCACAAATCGTCATCTGTCAGGAAGCTTAATACATGTATATTCATCTGATGAATAAAAATAGTCAATTTAGAATAAATATTTTACATATTTATCTGTACAAAGGATTCCAGTAAAAAACGTAATCAAGTTTTTCTTTCTTTAAAGAGTCTTAAAAGTTGTATTTCATACAAAAATATGATTAAATTTACTGAATCCATGACTGGAATCTAAACTGTAAGTTGTAAACAAGTCTAGATTTAAGGTCTGTATAACCATTTGTTCAAAGGGTACACTTAAAGTTTAAATTCGTTTTTGAAAAGTCCTCTTGCAATGTAAGTTCGTCTGTAATGACTATTTAAAGTTAAAAATACCTTAACCGAGTAAGTCGTAGAAACTTCATGAAAAATGCATTTTGCAGACGATGAAGTAAATATGCATTTGAATTACTGAAGTTTACCTGAAAAATGTTGTTGGTTTCTTTTATAATACATGCTGCATTAAATTATATCTTCGTCTTAAACTTTCTATTTATTTTAACTGAAAAGGGAAGAATACCGATTTTTATTTAACAGTATATTCTTGTAAGCGATGGTATAGATGCTTTGTAAACTTTTGGAATTTTTACGATATCTTCAAAATTGAAAAGTATATAGGTAAAACTTTGAAAAAGGTGTGACGTCACTCCATCCGGTACCTTTTGATGTTTTAATGGTATGACGTCACTCAAAAGAACTTTCATAAACTATAACTTTCGCAAATTGAGTTATTTTTTTAAATTCAAAAAGCAATTCACGTCATCTTAGATTCTTTACCATTGGCACACGTGCCGATCAAAAAATAGATTTTGTATTTTTCCCTTTTCTTTACAACTAAATTACAGAAAATGCTTGGTGTAAGGCAATTAAATCTTATTAATTTCTTATTATGATAATTAATTATAGCAAACTTACTTATTTTAGAAAATTGTTCATTAAGATAAATTTATTACAATTTTTTATGCTGCTTATAATAATTGATTCTTATCTAATGCAAGTGTTTATTTCCTGTTTTTAATACATTTGTAAAAAAACAATTGTACTTTCGAGACGTGCTTGAAATAAAAAAGAAACCAGGATGCGCTTATTTTTTAAAACCTCTTTTAGTCTGAGTGCTTTGAGAATCTCGAACGAGCTCGAGAATTTTGAAAAAGTAAATACACTAAGACTTGAAAAAATACACGGAATCATTATTTTAGGTTAAAATAAGTTTATTTTTGTAATAATCATTGTGACAGAATACTTGAACGTTATTGTAGTAAAACATTATCAAAATAGAGCGTGATTATCATTATACTTCGAAAACTTCTATTCTTTGAATTATATTAATTGAGGATAATATTATTCTTCATGTAACAATATCCTCATTTTCACAATTCAAAGTCTCAGACAACATGAGAAGCTAACAGACGCGTTTGTTTATTTAAGCTCTTATCACATGAAAGGTATGATATTCTTTCAAAGTGAAAATTTACATAAACTCTCACAGAATTTTCACTAGATTTTTTGATAAAATTTCTTCACCATAAAAAATAATTTCTAAATGATCCAAATCATTAATCGAATCGTCAAAAATATATTTCACCCATAGCCAAAAACACTCTAATGCTAAAACAACGCAGTATCCTCTCGCATTTTCAAAAACAGAACTTGGGGGTTGTTTCGAGTTCTTTGAACCTAGGCGCCTTCCTGGAAAATCCTCACAAGAGAGAAAAGAAGAAAACTACCAGAGGCAGGCTTGGAGGGTTAAAATCGAAAAAAGTAAACACTGTAAAATATGCATAAGAAAGCTAGGGCGGAGGGACAAAGCGAGTCGCCGAGGATTCCCACTCGAGAGAGTGAGAGCAAGAGAGAAAGAGAGAGAGACAAAGTGCCCGGGTGCAAAAAAGCCGAGGTATAAAACTCGCAGCTCACCGGAGGGCAAAATTTCGTCCGGTGGCAGCAGCGCACGGTAAATTCGATTGCCTTCTTCCTTTTCTTCCTCTGTTTTTCCACTCTCCTATCCTTTCTTATCCCCACCTTTCTCTTTTCTTCTTTCTTTATCTTGGATGGGCGTTATTCGCGCAATGTCATCGATTCTAGAGAGAAAAACGCTCAGCCCTTTCTCTTCTTTTTATCGAAGGATGTGCGCTAAATGCGGAGGAACCGTGGACAGTGGACAGTGGGTCTGTGTATGTTAGTAGGGCTCTAGAATGTTTCGCTGACCTCGACGCAGCCGCGCGCGCTCGGCTAAGAAATACGTTATTACGTGTCCTACGCTGGCTCGTCGTCGTCGTCGTCGTCGTCGTCGATGTGCCAGTTCAAACTTTCGAGGCGCTCGCTCGCGGTGAAGCGAGGTGGTTTATATTGGCTTTGAGCAGCGCAAGGGGGTGAGATTTTGCATGCGAGGGTTTGTAAGGTGGTTTTGCGGTTTTCTGTGTAAATATGCTTTGGATGCTGAATTTATTGGAATACGCGGTATAGAAGGTTTTTTCTTTTTCTTTTTCTTTTTTTCTCTTATTGGAATGGTTATAATGGTACTGCTGTGTTGTGGGAAGAAGTTAGACAGCTTACGATTAAAAGTTTTTTATATGTCTATATAGTCTGCTTAGTTTATTATAGTTCTGCTTATGTTTATCGAATATGTAGCTATACACTATACTTTTCCATTAGTTTGACACGTGTCAAGTCATTTTTGATGTTATATTTTTCAGTGCAAGATATATATATATAGGAAAAATAAAAATTACGCTCGATTCAAAATTGTGCTGCCAAGGGAATTAATATTTTTTTTCTAAAAGTTTATAAAAAGATGAAGAAGTTCTTTTTGGTATGTTCAAATTGATAAAGAATCTATAATTTTTTGAGAGTATCCGTTTTTTGGCTATCTTTGAAAATTCAGAACAATCTACTGGGTCACACAGTGGACTTTAGAGGCTGAATTTCTTTTTAAAGCTTCTTTTCATTGGTACTTTCATATAAAAAATCGGCAGCAAGTAACGAAGACTCGAGTGCGCACGGATTATTAAAATATGTTTGGAATTATTTATATATATATATATATATATATATACATACATATATATATATATATATATATATATATATATATATATATATATATATATATATATATATATATATATATATATATATATATACACACATTTGTATAGGCAAATCCGCCAAACTTCTGACTTTTGAGAATAATAAAATAATTTTTTTGAGTATATAAATCAAATAGTACTTAAATGTTCATCTGTTTAAATATTGATTTAAATTTAACTTCTTCAGCCATACATCTTTATATTATACCGATTTATGTGTAACTACGTATAAATGAATTTTTTGGGTCGCTGATTACGAATATGAAGTCAGATTTCCAAAAAAATCCAATATGGTGGACAAAAATATTTTCGTTTGCCATATTCGATCACCAATTTTGTATTTTGGATATCTAACTTCATATTTGTAATGATCGGTCTAAAATAACCCTGTTTATGAATTTTTACAAAAATATTTTATATAATTTTTATTACATAGCTTGAAAAATGCTTGATTTCGCTCAACCCACTTTTTGTATCAAAAACGCTCTATGAAGTCGAGTGTCTATTTAACGAATTTTTTGTATCCTACTATTAAGGAGCACCGATTACGCGTGGATAGAAGATATTAGCAGTCTATACCAACTTGTGCCAACAAAAAATGTTATAATTTTATACGAGTTACGTTTTAAATATTAATATTTTATATCGTAAACATTTTTTGTGTAAGTGGCACATTCCTTTACCTGGTTTTAATGTACTTATTGCACTAACAAGGGGGGACCACGGAGTCCGGGCCACCGATTTTGATGAAACTTTAGGTATCGTTTTCTGATACCTAAAAATGAAGCCCAATACTCGTGGTTTCATCCAATGGGCCTTCGTACAGTAGATACGGCGTATTTCATTAATGTTGATAGTATATCTATGTATATTTGATTTTTAGCATTGCCCATATGAGCAATACTAATGTTTTTTGGCACTACCTCAGATTTAAAGACCCATTGAATAAAACTACGGGTGCTGTGCTTTATTTTTAGGTTCCAATAGTCGATCCCCATATTGCACGAGCTTAAGAGTTGCAAAGTCCATATGTTGTCACAGGATAAGATTCTGAATAATATTATGCTTGTTATGAATATTTTACCTTTGCAAAGAAATTTAATAGGTTTTGAATTATTTTGTAAAAATCTAATGTAATAATAATACAATACATTTACCTTATAGTTGCACAGAACGTTGCATTGTATTATTGCATCAGCTTAAGACTTATATCTTACCTTTGTAGAAATCCTTATATTTTTTCCGTTTTCTCGTGCTTTGAAATAAAATAAAAATATGTGCAAGAGCTACAAACAAAAATGTTTATGATTATCTATCAATAATTAAAACTGACAATACAATGTAATAAAAGAGGCCTATGCAATAAGGGCAAAATAAAACAATATTACAGTATATATATATGCACTAATTACAAAACCGGAACAAAAGAAAAAACAAAGAAAAAGCGCATCATCTTCCCCAACAAATTCCTCAAAAACATTCACTACCCCGTACATTTCGGCGTAAAAAGCACACCACGCGCAGATTGAAGGCATCCTCTGCTTCCTCCGCAGCCCCTCGCGTGAACGCACGCGCACACAAGAGCATGCGTCGAGCGAAGATGGCTGTATCAACTGAAAATCGCGCGGGAGCCAATAGCGAGGAGCGCCTTAATATTGCCGCGCCGGCGCGCGCGCTTACCAACGAGAAACGATCGAGCGAGCGCGAGCGCGAATCTAATACCCAGACGTGTCGCTGCTGGGGTTATTTCCGACGCTGTTTTATGCGCCGGCAGGTTGCGGAAGGTCTCTCTCTCTCTCTCTGTCTCTCTCGCTCGCTCCCTGCGCTCGCGCTCAAAATTGGTTTTGGATTAACGGCGTGTGGTACGTTCGCAGGCGGCGGGACTCGCACGCGCGCGCCCATATATATCCCGACGCTCTCGATAAATCTGAGTTTCGCCCTGCGCCACCACAAACGCGGGGCTGCGGAGGAGGAGAAGGAGGAGGTGTAGGAGGAGGAATCTTCTTTCATAGATGTGAGGTACTCGGTTTTTCTCACGATTCTTTATTTCAGTGATTCTTTATAGTTGAATTATACTTGATTAATTAGAATTTTTTATATATTCTATTCTCTGGATGATAAATGATTTTTAATATTCAATGTTGTAAATTTGATACTATGGTTCTCGATATCTCAAAATTAGATTTGGATAAGATGAAAGAATGAACGAAAGAGTTCCCTCTTATTTAATACTTTATACATAAAAAAACAATACAGAGCTTTGTTTAATTTATAATAATATCTTGTCGAGACCACTTATTTATTTTTGCTCTTTTTTAATTGTTTTTATTTCTTTGTCTGATTATTATCAAAGAAAGAGTTTCTTTTACAATATATCAGATATTCATATATGAAAGCGAATTATGTATGGAAATCATACGGCAGATTAACTTATATATGCAGTTAAAATAAAAGGAAATGAAAGATTATCGATGCTTTATTTACATTATTTCCGGAAATATGATCTATAGCATATCTCAAGGATTAACTATAGATATCTGTATAAGTATTGATTTTATTTAATGCTCTTATTTCTGTAAGAGCTGTTTATACGGGAAATTTAGTTTTCGATTATTAAATTTATATATATAGAATAATAAAAACATCCTATTGATGTATCGGCATAATATCTAAATGAGACTCGGATATATCAATAAATGCAATTTCAATTGTAAAATTATGTGATTGTTAAGCTTCATAACATTTTAGCTACTTTACTTTCCTGCTATTGCAATATAACTGTTTTCATGGTTTATTACTTTGCTGGCGTTGCCTAAATTATTCGTGGTTTTATATGCTCGTAATATTTCAATCTAGCCTATTCATCGTCACCTAATAAATCTTTGTCAAGACGTGTCTCAATGATCACCTTCTCAATTATCAGCATCTCACTTATCACCTTCATTACTGGATATAAGTTTTCCGGTTGTCATCATATGAATTTTTAAGACCTTTCCATCTGTTTTCATTATCTCAAGCCAATATGACATGTTCAATATTACTATATTTATCTATCTTTGTATTCGTACGTCCAAGCAAAAGTGTCCCACCTGGCGGTGGTGCTCGGCACTGCTCTAAGTTATACTGTAAATAAGTAACCCTTTAACTTATTTCAACGGAAAAGGCACAATAGACTTGAAATATACTATGAAAAATTGATATTTATAGATAAAAATACAATTAAAAGTTAAAATTACTCGAAACTATCCTGCATTTATCAATTTTCAGCAGTGTTAAACACTTGCACTTTCCTGCATTTATCTCGTGACTTAGAGAGCTGGTTTCAGCGCCATCTGACGGGTCTTGAACGTGCGAATATCTCTTCATTATTATTATCTTTATATATCTCTGAATTATTATTATTTTCATCTATCTTTTCATTATTATTATCTTTATCTGCCTTTCATTATTATTACCTTTATCTACCTCTTCAATATACTTTTTTCGTTTGTCGTGAAATTAGTATCCTAATACATCTTTATGCCTCTGTAAAACCTGTCAATTATATATATTCTGCTCGTAAACGGTATCATGTCACAGTCTCCACTTTCATTGTGAATTATTTGTGGTGATATATTGTAGTCACGATAAATCTTGATCCGCTATCTCCAGATTGAAGGTCACATTTCTTTACCATTATTTTTCGTTCAGTATAGTGCACTTCCATTGTTCAGCTTTTGTGTCATATTTCATATTTTGGTTTGTAGCCTTCAAAGTCATAGTCAAATTCATACATCCTTTGCTTTCACTTTAATATACTACAATGACTTTTAAATTGCTCCTATCCATCATCTTCATTCTGAATAGTTGCCAGGTTGATTGATCGAATGAAAATAATAAACAAATTAAGAATTAATTTCTAAGCAAACTAATTTTTTAACTGTAGGATTAATTGCTGAACTGCGTTTTTGCGTGTATATCATTTTGCCAGATTCTTCTTATTAACTACTTCATCTCTAAAATTTTGATGCACTTTTCTCTTGTTTCCCATGTTTTAAATTATAACTGTCTTTCGTATTTCCAAACAAAAATATTATTCAGTGGCAGTGATATATTTACCGAACGTTAAGTAATATTTCAAAAATAAAAAGGGAACTATAATAAAGTGGACGGAGATGATGCAGAAGTAGTTAGAAATAGCGAAAGAGGTGTAAGAGAAGAGCAAGAAATGAAGAACAATCGCAATCATGGATGCAAGCGGATTGCCGGGCTTTTAGCCGGAAAAATATACAAGCCGGGGATTTCGCGTGTTCACGCAGTAAAGCTCGTACCAAAGCGAGTATTGCTAGCTTTAAGGAATCGTTATTGCATTTTATTTATTCGCCGTCCAATTGGGATTTTGTTATTTTGAGGCATGGATGTATGAAGGAGTACTTTCGTTGATAAAAATTTGTAGCGGTATGGAGCATTTGTGTTAATTCAACTAAGCTGCAATGATTTAAGCGTGAAAGCTTATTTTTGTTCTATAATTTTAGTATTTGTTTCTTATTGTAACATTATTGTAAACAACCATATGCAAACATTCACTAAAAATCGTAATCGATGATTTTGGAAGTATCCACCTCACATTTCAGAGACGATTCTATTAGTTTTTATACAGATAATACATTTTTCATCGTCTATTTTAAAAATCTCCTAAAAAAAATATTATTGTTTTTGCACCCTGAAAAAAGCTTACCTATTTTGCTGCAGCTGCATAGCCCAGTAGCTTTGAAAATAAAATCCAACGCGCAAAAAGACGACTGCATTTTCCTCGGGCTGCTAAAATTTCATTCGCCAGCTCGCCATCGCCGCCACGCGCGATATATACACATTCGGGCAGAATAAAAATTTAAAACAAAAAGAGCGGTGACGGGGTAGAGAAGAAGAGAGGAAGACTATGATCTAGTTTTTGTCGCGAGCAAAGTGCCGCGGTGTGGAGGTGAGCATCACAACGGGGATAGAAAGGGAGAGAGAGGGCGATAGCGAAATGCAGCGGGCGCGTCTGAAGGAACGTTAGCCGGGCGAACTAGCGAAACGACATTCGCTCGGCTACTATAACGACTGATCTCGCTCTAGCTATAGCTCGGTCTCTCTCTCTCTCTCTCTCTCTCTCTCTCTCTCTCTCTCTCTCTCTCTCTCTCTCTCTCTCTCTCTCTCTTCCGGCTCTGCTCTACTACGGCTATTCCCAGTGGCAGCGAAAACTCGTAAAACGGTACTTGGAAATTCGCTGCGCCAACTTAAACTTGATCGAGATGAAGAAGTCGCACGTGTGTCCGTGCATACGCGCACTTTTCACCTTTACATACACGGCTATAAGCTTCGTTCACACGTATAATATCTTTGTGGCGTGTATCTGACGTCTACTTATGGTTACTTTGGTCAAATATTGAAATAATTTGTGGTGATGGTAGGGAATCCAAAAATTGTATGTCGTTTTAAACTGAGGTACATGTGAAAATTATCTTTTATAGTGTAATTATTATTTTTGACGATTAAAACTTTCAAACGGTAGAGCATGAAATATTTAATATCAGGGTCATGGGTTCGAGCCCTACATTGGGCGCCAAATTATTTCGCTCAATGCAGAATATGACATACGCGAAGAAAAAATACTGTTTAACTGTTTCCGACTGTTTTTACTTTGGATTTTATTATTTCATTGAAGAATGTAGTACGATCGAGGAATGAATTGGTAAACTCTCGACGAAGATGGTTAAAACGATACTAATATTTAAAATGACTGTTTTGAAACGCTCTTCATCTATTTCATACAAACTCAAAAGAACAAATAATAACTTAAATTCGATCATATTCCAATTAATATTTCTTTTACAAGAATTCACAACAGTTCAGACGTATAAATATTTATTTAACATTACTTCATAAAACTGCACACCACTTCTGATTGTAAGAAACAGTATTTGTTCTAGCAAGTAAAAATTTGTTTTTAACTATCTTCATGTAAGTGATGCTAAAAGCATGAAAATGATTATCTGGAATAAGAGTAAGAAAAATGTATGTTCTACTTACTCAAATTCCGTTGCAATTAATTATAAGATAAAAGAAAGAAACAATACATATCTGATTCGCATCATTATACACACACAAAACAGGCGGAACAATGGAGCGTGCTCCTCAAACTTTCAAAATACCACATTATAACGCAGCGATCAATCTTGATCCTTTGTCCCGCAACATCCATAATTACAATCTCGAATAATACATAATAACGATCGCTATAAAATCCCGCGCCTGCCGATTTCGGGTATCCCGCCCGAGTATGTAAAAACTTCCGTCGCGTCCGCGATAATGACGCGTCTCATCTGCTTCGCTTCTCCTTATCGAGAGGAATCTATTTTCCCTCACCGATTGTTCTGTAGCAGAAAAAAAAAGATAGATACGAGACGAGAAAGCCGCAAGTTGAAGAGACAAAAAAAGGAGAGGACAGAAGAGTAGAAGCCGATGCGCGCGAAAATGGAGGGAAAAAGGAGCGCTAACGCGTATAAAATAGGACGCGATAACTGCTTGAATATTTTCGCGCCTCGGACTCTGCCTCGCGCATTTTACGGGCCCCGGCTAGCGCATAAAAATGGGGTCTAAGCGCCCCAACCAAGAACTCGTTTCCAGCTAAAACAATACCACTCGTCGGATTTTTCTATCTTGCTTTTTCGTTTTATCTCTCTCTCTCTCTCTGTCTCTCTCTCTTCTCTCCCTCTCTCTCCCTCTCTCTTCTCTCGCTCCCTCTCCCTCTCCCTCTCTCTCTCTCTCTTTATCTCTCTCTCTTTTTCTCTTTGCTCTTCCCCATTTTCTCTCACTCACTGTCTGTGTATGTGAGCTCTTTCACCTACTTTTCGCGTACTGGTGTCCTGTCGTCGGCGGCGGCGTGGCAATTCAGAGAAAACGAGAGAGAGTGTGTGTGGTTGTAGATAGGCGAGCACATGGACGAAGAAAGCTAGAGACTCGAAAGTCCGATGGTATGTGTATGCGGAGAGGCTATGCGCATGTTGAAAGTGCGACCGTGAGCATGCAAAATGCAAACATCCACGCCGAGTTCTATATCTTTTTTTTATGGCTATGGATACGTATGTATAGGTATGTATATGTATGCATTTGGTGAGCTGTGATAACAAAAACTTGTCGATGAGCCAGAAAATAAGGAAGTTGAAGATTTTTTTATATACATAGAATGAACAATAATTTGACAAAATACATAAAGTAAACTAAATATATTTCATAATTCTGAAATAATATTAAATATTATTCTTTTAATTGTATTTGTAGACTATTTATTATTAAATAATCTGTTAAAGTATCGAAAGAAGTTTAATATTAGTCTCTTGTATAAAGGAATTAAACGAGTCTTGATAATCAAAGTATTTTAAAAGAATACTTAATTTAGAATATTAATATTAAAATTATTTAAAGTTTATTAAATAATTCATTTCGGTGGTACAATTGTATAATCTTCATTTTAAAGCCAGCATTTATAGAGGAAATACGTGTAATATTACAGGCACAAAAATTATCTAAATCAAATCCATGGTCGATCTACTAATTTCCGCATAAACAGTCTACATCCAGAAACAAAACGCATCCACAGGATATTACGTAATTCTCGAAAGCAGCAGCAGTGGCGGCGCAGCTATAACTCGTTCGCCAGGCCAAACAAAACCATTAGCACCACTCGCATGAGTTATTATCCCCCAGGAAAAAGTGCTTTTAAGCATCCTTAAAATACTCCTTCCTTTCCCTCTTTAATTTCAATTTATTTTCATTTTCCTTCCTCCCGTTCGAGGGATCGAAGCTAGCTCCTGTAGCCGACGAGTAAGACAAAGATACAGTCGCCAGGGAGGCAACCCTCTCTCTCTCTTTCTCTCTCTCTCTCTCTTTCTCTTTCTCTTTCTCTTTCTCTTTCTCTTTCTCTTTCTCTTTCTCTTTCTCTCCTAAGACTTGGCTTAGTGCCTCGAGTCGCGGCGGCAATATCTGACCCCCTTTTCCCCGGGGGGATAAATCTTGAATTTTGGCATACCACGCGCGTAGCCGTCGCCACCGTCGCCGTCGTGGGGGAAAAGCAGCACGAGGAGAGAGAAGCAGGGAGAGAGAGAGAGAGCTCCCTGAGGCCGGAAAACCGCCGCCGATGACGAAGGACGAAGCTGAAGCTGTAGCTGCACGCCTTTTCTTCGCTCAACTCTTGCGAAATTTTTTGTGCCAAGCGAAGTATAAGGTCAATAGAGATCGATGCTGTACTTCGCTTGCAGTAATTCTGGGGCGAAGATTTTACGAATGCGCGAGCACGAAGTTAATTTATTTGAACGTCTTTTTTTGGTCTGCTGTAGTAATGAGAATGGTTGGACTAGTTTTATTCTAAAGAGTTGATTGAATAGTTCTTCGAACAAAAAATTCTATCACGTGGTTTAACAATTAGATCAAAGTTTGGACTTACCAAAATTTCGATGTTATACCTGCTCAATTAAAGTTTTTGGGATTTATCTGTATTCATTAGTAAACGAGATAAGAACGTATGAGTTGCAGAATGTATTTGTTATGCATATTGAATTTCATGGACCAAAAGTACTAAAAACAGTCATTCTGCAATTAGGTCTTTTGAATTCAGCATTTCTAATCCAGAAGCATCATCATTGGATTCAAAATTGGCAGCCCTAGAAGTTCTGGAAACTCATTTGCGTAGAAATAACATTGAGAGTTATACACGTTACATACGTTACATAGTAAAACGATTCCAGACTATTCCTACACCAGATAGTTTCAAAACTATGAGCAATTGAAATAAAAGAAGTCGTTCGGGTACTCGTTAATAAAGTTTCATTCTATTACATCTCCAAAAAGTACTAAATATAAAAAAATTGAGTTCAAGAATACTCAAATAATAAAAATAAAACCCCAAGATGGAACACGCATAACATAAAAGGGCATACTTAAAAAATAAAGACCAATAAGGCGGATACAGCAGAAACTGACGTAACAAAGGATCCAGATAAGGAAATTCGCATAACGCAAAAGAAATTACGCAAAAAGGGGTACTAAGACAGATCCCTAACTCCGAGTAAAACAAAAGACAGAATCATCCTCGAAACAGCAAGCATCCCAAGAGAGACAGAAACAGAGACAGTGCTAGACGACAAGGACGAGGAGGACGCCGACCAAAGATGTTGCCGGCGCGTTTACAGCCGCGGGAGCCGAGGCAACGGTCGAGAAAGCACCGGCCATCAACCCCCGGGTGTACCGAGGGCAACATAAGAAGGGTCTTACTAGTCATAGCCGCGGCGCAACATCTTCTCCCTTGCCCGCAACCATCCCTGGCTCGACACCACCGTCGTCGAGCTGCAACGAGCAGCGCAACATGTTTCTTGCGCCACTTCAAAGTGAGAGAGAGAGAGAGAGAGAGAGAGAGAGAGAGAGAGGAGCCGACGCCGTCCCTCTTTACTGTCCCTGGGCCGATACTGGCTGCAAGCTACAGCTGCCGCTGCGTACTTCGGCGAGAACGAGTATAAACCCTGCGCCCGATATGAGGTCGTGCGAGAGGGTGTAATGGGAGGATGAAGGGTGTCTGAGGGTTGTTTCGGAGATTATGGTTGTACTTTGCAAATTTTTGTGGTGGTCGTGATGGTTCTGGTTAATTGGTTGCTTATTTTTGCTTTGAGAATGTTTAAAATTTTGTTACTTAAATGTTTGTGATTATTACACGTAAAGTATTAAGGTAGTTATGAGTTATATATAAGTATATATACTTTGGGATTCATGCGTTTTGTCGACTTCAAGAAATAGGTTTTTTGAATTGGTAACATTTAGATGATATGGTAATTCAATTCATAATGAAAGAAATGAAAATATCCCTTAATAGTTAATATATAGTTAGGAAATTATAAGGAGAATGCATTTTTAGTGTTAGTGGTAGTTTTGGTTAATTGATTACTGACTTCTTCTTAATTTGTGGGCATTTGAAATATGTTACAAAAAAATTACCTAGAAATGGAATTTGCATTAGAATAAATTAGTGATTACGTTCAAGTACATTCCCTTTGGATTTGTAAAAAAGTATAAAAAAGATTTATAATGGGTTATCCGAATTGGCAACATAACATCATAGGTGATATTATACAGTAGGACATATGATAAACTAGAAAATACACCTTTTGTTTCAACAGAGTTCTCTCAAATATTCAAATAGGTGTTTTGAATTGGTTACATACATGGAAGTTATGATTATGATTTTCGATTTCGTAAAGTTACAATGAAGTTGTATTAAACTTGATAGCGCTATAAATTGGATAAAATAAAGGATATAGTAGCTGAACACACTAATTTTATTCATGGGGAAAGATGATTTATGATGTTATCTACATTTTGCTATGCATTGCCCACGTTACAATGCAATATGCTTAATGAAAATTCATATCTATACAATTTTAATTTGAAAATCTAATTTATAAAATCTCGCTTTACTGGTACCCTAGAACATTATTTTTTTATAAGTGAATAGATGTCATTATACATCAATTTATTTAAGGATTATAAACTATACATAAGTGCACATTATATCATCATTATTATTTTATGCGTCTGTTTATGAACAATAAATTTTTAAAATCTATGTCTATAAACCTACTTGAATGTCCTCATTATATCATTAATAGCGTAGTATAGTTCGATAAATAACTTTCTAAAACTAGGGTACTGAGTCATAAATGAATATTACGACCAACTTTATTCAAGCTATACTTAAAATAAAGCACATTTAATATTTTAGCGATTAAGCAATATGTTGATAAGTTATTTGATCAAATTATACCTGTCAACTTTTTTAATTACTTTATTTCCAATAAGAATGAAAATGTATTTTTCTTTTCCAGGTGAGTACCATTACTATATTCCAATATTATTACGACCAACTCTAAATCACCGCAAATGTAAGTCACATTTTCACTTATTCGGATCACTATCTAAGTGGAAATTATCACTTACTTTCACTGAGAAAAATATTTCGTTGGCACAATCAAAATTTGGTTATAATTTAATCTGTTAAAATTCTTTGATCTAACTATAATCAAAAGCAATGATTGAAGCATATTTATTCCCGGTAGAAAATTATCTAGTGTTGTCTTGACTCCTCTCTTATATTCCAGGTTCTTGGCTTAATTAAATTGCAACGAATACATTTATTTATGCATTAATTCTTGTAACATTTTCGCTTGTATTAATTAATTTCTGGTGCATAAAAATGATAAGCCCAAAGTCCTATGACCGCAGTTTTATCAAATGTATAGTAGACACAACCTATTTCATTAATATTCATAGTATATTTATATTATATAATTTTATATGTAGCATTATTTATATGAATAATTCTAATGTTTTAAGCTTTATTTGAGATTCTAGAGTCTATAGGATAAAACTACGGATAATGGGTTTTATTGACAGGTACTATCCCCAAAGTTTCATAAAAATCCGTGACCCCAAACTCCGTGTACTCCCCTGGTTACTGAAACCATCTAAATAAATTTCATCGTTAAATTGGATATTACTCTAACAGCAGTATAATGTATATAATGTAGAAACTCACGATTACTATATAAAGTTTACTCAGAAACCATACGATACAGCTCCAACATGAACTTCGCATCTATAACATATTTTCTATCAATATTTCGACGATACTCTTTCTGCAATGATCAACTCAGTATCTCCATCTAAAAACATCTGCGCTACACGAATAAGCACTACATGTATCCAAAAAATATTCCACCCACAATCCCGTCCCCCCCTCCATCTCACGCTGGCTCGCAAAGTGCCCAAATTCTTTTCGAATTAACGAGCCGAGCGCTGCTGCACACCGCGCGTCCGCCGCCGACCCTCCAACTGCGCGCCGATCTCCTCCGGCGCGCGGTGCCCTGCAGGCCGCGTGCGGCCATTAGCGAGAAAGCGGCAACTTGTCGCGGCGAGAGGCGGAGAGCCTTTCCCCTCCCTTTGCTCTCTTTCCGTGCTAAACGACCGACCATTCGAGCCACGCGCGCGCGTATTCTCTATGCGTGCGGTGTGCGTTCTCGCTCTTGGAATGAGAGACGGCGAAACGAGTTTGCCTACTCTGATAATGAATCCGAGAGTAAGAGAGAGCGAGAGAGAGAGGTATGGTTGGAGTATGAAAGTGGATAGCAGTGGAAGGGTGAATATTGGAGGGGTTGTTTCTGTGAGCAAGTTGTGCGGACGAAGCTGATGTAGCGAGAGTGAGACGCGTAAATTTATCGATTGCGTGGGTTAATGATTGATCGAGATCTTTACTGTTGCTGCATAAAGCAGGTTTTACGAAGAAGGAATAATAATTTTTTTCATTTATATTCTAACTTTATTTGATTTCCCAAATAGATGTACACATGTGACGTGATACATCGACGCTGTTGATAAAATTACCACACACGATGTGTACCTCTTGAGCGTCAAATCTATACTGATAGGCACTTATTCTTCAATACGAACCCTCCATTACTTACGAGTTCCCTTCGAGGGAATACGCTCTCGAGATATATCATACACTTAATCTGAGCTCACGATCGCTATCACTTCGTTCTTGATCTTTCTTTATATTATTGTAATTGATTACAATAAGTCAACACTGCATAAATCAATCATTATTTGATAAAAGTCTCAAATTCGCTGTTACTTAGTTTACAAAAAAATGTAAACGGTTCCTATCCCTAACCCATACAAAATTTGCAATAATTGAAGCAAAGCTGTTTTTGCTTAAAGTAGATCATATTAAGGTAGGAAGAAATGTAAGTAACTATGTACATCACTGTCAAACATCATGAATTACTCTTTTGCAATATAAGTTGGAAAATCTTATGATCGTAGAATGGAACATAGATAATGTAGAATACTGCTCATTTACAATAATTATAAAATATCGAAGCTACTTCGAATCGCTTTACGTATGTTTATTTTCAATATTAGTCGAAACTTGAAAACTTTCTAATTAATTGATATTCGATTTTACAAGAAGCCTTATATTGCAGAATTAGAAATATTCATTGAATACTACTATGAGAATGGCGAGCGCCGACCTCGGACTAGTAGATGAAGCGAACAGGAAAAGACTCCAACCAATCAGAGCGTAGGAATCGCCCCTTCTAATTGGCTGGAGTCTTATTTCACCGTGCTGCCATCTGGAAAAAGTTTGCAAGGTCGACATCCTCATAGATGGTCCTTTTCCATCCGTATCAAAACCTTCGCCCATCTCAAAATATAAAGCAAGTAGAAAAATATCAACAAATCGCACCCAAGGATAATATTCCTCCTCCTCGAAATCTCACCTCTTACCCTCTCAAAATCTCCATCAGACCCAAGCAATAAGTACGACGCGGAAAACGCGAGCAAGCGAGACTCCTCCAAATCCTCTTCTATATACATAGTACCCTCTCCCCGGCAAAGGGTGGTAATAAATACACAAATAAACTTTCCTCGTTAACCTATCGGGCGTTCGCCCTCCCCCTGCCCTTCCATGCCCCTCCTATAGATCCCGATTGCTGGGAGCCGGAGCTATCTCGCGACCGGACCGTTCGCTCGCTCGCGCGTTTATAATGCTAACAGCGCGACCGGAGTCGTCGTCGTAGTCGTCTTCGAGAGAGAGAGAGAGAGAGAGAGAGAGAGAGAGAGAGGGGGTAGAGACTCTCCCCTGGGAGAGCGAGGAATGGCTTTTCTGCATGCCCCGGCCAACTCTCTGCCAGCGCGGTGGGGTGCTATCGGCCGCGCGTACGCTCGGTCTATCGGGTCGCGAGTGCTATATCTTTATTCGTTCTTCATTAGTTTCTGTTTTAAGGGTGGGTGGGGGAGAGACGGAGGGAAAGAGAGTCGAGTGGTCGATATTAAGGAAATGGAGAGTTTTGAAGGGAGAGGGGGTTGATTTCTTTTATGGGTGTATCGAAAATTTAATGGTCATCGACTGTGATATCGCACTTCGAGAAGAAGACTGACAACTCGAAATTGTATGTTTTTGAGAAACAAAGTAACGTAAATTTTTTTATAAAAAAAAACTTTTTTACCTGAATTTTACTATTGCACTGTAGTTTTCCAACCTTTACTGTACTCAAAAATCATGTTAAAATTATTTTGAACTATCGTAGTCTTGTTCTGGCTATACTATATTTAGTTATTAAATTCTTTTTGATACAACTTTCTGAAAACGATTTTAATTTAGGTTTTATTAGTATTTTTGCGCTCCGTTTCTTATTTATGAGTGGATAAGTATGTTTTTAAAATACAGAATTATTTCTTTAAATTAAGAGGAAAAACACTATTACAACCTTTAAAATCTAGGTGGATGTACAGAGTTCATCAGTTAACGATACAATAGAACAGAGAACCGAATAATGGGCAGCTTTTTGACTAAGCGGTTTATCTACAATAAGAAAAAATAGGAATATTTAAAAACTGTATATGAGGATGGCTGTGACACCTCATAAAGAATTTTGAAAACTTTGAAAATTAGCAAACGAAATTATGATTCTGCTTTTAAAATTTTTCTTGTTTTGTCAGACATTTTACTAATTTTCAAAGTTAGTTTAATCCCCTATGTGGTGTCATAACCATTTGCATATAGTTTCTATATTTTTTTCTTGTTTCTGAAAAGATAGTCTGATCAGAATGATATTAATTAGCTTTTATGTTTAGCTGATCTCTGAGCCCTGAAGAGTACATTAGGGAATTTAATAAAGTTAAAAATGTATTCCTACTTTGAACTGTTGCGAATAAAATGGTTCAAAAGTTTTAAAGATATATATTTTATAGTGCATTTACACTAGATGGTATAAAATTTCTAGTTTTTAACGACTTTTGTAATGTTGTCGAGTATATTCGAGTAGTATTCGAATGTAAAGGTTTAAGTCAGTTCTCAGATCGCTACATTTATTAAATTTTAATTGCTAGGAAATGAACCCAATGGGTTAAAGATATTTATACGATTTTCTACTGATAAATATAAAATAAGGTGATGTTAAACCCCGTATTACTGATAATTTTAAGAAAATATCTCTATGGAAAATTGTTGTTTTTGATTGGAACAACAACTGTCCATAGAGATATTTATTCAAGATTGAAAATTAAATGAGAAAAGTGGATCCTCGTATTTGTCGGTGACAGATGGCTTTAGCATCACCTTAATAAGAACTTAATACAGTCTAATAGAAAAGAGATAATTAAAAGTTATGCTTTTTTTATTTTCAGAACATTCATTAACGGAAATAAAATAATTATTTAAGTGTAGATCAGCAGTTGTAGTAATTAATTAAATAAGACTTTAAAGAGATGAATATTATTGGATGGGTGCTTCCTGCTTAATTGAAATCTTAAAACTATAAAAGGAAGTTTAATATAAATTATACCAATTTTGCAAAAGTTGATTATTTATATTATAAGAGTAATACGTCAATATCCTAGTAAGATAAATGTCCGAATTTCTACTGATTTTAGGACTAAAGTATACTGCATAAAAGTATAAAAAGTTATTGTGACAAAAATTTAGTTTATCCGTTTCGAAAATAAATAAATATTCGGATAAACTTCATTACCATTACTAACTCATTACTATGACTCAAATTATATAAAATCAACATCAAAAAGCTATAAAGTAATAAATAGGAAACTTAATATTTATACAAGTTAATTAAACTAACAGCACTAAATATATACAATTTTACTTCTGAGGAATAGCTGTGCAACTGTTATCTACTCAATAAGAATTTTAATTTACATAAATATAAAATAATACATTTGTTGCCTGTCAGTTTATAAACATAAGAAATCAAATAGTAGCAGATTAATATTCTTCATGTACTAAAATGATACAATTGAGGAGCCAGCGAACAAAACCAGATAATTCTTGTTTCCGTTCTGTAAAAAAATTAAGAAAACTGTATAAGTAGAATTAAGAATATTTCGTATACTTGTATTCTAAAAATTTTCATCATTTTTCACAGTATTTTCTACGCTAATTGACTCGTTGTTAAAACTTAAGTCCTAATCAAAGTTTATCGTGTCTCAGTAAATAAGTATAAATAGTTTTTGTAAAAAACCTATAATAGCGAGAAAAATACAAAGTAAATATAAATTATACCATTTAAGCTTACGGTTTAAAAATTATTTACACTATTATCCTGTTTCAAAACACTCGAAGATAATTAAAATATTGTATCCTGACGTTTGCCAGTATACTCAGATATTTCGAAACAAGCTATTTACAAAATTCGTTACCAGTATCCATTTGGAAAGTTGCTCTAATACAACAACGATATTCCTATGTGCATACAACGCAATTTTTACCCTAAATACTAACATAAATCATCACACAACAAAACAGCCAAATAATTCCTCGACCAAGCCGTTCCAAACCCAGCGATCAGCCGCAACACCTCGGCTTTCTCGTAATTCTCCCTCACCCCTTTCACCGCCTACGCAGCTGCAGCTGCAGTTCTACAACCGATCGTGAAAGCTCTGGCGATAGTCAAACTGCCGGTGCGTCTCGGCACCCTTCCCACAGGAGCTCGCGGGCGCGCGCACGAAGCGATAATCTCGCCGCTGTGTGCAGTGCGGCACGCGGGGGAATAAACGTTACCCGCGCCAAAGTTGCCCCGTCTTTTGCTTAGCGCGCGCCTTATCTCGCGCTCAATCGCGGTGTCTACTGCAGTGTGGATGTAGCGTTGTCTTTGTTGCGAGCTTGGTAGTGAGCTTGTTTTCTGGTTCATCGAGTTGGGGATGGCGAGAGGGTGTGAATGGAGTGTGTCATTTTGGGGAGGTTTAGAGCGCTTGTGAGTTTGTTGTTAAAACTTAAAAACTTACGATTGTTTTTAGAACTTCATAACGTTGCGAGAAAGCTTTCGTCGTGATCCTATTAATTATGTGACTCTACGAAATGGAACTTAATTATCACCAAGAAAGTAAAATACAAAATACTTTAATAAATCGGCAGAGCTCAAGAACATCCAATCTACTCTTCCAGCATTATTTCCCATTAATTGTCTGTCCTTCGCTGTAACCCCTTCTATCTTCATTATTCCACTCATTTTATTAAATTCGCCTGCCTTTCATCGAGCAAATATTGCACCTCTCCTTCCTAACCCAAGAGCTCGCAAAGCCTTCCCGGGTGAAATTTCCGGAAATCCAAAGCGTCTGCGCAAACAAACGCATCGAAATTAAATCTTCAGCCCCGCAACTCTGTAATAATATTCCGCTCCGTACTTCGGCCTCCAGCCGAGGATTAAAACGACGTCAACTTCGCGCAGCTCCGGTTTACGGCTCGGGCGTTTTCACGCGGGCGGCGGAGGGTTCGATTGTTGCGAGAGATATGAGCGAGAGCTCGCGAGCGCGCGCGCGCGTGAATTCGAAATGCCGCTCGCGGAGAATTGTCCTTTTCAAGGGCCGGGGAGAGAGAAAAATCGAGAGAGATAGCACGCAGCCAGGCTGTCATCAATCACTCCGCCTGTCTTTTTCCATTCGAAGATAAAGAACCGCGCACTCGCTCAGATAGACTGTGATGTATTTATTTTTAGGCTTTGCGGGACTTCAGGCAGTGCGGAATTTTTTATGGTACGTGCGTGTAAAATGGTCTGTGTATTTAAAAACTGCTTGGTTTCGACGTTATCGTGGCTTGAAATTAAACAAAAATATGTCAGTTGGGCTCGACTATACGTGAATATGTTGAGGTGAAACATTTTATTTCATTGAAGTTTAATTCAAATTATTATTATAATAAACTGGATTCAATAAGGAGAATTCACTACCTGCGAAAAACGAATTTCAATTAGCTTTTTGAAAATATTTCTAATCCGAAAAGTGATACTAACTTGTTGTAGTTTTCTCTTAGAAACAAGTTTCAACATATTACTTATTTTTTGGATCACAACTGTACAATCAAACATTTTCAATTCCTTTAATTCTGTAATTTTCTATGATTTCCGCAGATTGCAAGTGATTGCGCATAGTTTTTTAACTAGATGGCTCCCAATTGACAGACTAAATATTATATATATATATATATATATATATATATATATATATATATATATATATATATATATATATATATATATATATATATATATATATATATATATACACCCTTCCTACATCAGATGATTATCATCGTCGCTGATTAACTTTCGATATCGAATAACGTTTCTCCGAAATATATAAACAAAACATGTTTCATATGAAAAAACATAGAAAAATATCCTCTATAATAAAAGCTATATTCAATGGTACGATGTTAATTCTCTGGTGTAGAAATGGCATTAGGAATAAATCCTCAACGAAAACTAGTATATTGAAAGACATACATTTTTAATGCTTACATTACGTCTTACATAGCTCTTGATTATTCCCGAACTGATAAAAATAGTAAATTATGCAATAGCAATATAAAAACATCATTTTTAGAATGCAAGCACAAATAGATACATCAGCCAGAAGATAGCATGGTCCCTTTAAGGCCGAAACGCCGAGGAAAAGCTCTCGCTCGTCGAAATAAAAGCGAGCAAGTACACAGCTAAGTGAATCTCTCAGTCGCGTGAAATTACATTTTTTTCTAACGCAAGAAAATAATAAAAGAAAAAAAATACGCCCGCGTTGCCCATCGTTTCTCTCGCTCTCCAGACCTGATCAATATGCTAATATTTTGATGCCTCTCTCTCTCTTTTGCTTACTCTCTCACTCTCTCTCACTATGTCTCCCTCACACTCTCTCTCTCACTTTCCTACGGTCCAGGGCAATCAAGTTACGGGTTTACCAAAGTATACAGAAGAGGTAGCAGTAGAGAAGTGAGGGAGAAGAAGAGTGGCGAAGGGAAATTTATCGCATTTCAGCGACTTTCCTTTTGGGGGCCAGAAAGAAATAAAGTGCCGCGAGAGAAGTGTCTCTCTCTCTCTCTCTGTCTCTCTCTCTCTCTCTTTCTCTCTCTCTCTCTCTCTCTCTCTCTCTCTCTGTGGAGGCGACTGCACAGGGCTCTGCGGAATTCATCGGAAAGTTGCGACGAATGTATTCCGGGGAGTCGTTCCACGCTGCTACTGGCCGTACTTTTAACGTAAATCATAGAATTTACATGCTGATAAAACGATGAGCAAAGACGCGATCGGCGGCTATAGCGTCTATTTAGCGTCGGATTCGAGATCAGATTTGAGTTGGTTGAGTGAGTTGTATTGTATGGAATTTTTTAGGAGGGTTTCCTGTTTTCATAATGGCTACGTTTATCATCGTAGGGAGTGATAATATACTTTAAATAATGTTTTTGACATCAGCTCTGCATAATTAGGGTAAATTGACGAAATAACCTAATCGCTTGAGACATTTATTCTGGCACTTATTGAAATTAAAAATAGATTTTAACAATGTTTTAGATTATATTATATAAATACGAAAGGGTAGTTTGAGGATACAGTAATCATACAAACTAAAAAAATAGTGTTAACATTATATTATAGAAGTACTCGTTACGAGCAGAAATAAGGATTCGTAGGATTTATGGTTGTCGTAGTAATTTCTTTTAGTTATATATTACAATATTTTATATGTTTATTAATTTATTGTTACAATATTTATTTTGATGTCTAAATTTGCCTGTGTATTTTAATAAAAGGTTAAAAATTTTCTACAGCAAATTTGTATTACTATACGAATTTTTCAGAAAATTAGTAGAATTCGGGACATTTACTTTACTTGCATCAATATAAAGTGTGTATTTATGAATACGTACACAAAATCCAGTTGAGCAGTTTATAAAAGAGATTCATCTTATTTCTAAATAATTATTATTACAGAAATACTTAGCGCTCCAGAAAATTTTAACCAATATCACTTTCGTCTGTTTTACGAGCGTCAAAAAAATTTTGATTCGAAGTTCAGACTTTGCACCGCAATTTTTCTCCATTTGTCAGTTTAGAAAACCTCGAAAAGCTTTTTGGTGGATTAAACAAGAACAATTACTAAGCCAACAGTATGAACGAACAAAGCATGGTATTGCAAATTGTGTGCAGTCATAAACCTTCATCGTTGTTAGTTCGTTAACTCGGTCGTCGCTGAGTTACTATTTTCGAAAACAAAGTTACTGATTTTTTTTAAATTGTTGTTCTTGATATATGGAAGTTAGAAGGGTATTTCCTCAAGAATCTTATGAAATCAAATAATTTAATGTATTCTTAAAAAAATATTTTTAATAGATTTTCAACAAGTAAAATTATATTTTAAAAAAACTTAGTTTCCTTGAGAAACAGACGTTTATGGGGAAAGGTAAAAACAAATAAAATAAAACACTTAAATGATAATCAAACTCTCAAAATATGAGTTCATTTATTGAAAATCAAAACTGCATATTTCTGTGACTTTTTAATGCTAAAACAGCTACATCTGTAGAAACCTATGCTTTCTAAAAAATGAAGTACTCGATGTGTACAATTCAATCATTTATGCCAAAATACCGGTCTGTGGGCCGGCGAGTAGTCAGAACGATGGCCCTACTTTTTTATAAACTTTTCGAGAAAACTCTTTTAAGATAAAGTAGATTCCTAATTTCCGCACCTTTTACAAAATTCTTTCACGTTCTAATATATTCTAGCTATCTTGTCGATATTTCGCAGTTTACGAATTCTCGTCTAAAATTTAATAATTAACTGTTTCTAAAATTATACTGTCTCCGGAACAGATTTTATGTCGGAGAAGTTCGAAAATTTAATAACTCTTTCACGTACTCAGACAATTTTAAATCAGAAAACCTCTTACAGGATTACTTTCAGGCAAAATTTGCATTATTAATTCCTAAAAAATTCTGTAAACCTTTCCAAAAATCACAGATCCTGCACTTGTTTCAAAAGATTCTCAGAAAAATCTCTTTTCAATGTCGCTGGAAAGCCCTTCAATCCTCCTGAAAATCAGACTTAAATAAAAAAATTGAACATACCGTGGAAGTACATTGATGTAATCATGCCAAAGAAGAGTCGTCACGCAAGAAAAATCCGATTAATCTACAAAAAAAAGAATCTTGCATCCGCGCAACAGACCTCGAAAACCTTTCCGCCGGATTAAACAAGGGTGAATATACGGATTATCCTCCGAGCCGCATCATAAACCTTCATCGGCTCTCTTCCACCCCCTCCCCATTATCATTGTGATTCTCGCGAAGATATCCGCGCACAAACACACACAGATACACATATACACACACACACACACGCGCACATAGATGCGCTCCCGATTCCCACGGCACAGCACCCCATTGAAAGGGTTAAAAGGTTTTCCATCGCTGCTGCGCGAGCTTGCGAGCTTTCTCTCGCTCGCGCTATGGCCGCTATTATGCGTCCTCGTAAATGCAGATGGGACGAGGCGCGGTGAGAATAGAAAAAAGAGGTGGAATTTATAAAAGAGAGGTGGAGGACGACGAGAATCGAAGAGCTGGAAGCTGCGGCGAGTTATGCGTATTGTTTTCTGCTGAGCACGGGAGTTCGACGGTACTGGAGAGTGGAAAAAGTGTTGCTGTTGGGGGTTTTGTTTTCCCTGTGTCACGCTGCGCGCGAAATGTTATTTTTATTTTTTCGGAGATGGTTCTACGTGTACTTTGTTTTTATACTTTTAGTTGTAAATTTTAAGCGTTGCTTATTGTTATGTTTAATAAAGGTGCGAATAGTAGTCTCTTCTATCAGAGTACTCGATTCTTTTAGAAATAAATAGTGTTTGTTGGTACATTTGCATTGCTGTACATAAATGAAAAAAAGAGAAACATAGTATCGATATTATTCCAGTATATTAGTTATTCTTATATGATACGAGCGTTTACCTGTTGTGTTAAATGAAAGCTACTATTGTTATTTTTTATTTTTCCAATTATAAATTCTAGGAATTGTTTATTATGCTATTCCATTTAGAAAACAATGATTTATTTTTTCTTTATATTTTTGGTTTTGAACACTGAATTCACCATTTTAGTTTGTAAATGTTTACGCATACGTTTGCTATATTTACATTAATTGTACCATGTTCAATAATTCCTGCATAATTGCACGTTCAGTTTCTAGTACATCTCTGAAATTCAAACAATAATAACTAACTGAATTTTACCCTTGGAAATAAAAATAAATACATGAATCATTCGCATTAATCGCGAGAAAGAGCTCTACTTCGAATTGAATAAATGCTTGATGCGTTTTAAATTCATGGTCGAATTTTCGGGATAAAAATAAGATAAAACAAATCTCAAGGTTAACCGAGTAGCTTGCTTTCCATTAATTTTTAAGAAACATTCGGCGCCAGCTCTGAATTATCCTTCTTCCTTATGCAACGCGCGGAATTTTAAATAAATTCAATGATTGAGCTAGATAAGCGCTTGCGGGGCCAGTAGTGCACTGCGGGAGAGGAAGAACACACCACCACCAATGAATTCCAAGAGACAATTCAGTTATTAGATTGGCTCCGGCTATCCCTAAATGTAGTAATAATGTAACCCGCTACTCTCCAGATAATCTCGATAGAGATCTACTTATTGGAGGGTTAGCCAGCTTTCGCTCTATCTTTCTCTCTCTCTCTCTCTCGCTCTCTCTCTCTCTCTCTCTCTCTTCACATTCCACCTTCTCCATTTGTAGGGTTGACGGAGAAAGCAGAATGGATAGAAGAGAGAGAATGGACGATGATAGAGAGAGATGGAAAATTCCCTGAGAGAAACGAAAAGCGAATACAATAAAAACAACGCATGTGAGTCGTGCAGATTAGAAGGACAGGAGAGAAAAAGAATGGCTAAAAGATAGATGAAAGTAAAGCGAACTTTGGAAATGTAAAAAGTATGAATTTATGGGTTAAAGTTAATTGTGTAAGATAATCATGTAAGATTTTTGAAAGTACACTAACATTCATGAGATTAAAGAACCATTTTAAATCAAATTTTTTGCTTAATATGTGTTTCTATGTTTATACTGAAAGTTTCTCCAAGAATTTTCTGTACAGTTTTTGAACAGCTATTAGAACTTGCAGGTTAATAAAAAGAAACGTTAAAACTACTACTTACATCTGCCCCTACATGATTTAACATTTTTTTAAATATAATCTTGTTCGAAAACCTGCAGAATATTCTACAAGTTCTCAAAGCTCTGCAGAAAACCTGAAGAATACCCTAAAGAAAATTGTGCAGAAAATCATGCAGAAACTTTTACAATTTTTTTTCATAATTAAGTTTTCATGAACACAAAATGTTAAACTTTTATTTGGTCAATGTAGGTTAGATATTAATATTAATAAGATTATTGATATCAAATCCTTTTTGTTGTAGTCGGGATTAATTTTGTATCAGTGCCACTTTACATGCAAATAATATTTCTCTTGTCATCAAATAGACTTCCTCTAGATACATATTTTAAGATAAAATTCCTCTTTCGACCAAATGATTTATCTTGAAGTGAAGGAATCGCTTTCTGAGTGACGGGGTCACTGAGAAATAATAACGCAACTTGCTGAAAAGAGCACCGTTCACCAATGTCTACCCCTGACAACGGAGCAGTGCACAGCCCACCTCGTCGTCCAAATACCACAACACCATTTCCTATCCCTTCCAACCTAAAACCGACAACCACGCCAAAAGAAGAGAAAAGAAAAGATGCATAGGTCAAACGAGCTCGCTTGATAAGAGCTCGCCGCATGCAGAAGAAAGCGCTCGCTCGCCAAAAAAGAAGGCCACATAGCACGGACAGAAAATAACCTCGACACCACTAGCACCTCCTAGAAGAAGCAGAAGAAGAAGGAGAAGAAGAAGAAGAAGAAGAAGAGAAAGGGAAGGAGAGTGAGAGAAAGAGAAAAAGGGCGGGTAGCCTGCACGGTGCGGCGGTAGAGTTGCGGGGTCGGTAAGTGAGTGAGTGGTGACTGAGTGCATTTCACAGTGGGAGCCATCTTTTACGCGCGCCCCGCTGTTCCTCGGGAAGCCAACGGGAAGATAGCTAGATGGGTAATGCGATGTGCCAGCAGCATCTCTTATCCTCTCTGTCTCTCTCTCTCTCTCTCTCTCTCTCTCTCTCTCTCTCTCTCTCTCTCTCTCTCTCTCTCTCTCTCCCTCTTGCCCTCTTCTTGGCTTTCTAGCCGTCTCTTTTTATCGCTTTTCCTCTCTCGGAGCTGAAGTCTCGCTCGCTCTAATGTCTCGCGTTCTTCGTCTTTTACTGATTTGCCCGCCGCTACTTCTTCCTCTTTATCAGTTTAACTGCGTGTTTTAGAGTGGGGGGGGGAGTTGAGCGCGTTCGGGAGATTTGCAAAGAAGGGATGCGAAGAGCGAGCTGCAGTGTCGATGTTTGAGGGAGGATTTTGGCGAAACTGGAGGGGGTATATGGTTGTCTGCTGAGAAGAGTTTGAAGTAGTTTGACTGGTGTTTGAGTTCTTTAGTGAAAATCGGAACGTTTGTGAAGGACTTTTTAGACTGGGAAGAAGATGTTTTTACAAAATTCTGTAAAAAGTCTAAGTATTTCATGTTTACTTATGTATTTTCAAGTTTCTGTTTTTTGCATATTCTAAATGTGGATGTCACGGATTGATACTAATAGTATTATTATCCAAAAATAGTATTATACAATAATAATTCGAAAACTAGTAAAATCATATAGAATGTATTAGAAAACATTCGAGTAAAGGCTATCGTGTGATGTTTTATGTTGAAATAAACAAATGAATAGCATTACAAAGCTATTTCGGCTGTTTGAAATAATTGCGAGGCAGTCTTATTGGAATCGTCGTAGAGTTAATATGTCACAAATGGCCATTTTGTTGTTATTTCAAGGATATTAATAAATTTCAGTAAAAGTAAATTATATTGTGTTATTTATTTTTCTCAAGCCGTAATAATCTGCTTCGTGCAGATACAATAGCTTTCGTAATTATAAACATTTTGATTCTCATTAATCTAAATTCTAAATTATTAGCATACACTCTCATACAAATAAAAAAGCGTAAATACTATCACATATCATGCAAAGTCTTAGTTGACCCGACAATACTATAAAATATAAAAAACATGTGTTTGATATTATGCACCCTTTTTTAAAATCATTTATAATTACAATTTTTTTAATTAAATTGTATCAAAGTCATTACATTGATGTTGAATTGAACTGAGCCCTTATAAATTAATTATCTATAAGTTAATAATAAATACATACCTAAAGGTAAGGTGAGGGCACTTACTATACTCTTATGATAATTCCCATTATCATTGATAAAACTAACAAAATTGATAAAAGAAAGTAAGTTTATATCTTACCAATTTATAAAATAATGTTCACAATCGTTTAAAGTATTGCATTGAAAGCTTTACGATCATTTAAAATTGATAATATTTATGAAAAATCATTCCTGATATAATTCAAATATGCTATAACTCCTTATTTCCTAACCAGTCACAAACAACAACAAATATCATTCGATGTATCACGCGCTAACCTTAAAACGTCCACGCCCACCTTCAAACTCCGCAATCCATTCGGCGAAACATTTTACTCCGACGCGCTCGGCATCCCTGTTTCGAAAAACCGCTTTAACTTTTTAAGCCCGGCTACTCGTCAACGTCACGTCCGCGGTTTTACAAAGCGCGCGCGCGCGCGCTCCCATCCACCCCTACCTACAACCTTTAAGCTCCCCTAAGACCTTCCGCGTGCGCCCGCGCGCCGTAATCAGCTTCATTCAGTCGGGCGCAGATTTTCCCTTTGTGCAAAAGACCAGCCTCCCCTCCCGCGCCGCTGACGGTAACGAGCGCGCGAAGAAAAATGTTTGTCGTTTGTCTTTCATCGGCGCCCGCTTTTCTTTTGTATCTCGAGGAGAAGTTGGGGCCGAGAGAGAGAGAGAGAGAGAGAAGGAGGGAGGGTAGATTTCCTTACCCACCTTCGTGAGAAACACGTTCCGTGATTTGTCAACATTTCTTTGTCGTTTCGAGGAGTGTTACGCTTCTGAATCTCGAGATGTATTTTTAATTCCGGATTTTTGAATGTGAGTGCAGTAGGGACATCGTGCAGATTGGCTTTTTATGGTTGACGAATTGTTGGATTTTCGGTTGACTAGGGGGATTGTTGATGATTGGAGATTGTTTGTCGAGATTTGTAAGCTATGCAACGTTTCTATTTGATCGTGGAATGAAATTATATCGATGTTTGACAAGTTAATAATTTTGTATTAATACCTATTTAACTTATAGGTTTAAAATAGGTTTTAAATAATAAATAAATATATAAATAAATAAGTGAGAAATTATAATTGAAAATTATAAATGAGGCATCTAGATTGCCAAGGGTATAAGTGACACGTTCGAAGAAATTGAGTTATAAGCCGTTTCCGATAAATAAAGCAGTGAGACACGTTATATTAAAATGATAAGATCGAGTATTCTGAATTAAACTAAATATTAAATTAAAATTATTCTGTTTTATTTGGTAATGTTTATAATATCCTCTAAACTAATGCATATATTTTTCGAAATAGAAAATAATGCCCGTATAGTTATTGGTTTTCAAACATCATAACTGCAAACCCATAATTAAATAATGATGAAATTAAATATAAATTATTCCTATTTAAAAATGGCATGTCAGATGGATAATATTTATTTTACTTGATTGTTTGACTCGAGTAATATAATAACAGAAACATACATCATCTAAAGTATTTTAGATAATAGCATGACAACGCAAGCTAAAATTCGATATGCTAATTATTTCCATCCACCTAAAATTAATCAATATCGTATTTCTATTTTTAACTACCTGGTACGCTATTTTCAGCCAATCCATCTTCACCAAAACAAAACAGAGAAATAACAGCAATCAAAGAACAATTAAGAATGTCGAAGCATTAAGATAAAAATTGTCCTCTGCCAAAAAAAAATCAATCACGCTCGGTTCACCCGAGCAAAACGACATACCGAGACCACCACATATCTCAAACTCACTCACAAACACATCGAGTTAAACTAGAGAACATAATTCGTGTCGATGAGCTCGCAGGATAATGAAAAACCCGCCTCTTAAAGAGAAAAGGAAAATCCATCTCGCACTCGAGCTCCTTGCGGCTCCTTGCGAATCGATCCGCAGACTCGTCCTTGAATCACGCACACATACGTATGTACGTACGGAAAAGACAAGGTCGAGGCTACCTGTGCGATTTGCGAGCGTGTGCATGTGTACGTTGCGCACGAAAAAATGATTAGTCAGCGTCACTTTGAGCTTAGAAAGTCCACGGGCGAAGAGAAAGAGAGAGAGAGAGAGAGAGAGAGAGAGAGGAATGAGATTTTTGCTCGTTAGCAGTTGGGTGTAATTCATACTTTTACCGGGGGGTTAGTGGTTTGCTCCTTTGTGTCGGTGTTTGGAGTTGTTTAGTGGTGCTGGTGTATATAGGGAGTTCCTGGTTGGATTATTGACTTTTTTAGATAAAATGGATTAATATTGTACGGTTTAATACATAATACATGATTTTATAAAAGCGTAGAGTGGATAGCTAGAGAGGATTTTAATGATATTAATAAAGATTCAATTGTTCGTCGAAATAAATTCAATTTAATAATAAAATTGGTTAAATTTTAATGGTTTCTTTTTAAAAGTAAAATCGATTGAACTGAATTGAATAAAAGATGATTCATCAGTATGAGACTTATACAAGCTACTGATATTATAATTATATTTCAACAAACTTTAATTTCTGTAGAGTGAAAATACTCTAGAAATATAACGTCTACGTTTTTCTATCGTATACTATCAACGATGTGATATTATATCATAAAATGCTGGGATTATTTTACAATAGAAATCTAAATTATCCTATTAGAAATGATAATATAATTTTTGAAGAATTTAATAATTGCAAGAAGCAATTATAATTACCGTCAATACTAATCTGCAGTTCGACTGAATTGATGATATCAGTTTAAAATACTATAAAAAACAAGTTTATAATAGTATAAACTATGTCAAAATAAGTTTAAAATACTATAAAAGATATCAATAAGTTTAAAATTATATAAAATATATCAAAATACAATAAAATATGTTTTTTCAACTGCACATGTCTAGTAGGCTATTACATGTATTAGATTTTAGTCTAGTAAGTTTAAAGCACCAGATATATCCTTTATGCCCTCCCACCCCCTTTTTTTTACTTACTATAAGCATTAATGCAAAACCCTTTTTGAAATGTTCATATATATTTTTTTTCAATTTTTAGACACTATATGCATCAGTGTAAACCCCCTTTTTCAAATTTTCCTTTTAAAGAATTGATTGGATTTTTATTTTTAAATAATTATAAATATTAAGGCACATTATTTTAGGTGTTTAAATGAAACATAGCAACAGCAATATAAACTTATCGATGTCTTGATAGTAAACACGTGCTCCGTACCTGAGGCGGATCCTGACTTTTCACTAATATAAAATCCCGAGTTTGTAATAGGACTTCAAGAGCAAAACAAAGGGGGTCTTTAAACGGACGGTTTCTCGTTCCCACCTTGTATACACATACACACACACTCTCTCACCCACAAATTTCGTCACTTCAATACGAATTTTCTTCTCACTATCAAATCTTAGCTTCTTTCTTAACTGAGATCTGCCATTCTGTATTTGTAACTGCACCAAGAGAGATCTCAGTGACCGTCTACAAATTAACGCAGAAAACCTTTAGTAAACAATATGTTAGTAGATTCTCAAGCCATATTCCTTAAAATCCGTATACTTAATAGTTTTTTATAACACCCTATTTTCCTACTTATACTCAAATTAACAGTAACGACGTAATCAAATATAGAGTTAAACTAACATCATTTCTCAGCATCTAATAGCATGTTTTTAAGCAATAGTGAATAAGTGTAATATAAAAGCATGCTATTGTATAAAGTGATAGTGCCTCAATGGGAAAAAATCAACGTGATCGTTCACCGACACTCGATGACTGAATACGTCCAATGGAATTTTCAAACGCGTTGTGTGGGATGCAGCGAGCAGTCTAGATAAGTTACCTAGATTTAAGCGTATTATAGAATTGATTATTCTTTGACCTGAAGAAGAGTGTAAGAGACACCCGAAATGTTGTCAACATATTCATATAAATTAAAACAATTTTGTCTACAATTTGCTGTTAGAAGCAATCATTTAAAATTTATCAAAATTAGATGTTAGAGTCATTTTTTAATTAACGAATGTTAATTGTTGTTTTTTAATTAACGAAGGACCAAAAACCTATCCCTTCATTTTAAGAGCATTAAAAAAAATAAATGAAAATAAAAACTAGAGTCCTTATGCATATACTGTGGAAAATCATCCATATCTCAAACAGAGATTTATTCATAAAATGCATATTTATCAATTGCAATTTTTTTCACAACAGATTCGACGCGTAATGCTGCATATGTTTCTTCGCTAGCGCAACGTGGCTCTTCGGCGCAGAGACAGCTCGCGCTGCTTGAATTTATTTATTTTGTTTTGCGGCTCTAATGCTCGCCATTCGTTTTTATTACCTCGCTATGTGTCGCGCTCTTTTAGTGGCTTATGCATTTCGTTGTGTCCTGTCCGCTTCTTCTTCTCCTCTCCCCTTCTTCTGTACGAAGAGGGGGGATAGCTTACAGCTCTTTCGAGGAATTGCGTCTCGGTGGAGTAGTCGCTTTCTGAAATGTTTAAGCTGCTTATTAGACGTGATGATAATTTGCAAATATTTTTATTTTTTAGATTTATGAGGTGTATGGGATTATGAGACTGTTATGCTGTGATATATCTTTTATGGCATATGGTATATTGGCCAATAAACTATAGTTAATTGAGAACGTCAAATATTAATAATTTGTCATGGTTAACGTTTATATTTAAATATTCTTACGAGATTTTAAATATTTAAAAGTAAAGTGAATTATAAAGGAAAATTGAGATTAATCATTCTTAAAATGAAACACAGTATTATAAATTAAATATATTTATTTATTTAAAAATAATAGAGGAGTATTAGCCTAAATTAGTATCAAATTAAAATGAACGTTGCTGTAGCTATGGCAGTGACAACAATTATATTTATTTAAATGGGACATATTTCCAACTGTTTCAATCGCTCGTAACTTCATTGGTTTGTAGAAACAAGCGCCTACCTGCTATGTTTATACACAGCAGATAGCCACTTGTTTGTCCAAACCAATTACTTTTCTTAAAGAATACAATTATTTTTCATCAGCTTTTTTAAAAATTATTCTACGATGTTTTATTCCAAAGTTATAGGTTTTAAACAATAAATATATGTATTTAAATGTAAAAATCTTTAAGTGCCTTTTGTCTGTTCTTTTTGCCAGTACTGTATTTGTTTCACAATGAGAATTTACCTTACGCTGATATTGTCTATAGTGAAAAATTGTTGGTAATACTTTTGAGTCGATTCTTTTAAGTTGTTATAGAACGAATTAATTAAAATATGTTACATATATTTTAATTATGTTAATTATTGTGTTGAAATAATTTTAAAGCTAACTGTTCCAAAGTTTGATGCATTGAGGAAGAGCATAATAATTGAATTCTTACAAAGATTTTTAAGAGATTGTCCTATGATACCTAACAGCTCTTAAATTATAAGGATTATTTATTCAATCTAGCTTTTCAGATAATGAAGAAACATTAAGTTGCTTATTCAAAAGTTTCCCAACAAAAATTAAGTCATTATAAAATGAGTATGAGTAAACTTATCAAAGTACACTTCATGTTGTAAAATCCAGCATCCAGAGAAATTTATTAATAACTAGTTCAAGCATCTGTTTCCGGTACTAAGATACTGAAGGAGACTGCGCAGAATATGCAAACCTTAAAATAAAAGATACCACACAACAACTACACTTACAAATAATAAATAATAAATTATCGTTCTAATGCAATAAAACCACTAACGTTTCAGAAACTTATTTACGAGATAATAAAAAAAATCCAAAATACCGCACCAACTCTTTAAACCCTACGCACACCGCAACGCTTCCGATCAGCCCCCGAGACCAAGTGTAAGAAAAATCAATGCTCCAGCGGTTATCGAACACACAACCGGCATGGCACCGCGCTGACTCCACCACCACGCGCCATCGTCGGCGGAAAATTCAAAATTCCCAGCCTCCATTTTGAATATTTAATCAAAACATTTGTCAGCCCTGCTGCGGTACACAGCGTAACCGAAAAACAGACGCTCGCGCCGCCCGGGCAATTAGTCACCATTTGTTTGCAGTCGGTAGTGCACACTAATAAAAGGCGCCAACGACATAAATTTCTCAGCCGGAGCGGGGAGAAAATTCATCCTTCATCCGCAAGTGTGTTTCGGTGCGCAAGCGAAATATAAAAGCGAGGGACGCGAAAGTACGGCGATGGGGATACAGCGGGAGCTAATGCAGATTGCGCGCTGGGCTGATGCGATCGCGATTATAGCTGTTGCCGCGTGTGATGCACCGACTAAACATTGGCGTCGACATGTGCGATGGAGGGGAAATGAAAATGCTCTAATTTTAAGCAAGGAGTATTCGGTAACATGTTGAAAGCAGTTTTTCAATTTTATTCATGTTTCCCTTTATTCTTTTTTTTTCTATCTATTGTATGTACTTAATAATAATTATGCGAATATCTTAAGTTATATTTTATAACAGTTTATGCAAAACTTCTTCTAAGAGTTAAGTAATTGAACTGTGATGGGACAATGAACCTCTTACATTTTTAGTAAAGAAAAAATAAAACATGAAAAATTTAAAGAGAATTAATGATTATTTAATTTAGATAATTATGTATCACACTATATGTTTAATAGGTACGTATATGGCTAATTTGTTAAATTTTGTGGTATTTGGCAAAAAACAAATTTCAAAATCAAATTATGAAAAATTAAGTTTTTGTTCATTGTATGTTGGTAATTGCGACTTATAGAATATATACTGACTATACGGCTATTTACAATTTTTTCGACATAGAATATGTCATGGAGGGGACATTTTTATTAATTAAATATTTGTCACTATTTCAAAAATGCGTATATTTTTATTCTTGAAAAGTTAAAAATAACAATTATATTTATATAATAAAACTGGTAAAACATCTGAAAATGCTTTATGTTATTTTTCGATCAATACGCAGTAATTGGCTTCATAATTAACAGATGCTCTATTTTTAAAAATACAAAAACTACTAAAAATAAATAGTTATCGTTTACTTTCTAATTAATGTTTTCCATTTTAATTTTAATAGATAGTTACTCACCATGCTAACAATAAATCTTCAGCAAAGATAAATAATCAATAATATTTTCTATGTTATAGAAAAACTTTTAATAATTACATTTCTTAATAATGATTATTTAAACCAAAAATAATAAATGATACAATTTTATATAAAACGTAGTTGATGTAATTAAAGTACACGGTACGTAAATCAATCAATCTATATAAAGTAGAAAACAAATATCACGCAGAAAATCCTAAAAATAACTAACAAAAATTCCTCGAAACCTCAAACATCTTATATCTTCCAATACCCCAGCGCAGAAAAAAAATTACAATATTTCTCTCCCCGAGCTCCGTACACGTACGTCCCCGCACACACCTACACACGTACAAGTACGTGCGCGCGGGCGGGCGCGCGAGACTCGCGATAAAAATACGGTAGATTTATCGCCCAGTAAAAAGTGCCGAGCGCTCGCTCTTGGTAAGGGAGGAGGGAGGGAGGGAGTGGGTGTAGGTGAGGCAAAAGCGAGCCTAAAACAAGGGCGGAGACACGCGCAATAAGGTATGTAGAGAGAGAGGGAAGAAAAGTCGCCAGGAACCCTCGGGAGGGTTCGAGGAGAAAGACAGATAAAAGATATAAAAAGAATATTAAAAGGAGCGAGATAGAGAGAGTGAGAGAGAGAGGAGGGTTAAGTTAAGTGAACGAGATCACGAAACAAGCGGTGGGAATGATAAGAACACGGTGAGCGAGGACGTTTATAACGAGAGAGAGAGAGAGAGAGAGATGGAGAGAGAGTTGATAAATGATGTTTGATGACAGCGGGTAGGAGGGGAGAAGAGAGAAGGGCTAAGCGGCAATTTTAGGCCTATGAAAATGAATAAGGAATGGAGTGTCGTTGTGGCCGTGTATGGGAATACGTCGCGGAGAATTAATACGAGTGCTGGATATTCCGTGTTTGCACGGTGCGTGGCGCGCATTACGTAATGAAGGAAGAACATTTTTTAATCATACTAATTTATAGGGATTAGGTATAATTTTAATTAATTAGATTCTTGGATGACTGTTTGAAGATGTTATCTCTGGAGTGAACATTTTTATGGTTATTATGAAGGTAATGGTGTCTTCACATTTGGGTAAATTTTATTTATTTCTTGGTTAGTATATCTAATAATTTATATTTCTGATTATTATTATTTATCTATTTTATACATGTATTAAATATGAATGTTTTGTTTTCAATTAAAAAGAAAGATAATAGATACAATTGCTGTAGTCTACGGTTACTCTACAATGTGCGTTAGGACCAGTTTAAGTATTATACAGATGCGCGATAACTATTGTACTATAATAATTATTATTAACTTTATTATGTTTTATATTCTATAAATCATACTTTCAGCCCTGAGAAATTCGAAGGTGTTCATGTTCATAAAAAGTATAATATACATAGTACCAGAAATTAACAAAATATTAAGAAACTTACAGACGACTCGGAATTAAAGCTCTGTAAAAGCGAAAATATATCTCGCAATCGTCCAACAAATCGAAACACTTTTAATAAAATTCTAACACTCAAAAGTAGATCAAAAACCAACTTCAAGAAAAAAAAAATTGCACAATCTCCGTCATCCTCCGCGAAATTCATGTAAGGTCATTTAAAGTAAAAAAGTCAGACAAACCCGTCTCTGCCGTCCTTCCAGATAATTCCAAAGAACTCCCCTCTCGCATTAAAAAAAAAAAGAAAAAACTTTCGCGTTCAAAGTTTAAACGACGCAACTTTTCTGGACTTCCCCGCGTTGTAACTTAAATCGTCCTCCGAACAAAAAAAAAGAAGACACCCAGCGCTATATGTACACGCATCCTCCGATCATTAATAAAATATATATACATCGCGCGCTTATTAGAGAAGGCGTCGGGCTAGTATTTAAAAAACAGAGCGTCCTTCCTTCCAATTCCGCAGAAAAAGCTGGAGGAATAACGTGCATCTTTGCTTCAAGGTCCTCGCGTGCAGCATCTCGAAGGTCATGGATAACGTATACGTATGTACGTACACGAGTGATCGGTTATCTCTCGGATGCAGCAGCGCCACGAATTCCCCTGCGTTTTTGCGTCGCTTTACTCGGAGAGCAGTTGCGAGCAAGGATGCACGAATGCATTCTTTTTAATCGAATAGTGTAGCTAGATCTTTCGATTGGATTTCGATTGTTGCGCGTGTGCTGTGTTAAAGCAAAATGAACGACTGGATATCAATGTATGTCTCTTCTGCGCATAAATGTATTTACGGATCTTTGGATTTAATCAAGTGCAAATCTATAAACTGACAAGAAATTTGAGTTATTTATAATTACATCTTTAAATTAAAGCTGCATATTATTTAACTTCAATTCTAAAGTTTGAAGAGGATCTATGATAAAAGGTATAACATTTGCAATACATCATGTATATAATAACAATGAAATTCACTTTTTATAGATCTATTATATGTTAAGTTTCAACAAGACGACATTATGCGACGTAATAAAAATGTAAATGTAAATGTATGTATGTTCAAGTTTTTGAATGTAGGTAGTAGCAAATAGATGCACTTTTAGGCCCTTCTCATTTTTCAGTACTATCAGCTACATGCATAAACATAATATCCATATACAACTCATAACGCGAACGGTATAGTGCGTTTCTTACACATAAGAATTGTACACGTAATTATTGTGCACAATTTAGCATTGGTCAAATATATCTATATATAATTTGACCAATGTTAAATCGTGTAGAATAATTACGTGTATAATTCTTATGTGTAAGAAACGCTCTATGCCACGCGAACAATGCTGGATCATACGTGCATTACGATAACGTCGAAATCTTAAAATCGAGTATAATAGTGTTTTTCTTCAAACAGTTGTTTTATATATTTTACAGTAATAGAAAAAATATTATTATCTCAAAAGCAGAAAGAAATCTAAGAAAAATTGATATTGCAAAAATAAAAATATTTTTTTACGTATAGAAGTTGTCTGTCAATGTGAGCTTATACTTTTTTATTTTATTTTTAAATTGAAACTATGTTTTCTTTTTGTAAAAAGTAAGGCTTGTATATCACAAGCATTTATGTTCAGAATACCATACCGCACTGTACTGCACAACATAACAATTGCAACAAAATATAAATATTTATTTTGCTTCAGGCATTCGGTTGTACATTGTGGTGGAAAATTGTCCATACATATTGACTTTTTCGTAATTAAAACACGCAGAATATTATTTACAGCAAAATAGAGAAAAAAATACAAAAAAGAGAAAATATAAAATGCTTATCTGAATGTTTTTTTTTCTGTTTATTTACTTATTTACTTATTTTTATACGTTTTATACATTTCTGTCCTTTTATCACTCAAAAGTTTTTAAATAATTATTGAAATGTAAACAATGCATGTTCAAAGTAAAACAATGTTGAACTGTTTCTTTCTATTTCCGCGAGTCCCACTCTTCAAAATAATAAAGTGGCCACAGTTAAGTCGAAAATAAAGTTCTATATGCAACACGGGAATAAAATCGACTTTATTCCCTTGTTGCATAATGTATTATTACTTATCTGTAAGTATATCAAAATTGTCTCGAATAATTAATATTTATTAGACAGAATTCCGCTCAAATGAATGCTTATGTCAGTATATAATAATAACGAATGAATATGTACAAATGTGAATTAATTACATGAAAAATCAGACATTAACGTATCAACTTATGAATTGCAAACAGGTCATACCAATAACTATTCGATAACTTTTCACCACGCAACATATAACAATAAAGTGCCATTAAACACAAAAATATCCTTTTTATCTACCCAGTCTTTCCACCTGTGATTATTCGCTCTCGTCAAAAACATTTTCCAAACAATGACGAAATAACAATCACGCCGCAATCCCATAGGCCCCCATATCGTCCAGGATTAACCGCAATCACACCTCCGCCCCCCCCCCCCCTTAATCCATAAGCACTCGAGCACCTTCATCTCCACCTCGATCACTCCCCGCACACGCGTACGCCGAGTCTTCGGCTCGTCACTCAGCACGGCAAACATTTGCGCGAGGCGCCTGCGACACAATGCCGCTTGTTCCGCGCGACACACACACGCACGAGCCTTGCCTTGTGCGTCGCCGGCGGGCATTCGATACACACATCGCGGCCACGGAGCTGGAGCACGAGGCTATTGTGTCCGGCGCGCGCTTGCACCGCATAATGCCGGACTTCGCGTACGTGCACGTGTGTGCGAGTGTCTGTGGGTGCACGCGAGAGAGCCGCAAGGCGGAAAAAAGGCCAAAGCCAAGCCCCGCGCGCGCGCGTTGTCGTCGTCGAAGGCAGGGCGATACGGCAGGAGGTGTGGGAGTGAGGAGAAGCGATTCTCGATAGTGCGCGGGAGCGAGGGGTTTGATATGTGTTTGATATGTAAGTGTGTTTGATGTAAGGGAGGAGGGGAGCGAGGGATCGGTTGTGTGTGGTTGTTTAAGGGATGAAGATACGGGAGAGATGGAAATCTTTTAAATTTGGAGAACATGTCTTCTTCTAATATAATTTTTTATACATGGTTTTTTATAACATTCGTTAGTAAATAGCTTAGGTACTCGTAACTATTAAAGTAGATGAAGTTTTCTGCAACATGCACTTGTAACGCATGGGGTCCGACTGTAATAATATGCAGTATCATGGAATTATTTTTAACTTACCCCATTTACATAAACCTTGACTATTTATAATCGTTTACCTTAAGCGTTATACATCATGTACATTTTAACTGTTTGCATACAATTGGCGGTCTAAAGATAAAAGAAAAAATATTTGTAGTATACGATACTATTGTACGTTTCGGTTTAGGTGTGATAATAAACACACTGTTATTACGAACGTAAGCACAATTTAAGTTCTAAGGTACGAAAACAATTTTCTTTTCTCAATTAGCTAAATAGTAAAATATGGCAGAAAGAAGTACAAAAGAAGTCTATATATTTAGTGTGGCCATAAGAAAGTGCTTTTTCTTTTATTTATTGTATCTATATAACTCACACAATTACCCCTTTTACAAGTGTAAAAATAAATAAACTTTTTGGGCCAACACAAATGAGTCTATATTATATTGGAAGGTCATAGTCTAAAATATAAAATCCTGCAATAGTTTTCTTTTATATTAATTTATTGCAAAGTAATAGAATATAAAACATATTTCCAATTTTTTAATATTTTTGTTAATATTTCAATTTTTATTATTAAAAAAATAAATAATTAAACTCTACAAACTATTGGATAATAAAGCTGAAGTCTTGAATATAAGCTCTGAATTTTTTAAGATTTTATAAAAATGAATAACTTAAAAAACATAAGCCTGGACAAAAAGGACCCATGTTACGGACGGAGGTTGTAAAAATAAGCTAGCAGACGAAGGGTTAAATTATTAACTTGTACCTACTTTGCTTTGCACAAGGTGAAGAATCTTTAGTGTACACCACTGGCATAGTCCTTTGACTTTGACTGACTTTGACTTGCCAAGGGCGCACTTTACTTCTTTGACCTCTTTCGTCAAGAAAACGTTAAGGAACATTGAAGTTAAGAAAAGAAAAAACAAAAATCTTGATAAGGTTCTAAACGGTAGAAATCAAATTTTCTTTTGAAACCTTTTTTATTTATTTTTAAACTAAAAGTTAAAAAAACATTTTTAAACAATGGAAAAGAAAATTATTAATGAATGATTTCTAATAAAGAAAGAAGTTGGTATGAAATAAAAACATTACAAGTTATTATGACGAGGTTTTCAATAAAAAGTAAATTTTTTAGCTTAAACATATGGTCTAATAATGCAATCTATTTAATATAAATATCCAAAATTTTACAATTTATCCACGTGAAAATTTACAAACACTACTTAATGATATATTACCATAAGCAGCTGGTATACTATTTTTTTGAAAAGCATACAAATCGTTAGATAAAGTTGAACTACAAAGTTTCTTTTTGCTAAGCATGAAAACTAGATAACAATTATAATTTGCAGGTTAAAAAGTTGCGAACGCCACTTTGCATGATAAGTAAAAATGGCGTGCTGTGTTATCTAATCGAGAAAAAAGTGCTTCTAATTTCTACAAAGATTTTCGAAACAAACAGATAAAAATGAACGTGCTTTGGACAAAAGTGAACGTTGAAGTATTATTTTTGATCTAAATAATAAAATAAGCATGACGGAATAGATAAACTCTAACTAAAGATTGTCAAACTTACAAATAAATATTCAAATCAGAAAACAAACTATTCTTTTTCACGTATGTATAGAATCTGTATTCAGTAAAACATTTTCTTTACAAACGCTTATTTTGCTTTTTTGATAGAGTGAACATTTTTATCGCATGTAAAAACTTTATATAGTTTATCAAAATATTTTAATGAGCCCTCGCTTATTTTTTATCTAAACTACGCACTTCCTTGTTAACAGACTGAGTTTATTAAAATATAATTCACTATAGTTGCATTATGGTGATTCTCTGACTTTTAATGATTTTTCAATATAAACAAAAGATTCAATAGATTAAAAACCCATTTCAGAATAATAATTACTTTTCCATACATTATTTCATCGAATTTAAAAATTTGTACATAAAAAACGACCAGTGCACATAGAAATTTGAGGAATCTGAATGAAGATCTTAAAATTGATTAGCAGTTGTTAAATAAAATCAAATATACATTTTTTTAGCTTAATAATATTATAAAGTAATGTAAAAACCGAATTTTTATTGTTCATGGCTTAAAAAATACTAGAATTTATGTAGTATGCTCAGGAATTATTTTAAGTATTTAGAGTACTAGATACAACTACCATTTTTTATTTTATTAATGCATAAATCAACGAATACTCTCTAGGTAAAAGATATTGGAAAATACAATTATTCATTTCAAAGAATTTACAGAAATGATGCCGTATCCATACAAAAGGTATCGGAATACTGTATTAAAAAAAAGTATCTAAAATAAATGAAGACAGAAACTATCTTACAAAATATCCAAAAATGGACAGACTTTAAACTCGATCTACGCTTTAAAAAATATACGATTCAAACATGATTCAACAATACCACCATGAAAGACAAAAAAATCAACCAACCCAGTCAATCAAAGCATATAATCCCATACCCATCGATCCCCCATACCTCCTCTTTCCACACCTCTCCCAAAACTCCTTCGATCGGCCATTAACCTTGAGGCCAGGCCCGCGCTCGCTCCGCGCTCTTTGTCCACCGATACCCACACCAGCAATAACAATCGCCATCGCGAGCCGACTCGCTATACCGCTTGCGCTCGCCAGTGTGTGTATACATAACATATGTATCGCAGTCGGCGCGGCACCGCGAGCCCAATGCGCGCCCACGTTTTTATCTCGGCAGCTCTGGGGCGCGGGCAATCAGCAGCAGCGGCGCGACCGTTCGCTCGTGACACTTCCGGCCCCCGCAGACTTCCGCTACACACGCTTTGCTTCGAGCGGCCATGCCCATCGTTGTACTCTGCGTGTGTATTCGTGTATGTACACAGTGTACGTGTGTGTGCGACGAAAAATAAAGGAGGAGCGAGGCTGCGACGATTAGTTCGACGCGCGATGAGTTGCCGATCGGTTTGCGGTTGAGCTGCTGTTGTCGCTACTGCCTGCGCGTTGAGTGTCATATAGTGCGCGGAGTGAGAAGATCGTTTGAATAGTGGGTGCGCTTTTTGTGATGATGGGTAGGGAAGAATAATTGAGGTTTGCGAGTGTGGAGTTTGTTGGATAGTGAAGGAAATAGTTTTGTAAATATAAGTGCAGAGTGTGCCGACTCTGATCGTGTAGTGTGCGATCATTTGAATTTTAAATGTAAGTCTGTAACCTCGGGATCAGACTTGTAATTTAGTTATCAAAGCCATAAATATTTTAGATTGTTTTTTAATTCGTGATTAACATATCTGTAGGTAATCTAGGTTAAAAAGTAATTAATAGTAAACGTAAAATTATATTTTAAATATGGTAGAGTATAATGTTCAAAATTAAAATTAATTACTACTAAACATATAATTATACTTCGCATATTATATTCCAATATTTACAATTTAACAAAATTCCTACTTAAGAAAATTATTCATCGAATTATAAAATTTAATTCAGTTATTATTCAATTATGCACACGCATCATAATTCAAAAATGCTAATCATCAAATTATAAAAATTAAGTGTTCCACGAGTGATACAATACCATTCTAGCACAAAAACAAAGTAAATATTCCTACATTTGAAAAGCAAGCATACAGCAAAATAAACTTCGCATGAACGTGAGAAAACTTTTCCTCCTAGAGCCATCAACGTTTATCAGCTCTGCTCGCGAGCGACGCGCTCGCACTAAGAATAAAGCAAATAATAGCACAATACCGTAAGCGTACACAACAGCGAAGGCGAAGGAACGCGCAAGCAGCAGAGAAGGCGAGAAGATGACCGCGTTGCCCGTAAGGAATAAATTGAAAATGGGCAGCGCGGGCAGGTACTACGGCGCCTATCTCATCTACGACGTGGCCAACTCCTGCCTGGCCGCGGTGCAGGCCAAACTGCCGGCGGCGGCGTCGGCCGTCGCGGCGTCGCCGGCCGTCGCGCGAGCCGCGCTCGGGACTAACGGACCGTCGGCAAGGAGGCCGCTGTCGCCCGTGCACGTGCAGAATCCACGTGAGTGCGAGGGAATCTAAGCTGAGAGTTGAGGGTGCGGAAAGTCGGGAAATTGGTTACTCGGTTGTTGCTGGAGAAATCCGAGGTAGTACACTCGTATAGTGAAAATACAAAAATAAGCAATGTGTTTTCGATAAATAATAAAGTCAATAAACTTTACTACGTTGATAACTTCGATCGAATAGTTAATAGATTAGATTGTATTGTAGAAGAAGGAAATGCAGTGAACTCCACTTAACTGAAGCAGAATTTGCTTGTACTGAGTAACCAATTTTCTGAGTGTAGAGGCTAGTGATTCTGTACTTACACAGAAAGAATTTTCGGGGAAAAACTATCGTTTAAATCTGACTTCACTGTTAGAATTTCCGTAATAGGGAAATTACAGTTTTTCTCATTTCAATTTTGATAATTCATATAGTTAAACAGAATTTTATTTTATTAATTTTATTATTGTCAAGGAACTTCAAACATATATACATGTGTCACATTTGATATCGCAAGATTCGTTTAGGCTGTACTAGCTGTCCTTGTTTCGCAACATGTAGGTTAGTTCCAAACAATGTGACTTATGAGTCATAAGTAACTTTTAACTCTATTTCAATTTGTAAATATTATGTATATATACATATTGTTTTCATGACTGTGTATTAATTTTATATATATACATAATATTTACAAATTGAAATAGAGTTAAAAGTTACTTATGACTCATAAGTCACATTGTTATTAAAATTCTTAATAACAATGTGTTATTAATTAATTCTTATCTACAAAACCTATTTTAAATTAAATTAAAAAAATTTAATTTAAAATATTAAATAAATAAAAAAAAATAATTTGTTTTCATGACTGTATATTAATTTCTGACTAAGCCTTTCGATCACCATGTCATTTTTAAGGGACACTAACTTTCTTATCTACAAAACCTATTTTAAATTAAATTTTTTTGATTTTAACATAATATTTGTCTAATATAACGTAAAAATAAGCTATTAAAACTTTGTTTTTCTTAGAAAAAAATTAGTATGAAAAGTTACAACTTTAAAATGGAAGAGATATTTGGAACTAGTTGAGTCTATGGTAGAAAAAAATTATTTCGAGTTATAAATTTTCTTTTTTTGTTGACTTAATTTTCTTATACCTTTATAGAAATATATAATCAAGTTCAATATGTATTCTGGTGTCTAAATACATGAATTAAAAGCTAAGAAAATGGAATACTGTCCAGAAATCTCTCACTCATTAAATACTATCAGACCAAACCTTGCACGAAAATAATATTTTAAACATGTTCTTTAATCTTACCGAAAAACCTATACTTTATTCCTCGTATAAAAAAGTCGTGACCGAAAGGGCTAATTTAAAATTTAAAATAAGTTATCTATTTACGGTAAAAATTGCCCCGATTCACGGTGAAATTTATCTTAGTGTCTTATAAAAAGTATAATGAGTACAATTCTCATACCGTTTATGATAAATTTGTATGTAAAGACTGAATGACCATCCTTTAATGATTTGCACATTTACCTATCTATCACAAATTTTATATAATTGAACACAACTAGTTTCGTGAATAGCCCTGTATCGATCCGCTGATACCATTTATTTATTTACTTTTGTGTAGTTGATAGATGCCATAGTATTTACTAAAATTATTGTAAATTAAGCAGATTTTTAATTGAATATATTTGTTGTAAAATATGCATTATACAAATTAATATTTATTTTCTAAAATACAATTAAAAAGCTTGAGTTTGTAAGTGATTTGGAGAAATTTCACAGTACTCGCTTAGCCCCATTTCACGGCATTTGAATAATGCTTTTAATTACATTTACGCGTAGAATGTCGTATTTCATTCCTAAGATAATAAAGTGCTTAATATTTTGTTATTTTACTTGTCTGAGTTGACTGCATTCTCCAGAAATATGTAAATAAGATTTTTTTAAACGTGATAATTACGAAATAATTAATGTGCATGTATTAGTCTATTTACTTATAAAACTTCTAATTCTCTTTTCCGATCTGTACTATACCATAATTATTAGATATTGATTTAGCAAAATAAAAATGATCAGTAAAATGTACCACTGCGCCTAAGTTATTAGAATATTTTAACTGTTTACGTATTAATTAAGCTGCACGAAAAAATGTTATTGCATTATATTAATCGTATTCATGAGAGACGATTTTAAAGTAACTTCATGAAATATAGGAAATTTAAGCAGAATTATTAGCATAATAAATTTATATTAACTGCTGTATTGAAAGTTTGTTATTTAAATCGTTATTTATGATATTATTTTTCAACAGTATTGAAAATAACAACCTACTTGAATTTCATCTCTTTTTATAAGAAGATTTTAAAAGGAAATCCCATTTTGAAGTTTATGGGTCAATAAAAGAGACTCTTTTGTTATCAGTCAACTTCTTATATTTCACAACAGTCATTTTTATAATCTAAAGCTGTCTGGAGCAAAGAAAAATGGTTACCGTGCAATATCAAAATATTAAATCATTGAATAATTTATTTTCGCCGAGAACGTTTCAATTGAGTTTCAGAATATCAAATTACTATAAATAATCAATTTAATCAGCAAGCTTTGGTTTATCGATGAAAATGTAACATTTAATCAAGTTTACCAACGATCATTAAAAATTGCTAAATCCATTACAGTTTATAGATTAATCCCAGCTTCTATTTACGAATATAGAATCTCACTTGTCTTATGCTAAAATTTATTCAGAAGCCATTTTAAAATGAAATATTCAAAAGATAAATTCTTAAGTGAAATTAATTTTTGAAAGGCTATCTTTTATAAATGAAAACAAAATTATTTATTGTTAAAAATAATAAGCATGAGAGGTATTTATAATCCAACCACGATGAATCCGTAGTTATAATAATAATTCATTTATATAGCGCATTTATTTTAAACTAACCTACTTACATTTCTAGACCTGATAATGAGTGTACAAGATACTTAAAGAAACGTCATGTTTTAACATTTATATATTTAGAATGAGTATTTTTTTTCTCACCTACAAATGTGCTGTTAAAGTCTTTTTAAACATTTGAACTACAGACGCTCGAGCCATTCGAATTTTCTGAATATTTCTGTAATACTCTTTAACACTTTTATTATTATTATCTGCAAAATCCGCACGTTATATAATTCTTTTAAAATAAACTCAAACGATAAGACGCGACCTCTCAACCCGAAAAATTCTTCGAATCGCCTTCTCTTTTTAAAACGCGAACTCGTCCCGCAAGAAATCTCACGAATGCCCCTCCGAACTCACTTTTTTAGCACATGCAACAACGATCTACCCTCCTCCATTGCAGATAAGCAAATAGCCTGAGTAAATAAAGGGTATCATGGACACACAGAGCGAGAGAGAGAGGGAGAGCGCGATGCAGCATAGAGCAATAAGTAAAAATAAGGAAGTCGGTAGAAGGCGGAAAGAAAAGTAGGATAAAAAGACGAAGAAGAAGAAGCTCGAAAGCTCGCTCAAGAAACAGCTCAAGAGAAAGAGAGAGAGAGAGAGAGAGAGAGAGAGAGAGAGAGAGAGAGAGAGAGACGGGATAGCGTGTCTGTTTTGATTTATAAGAATTCGCCACGAACCCCTAACCCCTATGTATAGTGCAGTAGCATCAGCCTCTAAGTCTAGATCGCGACCGGCCGCGTGAATAATAGGCAGATATACACCTCCCGTACTCCCTCCTTCGATCTTCTACACCCCCTTCCCTCTTGCTTCCTCGCCACGCCCCTGTTCTCTCTCTCTCTCTCTCTCTTTGTATACGTATACTCTTCGCGGCTGGCTGACCGCGCGATGCCAGTGTATATATAGGCTATAGGAGGAAGCTTGAGCCATCGATTCCCACCTGGGAATCGATCCTGCGGAGGATGCTAGAAAAGCAGAGACCAGTGGCTGTATAGCTGCAGCTGTAGCTGTAGCTAGAGGAGCAAGTATAGAGAGGCTTTACGGACGTTTCAATTGACCTTGAGCGATGTTCTCTTTAGAGCCGAGTGATTGATAAGAGCTTGGCCGAGAGAAGGAGAGGGATGGAGAGGGAGAGAGAAACTTGCTGCTGCTGCCCTCGAGAAATTTAAATTTTATCGCGCGATTTTGCGGGATGACGCGGTGCCTTTTTTCCTTCTGCCCCCCTCCCTCCCGTTTTTCAAAGGCTTGCCTGGGCTTTTATAGTTTGACGTGGGAGAGAGTGTTCTTTCTTTTTTGTTCATTTTATTCGAGGTGCAGGTTCTTGCTGTCGATCTCCATTTTTTTATACGTTTTTTTTACTCGGTGTAAGTGATTGTTTTTTGCGAAGGCTAGTTAGCGTAGGTGCTGATGTATGTTCGGATCTTTTCGCGTTGCGAAAAAATTTCAAGGTTACGTTTGACGCTGATAAATTTACTTTTAACTGGAAAAATAATAGCTGGGAGATGATAAAGAATGGAGATACCGTGTATCGTAGATTCATAATAGGTTTACAAAATGTTTACAGAGAGAATTTTGTATTAAAAATCATTGCGAATTTTATGATACAAATTAAGGGTGATGTGTGTGACTTTTAGATTTAACGGTATATTTGAGGAGGAAGTCTCATGTACACGGTCCAAAAAATCGATTTTCCTTTGTTGAAAAACGTTCCTATACATCTAGAGTATATATATTCGACCTCGAAAAATAGCTATGAGCGCTTCGCGTCAAACAGCTAACACAGGGCGCGCCGTACAACCAAAAACTTTAAACGAGTGTTTCTTGAAACCACCTTTTTTCAATCTGGCTGGGAAAATAACTCATTAAATTTGTTACCAATCAACTCCTTCCGCTGCTTAAATTAAAGATAATCGCATTCTCGTGCGGATGAAACTCGAACATTTATGAATTATAACAATATGACATTATAATTGCAAAATAAAGACTGAATGTTTTCAAAGAAAATGTAAAATTTTGTTCCAATGCCCACCATATAATCATCTTACACTTTTTATATTGCAAATATTGGTTCATTTTCTTGATATTTTAATACCAAAGAGAAATTGTTTTGGTTTGTATCTGTTAAACTTTTTTTAAGGATGCCAACTTTCCCGCCGTTTTTAGCGAAGACTCTGTGCGCGAATGCTATATCTATATAAATAGAGGTAAAAATGATTTTTACCATTTTGTATACTTTTTCAAATGTACTTTCTTCATGAGAAGACTTTTGTAACTGATAATAAATAATTTCTTTGTAAAAAAGCACTTCAAAATCACCTAATTTACATGAGATTATCCCCTTAACTGATATTTACAATATTTATGATGATTTTGGAAAACTCCTTATTTATGTTCCTAAATTTATGTACATATTAAGATGAAATTAGCTATATCATTGAGAAAGAAGCCAGCTGATCAAGGGTGACAGCTGACTGTACACATATTTTAGATCAAATATAGTACAATATACAAATATAAAGGTATTTGAATAATCATTAATAATGCTACAATAATCAGAACAAAATTTATGTTTTTAAGATATATTTTATTTAATTATAAATTATAATTATAATAAAAAACTAACTTTAAATAAATTATAATTACTTTTAATTTATATTCCATTATATAATTTCACATTAAAATTTTCTAGAAGGATCATATAATGAATTGTTATATTACAGTAGATAAATGTTACCGTATGGTACGGAACAATTTATTTGAATACACGTAAAAACTGTCAGAATGACGCAACCTAATACAGTAAACCGTGATTTTATTGGTAATTATCTAATTATTATTACAAAAAGTACGTAAAATGATAACTATACAATTCATGATTAAATTAATACAAACTACTATCAAAATATAAAAACAAAAGATTTAAATTGAGAAGTGGCAAATTCAATTAGTCGTTTTATATGTAAAGTTGAATAAACACTTTTTATAAAGAATCATCCGATTTTAATTATAAAATGGAACTTTCAATATTCTTTTCATCCACTAATAAATCATAATATAAAATTGAATAAGAAATAAAAATGTACAAAAATTGTTTTCTCAAGTTTGACCAGTAATAGAATTATCCAATTTTATTCCAATTATCTAAATTACCAGTTAAACTACAAGTATCTCGACTCAAATATTTTCCTCTTTCTCCCAAACCCAACAAACGACCACCAATCGCTCCAACCAAAATTCCCCCGTATCAAAATCCCACAAATACCCAGCCGTCCAGCAACTGCAACTGCACAACCCAAGTCACGTCGTCAGTCCAACGCAAAGTTCCTCTCCCCCTCCACGAAAAGCCAACATGCAGTATAGCCCCTCGCACCCACCCTTTTTTATCTGCCTTCTCTCGCGAAACCCATACCACCACTGTAGAGCCAGAGCGCACAAGGATATATCGATTCGCGGTGTGCGCACGGGGCGACCTCAGGACGCGCGATCCGTCCGCCGCGATAACGTGGCAGGCACGTAATGCCTACACACGCGCGACTAATGCACTCGCGGGAGTCGCCAAGGGATTCGAGGGGGGGAGTAGAGGGCATAACGCTTATTTAGCTCGCTGATTAATAAGTTTGAGTTTTGGCGGGAGGGGCCGGGAGAGGGAGCGCAGTCGTTCCGCGTGACTTTGGCTGGCTTTTTGCCAGTCGCTCTGTTGCGGTTGAATGGGTGGAGGGGGGGGGGGGGCTGGTCCTTTTTTTGCAATTTAAATTTTCGGAAGGGTTGGCGATTTTTTTTCGGATGGACTTTTGAAAAAGTAGGAAGGTTATGAGAATTTTTTTGCGGGGGGAGGGTGAGTGCGCTCGAGGGAAAAAAGGTTGGATCGAACGTTTTGTAATAATGGAAACTCATTGGTTGAAGATGAAAAAGTGAATTTCGAGGAAGTTGCATTTAAAGTTATGATCTTGAAGGCAATCAGATGTAGATTTTTTTTAATTGATGGGGTTAACCAATCTTTATTATTTTGACGTCTGACAGGCTTTAAGAAGTTCTTAATGATACGTAGATAAAGAATATTTAATAAAAGAATTTCTATTTTTTACCAAATGCGATAAGCATCCCATCTTAAATGTACAATGATAATGGTGCAATAATAGCTGAAAAAGTTAATAACACATACACAAGTCCATCAAGAGAAGATAGCTAACCATGGGCAAGAGGTGATTTTACACATATTTTAGATCTTTTATGTGGCAAAAGATAAGTACACTTTGCAAAAAGTAATTCCTTATGAACGTTTTGAAGTAATGCTATATATCATTGATTGAGATCTACCTTTTGATCAATTTTTTGGAAGAGCTTAAAAGAAATTTATGCACGAATTAATTCCTGTCGAGTTTACTATTAGATTTTAGAAATTACTAGAATGTCTTTGAAATTAAAGGAGATATGGTATTTAAACGTTGTTATGACGTATCATAAAGCAGCCATCCTTCCAATGCTTTAACTTATCAAAAATTTAAATCGATCCATGTATTTAATTAGATGAGTGTACATAAAACAATTATTTTTACTTATGAATAGTTTACTAGTAAAAAAATTAAATTAATATATTACTTTATGTTTCTCTTATGTTTTATTCTATTGTATAAAGTATTTAAAGCATTATTTATTTTAAAATATTGTGCATATTATTTAATAAAAGTATCTAAAAAACCTAAATTATATTTAAATTTGTATATATCCTCTAACAAAGTCATTTTACCATCTATTTTTCTGTATTATTCATATTGTTAAATCGATTCGCAATGCAAATTTTTTCTTAAAATAGAAAATAATGTAAATCACCCATTGTGACACATAAAAGTATCACTTTTATCTTAATTAAAAGTTGCTCGGCAAGCCTTATCGCTTTTACTACCAGAACAATACCTTGTTAATTTCTTTGGGTTGATTATTAGTCTGCTCCGACTGCGAAGAAATCGATTGGATTATCAAATTATAGTGGCTGCTCCTTTTTATACTTCGGAACACGTACCAGCAAAGAAAATATCACCACTGCAGGAGTAAAAATACTTTTTCCGTTTAAAAAAACTTTTTAATCTTAGAACTATTGGAGTAGAAATTATTTTTTTAGATGAAATATTATGTTATCAATGAAAAATGTATGGAAGTAATTAAATTACATTTGGTTTAAATAATAATCAATATACAAAATATTTTGCGTATTCCGTTTCTTATTCCGTTATTTTTCTACATCTGTTAATGGAAAGAGAAATTAATAATTTATTACAAATAAAAATTTTAGATATATGATTAATGTATATGAATTGAATATATCAAAATTAAATTACCGACCTTTTTAGATTATATAATATTTTGTTTCTTCTGTTTCTTATTCTATTATTTTTCTTTATCTTTTAATAAAATGCGTAGTAAATAATTTATTAAAAATATAGTAACTAAAATTATAATTTTAATATATTATTAATATACATTTAATATATAAAAAATTATTAATTTTTCTTATTACGTCGCGAATAAATAATAATTTAAAAAACATTTAAAAAACATTTAGACCGCAAAACTATAAAATTCATCGAAACCACTAAACTACTTTTTTTCATAAGCTCTATACGAAATCGTTGCATTGTCCATACTTCCTTTCTATTAGATTCCGATGCCCCAAAAGCATCCTTTTATTATCTCCCGCTATATAAAAAAAAACACGCGCTCCGAGTTATTCAACAACTCAACGCGTTGCAGCGCGCACACATGCATTCTCACCGAGCTCCCCGCATTTTTTTCGTTTGTTAATGGAATAGAATGGAGCCCGAAGAAGAAAATAACACTGCCACGCGCGCGCATGTATATATCGCGTTTATGCGCGCGCTTTTATTCGATTGCGCGCGCTGCTTTCAATTTGTTTGCGTGCACTTTATGACTTTTACGAGGGCGTGTGAATCAAACGGGGCAAGACTGCGTTTTTTTGCGTCTCTCTTTTTTTAATTTCGCTTTGATGTTATGGCTCATATCGCGAGTGTGCGGGATACTGCGTCGATGAAACATTTAGCTTTGATGAAACATTTTTGCGCGGAGTGGTGTGTTGTTTTTTTGCTCTTTTGACGGAACGCGAATTATTTTGATGGAGGAAATTGATTGATAATTTTCGAGCGTACTTGGTCATTTTGGTTTTATGTGTCATTGCTGAAAGAACGTTTTGTAGTTTTTGTACTAGATGGATAGTGTGTTTTGTGTATTGATGCGATTAATATCATTAACAAACATTTTAGATACAAAATTTATCTGAGAAAAAGATTAAATGATATTTCATAAGAGACATTTATTCGATTGAATTGCTTTAATAGAGGGAATTGATTGATTGCATTCGAGTGTACTTGAACATTTTTTTCGCATTATTTAAAATCTTCTAGCTTCTTTCAAAAAATAGGATACTTTATGTAATGATATAAATATGAAATACCATGAAGAACAAAACATTTTTATAGTTATTTTATTTAAGAAAATGAAAAAAAATATATATCATAAACAGGCATTTTGTCAGGTGAAATATTATTAAAGTCTAGGAAAATATTAAAACCATATATCTTTATTACGTATTTTATGAAATTTTTCCATTAAAGGTGATCCATAAAATACCGTGAAATTCTCTAAAAAATTTCTTCCATAAAAGCCTTGAAACGTATACATTAATATCTCTTTTCTCTTCGATGTTTAATAGTTTTAAATGCACGTCATAAAATCTCAAAATTGCTTTTAAAAATTTATAAAGAATATAATTAACCCAATTTTCGGGAGTAATACTGCAACTTTTGCGCACCTTATGGATAATACACACAGCGGCTCGAAATTCCTTTCTTGAACACTCGTGCGCCTTTCTAATCGAAAAAAGTTCACTTTCGGGTTTTCTTCGGCATCTAGGCCTACGCCGTGATCTATGTGAACCCTCATCGACTTTTTCTTATATACCTCTTTTACACCGTATTTGGTTCCGCAAGTTTCTCTACTTCGTTGCGAATACATGTTAGGACGTATCGATGAAATATTAAATACTATTATATATTTTGTGATATTTAACGGATATTTGTATCTTATAAGTAATATTTTTATAAGATTATTTTTAATGGCATTATTGGAAATAACAATTTTCAATTAGTAAGCGACCATTGAACATGTGATTCAAAATTTACTAGTTCACTACAATACTGAAAACTGTGATCACCATTACGGATAAATCGTGTAAAGTATACTGTTTAATTTTCAAAATAAATTTTTAAAATCGTACAAGTTTGTAGTAAAAAAATTACAAATTTCAATGTAACATTTGATTTTGTGCAGATGCTATATAGTAAATACAAAAACGTATACAAAAATTATATAGTTTTTCATTTTGTTACAATGATATTACATAACATTTTTTACTAAATATTCTACAAACCAATTAGAAATTTATACAATCTTTTCTATGTATTTTATATCCTTATTTACTATATAAGATAGTTAATAAACTAAAAAATATAGTACTCATAATTAAATGTATTTTATTATTAAATATAGTAATCACTCATAACCTGTTTCTTCTCCAAGTAATTTATTTTCTTAAAAAATGTATTTAATGCCAAGTTTCAATGGAAGAATTCTAAATGCGCCTTATACATTCATGTTCATTTTCAAGGCTTAACCCACTCTGCATAACTTCAAAATACCAAAACTTTCTCGCCTCCTCACACACCCCAGTCCTCCCTGCATTCTCTTCTTCCACCGTTCTCACCTATTCTCACTTTCGCTCTCGTCCCGCTCTCTCTCTTTCTCGCACCTTCGCCACCCTAGCCCTGCAATTCGCGATACGCGCGATGGTCGCGTTTTCTAAGCTGCCGCGTGTGTCCGGGCTTTTCTTATACTCATCCTCCTCGCACACACACACTACCGCTTAATTACCAGGGCCCGCGCGGCGAGGTCTTAATTATTAATCTGGGCGCGCATTACGTTATTCTCGTGCGAGCGAGCCTCGTTAAGAGCGCAAAACGCGCGGGGGAAATGAGATTTCACCCTGTTAACTGCGAAACGAACAGGGGGCTGTGTTGCGAGGCTTTTTTATTTCCTTGCTCGGAGCTGCGTGCGCTGTGTGTTTCGGCCTCTTTTTGCGCTCTTTGGAGGCGTCGTAGTATCTGATGGTCTAATAATGCGGGCGTGACTCTCACGCCACGCTGGGAAGATTTGGTTCAATTTCGTGCGAAATGCCGCGAATTGAAATAGCTATGCACTATTTTGCATAGGTCTAATAAACATTAAACAAGAAAGTTAAACAATAGTTAGAAAAAACATGGTATTTAAATGTCGAGCACCCCTCTCCCACTCATATTACCATCGATTACAGGAATTCACTTTTTGCATTCTATATTTAATTTTGAAACAATTAATTGAAAGGAGTTGTTTTCTGCATTTGTCGTTAACAATTGGCATCCCCTAACTTGCCTTTATAAGTGTAGTACTAACGCAAAAAGCTATGTGAAATTCCTATAAGGTAGCACAAGTTAGAACAATTTTAATCATGATACAGTGCATTGTATAGGATAAGAAAATAACAATTTTATCGAATTCACGATTTTTAAAGTTATCAAAAATTCATTGTAAAAATTTTTTGCTTTAATAAAGAAAAAATATAAATAATTATTTGCTAGAAATAGTTTAAGATGTTATGTCGTACTAAACTGTAATACAATTATCGTTTTCCTTATAGATCTATAATACACTGTACCATAATTATTGTAGTTATGATTTTCATTACATTATGATTTTCATTACATTAGATTTTGGTATCATTTTGAAAAACTAAAATTGCAATATGAAAAAATGAAAAAGTAGCATTAGATTGTTTTATATAAATATTGAATCTATATACATGTATCAAATCGATTATAATTGAAATTCAATGATTATAGTTGATAAATTAAGCAAAAAAATGTGAAAATAAAAATTGTGCTTTATAAACATAAAGTAATCAATTTCTTTTGTCATTAAAAGAAAATCTTTATATACATGTTATATACATTTATATATGTTTAGTGATTTTTATTTTATTATTATCCACATATAATATAGAAAATAATCAAAATGACATTTCGTTTATTTTTCAATACTTTTGAAAAAGAGAGTTATAATTAATAATTAAAATAAATAAAATGAACAATTATTTATTACTCAAATTAAAAATTAACGAATGGCCATGCAAATGCAAAATGCAAGTTGATGACAAATTAAAAATGCAATGTTTGCGAAACATTCTTATAATATACGTTAACTGTGAATGTTTACAGTTCAATAATACGTATAATTACACTGTTTATTATATGTACGCTTAATACTATTTTGAGTTAATTAATTGAAAAACGATGAAGAGTAAACTTTTACGAAATGAGATTTTGCCCCATAATTAAATTGTTAACTTGCAAAATCCATGCTTGGGTGGTATTCCATTATTTATTCCAGCTCCGCGCATTCATACAGCGCTATTATTACCATTTAATATTTATCATTTTAGTATTATACCGGCCTTTCGAATCGTTATATTAATCAAGTTATTGTGAGCTTATTTTTATGTTTTACAAAGTAAACATCCGTTCCTAAAATAAACATTGATACCATTTTAGTTTAAAATTGCAATACATGCGCTGTTTAATGTTAACGTTAATAAATTAATACTTACAAATATGTACACTACTCTTTTCCAGGAAATATATTCAATATTATAAATCCACGTGTTCTATTTATATATTTTTTCAATATCATTCGATGCTCTTTAAGAAGACTATTGTTACTACGTATTATATAGTGACTACATATTACATTTCCAGAAAATACTAATTCTGTTGTAGAAGCCTTCTTTTAAACAGTCCTCCTGCAAAGAACTATTATTTTTTAAAGAATCCGAAATATGCTACTATTCGTAACAGCGATCGCATCATTCGCGCAATCCTCATAAACACAAAACTAAAAAATTCAATTTTACCCCGACAAAATATTAGAAAACTCCTCGAACTCCAAAAAAAATAGCCACGATCCTTAAAAGCAAAACAGCAGCTCTCGAAGCGCATCTCTGCGCATCTTCTCGCTCGGCTCGGCCGCTATACTTTTATCAAAAATAGCTTTACACGTTTTTATTACCGCATTCCGTTTTTACCGCGCGCGAGCCAGCGCTAGCGCTCCATTTTTATTACCGCATTCGCCAGCTTTCTCTCTCCCCTCTCTCTCTCTCTCCTTAATATTTTCATTTATCCGCGTCTTCCGCCCGCCGCGCGCGCGAGACGTTTCGTTTAAAGAGCTCGCGCGGGGGCGCAAAAGAAACGAGAACAGGACGGAAGGGAAGGAAGAAAAGGAAGAAAATGCAGAAACGGCCTCGGCCTTAATGAAACTTAAGACAACGTTAGTTCATGAGAAATGTGGCTGCTGCTGTTGCTGTTTAGCTTTCGCTCGGTCTCTCGCGCGCGGCGCATCACGCGAGTCGAAAAGTTTACCATTCGTTACGGAAGGAGGAAGTCTACACAGATATCGTGGGGGTTTCTTTTTTCTCTTCGCTGTACTCCGTTTTGGCGTTCTTGTTCTTTCTGTCTTTAGTCCTTCTTCTGCATATATTGGAGCAGGGTTCTTTTTCGGTCTAGCTGACGTGTGATCGGATCATAGTGGAATGTTTTTATGTATGATTAATTTGTTATTGATGTACATGCGGAGTAAAGATTACTTTGAAGAAATTATGAAATTGATTTTATATAATTTTGTTCTTTGTAATAGTCGATTAACTAATGATATAGATTTCGATCACAAATATATATATACCTAAGAAGATTGCATATTGCTTTATATAATTTAATAAAAACTTACTATTTTAATATTTTTTTCTCTTATCGCTTATTATATAAGAATCAATAAATAATTAATTGCATTGATATACCATTAATTTTTTCAATAAATATAAGTTCTATAATATAATTTATTTAGTTTTAGAATATTCTTTTATTTTTGAAAATATAAATAGAACGTTCTAGTTAGGTAAAAAATGTTAATGTTCTCAAACTATAGAAACTTTTTTTATCATCTAATATTCTTGTTTATTCAGCACGAATTAGAAATGCTGAGAAACGTGTGTTGCATGTTTATTTCCTCGGTCTTTAAGGAATTAAATTAAGGGTCTCTTTACGGTCAAAATTACTATGCTACTTTCTTCAGTTATACTTTTAGATTAAAATCTACCTTCATCCTTGACCATTACTGTTCCCACTAAATCCTGTACAACCGTAAAGTACATTCTGAATGCTAATATGAGAGAATATTATTTTGCGCAGTATTTTATAAGAAAGATGGAAAAAATTCAGTTTACGATGGTAAAATGTTGATCTAGGATAAAGCATATACTCATACTCGACTGACAATATCCAGTCACTATCTGCTTACTTATATATATATATATATATATATATATATAGCAGTTATAGCAGTATATTTTAATAATACTAATTATATACATTTGTATACAAATATGCACCAATATTCTTAGCAGTCCGGTAAAAATATGTTTATTTATATACATAAATTTTTCAATTTTCGCATAATATCCTTGGTAGACAATTATCAAGTTTTATCAAGGGGCCCTGATTTAGCATGTCAAACTAGATGGATCTACATACTTCTAGATTATTTTTCATGATGAAAAGTGCAAGCTTCTTAAATGAATAAAGAACGCTTCTGATTTGTCAAAAGTATCTAAACTACTTTTTCGAGCTTTCTTGTACTTGCTTTTATAAAACGTTATTCTGTAATTTTATTTATCGTATCTTCGTTAATGCATCATTATTATTTTTTTAATTATTTACAGGGATCATATACTCTAAGCGTATCAACATACTTCAGTGATGCATGTGACATAAGTTGCGAAAATCAAAATTTAAAAAGTTCTTCAACAACTATTGCACTCAACATGTTTACAATATATAAATGTAACTTTAGTTTTAGATTATTTTATCAATTTAAATAATGTACTATGCAATTGAAAATGTTAGCCTAACTTTCTATTACCAACGTTAAGTTTTTATACTATTTTTATTCATTTATTTAATAAGTAAACGACTTTCAAATTAAAATAAGTAAATATTCTCTTACTGTAAGTGATCCTCACTTATTCAAGATTCATAGAGGATGTATTCAGGCTAACATTTTTTAACGTATAGTACATTATTTTAATTAATAAGAATTCCTAAATTAGATAAATGTATACATTATAAACGTACGTTCAGTCTAATAATCGCTGAGAAACTTAATAAATTCATATTTTCCAAACCTATTTCATTTCTATTGGGATAATAACTTTGTTTACTGTTTATTATATTGAGTATAATTGACTACTGAAACATTGGATTTTTGTTATTAATTCGACGTCAGTAACATAAATTTCTCTGTTTGATATCTAAAGGCCGCAAGGTAAATTTCGTATATATTTGAATCATATTTTGTTGCATTGCATTTGATACATTTGCCACATGATTTAACTTGCTATATTATTATTTACATCTATTACAATAACACCCACTCTATACAATAAAAAAAATCTTACCCCAAAATGTAATTCATGCCACGCGTGGAGCAAACGCGTCACTCTAAAAACTTCAAACTGAGATAGATCAGGCGCGAGCGGGACAGAAAGTGCACGAGCACACATAAGCCGCGCACGCGTTGCCGCTATATTTGTGTTTCATTCAGGCGTCGCGTCGCGCCTCCAGCTCCAACAGAAGATCCTCGGAAATTGTTTCGCCTCTGTCTCTCTCTCTCTCTCTCTCTCTCTCTCTCTTACTCTCTCTCTCTTCCGCCTACAAGATGGATTTCCGCGAAATCCCCGCCGCGCAAACTCTCGAATCTTTTCTCATTCGACGATCAATCGAGTTTGCGTAAAAGGCCGCGTATTGTTAGCTCGAGTTTTGTAGCGGAGCGGAGCTGTAGAGGGATTTATCGGAGTGCGCTTGTGCTTTGCGAAAGTTCGAAATCGCGGAAAATGGATTATATTTTTCGGCGGTGTTTGCGAGAACGAGGGTGCATAGGATTTTTGATTATTGTTGGGTGGCGTGGGTGTTGGTGCGTAGGTACTTATAAGGGATAACGCGGGTTTTAGGGGGAGTGTTGGGTAAGCTCTGGAAGTGGGATTTGATGTCGGGACTTTGTATTTTTAGAGAAGATGTTTTGAACAATTTAGTTATTTTGGGATTGGTTTTCTTTCTTATATTTGTGATTATTAATTTTGAAATAAAAGTTATATGCATGTACAGCAGTTGAAATAAGAAAGTAATTTGATTTTGTAATTAATGTATTTTCGTATCAAACTCTACATTTTAATAAAGCAATTAAATGACACTTTAAAACAAAACCGATTTTCGATTTTAATTTATAATTCTTCATTCGAACAGAAAAGCAATATTTCTTTGCTATTATTATAAGATTTTGTAGTCGGTAAGCCTATTTGATTAGCGAAAAAAAGCGAAATTGAAAAAAGATCAGGACTTATTGAAGTGCATATTTTCCCAATAAAGTCTATACAATGTTTTAAGTTCTATAATTCTATCAATTTTTAATTTTTAACTGAACAATAGGTTTACACACGACCGTAATCCTATAATAATAGAATAAAAATGCACTTCTGTTTCAGTGGAGAATAGCAGGCATGATAATGCATGGTACTTGTATAGGATGGCGCCGAGGATTGCGTAAATTGGTTTTGTTGCTACTTATAAATAAAACATTTTGCAATAAAAAAATTATTTAATTTTGGAAACTGTGCAAGAATTAGATTCTATTTGAGTAATAGTTTACTTTTATATTAAATTATTAGTAACAATAATTCAATTAATAAAATTATTATGAGGTATACCTAGTATAAACATTTAAATAATTACGAACGTTTGCAAAAATGTCCAGTTGCACTTATTCTACTATGACTATGAACAGCCCCAATTTTTTTATATATATAATAAAAGTTTCAGCTAGTTTTGGTTTGTCGTATCATATAACAATCGTGAAAATTCTTCATTTTCATTGTATTTTAAGGTCAAATAGCCGCTCATACTTCCTTAAATAATTACGAGCCCATGCTGGTTATAAATACCTATACCACCCATGCACAAATTGAAAAGAAAAACCTTATAAATATGAATTCAAACAATCGTAATCTCCGACTCCTAACCCTCAAACAAATACAGCACCTCACACAAAAAAAATAAGATCCAAGAATTAAACAAAACCTAAGCACACATCCCCACTATATCTCAATACACACACATACTCGATATATCGCGCAGGTCCTCGGGACGTCGCGTGTCGAGCATCGCGGATTAAACGTCGAAATATCACTTAGACCCGGAAGGCCGCTCACTCGCACGGAGAGGCTTGGGCGCGGAGCTTGCAAGCTCGAGCTCCAGCTCCCGCAGAATGATAGCCGCTACGTGAGCGAAATATTCTTTTACAAGGCCGCCACCGCGAGACCCCGAAAAAAATTTCATTCCAATGAGATTCCGGACGCGCGAGCTCACTTCCGCCCAAAGTGCGATCGCTCGTATATAAATATACGTGTATGGGTATATGGGGTAGAAGGGGCATAGTTATGTATACCTCGGCACTTTCGCAGGGGACAAATTTCATCGGTAAAAATGTTTTTCCTACCGCGGGATCATTCGGTTACTCTCGCGGGGGGAAATGCGAATCGATTCGTAAGTCGGGATAGAAATGCCCGCGGTACTGAATAATACATCGGGGTGGGGACTCGAGTTTGGATGAGAACACTCAAGATTATTGAATGCTGCGAGTGAGGTGCATGCGGAGCGATTTTTGAGAAGTGTGTAGGAGATCGAGGGATCTAATTTTGTTGATCGCAACGGCGGGCGGGCTAAAGTGCGGCAAGGTGAGGACATATTTGCGAGGAAGATTACTAATGATCCATAATGCCTTACCATTTTTCTTAAGGCGAGATCTGTATGTAAGCATGTAAAAATGGCATTTTTCAAGGAATTTTCGTTAGAGAACTGCTAGAGCACGTTGAGTAAAACATCACTTTGGCATTTATTTGATCACATTTTTATAGTCTAAGCAGCTATGAATTTTGTAAAGATATTAAGTATAAAAGTTAAGTTTTGTACCTATCCGATATGATTATGTATCATGAGTTGTGGATTCTATTACATTTTTTATTGTATATATTGTATTTTTCAAAATAATAAATAACCTATTTTCTCTCTAGAGCTTCATGTAAACATTATGTATACAACATACAAGTTTATTATTGAATAGAATACATTTCTAAATTTAATCCACTTAATTTAATTAACTTCTTCATAAAATAACCCTGCTTTTAACGAATTGGGTTTCAAATTCACCCGAACGTGTACTAAATTGATGTTTCAGAATTATTCTTCAAAGTATTTACAAAAAATGTTTTTTTCAATTTTTTGTATATTATTACAGTAAGATTTGATTACAATAGTTAAATAATGTAAAGCTACTGTTTCTATAATATAGATGTTTAATTTCATCGTTTTAATTTATGAAAAATTTTGGGGTAATAAGAAATGTACTTTTTATTATAAATAATTTTAAGTATATTTCCTGTAAATTTCATCCACATCTTTATTAGGTGTGAACCTCGAAAATTTTTAACATAACTCACTTATTATTACATAAAATTAAAAATATTTTGTACCATCGTATTGTTAGTAGAATAATGTCATAAAAATACCAGTTTATTGAAAAAACATAATTTTTTGTACCCCATAAAGCCATCTTACATTAAATTAAACATTGATATATTAGCAACAAGTTATTCGGTCAAATTAAAAAAAGCAAGCACCAATTAAATTGATAAAAAACCTTAACCCTTAACAAACCAAAACCGAACAGAAGGAAAACGACCTACCACACTTCTTCCAACTTTCCGAATTGCTTATTTTTCTCCTCGACCTCTGGTCTCTCTTTATTCCGTCGTCCGTCAATTCCACCCCTCTCCCCTCGTAGCCGGCCATTCTCGCAGCGCGTCTATCATTGTATTTCTCTTCTATAGTTTTCCGCCTCTTTCGCGCCCCCCTGTTATCTCATCGCACATTTCCTGCGCCGAACGACTCTCTAATTTCCCGTGCAGCGGCCCGCGCGCGCGCGCCTCGAGAGTCATCATCTCTTCTTTCCTCTCCTCCACGTCGTTGCGCGCCAGCGCGTCTTTTCCCCCGGTCTCACTTAACTCGAAGTCGAAGTCCACTTTTAGAAAGGCGACATTTTTTATTTCCTGGCGTTCACACATACACGCACACACACACACACACACACACACACACACACACACACGCACACACACACATAGATATATATATATATATATATATATATATATATATATATATATATATATATATATATATATATATATATATATATATATATATATATATATATATATATATATATATATATACGCTTCTTTTATCGCGACACGTGCGCGGATCGTTTCCGCGCTGCGGCGCTATCTTTTATTCTTTTCCAATGTCTTTTTATTATTTTCTTCTTTTTTTTCGGTTTGTTTATTGGATTTTCTGGAGACGTAGCGATGCGTGAAATGATTTGTTAGTTTCTTAGGTTGTGTGACATTGTAAAGACGGTTATTGGTATTTTGAGTTTGTTCATAAGAAAAATAATAACAATAATTATCGTATATTTATGGTATTATGTAAGTTAGATATTGTAAAACAGATATGCAGATGTGAACATTGTAAATATTCGTACGATGATGAAGTGCTATAATTTCTGCGAGTCCCATTTTATGAACTAATGAATGATTATATTCATGCCCAAAATATGTAAAAGAAAAATTATAACCCAACTTTATTATGTTTTTTTATTCTTAAATGTAGTCTGAAAATATTAAAGAAACATATTATTAAAATATGTTTCTTTACTTTATGAGGACTAGCGTAGGTGCCTCTTGATATTTCTAATTAGTTTTTAATATAAATTACTTTTTTATCGAGTTACTACATGATTTCATAACTTTTTAAATAAAAATATCGAGTAATATAAATCCTAGTTAGAAAACTTATTTCGGTTTTTCTTAAATTGCAATTAAAAATGTCCTTTTCGCGGTAGCTCCGAGGTTTAAAGTTTTTGAGAAAAGAATCATTAATGTTCTTTGTTTTCATATTTCCATAAAATTGATAAACATTTGGAAAGTGTCTAAAAATCTCAATTTTTTAAAAATTTTTAACTTTTTTTGTCATAAAATGTATCAGTCATCCACACTTCCAATAATGTAAACCTTTGAACTCGCTCACTCACCATAAAATCACTCAAATGTATTTATTTCACATCAAATTAAATCTCTTCGACACCCCATTCTTCCTTTACTCCATCCCACTCCCTATTAATTTCCAAATCAGCCGTCCCCTACATCATGATCATTTCTTCCATCAACCGCCATCTCTTCTCTCCTCCTTATTCTCTAACAACGGCTCTTTATCTCTTTCCGCGCGGACTTTTCGATCTCGTTACGAGTCCGCCTATTGCACAGAGCTGCGCAGTTCGCTCTTGCTCCCTCTCTCTACTCGATTGACTTTCAACTCAAAGACGTATCCTTCGACGATCTCCCATTTTCGTCGAAGGGAAAATGATGTTGAGATAAAAGAGTCGCGCAATCTAGACGTACGCGCGGCTGCTTCTCAAACGAACTGGGCACTAAAACTTCACGTTTATATGATGTGACGCCTGTTTTTCCCCAAAGAATAATTGAGACAGGAACAAGAGATAGAGGGAAATTTTGTGCTGATTGATTTTATTTAGCGAAAGATGATTTCTTTTCATTTTCGAGTTTGTATTGTAGTTTTAATACATTGTCAGAGGTTTCAGAATTAATTAGAATGAGTGAAAAGTATTTCGTTACCTAATAACGTAATAATGTAATTTGATATAATGAATCTATTGAAATATGATATCTAATTGTCCATTTTCTTTCTGTTTCAGGTGAGTATCCTTGAATTTATACGCAAACCGTTTTGAATACATGTTCAGTACCGTAAGTTTAAACTACATACTTATTTTATATTATTTTTTATATTATATTTTTCTTTATTCAGAATTATCAACATTATTAATAGTTTTTGTAATCCGTTAATTTACAAAAACTGTAATAAATAAAGATACAAAAAATAAAATAACGATAACTACAGTAAATTATATTTAATATAGTCAATACTTTAATGTTACTACATTTGTGTTTTTTAACAATATTTCAACATATAAAAATCCACTTGATTTAAATTTCAAGTTAGCTAAAGTTTAATTAGTTTTTTTATTAATTTACGTAAAATGCATTTAACCAGCGTCTCCTGCTAATTTTCTAGGGCATGTAAGTTAAAAGGTAATTTACGGAAATTACCGCTACAGTTTGTAAGGCTAAACAAACCAGATAATAATTAACGTTACATAATGCGCGATGAGCGCATTCAATTAACCTAATTTAACCGGAAAACTTTGTGAAAAAGTAAAGATTATAATCTTTGAGTACACGGCGGATTATTAATATTGCAAAACTTACAATAAAGATTTTCAAGATATATGTAGTAGATTATACTTAAATATTAACGTTTATTGTGATTAAAGTAACAGCTTTATAATTGTATAAATTAGAGTTGGTTTTTCTGTATTTTAACGGTAAATGCTTAAAACTGTAAATTTGGCATAAAGTTAAGTTTGACATAACCCTTATGGATTGCGAATTCTGGAGGCACGAAAAAAAGTCGGATTTTAAATGTTACGTGATACTATTCTTATAATAGAATGCATTTAAGTATTTCAAAAAAATTTTAATGTATTCAATTATACGAATTACTGCGTCGAGTGTACTTAAGGAGATGCATGAGTTCTACTGTACCAACCGAATACCATCAACTCAGGAGTGTTGAGAACATAAAAATTCATCAAAATCTCTGATAAAAAAATGTTCATCGTCACAAAGCTTTCTCTTTGAGAAAGCAATAATCTGTGGCATAATAATCTTTTTTCAAAATGTATCGAGCCTTCTACTATCTCATTTTCACATTAGATTAAACAAATCTTATTTATGAAAACAATGAAAACTATATATAAAAAAAGACCAATACAACATATTTCAGCTTCAAATTAAAATAAAGTTGACCTGATCGTTTTCAATGCGTAAATTAGCAATTACGAGCCATACTTCCAGAAGACACTCCATGTAACGCAACTCTTCCAGAGCTTTAATTTCACTCCAAGCCCCAAATAGAAAATGCAAAAATGACAAAATTCGCTTCAAAAAATAAACTGTACCCTCGCCCAACGTAATAAAAAAAAGCTCTACCCCTCTACCAACAGACCACAATGCTCAAGCTCACAGTCCCTCGTAACCGTGAGCAAACAAAACCCCGCTGCTGTAGCTCTAGCTGCTTCTCCGCTTTTTCCGCTCTCGCGTTTTCCTCCAGCTAAAAAAAGGAGGCCAAGAAAAACTCTCGGCCAGCGCCGAGGCGCAAACTCCATAGAACGTAGTATATACAGTGCAAAAAAAAGGGGCAGAGCCGGCGCTGCTGCATTCGCATATCGTGGGCGGGAAGAATGATTAGAGAACGGGTCAGCGCTTGCGACGAGCGCACAAGGTGTCACCGTATATACCCGGTATATATACACCCGTGCACACTAATGCACAGTTTATTAGTAGCGCCAGCGCTGAGCACGTCTCTCTTTCGCCTATTTATAAACTAATCGTGATTTATAAAGCGGCCGCGCGTCGAAACAATGGCCGTACAAGGGGTGAGGTGTTACATCCCATGCATCACACAGCCCATGCTACAAAACTCGTAAAGCCGGGAGCCAGCGGGTGCGCGCTTGCGCGAGAAATTAAAGGAGCTTTTCGCGCAAAATTAACGGGTCTTCTCCTTTCTGTGTCTTCTTCTTCTTCCGCTTCTTCTTCTTCTTCGTCTTCTTCTTGCAAGGTCGCGCATACGATTTTCTGCTAGCGGGAGATTGAATAAGTTAATTTTGAACGCGGGCCGAGCGAGCGAGCGGGAAAATTTATGGCCGTGCCCCGGCTGTAGGTATAAACTTTTTCATCCCTTTTTCGGCAGCGGCGGTGGTTTAATGTGTGTTTAAGAGGTTCGGCTGGGGGGGGGGGGTGGCTTTGGTTATTAATGGCCGATTTTCCATAAATAACCGGGAAAGTTTCGGTGAGGACTTCGCGGAACGGCCGAAAAGTGTGTCGCTAGGTGGCGATGCCGCTGTGGCTTTGTAAAGCTGTGTGGATTGTTGGTCGTGGGTGAGGGATCGCTGTTAAAGTTGGGACGTTGCTGCAAGAAACGTGATTAAAAGATTCGGGGAAATGATTTTGTCGTTCGTGTGTTTTGGGATTAAGGTGGTTTATGGGGAACTGGCAGAAGGTTTTTATTAAAGTCATTTATTAGGTTATACAACTTTGTGGGGGTTTGAATTTTGATTTTATTTTGTTAGTGTTTGATGAACGATGTCTTAAGCATCTGTAATATTCATTGTTATGTAGGGGAGAACGGGGATAAATTATTCTACATTCTTTTCATGATTTCCATATTTATTGTTCTTTGTGCGTTCACTTTTTAATTAATATTATTTTTTTTATTTAACTGTTGATAACAAATATTATCTGCCTAACTTATAGCATGGAGGTTAACATGTACAAATGCGGATATCTAACTTGCATTAAACTTTTTCTAAATCTTTCAACATAATTGTCGATAAAGGCGTATTTTATTCAATGACATTACACTGTTTCTATAGGTTTGATACCAATTAGTATAAGTTGCAAATCAAGTGTATTTTAATTTTAATGCTGCTATTTTTAATATATTTTTATATTGTTATGAATTTAATATTACTTTAGTTACTAGTTAATTATTAAAATAAAATTTGTTTTGAGACAAATTTTTTTAAAAATTTATCCACAGATTGACCACGTGTATATCTTTAATATATGTTGAATCTGATCAACAAATCTAGATAAACATGCATGTATTCTCATTCAAATTTACAGATAAAAATTGAATTTCATAGTAAATTAAAAATAACGCTATACATTTTTGTAAAACAAGGATTTATTTTATAAATAAAACAAACACTCATTAAAAGTCCTTTGTGAAGCGTACTTATATTTTCAAAATGGCTTATGTAATTTGCAGAATGACAACCTCTTTAATAAATGCTTCACAATGTACTTTTATCTTTCAAGTATAGTACTTTTATTTTCTTAACGTGCGAAAACGTGTAAAACAGTTATTTTTTAAACATTCATTATTTCACTTACGCGTATTTTCTAAGCCAACAATGAATGTAATTATGGAATTCTTTGAAGTTTTTCAAATCTAAACATTCTTTTCTTGCTTCAAACAATACGATAAAACTCAGTTTTAGTTTACATTAATATTGCTATAAATTCTCATAGACACTTAAAAATTTCTCAGCACGAGTTATAATTACTATTTACCTTACCCGAATACACCTAAACTTCCTTGATAAAACAAAAAATCAACTCGCATTACACAAAAACTCCAGCACTGAGATCCTCCCAAAAATTCAATCAGCTCCAGATCTAAATTTGTTTAACTCTCTGTGTAGCAAAACGTATAACTTTAACCATAAATGAGATAGAAAAAAAAGAAGAAGAAAAAAGCGTGTGGCGCAGTATAAAAACGTATAAATTAAGTGCACTTTTAACGATCAGCGCAGCCGCACCGCGCGCACTCGCGCGCGCCACGTGCGTGACACCCACACCGTCGTGCAATCAAACTTACATAAACGTTCTGCGCCCAGTGTTCTGTGTTGACACACACACACATACACACACACACAAGCCTCGAACGAAGGCACGTACACCGCAGGCAGAAAAAAGGGAAGAAAAACGCGCGCGGACGAATTTCGCCGGAACTGGAATAAAAGTAATTACAGGCATTCGTGTCGTCCTGTAATTACCTTGTATGTGTGCAGCGGCAGCAGCAGCAGCAGAAGAAGAAGTAGGAGGAGAAGGAGAAAAAATAGAGGCCGCGCACGCCGCAGCGTTAACTCGACGACTAATGCGATTCCTGCGACAGCGCTCGTCCAATTTCATGCTGCGGGTATCGCCGAGCTCGGTATATATATATATATATATCCGATTTATGCGTTTCGTGGCACACGAAAGCTCAAAGAGGGAAAGAAGGGGCGAAGGAACTTTGTCTCGCTAACTCGCGGAAAAGTCTTTTCGTCGTGCGTCCCCCCACCTGGGATTATATCGTGCCCCGCTAACTCCGTCGGACGGCACGCACGCGTATGTTTGCACAATTGCTGCATGCGGCTTTCTTGGCGTGCGCTCTCTTTTCCTTTGTTTGCCGTGGAAGAGAGTGAGAGGGGGGAGGGCGAGGGGGAGGGAGTGGAAAAAAGCGATTTTTGTTGTTTTAGCTGCTGCAGCGCGACTTAATTTATCGCATCGCTGACAGGGCCTACGAGCACTTGTTACGGTAAAAACACTTGTCGTCGGGTTAGAGAGAGTTTTGTGCGTAGGTGGGGTTTTTCGTTGTAGCTCGGTGGCTCGCTGGAATTACAAGAGGTGGAGTTAGCTAATAAAGAAGCTTTTAACGTGGAAAATAGAAATCCTTAGTAAGATACTCTGGTAGAAATTTTGCTGCTCCGGTTGTTTTGTTTAGTATTTTTTAACGTGGGACCAGTCAGGATAAATAAGGCGGTACCGTTGCTAACAAAAACGAAACATTAAACTAAGGTTTTATAAAAAATTAATTATAATTGTATTAATTAGCTGTATTGTGTATTAAACTCATGATATATTTTAACAAAAAAAAGTAAATCAAATTTTCACTGGCACTTTTAACAGTTTAATAGTGCATTAACCACTCTTTTATTTTAATTTCTCTCTTCAATATTAAAGTTACGCAATATAAAACAGGTATAAAATATTTTTTATGTTAAGTTTAATTATATATTTCGTTTAATTCTATAGCATTTATCCAATAATAATTCAATTAATATAATGTAAATATATATATACATGCTCGAACGATTATAACGTTTTTTGTAAATTACTAAAATTTAAACAAAACATAATATATAATGAATCTTGTAACCTAGTTTTTAGCTAGAAGTTTGAGTAAAACTTGACTTTTCATTTCTTATTAAATATTTTTCCTTCAATTAGTTGGTACGAGAAAAATCTGACTAATATCGGTCTAAAAACTCGATTAGATTTCTATATATAAGATGTTTTTTATACTGCCATTAGTTAAAATTATGCAAGTTTTTCTTAGCAATCAATTATGTTATTAAAATGCTGTATTTTAATTTTACAGCTTCAAAGCTTAAACAGGTAAGCTCCATCGATTTTTACAGCCTAAGCGATAGTTTTTATCTTGGTTTCGCAAATATTAGCATACATCTCACGGTTCATTGGAAATGGATAAAATAATATATGCGTATATACAATGAATTTTCTAAAAATCAGAAAATTTTTTACAATGATTTTTTAAAAAGATAAATTACATCTTTTCATAGAAAACTGTTGTTTTTATTTCTCCTGTCAACAGTTAAAACCATGTATACACAATTGTATCAACTGAAGAGAGACCGAAGACTATTCTGGCCCTATTCTCTGAAAAAACAGTTTTCTGAATTCCGACTAGAACTGATGAGTCGTCAACAAAATTTAAAAATGTTTGCAGATCTCAAAATTTCTACATTGAAAAATGAGCAAATAAAAATTTATTTATACAGTCTCTCCACCTAGATTACATCAATTAAACATAAAAAATTCAACCCCCTAAAGAAAATGTAATACAAATTTGCCTCGTCGCCCGAAGCACACAAATTGCCGCATAAATTATACCGCGGAGGCTTAAAAAAGGCCGACCGAGGCAACAGCGAAAAAAGAAAAAAAACTGTTATCGCTGTATCGCAGAGCATGCGCGCGCGTTCGCCCATTTGAAAAGCGTCCCCAATTAAAAGTTCGAGGCGAAACGATCAAATGTTGCGAGCGCAGCGCAAATTTATGCGCGTTCATGTGTCCATGGTTAACGCGCGGTGTTGCGTATGCGCTGCATTCGGAACGCTTTAATCTTTTGCTGCATTGCGGTCATTGTTTTTAAAAGTACTAATTCCTAAGCGTTTTCTTTCAAGAGAAGTTACGTGTAAAAACAATTTCTCTGATGTTGTACTGAGTATGAGTTTATCTAAATTTTTGATTACTAAAACATTCTAGGTATATGTTGTCTGTTTTTTCTTACTAATAAATTGCTGGATAAAAAATTTAAATGGATTCTTCTGAATTATGAGTTAATTATATAGTCTGTTAAAGTGTATTTATTTATTGTTTTAAGTCTTTCTTACTAATTATTATATAAGAAATTAAAAACGATTTTACTGAACAGTAAATTAGTAAATTAAATTCGATTTAAGTATTGTTATTTTAGCAGGTTATACTTTTTGGGTAGATAGCTTATATTGTGATTTCCACAGTTTTTATTATATGTAATATTTTAAATAAATGAAATATAAATATTCTCGGTGGTATATCTCGCAATTATTGTAAAAATATTCGAGATTAAAAAGCTATCAATCTATTTCTACGAAAAATATATTTTCAGTTAAAACCATACCTTTTTAAATAATATTAAAGTATTATTGATATTTTAAAAGAGTAGTGAATATATTTATTATCAAGACTGATTGTTAGCACTTTTATTAATTGTCATTATTAAGTAAATAGTAATAATTAAAGAATTATTTCAATTTGTTAGGTTTTCGGTAAAAACATTGTAAATAAAAAAGTGTCAATGCTTTTGGCGGCGCGTTTTTTTAATATTCTTTGACTTTATGTTTGAGCTTGGTAAAGATGAAGCACTCTGTGTTTTCGTCATTTATTAATGCTAGGGTTCACTCTGTATTCGACCACTCAGCTTTATTAAGAGTTAAGTGCCCATGTTTTAATAACGCTTTGATAAAAGCTTAAACCCGAAAAAGTGACAAAGCCGACGGCTTTGTTTAGCGAAAATTACCTGCAAAAATTTCGTTGAAACTTTTTTATCCTAAACTTAGTGGTAATTAAATTGTGTGAATTCTAAAATAATAAAAATACAGAACATTTTTTTTACATTCATATTTTTTAGTTAATCAATTATCACGTACTTTATACTTTAGTCTTTCAAATAAATCTTTCGGATTTACCTGAATGTTTTATTAATTTATATATTTGACAGAAAGAAACAGTACCATAAAGGTTGAAATATTAAAAATTCTTCATTATCTCATAACCAAGTTTCCCTCGATAAAACGAACCATTTCATTACTCCCATAAAACTCCACAAACGGGCGCGATTTATACCAGTATACACAAATCGCCGGGGCAATCGTGAACAACAATGCGCTCTTTGAGTAATTCTTCGAGTTTGCGCGATCCTGGTGTGAACGTGCGAACTGGTTCGCTTCATCCAGTCGTGGCTATTTCCAGCCAGTCGACAAGAGCTCGAGACGAACTTTAGATTAAAGAAATGTCCGGGATCGCTGAAGTAGTGTTCAAAAGAAGCGCGCCTAGGCCGCCGAGGTTAAAAGACACAAGTGGTCCTCTTTGGCGTGCTTTATAATCATCCACAGCTTGCTGCGAGATTGTGTCGGTGTACTTCGCGCGTTTTCGCTGTGTGGGAGGTCAGCTTTCGGCGAGAGAGGTTGAGAGAGTTGAACTTGCGCGTTGGCTGACTTGAGAGCCGGATATTTCACCATCGAGGAATAAATGAACTTGAGGGGTGCTCCTTGAAAGCTGCTGATGAAATGGAAACGAAGGGCGAAAAAGATTTGGACTTTGTAAAAGTTTGTGACACCTGTATGTTGAGAAGCATTGAAAGATAAATGAACATAAATGTGAAGATTTTAAATATTAGTTTTATTGTTTTCTCAAAGAGAAATATTGGTTACGAAGATAATTTTTGTTTTCAAATTTTTAGAGAATTATTTAATTAGTTTTGTATTATAGCTATTTTTTCCAATTGAAACAATTTTAATTTCACCTGTAGTGGTATTTACCTAGCCAATACATAATATACGTATTGATTATACTACACGAAAAAGAGGATTAGTAATATAGTTATATCTACCCGGATATTTAAAATAGAGCTGATAAAACATTTCGTGCACATTACCTAGTCAATTAGGTACTGAGTATGAATCTCAGGGATCAAACATAATCTTAAATGTAAATTTTGGGCAAAGTTAGATACTTAGTACCTAACTGGTTAGGTAATGATTCAAAAGATGTTTTAATAGCTCTTCTTTACCTATCCGCGTAGGTTACCAATCTAATCTTTTTCTCCGTGTAAAATTGATGTTACTTTGAGAAAGCAATTTACCAAAGCAAGTGGCAGCTATTATGGCATAGCGCGTTTCTTACACATAAGAATAATTATCACGTAATTATTGTACACAATTTAGCATTGGTCAAATTATATATAGATATATTTGACCAATGCTAAATTGTGCACAATAATTACGTGTACAATTCTTATGTGTAAGAAACGCACTATGCCGCTATTATTCAGATTTCTTGTACTTAAAAAAATTAACAACATGAAAATGTATACGACTTAAAATGTGTGAAAACTTTTGTATTAAGTTAATTAAAGGATTATAACGTTAATAATCAAATTTATTATATTAAACCTAACAACTGAATACAATTTGTATATCTGTAGATTTCCAGAAAAACGACAAGTCCACTTTTTATGTTTTTGAGATATTAAGGTTTAAAGCTTTTCTTTTCCTTTTAAACTAATGTTGAATAAGATCATAGATATGGTCACTTATTTTCACACTTTCTTGATATTTTGCATTTTTCTCTGAAAATATACTATATATATTTAAAAAAAATGAACTTGTCGTTTTTCCGTGAACCCATAAATATTATAGACTTTCTCATATAAAATCTAAACAACGTTTTGTTACGTTAAAAAACTTGAATTTTAATAAACCATTAATATAATTTTAGACACACATTGTCAGTGCCCAAATAATCTGCTACTGATAGCCTCTGTAAATTAATAAATAAATGTTTGTACTGCTTTTAAATCTCTCTACAAAGGAAATAACAATTGCAATCTTTGTAGTATAAGTAAGGCTTTTCAGCTACATTCTCTTTTTTTCCTTGACGTTGACTCTAAAGGAATTTTATTCAAAGAGCTAAATAAGTACGTAGCATAGTGAACTAAGAAAAAGAAAGGAAAGGAGATTTAATAAAATAGGTTTCGTAAAGCTTGAAATGAATAGAAACGCTAGAAGAAGGAGAGAATTTATGAATTAATAAGAAGGCTGGTTACTAAAATCTAAATTTCTTATTTATTACTTACTTACCTGGAACAATAGATTGTTTATTTAAGAAAATGTTTTAGTGATAAACAATGAAAGTTATTGATGAGATTATCGTTCATAGATGTAGTCTTAGAAAAAAAGAGATTGCATACCAATACATGACATTGAGAAAATCTTATTCATGGATATCAATAGAGTCTATTTTTAATAATAAATAATGAAAGTTTTTTATCGAAGTTTGAGAATCTCCCCATACTACAATATATATATATATATATATATATATATATATATATATATATATATATATATATATATATATATATATATATATATATATATATATATATATATATATATATATATATATATATATATATATATATATAATTCCGCAAATGACTGACGTAATTATACTGTAATGATTGCATTTTAATCTATTAATTTTAACAAAATAATTTAATTTTTTTTTAGAAATATAACGTATTTAATATTAATCATAATAATTTGACAGAATGGTCTGACTCCGATTTTTAACTAACAATTTAACCCGCACTCCGTGCAATTAACCTTTACCATTTAAACGTAGCAATTGGTTTTATAAATTTAAAAAAACATAAGTAGAAAAGAATGTTTATACTAACTAAAATGGCATTTTGAAATACATTATTATTGTATACATTAAAAAGTTCATTTTTATTGACGTTAGGTAGTTCAGTAACTCGTGATTTTTTCTTCTTTATCGTACAACATGAACATAGCTACTTATGCAAAAAGAAAACTTAATAAATTCATAAACAGTATTAACCAATAATACAATGAAGACACAATTTCCAGATATTTAGGTCGAATCTAGTAATATAATTACTTTAAACGTAAATTTGCCTAAAAATTGTAGTGCAAGTTATATAAATTTACAGAAAAGCCTCGACGCGAACCACGCAGATACCATTATCAGCAACCTGCTACACCTTGATATCATACGTATCATATATTAATGAAAATACGACCTTACATACCTGAGCATCATACATATCATATTTATGCAAAATGCTCGCGGTTGACCTCTAAGATACCACTATCAGCAACCCTACATACCTAGACATTACTATAACAAACTTATATATAAAGCACTGAAATACTACTTCCGAGTCACCATCATAAGAGATTCTACATGCCTAGATCACACATACTATACTTCTACATAAAGCCTAGGAGAGCACCTCTGAGGCATCATCATCGTCGACCATACACACTTGGACATCGCAATAACGTACATTTTTTAAATGCGTCGAAAAGAACCTTTTAGAGATGATCATCGGTGACGAGATACGCCTGCACATCATACATATCATAGTCATATAAAAAAACTCGAAGAGGATCTCTAATACACCATCATCAGCGACGCTACACACCTAGATATCACCTAGACATCACACGTATCATATATATGCAAATAGCCTAGGAGAGGGCGTCTAAGACACCATCATTGTTGACCTGGTACACGTGGACATCGTTATAATACATTTATCCTAAAAGCCTATGAGAGAACCCTTTCTACTGCATCATCGGCGACCCCACAAACCTGGACATCACATGTGTCATATTTATGCAAAAAGCCTCGGAGAAAACCTCTGATACACTATCATCGGTTACGCTACACACCTGGACATCACTCATGTCATATGTATACATAAAGCCTCGAAGAGGATCTCTCAGGTACCATTATCGGCGATTCCACAAAGCTGGACATTATATATGTCATATTTATACAAAATACACTTGGACATCATGCATATCATATTTCTAGCCTCGGAGAAAACCTCTTGAGATCACCAACGGGGATCCTTCATACCTGGATATCGTACGTATCATATTTAGTACTCCATCATCGGCGATATTACACAGTTGGACATTACATTTATCGCGTTTATAAATAAATAAATTGAAATTTTACGCTTGAACGCCCAACCAATCAAATCGACGAGAATTATACCGCTAATCATCTTTGTATGGTAGGTTATTTATATATTCTTTAATAATCAATCAATTATTGATAAATCATATAAAATATTGTCACAGATCGTGACACAATAGCGCATATGAAGACGTTAAGAAACTGCAGTCTGCGGTGGCAGCATCTATCTAGTGCCGAGTGTATCTGCATCCGGATCCAGAGGCTCCTGATTCTAGCCCGAGTCGCGCCACTTTTTTCATACATAACAACTAGCATCCCGTGGGCGGGAAAGTGAGGGTGGTAGGTTGGGACTCTCTCGAGTGTTCTTCCTCCCACCTTTGGATTAGAAGATTCCTGTATTATTACAGTCGACAATTAAGATACCGCTCGCAATACAAGTCGAGGTTCGAGGTACGTGTTCTCCAGTCCCGTGCATTAAAAGGACACCTGGATCTCGAGACACATAGATACATAAAGATGAATCTCCAATACATGGAAGAAATAAACAACTTCCCCACATCACTTGAATGACGATGACGCTGTTCTGTCGGTCGAGAAGAGTGTCACGTAGCGTGACGCAATAGCGTATATGAAGACGATAAGAAACTGCAGTCTGCGGTGGCAGCATCGGTTTAGTGCCGAGCGTATCTGCATCCGGATCCAGAGGCTCATGGTTCGAGCCCGAGTCTTGCCACTTTTTTCATACTTAACAATATTTAAAATATTATTATTAATAATAGAGATTTATGTAAAAACATGATAAAATATTTTCGCAATAAGATATCTTTCTTGATTAACAACATCAAAAATCTTGCAGCAGCTATATTGAACTCAACAATCACCAATACCTGTTTTCCTCCAAAAAATTCCACGCATAAAAACTAAATCTCTTATCCTTTCTCTCCCCCTCGGTTCTCATCTCCCTCCCTCCAGCATCCATACACCTCACTGCTTCTAACTTGGGCTCGGTCTTCGCTCAGTTCTCCTAACTTTCTTCAATTTCGCTCGTTTTGCTCTGTCTCTCTCTCTCTCACACTCTCTTTCCGCCGATTTATGGATCCTTCTTTAGCCCTCGCCGTACGCGCGCGAGCCCCGTATGAATTTAGAATTAGCTCTCGGTCTTTCTCTCTCTTGGCTAGAGCTACACCCATGCGTTGCGTCTCGGCGGCAGGCGGAGCGGCAGCAACTCCGATCCAAGTTTCGAGCTGCATCCTGATGAAAGACACAGGGGGACTGGAGCTGCCTGGAGCCTGAATTTTTTTATTCCGCTAACTGATCGCTTTGCTCTTTGCTAGAAGATTCGTATAACTGCGTTAGACAGGCGTTTGAATAGATTAGTATTATTACGATGTTTACCTTTCATCGGAAATGATGACTTTTAATTATTTAACATTTCTATGTCTTCCAAAATGTTATACGAAATTACGAGAATCTCGTACTGACTAGAGCAATAATTCTTTATTCGTATAATGTAACATTACCTTAAAGTATAAATCTAAAAGTATTAAGTTATATTTTCCAGTTACGTGAGAATAAATTAATCTTTATTATTTTTAGTCTGAAACAAAAAATAACTATTACTGATATCGAATATTTTGAACGTTAAATACTATTTGGGATTATGTGCAAGGAAATCCTGAAAAATATGTTATATTACTTCATTTCATAACCTTCAAAATACAATACGCTCATTCGAAACTATTAAATGACCAAAAAATCTTATTTTCATTAGGTGACCTGTAATGTATATCCACCACTTATTAATTATGTTTATTTTAGTTAATCCTACTCTCCCCTTCTCATTGTACTTCACTTGCTTTTGTTCTTTTTTCAATTGTTTGGCCATGTCAAAAGAAGTATTATGAATATGATTTTATTTTAGCTCTTAATTAAACGAGTCTCAAGAAATGTCTGAAAATCTGAGAAAAACTATATGAAGAAATTCATTTATATTGAGACTTTCATTTTTCAGTTTTGGTTTGACTCATATGATTCAGGGATAATTACCTTAAGAAGTAGATCATATGTTTATGATCTATATCGTCGGAAAAACTTTTAGTAAAGTTTTTTGTGTATTATGTTTGTAACATGTCAAAGTGCTTATATACAAAAATAATTTTAGTTCTATACAGTGGAAGTCGAGTTATAAATATTTTATGTATAAGCGTTTCATGCAACTAAATCGAAGTAAACTATATATTATTGTCTACATAATTAAGCAATAAAAGTTCGACATTATGCACTCTCCCTAGGAAAATTTGAAAAAAATTGTCGTTAGAGTAGAATAAATAACAATCACAGCGTAATTCTTTGTTACAATCTTCTCTTATACATCTCATATTTATAAGTATAACCACTTGTAGATATTCGATCTATAGTTGTGAATCGACTTTAAAAGTAATTGAATTAATGCAATTTCTTATACTATTTTTACACTTCTTGCAAACAATGCTTGGAATTTCATCATTGTTAAATTCCCGATCAAGATTCACGCATTGTTCAAACCAAAACCAGCGAAGGCTTCCCTAACACCCGCCAATAAACAGCAGCATAACCCAAAGAAACCCAATCCCTCAATCCTCCACAAACCTAATCTACCATAATCTCGAGCTAATCCCTTTACAGGATCGCTCGGCGCTCTCGCACTCACGGTGATAAAGATAGCGGACAGTCTCGCCCAGCCTCGAAAGAGAAAGCACAGCTCGGAGAAGCGCGAGAGCGAGTTTGAAAGGGACGACAGGTGGAGAGAGGGAGAGAGAGAGAGAGAGAGAGAGTGAGGAAGGAAAAGGGGTAATAGATAGGAAGAGAGGCGTAGGTGGTCCGCGGAATACGAGATGAGTACAGCAGCCTCCGAGACCGCCTTTAATATCCGCCCCCTGCCGCCTATATCCAAAAGCCAAGACGATGAAAATTCGCGCGCAGAGGATACGACGACGATGCTCTCGGCCATCCAATTCCGCGGAAGAGCAGGAGACACCGCGAGTGTAGCGCATACGGGCGTGATGTATATAAGCGAATTCGATTTTGTTGCGGTGAGTTGAGTGCGTTCGCAAATGGCGCGGTTTGTTTGTTTTTTCTTTTCGGCTTTTTAGAGATAAGGTGAGGCTTTTCTGAAAATTGCTTTCTGTGTTTATTGATATTCAATACATTTATTTAAAGATGGCGATAGAGAGGTTTTTAGTATAGTATCGTGGGGTTTGAAATGTACTTAGAGTTTTTGCACAAATTGAAAAGTCATCTACGTAAGTTTCTGTAAGATTCCACTTTGTATGTTTAATATGCAATCCATTAGTCTTTGGAATGTTGTTTGCTTACTTCTGAAAAAAGAAAATACTTATAAGTTTATAGATATTACGTGACACCATAGAGAAACTATCTTTTTTTCTACAAAATATTGTCTATTGAATAAGATATAGCTTACTAAAATTTAACAAATAATCAAAACTAGATAATGAATTAAAGGGACGACAAGAATTTCATCTGATGTTCGTGTTTGATTTTTTTTCGCTTTGTTTATGTCCGTTCAAAAGAAAACTATGAAAAGTGTAGAAAGAAAAATAAAACAAATGCGTAGACATGTTATCTGCTCTCCTGGTGCATGTACACTCGACGTTAAAGAATTCGGGTTGAATTTATTTGAATTTTGTTGAAATGCTGCAACTTCATTGGATCGAATACTCGTTTTCTCTGACCTCATTGGAGGACTTCAAAAACGTCAAATAAATTTGACCAGAATTTTTTAACGTTGAGTGTACTTAGATATAGTAGGAAAGCTTAGGTTTTTAATTTTGCTACTTTTTGTATAAAGCTAGTGTTTGATTTTTTTGTTTGTTTTTGTAAGTCCGCTTGGTCAGAGCTCCCAGAATGGTCAGGAGAATTATAAGATTAATTTAATATTTTTCTTTGTTCTCCCTGGAACACTTTTACTGATAATATAGTGAGGAATAAAATTTTTATTGAATATTTCATATCCATCGAATTTAACCAAGTGATACAGACGGATTTTTGGTAAAATGCAATTTAAGGTCTCTAACCAGTATAGAAATTTGTTTTAAGTCATCTATAATAACATCAAATTTTACGAAAAACAAATTTTAGGTTAAATCTATAAGGCATTTGCTCATTATAGTTTAAGTATCTAGCGAGTATATAGAGTACTTCATACAGAATCTCTATAGGAATACAGGGTGATGGGTTGAAAAATTAATTTAATGTGAAATAGCTTCACTTATGTTTTATTTTAATACACGTTAAAGAAGCCAAATAACCGTCGGGAACAAAATTTTGTTCACCGTGTCACGTAGAATTGTGCATACCGCTGAATTCCTTCGTATAAGTAAGATATTGTCAATGGCGTAATTTCCGATCTAGTAATGTGGGAAAAAGTCATTTTTGACTGTATAGAAAACAAGAAAATTAATTAAAATATTATATTATTAACTCAAATCCCAAACTTAAAAATCACCTTGAAATTTTTTAAAAATTTTGCAATTAATTGAATAAATACAAAAGTGATCTTTATTCAAAAAGGGCGCGACTGATTAGTTTGATTTGGTCAATCATAAAGAATTCTCATTTACAATACCCCTCAGTGAAATGTGGTATATGCAGGAGTGTCAAACTCCAATTCTTTGTTCATTTTATCACAATAACAATAACATGCCCGTTTATTCTTTACCAAGAACCATCAAAGTCAACGGCAGCGCCATTCTTCCACCTCTGCGTCCATTGAACGCAGCTAATCGTCATTCGACAATTCCATTTCGAAGCTCGCTGCATGGCGCGAATACCATATCAATCTCCTCGAACGCTCCCTTCTCGCGGAAAACTTCCTAATGCTCTTCTAGTTCACTGGGTAGCGCAGAGAGAAAAAAAAGTCATCGGCAAAAGTCGACCATCCAGGGCTTTCTGTACGAGCGCTGGACTCGCCTCCAATCGCCAGTGGCTGGCTTTGACGTCACACGCTCGCGCGCGAGCGCGCCACCGAGTGTGTCCAGAGGTCTAATTGAGAGGAACCGAAGTCACTTGATTTAAGAACGACCTTGGCCCCGTTGCTTCAGCCCGAGCGCGGAACAAAGCGAAAGGACAAAAGTGGGTTATGCCCAGTCGTGGATGACGATCTTGGGTTGCGCATTGGCTTGGGGTTGCTCTTGGTTATAGTCGTGTGCTTGTGAATTACGATGGATGGGTTGAGCTTTTTGTGGAGTTATCTTCGACTATTTGTATTTATAACATTTGGAAAAAAATGCATTGATGTCTAAGAGCCATATGGGCCTCTTGAGGATTAGAGAATGCTTTAATTGTCTGAGATGGATATATGAGATGAATATTCACTAAAAAAGGAAAAATTAAAGCAAGCGGCAATGTATTTAATTAGAATGTTGAGATAAAAAAGAACTTTAAATAAAAAACAGGTAGTTAACGTATGTTTTGGCTCTGGGAATTGCAGTTGTAGATTTTTAAGTACTATAAATGAGACACTACACCTCAGTTGTTTAGGAAGATTTAATCATTCTCTCATTCTGAAAAGGATAATTTATTTATGTATATAATACATTAAGTTTAAATGAGGAGTGCCAATCCAAACTCAATATTGAGCCATTAAAAAAGTATCTGAAATGCACTATTCCATCGACACTAATTAATAGAAAAAGAGTACAATTTTTCTTAATTTTCTTAGAATTAAAAAAGTAGAATTATATGCTATTGTTCGCTTTCTCCTCAAATCTGTTATAAATAACATTTTTAAATATTCTAGAATATTCGTTTCTATTCTAGTAAATGTAGTGAACAGTGTCGTCTGAAAATGCTGCCGCGCAATATCAATTTTTAAATTGAATAAGCATTCTGTCAAAGTCTCTAGTTCACTTTTAGACCGCATTAAAAATTGACAGGTTCGGAAAATCAAATAAAGATAAAAGTCACTTTATAAAACACATTCTACACATAGTACGTATAATTCTCACTTTTAGAATGTACTCGCAAATAATTAGGTTACCACACTCTCAAGCAATTAGTAAAACTGCATGCGACGAGAATAGTAGAAGAGATCAATTAAATTACCACTCCGTCATTCCTCACTGGAATCGTCGACAAATTCGCTATTCCCCGTCTCCAAAAAGCCAGCCACGAAATAGAACAACGAGCAGACAAATGGCAGGGGCCAAAACCGCCGGACAGAAAATGCATCGGTACACCAAACCAGCCAGTAGAATAAGAGAGAGAAAGAGAAAGAGAAAGAGAAAGAGAAACTATACCACTGCTATACGGGGGGTTCGGTCGAAGAGAAGGCGATGCGATGTCTGCTCTAGCGTCCCGAGAAAGGCCTTCGACCAAACTTGAATCGAGTCAAGCCACGGGGGAAAATGTCGGAGGAAGGGGGAGGGCGGCAAAGGAGCAAGAAAAAGAGAGCGAGAGAGAGATAGAGAGAGAGAGAAAGCCAGCCGGAAGAAAAGTCAAAGTGGGAAAGAGAGCTGGCTCGGCGAATAAAGTGCCGGCGCCTCAATGGAAGGATCGTACGTAAAATACGTGACTCGCCTTCCAGTCGGGCCGCACGAGACATCTTGGCTTCTCCCTGGCGGAGTTAGGAGCGGGGAAGGGGAACGGGAGGGGGGGGGGGGCAGAGTCGAATGCCGCGAAGAGAAATTACGCGCGGGAAAAGAGAAATTTCGATGGATTGCACCGATCTTTCGCTTATTTATTATTCCGCGCGTATTCGGGCTTCCCCGAGAGTCAGAGTAAGAGCGAGAGAGATGTGTAGAGTGTGGGGGTTCTTTCCACTTTTTTTATACGCGAGTATAAAAATGTTTGTTGCCGGAGGAGAACCGCTCGACGGATAATTTCGCGCTTTTTACGCTCTCGATTGCTGTGTTAGGCTTCAATGCATGTCGAGAATGTGAAATATGATGTTATAATAATGTGCTAATAATTCTGCTTTTATTTTTGTTTCAGGTGAGTATCGCATTGGTTGCTTTAATTTATAAAGCGATTGCTGTGCAGCATCGTAAGTGAAAGTTCATGTTTATTATGTGTTTTAAATATTAAAACTTTAACAATTAGTATTTTTAATAGAATTATGGCTCATTAAATAATTAATTAATTTTAACTTTATGTTTTAAAGGCTAATTTAAATTTTGAAGTTATTACAAATTTTAGGCAGAGCGCTATGTATTTTGAATATTTAAGTAAACATTTAATGCAGTAGTAACTTTATAATAGCGAATTTAACTAATTAAAGATTTCAGGTATACATCGTATCATTTCAATATTCGTAATTAAAATATTCATACGAAATTAGCTATAGTTATGTACTACATTATACTAGTTTTATAAATATTTAATTGTCCAGTTTTGAGGGGTAGGACTACAAAAAATTGACTGTCATGTCGAAAATATTTTTTAAGTCAAAAACAATTACTAAGCATTCAGGAAGTAATGTTAAATATGAATGAAAGTTTATTTTACATCAATTTTACTTTAAACGTAATAAACAATAGTAACGCAAAAGTTTCGTAAGATATTGACTTTTATCACTTAAAAAAAGCATCCGATTCATATTGAACACCCCTTCAAGCATATAAAGCATTTATTTAATGAATAATAATTAACAGATTCGACATGGCAACCATTTAATTTATTGTTAGTGTATAAATAGCCCCATATTTTGTAGATAGAAAGATAAAAATGAAAATAGTTGAAAAACAAATTCTCAGTAATACTAATTCCCATTAATAGCTACAATCAAAGTTTCCGTCAAAGTTCAGCACCTTTCCAACGCTATTACTAAAATAACAAAATTCCTGTATACAACTAAAACCAAATCTACCATGACTATGAAATTCAAACATCCACTTCTGTGCAACCCACAACGATCGAGGCCTTGTTGCAACCAGTCACGTTAAAACAGGGAAGCCAGAGTCAAGTGGAGCGAGGGGAAGGGTCGCGCATAGCAAATGGATCGACCAATATTTGGCGAGCTTTTGGCAAGCAATCAAACAAACAGGACCAACACGATGTTCGGACCGGCTTCGCAACTCAGGTGTAGCTGTGTGTCATTTCCATTAACACTCGCGGTGATTGTCTCGGCGGCGGCTGCTGCTGCGTTAGCTGGAACGTATGTCTCAGATAGAGCGAACGCGGTGACGCATCGAGCGAGGCGTTTGTTTGCTTGGCCAAAAGTGTGTTTTCGAGTGGTGGTTGCATGTGCGAAAATGTTCAGAAGAGATTTGTTTTGTTAGTCTTCAACGTGTGATTTGACATACTGTTCGATATGTACGGGTATTTTTAGTGAACTAATTATTATATAGTATTTATTATATAGTATCTAGATTATAATTACATAGTATCTACATGCGTACGTAGATACAAAGAGTATAGTTTCTGAATAATAACAATTTTAATTCAATTATATCTTTGATAAGATACAACAGTATACAAAACTATCTAAATAAAGAAACACCTTCTTCTACATAATTATTATGGATACTTTTATCGGGATTTTTTGATACTTCTTTTTAACTACAGTGTTTACATATTGCATCTTAAAGAAGTATCTAAACAGTGAATCTAGCTATTCCAGTATCTTGTATCTGAATCAATCTAATTCATAGTCAGTAATTGACTAGTAATATCTATACATAGTCATTAAGGGGGCAGGCCTCGGCAAACCCAAGAAAAAAACTTCTTTTACGAACCCAGAAAATTTGTTGTATTAAAAAGCAATCATTCTGAAAATTTGTATACTATCAACACACAATAATATCTTAAATTTTACCGTTCTAAAATCTATTCGACTTCTATTGACATGTAGTGTAAATAGCGGCTTACTGTTTTGTTAAATTTGTTTCATTGTTTGTTTTCGGAAATCCAAACAATTTAAAAAATTTTTTTTTATTGTTTTAAAAAACATTGATTGGATATATGAAAAAGAATAATAAGAAATATTTTAACGTAAAAGTGCTCTGCTCATTTAATGATACATGTCGAAACAGTCGAATAGACGTCTAAAAAAAATTTTCGTTTATCCTGTTACGTAGAATTGCGTGAGGAACACAGTTCCTTTCATAAATATAGTATTGAAAATTGATTTATTGTGACGCATAGGGTCAAGATTTTGAGGTTTTACAATAGTATAATTTAGGATATTATTAAGTATTAATAGTATGAAAATTTTCACAATGATTTCTTTTAAACATAAAAAGGTTTCTGGACTAAAAAAAAATCTTTTTTTGGGTTTAACCCAGGCTTGCCCCCTGAATGGCTGATCTCTGGATATACATCCGATTGATTTCTATCATGGATGCTATTCTGATAACAATAACATAATAACATAATTTTTAAATCACCTATACGAATTTGTGTTAATCCTTAGTATTGCACGTAACCATACGTGCAATAACTTTCCGTAATGTAATGATTTTTTATGAATAGTACAATATAAGATAATTAAATTTATCAATCAGTATCTCTAAATTATGGTAGACAGCATTACAGTATGTTTTTGTGTTATTATATTTCATGCTTTATCACGTTTGCGAATCATTATCCATACCTATTTTAGCATGATTTAGTTATTTAATGATGTAAATATCTGCAATATCTAATAAGCAAGTATTGAACGATAACGTAGATATTATAATCGGCCTAATTTCTATAATTCATATGAACTTTATTTCATATACAAATGATAATTACGCATTATTATCAGGCATATTAGCGCACATAGTTTCTAATGTATATATTCATAACATTCTACCAATATTGCGCAACAACAAGGCTAAATTTCCTATAATTTTCAAATGCCCCTCGACCACCTCTCACCATCCATCCCCTACGCATTTTCAACGAACCAGCGCGTAAACACATACACATGCACACTCAGCCGGCTAACAATTTCATCGCGCGAATCCACAACTCCATTAACAACGTAACACCCCCACCCCCTCGACGCATACTACGCACACACTCCACGACCTGCTGCCTAAAATTTTAATCAAATGATTTGCTCGCAACTACAAAATATTTCAAAGCCAGCCCAGCAGCCGACCAACCAAGCATCAGCAAAGAGTGGAAACACCGGCCGCGAATACTTCACTCGCAAAATAAAGCCAAGCCGCGCGCGGGTGCAATTCTAGCTGAAAATGGCCTTAAAGAGCGAGAGAGAAAGAACATAAATTGCACCGGCAACTGCTACAGCGAGAGAGAGAGAGAGAGAGAGAGAGAGAGAGAGTGAGAGAAAAGCTCGGAGATATGATCGCTCGCTCTCTCGCTCGGTTTGCGTATTTAATGCCGGTTATACTCTCTGGCCCCCCGGCCAAGCCACATAACTCACCGGCTGTGACCCATATCCAACTAATTTTCAGATAATTAATATTTTAGTCGCGGCTTTGTTACGCGCGAGTTAATTTCGATTTGGCCACGTTTCAGTTCCCGGCGCTGCTCTGGCTTCGTTCTCTATCTCTTTCTATCTATCTACCGTCGACGTTTTTGCCGCACGTCCGGCAGCCTGTAAGTTCGCGATTCGCGCGGTTGAACTGTTACTATACTGCACGAATGCGAGTGCGTATAATATCTTTATATGTATGTATACCTATAGATGCATGTGTGTGTATCTATGCATAAGTGTTTGTGAATATGTGTATGATTGTGTATGTCTGTATGTGTGTATGTATATGCACGAGCATGTGTTATGTAGGTATGTACATTTGTATGTCTAATATATATGTGTATGTTTGTGTACGTATGTATGTGTTTGTGTATGAGTATGCCTGTGCGTGTATTTGTGTGATTAAGCGCGCGTACGCGTATGTGTAAGTGTGTGTATGTATATGAGAATGTTCATGTATACGTCTAGCACGAGTGTGTGAGAGAGAGAGAGTATGTGTATTTGTGGGCCTAGTGTGTGTCTACATCTGTGAGTATGTGCATTTGTACGCCTTGTGAGTGCATAATTTATTTCAGGTGCTCTTTCTGCCACCAGCTCCAGCTCTGCCTCTCAGCAGTCGTTTAGGAAATTACGAGTGCGAATGGACCGCGGAAAAAGGACCGAGAAGGCTGCGAAGATCGAGGTGGATTTTAGATGTGTGCACGTGGGCGCACGGGGTGAGTTTGAGGTCGACGTTGGAGAGAAATTTAATGACGGAGGAAATGGCCCGGGAAAAAGGATTAGGAATGAGGGCGCTAATTACTTTTGATAATTGACGAGGTTTTCGTATGTAGGTTGTTGGTTTTTGGTGGGTGGGGAAGTTGATTGTTTTGAAATTAATGATTCGGCCGATGATACTTGTGGGAAAGTTCGATCTTTAAGTTTTCATTCGGGTGAATGGTTTGGAAGTATTTGTGCTGAGTTATGCTTCGTAATTTGATGCAATCATAATGTGTATTCGTTTTCTTATTTATAAATTGGTAACTGTATATTTATCAATTACAGCATTTGAATTTATGTCATAAAATAATACACTGACAAATGACTGAGAAAAATGTTTAGATAATCGCAAGTCTATCTGTCCATAAATACTTTATGTAATGTTAAGAAACTGAACAAAACCTACTATCAGGTACAAAAGGCTATAAACTTTTCGAAAACAACCCAGTATTTTACACCGGAAAATGAAAGAATTTCTTTACTATTTAAGTATAAAGATTTAACAAATCCAAAAAGAAAGAAAGCATAATACTGACAATAATATTGACAACAATTTTAATTGATATCATACATTTATATATAAAAGTACAAAAATAAAAAACAATGTGCATAACAATGAATGTAATAGTAAAACAAACCTGTACAGTTCAGATCTGAATGTTTATAACTGCATTAATCTTAAAGTTAATGAATATTTCTATAAATCAATAATTTTCGAAAATAGCCTAAAGCAAACCGCTGAAAACTGCTAAATACCATTGTTTCGTTTTGACAGTTTCTGGGCAGTGTACTGTTGGAAAAAATTGTATTTTTATCAAAACTGCTAATAAACTACCGATTTCTACTGTAGAATTTCTACCAGGGATAGTAGCCACATAAATTTAAAATAAGAACAGACTAATGATACAAAAAAATGAAATATTTAATTACGGCTATGCAGTAACTGTCAAAAGTATATGCAAATAAAACTATACAATGAGAACGCGCATGAAAAGTTGTGAAATGGAAATAACGTTACAAAGAGACAAAGACCAAAGCAGATATAGGATTGAGATAAAAGGAATATGTGCAGCCGAGAAGGTACGAAAGAGACTATATTACGTTTGCAATTTAATGAATAATTAACCTTTTGACAAATCAAGGCGCCACGGCGCAGAGAAGTCCTGAAGGGCAGAAAATTTTCCAGCTCGTTTTCTCTCCCTCTGTTTCTAACTCTCATCTGGTTTCTTTTTTTTACGGATACTGTCACCGCTTTGACGGAACGCTGAACGGAATTTTATTTTTGAATTTTGCCGTTTATTAACTCTGGATTGCGAACTTTTATAATTACGGTGAAATTAGAAAGTGCACTAATGTGATGCGGTGAGATAAATGAACGGAATACGTGGACATTGCCAGTATAATGCCAAAGCATAGTATAAAAGTTGAAATGTTAATATGCTGGATCGCAATGGTTTTTCTGAGCAGCATTATCAGTAGTATGCAAAATTCTATCTTAATAGCAATAATTTAACATTAATGTTAACTTTAGCTTTTGCCCGTACAAAATTAAGCTGCTATTAATTATTCACACGTTATTACTCTACAAATATGCTTATTGATACATCAACGATTATACACAATATATCTGTGGGTTTCCGGAAAAACGACTTAAGTCCATTTTATTGAAAATTGAGTTTCGAGCGGTTTTTGTATCCTTACATAGTATATTTTCAGATAAAAATGCAAAAAGTAATAAAAGTTTAAAAAACATGACCATATCTACTATTTATGAATTTTTTTATGTAAATCTGAGATATGTAAATCTTTGCTCATTTTAAACAGTTTATAATTTTAGTTAATTACCATCCACTTCTGCCCATAATGAGTGAAATGGCATGGAGCTACACTGATCGAATAATGAATCCTTTCAGCTCAGACTCGCAGATGTCGCATTTCTCCGAAACCCTCTTCCCTTAACAAGTGGCAATATAATTCGAGGATCCGTGATTCCCTCCACTTAATACCGCAGTCGCAAATTCATGATCCGTTCGAGTAATTTCGTCCCACTCCGACCCTTCGTTCGTTTGATTCGCGAAGACGATGCCGCGATGCCATCAAAAGCGAACGGACTGCTTTGGTTAATTGCGGATAACCGTGTTATACTCATGTTTATGAGCAAATGAAAATTAAGTGTAGAAGAATAATTATGATCATGAAAGAGTAAAATGTAGACTACACAGTTATTTCTATTGCAGATAGAAATATGATTGTGATAAAATAAATTATTGTCAAAGAAATTGGATTGGAAAATTATAAACTTCGTTATGTAGGTTTTAAAACGCTGCCATTTTTTAATAATAATCGGAATTAAAGAAATTCAAATTTCAATTCAAATGTAAAAATATATTAGAAAAATAGTAATTGTATGTTAAATAAATTTTAAATGATAGTGTACATGTGTACTTGTAAACCTTAATTCACTAAATACTTTTGAAAAAGTATTCTTAGTTATTTTACGCAAAGCTTAAATGACTTAATAAAACATAAATATTTTATTTCTATAATTCTTGATTTTATCGCTGACCTTAATTTACTTGAAAGAATTATAGTCGATGTATTGATCCAGACTTTTTAATTTATTTTGTTAAATTATTTAAAAGTCTAACTCATTCCGTCACCTGAATACCCTTAGATAAATATTTTATCGTATAAAATCATTGTAAGCTTTTTACTAAAAGCTCTCCATTCTTTTACCTTTTACAAATATAATATTAAAACTTATGCGAATTCATTTTATTAAGCTAAATCATTAACAGTCCATTATAATCCTCAAGTTTCGTTAAAATAAAAATCACGTTTCTTCATTTTTATAATATATACCGTCGCATAGAAAGATATAAATAGCCACGCGTCCCAATAACCTAATCATTCTAACTAACTTGTGCACTTCAGTATCGACGAGCACATCTGGCTCTAGTTTTCCAGTGGAGATAATGTCGCGCGAGCCTCGTTGCGACGGGAGTTTCAAAAACCATATGCTCGCTCTCCAGAGCTACAAACACGATCTCTCGTAAACGGGAGCTCGAGTCTAGCAGCAGCAGTGCCAGTGTTAGTAGTATAAGTCGGTGGTAGGCGCGATTCGCGAGGATTTCGCGCAGTCGTTGCAGTTTAGAACTGGAAGTGCGATATTCCCCGGCGCTCCTCAACTTAATCACCATTCCACTTGGCCTGTGCACTCTCCCGTACTGTATACAACAAGACTCTCTCTCTCTCTCTCTCTCTCTCTCTCTCTCTTCAAACTCTCTTTCTAAAACTCTCGTTTCTCGAACCAGCGATGTTGACATTTTTTCACGGTTTCTAAGGTGATTAAACTTTGTGATAATGGTATATGTAGTTTGTTTATTTACAGAGTAAAGTTGCATGCAGACTGATCGATAAATTTGTAACATTAACTTTGAGACATTGATGTTGCAAATGTGCAAAAAAAACTAGATATGAACTTATAATTACATGAACTATTTAGATATTTTTTTGTAACAAAATCGTGCTTGTGTTACAAAAAAATATCTAAATAGTTCATGTAATTATAAGTTCATATATAGTTTTTTTTGCACATTTGCAACATCAATGTCTCAAAGTTAATGTTACAAATTTAACGATCAGTCTGCATGCAACTTTACTCTGTAAATAAACAAACTACATATACCATTATATATATATATATATATATATATATATATATATATATATATATATTTAGCCCCGCTTAATATGCCAGAAAAACCCAAAAATCAATACAGGCGTTACAAAAAATGTGGTGTGCACCAAGGGCAAAGTGGGCTTTTGACCTCGTGTGGTTGCAGTACTCATCTTCGGCTCGCAAGCGCACTCGCCTTCCGCTCGTGCTAGCTCGCCTTCGACTCGTACTGCAATCTCCACATTCGGTCTAAAAAAGCCCATTTTGCGCCTTAGGTACAAAATATACTATTTGATATGTTTTGCGTCTAGGATAAAAACTGTCTTATTGTACTGGTGTGGCCTAATAGAAATCTTGTGGCGGAATCGATAATAGGTTTAAATTTATAGCAAAATTGCTTACAAATTACTCACTTTGAAGAGAAATGTTATCCATTGCAAGTAAAAGTCATTCAAACAATACAAGAATGTTCTAAAAATAATACAAGAAAGTACTAAAACAATACAACAAAGAAACAGAAGAAATAATGCTTGAAAGAAGTTCATCTACTTAGATGCTGATAGAGTCATACTAAACATCTTAGACATTCATAGGCAGACGGTAGTGATTTTATGCATATTCATTAAATACTCACTAACATAAATAAATTTAAATAATCTCTTTTAACCATTTTTAAAATGGTAGTATGATATCGTTGATCAGCTTCACGCTTCGTTGTGGCAAAACATGTTGTATCTTAATATTGTAGAATTATTGCAGGTGGAAAGACTATATCAAGTCAGATCTCGAAGAAATTAGGAAGAATGGCACTTTGTGGATAATATAGTTAAAACAATGCTAGTTAAGATATATGAATGAATATATTTTTTATTAGAAAGGCGAAAGAATAATATAGATAATGATATAGACCAGTATTTATCATACATTTGTGGATAAACATGTCAATAGTAGAGTTATTATTAAAATACTAAAGAAGTTCCTTTTATGAGAAAATTAGTCTATAATTATTCTATAAAAGTCTAAATTATATTTTCACGGTTGTCATCTAGAGAAACATAACTGAGTTAGATCAAAGAAAACGAACATAGTACGCGTTTAACAAAATTTCTAATTTAAAAAATAAATTTAAAGTACACATGCCAGAATGAATATTAGACTCACAACTTAATTCATTAAACGTTCAGCAGTTACCAAATAACTCATACAAAGCCACACAACATACTTGCCATCCCCTCCTTGCGTTCCGATTTCGCATGCTCATTCTTCTCCATCTCCCACCCTCCATCTCCGTAACATCTATACCCTACCCCTCTCTCTCCCTCCCTCTCTCTCTCACTCTCTCACGGGGATAATGTCTTTTTCGACGTCCTGAAATATTCCGCGCGGAATCGCATTCTCGGTGCGCTGCTGCCGCCGCGGATTTCGTGATCGCGCTGGGAGCGAGAGTAAGAGAGAGTACGGAAATTCTGGGGCCGAGCGTCTTCGCGTCACCAGGAAATGGCGACCGTTTCCTCTCCGTGGCTTCCCTCGTCCGCCCCATCCGCCGACGATTTAACTACGCAGTGGCTCTCAGTCCCCGAGAGCGAGCTGGCTGTGCTCTGAAAATGGAAAATGCATTTTTTCCTTTTTTGGGAGGGAGAAAATAAAGTTGGCTGGGGTTCTCTTTTTGGAGAGAGGTGGCATTTACGAAAACTCGTGTAAGAAAAGGAATCTTCAGACTAAATTCGGATGAGTGGAAAAGGTTAAAAATTGTAATAAACCTGCATGCGTCGTTCGTTGAATAAAAACTTCGTAACAAATGTAATATTTGTACCTTTTTACTATTAATATTTTAATTTGGACCTCCGAGCGTGGGGCACACACATTTTTCGAAATATCTGTAAAAAGGAAGGACTGGCTCGAAATTAAAAATTAAAACTTTTCTTTCGGTAATTCAGTGGACATTCCGCAGTATGCTGCTCTACAGCGAATTGATTAAACTATTCCCATAACTAAAATCATAAATTATACATCGCTTTCAAAATTTTCGCGCGTAGCTCCCCCTCGGCCTCCCCCGTCTCTGCGAAACTTCGGTCGGCAGCGGCACTCGTTTCAAAACTGACATAAGACAGTTACAGCTCATAAACCCATAACTCGCTATCTCTCTTCCTCTTCTGTTGCTGCAGCTGCGGTTGCTGCCGCCGCGCTGCCTCTGCTTCTCGACGAGTTGCACAAGTGTTCTCCTCGACTCTACTCTACTTTTCTCGTTTTCGTTTATTCCTCAATGAAGCACCGCGCGCGTTGTCGTTTTTTGCCGTGTCTTCGCTCGGCCCCCGCGGCAAATAATTTTAGAAACTTGGAAGTTTCATTTCTGGCGCTGGTAGTGGATGTGCGCGAAACGAAGGAGGAAAAAATATAAAACGCGGTTGTAAGTTGAATGGGTGGTTTCTCCCATGTTATGTTCTTTGGCGGGATTTCATTTAATTTTATATACGCTTGGTGGGGGGGGGGGGGGGGGATAAAATAGATGAAATTCAATTACGGCAGGAGTTAGGAAAAATACGGTCAAAACTATTAAAATAAAGAAAGTAAATTATGGTTTGCCGTTTCTTCTTTTGTTCTACTTGATTTATGAGTTAAACCTTATATGGGACATCAAATCATAAAAAAATTCAATTGTGAAACTTTGTACTGTAAAATGTACATGCAGTCAAACTTTTATCTAAAAGCAATACAAGTATTATTTATTTTCTTGAAATCATCTTTCTTATTTCTATAAAATATTTTTATTGTAATCCTGTATAAACGATGCACTTTCATGCTTAACTTTTAATTTTATTTATTTTTCTTAGGGCCTTTATTCTGATATGTTGTAACATATAGATGTACACAAGTGGCATCCGATCTAAATATCCGCGCGTATTCGATGAATTGGCCGTCCATAAAGGGTAAAGGTTATCTGAATTCGTAGAAATACGGACAGATGGCTACATTTGGTAGCACTAATAAATAGACCCGTCTGGCGGTACTCGGCCTCATTTCACTGTCTGGTACCGCGCGTGCTCCATCTCGTCGGAGCCTCGATCACGCAAACTCCCTGACCTTTTAGTGAGAAAAGGTCAGCGTCGAATGGGACAAATAACGTTTGTACAAACCGTAAACTGAACATGCCGATCTTGGCTCATTAAAATCTCGCGATGCGAGAGTTGCGCGACGACGGGGAAAAAGGGATTTTCTTGGAGCGGAGTCGTGGCGCAGCTCCGGTGAAGGAGGAGTGGCGACCACGTGTTGGGGCCACGAGTGGAAGGAGCCGATTGCGCTGCGCATATCTGATCAGTTGAGTATTCAAAATACAATATGATGTGAATTATATATTTATTTCCACATAAGCGATATATTTATTACAATGTTACGTAAACTTACTAAAGATATTATATAAAATAAGAGAAACATCAGCTAGCCATGTTATTTTAAACATATAGCCATCCAAAGTTCTGCTTAATATTATTGTTATTTCTACACAATAGTATAATTCCATTCAAAAGTCTCATCATGTTTTAATACCGTCGTCTTTGTAAGATTTTCGCAGCATTTATATATATTTTTTACATTATACAGTATAATTTTTAACTTATATAGAATAAAATTAACTTTTAATCTGTTCACTGTCTCTTTTTTGTTACTCGTGTTAAATTACGTTTTTAACGTTATTATATCATTTATTTGCAGACATTTTGAAGTAATTAAATACAAACTTTAAGAATAACAATTAACAAATTAGTTTTATAAACCATTAAATAAACTAGTTCGTAAAACTTGCAATTTTTACATTTCTTCTCTTATAACTCACAACCCCTAAGACAATCAACTACAAAAACACACACCACAACGTAAAAAAAATATCTCGTTTACCCCACGCCATTCTCAATTCATACTCACTAGAACAAAAAAAGCCAACGCTCTCATAAGCTCAGCCACAACAATGGCAGCAGCAGCATCCCAGTCATAACGACACCACTCCGCCAGTACCCGAACTTCTCGCTCCCCCCTCCTCCAACCCATACACTCTGGTGCCTTGGTGGCATTGCATAATGCAGCGCCTCTCTCTCTCTCTCTCTCTTGACGTGCGGCGGCGCGGCGTCGCGGATGCATAATGCAGAGCGACGCGCGCACTTTGTACATTGACATCGGATATTAGAGTAACGATACCCGACGATATTTCCACGAAATTTGAATCGCCCCACTTCGACGAGCGCGCGCCGACTTTCAAATGCGCACGACGCGCTCTGGGATCCTCTTCGTTTTTCTTTAGCGCGCGTAGGGGTTCGGCTTTTAAGTGGAAAAGTTTTTTCGATTTTTATGTGCGCGCACGCGACGGAATGGCAAGGATGGCCGCTCTGACGAATTATCGATTTTTGTTAGGAGGAATTTGAGAGGCGTTGTTTTTTGAGTGGGACATTTTTTTTTTCGTCTGAGGATGATCTGGGGAGTTAAGGGACCAATGCGTGGGATTTATGTAGATGAAATATTTTGGGCATTTTGGGAGCGACGTCGGGGCTTTTGGTGTTCCAATTGAGAAGCTTGAACGGCTAAAGTTTAGCATGTTTTTTACGTCATTGTGCTTTTGTTTGGTTGAAATCAAAATTGTAGAAATATATTTAGTTTGAGAATAATTAATTATATTTTAATAAGTTAATTATTCCGCTATTTTCAAAAAGTGTTAAAATCTGGAAATTCGAGCAATTGTTGAAGTATAAATATGTTAATAAAAGTATATAGAATATTTAACTATTATCCTTTTTATTATATTTTACGTAATGTTTAAGTCGACATTTTTTTTAACGCTATAAAATTAACTCAACTCGATCACTTTATTTATAAACTAAATCTCGAAGTTAACATTCTCATACATACGGGAGATTCCTTTCTTACGATAAAAATTTCAATTATTTAATAAAACGAAACATTCATAGTTATTTTTCAGATTTAACAATAATTTTATTACTTCTATTCTACAGTATATTATGCATTTCCATCAAGTTTCTCGATCATAATTGCAAAGCACTATTAATTTCATACTTTGAATTTTTTCACGAAACTACAACTGGAAGAAACTAAGAGTCCTCATTCAAGTTTAAATTTAGTGTCCGACTCAACATAACACGTGGCCCACTAAACGCGATGCTCGATAGATAAACGGAAAGATTTCGTGGCTGAATGGAAGCGACCCAGAATGTTTTAACATATGTATCACGACATTGTTTTCCTTTCACTTTTTCTCTCTTTCTCTCTCCTATTCCGCTCGTAGTCTTGCCTTACATACCCCGCGCGCATACATGTATACGGCAAGCCCATCTTGATCTCCGGGCGCTCGCCAATGTTTGCCCTCGTCTTCCGGCCTTTTGAGGCCAACCAAGCTCCAGCCAGCGAGCGAGCGAGCGCAAAAAAGCAGAGGCAGAATTACGGAAGGGAGATAAAAAGGCTCGGGGCTAGCGGTGAAGTAAAACGAAAGACAGATTGTGTAAGACAAGGTGGGAGAGCTGTTTTGTAGAAGAGAGAGGAGCATAGGAGAGCTACAAAAGCAGGCGGGCTATCGAAGGGTTAGGTTAGGCGAGCTGAAACGGAAATGGTTCATGCTAATTCTCTTTTTTGCTGCTAGGTTGGAAGATTAATTGATAAATTTTGGGTAGGGAAGTGGACTTTCATACGTATTTATGTTGAATAAGGGTTAACAGTGCCATACACGAAAATTTATAAATTACAGAAGTACAGAAGTTTTTGATTAGTAGTCAAAAATAAAATAATAGTAGTGGTTCATTAGTCGAGGCAATGTTTCTTATATTTACATAAGTGGCAAAAAAATAAATCAATTTTAATAAGGACGCACGAATTTACAAGTATAAGTAGAAGAAGCAGAATTTGATCAGAAATTTTAATTTTTTAATAGTGCTAAAACTGGAAGGCGTAGCGACGCAATACCACCCACTATGCGACTTTCATTGTCATCATTAGATAGCAGCACTTTCGTTGTAAAAGGAGGATGCCCAACTATTGTTTAGAGTTTGTCAAAATATGAATATTAAGAAAAAATGTAATCCGAATAAGTGAAGGGTAACTTTAAAAACATAGGATCAAATCCGATAGAATAAGTGTTTCAAAGTATGTTGAGACAAACGTTATATGTTTGCCAACTGAAAATCAATACCTAATAAGAAATAGACTATCTTATAACTTTTACATATAATTTAAGTACCACACTAAGTATGTACACCAAAAAGCTACATTAAAAACCAGAGTAATCATTATTAATCGTAATTATTTTAAATCACAAACCTCTACATTTTGGTTAATCACCAATTCTTAAACTTTTAAATTCAAAGAAATTGAGGTTCAATAAAACCAATTTAATATTTGCAAAACATTACAAGAAAATCAGTATAATATAAACCTAATAGACAATATGCTATAGATATAAAGGTTTTTTGAATGTAAGTTTGAGCATTTTTTCTTTGCTCAGAATTATACCAGCTAGTTTTCAAAGACTAATGGAGTGCACTGAAACTTATAGATCGTTAACATCTCTATGCAAAAACTCTCATTACACATTGAACCCCATAACTCTAAGGACTAACTGCAATTTAAAGAAACATTTAAAATATCAAAGACAATCAGTTTAGTCTTAACTAAATAGCAAACAAACAGAATAAATGTAATTAGCTAAGATGTATGAAAACTATGAATTCTTCATGACACGCAACATACATTTAAAACAAACACTAAATCTCAATTCCAGCATCTGGATACATAAAATTATCCAATTATTCTTTCCATGTACTTGAATCCCCCACAGCACATAACGAAATAGCACTCCATCCCTCTCTCTCTCTCCCAAAACACAGAACTCGGTGTCTCAGCAGCAGCAGCAGCAGCAGCAGTAGAAGCAGCAAACTGCCTTGGGCTATCGGCTTCCGCGAGCAGCGGCTGCGGCGGCACCACTGCACAAGCACGACAAAGACCCAACCACACACACATAGACACACATCCAAACACACTTACGTACACGTAGATTCGCAGAAGTGCAGTAGGAGGAGCCGCGCGACGCTAAGCTAAGTTAGTCTGATTTGTGCAAACTCGGGGAGCGCGCGGCGGCGCTCGTTTGCTTCTCCACCTTCTCCTCCTCCTTCTGAAGCCCGAACTCCCGGCTCCGGCTCCGAGACGATTTCATATTCATCGACTTACAGTTAATTACGGTATTGCTCGACCCCGCAGCCGCGTCTAACCGAAAACTCTGATGACCCAGCTCTCTCTCTCTCTCTCTCTCTCCCTCGCTCTCTTGCTCTGCGCAGCCTTCGGTGTGTTTGTCTTTTTGCGAGCGGCAGGGGCGGCCTCCTTTAATCTCTTTTAAAGTTTTCAATTTCACGGGAAACTTGACCGACCGCCGCCACTGAGTCGAACGCTGCGAGGAGGGCAAAGGCAAAGAGGATTTTCGCTTTGTTCGCGTTTTCATAAGGGAGGTGCGGAGGGTTTTTGTGTTTTTTTTTTCCTCTTTTGGGCAGGAGGCGATGGGGAGGCGCAGGAGCTTTTTTCGTCTTTTTCGAGGTTTCGGAATTCGTGAGTGTGTTTAATCTGGGAAGTTATTAGCTTTTGGAACTTACAATCGAGAATTTTCGAGAGTTTGATTGGAAATTTTGAATCATTAAAGGAAATGTAGTTTAGTGTTATTTTTTCATAACGTTGAAGAATGATATTTTAAAATTTTATTGCTTATTTTTTGTAAAGAGCTATGCCCGTTTATAAATAAATAAATAAATAAGTAAATAAACATAAATTGGAAAGTGAAATACTTTTTTTCAATCTTAAAATTATTATGTCTAAAAATTAGATTTTTAATCTTCACTTTGTTATGTAACTACTGAATAAACTTTTTTAAAGTTTTAAAATATATCTGTTACAACATAGAAAATATGTATACAAAATATGTACTAGAGAAACTATTATTATTATGTTTGAAAGTGTCCGCTACTAAACTGTAAATAACGTGATTCTAAAAGTGTGAGATTCGGAAATTTTAAGCAATGTTAGAATTGAAACGTTCTATCTCTGATAAATTATGATCGACATTCCTTTTTTCAGTGGTTGCACTCGGAGAAAAAGTTTTTTTCGATCATTTTAAGTCGTTCTTAAAGTTACAGAGTTTGTTTGCATTAACTTTCCCGACTTTTGAACTCTTATGTTCAGCACTTTTTCATAAGATCTTTTATAATTACGGTTTACACTGGTTGCTTCATTTGAATAAAAGATCATTTTACATACTTTTTAGATACGTTTTGTTTATTAATCATTATGTTTCTGAAACACTTAATAATTATTTTTTATCTTACGTTATGTATGTATGTCATTTAATCTGCTCTTTTTTAACATTTCCTTAAAAGTAATTTAATTTTCCAACCTTCTGGATAATTCAAACACTATTATAATCTTTTAATAATGTTTAATTCTATTGTATAAACACCATTCAATCATTTTAAAACTTTAATTTCATGAACCTCTTCTTTTAAACATTTTCAACTAAAAATTTTTTTTATACGATCCATTTTTAAGTTCGAAACTTTGTACGTGTTAACTTTCCTGACTTTTAAAATTTTGTATGTTCAACGTTCGCGTTTTTTAAAGGACTTGGAATTCCGGTGCTGTCATTTCCGATAGCTAATATTTTGAAATGGGAGTTCAGAAGTACAAAATTGCATGTTTTGTATATACGTTTGGCAAACAGTAATCTTTAAATATTGAAATATTGATTTTCCGACACTAATATTTGCTCTTTTATACTTCTGTCGATGGCTCCAACGTACATTTTGCATTATTAATAAATCATTTATATTGCTTTTTAAACATCTGTTATTACTCATGGAAACTATAGTAATTTAAAAAAGAATACTTGTACTTTATACTGACCGTCAAATGAGCTAATTTATTATTTTAAAGTAAACAATACAATGATAAAATACAGAGAGTAAAACTATAACAACGTCAAATTAATTTTAAGAAATTCAATTCAATTTAATAATATTCCGAATGATCTAAACATTCTGAAGACGCCTGAAAATCTTTATGTTGCATAAAAAATAACACACAAACAACTCTTCCAACCAAACTTAAATCACATGCAAAACAATTCCCATTTCCACGGCAATAAAGAAAATTCGCGTGTACATCGGCGCATCAATAATCCGCGCGATTAAATGAATAGCGACCGCGCTCGCCGCGCATAGAAAACTCGGCACGCCTCTTGACTTTGAAAAAAAAAAGCTCGAAGCAAGACCACAATATTAATTCCGCGTGCGCACCTAGGAGGATAAAAAAACAAAAGCCATCGCCGAGAGAGAGAGAGAGAGGGAGAGAGGGGGAGAGTCGAACAATGTATTTTTTTGCGCAAAATACTTGCGGCTGCGCGAGCGAGGCACGAGATAAAAAAAACAGTCGTTAAGGAAAAATCGTGTTTGTCTACGTGTGGGATGGTGGCTGCATACAGGCATTGTATTGCAAATTCGAGCGCGGGAGCGCATATTCACTGCCGAACAATAAATATAGACGCGTGGAGAAGAAGACGCGGCGAACAATCCGTCCGCGTTGTTGCTGCTTTTATGCATTGCCTTCATTGAAGCTTGACGCCATACACCTTATGCCTGTTTTTTTGTCATTTTTGTTGTCAGAATTTTTCAAGATGTTAATGTTTATTGGTAAATCGAGCATGTGAATCCTTTGGTCATCGGAAACTCCAAAATATAAAACTGTGAATGATGTTCACTTGCTAGTCCCAGTATTTAACAGTTTTTGGTATTTTTCTGTTTGACATTTTAAATACAGCATCTTCAACTTAACGAGTTTGATTTTATCCAAAAGTTTTGGATAAAACAGCAATTTGTTTGGTTATAACAGAGATTTTTTAAGCTGTCCCAACTATTCGCTAATAATCGCAGCTCTAACCATATTTTTTGCTATTGCCACCAAGTCATTCGTCCAGTGAACTTATTTGGATCATCTCAAGTATTTATGATTTAGCTACATTATTTACTCCGAAATTTCGATTTTTTTTTAATAACCCATTCTCTACAAAACATGATAAAAGAACATGCTCTCTATTTTTTTAATAAACAGTGGGAACCTCACAGAGTATATTTAATATTGCTGCAATCAAAATATCATTTATAGAATATGTTATAATGTTTCCATATATAGGCATGTGTGTCTCAAGTCTGCCAAGTAGAAATACCCAAGACGATTCAGACAAAACTAATTGAATAGATTTTTATCTAACGCAAACTATTTCTTCTCACTATCAATCCACAATTTTAATTGCCACTTAACACAACCAGCAACGTTCATATTTTTCCTTATTCCATGCTTCGTCCTTCACAGCCTTTTTGCAACGAAACGCAGCATTTCAGTAGACCTTTCAGTCCAAGATCGGCGAAGCCAATAAATATTTTACGATGACGACCGCGCGCGCGCAGCCTCTTTCTCTCGTAAAAAAATTTCAAATCAACGCAGCAGCAGCAGCAGCAGCAGCAGCAGCAGCAGCGTTCCCTTAATTAAAAACAAAACTCCTCTCTCGCTCTAGCGTTTCGATCGCGGCTCGCCGTTGCATGAAACTTCGTCGTTCTGCCTCGCTCTCTCAATCTCTTTTTCTCTTCCCTCTTTCGAATGCGCGCGTGCCTTGCTCCACTTCTGTGCTCTGCGCGCGCAATCGCCCCCCCCCCAGCTCTCTGTACACACCATGTATATATATATATATATATATATACACCGATATATACACGTGTGCGGGCGACGCGACGCTGCCGCACAAAAAGCGCGTACCAAGCAGACATTTAAATTCAACGACACGTAGCGGCGAGGTTGATGCAACCGAGATTTTTCTCTGCTGCTTTTTTTCTGCGCTCCGCAAGCTGTGCCTGGGTTCGTTCGTTCTTTGGTTGCTTTTCTCTCGTTGCCGCGCGAGAGCCTCCCCCCTCCCCTCCCCCGAACCCCTGTACCCCCGCCGCCGTGTTCATGCATCCCGAGGAAATTGGCGAAATCGAGGAAGAAGCGTAGACAACAATCGATATTCTTTCTTTTGCAGGCGATGGAAATACTGACACTGCGAAAGTTCGCTCGTGCTTGTCTTCTCTCTTTTTTCTTTGCTCGCGCGTGCGCTTGTGCTTCCGGGAGCATGGCGAGAATTATAAGCTTTTTGCTGCTTGCTTTCTGCTCGCGGGAATGGTTTAAACTATACGTTTGTGTTATGCGATAAAGATCCTTTGAAGAGAGAGAGATTCATTTGGAATTCTCTTGTAGCGACAGCTTTTTCTTTTATGTTAGGATGAGAGAATTTATCATTTTGAATAAATTTATGATGCGAAATCAGATTTAGTCCCGAGGGTAAAACTTTTTCGAATAATCAAAATTCTCTTTTATTGAATTTGGTTGTATAGACAGAATTGGAAGGTTCAGGAAGTTCCAGCAATACAGTCCATCTTATAATTTGTTTCTTTTTCATCTTTTGTAATTCCTGATAATCGTAATATATTTTATTATATTTTTATTAACAAAGCCTTATTTCCAGTATGTTGTTTAGATTCTATGAAAAGAAAATAGTTCTTAGTGATGAAACGCATTGTTATGAACGATAAAATAACTAAAGTACTAAGATAAAAAATTAATTATTTTGGGTCATTAAATGTGTACTTTCTTACCACGGAATTTTAATATTTATATCACGTATAAAAGTACTGCAAGGACACCTTTTTTATTTAATGTTTCATTATCTCCGAAACAAGCTAGTGGATTGACTTTAATTTGTTACATAAACTTTATATTAGTTTTTATTATTCTCTAATTTTGAACTGAATTAGATCCATAAGAAAGCGTGTTTCATTTTTTCAATTCAAATTACTTACTCAAATAAAGTTTTAACATAACCTTTAATTTGTTAATAGAAATTTATCTATCAATAGAGCTAATTCTAATCATTTATACGCACGGAGAAAACTTCTTAATCTTTCTTACCTTTCCATGAATAACATCAGTTAATACCAAATATTCATCATTATCAATTCAATATCTATAAATTAAAATCAATCCTTAATTTCCTCAAGGCATTTTTCCAAAGAAACATAAAATTCTTCAAACGCAGAACTTCATTTTACTGCGCAATAATAACCTTCCATCCCACCCTATTATTATCTAAATCATTAATCTGACGCTCAATCCAGTTCTCATTCCATCAGCGCAAAAATTGAAAAACTTAAAAAGAAGCTACTCATCCACAGCATCCACGCTTTCGGCCGTAAAAGATCCGACTCCTACCATCCCTCCTCCGACAAAATCAAAAAATCCAGAGAGAGAGAGAGAGAGAGAGAGAGAGAAATACGAAACTCGGGCTCGCCTGGTGCCGAAAGGTGTTTACGGTGTACATCGCTGGCGCGCGCGGGCCCGCGCTGCAAATAGCTTTTTCCTGCACAATGAACGAAAAAATAAAATCGCGATTAACTCGTCTCGAGGGCGCCGCGGCCATAAAAGCGAGAAATCCATTAGGAGATTCATGAGAGGACGGAGCTCGGAGCGATTCGATTCGGCCTGCGGGGCGCGCGGAATTAAGCCATCGGGGGAGCGCGAGCGCGGAGCGCGCAGTGAAAGAGGAAGCTGTAAAATCGCGAAGAAATGTATGGGGGAGAGGGAGAGGGGGGTTGTAAAGTAGACGAAAGACGACGGCTTGGCGGCGAGGACGAAGGGGATGAGAAAGCAGGAGGGGAGGAGGGAAGATACGAGAGGACAAATAGTGAGTGCGGAGGGAGAAGGACGAGTGGAGGTTCTTAACCCTTTTGGATATATATGTGTGTGACTGTCTTGTGTTGGATTTTACTTTGTGGTTCAGGAGTATTCTTCGACAATATTATTTTTCGACTTGTTAAAGTTGCTTGACAGTTTCGAAATTGATTCGGTTTTTCAATGAATCGTTGTTAATAATTCCGTCAATGTATAAATATTGGCGTAATATGTAAATAATAAAAATAAAAAATACGTTAAATTTTCTTTTTTTAAATATTAGATAATAAAAATGATCTTTAAATTGATATTTTAATATTTATAGTTGTGTTCAAATTATTTCACAGTTTCAAAATTGAATAGATTTTCTAATAAACTCAGTTGTTCGGTAATTGAATGAATTACATTAAATAACTTATCTGCTTATGACTATGATAAAAGTCATAAAAAAAGCCATTGATGGTTCTAGTTGTAAGAAAAAAGAGATAGTTAGGGTGGGGTATTATGAAATGAATAATATATATTTACAAAGTTCTTAAGTAAAAAACATAAAATAAATTTCTTTATTAATTTTTATAAAAATAAACTCGGGCGTGGGTTCGCTATATAGAATCTAATAAAAAAAATAATTATCTAAACCTAATAAAATACCGGCTCACACATTCGTCCATACATACGTACCTCTTAAATTCTTCTTCGCCTCCTGGTTGCCGTACTTTAGTTCTCGCTGGAGAATGGCCGCTAAGTCGCGGTCGTTTTGATGTGGCTCGACGTCGCTGATCAGTGCGTCGCTCGGTGATGTTTCTCGTTGTTTTTTGTTGTTGCTGACGTGGTGTTTTCAGTTACGTCGCTGTTTCTACGCCAGGCCCGGCTATTACGGTTGCACCGGGTTAATTGTCCCCCAACTTGGCGACGTCACCCAGGAATTACCAACACAAAAATGGAGATCCGAATTACCGATCCCGATGCGCTCCTTGCAAACTATTGCCTATACGGCTGCGTGTTGTCGCGCCTATCGACGCACGAGAGGAAAAATCCCGAAGATGGGACCGACCGTGTCAATCAACGGTCGGCGATAGATCGTTTCCTATTTCCGCTCTCTCCCTTTATACCAAATTCTATTCACCGTTAGTCTTTGATGTTCCCACTTTCGTCTAATTTCCCTCTCTTCTCATCTCCCGGTATTATCGGTGTTCATTACATTACATAGTGTCGATTACTATAAGAGAATTTACTGTACCCTCAAGTGTACACATATATATATATATATATATAATACATGAAAAATTTCAAATTAAATTAAAAATATATAAGAAATTAAAGGAGGATGCCCATAAATTTATAATATTTGAGCACTTAATGGGAACGTATAAAAACTAATACCATTATTCAGTGCTCGACAAAACATGAATTTTAAAAAAAGTAAGTTAAGCCTCTAAGTGTGGAGATAGTTGGATAACGCTGTGAAAATTCGTAATAATTGGTAGAAATTCCCGAGTATGGTTAGACTTTTTACATCGCTTTAAATGGGACAAATCCATAGATATTATTTTTCTTAGCTTTCGCCGCACTTAAGGGTATTAATTCTTTTTATAATATTAATTTCTAAACGAACTTTGAACGATTGTGTTGGTCTCATACGTTCCCTCAAGGGGGCTACTATGGGCATCCTCCTTTACTTAAAAATATCTATCTTAAAAATAATTTTGTTGATTAAACGCATTGATTTAATAAAACAAATGAATACTTCATTAAATAAATGGTAATAATATAAAATTTATTAAAATAATCAGTCAGTTAAATAATAAAACAAATAATAATAATAATTATTGATATTTAAATTATTTATTATTATTAATTATTAATAATAATAATAATTTATTAAAATATTTTTTATAATTTGTTTATTTTATTTATATTTAATAAAATATATACTTAAGTTTATTAGAAAATTGGTAACCCCAAATAGGTACCGTTTTACTATAGTATTTAGTAAATATTGCCAATCGGTTGGTTTTCTCGGGAATACTAAATACAAGATAAAAAAGACCCTCTTTGAAAACCATTATATTTCCAAACAGTCGCAATAAAAGCAGAAAATTCAGACAAATTTAGTGAATATAACTAAAATAGAGCGAGCTTGCGAGCGAACCAAAGAAAGAAAAAGCTGCGGAGCTTTGCCGCGCCGCCGGGAGAAAGAGAAAGTTCGATTCCACTGTCTAGGGTTCGCTTCTAAGCGAGGAAGACTCGCGCGCGCGCCGAGAAAATCGACGAGACCCGGGATAAAGAGATAGAAAATAAAAGGAGGAGGAGCGAAACTGCGCGGAGTAGAGAGGGACGAGACGCGCGGGAAACGTCGTCGGACTTATTTGTCGCGACGCAAATTTATTTTCTCGCCGAAAAAGCGCTTCACCGCGCCGCTCTTCTCTCGCTCTTCTTTCTCTTTCTTTCTCTCGCTTTTGTATAAAAAGGGCGAGCCGATGCTCTTTCGCTCGGAGAGATGCGAGAGCTTATCGCACTTTATTGCTCCGAGTTACATTTTGCCTGCGACTTTCTCGCGGAACCTCCTAGACATTTTCGGATGATTTTGTTCATCTTTCTTCGTATGAATTTTGTTATAACCCAATTGTATTTCGCTGATAATTGCCATCTTTTTATGAATTCGATTAGGTTATTTTATTAAATGTTTCATAGTAAAGATTTCAGCATGAAGTTTTTATTATTCAAGTTGTGTTAATTTAGTTAACAACCATTTTTTATTAGTCATTTATTCGCTTTTATATGGACAATGTCTCAATTACTGACCACACTTTTTTTACTTATAAATCTTACGTATCACTTTTGAACATTTACAGAAAATCGAGTGATGTGTTTTAAACTACTATTTATTAAATTAAACATTGTTATAAGAAGATTCTTTAAACTATTAATTCTTAGAAGAAATTAGAACAACTGTCAGTTAGAGTTGTAATAAGTGCCAGTCCTTACTTCAGTTATTAAGTAATTGCTGATGGTTTGAAAAGTTGTCAAGCACGATAGATTCAAAGATTAATGAAAAGTCAACAAACAAGAGTATTTCTATAAAAATATCAATACAATTAAAATTAAAATAGTTTTATCGTCATTCAACGCAAAAGACTATAAGAAAATAAACAATTATACTTTAAATCGACTATTTTCTGACAATCAAAATTATTTAATTGCATTCAAAGTCTTGGGCGAAATCATAAGTTAGGCTAATACTACCTTATCATCGTCAAACATATACCGCCAAAATAGTAGAATTGCCAAAATAATAATTATTCCTATACCTTGAAAATCAGTAAGAATAGGCTAAAGAGCTAACTGTAAACTTTTTAGCTGTGCAAAAATCAGTTTCTCAATCTGTTTTCGAAGCATCTATAATTTTCACTATACCAAGACAACACAAATATTCTTCTTCGTATATATTCCTCACTATAATAAATCCCCACTACATGACCGTGCAATCGCTATTATCCCCAATCGATCAGCCCACCAAAAAAAGCCACCCTCAAAAAATCTATCCCCTGCTAAAATTGATTTTTCATTCCTCCGCGCTGCCTTCAGCCCCTCGACAAATCACGCCGTCCAGCCAGCCAGCCAACGTAAAATGGACTTTCTTGCCGGACGGCGGCAATCGGGCTTGCGCGAGCGCGCGCGTTTTAAGTAGGGTCACAAATCACAAACATAGAGAGAGAGAGAGAGCGAGAGGGAGAGAGAGAGAGCAGCAGGACGGAAGTCGGAAAGGCTTCGAGCTTCGACGCGGACAGTCGTCTAATCGCGCGCCTCTTTCTTTCCTCCGTGGTGCGGCGCGGTGCCCCTATATCTGCTCGTGTCCTGTCCGCCCGGCGAGATTAATAGGCGGGCATTAGGCTGGCACGACGGCGGGCTCGTGTATAGCACACACGAGACGTGCTTTTTGGCGGTGCGCGAAGGGCTCGAGCCATGGGCTTTTGTGCGGGGCGAGATTCGAGATATGGGAGAGCTGAGTTTTGTCACTGGCCTGTAAGAGCCGGAGCGTTTATTGGGTTTTGCGATGCGATGAGCTGCGAGGGCGTTATTTCATTTTTTTTATTGCTTTTTTTTGCGTCGTTATTGGACATTTAAAAATCTACCCTGGGAGAAATTAGGTAACATAAGTTGTTTGTTATATTTAGGTAACCTTTCGTATCTGGGACTTCTGCGTTTGAAATATCTAATATTATTCAAATATATTGTAGTCGTTTTTTATAATGGCAGACTATGTATCCGTACTATAAATTTAAAAACGGCAGATCCAATATTGTAGTCGAAAAAGTGATTTTTTGTTTAAATTATAGAAATTAGTTTTCCGTCCGTCATATTAAACTGTGATTTATATGACATTTATTATATGAAATTGTGATTTATATGACATTTATTATATGAAATTGTGATTTATATGATATTATATTCATGTATAGGTTTCTGGTTCATTTTTAAAATAAGCAATCTATGATGTGAATCTGATGATATCTATTATACCAGACATTAAATAATTATATACAGCAAATTTTATGGTTTAAACGAAACTTTATATAGAAAATTGGATATGTTCCTACTGTGCTAATAATATATCAAATTAAATCTATAAAAAAATGACTGAATTAAAAAATTTCTGATTACAATCGTTGTTCGCTACTCATAAATTTTCACTAAATGACATTAAAAAAAATTAATTTAAACTTCTGGTTATAATTTTTCTATTTTATACTCCGAATACAATGAAAATTCTATATTCAGAAGCACTTATGATAAAACACTTTCGCTTCACAGGCTCAACTACAGCCACCTAGAAGTCTATTAAATAAGCGAACAACACGAGCTCATCTTAATCGCCAACAAAGCTAATCCCAGAAGCAACAAATATAAAACCCAAGAGAGAAAGCTCAAGAGAGCGCGAGCGAGAGAGAGAGAGAGAGAGAGATAGAACGAGAGAGTCTCGTCACCAGCCGCGGGGTTTAATAATGGAATTACAGAATTTAACGCGATTAGCCGCTCACGGCGTAAACTCGTCTCGAGCTGTCCCCCCCCCCTATGCTATATACACGCGCGGCGATCAATGCCGGAACGCCTCGCGAGGCTTCCGCGTATATCGCGTAGCGTCGAGACGGCAGAGCGAAGCTTCCGAGGAATTCCGAGGCGCGCGAGCTTCCTCTTCTTTCGGCGTCCGAGGACGAGCCGAATTCCTAAGGCGGCTGCAGTTCGCCGCGCTGGCTTTGATGGATTTTTCGATGGCGACGGAATGCGTTTGTGCTTTGATGGGGATGAGGTGGAGGAGAGGATCAACGCTGGTTTGCGCTTGTTTTTTGAGGCTATTGGAGAGATTGAAAGTTCTAATAGCGAGTATAATTTTAGAACGCCCTTGAAAGAAAATTAAATATTTTTCGTTTGTTATTTTACTAGATTTTATGGGTTGTATTACAAAGAAAGGGATTCGTCACTTGCTCACACTCCTTTGATCTGATAACCCCTCATTCAAATTTTAACTGAATATAAGTCGTGTAGATGTATAATGTAGAATAATTCATGACTCTAACTTAATATTATCCCTGGTAGAAAATTGACCACCATTTATGGCCTGTTCGCTATCTATTGACCAACTTCCGTGATCAATTTGTAGCCAACATTTACACCATAAGTTGACCATAATATGAGTAAAGATAAATGTACTATAACCTCAAATACACGTATAAAAGTTTAAATTCGCACAATGTTTTTTGGTTTAAATGAATTTACAATATAAAATTTAGATTACTGATGCGAGGAGATATATAAGCGAAGTTGCAGTATTCATACATTCTACAAATTTTAACTCTGATCCTATACGTAAAATATATGCCCATGATGCTCAGTATAGTATAGTATAAGTCCATTCGCACACGAACGGCGTTGGGCGCTTATAGGTTGTTTGTTCGCTAAAAGCATATAAGAACATAAGACGCAAGAATAACATTGATTAGTATATATATATATATATATATATATATATATATATATATATATATATATATATATATATATATATATTTATGTTTATTGTATATACGATAAATAAGATGAATACAAAACTAAGTTTTTCTTTATATGTTTCAAACAGATAAGGGTCTGCTCTCTCCCTAGACTCCAAGCTGTCAACACACCGTCAATGTATGCATTTCTGCATGTGTGCATGTGTGCTGGGACACATAAGCATAAGAATAACATGATAACACACCGTCAATGTATGCATGTCTGCATGTGTGCATATGTGCTGGGACACATAAGCACAAGAATAACATGATTGGTATATATATATATATATATATATATATATATATATATATATATATCACACATGCAGACATGCATACATTGACGGTGTGTTGACAGCTTGGAGTCTAGGGAGAGAGCAGACCCTTATCTGTTTGAAACATATAAAGAAAAACTTAGTTTTGCGTTGTGAGCAGTTTAGCAGATTTTGCTTAAAAAGTTGAGCAGGATTGCTGAGTAAAATGTGCCCAATAGAATCAAGTAAATGTTACTTAACCACTAAATAAATTTTTACTTAAGTCGTTGAGCTAGAACAGTTCGACAAATTCAACGTAAATAAATAAACGGTATTTGTTCCAATTTATGTATTTATTTGTTAATTAATATATATTTATTAATGCAGACGATTAAATTAAACTAAAATTTACCGTACATATCTTAAAAGAAATATAAGAAAAAATATTTGTAGATTAGGTTTGAATATTTTCAGCATATAGGCTCGGTGTGCAACATACTCGTATAATTTTTTAATTATTTGTTCTCTTTTAAATATCTAATTCGTATTGAATTATTTTAGGATCATTAAATTTTATTTATAAATAATTCTATAAATTACACCACCTTTTGACCATAAACCGACGACCATAAGTTGGGTTATTGACCATAATATAGGCCATAAATTGACCACACACCATAAAATTAGGCATTATGTGGCGAACAGTTAGTCAACGTTTCTACCAGGTATGTAATGTAAGAATAGTTTAAAAATGATATTCTACTGGTCACCTTCGATTCAGCAGCAGATAACGCCCGAGTTTTATGGTAAAAAACGTGTAAAAAGTACTCATATAACACAAGATTGAAAAGAAGAGACTGTAAGCCATCTTTAAAAATTTGCACTTCCGATTAAGTGGTATACTTCTTGGTTTTACTTGGATACCTCTGCCAATTCACTGTTATACCGCTTTAGGCTCACCAATATACTGCTTTCAATTTAATAGAATATCACTTCCGCTTCACTGAGATACTACTTCCAGTGTACTCATATACTATTTCCAATTAACTGGTATATTTATTCAGTTTCACTGAGATACCGTCTCCGGTTGACTGGTATTCCTTATCCGCTTATCCCGTATACAATTTCCAATTCATTGATATACCACTTCTGGTTCATTTTTATACTACATTCGATTAACTAAAAGATTACTTCCTGTTCACTGGGATACCACTTCCGGTTCACTCACATACTACTTACGCTTCACTGGTTAATTTTTCAGTTTCACTGCAACACCACTTCCGCGTCACGGTTACACCACTTCCAGTTCACTCTAATACCATTTCCGACTAACGAGAATACTGTTTTCGATTTTCTAGAATATCACTTTAGGCTCACTGGATTACTACTGCCGATTTAGTAATACACTAATTTTGATTTTTTGGGTTACTACTTCCAGCATAGTGCAGCGAGTAAAAAGTTGCGTGTGAAATCATAAGAAAACAAAATCTGTAATAATATACAAGATGGATCTGAATTTAAATAACAGATGAACCCAATTATAGATATCATGACTGGAATGTGATCCATCAAGATTTACTACTTATTCACGTCACAAATATCGTATACCAAAGAAACACCCAATAACTTATTTACACAACCTACGCATCAATTCACCTCAGAGCATCAGTTTATTCCTCTCGCAAATACCCAATAAATCTTCGAAAAATTGAAGTATTAATTATCCCCATAATACACCCAATCCACGCGCAACATTCACCCTCACAAATCATTAAAATTCTTCCCCCGCTCTCTCTCTCTTACCATCTCCTCCCCCAATCCACACCTCGTCCCCATTACAATTCATCTCTCATCATCCCCCAGACCCCCTCAAAAAAAAAGAAACTCGTCCTCTTCCTCCCCGTCGCATTAATTCCAATCCCTCAGCCATCGTCGCTATACACGTGCTCAACTTTCGCGTATACGCACGGTAAATCGCACGCAGAGCGCATACATATACAGAAGCAGCAGCTCGCGTGTGCAGTGGCATTAAGTGGCAGCGCGCGTACCGGGCTCTACGCGGCAGCCTCGGCTGTGCAGCTTGTCTGCATGGACATTAGGCTAATCGACTGCTTCCGAGCTACAGCCACACAGCTGCGAGTCGAAGGAGCGAGAAGGCAGAGGGTATGAGGGTGGGATAGGGGAAGGGGGGGGGGGACGATCGATGATAAGAGGCGCTTCGATAAATAGGTTTCGCGCTGACTGCTTGTACGCGCGGAGCAGGGTGTAACGAGCGTTTAGCTAGCGGTGACACGGATTTTAAGGCTGGCTTGATGCATTGCGACTGGCGCTTCGCCTCGCTTTGCGCTCGCTTCTCCACGGTGATTAGCAGTAGTTTTAGGGGCGTTTCGTTAAGAGGATGTATTTGTGCGAGTGTTTAATTAGCGGTTTAGTGGTGAGTCAGTGCAGTGGTATTGTTGGTGGAGGACTTGTTATTAGTACGGTTTATAAATATTCAAGGAGGTATGAAGATATTTCAACTCAGTTTACGAATTAAGATTTTGGAAATGAAATATGATTACGAATATTGCATTTACTACAGCATTCTTGCCAACACCACGAAAATAATTGGGACGTCTGTATGCAACAGTCGTCTAACATAATTCAGATTAAGCGTAATAATTTATCTTTTAAAATTCAATTAAGGTGAAGGGTTGTAACACGTTTTACCGTTATCATAAAATCTATCCAATAACATCTGGTATTTTTTTCTTGAATCTTTACCGTTTTCATAAAAATATAAATTTTTAAATATTCGTATATACTTCTAATGCAGCAAATGTAAAATTATATTTATTTTTGTATTAACTCACACACATCTGAGTATTGTGCTAAAGAAAAATTAAAATAATATATTATGCAACAAGGAGGAGAAAATACATGGACTATTTCTAGTGAGAGTGAGGTGGAAAGCACGAGTCGTAGTCGAGGGCGCCAAAGATGAGTTCTGAAAACATCACCCGAGCTTGAAAATGATCCCCCCCCCCCCCCCCCCCCGCCGTGTTGCACATTGTGTTTGTTTTAACAAAGGCATCGTTAGGTTTACTTTATGTATGTGAGTCGGTTGGGAACTCTACATTTTTAGTCGTGCAGCATACGAAAGAGTAGAAATGGTTATTTTTCATCACCTGCAAAAGGTATACTCGAAATGCGTAATTTTCCATCTGGTCTATAGGAAAAAGAGCCCATTTAAGGGGGCAAGTCAGAGTTAAACTCAAAAAAAGACTTTTTTTCACAAACGCAAAAATTTTTATGTTTAAAAGCAATCATTCTGAAAAATGTTATCCTATCAAAACACAATGGTATCTTAAATTTTACCGTTGTAAATCCTGAAAATCTTAATCCTACACGTCACAATAAATCATAATTCTCAATACCATATTTATTAAAGAAACTTTGATCCTCACACAATTCCAGGTGACATGATAACCGAAAATTTTTTTTCGACGGTTAGTCAACTCATTTTGACATGCATTACAAAAACAGCGGAGTACTTTTTCGTTAAAATTGTTTTTATTATTTTTTTCGGAGATGCAATCGATTTTCTTAAAAAAAGATTATAATATTCTTTAATAAATTAATTGGAACGGATCCATTGGACAATTGAAATTGTGGACTCGTGAAAAGAAAAGTCTTTTTATGACTTTACCTAGCCTGTCCCCTCAATGCGTGTGTTGAAAAAAAAATTTGCTGAATTATCATTAGATATATAATCATATTATTATTATATTAAATAACAAAATTAAATAACTTTAATTTAAAAGATTTCGTATTAAGGTTATAGATTAGAATAACAATTTCAAAATATGCCTATGATTTTCATACGTTCAAGTTGTCACGCCGCTTCTTTAAATCAAGAAGATTTAAACAAATTCCTTTTATAAATTGAATAAAGAATATAATACAGCTAAGCTTCTTTTCAATGTAGCCTATTAAGCAATTAATGTTTTTACTGCCAAATCTCTTACCCTTTGCAAAAAGCACACTCAAAAAAAACTCGAGGGAGTTAAGCAGCCAAAGCTACAAAAAAGGAGACATCCAAAGCATTATACTACAGCGGTCACCACTACGCGAGACACTCGACGAAAAGACAAAGCTCGAAAGGAAAGATGAAAACGTGCCTTCTTCTTTCTCTCTCTCTCTCTCTCTTTCTTTCTTTCTCCCACACCAGTTACATAATGTAATTACATTTTTGTTAATAATTCACAGACTGCGTGGGCGCACGCGAGCGCACCTCGTCGGCTTTGCCGCGAGTATTTTAGCTGTGCATTAAATTAATTTATCTCTTTTCCCTCTCTGTCTCTCCGCGGATGAAAGAAGCGTTAATAAAGGCACGCGAGCGCGGACTCGCTCACGGGCAGAGTCCGTAAGTCGGCTTTTCTCTCTCTCTCTCTCTCTCTCTCTCTCTCTCTCTCTCTCTCTCTCTCTCTTTCTTTCTCTGCTTGGGGCTTTGTCCGTCTCTCGCAGGCACGTGCCAAGGTGCCCCGCGGAATTCGCATTTAAATAATGAACGTAAATACGCGTTGCATCTTGGATGCGGCTCAGAGACCCGGAAGTTTACGGGTGAGCGTCGAGGGATGTTTGGCAGGTTTTGTTTAGGATACGGGGTATTAGTGTTACTGAATTCTTTTAGGAATTATTCTGCAGATTTAAAAACGATTCAATTATGAAAGTCTATATAATATTCCATCTGAATAATTCGGACTGAATCTACTGAAAAGTTGTTTCATTAAAATGCTTTTCAATTTTCTTTTCTGATAATCCTTTTAGCAGCACTAGGTACAAAACAGAATGTCTTGGTTCACTACAATGAAATAAACTTATATTAGCTGGGCACGTTGCTAAACAGAAGTTATTCAACTCAAATTATTCCAAATAATAATTATTTTGATTAGTACAAAATATTTTCTTCAGCTTAATAGCTTGTTAAGGATGTGCAACGATTGACAAAATCATAATTAAATAGCAACATTTATAATGAAATTTCGTCAGTTTACCATATAAAGTATTAGCATATTAGTATAAGAATATTAAAGTTATGAAAAGGCACCAAAAACCGAAATACGGCATTAACTTTTGCATATACTGTACCAGGATATAGATATACTAATTACATTGGAGTTATTACAACTTTAGATAGTTATATCTTTAAATATGTACTGCTTGTTATGCCTGGCTTTTTTGTTTTATTTCTATGCTTATTTTACATTACATACTAGGTTTTCAGAACGATTTAAAGAAAACTTGGTCTATAATAAATAAAAATGTCCATTTTGTGAGAGTTTAAGATAGGACTTCCATGTTAAAAATTGAAACTTTAAAGCTAAATTTCGCAATTTTTGATACCGCAAGGCGGGTCGAAATTTCAACCACCTATAAAACACACCTAAATTAACATGTAATAAAAGTTCCAAGAGATTTTAAAGAAATTCAATTATCCGGTGAACGTCTTTAAGGTAATAAAAGTTTTTAAATCTAGTAAAAAATTAAAAAAATAATTTTTCTTGAAATTTTAAAAATCATTAGTTTGTTTTTTATATACGATTAGAATTAATGTTTACTTATATCTTTGAAAATAATATCCATGACAGACGATTCAAACTATACAGTATAACAAACGCGTATAGCAGACACTCAATAGTTTTTCATAGCAAATCGACAGCCAGTTCAAGACAATCGTTACAAAATTCTAAAGATTCAAATCCGGTATAACGAACATCGCAATTAATTCTCACGTGATAATGATTACACTTATATTGTACATTTTGGTGTTTATATATTTATTCCAGATCTCAACAGATCATCCATACAAATTTCTACACAATTTTCGCATCTCACTCAGCCAAAAGCTTCTTCAGACCGTTCTCTCTCTATCTCTCTCTCTCTCTCTCATTTTACGCAGAGCAAAGCTCCGATCGCCCGATGATCTGGAGCGCGAAGCCACAGCTCAGCGCGCGAACAAAGGCATCGCTCCGCTATGCACATGTATACGTGCCCTCTACTCTTCCCCCGCTGCGCTCGAGGCGATGCTTCGAATAAGAATCGCGCGCGATATCGTGGAATTAACGACGCGCGAATGCTGACCGCGGGACTTTTTTTTGCGCCGTCTATCCCTCTCTGACTCGACGTTCCGACCGATCATCACTTAGCATTGTTTCCGCACTTTACTTTGCATATTGCGCTGGACGCTCCTTTCTTTTTCTTTTCGTGGTCCGTGAGGGAGACAAGGGGACGAGCAAAAAATGGGTCGTTGCCTTTTTGAGGAGGTCGGAGTGCATTCGTATCTTTCTGAATTTTCTTTGAGAGTGGGTTGGATCGGTGATAACTTTAATGTGTAGGTTCGATTTAACAAAATGATTTTAACTCTTGGTAACCGATTTTTAACTTTTTACAGGATAAATGACACTTAATTATCGACCCTTAAGAAACATTGTATACCAATTTTTATTGGAAAATTTTATTTATTATTAATTTGTATAGGTTTATCTTACTATTACTGTCCTTCCTTGATAAATTGAGGGTTATTCTACAACCGTGTATTTATCTCATACAATATTTTGATAGTTTACATGATACTTTCTTTATTAATTGTTGAAATTGTTTCAATATTTTCAAAATGAATAAAGGCTTATATTACATTGCATTATTATTGCACATTCTTTTGCATTATTCAAAAGAGCTTTAGCATGCTATAACTTGTGTAAATCTCTTATATAATCTTGTAAATTCTATCATATAAATGATTCTATCATTCAGTTTTTGGTCTCGGATAATCTTACACGCAAAATAAAATACTTTTATAAAATCAGGCTGTTTTCCTTTGATAGTTAGAATTAACAAAAATTAATATGTATACCTACTCGAGAGAATATTACTTACATTTCGCAGCTATAAATGAATTTTTGAAAATTCAAATCGATCCGTAACTTAGGTTCTCAATTAGTTTTCCAGATGGTGATTAGAATAAGAGTTTTGTTTTCTATCTAATTAGGCTACGATGATTTTTATCAATCGCAAAATAACCAAAATGTCAACCGCTGCATTATTCAACATACCATCTACACGAATATGAGCTTTTAATTATCAAAACAAAAGAAAAAATAAACTACCTTCATTCAAGAACATTGTTACATCAAGGAACTAAGCCACGTTAATCGGAACACGCGAACAATCAATTTCCCCTTCAAAAGCCCTCTTAACCTTCGCCATTACTATCTTCTTCTCTCTATTTCCCTCTCCACCCCGAAAAGTTTATCGGCCAACAAAATACTTACGAATTCGCAATCCGACTCTTAATCTCGCAGTACACACACACATACAACTCTAACTCCACTCGAGACACGTATACCACGGAAAAGCCTCGGTGGCGCGTGCCGCGGCTCGAATTCAAAAATTCAAGTCGCGCCGCGCCGCCGCGACTCAGAGATGCGAGAGGCGATCGGGCATCGTCGTGTTCCAATAAAGTTTCAATTAAACCCGGCTTCCTGCCGCTGCTATCTCACTCCCTCTTTCTCCCCGACCTTCGCGATTCACCCGGAGAGAATAAAATCGAGGAAAGAAAAGGGAAACAGTGCAGCGGCCGCTTGGAAACCGAGCAACCGAGCAGAAGAATGAGAGAGCGATGCTTCTCGATAGATTGTTATCTGTATTTGCGCTATACGAACAAGTTTACTTCGCGTACTACTGCTCTAGTATTTGTGTGCTTAAATAGGTATTTATACACGTAAGGGTGTCGCAAAAAAAACATTTATTTAACTTTTTGAACCTTAAAGTGGATTATGGTTATATGTATGTATGTATGTATATGTACACGTTTATGTATGTGTCCGTGTGTACATGTACATGAATTTGAGAGAGAGAAAGCGCACCCTCACGCTTTGATTCGACAAGGTGAGAGGGTATGGCAGAGCGAGAGAGACAAAGAGGAAGAGAGTGGAATAGAGCTGAAATATAACTCGCAATGCCGGCGAGCGAAGGATCGCAGAGGAAGAGAGAGAGAGAGAGAGCGAGAGAGAGAGGGAGAGAGAGAGAGGGCGAAAGAGAAAGCGAGAGAGAGAGTGGGAGAGAGAGCGCGAGAGAGAGAGAGAGTAAGAGGAAGGAAGAGAGACAGACACAGAGAATAGACACAGCGTGGCAGTTAGAGGCACGTGAGCGGCATTCTTGATACCCTCACATATTCTAACCAACCGGGAAACCTACACCCCTTGTACCTTCAGCTCTCTCTCTCTCTCTATCTCTCTTTCTCTATCTCTCTCTCTCTCTCTCTCACTCCCTCCCTCTCTCTCTCTATCGCTCTCCCTCCTTTATCTCCTTTTCTTCCGCTAGCCTGCTTCGGTATCTGTCGGGGATCCCACCTATTTCCTTCACTTAGGTGCGTGTGTGTGTATGTGGGTTTGCTCACGCGGTCGTCCAGTTGAAAGTCTCGTTCCTTTTTTGTCTGCCCTGCATAGGTATGCACCCAGGCGAGAGGCATTTATACGGCAGAGAAAGCTTTTCCAAAATGTACGATTCGTGGACTTTGAGATACTAATTTCTGTATAGGTTACATGTATTCAGATATAATTGCTTATTTAAGTTTTACCGTGAATTTTTTCTTCATGTTAAATAACAATTTATCAGACTGTACAAACTGCAAAAATTTAGCTCATTACTTTGGTTATGGTGCATTATCTTGGTAACAATTTCTATCTTATTTGTATGAATTAATAGAAAACGAATTTTCGCTAGGACGATACATTTAGTAAGATGGGTAAAATTACAATGCGAAATAATTCAGAAATCAAAGTAAGCAGGTATCCTATAATATGAAATTAAGTTCTGGCTTACTTCTGGCCGCTTTCAGTATAGTTACAGCCTTAATCTATGAAATTTTATTACGTAATTGTTAAAAAGAAAGTCAACAGTAATAATAATAATTGTGATATCAGTTATAATTATAATAATCAATGCAGGTTAAAAAAAACCGTACCGAGTTTGGAAGGGGAAAAAAATTCGTATATATAATAAGAAAGGAAAATGTAAAGCAATATATGTAAGTTGTGAACCATATCGACAACTATAATAATCAGAAATTAAACTTAAGTATATAATAGAGTATATACTTCACACACATAAATTATTACCGTTCTAGTGGAATATATATGTATTCATAAATTTGGACGGTTATAACATGATTTTATGAGAATTGATTCGAGCGTATGTACGCGTTGGAGTTTTATGTAACATTTTCAATTACCTACTATTATCTAACTTTCTCGATATTTCGAATTTCTAATTGCGAAATATCACAGCAATTCAAGTTTAAATCTCTTTACACAAGTGTACTCGCAATAAACCGCACCCAATCACTGATTTTAATTCGTATCTATCTGCTTTTCTAATGAATAATATTTGTTAATCTTGACTATTCCGATGGCATTGTAATTATACTACTTCATAGGCTCTCATCGTTTGAAAGAACAATATAATTTACCAATTTTATTGAAATGCTATTTCGGATTTAATTAGTATGTTATCGTATTTATGAATTGCAAATTGAGATGAAAGTGGCTCTATTAAACTTTTAGATTTAATGTAGAATATAATAAACTCAAAAATATTGACTAAATAGTTTCAGTTACCTTTTAATCAAATAGTAATACTTAAAAAACGTAAGTATATTATTTCGTAAATGCCTATACATAATACACTTATAGATAGATACACCTTAGTTAGGAGCTGAAAAAAGCTCAAATATAATTTTGAATGAGACGCTCAGTATTATTAACACCAAATTCTACTGAACTTTTCTCTAATATTCTTTTAAACTAATAACAATGAGTTTTTTTATAAAGTGGTTTGCATAATCATTTTAATACCTTTTATTACTTCTCTTCGTGCTCTCGAAATGGCAACATTGCGAATAGATCCTAACAGTCTTAATTTAAATATTTAACTTACTGTTTTTAACTTTTAATTAAAACTGGCCTAAACATATTCGTAAAAGCCGTGGGAGCTATGCATTTAATTTGAATATTTTATCAAATTAAAACAATCTGCTGTCATAACTACGGCATTTTTCCCATTACCATATATGAATTAAGAAAATTTTTCGGAGTGAAAAGTTGAATTTTTAGCATTTCAAAGTTGAAACTATTTTAACCCGTGTACAATTCTTTCTCCCTCCTGTTTTTTTTGTCTCTAATACTTTTTCTTTTTACATCATAACTTTCTCATTTTTCTCGTAGTTTTTTTCTACTAAATTTTTTACTTCTCTTTATGTCTTCTTCTGCGTCTTCTCTTTTTTTGCTTGTTATCCTCCTGTAAATCTCTTTTACCTTTCGCATGTCCACTATATCTATACAGCTTCTGTAGTGATTACTCCATATTTTTTAAAAATTCATAATGAAATGATTCTGTCTTCACAGCGATACTATAATTCTTGAATACTTAATGTCTAATAATCTTTCTTATTTGAATACATTTCTGGTTCAAATTTTAAAAATACTAATAATTACAATAAATTGAGACTTGAATGTGGTATATTTCCTGATAATATGAACTTACACGTCAAGTTACAATCTTTTCAGCCAGTATACTTATAATTATTTACGATAGTAAGTTATTTTTTAATAAAAATGACGTATTTGTACAATACTGCTCGCACATACGACATTGCCATACAGATTCAAGAACATTCTAAAATATTTGTAAAGTAAAGAACAATATAATGTTTTCTTCATTACTTTTAAATTTAATATTTAATAACAAAAAATATGCACGAGATTTTGTTTAACGATTACTATCCCTTTTTCTTATTATAAATAAGTTTTAAAATATTAATTTACAAAATATAAAAAAGAATTTTGTTCAAAATACCTTAAAGAGTATAACATCAAAGTTTCATTTAACTCCTCAATTTACTATGCTTTTTCCAATTTCTGATTTTCGATAAAATAATTTATTGAAGAATACTTAGAATTTTCAAAAACCCTTATAATGTATAAACTCTTATCTATTCATTTATATAAAAGTAATATTATAGTATACTTTTAAATATTTAAAATTAAAAGCAAAATAAGGAAGTTACTTATTAAGTGAATATTTAAAAAGCTGCACGCGAAATTTCAACCCATGTCACCGCATTTAATTCAGAGAAATCAACGATAAAGTAAACAAAAACTCAAGCTTATAGGCTGCGCGAGGAGGTGAGCGGGGAGCGCAGTGGCGCGCAAAGAAAGGGGGGAGTCCCTCTCTCTTCCCCGCACCCAGTGACACTCCTGAACCTGCTTAATGAAGGCCGCAACGCGCTCTTGTAGTTCTCCTCTCGATTCTTGTACACGCAAAAAGGTGTGTAGCAGTAAAGCTGATGCTAAGAGTAGACTCAGTTTTACGAAGCCCTATCTCCGCACTTTCCTATACCGGCATGGGTTTTTCGGGTGCCGAGTATCAGTTTTTGCCATGCTCTCTCTACATCTTGCTTGCGTGGTGGGGAGAAAAGACAAAGAGAGAAACAGTTGACGCGCGCGCTGATCAGCGCGTGTGTCTGCGGTTTAAGGTGGTCGGGGAAACGTAGGAGAAAGTCTTTCGCAGCACTAGAAAAACCAGTGCTGCTCTGGTCGTGCATTATATTTTTCCGTGGAAGCTCTTGTCCGTGTATTTCGGCTGTTGTGATGATTTAAGTGAAATTTTAATCATACATTTAGCAGAAGGTGGAATTCACCGAGCTGCGAATGCAGTGGGTTGTATAGATGTGCATGGATGGATGCTGCGCGACATTTTCTTTCGAGAGCAAGTGGAACGGGTCGACGTTCGGTAAGCCAGGGGTTCCCGGAAGTGTTTTGAGTGGAAGCTTTGGTTGTTTATTCTCTGTATTCTGAGGGATAAGGTAGATCATCTTAGTTTATTCACTACAGATATTTTAAGGATTTGAATATTATTTCATGTGCATAAATTACAATATCCTAGGTCTGTTTTTCAAAGGTAATTTTGTACAATAATGTGTTGTAAATTCAAAACAAAATACTCATATAACAGTCTCACAAAAAGCATTACAAAGTACAGATTCAAAACTTTTTATTCGTTGCTTATAAACTTATTATATTTTCATTAAAAAGAACCTTTAACTGTTCAAACCAACTTTTACGGTATTTAATGCTGAAGATGGCAGATTTAGTAGGATTTTCAATGAAATAGTTGATAAGTGGAAACAGTTATGATTTGGTCAGACATTTGTACACACTTGACCTGATTTCTACATGCTTCATAAAGTAATTCATTGATTATTGAATACAAATTTATTACGTTATATATTTCCAGTGTAATTTGCTGAATTGAAACTGTATGACGATAATTTATTAACAATACATTTATCAATATTAATAACATGATTAATTGATTATTGCTGATATTGAATTTTAATTGAAATTTATTATATATTTATAATTAATAATTATTAAGACAAGATTGCAAATTGGGTTTTGAATACCTTATCGTTATTTCTAATAATTATGAGAATATCAGCAGAAAGCAGTGATCTGAATTTAAAAGCAGGGTGCATTTTCTTATTTGAAACATAAATTCCCTCGAGGCGCTCCTTTTCACAAATCATACTCAAACTATTTATTTGTTTCGCGATAATAAAGCGCATCGATCGGTGCACAATGAAGTGTACCTTCGAGTTTCAGAACTGAGCACGAATACTCGATTGTTTCGCTTATCGCGGCGCTTTAATTGAGGCAAAAAGTTAACAATGAAATCGGAAACAACAAATACAATTTTAAAATTTCCTAACAAATTCTCTTTTATCAGTGAAATTGAAACTTTTTCTATTTATTTGAACGCTAATTGATTTAAAATACAGTTGGAAGCATAACTTTAGTGTAGAGAAAACTTCTTTCATGGAAGAATCAATAAATTGAAGCAAAATATTTGTGGCGAATAATTGGTGTATTTAAAATCAGTGTGAAATATATATGCAACGTTTTTCTACGTTGCGCGTTTGCTTTTCATTTGAGTACTTATTTATACTATGAGGATGCTTAGTTTCATAATTTATTTGTAGCATACGCCTACGTCATAATTGAACGTTTCTCTTAGTTTTATAAAATTATGCACTTTATCAAAAATAACTCCTTCTTAATTAAATCCAACAAGATCTTCACGAACATAATTTTACTCTTGACATTGCAGCACCAGCTACTCGAATCATTCCGTGCAAGCAGCAGGCGTTATTTATTTCACATCTAGTAATTCCAGCAGTGCAAATACGCGACTGTGTCCGCGAAAATAATGCAACGAAAGCGAGGGAAACAGAACGAAATGGAGAGGAGAGAAACGTTGAAGATTAGATAGACCGCGCGAAGATCCGGAGATCTCGAGAATGAGCTGCGCGCGCTGCGATGTAGGATAATTCAGCGCCGAGGGAGTGTTTAACCGCAAATAAACACGGGATTTCGTCGGAAGAGCCAGGCAAGGCTGGGAGTTACAAACATAATATATATAAAGAGGATGATACGTAATCCTTCGTGCATAAACGCGAATTCCGGGTCATGCGTGTACATAGGCTTTACGTACAACGGGCTCGACTAGTCAAACCTGTACCTTAGGTATGAGTGGGTGTGTATATGTGTGTGCGCAGAGTCGTCAAATGGCAGAAAATCAATCTGCAGGTGCAAAGAAAGTGGTGTGTGCGATTTGATGCAAATAGCGGTTGGTGGAGTATTGCACTGTTGTATCGTGCTAATGCGATGTTGTTGATTTAGTAAATACATAAACGTGAGTAGTTTGGTAACTTGAATTAAATTATTAAAGTGTAGCTGTAAAATTTTGAAAATTGGATAGGAAACGATAAGAAAATAAGGCTTAGGCATAATGATATCTAAGTTGTACACCGGTATCATAAATTATTTTTTTGTAATTATACAAAAGTAAAGCTGTGTGTAACTGTAAATAACAAGCGGTACTATTAACTTGGATGGAAATTGTAAATAACTGTTACTTACCCAAATACCTTCAGACACTTCTCCTTCTTATTTAGTGAGAATAATACTTAAATAAAATTAAGAGTAGTTTATGAATGAGATAGTTATGTAATATCAAATATATAAGTGTGTACAATTATGTCAATACTGTCACACCAAAATGCAATTTATGTAGTGATCAAAAGCCTAAGATTGTGCCTCTTTAACCCCCCTGCGTAAACGTTTCACCCGACTTTTTCATTCCCGAATGCATATTTCTTTTTTACATGTTCGGAAATTGGATAACGTCTCTCTTTATGTTTTCGGGGTCGCGCAAAATCGAACGTCAAACCAAGCTTATAAGAAAGAGTAAGTTTTCAGCTTTAATTTGCGTGGTCGTCGGTACTCTAAAAGTGTACCAGTCAAAAGTTATGGTCAAAAATGTCAGGAGGAGATATCTCGTCCTCCTGGATACAGTAAAAACCTTGTTTGGACGAGATATCTCGGAATACTGTGCCAGAGGGTTGATGTGATAACAGGTTTCAGTTTGAAAAATGATTACTAAAATAAATTGTCTAAATCAATAGAAATTCGTATTACTAGTTTATTTCGATAGCTTAAATTCAAGTCTCAAACGCTACTAGAAATCAAACCATCAAAAATAAAATACTTTTAGACCAGAAGGTGGTCATTACGACGAGAAATCGCCAATTCCTGGCCAATAAATGTCCCCATTTCTCCTAGGAAATGCATATCTTCATTCGCGGGAATTTTCAAATACTAACTTCCTAATCACTAAAATCCATCCGTCCATCCTCGCGTATTTGCCCAGAAAAATGCAAGCATACGCCCGATGATCCATTGATTTAAATCCACGCATCTCCATACTCGCTGCACCACGCTATAATTCAAGTCCCGCGCAACCCCTCACACACCCTTGCCGTTCTTACGCATCTCCGCTACTCGGCCCGATAGCCTGACCCTCCCCACGTTTCCTCGTCCCCTCCGGCGCTATAACGCCGCGGTGCTCGGCCGGAACGAGGTAACGCTGTTTGCCGCGCTCGCCCGTAGCCGCGTGTGTAAAGCTTTGATTTTCCGTGCCCGGCGCGGCGGCTGCGGCGCTCGCTTCGATCGTTCCCCTCGATTAAATCGATAATTAAATAAATACCGGCGAGGGAGAGAGAAGAGAGGAGGAATGTATCCTTGTGGCGTAGGTGGAAAACCGAGGGGGGACAGGGAGGCGGCGATCGAGTTTAAGGGGGATGAAGGAGGATGCTGGCCGAGGGGCGCGTGAGTTGAGTAGTCGAGTGGAGGAACGAGGGATCGGTGTTTTCAATAAAATGGGAATGGAGGCGATTATTTAGTGCAGGTTATTACTCATTATGTTATTACTCATTACTCATTATTATTTTTTTATGTGAGAGAAAGTATAAAAGCTCGAATTGTTTCTTCAATTCATATATATATATGGGAAACAAATTCTCCATTTATACTAATTATCTATAATAAAATGTAAAATATACTTTGATAGAGCCAAATGTTGTATACGAGTATTTCAGTCGTTTCTAATCCATTAACTATGTATCCATACTTTGTATGCGTACGTGGGGGTATGAGTGTATATGTGTAAGAGGGTGTGTGCACATGTGTGTGTATGTGTGTGTGTTGAGTGTGTGTGTATGTGTGTATGTGTGTGTGTTGAGTGTGTGTGTATGTGTGTATGTGTGTATGTGTGTGTCTTCAGTGTGTGTGTATGTATAAAAGCGTATACGTGTGACTATGTATGTCTGTATGAGCATGAGTGTGTTTAGGTTAGTACGTGTTATATGTCAGTTTTACACCGCATTAGAATTTTGGTCCAAATTTTCGTACAGATATTTGTTATGGTTTCTTGATTTTCACTCAAAAGTATTATCAACATAATTTTTCAATTTTTTTCTTATGATTTTCTAGGCTTCATGTAATACACAATAAAGTACTAATAAACTACTTTATTTCCAGACCAAAGTCGCTAAGATGAACTTCGCTGTCCTCTTCTGATACATATTTTATTTTCATCTAAATTATACATTGAAAAAAATTTAGAATTCTCTATAATCACTTTTTACAATACAATCCCCCATCTCGCTTTTACCACCTTTTGTACCACCACCAAATATTCACCCCACAAACACGTAAACCCTTGACGCTAGAAAACCGGCTCTTCCCCTGCCTTCGCTGCACACCACAGACTCCGAAACAACCGCTGAAAACTCACTCTCTCTCTCTCTCTCTCTCTCGCAACCTTTGCACCACCCTTTTTCCGAGTAAATCCATCAATTTGAAATGCAGGCAAGAGGGCGCGGGTGGCGAACGGGGTCGTTTTCCGCCTCTGCAGGAGATTCGAGCTAGCGGAAGCGGCGGCACTATAGAATGCATTGAATCGCGCGCGCCCCGAAATAAAAACAGCCCTTTGAATGTTTTATATGGACCGGTGTGTGTATGTGCTACTGCTGCCGCTGGGATAGAGAACACACCTATGTCCCCCCTCGCAGGGTTAACGGGAGCTGGGGGGCACAGGGAGGAAAGGTTGAGAGGAAGATGGAAAGAGCAAAGAGAGAATGGGGGAGGAGGGGGTGATGAAAGGACGGGCGGGCTGTAGCTGTGAATAATGTGGTAATTTTGGGTTTCGATGTTTTCCTTTTTGGAGGATGGCGGGTTTTTATTTTTGAGGTGGGTCGAATAGAATTTATTTCTCGATATGCTGTTTCATCGATGAGATAAATAATGAGGGGTCGGAAATTTTGTTCGTGATATTATATCATGATGAACTCGTATAATTTATTATGGAGTATTATTTAAGGATGGTTTTGCACGCATGGTACATATTATTGTGCAGATTCTACAAGTAGACATTGTATTGATTATCAGATTATAAGGTTTATAAAAATATAAACGAAAGCTTTATTCGTAACCGTTTATGCGAATTATTATTTAAAATTAGGATTTACGGATAATTTCAAGCTATTAAAATTGTTTATATTCGTGTGTCAATGTTAACTTTCGACTTTATGATTAAGAAGAAATAACTTTTCCGAACTTTAAATAAAGAATACTTTTCAAAATGTATTTGCATTTCTGATAATAGTTAGAATCTACATATAGTCGTTTTCTTAAAGTTCATTAGTCAAAAGTGTGCATACTACTCAAATACTTAACAAAGTAAAAAAGCAATCTGTCGCATGAATATTTTTATCAATGGCCAAAATTTAAAATTTCGAGACGATATTATTTATGAAATTACCAACACAATATTACATTTTAATTTTACGCGATTCCCTTACTTCGCAGTTCCATGCAAGATCTACCTAAAAAATTTAAACTTTGTTTTCAATGATTATACTAAGTACCTACTAGAGAAATTCACTAAAACATTTCAATCGTTATGGTCAAAAAGCGAAACATCATGAATAAGTAACCGAAATATTTGCAACAGGGTTGCCAGAGAAGGTTAAAAGAAGAGTTTCAAAGGTGAAATAAAAGATACTCTAAAAAAATGCTTAGCAACTTGGAACTTCCAGTGATATGAACAGGAAAAAAAGGGAGGAACAACGAATAAAGCGCACCGGTGAGAGAGTGAGCAGCGGACCAAACAAAAGGGCTCTCCCCAAAAAGAGCCAAAAGCCAAAAGGCCAGTGGTGGTAGCGAGAGATCAAAGACAATCAGAGCCAGTGCGCAATGTACACCGAGCGAAAAAGTACCAACAAAACCACTCCCACATTCAAAAAATCGTCCAAAAACGTCGAAACGGTACGGCCCTAACTGATGGTTCCAGTCCCCATTACTAAAAATAAAGATAAAATGTCTGCAGTGGTGACGTCGGGTACAGTTTATTATAACACGCATGAGATTTTCATCCTTATTAATATATAAATGTGAAAATTTCTATGTTCGTTACTTAATCTCGTATAAAAACTACGAGGATTACTACGCCAATTTGTAATAAATTTGTAAAGACTTTTTTCGTGTAAAACCGATTTTTTGTTCCTTTTCTGTCATTCGCTTGTATAGGTACAAATTGATGTTATTTGATGAAAATTTGAGAATTTTGGTTTCTCATATTTGTTAAGGTGATTCCATATGAATTTAAAATTTGCTGGTTATAGAAAAAAAATAAAATAAAGTTATTTAAAACAATCTCTATCGCCAAAATCCCAAATATACAATCAGTTTCTGATGCAAAAACATACAAACTATAAAAAAAATTCATACTTATATCAACTCGTCAAAGCTGCGCATCGCCCCGCTTCTACAAAATTCATATATATACCCAACCGACAAGATGAAAGAAGGTGAAGAGCTCGCGAAAAAGAGGCGCAGAGCAAGAAAGGGCGTGCGCACTCTAAAGCGGATGTAAAAAAAGACACAAAGCGAGAGTATTATTCCGGCTGGCGCGCGCGCGGCGCTCCTTTCGACCCGTTCGCGCACCGCTATTTGTTTCGGCTTTCATCGAGCGATACTATTACGCGCGCAGAGGAGCCACGAGATACTCATCGCGGGAGCAGCTCTCCGTATACCCGGAAAATATCGGTTTTCGAAAATGAAACCGTGAGAAATTCTAAAGGTTCTTTTTTTCTTCTTTCGTTCTGCTGCTTTCTTCATTTATTGCGTCACGAATAGCGTGACCTGTTGTATTTTATTGAAGGAGGAATTTTTTGTGGGTTTTCGCGTTTGTTTTTTAGGGTTACTTGATGAACGGTGAATCATTTTGAATTAATTATTTCGGCTTTGGAGATATTTGTGAGCGTGATATATATTTCTGATTGTTTTCTTTTATCTGTTATTTCTTGTTCCTAATTAGGTATATTAAATATTCGAAAATGATTGTTTATTCACAGACTTGTTATCCATCAAAATTTGAGGAAAAGTCACTCAAAAGTTGGTTTCTTTCCACTCTGACTCGCATTAACTTTTAGTCTTATTATCGTATTAGTCACGTAAGTCTAAGTACAAACAGCAAATCATCAGCATTATTCACAACTCTGTCTTTAAAAAATACCCTAAAATTGACGACCTCCACTAATTTGGTCCAAAGAACGCAATATTTCCCTTCCCATACTCTCGGCAATGCGTCCAAATTAATTTGATGGATCTCCACAGCGATCGGCCAGAAAAGCACAAAAAAATGATACTCACCCCCTGCTTTCCACTCGCATTGTTATACACTTTTAGTTGCGCGCCCTCTCAATTCCCGCTCGGTCAACACACTCCCGGTTACTCGCGCGCACACACATACACACATACATACACACGGCGCGGCGAACTGGTGAATATTTGCTCTTTTTTTCGCGCATGCAAAGCGCCGAAATGGTGCCCGGCGCGCGCGCGTACGCGGTAAACAGAGGTATGTAAATGGGAGAATCGACGGCGAGCTGCGAGAACGCTGGATGTGAATGCTCGGGGGCAGGGCTAAAAAAAGGGGATGTGTAGAGGTGGAGAGAGAGAGAGAGAGAGAGAGAGAGAGAGAGAGAGAGAGAGAGAGAGAGAAAGAGAGAGAGAGAGAGAAGTGGAAGGTTAAAATGTATTAAAGCTGACCGATGAATCGTTAAAAATCCATAAGGAGGGTGAGAAGCGATGATGTTTTCTTTTTTGTGGTGTGATGCGGAAAGCTATTACAGCGTGAACATTATTCTTTTTTTTTATTCTTTAGTACAATTGGTCGTTTAATGAAAAAGCTTGTTTTTGTGTTTAGTAATTTTTCTAATTTTTATTTTATTCTTGCGTTTATTAGTACCTAAATGTAATATCTATATAGTGTAATAAAATTGATGTTTCGAATGTTTATTGAATTTTTAAAGATGAGAACAAACTTTGATTGAACTCAAAAGTACCCTGGTAGAAAATTATCTAGTTTTATCAAGGCCCTCGATTACTCCCATGGCAAACTAGATAGATCTACATAGTTCTCGATTAATTTTCCACCAGGGTAGATTCATGAAACAAGAAGTAACAATTCGTTGAGTATATAATTGTGTTTTCATAGTCCATTATCGAACAGTATAAATCAAAGCTAATAAATGGTAGGAGAATCTATAGAGACCAAGTACAATTATTTACTTGTTATAATTAAACTCATTATTGCAGCCAATTTAATTAAACTTTTCATTATACGCTTTGCTAATAATAGGTTATGAATGTGTTAATCATACACATAGCGACACAACGACTTATTTCTTCTTGTTCTTTATATTAGTATCAACCAAGCTTTTATTGATTTATACAATTACATATTTATTAAAAGTATATACTTTTAAAATTTTCTTATGCTAAAAATATGAAAATGATTTTGATTATACCACGCATAAAATTCTCTTGGAAAAGTGTTAGTAAAGGGCGTGATAGTTATAGGATCCAAGGTTCTTGTAGACTTACATAAGTAGATTCACGAATAGATTTTTAAATTTTATAAATTTTTTAGTGTACATAAATATTTAGATTATTACTCGTTTTTTTTTACTTGAACGAGACATACTTTTTTTTTATTATTACAAGGTACCGGGGTACTTAGTCTCTGAGAGACAATTAGTTTTCACCTTTGTATTCCTATCACCCTGGGTTGAACCTAAGGAGGCTCCATGAAACCCACAGCTTTGCAATAAGCTAGTAGGTTATTCGTGTTTACCTCCTTGAAAGTATCGGGATCCAAGATCCCGTTCCCAAGCCACCTCTGTCGATGTCCGACTAGGTTGGGGCATTTGCAGAGGAAATGGCTAGGAGTCTCCTCTTCTTTGTTGCACCATCTACACAGGTTGCTTGTTCCCTGTGTTTTGTATAAATAGCACCGCAGGTCGCAGTGTCCAATTAACAAGCCCAGTACGATGCGTGCCCTCCGTTTATCCAATCTGATGATTTCTTTTCCCCACTCGGCAATGTGCTCCCTCTGTAGTTCTTTGATCCATCTATATACTATGGAGTTTTTCCATATACTCCATCCTTCTTTTATTAATTTTTTCTTGATCGCGTCACAGCCTTCCTGGTATGGTACTCCTACCTCCCTTTCTGACTGTCCGCTTTTATTTACTGCTTGCTTTGCAAGCTGATCTGCTCTTTAGTTCCCTCTTATTCCTGAGTGTCCAGGAATCCAGGTGATGCAGACCCTATTTACTCTGGCCAGTTCGTTTGGGGTGTTTTTCGTGTATCAGACCAAGACTGACGTGGTGCTAGGTTTCCCAAGAGCTAAGATAGCTGCTTGGCTGTCGCTGCAGGTTTGGATGTCCCTGCCTTCGACCCCTTTTTACACAAAGTTTCTCGCACATGTCTCTATGACTGTTAGTTCCGCTTGTAGTACCGTGTTGTGTCCTCTCATGCTGTGGGCTGTATCCTCCCGTCGCTTGGGACCACAGATTTCAAATCCCGTACCTTTGTCCGTTCTAGATCCATCTGTGAATCAAATGTCTCCATGTCCAAAGTTTTGGTTGTTCCACTCCTCTCTATTCGGTATTTTCGTTTTCTAACGTTGCCCGAATTGGAAGGTTTTATTAATTCTATCCTGCGGCATTCCAAATATTGATTCACTCAGCATTTCTCTCCGGATTGTAGTATGCCCGTTTTCTTTCTCTGGCCACCCTCCGCCGCACATCAGTCTGTATGCCGAACCTAGTTCTCCCAGGTATACGTATCTGTCCCTCCCCGTTCTCATTTTTCGAAGTCCAGGAAGTTCACTCTTAGAAGTAGTTCCATTGTTTTCTCTTCTGTTTCCGTGTAGTATTCGGAACTGTCTTTAAGGCGTTGTAAACAAATACTATTATCCTTTGTTAGAAGTCTGGCTAGTTTAGCCGTTTCTGTTAAGTCTTCTGTATTTGAACAGATATTTTGCCATTTCTCCCTTTTTGCTTTATCTAGTTCCCTTTTGAAGTCATTTAGCGTATCCTTATACGTCTTCCATCCTTCTGGGTTCCTTGTTTTCTTTGCTCTATTTAAGGCCTTTCGGGCCTACCTTTTCAGCGCCTTTAGGTGTTTGTTCCACCAGCGGGCACCGTTTGGTTGTCCCTTTGACTTTAACGGGCAATTGTTCTCATATGCTCTGGTAATGGCTGTCTGGACCTGTTCCAGTGTCCATTCCAGTCCATATTCCATCCCATAAGTTCCTTTAAGGTGTATTAAACGTTCGTTTAGCTCTTCCTTATAGCTCTCCCAGGCTGTATCCTTGGGATTTCTCTTGGGCTCACTCCATATTTTCTGGATCTTCATCCAGAATGAAATGGTCCTATGATCCGACATAGATGGTTCATCCTCCACTCTCCATCCATGTATATGGTTTCTAATGTTCATACTGGCCAGGGTGAGGTCTAGAACCTCTCTTTTGTTACTGGTAACAAAAGTCGGCTCATCACCCTGATTCATTATGTCCATTTGTGTACTAGTAATATATTCCAGCAGAGTTTCACCCCTCTCGTTGATATCTGCACTGCCCTATACTTCATGGTGAGCAATGGCGTCGCAGCCGATTATCAAGTCGAGTTTTTTATCACTGCACTATTCTATTACTTTCCTCATACCTGTTGTTGGTATTTCCTCGTCGTGAGGAAGGTATGCTGATCACTATTGTTCTGCCTCGGCCTTTCTCGTCCTTGATATCCACTCTGACGGTCGTGCAATCCCTAGAGCTCAGTTTCTGTAATATAAAAGCGTTAATACTCTTGATGCACATGCATGCGTGTGTATTATCATCACTTGTTCCTACAAACAGTTCTCCGCTTGTACTTAGCCCCCTAATACGGCCCCTCCATACCCAAGGTTCCTGTATTAATGTGATTAGGGCTGTGTTTGTATGCACCTTTGCCATACTCCTTGCTAAAACTGCAGAGGTGCTTGTGCTATGGTGCAAGTTAATCTGAGAGAAGCGTATCTTGGTGGCCGCCATTATTGTTGTACCATCTGAGGCTCCGCTTCCTCTTGAGACCTCGTCACTTTCCCATCGGCGGTACTCTTGCGGTTCAGTGGTTTGAAGGTCACTTGAGTATGTAACTCCGACTCTTCAGTGTAGCGGCCGATGGTTCATCTAGGCCCAGAATCATATAGTCTTCCGGCGTCTGCTTCAGGACCACCCACCTGGACGTGTCCACTCCCCCATTCTGCCGCCGGATCAGCTTCAGGAAGTCCGGTTTAAAGAAAAAAATACCAGGTTTCAAATATAGATTCGGCTTAACAACAAAAAATAGATTTCAATTTGCTGCATGATAAATCTTAGACAACTGAATATCTTCTTACGCCTCAAATAATCGATCTTCTGATCGCAGATTAATAATTGTAAATCACCGAAAAATTTCTTCAGCTCTTTAATTCTTCCTTTCAAATCAACTAAAAATAGGCTATCTCACACAAAAATAAATTACACTCACCCACAACTCAATGAACGCCCCCGTACGATTCCGTAAATTACAAAATAATTAAATAACGCTCGTCGCTCGGAAAAATCAAAGGACATCCTGTCGCGCGCGCTCGCGCGTGGTTTCATACAACTACTGCACACCCGGGAAATGAGAAAAACAAAGAGGTACGAGAGAGAGATAGAGTGAGAGAGAGATAGAGAGAGAAAGAAAGAGGGGGATAGAGAGAGAGAGAGAGATAGAGAGAGAAGCTAAAACACGCGTCGCTTGTAAATATCCCGTCCCACGGCCACAGCGCAGCCCCAGACACAGAGTTGCACACTGGACACTACCGGGCATTTAAACTTGCATTATTTACTTTAAATTTCATTCAACACCCGTCGCGGAAAGTTCGCCGGAAACTGCAGCGCGCGACGCTTTTCCGTTCGCGATTACCGGATAACGACGAGAGAGCGAGGGTTCCGAAACCTCTCGACTTTGCGGCGGCGCCGTGCTTTTCAATAATAAATTCGTTAGCTGCTAGTGGGATAGTCGCATTGTGAGCATCAGAGAAGGGATTTGCGCTGCGAGGATGGAGTTAATTATTTTTTCCTTTTTTTTGGGTTGGTGGAAGTGGGTTTTTGGGGATTGTAAGGGATTGGAAGGGTTTCTTTTTGCAGGCTGTATTGTGTTGGGCGATTGTTTATTCAAACAGGAGGATGCGGATTTTAATGTTTGATGCATCCTGTAGTTTATTAATTTATTAGTTTATTCACTTACTTTGCGTAATGTTAACTTTTTAAATATTACATTTATTAATTTTATAGCCGAGAAAGTAATGTACATAACATATAAACATCCTTTTTATAGCGTTATCATTTTTTATACTAATCCTGTGCTTTTTTTTATATTTTTTATGTTGTCGGATTTTTATACGATGTGTTGTGTTAAGTGATTGTTTATGCAAACTAAGTGTAAATTTGGATTTTAATATTTAATGTAACCTGTGGTTTAAAATTTAAGTTCTTTACACTTACAAAAATAAACAACTGGTTTCTTAATTATTGTACTATTAAAATGATTGCTAAATAATTGTATATTATCCTTTTTACTTACTTAATGTATGATTAATTTTGAAAATATTTTATTAGTCATTTATAATTATATGCCAACAGCAATTCGCATAAATTATAAACATCAACATGTTTCTCCTTATTCTGGACATCTTTTGTTTTTTGTTATGCTTGTTTACGTTTCATTAGGCTAAAAAACTGGTTTTTAGTTTCAGAATCATTTGGAATACCAATATTAATGATATTAATTAATAATATTGAATTTTGTGATTAAGAATTTAAAGAGAAATATTGACACTTCATAATTTTAAATTTTTAAACAATAAATGCATACAAAATTAAGTATGTTATAAAAATAAACAGATTAATAATATTTGTTATTCATAAACAGTCATAAACTAGCTTATAAAAGTTGAATTTAAATATTAAAATTTTTGCTTATTCAAAATTCAAATTGCTATTTTTGCGCCTTTTTAAAAAAGGTAATATATAAAGATTTATTTTTTGTAGTTATTAGTATCTTATTAAAGATAATGCGATTATTCAGCATTGTTAAGTATTTATTTTTTACACTAAGTACATAAATTATAAATATATTGTTTTTATCATACATAAAGTTAGTATTAAACGTATCTTGTTGAATTTTCAATTATGTTACTGTTATTTTTTTCAAACACGTCATTACTATGATTTGAGCAGATATTCACAGTAATTTCAATGAAAATACAAATATCGCAAGTATGTCAACAAGTAATTAAATATTGTATTTTAATTTACATAGTACTAAGATTCAAGGTTTGAACAATTACTTTGTACACCTGCAACTAAAAATTCGAGACATGTTTTCCAATCCTGGTAAATTGCAATGAAATTACAATAAATCAACAAACCCTTCTTTCCACTTTCCCAAGCTCCGATCGGTTGCATTAGCCTCCTGCCTGCTTCTCCTTCCTACACACGCACCGGACTCCCTTGGCAGAAATAATTAACGGGTCGTTAACGACGACGGCTGCAAAATTGCCGCGGCAGAGTTTCCCCTCTGCACTCACGAGCGGGACAAGCGGCTGCAGCGCGTCGTTAAACATATCTCCGGAAAAAGGGAAAACTCGAACGACCCTCTCTATGTACTTTCTCTCAGTCTGTCGCGGGATTCTGACGGGGAGTGCTCGCTAATGATCTTACCGGGGGATATCTGCATTTTGCCGGTGAACGAAGACCACGAGGGAGCGCGGAAATACCCTTCCGGGTTAATCTTCTTAAAGTATCGAGAGGAGATCTTCTCGGAACTATGTCTCAGAGCTAACCCTTTTTCTGCAGTTCTTTGTTTCTTGGTGTTTTTCTGGCTCGTAATGACTTTTTCATGCAGGGGAAATAGTGTGTAGGGAGCACTATTGTATTGGACTTAGGGTATCCATCGTTATCTTTTGCGCTTGTTTTTCAACCCTCGAAGTGCTGAGCATGGAAATCGTTGACAACAAGTTCTGGACAAAATTTAGCGATACAATTTTTTTTAACTTTTCTTAGTTTTCTCGGCGCTTTTTATACGAGTTCTATCGCATGAAAATTTAAGAAAAATAAAAATATAGGTATCGGTATTGGAAAACCTCCGGAATTGAAAAAAATATTAGAATGAAAAGAATGTTAAAATGTAAAATATTACGTAATAGAGTGTGATAAAATGCTGAAAAGTCTACTCTTTTTTCAAAAATTCTCATTTCGTTACAAGTTGTTATATTTTGATGCACTTGACAATAGTTTTGATATACATTTATTATTTTACTTAGCATTGTTATACTCAAATTACGTTGCCCCAAAAGTATTCAAATTTTGGTTTTCTTTTAAAATTTTAAAATATCTAACGTAGTATTAAGTAATATAATAAAGTAATTTCTGTTTTAATCACCTATATGTCAAGAGTAAATATTTAACTTTCACACTAAGTTAGTTAAGTTGGGTGTTATTGGATTTATAAACGTTTTCATGTTTTACGGAATCGGTAAGCTTGAAAATTTTTCCAATTGTCTTTGGCTGCGGAACTTTAACGCAGCGGAGTGCGGGAAGTTCTTGAAGTAACTTTGGCACTTCGTTAAAACTTGATAACGCAAGATAACTAAGTGCATCTCGCGCCTCTTGTTGTTTTCTAAATATTTAGTTAACTGAACATGAATTTTCGCTTACCTCTTATATATAGATTATTTAATCAAACTAATCTAACTTTAATATTTCTGTTTATTTCAGGTGAGTATCCGAACTATAAATGATCATTCTTACTATTTGATGACTTCGCTAGTATCGTAAGTAATATTTCATTTTATATTCAGTAGTCATATTTAATTATATTTTTGAAAAATTGTATGACATATCATAAAACTTTATTAATAACAATTATCATATCTGACCTACTTACATTTTTCTACTTAAAAATGGTATAAATATAGCAGATTGGGCAAAAATAAGCATTGTTATAAATTTCGATTTTGAATGCCAATATTTTTTTTTAAATGAGTTAAAATTTTCCTTTTAAATATTCTTTGAAATACTTTTGATTAATATATATGAAAAAACAAAGAATTATCAATAGAATTTTTAGAAAGTTTAGTATGTATTATGAAATATTGAAGTAAAATCCACTTTATGAAAAAAAATTGTGTCCCGATAAAATTATATACAGAATATAATTTTTCGTTATTACAAACTGTAAATTTATCAAAATATACATCTTCAAATTTTTTCTGAGCATAAAAGTTTAAGATTAAAAAAAACTCAATAATCTCACTTTACCCTTTGACTCAATATAACCCAGTATTCTCTATATATTCCTCACGGGGAAACTCAAATATTTAACAGAATCTCCCTGTACACCTTTCTCAAAAAGCTCATTAAACGTCTACGATAGACCCCAACCAAAGGTAGAAAAAGAAGGTATTTATCCCCCCCCCCCCGCCCGCCCCCACCAAAAAAATCAAAGCACCTCATTTCGCTATTAGAAATTTAAAGCGTGTCCCTACGAGTACACCCACCCACCCAGTCACCAAATCGACGAGACCCACTTTTGCATCTCGCGTCCTTCGATCTCTCAATTAACGGGAAAACGCAACCGAGATCCGCCATTATTTAAGATACGCCGCGACACAATGGTCGAGGCATCGATCCGAAATAGTTTCGACTGCACGCGAGCTGCGCGGCCCGGCGCGAGAAAGTCGCTCGCAGATACGTATACATAGTCGTCCCTCTCGCTCTGGCCCATTATCCACTAATTCGCGGCAAACTCGATAACGAGTAATTAGCCGGCCCTGCGAGCGCGTTCGTTCGTTAATGTTCGCCGCAGGAAAAGTTTGCAGCGTGGCGCAGGGCGTATATATATATACATATATGTTGTGTATGCTCGAGTGGGGGATGACAATTTCATAGGCGAGAGGTGCATGTATCTTGTGTTTTGTGAAATGAGGGATTGATAATATTGCATGATTAACTTTTTGCTTTCTCAAAAAAAAGCTATGTAAAGATAAGAATTTTGAATTCCGAGATTTTAATGTATTTCAATGATTTTGAGGTTGCTGCATCAAAATACATATGTTTTCCTGTTAGCAGTGGGTTTTCTTCTATGTAAATGTTGTTCATCCACTCATATACATAATGAACATAATACTTCATAACTGTAACCTTTATTTTAAGTTCCATTATTGAGAGTTGAGACAAAAACCCTCTGCTTAAAATTAAATGTATCGATTATGAACAAGGAAAAACTCTTTTAAAAATCCAAAATATTAATTATTTTATAAAATAAATCCTTATATTCTATTGCTCATATTGATATGGTAAGGTTTATTGATGATTTTTGCAAACCAAATGGATAATTTTTATTTGTCAGTGACGTTTCGGCAGCGTTTCATAGCCCTCATCAGGCTATACCTTTATTTAAATATTACATATTACATCATTATACAAAATTATAATATATATATAAAATTGCACATACACTTTGTTTTTAACAACAGCACTACTTACAATATTTACATGGTATTAATGATCATCTTTGAGTCCAATACACGTGTAAAAAATTATTGGTATGGTATTTCTCATGTGCTAGTAAAATCGCTTTATCTACTAAAGTGTAAATCATCGCTCGTTTCTGTGTAATTGGATGATTAGAGTTAAAATGCAAAAACCTAACTGAGAATGTTTCTTGCGATACCATTTTGTTGCTATCCTATCATTCTCTTGGACTGGGCTGTTGGGCTCCAAATCAAACATACAATTGGTCTTAATGGTGCATCTTTTTGTGTATCTTTGGGAGTCCATACATCCTAGGTAAATATGTATCTGTTTGAGTTCATTTATTATTACGATATATTTTATCTAAAAAAGCATTGATACTCCATCCTCTCATCATAATTTTTACATTATTTTGAAGTTTTGCGAAAGGGTTATGTTTTATGGTTTTATATGTCTTTTTATCAGATAAATGTGAAATTATTCGGCTTTTGTACGTCTCTCTATCCAGTACTACCGTTATATTTTAACAATTTGGTTGTATAATTATTACCATCAGTCATTGAACACTTACTTGTACCATACACTAACTTATTATTATTCACATTTTTAGTAGTCATAGATTTGTCAAACTTAGTTTTATAAATCTCATCTAATGAATTTTGTAAATCTTTTCTATTAGTATTTTGATGTAACTTAAAATTTTCTAAAATATCTAATGGTATTGATTTTCTTATTGCATTTTCTATTTTATTAATCTCTTTATTTATATAATTTATATTAATGCTAACGTCTTGTATTTCAATATTTAGTATTTTGGTTTATAATAATTAATATTTTGTTCGATTTTGTAATTTGCTGTTTTGCTAATAAAAGTGTTTTAAACTTATTTTTATATCATCTAGGTGAACCGATCTAATGACATATCTCCTACATTTTAACAGGAATTTTCTTTATGAGGTGGCTTTGTATTAATTATTTTATTTTTTAACCTATAAAATCAATTGTATTGAGTAAAATATGATTCAATTTGTTATGTCTGATTGATTTTGCAATTAAGTTGCTAATGATGATTTTGTAAAAACAATTTAAACTATGCATAGTATAAGTTAATTATTATTAGTATTTCATTTATTTTACACTGCTATTTATCTTGTTTATAGCGTTCTGTAATATACATGTAAGATTGGCATATATTACATAAAAATATGAATGCGGGTTTACCTAGGTTCAATTGTACAGATTAAGCGGATTATATAATAAATTATGTATATCTTTTAGTTTAGCGACATAAATTTTAACTTACTACCATCTAGTGTCATAAATAATTAATAAAAAATAATTTATATTTCTTATTTGTATAAGATTGAAATAATTTATATTTGCATAAGAAGTCTCGAATATTTAAAAGACTTTTTACTTTACTCATTAGCATAGTTCTAACAAACAAAAATTATTAAAGTATTAAAAATGCTTTTGCCTGTCACATTTCTTTAAGTCTTAAGTATTCGACAAAATAGTATTAACTATAATAGCAATTTTAATTCTTCATACTCTGCTATTTCGTAGATTTTATAATTAACCCATATTTTGTTTTAGTAATGCAAGTTTTGTTTGAAAGCTGTATGAGAAACTACAGGGGATCTAGCATCCTTCACTGAATCAGCAGACAAAAATAATGACAATCTCTAACGAAGACTAGCTCGTAGAGAGATGCATCACCGTAAATCTTCCTAAAATAACGATAAACCAAGCTTAGGCGATAAATTCTGCCTGGCCCCGACACTTCGCTTCTCCCGGCATCGCCCCTCGAATATCCCCCGATAAATTCCCGAGGAAAGTGTACAAGAATACGATAAAAACTCGCGAGAGAGAGAGACAGAGAGAGAGAGAGAGAGAGGAGAGATAGAAGAGAGACAGAGACAGAAAAAGCGAATACGAAGAGCTTATAAAAATTTTGCTATTATTATAACAAAATCTGTGAAATATTTAACCATTTTCAAAAATTTGAAAATACAGATTCTTGTTAAATTTAAACTTCAGTTGATGTAACATACTGGAAAATTGGACGATCATTGTTATTTTGGTACAGCGAAGTGTATCGAAATTGAAAACTAGAGAATTCATGCTTTGCATTTCTGAAACTTCTTTCTGAGAAAGTTTATACTTTTAAAGTGAAAAATGTTTCCTCTGTGGATAAGTTCACAAAATTGCTTGAAGTTGTATCTTAATGCCAGATTACAAGAATTAGATAATTTTTACCTGGAATATTTTTATCTTATACAGCATTATATTACTACAATTAACCAGTCTAGTTTTTCTTTATTATACAGTAGACGGTATAATTTAATTTGAATGCCAATCAAAGTAACGTTTCAAAGCAAAATTAAAAATTAATTTAAATTCCTCCTTTGAAACAAAATATATAAAATAACGTTTCCATCCTAACCTAAAAAATTGCACCAACAAGTTTGAATATCAAAGTGACACCAGGATCTAAACCCAGAATTTGTAAAAAAGGGAAAAAGCAAAAAGAAGAAAAAATGGCATGACTGGCTCTAAGAGAAGAAGCCAATGTTTTGCCTTTAACCGAACAAATTATTATAAGCCACGTACTGTTTAAACATTTAAATAATTATTTTCATTATTATATTTTTTATATACAATTCTGGTTCTTCGAAGTGTGTATTAAAATCTGTCACACTCGTTATTTACTATACTATTTGCAGGTATTGTTAAAACTCCGGATAGCCAACTTAAAATTTAATTTTTCTAGACAATGTGATTATAAATACAGCATTAGAGATGTATAAAGAACTAAGAAAATTGTAGCCTGAAATGAAATCTAATTATGCTGTACTCTTTTTGCGGCTGAGTCTATAGTTGCACTCTATATAAGACGTATAAAAAATATACTAGATCAATTCAGTCCATCGATACAAGAGAAACTTGGAGTGAATTTTAGTGCAAACCTGGATGCCTCAAGCCCTCTCTCTTTACCATGTAGCAAAAGCAGATAATTAGATGTATCGAGGTTTAAGTTATAATACTTTAAGTTGGCTCCCTGGTGAAATTTCTAAAATCTCTGTATTAAATTTTAAAAATCTGGGGCTTACATGAAATATTTGTTATGATTATATGAATTTGAAAAACAATTTTCAGATTTTTTAGCCTTTATATTCAAAGTTATTCAGCCTAATGTGTTATTTTTAATAAAAATGGGTTATATTCAAAATAACCCTGGCGCACACCACATTGTTATGCACTTCTAAGAAAATTCTATAATATTTTTTAACCGACTTCGAAAAAGAAGGAGGTTTTCAATTCAAACTGTATATATATATATTTTTTTTTCTATGTTTGTTCGCGCATTACTACGAAACTACTGGACCAATTTGAATGAACTTTTTTTTCAATGAAAGAGGATGATCCCATGGTGGTCCCATTACATTACTGAGTCAGTATCGAGCACTAGGTCAGGACTGGCGTTTTGTTATGTTCGTCCGCCGATGACTTCGAAACTACTGAACCGATTTGGATAAACTTTTGGATTTGGATAAATTAAATGAAATTTGACCGGTACAACTAAAAGTGTAAAATAAAAAAAAATTTAAAAAGAAAAAACCGCATTTGGAAAAAAAGCTCTAAAAGTAAAAAATTATCTATAAAAAATATGAATAATCGATAAACACCATTTCGAAGTCGTCGCCGAATTTCAAACTGACTTATGGTATATTTCTTACGGATATGATTTAGAACTTACACTGGATTTGGTCTAGAAACGTATACTTATATATAATGCCTCTGAATCAGAGCACCGTAACTCGGTGAAATTCGGCGCCGACTTCGAAAAGATTTTCATTAACTATTCATACTTTTTATCGATTATTGCATACTTTTAGAGCGTATTTTTCGAAGTTGGTTTTCTTTTTTTTTAATTTTGTATAGCTAGAAATAACTAATATTTGCTTTTAATTTGACTTGATTATTGATTAAATAACACTGAAAAATATATGTGTGATTCTGTTTTAACATTGATATATAAATACCTCTATTTTATTAAAAATTGTATTATAAATAAACTTTAAAGTATCAATTAATAAAAACGAGCGAATTTTTGTAGACGGTACCTTAAAGAATATATTCTCAAAGTTTTTATAATTATTTTAATTTTTGTATGCGCGAGGATCAATTTATATCGAAATTTATATCGATTCGGACTTTGATAAGACCATTCATCGAAAGGTACCTAAGACTCTCAAATAAACTTTTAATTTACAATAGTATATTGTGCAACAAGGGGGGGGGGGTGGTCTATTTCTATCGAGGGTAGGATGATTGTACACGAGTCGGAATCAAGACAAAGACGAGTGCTAAATTTATAACCCGACCTAGAAATTGCCCTCCCCCATATATCCTTCTATGTATTGTAAGATAATTTTCGTAATTAATTTAATAAAGATGAAAATTTTTATGCAAATTAAAATTTTTTGAACATTGCATAAAATAATGAAAGAATGTAGAGTGTAATTAACGTACAAAGTACTAAAAGATCTTTTTACGGCTTAGTTTTGTTAAAAGTCTCTTTTGAGTGAAGTTTCAAAAACTCTTTTGTGCGTTGGAAAAGTTAAAAATGATATGATATATCAAAGTTACCTTTTCATGTGATGTAATAACTTCAAACTTAATTATTTCCTCTAATTTGCGATGTAAAAATTTATTAAAACTCTATCAGAATGTTAGAGTTTTCGCTGACATTGCAAATTCATTTATTTTTAAATATTTTTTACAATGCACGTTTCTAACAATATTTAGTAATCTAAATTAATTTTCTTTGACAAAACTTTTTTCATAAATAGAAAAAAGGCTTCAAGCTTTTAATATATATACAAACAATTTTTACATAATTTTAAAAGCGTAATACGAAAATAGTTTTTGCAATCCATAGTTGATTCTCACTATATTGTAGGCAATATATTAGGAAGTCACTGTAATTTTCAATGAAAAATATTTGTCTTTAAGTAACGCCACGTCTATACAAGTAGTTTCAAAATGAGGCTATTGTAAATCAGCTTGTTTTATAATACAATAAATGGGTATTTATAAAACTTATCAGATTATTGTCGGTTGTAAGATCCAGAAATTCAACGGAAATAAATACATACAATAAACAATACGACTGAATAATAAAACATATTATATTTCACCACATATTAAAAACCATAAATCGTAATTAACAAACAAATTCTGAACTCCAGCCATATAACTCGACTGCATAGAGATAAAGAAAGAAAGAGAGAGATATAGAAAGAAAGAAAGAGAGAGAGAGAGAGAGAGAGACAGATTTATTGATTGATTGATACACATTTATTTGTTCTTTTTTAAACAAAATAATACGGTCAATTTTACTAAATATCACATAAAGTGTCACAAGTATAACGGTTTGTTTTGTACAGTTAATGCTTGTCAAATGCATTTTATCACAGCTATAGTAAATACGTCGTGTTAAATACATATCTCGTCACTTATATAAAACAATCAATATTAACATTCTCTCAAATCACACATATACAATCTAACACACACACGCTAGTAAAATGTCACATGATCGCACATTTTCAAGAAAATATGCTCGTCAAGTACTATATCACAGAAATGTATATATTGCGAGAAACGTATAGATGACGATGTATAGAGAGAGAGTGAGAGAGAGAGTGATAGAGAGAGAGAGAGAGATAGAGAAAGAGAGAGAGAGAGAGAGAGAGAGAGAGAGATTTCGTTCACCTCATGCGTACCTGGGCGAGAGAGAAACACACACCCATCTATATACGCTAATCTCCGCTCTCTCTCTCTCTCTGTCTCTCTCTCTCTCTCTCTCTCTCTGTCTCTCTGTCTCTCTCTCTCTCTCTCTCGCTCTCTCTCTCTCTCTCATCTATATAGCAACTTTTTGTAATGACAGTTTCATAGTCGATGATTCATCGCGAGCGAGTGTTGCCCTCGCCGTCTCCGTAGTAGACCCTCCCTCCTACCCCCCAAAACCCAGAGAGAACTAAATTCCTCGCCTCGTTCGTCCTCGGAATCTCTATCTCTCTCACTCTCTCTCTCTCTCTCTATCTCTCTCACTCTCTCTCTCTAACTCTCTCTCTCTCTCTCTCTCTCTCTGCGTCTCCTCTTCCACTCTCGTTTCGCGCTTCCTCTGTTCGCGCGAGCAGCTCCGGAGCTGGAGGTTAGTTTTCGGATATGGGCGTAATAGTAATTCGTTTCAGTTTCGCCGCTCGACTGGCCGGGCCGAGCAGCCCGGGGTTCCTAAATCATCAGATAATTACTTTGGTAATTAATTACAACTCCGTTGGGCCGTGGATCGCCACCACCGCTGCCGCACCACTAGCAGCAGCAGTGCCAGAGAAGGGTAGGGGGTGGGGGGAGAGGTTCACTAACAAACGAGCGGCGTGTCGTCTGCTGGCGACCCTCGAAATCCCACTGTCCTCTCGTATTGCTCTTCTTCTACTGCTTCGTTATTTGGTCTGCGTTCGTTGGCTTGCATCCTCTGTGTCTTCATTTTCTGTGGCAATGATTCTTTTTGCTGCTTTTGTTTGGAGCGCGTGTCTATGTATTTGTGAATAAGAGGTCGATGACCGAATTAAATTTCATTTAGATTTGTTGGATAGAAGATGGATTTCTGAATTAAATAAGATCATTGGAATTATAACCTAGATTATATCTGTGGCATGGAAAACACTGCGTTTAAATTATGATGGAATCGTTTATCTTTAGTAATGATTTTTGCATTATAGGCTGATTGTCACTTGTAGATTATATTTTCCTAAAAGTTCAATGATCTCTTGTTCTGCATTGTGCTGTTACTCTCTTATGCTTTTCTTCTTATATATTCTTCTATTTATTTTTTTCTCCTATTTTCTCTTATTCTTTTTGTTATTTTTTTATTTATTATTGTTGACTTTCTTATTTTATTGTTTCTTCTTGTATTTCTTTTGTTCAACTTCTTTTCTACCTTCTCCTTTTTATTATTTTTATTATTTTGTATGTGTGTGCATGTGTGAGTGCGTTTGTGTATGTGTGTGTGTATGGATGTGTAGTACCATTACTCTGAATATACACGGTAAAAGTTAATCTTTCAGGACTTTTTTTGTTTATACGGAATTGTATAGACAGGGTTCATGAACGCACACAATGACACACGTATACGACGTTCTCACCACATTAGTTCCTGATTTGGCCATGCTCGCATAAGATATGCCTATACCACTTAGTCGCCACCGGTACGTCGAATGCTTCGCTCAACCAGCCTATTTGTTGAATGGATTAACGCACCGGAGAAAAACTTTGGTTTAATTGCAACGCAAATATCTGCATAATAGAATAATTTTAATGTGTTCATTATATTTTATACCTAGTCTTTTATATCTTGATAATATAAATACTTACTGTACTGCACGAAGATCATTATGTATTGTTTCTTCATTAAGATACCGTAAAAGTTAGCTAAACTTGGGATACAAAACTTTGTTGGATATACTACTAATGTAAGAACATTAAAAGCTAACTTCTTGACTGTTTTTAGTTCAGTCTAGTTCAAATACTAAAACTTTAGAATGTAATTATATATAAAAACATGTCATTTATGTAATGGAATTACTTTGAACTCAAAAATATGAATTAGTCCATGCATGGGAATATCGAAATATTTGTAATCAGATTCGAGCCCTGCACAACTATAATTATAAAACTATATCAAATACATGTAAATAGATAATATCTAAATTAATGAGCATGTAGTCTATTAAATATATTTTTGTTCTTAGGCAAATATTATCATATTCAAATTTCCTTTGGTTTACGTTACTAAAAACATAATAAAAGATGCTTGATTATCTAATATAAAATACAATGAAAGAGACGATAAGCTGACTTATCAAGGTATATTTAAATTCTTATAAGTGGACATTAAAATATATGTTCTTTGCTAACAAGGAGGTTTTTTAAGCGTAATAAAAAGTATTTAACAAATGATTTTTAAAAATCAATTGAATCGCCAAATGCAGGTTTAATTTTGATGACGGGGAATAGATGAAACTTGTTTGCTATAACAGAGCCAAGGCCGTTACACAGCACGAGAGGAAGAGAATAGCGGGTGGTCGACTCACTAACAAACGAGCTCGTCGTCTGCTAGCGAGCCACGAAAGCTTCCCTTTCCTTTTTTCTCTAGTCTAACGCTCTTTTTCGTCTATCTCTTATTTCTCCTTCTCTCACGCTCTTTCTCTCTCTCTTCTCTTTCTCTCTGTTTACCTTATTCTTTTTACTCTCGCTTTTCCCGCGCTCTTTATTCCATACCCTTTCTCTTTCTAGTGGTGTGCTCTTCCTTCTCCTCTTCCTCCTTCTCTTCATCCTCCTCGCCCTGCTCTACTCCTCTTTTTTCACTCCACTTTTCAATCAATCTTTCTGGTTTACCAGAGTTTCCTCCTTCTCGAACTATCTGTCTTCCATCCTTTTTTCTTTCATACTCTCTCTCTTTCTCCCTCTCTCTCTCTCTCCCTCTTTCTCTCTATCTATCTCTCGCTCTCCATCTCCATCTCTCTCTCTCTCTCTCGATCTCTCTCTTTCTCTCTCTAGCGGTAAAACGCCAGCGCTCGCTTGCTGCTCTCGTTCTCTCGATTGTCGGAATCGATGTTCCATATTACAAAATTTTATGCCCGGCGCTAACCGCGCGTTTAAGGGCGATGCATTAATTGCATGCGCCGAGGATGTGGATTAAGCTCGGAATTCTGGGCCAAAATTCAGAGATTAGTGTCAATAAAGAGGCAGGCGCAGTTGTGAAACTTCGTTTTAACGACCCGAGTAAATAGTTTTTTTCTGGATTTGTGAAAAAAATTGCATTTTTGACCTTGTTGATATTGTAAACTAGATTATAATCTTTAAAATAAAAGTATGTTTAAGAGTTTTATTGCATAATATACTTTAATACTACGCATTTGTGGGGAAAAAAATGTAATTTTGGTCTCGCTTTTCAAGGAAAAAAGTGGCCATTTTCGTTCAGATGGGCATAAAATATTTTATGTAGGTGTAGGAAGAGTCTCATATTCTCAAAATAAGCCTTATATAATTTATGGAACGCCCCTATATTTAAAATAAGGAGTTATTTAAATACATGTATAAATAGGTGTATAAGCTTAATATTATTGACATTTTACTTATCTTATATGAATTATTTTATTAAGTGATATACAATTTAATTCCTATGAGCTTTAACCATAAACTCATGTCATACATCAGTAATAAACTGTAGTCATTTATTACGCATTAGATACGTGATTTTTTCAAGTTTTTCACGCGAGAATCACTTAGTATGATTAGCTTTAAAGCCGATCATTTATCATGGGCCTCGCGAGCTTTCTCGAAAATTGGATAGGCCACTGTTGCAGTTCTTCCTCGTTAATTTCTGTCACCGAAGGTCCTGAGCTGCTTCAACTGATTTGTATCGGATTTCGAGGAAACGAAAAGATTCCACGTTACAGTACAAAGAAATATCCAATCGTGAAGAGTGAAATATTGAATTTTCAAATCTAAAATATCATGCAATAATACTAAATATTTAGTAAAAATACTTTTACTACTAAAATGATTATATGAAATGTTCTGGTATTTTTGAAATATCAATATTATTCATAATAAACAAAAGATACACTAACGGTGATTATCTAATATACATTTACTACTTAATAAACGTGATGATTAACTTCTCTAACTTTGGAAGAACATATAAATTCAGTGGTAAACTACTTCACAGTTTGTAGAACATTCAGCACTTACTAAGTAATGTAATAGTTTCAGTGAAGATGTTATTACCTTGAGTGGATGGCAATTACAAAATTTCGTAACAGTTACTAAAAACTACATACATTTACTACATAAAGTATACTTACTCTGAACATTATCAATTATTATTAGTAATATTCTCTAACATTAGGCTAAGAACTTGGATTTTTTAAACAGCTGCATTGATTACAGATTTGGGTAAGCTTTATTATACGCTATCTAGTAGTAACATGTTGCACTAATCATTTAGTTAGCTCGTACTACCATTAAGAAATTAAACTTTTCTATACTTAAAATAATAGAATATGCTGCTCAATTTATACTGAATTCTCATGTCAATAAAAATAATCAAACGATCGTAAAATATCTTTCCGATTTTCAACATGAACATTATGCAAGGCGCTCTTTAAAAATATTACGGCGAACCGTGTTTTCAAATCAAACTTCAATCTCCTCTCCGTCTCTGTTTCTCTCTCCTCTTCTCCCCTTAATTTTAACATTAAAACGTTCGCCTTCGGGAGTTAAAAGACCAAAGAAACAGAAGAAAAAGAAGAAAAAAGACGTATGAACAAGTGAAGTCTCGCACAAGTTTTGCATGCGCAATCTCACCGCGTTGCGTTCGCCCGACTGCTTTCCTCTTGCTTGCTGTCTCTCTCTCTCCTTCATAATTCAGTCGAGTAATCAAATTTCGTTCGATCTTCTTATCTCTTCGCTTTCCTTTCACGCTCGTACCATATAAGATCCGCTGATTGTGAGCCGCCCGAGCTTGGCTCTGCGGGAGAGACGCTAAATTCGAGGCACGTCCACATATATTCAGCCCACCGCGCGCCGTGAACTTTCGCGCTCCGCCGCTGTGGTTATTCTCCGCACTTCGGCGCGCAGGAGAAACTACCCCGAGATGCTTTACTAGCATATATGTATATAAATGAAATATCTGTATATGTATGTAAGCGTGTGATGTAGCTTCTTGGACGTCCACTTGTTAATTGTCCCAGTGATAAGAGCAAGTAATTAGATAAGATCTTAGGAACAAAAATATAATATAAAACATATAATACACATAACATGTCGCATAAGAAATATAGGAAAAGTGGGGTAAAGTGAACACACGGATAAAGTGAATCATGCTTATGATTTCTACAACAAATTCTCATTTATGCCAAATATTAATTTTAGTAAAAGATAATTACGCAGTAATGATAATTAAAAAGTTTGAGTACACTTAAAAGAGGTTAGCGCCCCGACTTCCCTCTAGTAGGCATCAGCTGCTCTATTTGAAGTGCAGCTTGTGTCCCTTTGTTTAGGGCTGACACAAACATAACCTCAAATCCCATCGAGGAGCGCTGCTGCCCGCAAGTGGACATAAGCTACGCCAAAAAGGGTCACCAGACGCCGCAAACTACCGCCTCACAGATACCTACATGCTAGCGCTGTCGATGGGTCGATTATAAATTAAGTACATTTACGTTGACAACACATCAAATTTCACTCATACGCACACACTCTTGATCCATATTGATCTTCTTCTTTTATAATATTATTCCATTGATTTCTTCTTGGAAATCAGGGCCCTGATAATAACAAAGCACAGAAGATGAAATAAATAATAGGCGGTCGCTATAATAGAGGCTCCAAAATTCTCGTCTTCAACTCTTTCGGTTTTTTGTTTTGATTGTCGAGAGCGAGTCGGCAACTCGCGCCACTCGAGAGAGAACCAGCTGTTTATACCTAGGTGTCTTATTTTCGAATGATTGGCTACTTCGGCAAGGCGGGACCGATTTTCTTTCTCTTTCCGTATATTTCTGTTCATTTTCCTACTATCTCGACTCATCCCTTCTTTCTTATTCAGTCATCATACTTATACACTACAATTTTTTTTAACTTTTAGTTATTTTCAAAAAAATTGATTTAAGTCGTTTACCAGGAACCCATAGATGTTCTACATGTAGCATTTTTTAACCGACTTCAAATAAAAGGAGGTTCTATATTCGATGCGTACGTTTATCTTTTTTTATGTATGTTCACCGACAACTCAGGAATGGTTTAACCGATTTAAAAAATTCTTTTTACATTCGATAAGACTTTAGATAGGTACTGGGTCAGTACTAGGCCAGTACAAGCAAAAAAACACTTTTTCTTGCATCAACAATTTCAATGTGTCTTACGTATTCGCTTAAGTACCAACACGGATTACTCAGGGAAAGCTAAAAACATTTAAAAAATTATTTTTACATTCATTAGGTGGTCAGCCTGTGATGGTTCCATACAATGATAGGTCAGTACTGGCGCAGTATAATGCCGGTACAAACGAAGAAACATATTTTTGTCAATAATTTCTCTACAAATTTTACGCTAATTATTTACTTAGGAATGGCTGTTTTGCTTTTACCACTCACGTACACACGCACACATACATAGATACGCAAACGTATACACTATACATATTAAATATAAGTAATTGAGAACACTAAAAATAGAGAATTAAAATTAAAAAGAAAATAGAACTGAATTAAAGAAAACGCTCTAAAAGAGAAAAATGATTCAATATAATTTATCATTGTATATATGATCATTTATGTAGTATAAGTTTAGTAATTTGCTAAAATTTTGGACGCCGACTCCAAATAGTTGTATTTTAAATTCAAATGACCAAAATTTTAACTACTTATTCAATGAAGATAATACACATTTTATCGTAAGCCTATTATTTTCTTAATCTCTTTATCGCAGTGACTATTATTTTTTTATTTTTTAGAACGGTTTCTAAGTCGGTTCTGTTAAAACAAAAAATTTTTACCTAGATAAACGATCTATTGTACAATATTTCTTAAGAAAGGTTTTATTCAAACAAAATTCATGACAAATATTATAGAAACTTTTAAGTTACTGAAATAAACAAGTCGTATTACTAAAAAAAACCCCGACTGCTTGAAAATTTATTTTTCTTTAAATTCGTTTGAATATATTGCTTATTAAATTTTTGGAAATTTGGATGCCAGATTTGTTATCAACGACTTCAAGAATCCTATAAACCACAAACACATTGTTTGATACAAGTCCAGCCCCTAATAATTAAAAAAGTTAAATTAATATATTCGAAGCGTCATTGTGCTTTTTAAGGACAGCGTCAAATATATTTTCTTTTTTGGCAAATTGGATGCCAGATTCATAGTCAGCGATCTCAAAATCTCTTCAAGCGATCTTTAAACTACATAGATATCATTTTAGTATAGGTCTAGCCCCTGATAATTGAAAAAGTTAAATTATCATATTGGAAATGTCATTGTGTTTTTTAAAGACAGCGCCAACTATATTGTTTTATTTTTGAAATTTTTATGCCAGCTTCTTAATCAGCGACCTCAAAAACCCTTCGAACCACATACACATTATTTGAGTACAGATCTAACTTCTTATAATAGAAAAAGTTAAAGGTAAAGGTTAAAGTTATGTTTTTTTACAAAACCTTTTATCTTTAATGACACTCCTGATATCATTACGAATCGATTAACACCCGATTTACCAAATCGGTTGAGCCGTTTAGGCTGTGCGTGGGAACTAAGGAACACACACCCATATATTCATACATACATACATACATAGGAGTGAAATAAAAAAGATAACGTTATCTAAAATTGTATCTTAAATATTATCAGTACCTTTTTCAATTATAAGCATTTTGCCTATGACTGCTTGTAATTGTAGAAATTTAATGTACACACTCGTGCATATCTCTCAAGATTAAGACCCGAGATTTTTGCAAGGTTCAGAAACTTTGGTTAGATGAAAAAAATGAAGTAGTTTGTGATTTATCCACACTCACGGGAATAGCGTTGTACTTTATTACATCGAACACGTTCGTTCGTTCGTATATCGGTTACGCGCGCGCAAGCTCGCGAGCTGGCGGCCTTAATACGGTTATTTACTACGATAATATTTTATCATTATTTTTTATTTCTCCTCTCGCGGTGCGGGGAATTTACACTATCGGTTTACTTTTAAATTCCCCCGTTTCCGCGGGCATCGTTTAACCGAGTGAAATTAATACTTCATTTATCTGATTTTTGTTTGGAATTTATTTATTGTTTCGGGTTTTATCAATATCCAATTGATACACACACACAAATAGCTATATATATTGAGGTTATTACGGAAACGAATGCAGAGTTGTTGAAGTGTGATATTTGTTCTAGATTATTCAGTTTAAATACTCTTTATCGGCATGTTTTAAATTAATTTTCTTCAGGTAATTCTAGCGTGAAGGACCAAAATATGTGAGCGTATTAAAATGTTGGTTTTAAAAACTCTAGTAGAAATCAATTAAATTTTTAAGCCAGTATATAGCTAGCTAATTTCTAATAACCTAATATATATATAGATATGCTTAGATTCTTAAAATGTTCTACCATTTTAAAGTGTAGAATACTAATGAACTGTGTAGGATTAAACAAATAGTACTAAACAAGTGTAGAATACTAATTGGTTACGTGATTATAATTTTGTATCCTACTAATAATCAACCCTTATACCGATCAAAATTTGAATCACCGTGGTAGAAACTTTCCCTAGCAGTTCACCAACGCTTCGTCATTTCTTTATGCATTGGCCAGTAGTTTCACCATCGTCTGGTGAAAAATTTCCCGTATTTGGTCACGGATTTACTCCCGCCTTTGGCCAACGGATGGTGAATTTTGAATATAGCTTAATGCATTTGCAATATTGAATTACCTACATCGTATTCTTAATAACTAGTCGTTGAATGAAATAAATAATACAGTTTATTTAATGAAATAAGATTTAAAATAAGCATACTTTATATCAGATTTTGAGATTATCCGTGATATTGATGAGTGCATACAGTTATCAAATCTTGCGCACGTGCAAGATACTCAGTCACTGACCATCGGTTGGCGATTAGGCCATTTTGGTTGGGCTATTTTCTACCTAGGCAATTTTACTTTATTTCGTGGTATGCTTACCTCACAGTACAATCATCTCTTTAGAAAAAAGCGACGCATCCATCACATACACACACATACATCTTGCGTGTCTTCTTTGCGAACGATTTATTTATACACCGATGTGCGAGTTATTCGCGCGATTAATTCATCAACGCGCCCGGGCTCGCAGAGGAAAAAAACCGCACGAAATAAAGGCACCCGAACAGAGGCCCGCAGTACCAGCGGATAAAAAGCGGGGTACGTACATATAGAAAAGAGAGAAGGATAAAAAGAACGATAGAGAGAGGAACGTGAAAAATCGGCCGGTTTGTGATTGTGCGCACCGCGGTCTGAGTTACTCGATCACTCGACCGTCTTCCCGTGTACAATCAGCTTCGGGGACGCAGGGAAGGCAGAGGGGAGGACCAAGTTTGACAACCCCTACAAGCCCGACGCTGATCAATGCAAGCAATCAGTCTTGTCGCGAAAACCCCGACATGACAGCCAGCCCGCTCTCTCTCTCTCTCCCCGCCCCTTCTCTCTATCTCTCTCTCTCTCTCTCTCTCTCTCTTCTATGCCCGATTGCAGCCTTGCACTTTCCAGCTCGCGCTCGGTTCTGCTAGCGGTTCTTCCATCTCTGGGTCCTTGTTTTTACGGGATCTTCTTTTTGTTGCACTGTCCGCTTCACTGGTATTTTTCTTGAAATTATTTTTGCTCGTGTTGATAAAGTGGTATTTGGTTTGTTGTTTTAATTGTTATTTATGGTTTACAAATAATTAGTGAAGTGAGAATTCCAACGATTCAATTTCAGTCCGAATAAAAAGTTTAAGATTGTATTGACCGTGAAATCTCAAACAAAAGTTTGGGACACATCCCATGGAAGAATTTACTCTCGGCCGAATACTGTTCGAGTATTAGTTGCCGACATTGCCAGTACTTGCAAACGTTAGAGGTCCAGCACTGAAATGTAACGGGGATGATAAAATCGGGCCAGTACAACATGTTCTCTTCTTGATATATTCAAAATTGTACAAGAAATATATATTTTAGGCACACGCGAGACACTTCACTCAAAGTTTAGTGTAATAATCATAACTATAGATTACTATCACGCGGCCGAAAATTTCACGTAAGCTTAGTAATCGTACATTAAATCAATATTTTGTTAAAAACTATCCTAAAAAATAGGTAGATTTACGCTTGACGATTTCGCGATGTTTTCTTTTCTTTCAATATCGGCAAACAGTATTACACCGACTCTGAGACGTTTTTCGGGACAACGTCGATTCATTTTACTGGCCCATTCTTATCAAACGATATAATCCCTATATTATTGGTTCAGCACCGAAAAATAATTTACTGGCATATAATATTCAACCAGAATCGGGCCGAACTATCACTGCTGGCAAATTCTTTCATTATATTTGTTAGTGTTTATTAGAATAATACTTATTCACTGAGAAAGTTTGAAAGACGTATCATTTCGTCGCTTTGGTAGAACAATATGCTATTATGCGTATTATTCTGTTCCTCTAAAACGACGATTAGTTCGTTTTATTATTGCCAACTCAACCTTAAAACTTTACGCTCTTTAGACTCATATGAAATATAAGAAATTACTAGTTTTTACAGTGATGTCATTTTTTTTAAATTCCTAAATTAAAGTAATAGGGAAGTGTAATAAATTATTTTGTAATTTAAATTCAAGAAATACAATAAAAATCGAATACATAGTATAGGAAGAAAATATAAAAATAAAAAAAATATAAACAATATAAATAAAAGTATACTTTGAACCGAAAGCGCAGAATTGATACATTGAGATGAAACTTCAAGTTAGTTATGGAACGCAAAATTAACATTATTTTGTGCAAAATTTGATAAAACAATTTCTAGCAAAGTTTTCAAAAGTTCTCAAAATATTTAACCTCGTTCCATCGCTTCGCGAGCAATCTCTATCTTTCCTTTTCCCCACTTTCTCTTTCAATTTCCATCACAGTCAAGATCCTCTGTTTACACTTGCGGCCCCCTTGCTAACGCCTTATACAAACATTCATTATTTTAAGAAATCATCTAGTAACAACGAAAATGCTTTTCAACGTTACCCATAAATTCTCTACGGATTGCTGAAACCTCTGAATAAAAATCATATAAATTTCCATTTCCGAAATTTTCGCACAACATTTCTCATTATATATGTTAATAGAATCTATTTCTACCATATGATTTAAGATATTCTAAATGGGTACACTTATTTTATAATTTATATATGACACGAAATTTTAATTAAACTTTTTTATTAAAATTTTAATTAACAGTAATTCAAATTCTAGTTCAATTAATCGACCGACACTGATGCTAATAATATAAAAAATTTCTTCACATTGAGGATGCTGTGAAACCACTTTCTCTTTTTTCTTTTAAAATACATAATACTGATGATCTACCATGCTGATTAATTTTACTAACAATAGGTGTAATTAATACTGATATTGAAGTCAAGTGTAAAATAAGTAACTGAAAAAAGGGTTTGTATAAGAACAACAGACAATTTAAGTATATATCAAAATTTAAGATTACAAGTAATTAGTATTATAAATTAAATTATAGTCTAAGGTTATCATAATTGAAGTTTATATTATATTATATTATATTAAATTTAAAAATATTAAATTTGTAGAGACACAAATTGAAACTAAAAATACAGATTTATCAGTACACGGCATTCTCAACACGAAAAGACCACTCAATAAATAGATAAACAGCCAATGCAACTGTATCATCCCCAACATAACTCGTTTACCGTCTACCTCGATTTTTCCAAAAGTAACACCTCACCCCCTAAACCGAGAATCCTCTTCGCACACCTCGCACGGCAGTTACAGACCACTCCAGATAGTAAAAATTCCGTGGGCAACTGCCGCACACTTTCATCCAATAATAGTGTGCAGCACAAAACTCTCTCTCTCTCTCTCTCTCTTTCTCTTTCTCTCTCTCCTCCAGCTCCTTATTTCCTCCACTCGCTCGGCCATTCCGACGTGGAATACAACCGCCGAGCTAAGATACACTCACTCGACTGTGCAGTGGCCGCCTATCGCGCTGCGCCTTTCAGGTGTCGATGCGAGAGAAAGATGAAGAGAGAGAGAGAACGAGAGAGAGAGAGAGCGAGAGAGAGAAAGTAATGGCCCAGATGGAGGAGAGTTAGGCGTCTGGGGCTACGTCGCAAGCTAAAGAGAGCGAGAGAGAGGAAGCGAGAGAGCGAGAGAGACAGAGAGAGAGCGAGTGACGTCTTCTCCGTAGGCGATAATGTTGCAAATTTATATTCCGAAGGCGAAGCCGCCGAAGCTGCTGAATGTGCACTCCTGGCGCAGGCAGCCAGGCAGGCCTGAGCTTCCCCAAGGTAATACCCACTCGCGTCTCCTCTTTCCTTGCTCTACCCTCCTCCTCCCTCTACCGCTCTGTGTCTTATACCTCTACTTCTTCTGCTCGACGCGAGCGCGCTCGCTCGTTTTCCCACGTCCGTTTCGTTCTTTATTTTACCGGGGCCAGCGAACGAGCTCGCTCTCTCTGTGTGTAGCTGGGTATGTATCATGCGTGTATTCAGGTGTATGGATGTGTGGGCGTGGGTTTTATTAAAAATTAACGTCTCGGATGCTTGCGGGTGAGCCGCTCGCGACCAGAGAATGAAGTGGCGTAGTGCTCGGTGGATACGTGTAACGAAAACAGAGTGTTGGGATGGTGGTGTGAGTCGTTGTTTGGGATAAGAGGGAGATTCCGGCGTTATTGCTGGAAATGGTAGAGTTGGTGTGACTTAATATCAGAGAATTGACGATAGTTACGTTGATTACAAATGTTTTGTTACGTGGGGTAACAATAGAATGTCGTCGAAAGGTTATTTATAAAGCCTTCATGTATTATTGATAGTTTTATCAGTTTTCAAGAACATTGAATTTTAAATATAACTGAGAACTTAAATTTATTTCCTATTTTATTTTATTTATAGCTAATTAACTCTTTAATAACCAAGTTCGTTAAACACTATTGAGATCGCTAACCTTGCTACCACAGATATTTATCTTGAAACATTTTCTGCTTTCATATAACCACCTGCAGATAAAACTAAAAAATGAATTATAATTTTTAAGGGCTTAAATTATTTGCATTGAATGATATTTGGAACTGAAACTATTCAGATAGTTTAATTTTAATTTTAAATTCTTGCAAAGAAGTAAAAGTGAAATAATAATTAAAATTGCTTTCTAGATTTTTCGTTGGCGGAGATCAAACTTACAATTTTAACCCGCTGTTTGGATGAGGGTAGATTATGCCCATATGGGCATATTAAAAAAAAGAAAAATTCACTTATTTAGCCACTTATACTATAGTATTTGTATGATACGATTAATCAGTTAAAATAGAATAAAGTATAAAATATTAAAACAGAAGTATTCTTTAATTCTTCCATGGAATCAGTATGCAGGTTAAGCGTTCAGATATATTTCAGGTCACAATTATGTTAGAGGATTGCGTAATGATACATTTGTCAGAAAATTTATCAATTTTCAAATCTATTTTTAAAGATACAAAATAAAGAATATTTATTGCAGGAATTAGGAGTACTATCCCCTGTAATTTATTCACTAATTGTAAAAGCATCTTTAGGGAACGTATTAAATATGCTATGGTAGGCAACTAACGGCTTGAAACTTAAAACTAAAAATGTTCAGTACTTCACTCTATCCCATTCTCACTATCCTTAAACTGCTGATCCGCAACTTTATCTTTCTGTCGTATCTGTTTCGCTCGTGTTCCATCTCTATCCCTTGCTCCATTCGCGATTGTCTCGTTCTGTTACCCGAAAGCGCGCGCGCATTTTGTTCTCCATCTTTCTTTCTCTCTTCATCTCATTTGAATACACGTCAGAGAGCTCCGCCGGATAGCTTTCGACCCTCCCACTTTCTCTCTCTATCACGTGCCCGCGCATCGAGTCGGTCGGATTCGTCGGTTTCCGCGTCAATCAGAAATTGACAGCCAATTTTTCAGCTCCTGCACACGCATTTTTGCCGCCAGCGTACCGCCACCGACAACGCTCAATAAGGATGAGGGATTAGTAGGTCTTCGAAAAGTGAGCGAGAGAGAAAGTGCGAGAGAGACAGAAAATTCGGGCTCGATGTTATTATTCGCGGAATCCTTTCTCTCGCGTGACATCCTATTTACGAGCTGAAGCTGGTAATAGTATTAAATTATCGTTCGAGAGAGTTAAAAATATCGAAAATTTGTGAGGACAGGTTTTAAATTATTCAAAAGATGTTTACCACCTGCTTAGGGTAATTCACTTTACTACTGACAGCTTGAGGACAGATATGTCATGATTATTACGTATTTTTTATTAACAAAACCAAAGGTCATTTGTACTGATACTGCTTTTTCATCTTTGTCCTGCAAAAAAAATGTTGAATGTTAATGATAACGAGGAAATATTTCATTAATTTATAACAATAAAATTAAAAATAAAACTGGTACATACTGACCATTTTAATGTGCTGTAATAAATAATTTCATGCCGCAAAACTTAATATATTTTCAATATTCGATGATAATAATTAAATATATACTTTTCTTCATTGTCTCACTAATAATATCCCCAATATATTCCTCACTTTCATTTTTTATGCATTTGCTAAGGAGCATAGTTGCATATTCTCTACTTGATTGTTGGTGCAAGTAATTATGGCCTGCCAAAAATTGGTAAAGAACATAATGTTCTAATTAATAATACACAACATATTTATTTTATTTTCTAAGTAATTAACGTTAAATAGGATTCAGAAAAAGGACCTTCCTCACTTTTAAAAAGCTCCTAATTTGATGATATAAGTATTTGGTTTAAAACAACGATTTTCATAATCAATCTCATCAAAAACCTTATCAACCTAACCCACAATGCCATAGTCAATACAGTCCAGACCCCTTGCCCTCTCACTCAATACGCATCAGATGCTCGATCGATTGCCGGTACATGCAGTCGGGATCATTCTTTACCGCTCGGCTTCCCTTCTTCTTCTTCTGCCTCATTTGTCCTGATCTCCTTCTCTTTCTCTCCCCCCGGAAATCCTCTTTTCCTCGGCCGCAAGCAAACTGCAACGTAAGACCAAATTATCGCTTAGTCGCGAGGAGGAAACGCAGGCAAGAGAGAGAGAGAGAGAGATCGATTTACCTCTTTGCACACTGTCGCAGGTATTACTTGAAACGAGGGTGGAGGGAAGCAACGTTTACTGTCGGGAGGCCATCGCTCGCCGGATTACGCGCGACGGTAATTGAAATGTGAAAATTGAAAAATGTATACTTCATTGCTGGGAGGAAGATAGGTAGAGGTGGAGAAGAGGCTTGGAGAAATTGCTAAAGTGAGCACTGAGAGAGATCTATTTAAGTTTACGTGTTCACTGGGGAGTGAGGGCGAGGCGATGAATAAAATGCTGAAAGTGTGCACATCCGATTAAAAGTATATAGGACGAACGGTGATTGGTACTTTTTGGCTTAAAAATGAGAATTTTTAGTTTATTTGAAAATCTAAATTTAAAGAGGCAAAATTCAAGATTCAATTATACTAGTTGAAACATTTTTAAATTAATGACTGTAAAAATTTTAAGCCATTTAGAAAACTTATTTAAGGAAGAAATTTATTGAATTTTCTTTTTATTTAGCTTATAATAATACTTAACTTACAACATTTTATCCGCGACTTTAACAAATGATTTTTTTATGTAGTAAAAAATTATCTTTATAAATTTTTGTTTAAATGATTATTTTATTTATAAATATTTATCTACTACTACCTATAGTATAATAAACCATTATGATAGCGATCTGTTGCACATACCGCAAATAAATTTTTATTAACTAAAATGTTCAGAAAAATGAATATAAAGGCTAGTAATAATTATTTTTTCATTTTATCAAAAATACAATTCAATAAATAATAAACTATAGACATAAAACTTTTCGTGTTATATAGATAAAACGCTAAAAATATATTTTATAAAAAAATAAATAAAAGAGATTCTTCAATTCAAAGTGGATATCTATAATTAAATTATGTCTTTATGCCGAGGAATGATAAATTCTCTAATATAGCATATCGTTAACCTTGAAATATTTATCGCCTTGACATCAAACTATCATGAAAATCCTCCTTAATTCACATGACCTTTCTTCGTGCGACGCAACTCACTCACTCCAAATCCTCCTCCGCTTCTTAAAATTGCGAGCTTCCGCGCGCGTTGACGCACGCATCATCTCCGCGGTGATTAATTGCTCATTATGTTAATGTTTCGGGCGGCTCGCTCATCGCAAAAAGGGACATTTTCTTGTCCACGAATCCCTCGTAATTAATAATATTCCCGAACACCGGAGACGTGCCCGCGCGACTACATAAGCGTATATACGTATCTATACAACCATACTCTGCGCGATAATTAATGACACGCAAAAGGATGAAGATTTTTTTCTTTTTTCTTCGAGGAAAATGTTTAAGCAGCCGCGAAACTGTGAAAATGTAGATAGGCGCAAGTGGGTGTAAGTACAGAGGTGTGAGAGATGCGTGGGTGTATATTGGAGGGCTTTTTGTAGGAGTAGAAAATGTCATTGATGAGTTTTCGGTTTTAGAGTGAGAGAGGTTTTTGAATGGAGTGGTTGCTACAGGACTACCGCTTTTGATGGAGTAGAGGTGATAAAAATCAGAATGATCGATGGGGTGGATACAATTTTTGGCCTTCGGGATAAATCTGTATCCTTGGATATCTGGTATAGTATGTGAGACTACATTACTCATGAGAAAAGAAAATTTGAAACATATTTTGAAATTGAAAAGAATAAAATTGATTAAATTAGGCATATGAAATAAAACGGTTTAAGTAGAATAAGTTGCGTATGGTACGGCTAAGCTATACAAATCTTCTCATATTGAATAGTGTAGAAGCTTATGAAACGTTAAACTGAAAACTAAACTAAAATAAGAAATTTATCTACGATATTTATAATAATAAGAAATATTTATAATAAACTATTAACAAAAATATTATTTATAAATTTAATTCAACTAAATCTATTTATTGATTTATAAAAGAGATATTTTTTCAAACTTAAATAATAATTAATTATTTACTACAAAAATTTATCTTATTATTTAATGCCGGCTCGTTAACAGTAAACTTGATCACTACTCACATAGCGTAGAATAAGCTAATAATATTTATTTCCAAACCGTAACAATACATCTGAAATCCGTGGCAAGAAAATCGATTACGCTTTTTATGTATGCAGCAGCAGCAGCAGCAGCACTTGCCACCATAATTTAAGTTTAAATCCGCGTTTCATGAGGGGAAACGGCACGGAGATTTGTTTAGGCATTCACCGCTCTTGTTTGCGGATTGTGCGATTATTCGAGACGTTGACTAATTGAAGCTATTAATGAGTTTTGGGAATCATTGTAAATATTAGAGCAAGAGCATCCATAAATTTTCTTCAGATCGTGATGCTGATAATTTAGCAATACTATGTTATACCTTTCTAAGCGAAATATGGAGACTTGGGTGATTTATAGCGAAATTAATTTTGTGCGCATTTGCATACTTCTGAAATAATTTTGGTAATTGCAGATCACAAAATTAATTTGTTTTATGTATCTATGAGGTACAATATTTGTATGTATAATATTTATGCTAAAAATGCTATAGTTAATGTTCGCTAATTGTTTCATATATTTAGTTAACTTATGGCGTATTCACGCAATCAACTTAAAAAGTCATATGTACAATTCTTAATTAAATTTGGTAATTTTCAAATGAATATAAATAATTAGCATTTCATTCTATCAACTACGTTTGTTTTTAATTAATCCAAATTCCCATTTAGATTGTAGGCTTGTAATCTAAACTATTTACGTAATTTTCAAATTTTGATTTGACAATGTTTGTTTTTAATAAAAATGTTTAAGTATCTTATATCTCCCTTGATGCATTCGAAACTAAAACAAGATGGAATATTTTTAAACAAACATTAATAATTTATATTCAAATAGCATTTCTCTCGCTGTCTCTAAAATGTAAGACATATTTTAAACACTTAGAAATGAAACTATAAATCAACGAAAATGAAAAATGTCTTGTAGGTATAAAGATGCTGTTAATGATTGTGCATATTTATCTGTAAGCTCATTATTATATTGAAATCCTTATAATGTCTGAGTTTACACACTATCATAAACATTTTGTATGATATACCGGTATATTTATACTTTTTTATTATTTTGTAATTCTATTATAAATATGAAAATAAACGAGATTTTTTTAATTTTATGTATTCAATTCATTTTAACTAATTTTATAGTTTTTATCAATACTAAGAAACATATATAATAGTTAATAATCAAAAAATAACTCAACTTTGTGATAGTAAAAAAAAAGTTTTGCTAAAAACATGTTAGGAACGTGTTTTGAGATATAAGGAATCAAAATACACTATTTTTAGAAAATGTTCGTATGGATATGCGTGCGTGCGTGTGTGTGTGTGTATGTATGCATCCATATCTCGAGTAATCCACGGCAGCATTTAATGCTCAGAAATAATATCATCGATTCAGTTGAAATGCATTTGAAAGAGAATAAAATTACCTATCTTTTACATCCCGAAATTTCGGATAAGGTGATTCCTGTCTTTTATTATACACCGAAACGACATTTATTGATTGAATGGTGATTTCTCTGACATATTATATGATGGAAAGTTTTTGAAAAAAATTGAGGTAATTAGGACAATAGAGAAGATTATTATGTAAAATTCTTGGGAGATTTTATTTTTCTATGATTGAGAAAAAAATCATTTTGTATAAAAAATTGATTTTCTATGGCAAACGATAACTTCAGTAAAACGGTACTATTCCTCCTGAAAATCTTCAAAAAGGTAGCTTTTTACTATTTCTCAGCTAAATTATTTGCTCAGATCATGAGGACTTTTATTTTTCAAGATATTCAAAGTTATATCTTTTTCAAAACAAATTTTCGATTGCTTGTTTCTTGGGTATCACACGTTAAATTTTGACCAATGAATGCTTATCTTTTTATCATTTGATAAAAATTTGAAATCAAAAATAATTTTTAAAATTCATCGAACCATTGTTTTATAACATTTTTTCATTCTTTATGGTATTCTCTTGCTCAAAAATTTTCTGATAGTAGATTTCTTGCGTATAACGCAGTAATGTTTGACCAAACAAAGCTCATTTTATATGTGTTTTGATAAAGATTTGAAATCAATAATAATTTTTAAGATTTATCAATTCGGTTTGGTTTTATAACTGTTTTCATTTTTATGATATTCTTTTTGCTTTTCAAAAAATTTGTAATAGCTTTTTTCTTGAGTACAATGCGGTAACATTTGGCGATTTAAAGCTGCTTTTATTTTTTATCAAGATTTGAAATAAAAAAAAATTAAGATTGATTGATTTGTTTTTGTTTTATACTGTTTTTTCATTTTTATGATATTTTTGTAAGGAATGAATACATTGTTCATAAACTCGAACAAAATTACGAAAAAAATTTATTTTTAAAAGTAGAATGCATTTACTATATTCATAAATAAAATTTAATCAACAATTAAAGTTGCAAAAATTTTTTTGGTCAATTGGAGAAAAATGTAACTTGATATGCGAAACTTTTTAATTTGCTTCTTAAATGCTATACTATTGCATATGATTATTTATAGTTGAAGAATTTTCTTGAATTTTTTAAAATAAATTTTGTCTAATAGGTATGCGTAAAATTTTTTTTTAATACTCTTGTTTCTATCACACACATTTGTTTTTACTCCAATAAGTTGTACAGAAATTTGTTGTATTGACTAGTTTGAAAATAAAAAAAGACTGTAGAGCATTTTATAGTTAATCAATATATTGATAACGTTCCAATACAATTTGTTACGAATAAAATTTAATAGAGTTGAAATTTGGGATCACAGTTAAAATGAGTTTGAATACCCTCTATTGAATAATTATCGTGAATAATTACACTTAATGAACATTTTTAAGATTTTCTTAGTTACATATTATTATCTTGTCTTAAATTTATTTGTGAAAATGGTATGTATTATATATATGTATATTATAAAGTATTTTAAACAACAATACCTTTTCATAATTTATGCTATATTTTTGCATAAGTTCAAATGACTTAATTACTAAATATATATATGTATGTCGATAAATTTAAAAGCAATAGATTTGTCATTTTTATTTTTCACCCCAGTATTAAATAGAATAAATAATTTCATATTGCAACATTTTTTAAAATTTGAGCAACCTAAGTGCCAATGAATGGGAGCGGTTTTTAATTTTACAAAAATATATTCAATTTATATTTTTGATTGATTGCGTACTCTAAATTCATCTATCGACCTTTTAATATTTTAAAATAAAAAGTGATTGAAAAAAATGTACAAAAATGAATAAAAATTCTAATATTTTGTAAAATGTACAAGGATAAATTTAATATATATTTTCCATTAAGTTTACTCTATAAACCCGTTTATTAAATATTGATATGAACAGAGTTATTTCCAATTCTATATTTTAAAAATCCACAAATTGAAATAAAAATAGTTTCACGGCAAAGGCCAAGCGCATTAAAAAATCCCGCTTCATCCCCGACCGAAACTAAACGCACCACCACAGCATTAAAACAAATCACTCACGCAAGAAGAAACATCCCATTCGTACAATCGCTCCTTATAGCTTCCGCAAAAGACTCGCCGGTACAGCCCCGCACCCACTGCGCTAAATCCCCCACACGGAAAAATACCCGGCCATTAGAGATCAACATCTCGGTCGTTCGCTTTGACTCGCTCCCTCGAAACTTAAAGAGTAAGCACCAGTCGAGCTCCCAGCCAAAGGAAAACGCACTCCTTCCTTCAAAGAAACCCGCGCGTAACCTGCGCTTTTTTCCCGCGATATCGCGGTTTTTCCTTTTTCAGTGCTTGAGGCTGCCGCCGTCGGCTAGATCGATAAGCGAGCGAACGTTAGGCAGTGCAGTGCTGCCGGTAGTGTCCGAGGTGAGCTTTGGCGGTGCAGAGAGCTAACTCTTTGGAGAGGGTGTATAGCCGGAGGGGAGGAAACGAAATTGCAAGGCGTTTGAGGAGGCTTCTTTTGATGATTTGCTAGTTTGGCTTAATTAGTCTCTTAAGGGAGGAAACATATGAACGTGGGTGGAAAGGTGCTAGGGTAGAACTAGTAAAATGGTAGGAAAGTTTTATCGAGCTAAAATTTACAGATTTAACAAGTGTGTTTCAGTAAATATTGTCTATTTGTGACTTAGCAGGATTAAGACACTCAAAAGAGCAGAATACATTGTCTGACTTACTCAGAAACAGTATCACAAAATTACAAAAATACTTGAAATTTTTACTTTCAATAATTTGTACAAAATATTTTGTAAATATTCCAGTTGTGTATTATTTTTGGCGTGTATTACCTAGTTAAAATTAAAATTTAAAAATATTAGTTTTAAAATTAACATGCTTTCTATATTATTACATCAGACTTCCACTCAAATAAACGTTATAGTTATACATCGTATCAAATTTGAAGTAGTTTTGAAAGATTTTCAAAATAATATTCTAATATCTATAGAAAATTATTAACATGTATTCTTATAAGTGTAATGAATCTAATTAAAAAAAATTATCCTCAACAACGAGCTTCCTAGATGACTTTTAGCCGTGACTAACTGTTACCATTCTTCGAAACTAGTATAACTTTTTTATGACTATTGTGAATTGGGTACCTGTCATTAGTTTGAGTTTGACACTATAATCTACGTAACACAACAATATTCATCATCATAAATAAATAAAGCAAAGCACATTTAAAAATTTCACAAAACCATTACAGTAATTCTGCAATTCGGAATTATTCCTCTTTATACAACAGACACCTAGGCAGACAGTAATTTACATCGGATTTAGAATTAAACGCAGCCCGGCGAGATAATTTTAAGGGCAGCGAACGCCAGCCAAAACGAAAAGGAACTCCCGCGGAAAGCGAGCAAAAGGTGTGAGATGAACCTAGCGAGCCGAGAGAAACGCCGAGGACGGGGGGAATGGGGAGGGGGGAGAGACGTTGCCGAGAAGTGCCGGACGCCGCGCCACTTTGTGCTGCATCGACGCGAATTTGTATCCCTCCGGAGCTGGAGCCTCTGCCCTGCCCGCGCTGTACGGATTTTCTCTATCTCTGTCTCTGCTCCTGTTTTTTTTCTCCCGCTCATCTCGCTTCGTGTCCAACGACGAGGAGAAAAAAGGCCACGGGAGAGCTTCACCTTCGATGTCTTTTGCCTCTCTGTTTTCCTTATCTTGTATCTGGCGATTCTCTCGTTCGCTTATTTTGTTTCTTTTCTCTGTCCCTGCTGCCGAAATGAAACTTTTTGCTGCGGCTTTTGCTTCGGAGCTACTTCACACTTTATAATCGCGTCGCTCGATCTGTTTCCGATTTGCGCTTCGTATATTCGTTCGAGGGATATTTATAGTGTCAGAAGGTGTATCTAAATTGAGGAAATAGATTGAGAATATGACAATAGAGTGGTGTAATATATTTTTGTAGGTGTTTAAATTTGTATGTAATACCGTAGAGTGTAACTTATAGGTGCTTTGTAGGATAACTAAATTGTAACTTCTTGCATTCATTGCGAAAATGAATATGCTATTACCACACAGACATATCTCTGGATTATAATCTGATAATGAAAAATAATATTTTTGAAATAATAATTTTTATGAAACCACTATAAAAAACTACGTTAAACTATATAAATATTATTCGAAACAGATCTTGATCTGTCCTTAAAGTTTCAACGCTCTAGCTTATCAGGAGTCTTTAAATGTTTCAGCCCCATTACTAAATTGAAGGGCCGGATGCAATAAGGGGACTAGCACTTTATTTGATGATTTTTATCTCAGATAAAGAAATAAAAAATATAGTGTTGTTAAACTAACTCTATTCTTTAATACGATATTTTTTGTTTCTTTATCTAAACGTTATTATTTGAGATAAAAATCATTGAAAACAGTGCTAGTCCCCTTATTGCATCCGGCCCTTTAATTATCGCTGTTCTAAAACATAATTCAAGTGTATTGTAACCGGTCTTTATCTAAAGGTATCACCTTCCTAAAGTGCTTTTTTAACACACCCAGCCATAAAGTACGTACTTTTTTCCCCGCCGAGCCGGGAATAAAGCACTACATTAAATCCCTACCCACACTCTAGTCCCCGCCACGACGCGCATATTCCCTAGCCTTCGGCTCGGGCACAAACGGCGCGTGGCGGCGGGAACTAGCGTGAGGTTAGGAAATTAATACGTAGCACTATTTTCCCTCTTCGGCGGTGAACCAGTACGAACTTTTTGGTAGGTACGTTAAAAAATCGTATATTGCACGTGTGAATAAAGTGAGCCAGCGATTGCCAGCATGTGTGGCAGGCATTTAATGGCTCACTTTTGTCCCTGGATTCATCATATACTATAATTGTTAGACGCCAGATTTTAAAAAATTTTGCAATCATTGTCCCAATATTGGAACATTATTGTCCCGAAATGATATTAAAACAAGTATTAAACTGTATTCCAATCTTGTTTTCACCTATCTCAAAAGCTTCCTATATTTTATCTTATCAGAATGTATATTTTTAAATACTAAATTATGGGTATAATTCTAGATATCGTATCAAAATTGGAATATCGCTGTAAAATAACATTCATCCATAGTGCTAAATTATCGGGTCCTCATTTATCTCATGAGCTTCAACACTCTATTTCATAGAAAAGATGAAGTTTTGCTGACATTGTACTTATATTGGGACATCGCTGTTCGAAAATAATATTAAGTGTATTGTAATTATTTTTGAAACGTCTTAAAACTATTACCTTCGTAGCTTATCAGAAAGTGTATCAACTTAAATGTCAGAATAAAAATTAATTTACAAATATTGTTCCAATATTAGTAAATCGCCGTTCCGAAATACCATCTAAATGTATTATTATCTGAATTCTAATAATTTCTAAAGTTTAAAGTTTGAAGCTTATTGGAAATCATTTAAATTTTAAAGAGCAGGATTCGAAGTAAATATATAGATTATTACCATTTTGTCTTACTATTTCCAAAAGCTTCAAGTCGTGTCTAAATCTTTGCATGCAAAATGTCGAAATCAAGGAAACTGATAAATACGTACAAGCGCAGAAACTAAAATAAAAACCTAAAAGAAAAGACACTCTTTAACCGGCCAGCTGCAAACGCATTCCAGAACCACATGTTACGCTTACAAGCAGCGCGTACAAGCGCGTATTAAAGCGATAAAAGCGATGTTACGCTCCACTCAGCGCGAATAATGCACCCTCTCGCCACTCGGACAGTGTGCCGTGCACACTTCCATCCAATTGACATCCCTCCGCGGCTCTCGCGGCTCATAAAATCGGTAATTAATAAAACGCCCGGCGCGCGCTGTGTGCTCAAACAAACGAAGCGAGTGCTTTAGAGACGAGAGCTGCCACGCTAGAATAAATCCGACGACGTAAATATAAACGATCGCGCGCCGAGTATAAAAAAAGAAAAGAGTAACAAACGAACGAACGAGCTCCCCTCTTTAAAACAAAATACGAAATAGAGGCAAAAAAATAAATAAAAATCTTTGCGAGTTTTTGCGCGCGCGAGTCTCTGGAGGAACGGAATCGAAGCCGTAAAAATCGCGTTTTTTGATCAGGCAGATACAGCGCGCGCGCGTCCAGCTCTCGTCGCTGCTTTTGTTTCGGAGGGTTGACGGACGTTCGGTGCGAGCTGCCTCTGTATATGTGTATGTGTGAGACAGAAACTGAGCGAGAGAGAGAGAGAGAGAGAGAGAGAGTCGGCGGATCGTCGTTAGCGCGGAGGTTTGATCGTAAATCGCGGTGATTTAGGGGCTGACCGACATATTGGCCCGATGCGCGCGAGGCGAGAGCGCGACAGGTATACGAAGCCGAAGCCGAAGCTGAAGGCCATTACGAAACCCTGGCTCTCTCTCTCTCTCTCTTTGAGCATGTGTGTGTGTGTGTATGCATTGGTCGACCTCGAGGGAACCGCTGTTCTGGCTTTTTGGCCGGGGCCACAGTTCGTTTTTGCGGTGGTACGAGCCGATACGTCATACTTTACGCGTGCGTGCGTCTGTGCGTTAGGGCGCGAGCGAGCTTCAACCTCGGCTCTCGGTCCCTTGCTTGCCCAGAGAGGCAGATCTGTGCGTTTTTTTTCTGCCGTGGCTGGTGCATAAAAGAGGCAAGTTTATAGATGGGTTTTGAGGAAAAAAATTTTTGAGTTTATGAAGTGTGATCGATGGGCTGGTCCTGCGTCGAGTAGCACGCGGGGTGTGACGAAGGCGATAGATATATCGGTTTTCGATGTAAGACTGATGTTTTGTTTATTTTACGGGTTGACCTGCATATTTTAGTGGGGGAGTTTTATTGCTGCTGAAATTGATATAATCGTTGGGGGGAGCGTTATTGAGTGGCGGTAGTGACTGGAGATGTAATAGGAATGAATGAATAATTTGGTTTGAAAAATTTACATGTGCGATATAAATTTCGACTGACAGAACAGAATTCGAAGATTTTCAGTTTATCCTGAAACATGTATGCATTATTCATCCAACGTACCTTTTGGGTGCAACAATTACTTTAAAATCTTCTTCTTAAGAGGTTTCAAATTGCAGATTGTGAATCTGCTGATATAGAATTTTAAAATTGAAAATACACATTTGGAAAACATTAATGTTGGTAATTTTTTTCCGTCGAATACAATCTTATACACTCAAATTCTTAGCCTATGATAACAGATTTTTGATCAACGACATCAAAAATCCATGTAATTAGTGTTTTTTGGATTTTCATGAAATGAAACGCCTTCTATATTGGTTAGCACTATTTGAATATCTTCAAACGATAAAATAGTTCTTAATAGTCATTTCACTACGATCCAAAGAAGAACACTCCCATCAAAAAGACGCATTACCAACAATCTCAAATGAAAACCCATTGAACTCCAAACGACTAATTATTCACGCTCCAAGCCTCCTAATAATAGTTCTCACCGCTTGTCATTGCTCTCTCCCCCATAAAACTCTTAAATTCCGCTTATACCACTCTCCCAAGACTCAAACTTCCCAGCTGTCTCTCTCCTTCTCTCTGACGCTCTCTCACACACTCTCCCCCTTTCTCTCTCTCTCGTTCTCTCTCTCTCTCTCTCTCTCTCTCTCTCTCTCTCTCTCTCTCATCTCTCGCACCGCCCAAAGGACTCAATAAAAGTCGCTCGTAATAATGAGATGTCGATGGCTCCATAATCGGGTCGTACGCATCAACGCGTCTCTCCTCTCTCGGGCCCAAATGGAGCACAATTCCACGAACCCCTTCGCACCCATCGCCGAGAATACGAAGGCGCCAATGTCGGCGAGCGGTTACAGCCACTTAGAGCTCTCGGCATTTATGGTCTCTCTCACTCTCTTTCTCTCTCCCTCTCTCTCTCTCTCGTGAATTAGCGTCCCGTCGAGCGAGCCTAAACCGATGTCGACGTCGATCCTCCCGCTCTCGCTCTCTATCTTAACGGCCGCGGGAGCCAGTTTGTCGTCCGTAGTACTTCCGGGCAGAGGAGCTGGAGAGCGAATTTCCGTGGGCCGTAAGGTGGCGCGACGTTGAGATCACGTCGTTGTGCAGCTGGTGAGAGCGCGCGAGGTTGCAGGTTGCCGGTGCGCCGGGATGCTGCCGTGTCGAGCTGAGCCCAGTTCGGTTGAGTCGAGAGAGATCAGAGGAAATGAGAGCGTTAAAACGCGATGGGAGAAAGGAGGTAGAAGAGACAGAGGATAAAGGAGAGGATAGAGAAGAGGAAAGAATGGAAAGAATGGAAAGAGAATGAGAGAGCAGCGATAAAGTGCCGGTCGAAATGTGTATTCTTTAGATGTAACATGTGGAAGTTAAGGTGCACTCAGACGGATAAGAACAATTTTAATTTGCATTTCACGATTGTACATGTGTAAACGTATATTTTTCAAATTTTCTAGATGTTTTATCACAGCAATCAGTCATGAGTTAAATACTTACCTTTGAATATAGATAAAGATTTTTCCTGTCAATGTTGTAAAAAACATAATTTATCTAGATGAGCGTTTATCTAGATAACGTGTTATCTATATTATCTGATGAATTTACCAAGTAAAATTATCTTATTTCTATCCAATAGATAATCCATTAGCAGAGTAAATAGTTGTCTCTTAAATGAAGTTTTATATTTTGCTTCCTCATAGCGGAAGCTTTGGGACGGTAAAAGAAAAGTTATGCCAAAATCACTGTAGAAACATTTGCATGTAGGTACATGTGCGTGTACTTGTGCGTGTGCGTATTCGTGAACGTATGCATGCGCGTGAACGTATGCATGTGCGCGCGCGCGTGTGTGTGCGTGTATGTGTGTGTAGACAATTATTCTTTTCTAAAACATAAAAAAGATAAACACGTATGTATTAAACACAATACGAAGCAACATAGCGTCTCCCTTCTGTTATAATTTGCGCCGCGGCACATCGTCAGCTTACAGTATTAGATTAGTCCCAGTCGCACATCCTTTGCTCTCGTGTCATCCTCATGCTGTCGATATTGCCAATTTTTAATAAATAATATAGATACTTTCAAATCTCTGTTTAATGTGCAACTCATTCTTTCAAATAAATTTCTATAAAATCAGCCTCCTATTTCCTGACCAAAAAGTATTTTATCGAACAACAGACTATTCATTTGAAGTCAGCACACAAAATTAAAACATAAAAATGCTCCAAGTAACTTATTTCACCCGTAAACATCTTAACTAACGCATTCCCCCCGAGCATTTCTACAGATATCTTTATTGTTTTTACCGTAAACGTGGCCGTGCGTTCGTATGCGCTTAAAACAGGTGTAAAAAAAGGGCCGGGGCAAAATAAGCGAGAAAGCCTTAAAGGCCGAGCACAGAAGCACAAGACCTCACTTCTCTCTCTCTCTCTCTCTCTCTCTCTCTCTCTCTCTCTCTCTCTCTCTCTCTCTCTCTCTCTCTCTCTCTCTCTCTCTCACTCTCCACGTATTATACGACGCGGCCGTAATCGGGGTTAGTGCGACGATAAAACCGGGCTCGCGCGTGAGCGAGCGACGTGGACAAGAGGTAGGGCTGATAAGTTATCGGGTCGTCGTGCGCGTGCGCTCTCGCAAGGATTCAAGGGTGGTGAAGAGCAGACCGAGGAGTAGAAAGAGGAGGAGGAGACGATCCTCCTCGAGGGCTTGAGGGCTCAATATCTCGTCTGGCGCGCGCGAGCGAGCGCTCTTTTGAGGCTCCAATTTCAAATCCGAATTCCCGGCCTTTAAAGGGAGAGACGCGCGCTTCGAGTGCCACTCGCTATTGCGACCTATCTCCTCTCGTGCCCCCCCCCCCCCCCCTTTGGAACTCGTTTTCTAGTCTCGTTGATGACTTTCAAGATGCTGGAGTTGTCGGCTGGATTATATATTGGGCGAATTCTTTCGGAGACGAGTTATACGATTGTGTTAAGTGCTAGGATTCGAATTTGGGATAATGTCGTTCGAAGAGCTTCTTTCGATGCTTCACACTCTACGAGGTAGTGGGAGAATAATGTAGGTGATAGGTCTTGTCTTCGTTCAATAGATTTAGTGAGCAAATTGGTTAACTCTTTCAGGGACAATGACACGTACACTTGAACTTTTAAGATATTTTTGCGTACTGATAATTTATTTTGGAATTTGTACCTACGCAATATAGTAGATTATGCAATAAATAAGTAAAATGCGATTTTATACACACGAGTAGCGATCGCCGTCCACGAGTCGCAGACGAGTGTCGCGAGATCGTACGAGTATGTAAATCATACCCATAAGTTGCACACGATATATTTGTACGCAATATGCGTAAAAAATCAATTTACCGGCCGTTTTGAGGGCTTGTAATGCAATTAAACGTTGACATAGAAAAATAATGTTTGGAACTCGGGCCTTGAATGTTTCGCTCCGAGTGTGGAAGTCCATGTCTGAGACGTACAAACATAGGTTTTGTATGAGTGTGTAATAGTACAATACATTGTACAACAAGGGGAGAAAATGAACTATTTGTAGTAAGGGTGAGGTGTGCAGCACGAGCACCTCACCCGAGTCTAAAATAGCTGTTATGATTTGGCCTTTTCATGTATGTGAATCGGATAAAATAAAAATGAAATATATACAATTAAAATATACAGTATCAGATATACAATTGAATCTCAATTGCATTTATTTATTTAAATACATACATTTAATAGCAATTAATAATTTTTACGGGATTTTTAAAAATATCCATTTGTTTCCTGAAACAGCTGAGAAATGGATATGTCTAACCTGTTTTTCATTTCTCACCTATTTTCAGGGAAGAAATGGTTATTTCCCAATATTTTGATCAAACACGCTTAAAATGCGTAATTTTCAAACCGGTTTACAAGCATGAAAAAGGAGCCATTTCATGCCTGAATTGAAGAAAAGTTATTTTATCTCGTATACCAATTATCAATACTTATACTATAACAATTATAAATTAATTATTAATTCGAATACTTATTTTACTTGAATGAAATAATGCTAAATCATCAAGATCATAGAGACTACAGTAATCAAAACATAAACTTCAAGATAATCGAGTAAGAGATCATTATTGGCATAAAAGAAATATACGAGAACACGAAGGAAAAACACGGAGAGGGTAGCACGGGGCGTTTAGTTCATCGCATTAGGGATAGACGAGTTCGAGTACCTCATCCATATGAGCAAGAGAGAGATAGCCTCTGTGTGTGCTGAACCTAGCAGAGCGCGAGCTGCGGGAGAGAGAGGAGACACGCAGGCAATGTATACGGAATCGAGCGGGCCAGACGCTTGGTAAATCGACGGAGGGCTTTAGTTTTTAGAACGGAGGAGGAGAGACGAGAGTGAATTCAATCGATAGTCTGACAAGTTTGTATAGCCTGAATTTGGCTGTACGCGGTGATGACTTTATAGTTATTTAACTTTAATAATGATGAAAAATGAGATTATTGTTTTTAATGTTAGAAGATCAGTAAACTTTCTAGATTTTAACGAAGAATTGTTTCGTTTGAATAATTTTATGTACTATTATTATATATATTTCTTAGCATGATAATTCACTTAATTTAAGCTAATTTAATTTTACACTTTTGCTTTATTTAACAATTAATTAACTAGTTCTACCTCTGTTTTCATTCTACCACTCTTCAATTATTTAATTTTGCTAACTTATTTTTTCTCTCATTCTTTTCGTATTTCTATCTCATTTTTTATTCTCTCTTATTAACACACTTTTCAAGATACTTCTCTATTTCGGTATATTTGCTCTCTATTTCTCCTTTTTTAGTTGCTTGATATTCTGTTTTATGTTTGAAAATGGAATCATTACATATTCAGTTCAAATCGTCTAATTTACCTTACCATTTCAATTTCAATTTCTGCTATTTATTTAACTATCATTTATTATAAACATATTGAATCCTTTACTAATATATATTCAATTTTCAATTAAAACTACTCTCAATAAGAATCATATTCTTGTTTAATGCTTCAATCCGGTACTAGACTAAGAAAACCATATCGAAATATATTACGATGTCAAAATCATAAAAGTTTTTTAATTTAATGGAAATGTTCATTACTTATTGAATTATAAATGTTATAAATTGTTTATAACCATAACCAGTATAAATATGATACTTTGATTATTAAATAATGTTTAATAAGTGCACAAGCTTATCTAAATATATTTCTCCTAGTCATCACCAATATCTGTATTAAGTCCTAATACAATTTATCAATTACGACATCGTTTGTCATAGTATGTAAACTCATTCTCGCATCATTGGCCCGCGTCTCACAATATTTCCATCCACCCTTATCAGTATATCTTCTTACCTACTCTCTTCATCCACCTCTATCTCATTTACCACGTTCTACACCCTAACTCGTTGACTCACCCCATCATCGCACAGTTTCGCTCATCCCCATCTCCGCGCCACTTCATATTTTCCAATCACAGTCGCATTCTCCGTAGTCGCAGCTCTCGTCTTGTTCCGTTATTTCAATACAACCGAAATCCCCTTCATCGAGTTCTCTAACTCACTGGCAACTCGCATTCTCCCTTGTTTCTGCACTACACCATACGAGCACAACTCGCTTGTTTTCATAAATTTAGCCTCCGCTCCTCATTCTAACCCGCACACACATATACATACACATAAACACGTACACGTACATATATACACATATTCACACACACACACACACACACACACACACACACACACACACACAGAGACACGCACACACACACGCACACGCACGCGCACACGCACACACACACGCACACATCCGTACATCTGTACACACGCATATTCAAATACACACATGGACACGCATATGCGTATACGTGCATCAACACACGCATATTCTCATACAATCATATATACATGCATACGCGCGTACACATACACACATATACATACATAGATATACGCACATGCACATGAATACACACAAACACGTACACACGCATACACACATAAATAGACATACACAAACATATACATATATACAATACACATACCTACACATATATACTAACATACAATACAGACACAAACACGCACACATACACATGTATACTCATTTACATACGCACTTACACGTGCGTACGCATACGCACTAACACACACACACACACACACATACACATACGTAGTCTCTCTGTTTATCTCGTTCTCACTCACTTGCTTACTTAATCTCTCGCTCTCTCCCACTCGCTCTCTGTATATAACCATGGCGCTGCGTTGCGTACACACGAGGCTGTAGCAGCAGCAGCAGCAGCGACGGTGGCGGTGGCAGCCATGGCACAGATTGAGGCTTAGAGCAACAGCAAACAGCATCAATTTGGCATCGCGCCACCACGCACGCTGATGGATACACGACGGATAGATGGATACGGCCCCCTGCAGACGGAATACACAGTCCTGCTGCTGCCTGTACTCCCTCCTCCTCCTCCTCTTCGTCTATGTCTGGCTCTCTCTCTCACTCTCTCTCTCTCTCTCTCTCTCTCTCTCTCTCTCTCTCTCTCTCTCTCTCTCTCTCTCTCTCTCTCTTGTTCCCGCGTTTGCTCGGATCGTAGAGAAACGCTAGAGGGAGAGGGAAAAGCCGTACATAGGGCGATTTAATTAAGTTGATTCAATGCGCGCCCAGGGATTGGAGCCGGACGCACGCGAGAGGAGTCGCTCTCTGCGATTCCTTTTTCCAGGAACTGTTTTTCGGCGTGGAGGTGCTGCGACCGAGGAGTATTGAATTGGATTCGATTTTGCGTGAAATTGCGGGAAGAGTGGATGTTGCTGATTTTGTGGTGTTAATGCGTGTGAATGCATTGAAGTGCTTCATCAGGATGGTCATATTAATCTATGAATTATTTGATGATACATTGATGTAATTAGTTACGAACAATTACAAGCTATTGCAATAAAACTTATGAACAACATTAAAAGAAAGACTGCGGAAATTGTGATTTCTTCAACACTGTTTGAGAACATTTTTTGAGTCACCATATAAATTGTTTTTACAAAATTGTTGTTTACAAAGAAAAAAATTAAGTAGCATTATAGAAATTGATACAGCAAAAAATTACATTCTAAATATTCATTTCAGTAAAATCGTTAAAAGAATTATAGCTAAATTATTGTAATTTTTATTCAACAAAAATAATAATTTGTTTTCTTCATATTGTGTAAAGTATGCGATATATGATAAGGATTTGTAGTTTACGGGGTAAGTTTTAGTATCAAAAGTAATACATTAAACCTTAATCTGGTATCAGAAGTAAGGTCTTAAACA